>CM028130.1:93929375-95273750 GCA_016271365.2 Neoceratodus forsteri | reverse complement strand
CTCTAATGTGAACCCAAGCCATTGCCTGTTTTTAAAATTTTAGTATGTAAGGAATAACTCTTTATATGGTGTGGAGGTATGAGGAATAATGCATACCCTCAATGTTGTCAAGCATATGGCATAGCTGAGCAGTGCAACTACCGAGAAGTGTATTATTACCTTATGACCATAAACCCTGAAGTGTATTATCCCACTTATATAATGGGCATTTATGTGTTAAAAAATATAGTCCTGATGAGATGCATGGTTGTCAGAAAATAATCAACAGTAATATGATGTGTTTTGACAAATGAGGTTACAAGATTTGCATGGTCCATTTTAAAGTTCTTGACAGACCAACTGAGAAGTAACATCTAATTTCAGTGGGGTCCTTCTAGTAGGAAGGAAGGAAATTGTTTAATCAGGAATGGCACACTAAGCCAAATATTGTTTCCAGGTGCTACCTGGGAGGACAAGGAAGTTAAGTGACTTGCTCAGGGTCATACAGTATGCAAGTGGGGGCTGTGAGTTCAAACCTAGGTCTCGAGGTTTGCAGCTCAGAACCCTAACTCCAACACTATACTGTCAACTGTTACAGCTTGGTGGACAGGAGCACTAGGAGATTAGATAACTTGCTTAAGTTCATACAGTTAAAAAGAGTTTATACACACAAGGAATTGGGAGAAAGGAGGCCTGATGTGGCCCATTACCGTTCCCTTGCAGTAGCCCTAAATAAGAAATGTTTCCCACTTTTAAATATAGTTATCCAGTCAGTTTTTAGATTTTGCCTTAGTTTTGGAACAGATAATTTCTTCAGAGAGCTTGTTCAGGGGTCACCACTCTGAGTAAAGAAGGCCTTTCTTCTGTTTGTTTTATATTTTATGTGTCGAAGCTGAAGTTGGTGACCCCTAGTTCCTTTAGTATCATTTTTTTTAAATTCTGTTTATCTCCTTTGGGGCTCAGAACTCTCTCAGGTTCCCAACTCACCTGCTGCTCTACGCCCACTGTGTCCCTGCCTTCTTCAAGTACATTACTCTCTCCCAGTGGGACCCATGGGCCCTAAGGTCCATTAGGAGATTGAAGGGGCAGAGGCGGAGATCCAGTATTGGGCATGTGTGGCCACACACTGTGGGGCCATTGCGTATCTGAAGCTAAAGTAGTTTTTCTTTTCATTCCCTAGGCTCCCTCCTCCCTCCTGAGCAAAATGTGCAGTGATGCCATGGAGACGGCAACCCTGCCAATGTCTGCCATTCTCCCACACATCTGGCCCTACATCCTGCAGTGCCCCTGATCTCCACCGGAAGTCACTAGGATACTGGACAACCCCACTGCCCTTCCACCAGGAAAGGAGAGCAGGAGAGCAATCCACTGATGCTCAATCCTCTCCCTCCCGTCAACCCATGGCTCCCGGACTCACTCCCGACCCAGGTGCGGTGTAGCACAAGGTGTGGCATCCAGCACCTAAACCCTCAGTGCCACTGGGCTGGCTCTTTAGTATAATTTTTGAATTGGAGGTTTAGCTTATTTAGTATATAATTATCCTTCATTATATCATAGCATCTGCAGGTCTCCCCAATCCTCCTCGTCTCAAGTGGCATTAGCCTCAACTCCTTCAGGTGCCTTTCATAAGACATATTTTTTCTATATGTATCATTTTAGTGGCCTGTCTTTGGACTCTTTCAATACTTGCTACACCACCTTTTTGAGATGGGACCCCAAACTGGGGCCCCATAGTCAACATAGGCCTAACATAATCCCTGTACTATGCTTGCCTCTACTTCCTCACTCAGTCTCTAGACTCAGTCAAAACTACTTTAAAGGAGAACTGCACTAAACCTGTAAGTCACTTTTCACATTAGAAGCTGTTTTTAAGTACAGTACTGGTTAAAATTCTATTATTGTTCCATCTACACAGTCTTTTAGTAACCTCAGTGAGTGTTTCTGCTTTACACTTTGGTGACACATTTTAGAACTCTATGATGTAGTTTATGTCCCAAATAACCTTAGTGTTCTATAGGAGAACATACATGCATTGTGCCAACAATAGAAGAGTAGAACAAGGTCATAAGCTACATCATACGGTTCTAAAATGGTTCTTACTAGCAACATGTAAATCAAAAACATCGGCTAGGACAACTTAAAAGTCTGGATACCTACAGAAATAACAGAATTTAAACCAGTGTTTAAAAAACAGGTTCTACTGGGAAAACTGACTGATAGATTCAACACAGTTCTCCTTTAAGGTGAACCAACATTTCTGCTGATTGCCAGCTGTTACAGAAATGATAATCCTACCTCAAATCATCAATATTTAACTGCGCATAAATAAATACTGATGTGACAAACTATGATCTCATTTTCACCTAGGTGACCATTTTGTATTGAGGTTAAGCAACAGACAATTTGGATTTCAAATGGAGCTTTTAATAATGGACAATAGTTCTTTTATGGAACCAGCAGTTATGTGGCTTCACTATGTCATGGTTGGTGCACAGAATGCAACATTTGAGCTTTTGACCTATCAGAACAGTGCCTAGAATACTGCACCTAAACCATACTGATTCCATGAAGAGCACTGCACAGAAAGTTATAAATCAAAGAAAGCAATACAAAATGCAGATTGTCCCATAAACTTGTATTCAAGTTCAGTTACACTGGAATCATTTGAGGGGTATGAATATAATTTCTGAAAATTGGAATATTACCAGCAGCTACCAATTCCAATCATCTCCTGCCTCTTAAAAATTGATAAAGCAATTTAACAAAATGTGTGCCAAATGTGAGGTGACGTCACTAACTCACATGTATTTATTTATTTTAATGCATGTTGGTCTTACAGATGCAAGATGAAGTTAACATTATCTTAACGTTTCTGTGTTTTTTATTTATGTGTGCATTTCATATTTATATTCATAACTATTCCAATATTTTGTCATAGTTGTGCACACATTTCTAGATGCCTATTGTTACAGTACATAAGTTTTCAATAAAATATATTGCAAAAAGATTAAAGGTGGGTCTAGCCCTCTGGTGCAAAGGAGGGTGTTAGTTTATAAAGGCCAGCTCTGGTAGAATCTTACCTGGGTTTGCTGGGGATGGGCACATTGCAGAGGTGAGGAGTTTGGCTCCTGAGCCTAACAAGGCCATGGGGCATTTGATATTTATGCATGCTTTGCTGGCTGACCCCAAAGCACAATTGGCATTAACAGTGAAGGTATCCCTTGCCCACCTTCCTAGCCAGAGGACAGATGCTGCTATGGCAACCCAACAGATGAGGGGACGTGGGAGCCCATCTGGGAAAAATCAGGAGAGAAAAATCTTAAAGGTAGATCCTTTTTTGTTTATACTGAATAAAATAAAACATTTACCCAATAGATGGCAACCAGTAGGAATCCTGAATCAGACAACAATCTTGTTTCAGTCTCCCTTCCCGTTACTTACTTATCTCCTTCCTTTCTAATTGCTCCGGGCAGATGCTGGTCACTTTCCACCTCTGTCAAAGCTGTCTATAAATGGAATCTCATGTCAATCAAAACAGCTCATCCTGGCTTAGCTGCTGGAGAGAGGCCAGGGCAGCACCTTGGCTCAGCAGACTCTTGTCCGTTCAACAAGGCCCAGCTGGTACTCTGTAATTAATCCCTGTTGAACCAGATAAAGAAATGGAGTACTGAACAAAGAAGGAGAATTTGTCCTTTAATTGCTCCAAGAATCAAGCAATATAGATGTTGGATAAATGAAGGCAGTCTAGTTGGCGTCGGGGTTGGGGGTTCAGGAATGGTGAGCAGCACAATACATTAGTTCTGGGGCTTGCTCCTCATCAGCAGGAGTTGTATGCAGAGCCTCTGAGGCTCCACCGAGCCATCATTTTTGTTTTAACAGTCCTCTGGACTGTTAGTTAGGAAAAGGTAATTTGTGAGCTGAATGAAAAGAGCTGCCACTTAGGCAGCACCTCCCACTGATGCAATTAGGAAAAAGAGGAACTTGTTAAACTGAACTCTCCTTACAGAAATGATTACATGAAATGTTTCATGCTGCACACATAAAACTACACAAGTGATATACATGCTGCAGGTATGATCTGAATGTTAAATTGGAACCGATTGCATGCATATGGCATGCATGCAGCAAGCATGTGTGGAAGCCACAATTTTATGTTAAATTGGAAAGAATGCATGCATGTGGCATGCATGCACAAGTGGTCACTGCACATGTAAAAGTTAAGTGACTTGTTCAGGATCATACTGCATAAGTGGGGACTGATGAGATTCAAACCCAGGTCTTCATGTGGGTTTTAGTCCAGTGCCTTTAACCACTAAGCCATACTATCTGCATATATATGGCTTGCTTGTACTTCAGTACATGCTGTATCTGATTACATATGCACGCATCTGCATGCTTGTAGACACTATTAAGCTTTTCAGTTTTCTTCTCTTATAGTATCATAGTAAAAGCCAGCAGAATAGGCCCATGGTCTATTGAGTCTGCTCGGAAGCTAGCCCCCAGGCTGGGAGCTGCTCCTCCACCCCCCAGCCCCAGAGGTGGCCTCCTTACTGGCCTCAGCTTCCCCCTGTACCTGTCCCAAACCTTGAATCCTTCCACTGTGATCTCTTCCACCAGACTCCTGGGCAGTGCATTCCATGGTTCCACCACCCTCTCTGTGAAAAAGTGTCTCCTGCACTCCCCCTGTACTTCCCCTTCCAGCTTCTACTCGTGTCCCTTGGTAGTTCCCCTTTTTAAGCCTGAACACTTCCCTGACTCCATCCTTATTTATCCCTTTACATACTTGAAAGTCTATCATGTCCCTTCTGTCCCTCCGCTCCTCCAGTGCATACAGATTGAGTTCATCCAGTCTCTCCTCGTAGGGTCCCACCCTTCATGCCCTGAATCATCCTGGTCACCCTCTTCTGGACCTTCTCCAGCAGCGCTATGTCCCTCTTAAGATGGGGTCTCCCAGAACTGCACACAGTACTCAAGATGCAGCTAACCAGGGCATTATACAGAGGAGGATCACCTCCCTCCTCCTGGAGGTAATCCCCTGGTTATGCAGCCCAGTATCCTGTTTGCTTTTTGCTGCAGCTCTTGACAATTCTCTGTGTCACTCAGCTCAGTTCCACACTTGAACTTAGCACACATACCAATGGAAACACATGTGTTTTCCCACCCCAATACACAAACTTACACACAAAACCACTTAATTACTTCTGTCTGGCCTGTACTCCTACTATTTTCTCTCCGTAGTTCTGAATGCTTCCACACAAACAAACTTTAATGTGCAAACACAAACTAGCAATAACTTGACACACACCCCTATGGCTAGCCTCCTCATGCACACACACACACACACACACACACACACACACACACTGTAGTAGGTATGGACATGCTGCTACAGACAACCCACAGAATCTAGATATAAGTAAAAGTCTTTTACTTGGGTACTAGGGAGCCAGAGGCAGGAGTCTTTAAGAGATGATGTCCATAGGTCAGAGTGCTGGGTGTATCCCTTGAAATGAATGAGTTATTTTTTATTACTATTTTATACATTGTGATGGTATTATGGGGAATAATGAAGCCCATTGTTCTACTAACAAGGCCCTTGTTAGTTGGTGGTGGCCTTCATTAATCTCCAACTCTCCATCAATAACGTATAAAATAGCAATAAACAAATATCCCATTCATTCAATGGTTAAACCCCTGCAGTTGCCTTTGCCCTTTGTCATAATTTGTCTGAGTGTGGGGATGTGGAGGTCAGCTTCATGGTGGGGCATAAGCCTGACAATAGTGTGGCTCCAATAGTCTGTGCATACCATACCGCTTAACTGTTTGTGAATGCAAGACAGCTCTAGAATGTCTGTAACATCTCTAAAAGGTAAACTTATTTGGTTTGACTGAAAAGTGATATGCAAATCAGGAAAAATTCAAATGTTAAGATTCATCTGAATATACCCCAGAACAGTGCATCAGATTTGGGCTAAACCCACCCAGTTACTAACTGATTTTTTCCTGGCTGAAGTTGTGCCTCCAAAAAAAAAAAGAACTTTGTCCCAATTTTCTCCCTGACTACATTCCATTCAATACCAATCCCCTATGGGTCATGAAGCCACCAAAGGTGAACAAACAAGAAAAACACATCAGTATTTTAGTCCTTCCTCCTTCCCAATCCTCTGTAAAAAAATTATTTACATTTACTTACCCGCCATATGGCCTGAACCTTTAGCATGGCACAGTGTGCCAAAAGCTCAGTTTTCAATCCACTGTCCCTCTTCTTCTGCCAGAAGCTGGATGCTAGAACTGACCATCACAGGTCCCCATCATGGTTTCATGACCAAGTCACCTTCACCTCACCAAGGACTGATCAAGGCGTATGAAGGCCACCCACACCATTGTCTCCACTGCTGCTAAGCCTAGCTTGCTTCTGTGGGGGTCTGTGCTGTTTTTTTTTCTCGGGTGAGCCTAATAGAGCAAAAGAGGTAGCCTAGTCTTGATTTAGCTTCTAGCTCACCCTTTGCTCCTTCAGCCTGCAGAGGAGACAGAGACTTACTTAGAGTAGACAAAAAATGTATACTGCTGCCACAGCACTGCTATTGAGAGATCAGTGCTTACTGACTCCTCCAAGCTGAACTGAGCAGTCTGTCTACTATGTGGTGGGAAAGACTGTGTTGCACTTGCAAAACTCATGCAATCTTTTTGGTTGGAGCTCATCCACATCACATGTGATTGTGCCGATGCTAATAGGTGGAGGTTGAGGGAGGCTGTATGGCGCAGTGGTTTAAGGCTCTGAGCTGCAAATCTAGAGACCTGGATTTGAATCCACAGCCCTCAATTGCATACTGTGTGACCCTGAGCAAGTCACTTAACTCCTCGTGCTCCCAGGTTGCACCTGCAAACAAGCTTTCAGCTTAGTGTGTCTCACCTGGTAAAATAATTGGTAAAAAAAAAAAGAGTGGACAACACAATACAGACACAGTTGAGTCTGGAGAATACCTGCAGCGTGAGCACACATAGGCCAGGTGGGCACTTATTGTGCAAAAGATTATATCCAAATGTAATGCCATTTTGCCACACCAGAAGAACAGCCTAGCACACACGGGGGTGGCAACTGCCTACTCTGCCCTACCTAAATGGCACCTCTGCTTAATGGTAGAAATTCATTCTCAGGTGCTAATGCAATGGTTTCCATTTTGTTCTGAGGTACTGCATCTCTGTGTTTCATGATGTGTCCTGATCATCATGTGGGTTAGTGTCCCTCATTGTCCCTCATTTGAGTGTCCAATTCCCTCATTTCAGTGACAAAATGTGAGGTATGATGCATGCTTCTAAGACCCTACTCAGCACAAAGAGTGCTGAGCATGGCAATAGTGTATATGCTCAATACAGAATGGCAAATGGAAAGTAAGTGACATGAAACAGTCATGGAGAAACACATTTGTAACTCTAAATATGCAAAAAGGATTTGCATGGTCCAAAACAAAAGGATAGGCTTCACAACATAAAGGCCCTCTTCATACATCTGCAATGGGGGATGTTGACTGGCTATATCCTAGGCATTTAATGCAGTAAGCAAACAATACTTTACAGATTAATGGCAATTTAATGACAATAATCAAAAGTCATTAAACAACTTGCAAAAGGATCAGAATTAATGAGTTTACCTAATTTTATGGAATTCAAACAGAAATGTATTTTAATGACTCTAATTGCTAGCAGTAATATAAGTAATAGGAACTGGTGTGGTTTTAGATGAGATTTGTACTAGTTTAGCTGCTGCAGCAATGGCAAGTGTGCAGCATGTGATCCTGATGTGATGTTTAATTGATGTTCACACTACAAGCTTAACTGCTGCACTCATGTCAATCATGCAACATGCTAACCTGATGAAATTTTTAGAAAATGTTCACATCAGCTTACCTACTCGCACATAGTCAAGCTTCAGCATGTGAACCTGATTTGCTTTTTAGACCTGGTTCGCTTAGGTTCACTTTGTTTTGTGAACCACATGCAAACATTGCACAATTACATGTGCCATGCATTCTGCATGTACACAGCACACCTATATTTCTGTAAGGGTCCATCAGCCTAAGGGATGAGAGGGACACCAGGAGCCACAGCTTAATCCATTGAAGTGGTAAACCCAAAGGCTCTGGAATATCAATTCGAGATGCACTTACTGTAGGCAAACTAAATGCACTTTGAAAATGGATGGTCCAAACTAACCAATCAGGTTCATGCTCCACAAATGCTTATTTTGGTTAAGTTGAATCTACTCCTCTGGCAGTATAATTAAAAAAATGGTTGTCAAGTGACCAGAGAAATCCATTGTACTTCAGTGAAGTTGGTCTGAGTTCAAAATGGACTTCAATACATGCTGCTGGGTTGGCCAGGGCTGGAAAGGATGCTGCCTAAGGAGTGTGTCCCATCCTAGTGTGAAGCACTAATGCCCACTGACACAACAGTCCCCATGGCTGGCTGGGAGTCTGCTCCCTTGTAAAGGGTGAGCTGTGACACTGATGCTACATAGTGAAGCTGGATGCAGCTATATGGGGCATCATGGGTGGAGGGTCGCCAATGTACAGAGGACAAAATCCTGATGACAGATGTGTCACCTGAGTTATGGAGGGTGGGCCAGTCCATGGAGGGAAAACATCCCTGCTGATAGATCAATCAATCGATCAATCAATCACTTATTTAACCAGGTGAATACACCATTGAGCAAGCTCATTTTCAAAGTAGTCCTGGACACTTATACAAGCCAAAGAAGAAAAAAATCAATTTGAGATGCATGATAGATGAGTGATGTGAGTATGGATGAGTGATGTAAGTGATACGGGTGGCCCAATCTACATGATGACAACATTTTTGCTGACAGATGAGTGATGTGAGTCATGAAGGGTGTCCCTATCTGCAGGGGGATTATAGCCCTGCTGATGGATAGTGATGCAAGTGATTTATGGTGAACTAAGCATTGGGGGGTGTTAAAGCCTTGCTGATGGATGGTGACACGAGTGATAATCAGTGGGCCAATCTACAGTGGGGGATACCTGCTGACAGAAGAGTGGCATGAGTGATTGAGGCTGCGCCAATCTACAGGGGTACAAAAGACATACTGATGGATGGGTGATGTGAGTCAAGGAGGGTGGCCCAATGTACAGTGGGACAAAACTCCTGCTGACAAATTAGTAGCATGAGAGGAGACAGTATAGGCGCAGTGGTTTAAGGCTCTGAACTGCAAATCTGGCATGACATCCAGCAGACCAGACCTGGGTTTGAATCCCACAGCTTCCACTTGCATACTGTGTGACCCTAAGCAAGTCACTTAACTTCCCTGTGCTCCCAGGTCGGCCTGTAAAAGCTTTCAGCTTAGTGTGCTAATCCTGGTTAAACACAACTAAAAAAAAAAAAAAAAAAATGAGTGATGGAAGGTGAGCCAATCTACAGGGTAGCAAAAGCTGTGGTGATGAATGTTGTAAAGGAAGGTGGCCCAAACTACGGGGACAAAGGAACTGCTGATAGTTGAGTGATATGAGTGATGTGAAATGGGCTAATCAACGAGGGGAATCACTGCTGTCAGATGAGTGACCTGAATGATGGAGGGAGTCCAGTCTTACCCACTGACAGACATGACATGTAACATGCATGATTTTGTGTGACCCAGTCTACAGGGGGATAGAAGCCCTGATGGTGGATGAGTGACAACTGTGATGGAGAGTGGGCCTATCTACAGTGGTACAAAATACCTGCTGACAGATGAGTGACATGAGTGGCCCAGTCTACAATGAGACAAAATCCCTGCTGATTACTGAGTGAGGCATGGCACTCATGGGCTCCATGCCATCAGTCTTAGATCAACAGATGTGGACTACAATGAGGACTTCAGGAAAGCCTGTTGACCCAGCCACAGGTTCTCAGCCATGGATAAATTTGACCTGGTTAGCCATGTTGGGCTAGGAGTTTGCTAAGCCTGAAAGGTTGCGGTCAGCAAAGAGGCATAAGAGCCTACATAGAAAGAAAATACTCTTTTAGTTGATGTAGTGATTAGAGCATACTGTTGTAGCCTGCCAGATGGCCAAGAGCTAATGTGTCACATTACCATTTGGGTTCACATGCATATTAATATGGTCACCACTTACGGTTCTAGAAAGGTCTCACAGGCATTCTTAGGATATGAGAACTACAAACCAAAGGTGTGCAGTTCTGATACACTAAGAATGTGAGACCATTCTTACAACCACAAGACTGGACTCAGCAGTCAGATTAAAATATTATTGATCGAGACTGATCAGTAATATATTAAAATGTCAAAACAGTTCCCCCACATGTGCCCATTTCCAGAGCAGCTGTGCATTAGAGACACTATTGCAGAATAAGAATGTCTCATGCACAGAGGAAAGGTGTATTGTGCTTGGTCAGGAGCACTCCCACAATGTATAATTGCAGCAATGGATCTTTGTACTCCAGCAGCCAGGAAGGAAGGAAGGGCTGCCTGCAGCACTTTTCCTCCCCTTGAGACACAGACCACAATATCCCACTCCTCAAATGGCCCCTAAAGTTGGGTCAAGAGCTGTCTAATGCACACGTGTTCATGCTGTATAATGGCACCAGGCACAAGGATGCACTGGAACAGGAAGAGGAAAGAACATTAAGTGCATACACATCAGTGACCAGATGCACCCATACCACCAAAACAAGTGCTGGAATGAAGGGAACAATAAAAAGGATTGTTACATTCCTCAGAGCTGCACTCACTCTCAGTGTTTCCACCCCTGCCTCAGACTTTGTCTGGCTGCTCAGGAACTTCCCATGAAGTCCATTCTGCCACAAGGTAAGTAGTCTCACTATGGGGAGGGGTAAGCCAGGAGTACTCCAGTGCCAGAATGGGAGGAT
This sequence comes from Neoceratodus forsteri, assembly GCA_016271365.2. Classification (NCBI taxonomy): domain Eukaryota; kingdom Metazoa; phylum Chordata; order Ceratodontiformes; family Ceratodontidae; genus Neoceratodus; species Neoceratodus forsteri. The sequence continues at coordinate 95,262,890 of CM028130.1, read as the reverse complement.
GATGGGGGTGGAATGGTGAGCTCTGGACCACTTCTAGGAGGGAAAAAGAGAATAAACAAGCATTTGTCAATGCCGAATGTTTGCTTGCTGGTATTAGCATTAGAAATTTAGGAGTTAGACAGATGCAGAATAGGAATGGCAGTGAAGTACTGAACTACATGAACCCCACCTCCATCCTGTAGAGACGGACAGGATTTGGGGTACGTTTTTGATTCACCACCCATGACGGTCAAGCCATGTCACCTCATCCTATTCTGCAGACACCGACATGTGTTGAGCTGTGTCTTAGGGTGTTTGGCATTACAGTCAGCCCATTCCATGAGGACATATGTTGAAATGGGTGCAGCATAGAAGAATGGGGTGAAGTCTTGGGACGAAGAGTCCAAGGTACACCTTGATGCATGTCAGTGGCTGGGGATGGGGGTGGGATGGCATGAGCAGTACAGTTGGCAATCCAAAGGCACACCCCAGTGCCTGTCTCTCTGTACAGGGTAGGACGTTATGGTTAGAAACCGTAATGCCTCAGGAGTTTGTTGGTATTCACAGTACAAATTTTGAACATGGCCTTTTGTGACCCCACCTCATGAAAGCATTTGGGACCTCTTGTTATGAACAATGGCAGTGCGGTTTTGTCAATGTGTCCTGAAAACTGACTTCCAACAGTGACAGTGGCATTCTGACCACATGTACGAAAACACAGATCGGGCAGGATGTGAAAATGACAGCTGTAACATCCATAGGGAGCTATGAAGAGATGACAATGTTGAAAATGTGTACTGGGAATACTAAAATGCTTGCACTTCTGAGCATACATGGAAACTGAGCAATGCATGCACATAACACAGTCATTTTATGGAGTTTCATCACCAGATTTTCAACATAGGCATTTAACGAGCTGTGGTCATGAACAGTGTCATTGTGATTTTGTTACTGTGTCCTGAACACTGATTTCCCACAGCAACTATGGTATTCTACACTGGAACAGCAAAAACACATTTCACCAAGATGTGAAAAATGACAGCTGTACTATTCACAAGGAGGTGTGGAAAAATGGCAATGTTGAAAATCTCGAGTGAAAATATTACAACAAACGTGAAGTTATAAGCATGTGTGGAAACTGTGCAACGATGCTTGTAACACAGTCATTTAATAGACTTTCATCACAAAATTTTCAGCATATGCATTTTAGGACCTCTGCTAATGAACAGTATCACTGTGATTTTTGCAATGTGTCCCAAACAGTGATTTACCACAGTGACCGCACCATTCTGTGCTGGAAGAGCGAAACACATTTCGCCAGGATGTGAAAATGACAGCTGTACTGTTCATAAGGAGGTGTGGACAAATGGCAATGCTGACAATCTGTAGTGAGAATATTGCAAATGTGCTAAGGTATGAGCATGTGTAGAAACTGTGAAAGCATGCTCGTAACACACTCATTTTATGAACGTTTCCACCAAGTTTCCAACATAGACATTTTAGGAACTCTGATAATGAACAGTGTCACTGTGATTTTCTTAATCTGTCCCAAACATTGATTTTGCACACCAACTGTGCCACTGTGCACTACATGTGTGGAAACACATTTTGGGTGATATGTGAAAATGACAGCTGTACAGCTCATAAGTAGGTGTGATAAAATGGCAATGTTGAAAATCTGGAGTGCAAATGTTACAAATTAGTGAACTTATGGCGTGCATAGGAACTGCATAATGCAGCTTGTAAAAAGTCATCTTTAGGAATTTTTCACCAAATTTGCAATATTGGCTTTTTGAGAGCCTACCTCATGAACACTGGCACTGTCGTTTGTTAATCAGTCCCAAAAGGTGATTCCACGCAGTGACCGAGAAATCACCTTCGGCCCGAGTAATGCCATGACAGTGACAGAATTCATGAGGAGGGTTCAAAACCCCATGTTGAAAATTTGGTGCCAAAATTCAAAAATGCCGAGATATGCACAAAGTTGAAAAAACCCCATCTAACCCATTATACAGCTTACCGGCATTTCCTCAGTTCACGGCCAGTTTTGAAGAGTGTAGACGTGTTCCTGGTCCACTGAAGATCGTCATGCTGGACTCTGGAGGTAAGTATGGAGTGAGGGGTGTGGGAGGCAGGGTGCACAGAGGGTGGGTGCGGGTTGTGTGAGGGGTCCCGGAGACTGTGAGGACCATTTTCTGATTACAGGTACATAAAAAAAAGGACAACGATGGATGTTTTGTATTTAAGGCATTTAGCATGTTGGGTGGGCTCCAGCATGCCAGGGAGTCTTTTGGGGGCAGCTGGCTGACAGGGGATTGGGTGCCCCACCAGCTCACAAGCAAATGGGGGCATTATGCCGATGGGGAGTGGGCTCCTCTGTCGGCACACAAAAAGGGGATGCCATCATGCCATCAGGGATTGGGCACCCCATCGGCACACATGAAAACTGGGGGACATCATGCCAGTAGGATGGGCTCTCGTCAGCAGACAAAGACTGTTTGGGAGGAACATGCTGCCGAGGGATTGGGCACCGGCACTGGGATCAGTAATATGTTCAGTGAACAGTGCAGCAACTCACCGCCATGTTCATGAAACACATTACAGCAGCAACCTTCTGCCCAGCAATGACAGGTCGCTTCCTCATTTCAGGAAATCGCTGATGCTGCAATGAAGTGATCCGTGATTGCTTGGCAAAATCATATTGACTTGGTGCAGCTTCTGGAAGCTAGTGTCATCAGCACACTGTGCCTCCATTGGTGCACCATGGCCAAAGCCCCCACAATGCTGTGCCTCTCTTGGCTGCTACACTGCCGCGCCTCCCTAACCCACTTCTCTCCTAAGCTGTCACATAATGTTTCTTGAGCATGTGCAAGCAAACATAAAAGCACATTGCTGTGAACCTTGAGGCCTAGGTTTGAAACCCATACTAGTCACATACTTGCTGAGTGACCCTGATAAAGTCACTTAATGTCCCTGTGCTTAACATCTCTCTTATCTCCTCTATCTCTGTACTTGTTTGAATCTTCCTGCATGCTGGATCTATGACAGCTGGTCGGCAATTTCATTGTCGATCAATGTTACAGCGGCTCCTTTATGTCGATCGCATTTGTGGTCTGCATAAAGGAGTCACTGCAGACTATGTTTACATCGGTGGAGTAGACCCCCAAACCCCCATGCGGAATTTCTCCCCCCACCCCCTGCTACTATATTAATCAACTCCGAGTTGCAGTTGCTTAGGAGGGTGCAATGCCCTGAAAGCAGTGCCACGGTCCCGTGCCAACACCTACAATGACCTGGTGCTGTTGTCACTGTAGTGTCAGCTGTGGTAAAGTTGTCACCGAAATGATGGTATATCCTGCAGGCCTAATGGTAGCTACTTTCTCTCCATCCATCTTCTAGAATGTAAAGTGCTTTCCATTGCAGTTTGAACAGCACTCTATAAAAACAAGTATATTTCCTTTTTTAATCCTAGTAGCACAGTGACTACATGCAGGCAAGCATGGCATCTGTTATGGGTTCAACAATATCCTACATACAGCCATCAATAACCACATTAGAACCTGCTTAATTCAAGGAGGAAATGTTTTACTATATTTATTCATTTTGCATCTTATTTACCAAGGATATGCCAGCTGAGATGTACTATCTTGCTCTCAGTGGGGTCCTGCTTCTATCCATTTTCATAGATGGCAAAGAGTTTCAAAGGGGTGGAGAGCTGTGCCACTGAGGAATGCTACTGCTGTCCTAGAAGAGGTTCTGGAGGAACAGTTTACAAACTGGAGGAAGTATCTGAACACCAAATTGCCAGCTAAATTATTTAAGTAGGCATTAACATTTTAAGTCACAACAGAAAGAGCACTGAAACCTGAAAAGGAGTGCTTTGAGGCTGTAAACAGCCTCTTTGTAAGGGCTTCATAGCTGTGTAGACTGGTGCGGTAGGGGTGGTGGTAAGTGACATGCCCAAGGTCACATGGGCAGTATATGGCTCTAGTTGAGTTTGATGTGGTTTTAGAGCTATGCAGAATTTTAAAATTCCTTCCACCAGGATTCTGGGGAACATTCTGCCTAATTCCGTGGAATTCCATCGAAGTGAAATTTAAAGATTCCAAGAGTGGATTTTGTTTTAACTATGAATTAGTAATCAGAAGGTTTACAGAAACTGCAGAATAGTATTCATCTGTTTACATACTGTAAACTGTGGATTCATCTTTTGCAAACATAAATATTATTCCTGGTTTACATATAAATGCATTTCAGAATTGTGTTGGATTATAAAAGAAATTCCAAAATTATTTCAGAAGGAATTGCCATTCCACATTAATTCAGTTGATGGAATGCCACATCCACACAGCTCTACCTGATTCCTTTCTAAGATGGTAGTATAACTACTAGACCACACTGTTAGCCTACTTACAGACATCTCCCCATGGTCTCCATTCCATGAGGTCACTATAACTGTCACCTATACAACCAACTGTGGTGTGTTGAAGGGACCACTGTTTTATTCCCTATTTGAAGAGCACTACTAACAGTGGCAGTGACTCATAAAATCTGCATGGAACTGATGACTCTGGCTATGAGCCCACATCGTGGAAAGGGACTTGAACCCATAGCCTTTTTAACCAGAGGAGAGAAAGCTGCCAACACAGTCAGACTGACACTTCTACAGTACTTCTAGACATGCAGAGGGAGAAGAATAATTCATTAAGTATATTGTTAATGGTCTATGCCATAGCAAAATAAACATATTTATTATTTTATTTATTTAGGTTTTGTTGACTGGGTGACTGCACTAGACAAATCTTGCCTATTTTCAGGCATGACCTGGGGAGGGGATACAGATGAATGCCAACTGACCTTGAACCAGATTAAACTGTTGGTGGTATTTTTTAGTGAATGAGGAAATTTGGCCAGGACACTGGGAAATTCCCTACTCTTTCGATAAGTGCCATGGGATCTTTAACATCCACCTGAACTACCACCAATCCCAGCAGATGGGACCTCAGTTTAACATCTCATCTGAAAGATGGCACCTCAGAAGTGCAGCACTCCTCTCATGCTGCACTACAGTGTCAGTGCTGGGATATTAACCCAAGTGCCAGATGTCGGAACTGAAACCACAGACCTCTGATCTCCCAGCCTCAGAGTTGAGTGTGCTACCTACTGAGCCACTGACACTGCCTAAACTGCATAACAAAACATCAACTAGGATCATAAGTTTAATATGCACTACAATAATAATAGTATTAACAGCACTGAAGATCACAGGAGATGGCATAACTGAGAAGCACTCCCATATAAGGTGCTTTATCCCTTATGATTTCAACCTTGATTAGGAGTTGTGACTAGGGCTGGATGAAGGTAATTTCCACTGGCATAATTCAGAACAAAATTCCAATTCTACTTATGTGAAATGTCACAAAACTCCAAGCATTTCATAAAATCTCATCCAAATTTTAATTTTTTTCTGTCTGAATTTAAAATTACCAGTCCAAATTGCACTACATTGGAATGTTTGAAGATCTTTACCTCATTGTTTTGTGTGCCACTCTTCAGGTCTATAGCTTGAAAGGGTCTGAGTTGCAAGCAGCCAAACATTCAGACATTTTAATGAAAATTCACAAGTACATAAACTTTAAAGTGTTGAGTTCTTAAAATTTTCAAATTAGAGAATGCAATGCCACCAGTTTTGGTATGTGAATAGACCCAAAGTGTGGGGCTGTGAGTGTGAACTTTTTAATAGAGATGGGCAAAGTTGCCAACATTCACTTTGCAAAGTACTGCACAAAGTTGGCAAAGTTTATAAAGTGCCAACTTTATGAAGTTCGGACAAGTGATATCTCTTTTTCAATGTGACTTAACTAAAATAATTCACAAAGTTCCCATTTCTTGAAATACTGCAAGGAAAAAGGGCACTTCACATGGAAAACATTGGAAAACAGTAAAGTGTGAAGTTGGGGTTCCCAATGGGAAGTTTGCAAATCTTCACAAAGGCAAATTTAGCCACTTTGTAGCAACTTTGCTGGTGAAGTTTAAATTTGCTGCTTCTTGACTTTTAATCTCCTTAAAATATGGACAAGATATGAGCAGCTAAAAATTGCAAAATACCATCCATGAGTACGTGAGTGTGAAATATCATGAGCATTTGTGTAAATTGTGGAATTTTGTGAATGCTGTATCCATAAATTTGTCCCAGCCATGCACTTGAGCTGCCATGGAGGAGAAAGATGAAGGCTAAGTAGATTAGTAACAAGACAGCTTTCATATAGGACTCCATAATAGAAGTAAGATTTTGCTTAGCACCAGGTACCCTTATGTCAGTTGGTATTTTGAGTAAAGAACCATCATCAACAACAGTCAAGACAATCACTTTGCACTTGCCTGTCTTCTTACAATTGCCATCGAATCACTAGAGCTCTATGTCAGAGTATGCCCCTGACATTGTTTTTGTAGGCTTCTAAACAAGAGTCAGGAGCCATAAACTGTAAATGATATTGCCATAATCCATTTTCCAAGGCACTGGTTAAGCAGTATAAAACTCTGCTTCAATTTAGAGATTTAGTCACAAGAAAAATAATTCAAAACGATCATACACACCTTATGTGTATCTGTTAGCTAATGCAGCTTTTAGTGTCTCAATATGCATATTGTACTTTGTATAAATATATATGTAATATATGGATAAGCAAAATAATGCTATCAAAACACATGCAAAAAATCCTTGTAATACACTACCCCTTTTCCATAATATTGCCATTGCTCAAGTGATAATACCATTGGTTCTTGTTGATAATACTATCGTTCAGAGGTGATAATGCTATCATTTCAGCTCTGAGCGATAGTATATCAAATACCACAAGCGCATGCATAGGTCTGCCTGCCAAGAAACCCAGTTGCCATGGTGCCACATCCCTTCCTGCACAGCTGAAGTGATGGCGTGAATCTCCATTGGCAGCTTTTCTGTAGGGTGGGCTGAACAACCTGAAAACATGCCGCTGTTTCCTCTTGCTTAGTGAAAGGAATGTGTGCACTTCATTTCTTTGATTTGTTTTCTTTTGCAAACATATAATGGAGTATCTGGCTCATCCTGCATTCACCGAACGATGGAAAAACTAAAAGGTAGGACTGCCTACTAAATTCAAACAAAGATATGTTATCAGAAATAGGAGGGGTCTTCAGTGCTGCAGGCAGGTGGCTGAGAGAAGGCGTGTCTTCAGCGTGGTAGGAAGCCAGCCTGTTTAACAGAATCCACATGAATAAAAGCTGCAAATGTTCCCAGTCAGATCCATATGTTACAAAAATAATAGATACATGAATATGCATTACAAGGTAGTCAGACCATCTTGAGGTTTGTGGACTTTGGGAACCTCTCGAGCTTTGCTCTTGAGATTCCAAGTCCCCAAAACCTCTCAATGTCTTCTGTCTTAATACATACTCATCTATTATTATATATATATTTTATATATATATATATATATATATATATATATATACACACACACACACACACACACATATAGAAATATAGACTTTGACTGCAGATAAGGACCACTTTCTCACCCATTCTGCCCATTTCCCTACCTATTGGATTAGCTGCAGATCCTAGTTAACCAACAGCCTACTTCTTCTTCCTATCCCTCCACCAGAACTGCTTTGTATTTACTGTCTCTCATGAAGTATTTACCCAGGAGGGCTCTTGCTTCTTCTGTCTTTGTATCTTCCAAATCCACTATTACAGAAGTGAAGACAGCCTTAGCCCCTGTTAATGTTTTTTAAAGTTCCTGTTTTTTTGCTATTCAGGCACGTTTTACCTCCCTGGTGATAGTAGCAGAACTGCCTGTAAGGAGAGAGGGAGGGGGAGAAAGAGAGAGAGAGAGAACAAATGCCCAGGGCCCAGGACCTGATTGAGCTGAAGTAAATACCACCCCCATACTAAAATCAAGTAAGATGTTATAATTGTCACTAGGAGATTATTAATGTGTATTTAATAACAGATGAAACATGTAAAACTGGTGCCGTCTTTTAAAAAGAGAGACAAAAATCTAAGAACATTTGTAAAGCTTTGCAAACTGTCTTGAGTTGTAATGTAGGATTTCCCTTTAAATTGCATTCACAGAAACATAGAAGTTGATGGCAGATAAGGACCAAGGCCCATCCAGTCTGCCCATTTCTTTTCTACCTTATAAATGTGCAGTCAGCCTTTGCTCTGTCAGTGACCTATCTATTCATACTCATTTGTATTGCTCCCTTATGCCTATCCCATGCCTGTTTGAAGCCCTGCACTGTATTCATAGCCACCACTTCTTGAGGTAGGCCATTCCATGCATCCACCACCTTTCTGTGAAAAGAATTTCCCACATTCCCCTTAATCAGCCCCCTCTAATCTCATGCTGTGTCCTCTTGTCCTGCTATTTTTCTTATATTTAAACATGTTAGACTCTTTCACCTTGTTAATGCCCTTAAGGTGTTTGAATGCCTCAATCATATCACCTTTCTCCTCCTTGGCTCAAGGGTATACATATTGAGCTCTGTTAATCTGTCCTCATATGTCTTCTGATGCAGTCCCTGCACCATTTTGGTTGCCCTTCTCTGGACTGCCTCAATTTGGTTAATGTTCTTGTGAAGGTGTGGCCTCCAATACTGCACGCAGTATTCAACTTGTGTGTTTCAGTGAGTTTTTTCACAGTATTTGTACTTTCAGCATAGAGATGCATGGTATAAATAGCTGCTGTGACATCACATTCTCATACACTAATCCAGCTCCCACTGACAATGAGATTTCAAAACCATAAAATGGAGACCCCAGGATAATTAGAAGGGACTAACATGAACCGTGAAAACAAACTAAAGCAAACACATTTATCTCCAACAGCTAAAGGAAAAAGTTGTCTTTTGACATGGAAACAAATAATGTTTACAAATATGAGGGTGTAGATTTCCTTTAATCTGAATCTGTATAAAAAGTTCTGATTAATTTTCTCTAGGCTGCTGTATGCTGTGAGCAGTTTGGGTTGGAGACTCTTAGCCAGTAACTATAACTCTTTTCCCCAAAGGCCTGGCCCCACCTAGAACTGATGGCTTCATAGGACCTAGGATCAGAGAGATGTGGCCATTAAGGGGAGGTCCTGGTAATTAAGGGTAATATGGTAAAAATTATTGTAAAGGAAGATAAATCATGTGTTTAGAGAATCTGTATAGTATTGTTTCTGTTGCAATGAGTTTTAATTATCTTTGTTTATTTAAAGATTTTGGTACACTGAATGTTGATGTAAAATTTGAAACTGAGTGATTTGAGTAGCAGGTCATGTTATTCTCTGAGCTACAAAAGTCTCACTCAACAGCTTTTAGTCATTAGCTGCTGAATTGCAAGAGAAAGAGAGAGAGCGAGAGAGAGAGAGAGAGGAGAATCTCTGCTTATGACACCTGAAGTAGAAAAGCATAAGCAAAATAATAATAATAATAATAATAATAAAGCTTTATTTATATAGCACCTTTCTAAATTCAAAGCGCTTACAATATATAATAAAATAATAAATAAAACCAATACATAATAATCTGAGCTCCTAAAATCACAATATTAATTAAAATAAATCTTCGACCATAAATAGGTCTTATGGGCCTTTTAAATTCATACGAATAGCACACTGATGAAGCGGACAGGGTAGAGAATTTCAGAGGTCAGAGCAGCATACATAAAGGCATGAGCACTGGAAGATTTTAAAGGAACCCTCGGAATCTCTAGCAACCCCTCATCTGCTGAGCGGAGAGATCGCTTACTGCAGTAGGAAACCAAAAGCTCTTTCAAGTAGTCCGGACCCTCTCTGTTTAGGGCTTTGTAAGTCAAAGACCAACTTTAAAGGTGATCCACTACTGAATTGGCAGTCAGTGCAGATCACGCAGCACCGGCAAAATATGACAGGCATGAGACATACCTGTCCAATAACGAACTGCAGCATTCTGCACCAGCTGCAAGTGGCGGATATCAACTCCAGGAAGCCCTAGACACAGGGAGTTGCAATAATCAAGGTGTGGGGACACAAGGTTAGGACCAACACTGGCAAATCTGCAGGCGGAACAAGGTGCTTAATCCTAGCGATGTTCCTAAGATGGTAAAGGAAAGATTGACAACTGCTGACACCTGTGAACAAAGTGTCAGCTCATTGTCAAAAATCACCCCAGTTCCACACCCGTTCAGAGGGAGGGAGCTGGACACCACACAGAAATAAACCTGAGGAAAGACCAGCTCCCATCCCTCTATCTTATGACCGGGTCCACAACCATTACCTCTGCCTTCTCCTAGTTCAACTCAGCCAGCTTGAATTCATACAGCACTGGAGTTCGGTGTTGCAGCTATTAAAGACCGAGAGAGCTCTATCCTGTTCGGGTGCAAAGATAGTGAGCTGGCTATCATCTGCATAGCAGTGAAACCTCAGCCCATACCTTCTTACAATGTCTCCAAGGGCAGCATATACACTGCGAACAACATGGGGACAACACCGAGCCCTGGGAATCCACATGACAGAGAGACTGGGCGGGAAGAATTTATCCCCAACACCATTCTCTGAGTTCTGTCAGTGAGGAAAGATCTAAACCATCTGAGGACTGTACCTGACATGCCACAGATGAACTCCAGGTGCCTAAGAATACCCCATGGTCCACAGTGTCAAAGGATGATGAGAGATCAAGAAGAACAAGGATGGAATGATTCTTCTGATCTCTAGCCAACAGGAGATCATTGAGCACCGAACTGCACTGTCTCGGTACTATGCCTCTTTCAAAACCAGACTGGAGAGGTTCATAGATGTCATGGATGGTTAAATGGTTTTCCAATTGTGCAGCCACTATTTTTCAATAATCTTCCCAACAAAGGGAAGATTAGAGATCGGTCTGTAGTTAGCAAAGCAGCCTGGGTCCACGAAGCTTTCTTGGGAGGGCAGTCACCACCGCCTCCTTCAGGGAGCTAGGAAACGCACCCATATCCAAAGAGCACCAGACTATCTGTGCTAGGATAGGGCTGATGATATCAAGACAACCCTTTATCAGGGAAGTCGGGCCCAGATCCAGAAGACAGCAAGTAGGGTGCATACTATGGACAGTCCTCATGACATCTATGAACTCAGGCCGGTCAAAGGAACTCCAGGAGTGACTGGAGGATGTGACTAAATGCTGATCAGTAGCTTCTCCAATAGAGGAAGCAGGCTAGAGCTCTGCCCTGATGTCGGCCACCTTATCTGCAAAGAAGCGAGCAAGCTCATCACGCTCTATTTGTGAAAAGGCTTTCCAAACCTGAAGACAGGCTGGGTTGCACAGTCTGTCAACAGTTTGAAAAAGCTGAGCTGGTTGGTTCTGAGCAGCAGCAATCTCCCGGACAGGAACTCTGCTTTCTTATGAGAGATTGCAGAATGATAGATTTGATAGTGTTCCATCAGTCTAAGATGGTCAGTGTCAAAAGCAGTTGTCTGCCAATGACCACTTACCATCATCCTTGTTTGCCACATCTCCCTCAAGGTCCCATCAAACCATGGAGACCGAGGTCGAAGGGGAGAGGACAAATGCGGACAGGAGAAATTTAATCGAGGCCGAGGAGATGGCCCTATTATAAGTCAACACGAAGGCATCTGGGTCATGGCTCATTCAGAAAACTCCGATAGGTCAAGCACCACTGCCAGGCCCATAAAGTTAACAACTCACAAACAGCAGTACCTAACTATCTCCAAAGGGCAGGCATACAAGGGGGTGCAAAACTGAACCCACAGTGAAATAATCAGACCAACTGATGGGTTCCACCCCACATCAAAAGCCTCAATCCCCAGGAGGAAAACCAAGTCCAAGGAGTGACCAGTCTTATGAGTGGCAGAAGTAACCACTGTGTGAGGCCCAAAGATGTCATTAATTGGAGAAGTATTGTCCAAACTGCGAGTTTGTCATCAACCCAGGCATGAAGTCTCCCAGGACCATCAGCCTGGTTGACTCAAATACCATGTCAATGAGCGAAGTCAGTTATTTCCTGTAGAAAATGTTTCTCATCACCTGGTGGATGGTAAATAGAACAATTCTACAACCCACACCTGCCACTACAGTACACTCGAAGGACTCAGCCCCTCCACTGGTACACATGTGAGGCCCAGTTTGGTCTTGAACAGACCACACCCCCAGTGGTCCAGCCTCAGGTGGTGTGACACTGAGTACCCAGCTGGAACTGCTGCCTCCAAAACTGGACCAACATTTTCGTCCAGCCAGGTCTCAGTAATGCAAGCCAGATCCACAGACTCCACAAGATCTGCAATAACTGCAGTCTGTTTCTTATGGATCTGGTATTTGCACACACAGCACAGGTTGGCAGGTCTGGAGTGGTACAGACCACTTGCCCAGTACCATTAATAGTAGTGGTGCCCTTGGGTATGGAAACCAGGCAAGAATGACCTCGCTCCAGAATCTATTTCTCCCCAGGGAATCTTCTGGTTTCCACTACCCCAATGCGATGTACCGCTCATTCATCCTCCATTGTTCGCTACCCCAACCCCTCCTCCCCTCCGCTCAATCCCCAGTGCTCTACAGCACTGGTAAGTTGACAACTGTAATGGCAAGGGGAGAAAGGGCATAGGCCATGAAGAGCAGAGGACTAATAGCGATGACCGTGGTGGCAGGCCATCTACATATTAAAAACCCCACACCAACACAACTAAACCCAATGAAACAAAAATATGAACAACCAGAATTAAACCAAATAAAACATAAAAGAGATTAAATCAAATAAACAAAATACAAAATATCCAAATAAATAATGTCCAAATAATCAAATGTCCAGAAATTACTGTAAATATTGGGAACAAGAGAGGCTCACCCTCCCTCAGTTCTAGAGCAAAATCAAGGAATGCAAGTCTCACTATAGTCTCGATAAATCAGCGTCTAAAAAAATGAAGACTTTCAATCAAACAGAAATAACCTTTTAAAGATAGCAAGAGGATCTTACCCCATCTTAGTCTAGTATCCAAAAATTCCTTCTAGAGGCCAATTCTTCTTCAATCCTTTCTAGAAAACACCAAGATACTCAGACCAAGACACCAAAGTCAGGGTCAAGCTGAAGGGCTATGCTCAGAAATAGGGCCCTGAGAGGAAGCAATTGCTCCCACCACAGAGAAACCTTAGGAACCCACAAAAGGACCCCCACCATATATCCCCAGGAGTTCCCTCTAAAGCACAATCCAAAATTCAGCCACAATCCCACTCCAGAAGCCATGGCCCAAAAGGCAGAATGCAATTCCCCAGGACTGTAAACTCACAATGGTAGTAGGCTACTCTAGGAGGGGTATCTGCAACCCCAGCCACCCATCAGCCACTGAGGTCCCTCAACAATAACCACAGGAGAATGAGCCCTCCAGTTCAAATCCCTGCAGTTCCTCCCCAAACACCCAAAACCCTGTAAATCATCCACACCAAGAGTAAAGAACATCTACCTAAAAGTTCAGGGGAGAAGATGCTTCTTTCCATCCTCAATACACCAAGCAAGTGATCTCACCACATCCAGATGGAAATCAAAAATCCTCCATTTACTGCCCCTGGATTCCAGGTGCTCTCACCCTGACAATAATTCCAGGCAAGCAGCAAAACCCACTTCTAGCATTGATATTCCATGCGCTCCCACCACAATAAGAAGCAGGCAAAGAAGGATTCTACTCAGACTGAAATCCACAGTCCCAGGATATGTCACTAGAAACCACAAGGCCTCGAGGTTGCAAGCTCCCACTGAATTCCAAGGTACTCCACAGCATCCACGGTTTCCTTAAAGACTGCATTAAAAGCACTGAGAGACAGAATCACAGGGCTCTGAGGCACAAACTCCCTCCAAAGTCCACGAGTTCAGGGCTGTCCCACAATATCCATGATTTTCCTGAGGAGTATACTAAGCTCAAAATTGCAAACTCTCCTCCAAAGCCCACTGAAAATCCAAGGGCTCCCCCAATACCGCTGTTTTCTTGGGGAATATGTTAAAAATGCAAGCTGAAAGTTAATACTATTGAGACCATGATGCAGAACTTTGATCTTTGCTCCAGAATAAAATGTAATACCCCGGTTTTCTTGGGGAAATATTTTAAGAACACCAAAAGCTAAAAGTTAATACCGGTCACTATCAAGACCACAATGCAAGACTTTAATCTTTGCTCCAGCACAAAACACAGACAAATAAGCAGACAAAATAAATAAAAATGAAATCAAGATGAACAAAGTAAAACTGATTTAAAACATCGTTAGAGCTCAGAAAGAACGCAGCTCAGGCAGCTCCATACACTGCGCCATCTTGCCAACCAATGAAGAGTGGGAGTATTTGGTGCTGAACAGCTGGATGAGCCATTCAGTTTGGTGCTGCCTTGGTGTAGGGGCAGGGTTTTTCAATGGTGAGGCCAGCCTCCCTTGGGAGGCTAAACTGTTCCAGGGAGGCTCAAGCAAGTCTGAAAAAGTACTGTATTTAAAATTTGAGTTTATATTTTTGTGTGAAGAGATGATGCAAACTGAAAGAGGATAATAGTAGGTGAATTTTATGTATTTATTTACTAATAGGTGACAAGGCAAGGTGAATGAGACAAGGCTCATTTCAGGTGTACCCAGGAAGGGTAGGAGTGTATACATTTCAAAAGGTAACTGCTAAACAATCAAGAAATACACAATGAACAATAGTGCAAACAAATATGAACAATAAACTAATAATGAGTGGTGGTAATTGATCAATTTGAAGCCTGATGGTAGAACAGCCCAAATACAAGGGTTGAGCATAGAAGTGCAAAGAGCAATAGCAGGAAGGAGCAAAGTAATACCTGAGAAGTTGCTTAGGAGCAGGGAAGGATGAGGAGAGGCAAAGTATGTAGGAAGGTTATTTCATAGAGAGGAAACAGAGAAAGTAGTCTGACCCATGAAGGTACTGTAACAAGGATAACAATGATTCAAGAAGGAAAAAAGCAGAGTATGTAGGTTGGCCTATGTGTGTATGTGGGGGGCGGGCATTACAATAAGCTGAATAATAATATTTGTTTATTTTATTTATTTGTCATTCAGATAACACCTTTGAGCACAGGAGATTGTTTTCAAAGGTTCCACATCAGAATAAGACAATGAACTGAATGTGAGCCAAGTACTCAAAGGGGTTTAATTTATTCATGGTGTACTGTGCAAAGTACAGTATGTTAATTTTCTTTGGGAGGCCCAAGATTATTTCAGTTTTTTGGGAGGCTCAAAATCTTTCCCATGGATTTGGGGAGGCTCACTGTGACAAAGTCTGAGAACTATTGGTGTAGGGTAATGGACCACTGGAATAAAGGGACATAAGTGAGGGTTTGGTTAAACCTGTCAAAGCACTGAGGAGTGCCCACAAGTCATGAGGAGCTGATGACATGATCCAATGGACTGAAGCTATTGACTCTTGGGAAAGTGCAAAGATGGAGACCCTTCCTTAGCAGTGGTCTTCTAGCATAGCCTCAATAAGCATGAGACAACACCCAGTAGCTAGGCGTCCCTGCTGAAGACAAAAGATAGCCTCTGAAGTAGTCAGACTTTCAACAATTATTGCTTTTATTTTCTGTCTGTTCAAGTGCCTAATGACTACCAAAAATTAAATAAATGTTGCTATACTCAAAGACTTTTACCTACTTGCCTGCTGTGCCTAGGCACACATATATGCACCATTGTTTCTATACAATGCCACCTACAGATAGCAATGGATATTTTTAGTATTTGAACACAGTGTCAGCACGTGTCATCAAACATTACAACTAGCTGCAACTGAAGCTATTCTAACACAAAAGTGTTTAGTCATGACAGAATGTGATGCAAAGTGCCACTGTAACAGAGGTGCGGGTATGGGGTTGCAGACCATGATGCCAGTGCAGATAATATGATTTGCCTGACTGTAGTACAGGTCAAATAAATGTGATCAAGAACCAAGCCAAGATGGACTACAGTTTGATGAAGAGGAGGAGTACTTTCTCGTTAATGGAAAAGAAAATCAGAGGATTTAGACTTAAAGACTGGGAAAGCAGCTGGTGCATTGGTCACTAGTGACAAAAGTTAGGTGCATGGCTTCAACAAGGGAAGGGTAACAGGCAGAGTAGGAAAAGAATAGTAGACCCCAGATGGGGCAAGAAAGCATACAGTGTAGGACTGTGAATAATGTTTAAATTCTGATTAAATGGAATTCCCAAATTTTGAATACTTTCACAGAATTTCATCGATTGCAGAATTACAATGTTTGACATGCAACATTGTTTTCATGGATTAATAATGCACAGTTTACATAACTTGCAGATTTTTTTTTAGCACCACAGTTTATGTGATCCATGGAAAATTATTCCACATTTTAACAGAAATGCTTTTTGGAATTTTGTGGAATTAATAATGAAATTCCAAAACCATTTAGGAAACAGAATTGCCAATTTGCATCAGTTCTGATGGCAGGATTCTGCATTCTGCCTAGCCCTAAAGCAGAGGCCATTCTTAAGCAGATCATATATGATAACACTCAACAAAACTGACTGGTCTGAGGAACAATGCATTTGGAAGTCCAGAACATAGAGGCACTCACAGAAACCTGGTGGGAAATGAAGCAGCAAGAAGGAGAAATTCTGGCTATTCCACAAAGATGGTCAGAAGGGAAAAGGAGTAGGTAGTTTCTTTTTAAAGGAGGCGTTGTGAAAATGGAAATCAGGTATCAAGCTGTTCCACTGAGTCCATGTGGTTAAGATCAGAGACAAAAAAAGCTGAGGAACAAAACAGTCACCCAAAAGATTTACTAGATTGCAGACAGCTCAGCACAACTGAATGGATTCAATGGTGATAAGTGCTTTGCAAAGTTAAATTCCACAAGTGGAATTATAATGGCATTACCTGTTATGCTTCCATGATTTTTGAGCAGATTTTGCCACATAATCTGCAGTATTTCCATGTACATTTTACATACTAACATACTAATTTCCAGCAGATTAGGCCTTATGGTCTATCGACTCTGCTTGAACCTCAGATCCCTAGTTGTGTGCGAGGCCCTCCCCTCCTTGTGTTCCAGAAACCCCTATCATCCATCCCACCCCCTGGGCCAGGCCATCATCCGATACATCCACTTTCTGTGTCTGTCCCATCCTCTCTTGAAGCCCTCCACTGTGGATCCCTGAACCAGCTTGCCAGGCAGTGCATTCCAAGGGTCCATCACCCTCTCAGTAAAAACATCCACCTCTTTTCCCCCTCACCTTTCCACCTTCCAACTTCAAACCATGCCCTCTGGTGATACCTCCTGCTTTAGTCTAAAGATCCCTCCATGTTTACCCTATTTATTCCCTTGAGGTACTGAGACCTCAATCATGTCCCCTGTCTCTCCTCTCCTCCAATGAAAACAGGCAAAGATCCTCAAGTCTGTCCTCATCGTCAAATCCCTAGTCCTCTTATCATCTTAGTTGCCTTCCTCTGTATCCTCTCCAGGAGCTGTATGTCCCTCTTCAAGTGTGGTCTCCAGTACTGTACACAGTACTCAAGGTGTAGTCTAACCAGTCCATTGTACAGCGGCAGAATCACTTCCCTGCTCCTAGGGTGATCCCCTCTGATGCATCCCAACATCCTGTTTGCCTTGCTAGCCACTCTCCTGCACTGCTCAGAGTTATTCATACATGCATCCACCATGACCCCTAGGTCTTTTCCCCTATTAGGACCTCCAGTGCCTCCCCTCCCAGGGTGTACCTATGTTTAGGGTTTCCAAGATGTAACACCTTGCACTTGGTGATATTGAAATTTATTTTCCATGTGTGAGCCCAACTTTCCAGGGTGTCCAGGTCCGCTTGCAGGGCCAACCTCCCTCTTCCCCTCAACTACTGCTCCATCTTGGAGTCATCAGTGAAGAGACTCATTTCATACCCTATACACTCCTGATCTCCGATATGTATACATTAAACAGGATCTGACCCAGGACCGAGCCCTGCAGTACCCTCTACCGATCTCTCTAGGGTTCAAGAGCTCCCACCGACCACTACTCTCTGGGTGCATCCAGCTAGCAAGTTTTCAATCCATCTGACCATCAAAGGGCCTACTCCCAACCCATCAGTTTCTCCACCAGACCATTGTGGGGACAGAGTCAAACACCTTGCTGAAATCCAAGAATAATACATCCACAGACTTTCCCTGTCCAGTTCTGATGTTACCCATTAGTAGAACTCCACAAGATTGGTTTGACGTGATCTATCTGCACAAACCCATGTTGCCAACTATCCAGACCTCCACCTCTTCCAAGTACACCCTCAATCATTCTTTTAGTATACTCTCCATTAATTTTCCCACCACGAGGTCAAACTGATGGGTCTATAGTTACCTGGTACTTCCCTCAATCCCCCTTATGGATGGCACCACATGTGCCTCTCGCCAATCCTAGGTACCCTCCCTGTCTCAAGCGACCTGTTGAAGAGCTCTGCCAGGAGTGCAGCCAATATGTCTGCCAATTCCCATAGTACTCTTGGATGAATGCCATCCGCCCAGGAAATCTGTCTTTCTTTAGGGCCTTGAGGGCTAACCACACCCTTTTGGTGGAGATAACATCATCCGTCCCTTCACCTTACTGGTCTTTTATCCTATATCCTATTTTAATGTACTAAAACATATTTCTTCAAGATTTTTAGATCACAAGACCACTGTTGGGTGTGTATGCCCATTTTATGTCTATACCTGCAATAGTAGCAGAGCGACAGACATCTGAATTTTGGAAAATGTTCACATTTACAAATAAATAAGTGTCAAGTTATAAAGCCATATAACTCAAAATTTACTAAAAGTACTACGCTGAACTTGTAAGGAATTTCCTCCAGCAGCTGTTATTAAGTACTGGTTCCAGTTCTGTTACTATTTCCTCCATGTGGGTCTTTTAGTAAACACATTGGATATTTCTGGATTACATTCTGGTCTTCAGTGCCATTTTGGAACTGTGTGATGTACTTTATGTCCCTCTCAGCCAGTTCTGTAATAGAATACAGATGCATCGTGCCAACAATGGAAGAGATGAGCAAGGAACATAAACTACATCACACAGTTCTAAAATAGTTCTTACTATGTTAGTGTGAATCAAAAATACCAACTAGGAAAACTAAAAAGCCTTTAGAAATGGAACAGTAACAGAATTTAAACCAGTATTTAAAAATAGGCTTTTACAAGGGACACGGATATACAAGTTCAGTGCAGTTCTCCTAACTAAATCACTACACATTTAGAAGTTTCTAAGTCCCTTCCAAGAAGGTCATGCATTCAAATGTTCAGGTATCTTGTCCCAAACATGGATGAGTTGTAAGCAGAGTTGTGCAAAATTGTAATATTTCACAAAGCGAAATATTAGGCGTAATTCGTGCAGTTCTCGAAATATTTCTCTGGGTGAAAAGAAAACTTTCTCCCATGGTTGTGAGTGAAATTGGGCCCCAAGCCAGTGAAAGTTCACTCGTGGGCAAAATTTTGCCACCCTCGGTGAAACTTCATGTGGTGGTGGTGGTCTGGTGGGTTGGCTGCCCCTGATGATGACTGTCATCCCGACCAGCCCCTCACTGGCCCTAAAACAAAATCTTCCTTGGTGTTCAGTGTTCCCCTGTCTGATCACCAGCCCAAATAGGAAGTAACCACCCCCAATGCATTTCTCCCTGCCCCACCATTCCCTCAGATCCCCCGATCCTTATTTAATAAAAAAAAACACTGTGGTGTCTAGTGGACCCCACCCCACTCTATCAGCACCACCCCACTCCCCCCATACCTCGATCGGCCACGGTACAGCCCCTCCACTCACCTCCATGGCCAACAGCCTAACTTATCTTCAATGAATGAACGTAGCTTGTATAAGCACATGCACATTCATTGGCACTCAGTCGGGCCGCCGCCATGGATGTTAGTGAAGGTCAGGCCGTGGCCTGCCGCGGTATGGGTGGGGGAGCTGGGCAGGTGCTGCTGATATTAAGGTGGGGAGGGCCACTGGACACCAGTAAGTGGACATTTTAAGTAAGGATCAGGGATCCATGGGGATGGTGGTAGGGGAGAAATGTGTTGGGGGTTACAATAATACTATACAAATTTTGGCCGGTGATCAGTGGGGGAAGGAGGGGGCCACTAGACACGCCAGGAGAATATTTAATTTCAACATGTGGGCCGGTGAATGTTTGGGTTGGGGGCAGCCTGTTAACACCAGGGACAGGTGAAATTTGCTAAATTTCACCATAATTTCACAAAACATTTCACACTGTAAACTTACTTATTTCACCACAGTTTTACTGGTGAAATTTTATTCTGCTGTATCCTAGCTGTAAGCAGAGAAATATTTTCAGAAAAGTTCGCAAAAAAATAAATTGCCAGATTTTGAGCCCTTTTAACTTCACAGTTACTCATCCATATGCCCAAAAACTAGGCATTTCTAAGAGTCCTTATGGGATGAATATGCAGTATGCCAATTTCCATGTCTCTAGGTGCAAGAAAATTCATGGACTGTCACAAAATGTCATGAAAGCAGAATTTACTCATTTGTGAAGCCTTTGCCACAGCTTATATTCAAATGCATTATTTTATTTTCATTATGGCCTGCAGATTGTAATGGAAGTTGGCTTCTATGCAATCAAATGCAATATATGGACCACATATGAAATATGTATGCAACCAGTGTTATCCTGAGAATGACTTTGCTCTCTAAATACTACATATAGTCATACAAAGTTGATCTAATGCGGTATACCTGGGTATACTGATGCAGAATTACATTATAGTCAATGCAAATTATGTATTTTCACATATACTAATTAAAGTGAAAACAAATGTTTATTCTCACACGATTAATAACTGTGTTTATTTTTCACTTGCTTATTTCACAAATTTAAACCTACATCCTGATTTTCATTAAGAACACTGCAGTTAATTAGCATACCCACTAGAACAGTACTGTAAATGCATTCCATATGCATTTCAGTTAAATGCCTCCACCAAGCACCTCTCCATTCAGGTGTAATGCTTCCAACTATAAGAGCCAGTACTGCAGATAGAACTAACAGTTTTCACCATGTAAAATTATATTTATGTGTGATTGCAGCATAAATAATCACAGTCTGTGTACCGGACGTGTTTCCCTCCCCAGCTAGCTCTGTCAGGTCTTGAACGACTATGCTGCTTATACAGACTGGCTGTAAAATTGTAAATAAATAGTAGATATGCCCTAATAACACTGCAACCATTTCAAATTACCTTATCACCTTTTCTGTAGCAGTCTGTGGATCAGTTTGTGTTTCCTTTTGTTTGTTCACGAACTTCCTCATGCTGAAAGTAAAAGCCCTTTTACTTAGCCCTAAGAAAAATTCACCCACTGTGGTGCTTGCACTTAAATGAATGTCATTTAAATGTACTGTTTAAAGAATAAATAACAGAATCTACAGTACCGTGTAATCCTGAACAAGCTTTTATTTTTATTTTTTTGACAAGGACACAGAATTTACTTTCCTGGCATGATGGATTCCTTAACTTTTAAGAATGTAAATGCTGTATTTCATTTATTCCCTTTTATCACTGCTTTTCATTCTTAATCAGAGTACTTGATAATAGTATTTACACACTGTTAACCTCTGACACTGCAGAGACTTGCTGTGTGATGTTTTGGGAACTTGCTACCATTCTTATACCTTCTTAATTCTAGAATTATTCTTTCATCTCTAGAAGCTGTTCAGTTGAGTCATTGAGCAGTAAACACCCACAATATTCATTCTCCTCTTATTCCTTTGCTCTGAGCAATGGTGCATTCTGTTAAACTTTTTCTCACTGGCTAAGCAAATTGATTAGGAGAACGAAAAGTTGGAGATTTTTTACATCACCTTCACCACCAAGAGTTCTGCTTTACTTTAGTACCCCCTTTCTAGCAAGTGTGATAGAGACACAGTTTAGGTGTTTGCCATGATGTTTAAAGTGTGCTGTATGACTCCACTTTCTGTGATGCATAGAGAGAGAGAGAGAGAGAGAGAGAGAGAAAGACAGAGAGTAAATAACACGCTGACCCCACTGCCTAAGTTTAAACTGTCTATAGTGCTCTCACAAGGCCTCTGCTGAACATTCCTCTCCTTCATTCAGATTCTGCTCCTTAGCTCACACCAGTGCAGTAAATTTAAATGATGTTCCTTCCCAAACTCATCTAGATGCCTAACTCTTCCTATATTATGTGCTTGGAATGGGGATCGAGTGGTGCAGCCTATCCACATGGCTGCTTAAACCGCTCACTCCTGAACGCATTCCCAGACTTTTAGGATTGCAAGGTGGAGCAAGTGTCTTACCGTGATTTGGTAAAGTGTTCACATGGAGCAGCATTTAGACCATAGCAACCCGAACCCTCGGGTTGTTGTGGTGCAATGCCACCATGTAGACATGGCATTTGACTCAATGGCCCATCCCTCCTCTTGGAAAAGCTGAGCTCTGCTAGCCTCTGATTTTCCAATGTGGACTGGTTCTACTTCTATCTTTCCAGCCATCTGAAATCAGTACAGGTTAAAGGGCACTGTCCTCCACTCCCATTCAGTCCAGGGTCTCCTAGGGATCCATTCTGGGACCCATCCTATTCTCAGCTTCTAAACAACTTCCTATCAATCTGTGCAAACCTGCATATCCATATGCATGTGGATGACACAGTCATCTATGTCTCTGGTCTTTCTATCTCAGCTTTGGAAAATCACTCCAATGAGAGTTCCAAAATGTCCTTTGATGGTTACAAGCCAAGCAACTCTGGGTCAACACCAAAACACACTGTACATGACCTATGGTACCAGCCAAAAATAGGTCAGGCTGTCTTCCCTCCCTATTTCCCCAGACTGGACAGTTTTCCTTTGAAGCAGTTTCCACATACAAGTACCTTGGTGTGTGGCTGGGCACCAAGATGGACTTCCCTGCTGCCAAATACTCCAAACTCCACCCTAAACTTGGTACCTCTATTGTAGCAAGGACTGCCTCCATCCCCAGATCTGCTGGAGCAGATCAACAAAATGGTGCTCCCAGTGTTTGACTCTAGTGATGTGGTCTACCGCCCTGCCCTGTCATCTTCCCTTGCCAGACTGGATAACCTCTGCAATGCTTTCTATTGTTTTTCCACAAATGCCTCCTTTTACACTCAGCACTGTTCACCTTATTCCTCTATTTCCATCCCTCCTTTCCCTTCATGTCACTTATCTCACTGTGTTTCCTCAAATTCAAATAATGGTTCAGGTCTCTACATTCTTACCTCTCCCATTCACTTTGTCTCCTATTATTGTTGCTCCACAGACTGACACACTTTCTCTGTTTCTCACCTGCACTCCGCTGCTTGGCAGTCTGCTTTCACCTACTGCCTCCCTTCCTTCTTTTTTCCATTAAATATTCCTTATTAATGTTTTACATACAACAAAAAACACCCATAAACAGAAACAAGGAGGGTAGAACATACAATAAATGTCACCTGAAACCATTGCAACCATGGATCATTAAGATATAAAACTTAGATGACAGTAATATTCACCTTTACGCACCCACATGTAACCCACCCCAACCCAGCTAACCCCTTACCCATCTTCCCTGGCCAGAAGGAGAAGAAACATTAACTTAACATTTCTGAAACTTAAGATAAAAAGAAAAACTAGCCATAGAACATAGTAGACTTCATGTAGTTATACAATGAATGAGTTCAGGTACACAGATAAGGAGACAAAATTACTATATTCATCCCATAATGAACCAAAATGCAGTCATAGCTGTGCTCAATCCAAACAATAAACCATGTCCCAAGGTTACATCAATAAAGTTAGTCTAGACAAGTACCCCATACTGGTTGGAGACCACCCTAAGCAAGGAAAACTAGACATTTATTGGGTTAATAAGACATATAAGGGCTCCCATATCTTTTATAGCTGTTGAAGTGATCCATCATGCTGGCGATGATCCACTCAGCCTGCAATGCAAATAAGATTTCTCTAAGATACTCAAATTTTGGGAACTAAAGTGTGACACCAATGCTTTAAAATGACTTTTTGGCTCAGCTGATAATCAATGCCATGTTGTAACACTGATTTGCCTCCTTTCTTCTTGAACACTTCCTCCTCACTCTCTGCCTCTCTCCTCCCCTCCCTTTGAACACCAGCTGACTCTTTTCTCTGCCCCACCCTGCTCCTGCCATGTCCCCAACCCTTCACTTTAAAACCTTGACTAACAGTTTTCAGATCAGACCCAGTTCCACTGTCCTGGCTGTAAGTTTGCATTCAGTCCACCATTGTTACTAATTTGTATCATCTGTTTTGTTTCTGCCTGATCTTGTCTTTAAACCTCTGCTGGTGCATTTTTTGTCTTTATCTCCTGGCACTGTAGACACTTTCCATTGTACCTTTATGCTGTTCATTGTACCATGTAGATGATTCACCACTGTTACCGCGACTTTTACCTTGGTACTTTTAACATGGAGTTTGTGCTTTATAGTGTGCCTTATATTGATGCTGTGCTATCTTTGCTGTGTATAGTGTGCTATTTTTCCCTGTCCCTTCTCCCAGGTCACTTTTCCAGTTACCAATATTCAAATAAATACATACATACATGCATACATACATACATAGCAATACAGTGATTGCAATATTCATACAGGGGCATTTGGTGTGCTTCAAACATCTGCACCAGTGGTGTTTTGTATTTGTGTTACCTGGAGTGGGTTAAAGGTATCATATCAGGATAGCACCGCTGGTACAGCAGGGTCAGAAACTGTGCTGTCATAAAACCTCATGGAGAAATCACAACGGTTTCTTTATATGTGTGTGGTTTCTGACAGTGATTGTTTGCAGAGTGCATGGTGGTATGTTTTTTTCCCTGTGCTGAGTTTGTAACCACTATTTGACACGGAACCAGGTTAAAATCAATTTTATTGCCTCTTTCTGAACGTGATAAGATGCATTGGAACAGTATTCAAACCAACAACATGGACACAGCATGAAGGTAAAGACAAGTGTACATGGTTCTCATTAAAACCTGAGGACAGTATGTAAAGACATAAACTGATAGATGTTGTGTGGTTGCCAAAAAATATGATGACGGAAGTTTATAACCATATGATTTTATAGTGATTTGATTTAAATTTGAATTTTATATTATAATTGCAGACTCCAACTTTTGGAAGCAAGGCAGAATAATACCTTAATATATGCCAACAAATGTTAGTATCCAAAAAGGTTAAGTGTTTTTAATGTATAGTGTTACACTTAAAAGGATAGGAAATGTGTGCTATTGGTAGCAGCTAGAAATGTTCCTAATAACAAAATGAAAGTATTGCCTCCAAATGAGCCATATTATCTTTACCAGAATAAAACCTGAGTTGAAAACTGTGTTTTCAATTGTTTTCTTTGGATGGACAACAATCTGCACAGTTTTTCATTGAATCAGTAATTTTAAATTTTTAGTATGGCACAGTTTGTGTACAGAATGCTAAGCATGAGCTATTGTCCCATCAGAACCATGCTCTGAAGTCTACCCACAAACTGTGACATATTTAAAATAGGGATGTGCCAACGGTTCATCAAAATACAAACTGACCTAAACAGTGTTAGTAAATGAATGGTTTCCAAACACTTTCAGCTGTTCTGATCGGTTTGGACATCTGCTGTATCATGGGAATGCAGCGTGAGGCGCATGAGCAGGAGAGAATCCACAGGAGGGACCAGAGATAAGATTCTGGTTCCTCATTGGATGGCTGATCTGTCCACCTCTCTAAAGTGGCACCTGATTGGGTTATTTATTTTATTTTATTTAGTTTTGTTGACCAGAGCACTAGACAAATCCTGCCTATTATCACACATGACCGGGGAGGGGATACAGATGAATGCCAACTGACCTTGAACTAGATTAAGCTGTTGGCGGTATTTTTAGTAAATGAGGGAAATGTGGCCAGGACACGGAAATTTCCTACTCTTTTCGATAAGTGACATGGGATCTTTAACATCCACCTGAACTAGCACCATTCCAGGCAGATGGGACCTCAGTTTAACGTCTCATCTGAAAGACGGCACCTCAGAAGTGCAGCACCCTCTCATGCTGCACTAGAGTGTCAGTACTGGGATATTAACCCATGTGCCAGATGTGGGAACTGAACCCACAGCCCTCTGATCTCCTGGTCTCAGAGGTGAGTGTGCTACCTACTAAGCCACAGACACTAATGCTGTTGTTGCTCTAGCAACCCACGTAGTCCCCTTAGAGCTATGCAAAGGAACTGGGACAGAAAGGCACAGCAGCTTCTGTAGGCTGCTCTGTGCTGTCAGGTTCTGTGTGCTTGACATGTGCTGCTTGTGTTTATGTTTTTTTTGCCCTGGGCAACACAGGAGGAGGTCTACTCTAAAAAAAAGAATTTTTTATACATATAAAAAGTACTAAACTAAATCAAAACAAGTGAGGGGAAGTTGGGGGTAGGGAGCAGGGGACTGGGAGTTGGGGACTCGGAGAGGATTGAGCTCAGGATTGGGTGTGGGAGTCTGAGATTGGGGTGGGGAGGAAAGTAGTTATTGTTGGGAGGAGACTTAGGGAGGGAGGAGGACCCTGGAGTAGACTGGGGCAACCTCTGGTGAGAAAGAACCTGAAGACAGAGTGCTGCAGACAAGAAAGAGAGAGAAAAGAGACTGAAGAGTGCATTCACTATTAAGTGCCCGATCCAGACTGCCCAATTTTGGAGGGCAGCAGTCTAGCAGAGGGGTGAAGTCTGTTGAACTGTGCAAGTGTGCAACCTAATACCATACCACTCCTAGTTAGCCTTCTTGCTGTTTGCCCAACTGCCCCAATAACAAATCAGGTCTCTCAGTTCTACCACCTGTGCTGAGTCACTTCAGTGGGGATTTCTATTTTTATTTTTATAGTATACAATGTGTGTGTGTGTGATACAAAATCTGCCAGCCAGTTGTCAGTGCACCAATGCCATGTCTTGCATACTCTGTGACCCCCAAGAAGTCAGTCATCTGTCATCTTCCTCCTGTGCTCGCTCAGTGGGTATAAAAATTGGCTCACTGGGCAGGGGATTTCATCACATCACATGGAGTAAATAAAAAATAATAAAATCTTTGGCCGGAAAGTAGTGTGTCAGAGCAGGCTGGGCCAGGCAGCATCCTGACTCTGTGTGGGTAGCAGCAGTGCCTGCAGCATCACCCTAGCATAGGTGGTGTATGAAATAAATGATGTGTGTGTGTGTGTGTGTAGTAAAATCTGTCAGCCAGTCATTAGTGCACCAGTGCCACTTCTTGCATATTGTGTGACTCCCCAAGAAGACAGTCATCTGTCATCTTCCTCCCTGTGCTCACTCGGTGGGGTATAAGCTTTGGCTCAGTCAGCAGGACATTCTACCCATCATGTGAAATAAATAAAAATAAACTATCTTAAGGGAATGTAGTGTGTCCAGAGAGAGTAGGGCTATGGAGGGTCCCTGAATCTCTGCAGGTAGTAGCAGTGCCTGCAGCATTGCCCTTAGTGTAGGTGGTGTGTGAAATAATTCTGTGTGTGTGAGTTTGTGTGTGTAATAAAATCTGCCAGCCAGTTGTCAGTGCACCAGAGCCACTTCTTGCATACTGCCTATGTGACCCCCAAGAAGTCAGTCATCTGTCATCAGGGAAATACAATATCACACATACTATCATACTGCAAAGCATCATGGGCTGCATATGGAAATCACCACAAAATATTATGCTGATTCAACTTTAAGCAGGAATGCATGACATTGAAAGGACCCTTATACAATCTGCAAAGGGGTGCCAACAGAAGACAGAGACATGCGCCTTGTCACACCAGGACTCACCAGTGTGCTCTCCTGTACAACACTCCTGTGGAATGAACCAGCTACCCAAAGCTGGTCTATCTGACTTAGGTTGTGGTAAGCCCAATAAAAACAAAAAAAAAAACAAGCTAAATGACAAATAACCTTAGTGCATAAGACCTGAGGCAAGAGTTACCCCAAAGGGCACTGGCTGGGAAGCCAAGTTTCAAAAATACAATATCACATGTACTCTCATAATGCATAATGTTCAGTGGGGTATAAGCTTTGGCTCAGTGGGCAGGGCATTCTGTGGAATAATTAAACAAATTAAACAAAATTCTTGAAGGAAAGTAGTGTGTCAGAGAGGATGGGGCCTGGGAGGGTCCCTGAATCTCTGTGGGTAGCAACAGTGCCTGCAGCACCAGGGAAGTACAGTACAGCCATAGGTATTTTACATTTTCAATGGCAACTGTCTATGAGCTCAGTTCCATCCAGTTTCTATTGCTCTGAGAAGCGCTGCCAGTGCCAAGTTCATAAGTCACGTCATTCACGAGACTCATTATGAATCATATTCTACATGGTCATCATGAATAATGACTCACACCACTTATTTTGGTGCAACACTGCTTTTTTAAATCTTTGGTTTCATCATGAATCAGGACACCCAGTTATCATGTCATGTCACTCATGAGCCTTGGTCCAGTATGATGCTTTTGTTAGTGTTCACATTCTACAGGATACCCTACTAGCAGATGAACTTGAATCTTTGTCCTCACAAGCCAGCTGTATTTAATCCAGTATCTATATCTCAGATCAAACATTGTAGCATTTATAATATTATACTGTATGTGTGTTTCTGAGTCAGGAAGGTCAGAAAGTACAGCCATAGGTATTTTAAATTTCAATGTAAGCTGTTTGTGGAAGCTCAGTTCCATCCAGTTTCTGGTGCTCTAAGAAGTGCTGCCAGTGCCAAGTTCATGACTCATGTCAAGTCACAACAAATCACGTTCACAGTCATCATGAATCACACCACTTCAACTTTTTGGTGCAAACCTGTTTTTTGGGGGTTGTTAATCTTAAGTTTCCTTATGAATTAGGACACCCACTTATCATGTCACATCAATCACGAGCCTTGGTCCAGTATGATGGGCACAGGGGTCATAATGTCGCAAGGCAGAATGCTTGCGGCAGAATCACGTTGCACAATTCCTATTTATTTCTTGTTCCTTATGCACATGGATGTTGCTTAATAACTCTGCAGCTGTATATCAAACCAGTACAAAGTTGGCATATCCAAGATCTATGGTGCCCTCCATGCCTGCCAAATTTCAGGAAAATCCGTTGAGCGGTGGCAAAGTTATTAAAGGTGCAAAGTTTCATCCTTTAACCTTAAAAGTGCTACTCAACCATAACTATGGTAGCACTACTGTTACCATAATACACACACACACACACACACACACACAGTAGCAGCCACAGACACTGCCAGCTATTTCCCAAATTTCTGTGATATTCCAGATATATCTAATGCTTTCTCCATTTCAATAGTGGGGCAGCAGAGAGAAACTCTTTAGAAATTTCGTGAAATATCTGGGAATAGCTGGCAATATCTTTGCTACTACTGTATATACATACACAAAAACACACACACATATATATATATATATATATATATATATATGGCATAAAACTCCATTTAATGTATCGGTTATGCTAGTTCCACAGTGACAAAAGCAAGGAAATTCAGTGTTGAGGCAGAAAGCCCCCTTGCACCTCCAGCCTGCAACTGACCGCCAATGGGATGTGCATTGGGGTCATCAGCCTAACTCTCACCCTATCACAGTGGGTAAACAAGCTGAGGAATAGGAGAATGGGGTGAGAGTTAGGACCGATGACCCAATGCACACCCCATTGGTGATTGGGGTGGAGGGCTGGAGGGTGCAAGGGGGCTTTCAAGCCTAACACCAAATTTCCTTGCTATTGTCACTATGGAACAAACCCTAACTGATGCATTAAAGGGTTTTGTGCCTCTAATTCCCTTCTTTTGAGAATGCAGTAGAAATAGTGAATGGAATGTGGCGGTGGAAGAGGGGGCCCAAAGGGCCCCACACTCCCACTGCATTATTTTTGTGACATAGTAATGGTAAGTGCAATGGAACACAACTGCTAATGATTGCACACATGGTGACTGAAACATAAATGGAAAAGCAAATGTTACTAGAAATGCAAGTGCAAAGTGGCACAAAGTGAACAGTGATGCAAAAGGAGACAAAAGCATGGAAGGAAACACAAACCATGATGCCGACGGTCATGGTACCGCAATCAGAAATGCAAATGGTAACGCTAACAGCAGAAATAATGCCAAAGGAAACAGAAATGAAAATGCAAACGCAAGCGCATACGCAAACAAGAACGCAAAGGGTAATGCACACGGCGACGCACATGTGGAATGGTAACGCAAGTGGAAGCGCAAACTGTAATAGTAATGGAAGCACACCTCTATTTTTTCCCAACAGCTGCATGGAGAAACACAGTGTGTACAAAGAATGTATGCATAATAATGGGCCTCGGAGCAGAAAATGAGCTGTTGGAATACTAAATTGCTTATATCTCATGAACAGTGCGATGTAGAAAAAATTTAAATTTCACATGATTCATAACTTTCTGGCTAGGTTTCTGCTGAATGCATAGCCCATAGTGCTATGCATTGGCATGATGAAAATTCCATATCTTGCACCTTTT
Organism: Neoceratodus forsteri; assembly: GCA_016271365.2. Lineage (NCBI taxonomy): Eukaryota > Metazoa > Chordata > Ceratodontiformes > Ceratodontidae > Neoceratodus > Neoceratodus forsteri. The sequence continues at coordinate 95,232,412 of CM028130.1, read as the reverse complement.
CCAAGATACAAACCTCGAAATGTGCAGACGCCACCATGTTAGTCAATGGAAAAAAATCAACTCGAGTACTGTAACTTGGCATCCATGCAATATTTTGTCACCAAACTACCAAAGGCACATCTGAGAGATGTTGGCTGCCTTCCTCAAATCTCAGCTCAAAAGACCAAACTGTTCTTTGTGGCAGGGTGGCAAAGAACTCCTGTCATTTTGGCCATAGTCTGAAAAGTAGTGTCGCACTTGCAAAAGCTGTGAAGTTTGTAAAAGTGTCGCAAGTGCGACACTACTTTATGGCACTACTTTTCCAGAAATGTGAAAACATATTTCTGGGGTGTTTATCCCAAAATAAAGACATGGCTAACACCCTCAGGGCTCAAATACGAAACACAAAAGAATCGTGTCCTAGATGGTCCCAATGTTAAATGCCAAAATTTCTGTGATCAGTAACTGGAAACAAGATGGTGGATTGCGACACTACTAGGGCCATTGCGACACTAAAAACTGCATTTGCAAAAGTGTCCAACTTTTAACTTTTCCCATTGACTTATAATGGGAACTTGTTTTTGAATAACTTTTGAACCGTTCAATATTCTTTCACAAAATCTTCAAAAGGCACATCAGGACCCTGGCTGCATGTTTTCTGAAGTTTTTGTACCAGTCGGACAAACCATGTGACCTGTAGGCACAAGCAAAGAATGCAGAAAAAAGTAATTGTGTACACAAATGTCACTTAATAACTCCACAGCTGTATATCTGACCAGAGCGACAGTTGGCAGATCCCAAGATATATGACTATGTCCCGTGCCTGCCAAATTTCAGGCAAATCCATTGAAAGGTGTAGAAGTTATTAAGGTGCAAAATTTCACGCCCCAACCTTAAAAGAACACTCAACCTAACTATGGTAGCACTACCGTGCGACCATAGTATATGTAATAGATATACCACTCTGAGGTGTGCGGTCATGCTCTGCTATCGCATGAGGCTGCAGGCCTCGTGCATCAAACACCTAAAGGCGTAAATCAGAGCGTGACCACACACCTCAGAGTGGTTTATCTATCTTATAAAATGTCAAAATTGTTTTGGATTGGGGTAAAAGTGCAGGTGTGTGGTCACGCTGTAATATACAGTACACAAGGTCATGTGATGTGTTTTATCCAATCAGGTATGCTATTATTGATTGATTTTTCCTACCCATTTTATATATATATATATATATATATATATTTATATATATACAGTATATATATGTGAGCAAAAAAACTCCATTTAATGCATCAGTTAGGGTTGTTCCACAGTGACAAAAGTAAAGAAATTTGGTGTTAGGGTTGAAGCGCCCCGGACACCTACAGCCCGCCCCAAACTGGCATCTGGATGCACATTGGGTCCGCCGCCCAACTCTCACCCAATCACATGTGTAAAGAAGAAGAGGTATAGGAGAATGGGGCAAGAGTTGGGACCAAACACCCCAATGCACACCCGATGCCAGTTATGGGGCAGGCTGGAGGTGTCCAAGGGGTTTCAACCATAACACCAAATTTCCTTTACTTTGTCACTGTGGAACAACCCTAACTGATGCATTAAACAAATTTTTGCCTCTAATTTCCTCTTTTTGAGAATGATGATGATAAATACTGAATGTAAAGTGGTGGAAGCGGGCACCGTGTTCCCCGCCATACATGATGTCTTGTGACATAGTAACAGGAACAACAACGCAAACACAAGGTGGAAATGCAAATGGTAACAGTATTGAAAATGCAGGGTAAATGACAATTCAAAGGGTAACAAACACAGTGGTGCACGAGAAAGGTAACACTAACAGGTACATAAACACAAGGTGAAATAGTAACTGTAACAGTAACAGAAGTGCATATCCTCTTTTGCTGCAGAACTGCACAGAGAAACACAGTGTACAAAGAATGTATGCATTGTAATGGCAATGGAAGCTTAAACGAGCATTGGAAGTACTTCATTGTAAATATGACGCAACCGTGCGGTAGAAAAAAATTAAATTTCACAGAAATCATTATTTTCCTGGCTACCATTTTGTATTACATAGCCCGTTGGGCTATGTAACTCGAGACGAAAATCTGTATCTTTCAACATTTTTGAGATACGAGCCCGAAAGGCACGCGTATGCCACCATGTTAGTCTATGGAAAAATGTCAACTTCGTGTACCGTAACTTTGGAGCCATGCAATACTTTTTCACCAAACCACCAAAAGGCACATCTGTGACATGTTGGCTGCCTACCTCCAAATTTTAGCCCAAAAGACTAAACAGTTGTTTTGCAGCAGGGTGACAAATATGTCCTGTCATTTTGGCCAGAGTCTGAAAAAGTAGTGTCATGTTTTATGACACCTTTCACAAATTTGAAACTTTCTCAGTTCGACACTCTATGACACTACTTTTCCAGAAATTTGAAAACATATTTCTGGGGTGTTTAACCCCAAAATAAAGACATGGCTAGCATCCTCAGGGTCCGACTAGGTGAACACAAAAATTGTGTCCCAGAGGCAAGCATTTCTGTGATCACTAAATGAAAAAAATGGCTGACCCATGACACTACTGGGGTTTATTTAGACACAAAAATGGCTTGTTTGACACTTTCGCACTTTTTGCTAACTTTTTCCTTTGACTTATAATGGGAACTTGTGTTTTGACTAACTTTTGAACCATTTAATATTTTTCAAGAAATCTTCAAAAGGCACATTAGGGACCCGCCTACGTTCCCTGAAGTTTTGGACTGGTCATGCAAACCATGTGACCTGTGGGTGAGAGCAAAGAATTCGCAAAAGCGTAAACCCACATTTCGTTGGCACTTAATATCCGACTGGTACGAAACTTGGCAGATGCCATCTACCATGCCCAATCGTGCATACCAAATTTCAGGCTGAACGGTGGCAAAGTTATTAAGATACAAAGTTTGACCCTTTAACCTTAAAAATGGATCCTCAACCCTAACTATGGTAGCACGGTAATAATAATATATATATAAACTAGGCATGGGGAACATGTCAAAAGAAAGCTTAACCTTCACATGAGAGGAGATACAATTATTGTAAAATGTTGGTACCATACTGTAAATTTAACACATCCAACTGAACTACTTAATTTCCTTATATCCACATTGTGCTACAATTCAACTGTCCTACCAAGGAACAATATGACCTGTTAGTGGGAGATGACTCTAAAGGATTCTAACAGAAACAGATATGTACAATACAATGAAAGACAAACTAAAATCTGCACTGATGGAAACCCCAGAGACATCAGGAATGTAAACCACTGTATCTATGAAAATTCCACTGACCCTTCCAGGAATCCACTCATTGCTTGCAGTATGATTTGTACAAATCTATCAGGCCTCAAAACTCACTAACAACAAACTCATCCTTCTACTTGGTAGCAAACTTAAATGACACACCTGGCGTCATCATTCCTTGAAACATGAAATTTATCCTCAATAAACTATGGTATTTGATGGAACATTTGAAACTATGATCACTAGATACTTGGAACAGTGATTCTCTGGGAGAGGAACCTTTAACCCCCGAGAGTGGGAATAGCAAGCTAAAGCAGTAAGTGAAGTGTGATCATCTTCTGGTGAGAGGTGAACAGCTCATAGGCAACTGGGTGGGGGACTGTGTGGAGAGCACCAGCCCAACGGAAGCCTAGTAGGTGCATAGAAGGACCTAGAAGGGCAGCCTGGGACTCCAGTACCTAATCCAGTCAGTAACATAGTCTTGTAAAGGGAGGTGATCCACCATTTCAAGAAGTGGCCGTTAGTGTCAAATTTCCCTTATAGGTGTTTTATTGTTTTACTATTTTGAATGCTGAAGTGTATTTTTAAACAAACCACAATGCTGTACTGGAAGAGTGAAGTAGAGCACTTCTGGTTCAACGCTACTAAAGCTGAGCCATGAATGAGTGGGGTGAGCATGTGTGGGGCCTCATATGGAGATGCACAAAGAGACAAGTGCATCTGCATGTGTCTGCTGTGTCTGCTTGGGATAGCCAGGAAGTGGGACCTGAGACATTAAAGGTTAGTACCAATACTATCATAGGAGTACCCTATACCTAGGACCTAGTAAGAGAAGTTAGAAAAAGAAATAAAATTCTATTCCTTCTTGTTTATCTTTATTGTAGAGGTAGGTATGCTATCTAAAAATGGCTGAACCTATGGAAAACAGGCTTGTAATTTTGTGTGGGTTAGAATCCGCGACTGAGATATGTGAAGTGCCATATGTACACAGTGGCCCTATGTGACCTTGAGCTTGCTGAATTTAAATGCTCAACGTGTAAAGAAAATGAGGACATGAACTGAGCAAATTGCATGAAGTAGCAGATAGAAATGGTATAACAGCAACCACCACTTGTATAGAAGCTCCCATACCTAGGCCTGAAGGGACAACAGACAAAAGAAAAGAGAAAGGAGGGATAGTGGAGAGTATAGCACTTACCCTGAGGAAGAAAATAAGGTGAGTGGTCAGTTATCTCCAAATAGACTGTAAAAAAAAGAAGGTATGCCCTTGGTAGGGAGGACATTCCACTAATAAACAGATACCAAACACTAACAGACAACTATTCTGCAGAGGGCATGGGGAAGAGGAAAAGGCCAATGAATCTTAATATACCCAACAGAAACAGAAAGGGAATACTGGTAGTAGGTGAGTCACTTATAAGAGGATGCCATACATTGATATGTGGGAGGATATATTGAATAGGGTAGTTACATGTCTTCCATGGGCTAGAGTAAGAGATGTTAAAAGTTGCCTGCCAAGATCACAAGGAATGGACCCCAACTTAGCAACAGTAGTGATACATGTAGGGCAAATGACAATGGCAAAGTACACAAAAAGATATAGTAGATGACATTATTGAAGTGGGTAAGAAAATCCAAGACAGGGAGCAAAGGCTGTGATCTCTGGAGTTATTCCATTGATCAAATGTCACCCGACTAAAAATAGGGCTATACAAAGGATAAATGCATTTGTCAAACTTATGCAATAACCTGTGGTTCACATACCTGAATACTTGGTACAAATTTGTAGAAAAAGCTCACTAATACAGCAAGGATGGCATCCATCTGAAAAAGGAAGGAAGAATATATTGGGTAGGATCATATGTGACTCACTATATGGAAAGAATTTAAACTAAGGAAGGAGGGGGAGAGTCTGACGGCTGTATCCCAGACATAAAATTCCTACTCCTAAATGCTAGGAGTTTAAATGACAAGGAAGAACTAGAGACCATTCTCCAAAATGAAAAGACACAAGAATGTGCTATTTCAGAGACATGGTGGAAGGAGGACACATGGGGTAAGGACATACCAGACTATCAGGTATTTAGTGTCAATTACACCAGTAAGAGAGGGAGGGTGGCACTGTACATGCATAGTGAAATCGAGGCTATGAGATAAATGATACTGACAGCAGTGAAGACCCAATAGAGCAACTATGGGTACAGATAAACCCATGTAAAAGTAGTAAAATACTGATCTGTGTGTGCTACAGAGCCCCAACTTTATCAGCCAATGAGAACAGAAGATTTCTGGATCATCTGAGTAGCATTGAGTGGGAACAAGGGTAATGATAATGGAGATTTTAATTTACCCAATATTAACTGGGGAACCAAGCAGCAACAGGTCTTATTGAATTTAAATTCTGGAGTTTATAGTAACAAATGGTCTGGAGCAGCATGTACAAGAGAATACTAGGCAGGAAACTTACTGAACCTAGTATTAACCAATCTGGGAGGATATCATGGACTGTAAAAGTCGCAGGGAACCCCTCAGTGCCAGTGATCACAACATGGTGCAGTTTGCACTAAGAACTAGATGGGAGCCCTCTGAGGACAAACCAGGGTCAAATGCTACTGTAGAGCTAACATCAAAGGAATTAGTGATTACGAGGACATGGGACTGGGACAGGGGCTCTGAAGGTCCAACCTGGAAAAAGTTGGACATACTTTACACTAAAATTAAACACTGCACGGATACCTATGTTCCAGAAAAAGGAAAATACAACAACCGAGGAAAGATACTGGCATGGTTTAACAAGAACATAAAACAGAGAATTAAGAAAAGAAAAGAGAGCTTATTACTGTTTTAAAGGAACCCATCTACACAAGGACAGTTGGAATACAAGGAAAAGGTCATTAAAGAATCTAAGAGGAAACATGAGGTTTGATTGGCAGCAGGAACTGCAGACATAAACAAGCATTTGCCTATGCCAAATGTTTCCTTGCATGGTGTATGTGGCAGGGTGTAGTGCCTGAAACAGGTCTGAAAGTGGGATAGTTACAGAAACAGAGGGCTGGGAGAAGCTGGAACACACAAGGACAAGGCAGAAATGGAATGATAAACTTCCTTTCAGCAGAATGCTGAACCCAATTGTCATAGGCATTATGTCCTGAAAGGCCCAGTTACGTGTACTACTGGGGGTAGACCCCAAGGCCCTTTCCTGGGGAAGCCATGGGATTTTATTGCCTGGGATGGGGTTGCCCGTGATGTAGCTGATGAGCAACCTGCTATGGCCCCAGAGAAAGAAAGGAACATAAATAAGGTTAAAGAAATGTAGCTATGTGGCTCCAGGCTGCAGGGAACCACTTAGCAAGCTGGAAGCCCATGTTCGCGTGAGCGCTGGATGCCAGAAGACAGAAATGGGGAAAATTGTAAGTGTTACATACACATAATAGAAGTGTATCTGCAGAATAGCATGATTCTTACTTTGCTTAATATTCTGTTCTTCAGGCTGGCCTGCTGGCACAGTACTAGGCCAGCAATAGGTGACAGTAGTGACCTGGATTCAGGAAGAAGGCCAGCTCTTTGGATTTCTGGCCTGGGAGGAGGATTGAGCATCCCACATGATTCTCTCTCCCCAGGAAGGAGGTGGACTCACTGTCACCTTGTGATTGCCACCTGGGTGACCACAGGTAGCAGTGCAGGCTGAAATATGCACAAGGGCAGGGGTGTCACAATTCACTGGGCCGATGCTGATATCATGTGCCCAGTCAGACTCTAACATGCACTTCCTGGGGGGATGGGGCTAGAAATGAGAAAAGCCTTCACTATTGCAGAATGATGTCTCTTACAGAGCTCACACCATATCTGCTGACCCAAAATATGGCCTTTCTGGGGACTTGGTTCAGCCTGAAGACATTCACCTCTAGTGTTGGTGCACAGCAGGAGAACAGGTAAACCATGGGCTCGGGGATGGGGTTGGGGCTCTGAGGTACCAAGAAGACTGAGAGAGAACAAGGATATATACATATATTCACTGTAAAAATGTCATTATGCATCAGTTATGGTTGAAGCCGAAAAGTAGGAAATGAGATGTTAGAGTTGAGCCCCAAAATGCCCCCCACCAACCACACCAGCCCACCCCCAACCACCATCCACAGACCAATAGGTGTCGGAATGTGCCTTCGGGTCATGAGGCCTAACTCTCCTCCATTTCACTTGTATGAAATTTGACATGGTACAGTATGGGAGAATGGTGAAGCTATGAGTGAAGAAGCCAGAAGGTGAAGGAAGGAAACATATTCAATTCAGTGCTTTAGAGTAACTGGTAATTGGTATTTTTCTTTTAAACTTAGATTTGTAGGCTTGTAGTGACACTATACTTTCTTTCTGTGTTGTCTTTACTTATAATTGTTTTGGGCTGTTGAAAATTTAAAACATAGTGGTGGTGTAATTCTGTGCTGTCTTTAATTGTTGCAAATTTCGCCCCCCACCTTCCCTAACTCTTAATTATATGCCCTGATAAATCTGATTGACAGGAGCTAAACACAGGGTATAGTAAGAGGTGTGAAGTAGGAGGGGCATAAGGGGAAGAAGACCACCTCAGCACGACAAGTGTTTTGACTCATTTATTTATTTATTGGTTTCTTTTTCCTTAAAAAAATATATATCTGACGATCAGTTACAGGATTTTAGTACTGTAAATAAATAAAAGAGAACTAAGAGGCTTCAGTAGCAGAGAAGTAGTGGAATTGCAGTATAATGTGGGGAGTGGTGCAATGCAGTGGCTGTGGGCAGCCATATTCAGGCAGACCTTCTGGACACTGAGGTCTGCTCTATCTGCATGCATCTCTCTGGACTGCAGGATGAGGTAGCCAGACTCAGAGCGGAAGTAAACTGGGTCAGGAGTACCATCACCCTATCCAGGGACCACCCAGTCCAATGCAGCTGCCTCAAGGATGCCTAGAACGAGGAGCACTTGGATGACAGTGGGCTCAGGGAGGGTTAGAGCAGTCAGGCAGAGGCACATCCCAGATCCTATTCCTCTCAAGAACTCATATGCCACACTGGCAAATGAGGACAACCAAATAGAGGTACCCAGGAAGTGGAAGGAAAGGATGTGGAGGTTAGGCAAGGAGGTGACCTCAGTGGGGAAAGCAGTGGACCCCAGAGGAGGAGGAGAAGCGAATCCTGGTGGGGGACTCCCATCGTAAGAGGGATCCAGCTAGGAACACAGGAGGGGAGGACAGGGAGGTGAGGGAGGTGCCTACCAGGTGCCACGGCATGGAGGATGGAAGGAAGATCCTGGGGATCACTGGGAAGGCAAGACGGGAGGGTGAGCTGGATGTCATTATCCACCTAGGTACTAATGACTTGGCAAATGCGGAGCCAAAGGAAGTTCAGGAAGAGTTTAGGAAACTGGGAGGAGTCTCAAGCAAGTAGCTACTTCTGTCACTTTCTCACTGTGAGAGGCAAGGGAGAGCATAGAGTGCATGCACCAGGAACTTTAACTCATGGTTGAAGAACTGGTGCTGTGAGGAAGGTTTGGATTCATTGGTGACTGGGGACCCACCTGGAGGGATGGAGGTTTGTTCAAGCCTGATGGCCTGCATCCATCCTGGGAGGAATCAATCACTCAATGATAGTTTAAATGCTATATTGATAAGCACTTAAACTAGCAAAGGGGTGGCACAAAAGCAAGGATGGTACCTACTTGCTCACCCCCACAGCTAGTAGTGGAACCAGTGAACCAGAGGAGTGGCTATCTCTGCAAAGCAGTGTGCAAAAGATGGAGATTAGTGTCCAAAAGGTGGATAAGCAGAAAAGGGAAAATTCAGCAGAAGGGCAAACAGCAAGGAGAACCAGGGATAAATGACAACCAAGGAAGGGGCTGGAGTAGAACAGTGAAGCAGTCTAGGAGGTCAAATCATGGAAAGCCATGTGTGCAAATGCCAGGAGCCTTAGCAACAAGATGGAAGATCTGGAGGCTGTCATGGTACAGTCAGACCTGGACATTGTGGCCATCACTGAAACCTGGTGTAATGATAACCATGACTGGGAGATGGCCATACCTGGCTACAACATATTCAGAAGAGACAGAGCAGGCAGGAAGGGAGGAGGAGTGGCACTGTATGTGAAAAATGACATAAGGGCCACACAGATCCAGGAGGAACAAAATGGGGAGAGATACTGTGGGTTAAGCTGGAAAGGAAAATGGGGCCAGCCATCCGCTATAGGTGTGGTCTATAGACCACCAGCCCAGGAGGAAGAAACAGATAGGGAGTTGATGCTAGCCATCCAAAGGATGGCAGACAAGGATGAGGTAGTACTGGTTGGAGACTTCAATATACCAGACGTGGACTGAGCATCCCAGCAGCAGCATCAACTAGAGCAGATTTATCCTGGACTCCTTCAGGGTGCCTCCTCAGCAACTGGTCATGGAACCAACTCAGCAGAAGGCAATACTGGACCTTGTGCTCACAAACAGGGACAGTGTGATGGGGTAACAGTGGGGAGCACCTGGGTAACAGTGACCACCAGTCATTGTGGTTTGAAATCACAGAAAGAGCAGAACCAAACCACACAAAACACGTATCCTGGATTTTAGGGGGCAGACTTTGGGAAAATGGGAAGATACTTGAAAGAGGCATTAAGGGAATGGGACAGGAATCAGGGGTTGAGGAACAGTGGGCAGTATTTAAAATGGGGATTATAAGAACAACAGAATTATGCATTAAGCAGGTTAGCAAGAGGAAAAGGAAGGAGACCATTATGGTTTCCAAAGAGGTAGCAAAGAAAGTGAAAGCCAAAAAGACTGCATTCAGGCAATACAAAAGACACAGGCAGAAGGGATAGGAGAAGTCCCAGGAGAAACAAAGGGAGGCAGGAAGTCAGTAAGGAAGCCAAAGCTCAGACAGAAGAACACATTGCAAAATCAGTGGGTAAAGGGGACAAAACCTTTACAGGTACATAAGTGAAAAAAGAAAGACAGAGGAGGATAGTGAGACTGAAGGGGGGGATGGGAGCGCGTGGAGGATGACAACAATAAAGCTGACATATTGAACAAGTATTTCTGCTCAATCTTTACTAAGGAAGAGGGGGTAATGGGTCTGAAGGGTACAAGGGGTGAGAATGGTGCAGAGATGGACACAAGTCCCTTTACACGAGAAAGGGTCCTGAAGAATCTGGAAGTAACAAGAGCTGATAAAGCAATGAGGCCAGATGGATGTTTCCAGGGTCCTTAAAGAACTAAGAGGTGGTGGCTGAACCTCTGGCTATCCTGTTCAGCCAATCACTGGAAACAGGGAGGTACCCAAAGACTGGATGACAGCAGATGTAGTCCCCTTATACAAAAGTGGAAACAAAGAGGAAGCAGGGAACTACAGACCAGTCAGCCTCACCTCGTAGTGGGAAAGATCATGGAAGCACTACTGAAGGAGAGATTGGTGGAACATTTGGTTGTCAATGGACTACAGGACCCAAGGCAACATGGTTTCACCCAGGGAGGTCATGTCAGACCAACCTCATTGAATTTTTGACTGGGTGACTAGGGAGGTGAATCAGGGAGGGCAGTGGACATGGCCTATCTGGACTTCAGCAAGGCCTTTGACACTGTGCCACATAGAAGACTATTACACAAACTGGGGAATATGGGTGTGGGCAGGACAGTAGTGTGGTGGGTAGGTAACTGGCTGGGTGGCAGGACACAGAGGGTGGTGGTAAATGGCTGTCACTCCACAGAGGGAAGAGTAACCAGTGGGTACCACAGGGATCAGTGCTGGGACCGTTCCTTTTCAACATCTTCATCAGTGACATTGCACAGGATCTAGAAGGCAGAATTTCACTGTTCGCTGATGACACAAAGCTCTGTAACAGAGTAGACACACCAGAGGGTGTAGACAGAATGAGAAGGGACCTGCAGAAACTTGAAGAATGGTCAAGGGTTTGGCAGTTGAAATTCAATGCAAAAGAAGTGCAAGATAATGCATATGGGGCACAAAACCCTGGCACAATATATCAGTTGGAGGGTGAGGATATAGCATGCACCAAGCAGGAAAGGGATCTTGGGTTGTCATCTCTGATGACCTCAAGGTAGGGAAACAGTGTGACAAGGCATCAGGTAAAGCAAATAGGATGCTGGGATGTATAGGCAGGGGCATCACCAGCAGGAAAAGGAGGTCATAATTCGCTATACAAGACACTAGTGAGGCCCCACCTGGAGTACAGTGTACAGTTCTGGAGACCATACCTAAGTAAGGACATAGACAGGGTAGAGAAGGTTCAGAGGAGGGCAACAAAGATGGTGCATGGGTTGCATCACAAGTCCTATGAAGACAGGTTGAAGGAACTGAACATGTACTCCCTGGAGGAGAGGAGGAGAGAGGGATATGATAGAGACATACAAGTATCTTACAGGGAGGAACAGGGTGCAGGAAAACACTATTTTAAGCGAAAAGATGTTTCTGGACTAGAGGTCATGGGATGAAGTTGGAGGAGGACAATTCAGAGGAAACATGAGAAAGAATTTCTTCACAGAACGGGTGGTGGACAAGTGGAACACCCTGCCAGAGGAAGTGGTGGGGGCTGAAACAATCACGGATTTAAGAATGCATGGGATAGACATAAAGGAATTCTAGAGGGCAGGGTAAGGGAAACAGACTTCTAGGAAAACAAACTGAACTTACAAGCTCAAATGGGCAGACTAGGTGGGCCATAGGCCTTATCTGCCGACACTGTCTATGTATCTATGTATCTATGTATCTATGTTTTGAGAGTTCACTGGCAACTGTACCACATAAATGAGTTAACACACAGACAAACCCTGCATATTCCATTTATGCAACAGTTTTTTCTTGGTTTAGAATTGTTTTACTGAAAACTGAGATGGTGACCATTTGCTCAGTTTGAAGCCTCGCACAAACCATGCTATGTCAACTCTAGTGGTTACTTTTTGTAATTTGTGCAACTTGTGGCATAGTAATTAGCATGACTTTGCACAAAGTAACCTTGTGATAATGAGTAACTGTGTGTATAAATGAAATTTATACACACAGTTACTCAGATAAACGGATTTATCACACCCATTTATGTCCACCCCGTTGCATTAACACACACACACACACACACACACACACACATATATATGTAATAGATAACTCACTGTAGCTTGTGCGATTGCGCTGTGATACTCATGCGCCTCGGTATGCATTGTGAGGCACGAGGCAGCAGGCTGAATGCATTCAACCAGCCCAGGTGTGCATATATCAGACCGTGACCGCACACCCTAGAGTGGGTTATCTATCTTATAAAATGGCCCAAACTGCAGAGAGTATTTTCCTATGCATTTTATATATATATATATATATTTATACAGAGAAATGTAACACTGAGGAGTCATAATAGGCAAATTGTCCATCCCTAAGACCAATATGCGAAAAGGACAACCTTTTACTGTTAGAACTGCCAGGCAATGGAATAATTTACCATAGTATAACGGATGATAGCAACTGCATATAGGCAACTGTTAAAATGGTAATGCATATGATGGTGCTATCATTGTGGGGAGATGGTAGGGTGTCGTGAGATGTTGTCGCGCTAGGGTAGGGTGGGCAACTGGAAGGGAGGATGGGGAACAAGGATGTAATCCTGTAGTGAGCCTGCTTCTGCTGAGCCAACCGCGGTGGCATGGTGGGTAGGATGGTTGGCTCTGATGCGCAGGTCCTGCATTCGGGACTGGAGGCTGGTATAATTTTGCCTGGTCCAGCAGCTGTGGGACTTAATTTATTTTAACAGGTGCCCCTTCCTGACAGGCAACCCACTGGAGTTAAGAATCTTTAGTTAGGGGGTGCTGGGCGGGCGCCACCAACATCAGGTTCCCAGTCGTTTTTTTCTGCATATCACCGAAAATGTTTTCAAGCGAGCACGTAGGTCGCTGGACAGTGACGTCAAGCGTCGCTATCATCACATAGAACCATTTACCACAGAACATTGTTGAAGCAGCAGATTTTTCACTTTAAAAATGTCTTGATGATCATCTTGCTTGACGTAAGTCAAACATAATATACCCACTTTGTGGTGGGAGACACTCTCAATGGGCTTTAGCCTTCTTGTGTCTAATACACCTAGTAACCTAATAATAAATACATATATATATATATATATATATGATATAATAACAACCTAACTCAAAATATGCAATTTGTCTTCAAGTGTGAGGGGCAGGACCATAAAGCATGAGTGGTAGAGCCACGAGTGTTATGAAAGACCTGCCCACTCACAAGTGAAGATTAATTGCCTATTTTAAGTCAGTCTATTGTATATTTGATATATACAACAGTAGTTTATGTTATAGCTTAAATCTACAGTTTATTTAAAAATGATGCCACTTTCTTTGATTTTAACTTGTTTCAGTGCTGCACTAGGCATTGTGATATCATCAACATTGTAGAAGCTGCTTTCAGATTTGTTCAGTATTCCACTGTGATGACAGTAGCTTAAAAGATATCCATTGTGACAATAATTATATTTTTGATATCTTACTGTTACTGATGTCACCAACTAAGATATCATGTTATCTTGTCATTTTCACCATTACCGTGTATATGTATGTATATATTTATATATTTATATATATATATATATATATATATATATATATATGTAAGATATTCTTTGCAAAAAATTGCATTAATGAAACAGGGTTTTACAGTGACAAAAGCGAGGAATTTGACGTTAGGGTTTTCAACTGTAACTCTGACCCCCACTGCCACACATACACACACAGACACACACACACACACGCCATGCACACACACACAGAACACACAACTACGGGGTGGTACAAGGCAAAACAACCAATCACAGACACACACCATAATGTAACAGAAGCAGCATACAACTTCTTAAACATACCACAACAGGCATCCATCATCATGTTTCACCAATTGTATCACTCTGCTGCCATCCCAATCTCTTTGGATGCATACACCTTCTACATAACAGCATACTGTAGATAGTAAAGCACATGTATTGGTGGGAGTGCAGAGCCCTTTGGCCCCCCTGTGGTCTCACCAGCTTGTCCATTTCTGCATAAAAGCATAGCCCTATGCTACTACCAACTTGAGCATTTCTGCATGAGAGCATACCCCATGCCTTCATTAAGTTGCATAAGACCATAGTCCCATGGTATCCTGAAGCTGCCCATTTCTGCATAACAGTACAGCCTCATATCTCCACCAACTTGCCCATTTCGGCATAACACCATAATATGTATAGTAAAATACATGTATTGGTAAGAACACAGGACTAAGCTCCCAGTAACTCACCAATTTCTGTATAACAGCAGAGCCCCATGCTACCATGGACTTGCCATTTTCTTGCATAATAGCATAGCCCATGCCCCCACCAACTTGCCAATTTCTGTGTAACAGCTTAACATAACTACTAAGATACATGTATTGGTGAGACCATGGGACCGAACCCCCAGCAACTTGCCCATTTCTACATAACAGCATAGCCCAATCTTCCCACCAAATTCATCAATTCTGCATAACAACATAGTATAAGTAGAAAACACATGTGTTGGTGAGACCCCAGGAGCCTTTGGGCCAATGCACTTCCACAAACTTTCCCAAAATTACCCATTTCTGCATAAGAGCATAATATGAGAAGTACATCTCATGTATTGCTAAGAGTGGGGCCCTTGGCTGCTGTGCTCCACCAACTTGTCCATTTCTTCAAAACAGCATAGCCCCATGTTCCCACCAACTCGCTCCATTTCTGCAAAACAGCATAGGCCTCATGTTCCCACCAACTTGCCCATCTCTGCATAGCACCACAATATAAGTAGTAAAAAACATGTATTCCCACCAACTTCATATTTGTCCATAACAACAAACCCTGTGTTCCCACCAAATTGTCCATTTCTGTATAACAGCATCATATGAGTGATGAAACAGATGTATTGGTAGTTCCATCTCAGATGCTTCTACCAGATGTTGGTGTACCCACCAAGAGACTGGGATGGCAGCAAGTGATACAGTTGGTGAAACATGATTCCCATGACTGGGATGGAAACATACCAGGATACACTATCTACAGGAGGGACAGGAGGGTAAAAGAGGAGGAGGAGGAGCTCTCTACATAAGGGAAGGAATCAAAGCAACAGAACAAAAGAGTAAACAGGGAGGAGAAGAAGCACTGTGGGTCAATTTGGAGACAGGCAATGGCATCACAATCCGCATAGGGGTTGTATACAGACTCCCTCTCAGGGGAGAAATGGACAAGGAAATGATAGAAAGTATACTTAGAATGGCAGAAAAGGGAGATATTGCTGATGGGTGATCTGAATATGTCAGATGTTAACTGGAGTGCAGCTGCAGCAGCCACTTCTAAGAGTGGGTTATTCTAGATGCCCTACAGGGGCATGCCTTAGACAACTAGTATTGGAACCCACTCGAGAGGAGCAATCTTAGACCTGGTTCTCTCAAATGGAGATGGAGAGAGGATCACAGATGTAAGTGGGTAGCCATCTGAGAACTAGCCACCATCGAACAGTATGGTTCACAATAAACACAGCAATAGAGTCAAGCCATACAAAGGCAAAAGTACTGGACTTCAGGAGGGCTGACTTTGCAAAATGGTGAGTGCCTAAGGAATGCACTAGCAAATGGGCAGGAAGGAGGTGTGAAGAACAATGGGGAATAATAAAACTGCCATCACAGAGGTAACAAGCCTTTGTGTGAAGCAAATAAACAAAACAAAACGATATAAGAAACCACTATGGTTCTCAAAGGACATGGTAGTGAAGGTTCAAGAGAAAAGAAAGCATTCAGAAAGTACAAGGAATCACAGAAGGAGCAGGACAGAGAATTGTATCAGTTAAAGCAAAGGGAGCTGGGAAGGCAGTCAGAACAGCAAAGGCCCAAAAAAAGGAAAAGATAGCCAACTCAGTTAAGAAGGGGATAAAACCTTTTTAGGTACATCAGGGAGCAAAGGAACACCAAGGGAGGGATAGTGAGGCTTAATAAAGGGGAGGGTGGGCAGAGGGTGACTGTGAAAAGCAGTGATACTAAACAAATATTTTTGCTCAGTATTTACAAATGAAGAGGGAGGTACCTAAAACAAACAATAGAAACACTCTGGATACAGAAGTTGATACCAGCCCATTTACAGAAGAAAGGGTTCTGAAAGAACTCTTAAAACTGAAGGTGGACAAAGCAATGGTGCTCTGATGGGATTCATCCCAGAATTCTAAAGAACTAAGGGTAGAACTAGTGACACCACTGACTACCCTCTTTAACAAATCATGGGAGGATGGGGTGGTACCTGAGAACTGGAGGAGGGCAGATGTGATTCCCTTCACAAAAGTGGGAGCAAGGTAGAAGCAGGAAATTACAGACCTGTTAGTTTAACCTCAGTGATAGGGAAATGATGGAATCACTTCTGAAGGAAAGAATTGTCAAGTACCTAGAGGCCAGCGGGGCACAGCGCCCAAGGCAGCATGGATTCACAGTGGGAAGGTCATGCCAGATGAATCTAATAGATTTCTTTGATTGGGTGACCAAGTAGTAGATCAGGAAGGGGCTGTGGACATGGTCTACCTAGACTTTTAAGGCATTTGACTCAGTTCCACACAAAAGATTAATATACAAGTTAGCCAGCCTGGGTGGGTCCCAAGTTGATAGTCTGGGTAAAGAATTGGCTGAGAATAGGACACAGAGGGTAATAGTAAATGGAGTCCACTCTGAAGAAAGGGGTTACTAGTGGGGTACTGCAGGGTTCAGTATTAGGACCGGTCCTCTTCAATGTCTTTATAAGTGACATTGCAGAGGGACTGGAAGGAAAAGTATGTCTCTTTGCAGGTGACACAAAGATCTGCAACAGAGTTGATGCACAAGGTGGGGTGGAAAGGATGATAAGGGATTTGGCAAGATTAGAGGAATGGTCAAATGTATGGCAGCTTAGATTCAATGCTAAGAAGTGCAAGGTAATGCACCTGGGAAACAAAACCAGGGGAAGAGTACACAATGGGGGTGAGATACTAACAACAACAAAAATGGAAAGGGACCTGGGGTAGTCATATCAGATGACTTAAAGGTGGGCAAGCAATGTGAGAGGGCAGTAAGGAGGGTTGGGATACTGGGATGCATAGGGAGAGGCATCACCAGTAGAAAACAGGAAGTTGTTATCCATCTGTAGAGACAGCTGGTGAGACCCATCTGGAGTACTGTGTGCAGTTCTGGAACCCAATCTGCAGGACACAGACAAGATGGAAGCTGTCCAAGGGGAACAATTTGATGATGGGGGGCAGCTCAGAGGTAATGTAAGGAAGTATTTTTTCACAGAGAGGGTTGTGGATGCATGGAACGGCCTTCCGGAGGAGGTTGTGGAGTCAAAACAGTGGTTGAATTCAAGCAAGCATGGGACAGTCATAAGGCAATTCTAGGGGTGGGGATAGAAAGAAGCAGGCTGCTGGTTAAGTAGGATCTGCAGCTTATCCATTAGGTAGGAAATGGGTAGACTGGTGTGCCAAGTGGTCATTATCTGCCATTAAATTCTATGTTTCTATGATGATGGATGCCTGTTGTGGTATGTTTAAGTTGCATGTTATTTCTGTTGTTGCGTTGGCGTGTGTCTGTGATTGGTTGTCTTGCCTTGTACTGCTCCCATAGTTATGTGTTCTGTGTGTCTGTGTGTGTCTGTGTGTGTCTGTGTGGCAGTGGGGAGTCGGAGTTAGGGTTGAAACCCTAACGCCAAGTCCCTCACTTTTGTCTCTGTAAAACCCTAACAATTGCATTAACACAGTTTTTAAAAGAATTTTACTTTTTGAGAAAGAAATAACAATGAGAGGTTCTCTTACCACAGTACATCTAAACAAGTTTATGAAATCTTAATAAAAGAGACATTGGCAACAATGGCTTCCCACGCATATCACCCCACCCACGTATAACAGGTACTGCATCCTGACTGCAGAGCCATAGCCCAACTAAGGTCATGAACATCAATAGTATATCTCGTGATACCAACAGCACAGTAGGTATGACACTCATGAGTTGCATGGCCTCAGTCAGGCAATGCCCTCACCCCTCAGACCAGTAATTGCATGCTGAGTGCAGACCCAAGGCCAAACTAAGGCCATAGACATCAATGGTACACCTTCCTCATGGCAGTTGCACATAAGTCAGAACAGTGAGGTTGCATGACCTCAGCCAGGCAATGTCCCTCCCCAAAACAGGTACTTATATCCAGGTAGAAAGCCACAGCTGAACTAAAACCATGTACATCAACATCATATCTCTGTGATACCCACTGCAAGTAGTTATGACTCTCATGAGTTGCATGGCCTCAGCCAGGCAATGCCTAACCCACCCAGACCAGTAACTGAATGCTGAGTACAGAACCACAGGCCAACTAAAGCCATGTACATCAATAGTATACCTCCCTCATACTATCTGCAGGAAAGTTAGAACACTGAGGACTTAAGGTATCAGTCAGGCAATGCCCCCCCATTGAACAGGTACTGGATCCTGAGTGCAGAGCCACACCCCAACTTAGGGCATGAACATCAATGGTAGACTCTGTGATACCAACTGTACACTAGTTATGACACTCATGAGTTGCACAGCCTCAGCCAGGCAATCACCCCCAGACCAGCAATTGTATTCTGAGTACAGACCAACAACCCAACTAAAGTCATGGACATAAAGTATGCCTCCCTCATATGAGGCTGCACAAAGTTAGATCACCGAGGACTTGCATGGCCTCAGCCAGGCAATGCCCCCACCAAACAGGTGCTGGAGCCTAAGTGCAGAGCCACAGGGCAACTAAGTACATGAACATCAATAGTATACCTCTGTGATACCAACTGCAGGCTAGTTATGACACTCATGAGTTGCATGGCCTCTGCCAAGCAATGCCCCCACCCCCAACAGGTTCTGGATCCTGAGTACAGAGCCATAGCCCAACTAAGGCCATGAACATCAGCAGAATACCTGTGTGATTCCAACTGCAGACTAGTTATGGCACTCATGAGTTGCACAGCCTCAGCCAGGCAATGCCCCCCAAAACAGGTGCTGCATCCTGAGTGGAGACCCACACCCAACTAAAGTGATAGACATGAATGGCACACCTCTGTGATACCAACTGCAGACTAGTAATGACAGTCATGAGTTGCACAGGCTCACCAAAGCAATGTCCTCACCACCACCCAGACCATGTACTAGATGCTAAGTCCAGAGACATAGCCCAACCAAACCCATTACATCTACAGAATACTTTTTGATATGAACTCCAGACTAGTTGTAACACTCATGAAAGTGCATTGTGTCAGCCAGGCAATGCCCCTCCCAAACAGGTACTGAATCGTGAGTGCAGAGCCACAGACCAACTAAGGCCATGAAAATCAGTGTTATAGCAGTGTGATGGCAGCTACACGCCTGTTAGAACACAGAGGAGTTAGACAGCCTAAGCCAGGCAATGCCCACCCTCCGAAACCAGGTACTTAATGTTCATTACAGAGCCACAAGTGAAGTGAGGCTGTGAACATCAATCTCATACGTGATCAATACCAGCTGCACATATGGTAGGACACTGAGTAGCTGCATGGCGCCAATCAGTCAATGCCCCATCGTATCCAGATCACTTAGTGTATCTTGAGTGCAGAGCTAGAGCTCAACTAAAGCTGTTGACATATACTGAGATACATTACTGATACCAGTTGCACTCGTTAGGACACTGACGAGTTACATAGGCTGAGCCAAGCAATGTCCCCAAGCCCAGTAAATCAGGCACAGGATCATAGGTGTAGAGAGAGAGAGAGAGAGACTAACTAAAAGTGATAGACATCAATGGAACACTTCGCTTATAAACAGTAGCACACGTGTATTTTAAGAAGGACCCAAAATATGTCATTGTAAAAGAATAATATTTAATTATAAAAGCATTCACAGTTGTATAAAAATAAATATTTTCAAAA
The DNA here is from genome assembly GCA_016271365.2 of Neoceratodus forsteri. Taxonomy (NCBI): domain Eukaryota; kingdom Metazoa; phylum Chordata; order Ceratodontiformes; family Ceratodontidae; genus Neoceratodus; species Neoceratodus forsteri. The sequence goes on along the minus strand of CM028130.1, from coordinate 95,212,199 downwards.
TTCTCATATAAAGATACTAAAATAAATAAATGTGTTTCTTCAGATGGGAGGGAAAGGATAATAAATAAAACAATAATAAAATAAAAGCAGTTAAATAAATAAAAATGTTGCTTCACACTAGGACTGCAGGAAGGTATAAGTAAAAAAAAAACAATTGACTGAAAAATATTTAAAGAATGGCCAGGAGTGATAGGGAGGTGCCACCCTTCACAGCCTCAAGCAGCTTGCTGAGAGTGCTGCTGATGGTGTTCAGAACAGCCAGATGCCTGTGGAGAGAAAAATAACAAGAAGAGACATGTCAGTAAACTAAGCTGTTCTGTACTCTTATGGTAATATACTGTAGTGAGGTATTTTTTTTATTAATGAGAGAGGAACTGTATTACCATCTATGCTACATTAGTATAGCTGTGTTGATATTTTGTACTGTAATTTAACTGCATTGCTGACATTCCCTCCCTAGCTCCCATAACCTGTCCTCCTTGCAGCACAATCTGCCAGTATGAACCCCCACTAGCTCCCCATAAATGCTGCTTCTTCCGAAGCCCTGAAGACTCCATGTGTGCCAGCCTGCGCAACTGGGACAACGATAAAAGATGACCCCCCACCCAGATCCCCCAGCCCACCCTCTCCCCACACCTCTGCATGGTCCAACTCAAGAGCCCAATAATGTTTAACAGAAGTCAAGTGGAAAAGTCCAGTCACAGAAACCACATACTAATGGTGCAGTTGTGTGATTATAGTTATTTGTCCAGTAGTCTGTGATCTATTTGCTACTCATGAGGTTTCTCAAGGTGAGAGGCTACTGTTCAAATAAGTTGACTGTGACCCAAGTGCAGCACACATATCCTGGTACATATGCACAACTGCCTGAACAGTGAATGTGTCATTGAATAACATGAACAGTAGTATTCTAGATTGCTCTTATCTGCAGAATTACTATATAATGTATGGTAGAGCTGTTAACCTTAGAAATCATAATTTCCCTAAGGTTGTTCTCATCGATGTGAAGTAGTAATGTTGTTAACCTATCAATGCTATGTCACATCGATAGGTTAACTAGCAAGGGATCAGTCTATGCGCATGCCTTTTGCACGAGGAACGAGGAATGCATCTGGCGGTAAGGGAAGGACTGAAAGGCTGGGCGGTGACTATGTTTTGAAAAGTAAGGAGCTGTTTCCCTTTATCTTCGGACCATACACTATAAAAATAATGTATGGTCCTTCTATCGGCAACGGTTACTATTAACCATCTCGAGGTTGCCATGGCGATGTAAACCTCTCAGCTTTGCTCTCAAGGTTTACACAGTCACCCTGGCAACCTCTTGATGGTTAACAGACTGGTTACCGACAGAAGACCATACATTATCCTCTATCTGTCATACCTATGAACAAAACTTCAGCAAATAGGATAAATTAAGTAGATGTTAGATTTGTTTCATACAATGCCACATGAAAATATTGTAGATTCATTGGCCAAAACACATGACATGACCTTGATTAATCCTGCAGTATACCCGCTGTTAAAGGAAAATATGACTATTAAAACAAACAAAAGACCTGAAAATTGTAGAACAGCAAGATGCCAATACACCCCCCACCCAGATACCAAGATACTATGAACGAAACTGGCCACTTCTGGTATGGTTAAGACACTCTGCTATGACTTACGTACAAAACACACCAGTCGTAGTAAATCCACCAATATACGTACTCTTTATCATAGTATGCTGCTTAAACAATCCACACTCAAGCACTACTAGTTGCTGAGAAATGCTAGGATAATGTTTAAAGATTCATAATACAGCCCAGTGTGTTCTATTTTATCAGATGTGGTGTGATTCACCACGACCACAGTGGTTTGTATACAAGGTGCAGCTCAGTGGGTAAATCTTTGGCAGCCATAGTAATCTTCCTGAGAACTCATATGCAGTCGGCATGTGTGTTGGATATGGTGGCGCAACCCTGCATCTCCAAATAGCAGAGCTCGAAGCTCAGCCCTTGCAGACTAGCATCAACACCTGACTACCAAAAGGCAGGCTGCAGTATTGCAGGGTGTAACACAGCAGTTCAGCTGTAAGTGACTACCTGCCCACCCTGGACACTGTCCACAAGCATACAGTGCACCTGGATCCCCACCCACCTGTAGTCAAGGTTAAGCAGCATATGTTGTTACAAGTAGCAAAAGGAGCAGATACAACATTTTACTTTCACTTTTCTTGACAGACGTATGCACAGAAAGTAAAGAATGAACAGCAAGTGTCCCTGCACTGGCAGAAAGCATCCCTGTTGCATAAATTATATATACAATGGTGACGTGTTAGATTAATAATTTATGTACACTTGTCCTGATTAACCTCAGACATCTCAGTTGTGGCCTGTGCCATTTGTGCGGCTATCTGAGGTCAAACAGTTAGGTAAATCATATCTCTGACAGGTGACCAATGTATATACATTATTTATTGTATTGCTTTCTATTCTGCACATGCAATAGATGCCATTGTCATAGATAGTGATTGGTTAACAAAGGATTTAGAATAGTGGGAAACTAGTATTTTAATTTTTTGATTGAAAATTTAACTATGCCTGTGCCATGATAGAAGTAACTTACGTTCCTCAGCTGGAGGCCCAGGCAGACCTGCAGCACATGGAGGACGAACCGCTGCTGGAGAGTTTGTTCTTTCCTCCACAGAGGGTCAATCTCTAGAATTTTGACCTCCTCTGTGGGTTCTCTCCTCCAGCAGCACCCTCCATAGATGGTTCATCCTCTATAAAAACATAGTAAAAGGAAAACATTATTTGTCTGTGGATGTTACTATGTGTTTGTATACCTCTGTAGTTCCAGTTGTACTGAATTGTTAATTCTGAGGCATTCAATAGCATCACCCAGGGAATTCCAACCCACCCCACCCCTCCCCGTATCAGAACAGTTACTGGATCCTGAGTCGACAGCCACAGGTTAACTAAAGATGTGGACATCAATGGTATTCCTGCCCTGATGGTAGCTGCACACAAGATAAGATGATGGGAGTTTGAAGACCTCATGCAGACAATGTCTTGCCTGTTTTCCCATTGGATCAACTAGTTTAAAAGGGTCAACTACAGAATACTCCTTGTCCACCCTCCCATAAGCTCCTTGGATTAAGTGTTGTATCCCCAGTGCAGAGGCACAGGAAAAGTAAGGCTGTGGATATCAGTGACATACTTTCCTGATTGCATGTACACAGAAATCATGACACTGAGAGGTTGCATGTAGACAAGCAGTCAATACTCCCAGCTATGAACACCAGTTAGTGCATGCTGAGTGCAGAAGACACATAAAATAAAGTTGTGGATACAGATGTAATTCCTTGCTGATATGGGTTGCACATATACTGGTACAGTGACACATTGCACTGTGACAGGCAGGAATACACCCACCTCCAGTGGAACAAGTACTGTATTTTGAGCGGACAGCCACAGGCTACCTAAATATGTGGACATCAATGGTATAAGTACTGAATGAGATACCACATGCAGACAAGTTGGGACAATCAGTGGTTTTAAAGGACTCTTACAGACAATAGTCCCCCATGGATCGGGGCGATCATTACTGCAGAGTAACAGGCCAAGTAAACCAGTGTGCATCAATGGCAAAGGTTACTGATACCAGGTACACACAAGTTTAGACACTGAACAGTTCATCACCAGCAATGAGGCAATCATCCACATGCAAACAAGAGACACTGGATGCTGAGTGCAGAGCCACAGAGTAAGTAAAGTCATGGATATGTACAATATACCTCCCTGATAGCAGGCGCACACATATTAGGACGGTGAGGAATTGCAGTGGTTGAGAGAGGCACTTCTTACCTCTCAAACAAGAGATAGTGTATTGTGAGTAGGCAGCCATAGGTAACTAAACATGTCAACATAAATGGCATCTTTATGTGATAAGAGTTGCACACAAGGTGGGATGCTGAGGAGTCTCAGGGCCTCACACAGACAATGCTGCTCCCCTTCCCTCACAGCAGGAGTCTATTGTCACTGCAGAGCTACAGGTCAAGTGGTACTATGGACAGCAATGGTAACTTTTACTAATACAATGTCCAGACAAGTTAGGACACTAACAATTTGCATTTCTTTAGCCAAGAAATGATCCTACCTTCCCACACCAGGCAGTGCATGCTGAGTGCAAAATTGAATAGTAAGTTTAGCTGTTGTTATGTATGGCATGCCTCCCTGATACGATGTGCACAGATGTTAGGATATTGAGGACTTGCACTGACTCAGGCAGGCAATGGTGAGCCCCCAGAACAGGTAATAGATCCTGAGTGCAGATCAATAGGTTAAGTAAACGTCTGTCAGTCACTTACATATCATACTGATAACTGTTGCACACAAGGTACGACAGTGACTAGTTTGGAGGGTTCAAGCAGACTTTACTGCCCCACACTCCTACCCTCTGGATAAGGTAGTGGATGTTTAGTACAGAGGCACACGGCAAGTAAAGGCACAATTATAAATTGCATAGGTTACTGATAGCACCTCAACACGAGTTTGTGCACTGAGCAGTTGCATGTGATCACTTAGGGAATGCTACTACCTCCCTCCACATGAGGAACTGGATGGTGAGTTCAGAGTCGCTCACTAAGTACATCTCTGGATAAGTACAGTATGCCAGCGTGACACAAGGTGCAGATATGTTATGATAGTGACAACTTGAACTGCCTCAGACTGGGAATGCTGTTACCCCCTCCACCAAGAACAGGTCCTAAATACTAACTGAACAGCTAGATCCTAACTAAAGATTTGTATGTGAACCTCTGAACATGGGTGTGATAGTTTCCTGATAGCAGCTATACACAAGTTATGACACTAAACAGTTGGCAATCATCCCATCTTGTGACAGTAAGCACTGAACCTAAGTGCAGAGTCACACAGTAAATAAAGCTGTGAATATTGGCAGTACACCTCTGTGATATCACCTGCACACATTCTAGGACTGTAAGGAGTTGAAGTGCATCATGCTAGCAATGCCTGTAACCAATCACCTCCTCTCCCCAGAGCATGTACTACATACTAAGTATGCAGCCACAGGCTAACTAAGGATATGTACATGAAGGATAGACATCCGTGATAGGCACTGCAGACAAGGTACAGGTCTGACGAGTCTAAAAAGCTCACCAAGACAATGGCCCCCTCCTCCCACTCTGATAACATAGAGGATTTTAGTGCAGAGGTACAGCCAACTGAAGACATAAATAGTAATGACATAGCTTCCTGATTTGAGCTCTACACAACCTAGATAATTGAGAAGTTACATGTGTCATACCAGGTAATGCTTCAACCTCTGCACACCAGATACTGAATGGTCACCACAGAGTCATACAGTAAGTAGAGCTGCAGGTATTGACAGTATAGCCACCATAATATGAGCTGTGCAGATATGAGGACAGTGAGAAGCTGCACTGCTTCAAGGAGGCAATGCCTCCTGATCCCAAAACAAGTATTAGATACTGAAAGCAGAGCCATAGGCTGACTAAAAATGTATAGACCAATGCTATGTGTCTCTGATACCAGGTGTGCACAAGGTGAGCCACTAATTAGTTTCTAGCAGTCAGCCATACAATGACCCCTTTGCATCATGTAGTGTATGCTAAGTCCAACTTTACAGACCAGTGAAAGCCATGAGCATCAATACTGCACCTTCCTCATAGCAACTCCACACAAGTAACAACACTGAGGACTTGCATGCCATCAGCCAGCAATGGTGTCATGTCCCTAGAACAGCTACTAGATTCTGAGTGTACAGCCACAGACTAAGTAAAACTCGCATGTTGATGGCATACCTCTGTGGCATCAACTGTAGACATATTAGGTAACTCAGAAGTTGTACTGTCTCAGTCAGGCAATGTCCCCTATCCCTCCCTCCCAGAGCAGTTCACTGATGTTGAATACAGTGAAGAGTTGCATAGTGTGAGCCAGACATCACCCCTCTCCTACCAGACTACAGTATGTACTGGATCATTACTGCATACCTACAGCTCACCTTAAACTGTGGATGGCATCAGTTGACAGTGGTTGCTAGAGCATCAAGACTGGGCATGACATCCAGAGTACAGACCCACATCAAAAATAAAGCTCTAAAGATCAACATAACATTTGTGTGACATGAGGTGCCACAAACTAGAAGATCGATTAGCTATACACTATGTGCCATGCAATGATGGCAGCACAGAACAGTACATACTGGAGGTTCAGTTAAAAGAGAGATGTCGGTATATCATTGTAACTCACCAGCAGAATCGAGCACAAGCAGCTGATCGACTGGAGCCCTCGATCCCCACCTTCTAGGTTTGGCACCAACTGTACTCTTTGGGATGAAGCAGGGGCAGTCCATGTACTAGCTGAGTGATAAAAAATAAACTCTCAATGTTTTACTTATGTTTGTGTTGTATACAATATCATCTTACTACTACTTGAAGCTGTCATGGACTATATTACCATATGTAACATGTTAATGTCATGCTTGTACAACAAAGACAAAGGTTTACATATGTAACCAATTATATCTGACAGGGTAGACAGCATTGGGTTATACTGCAGAGCCCAGAGTTGTAATGAGGCCCGACACACTGAGATGGAGTACCTCATAACCACTGTAAGAACAGCATAGCTCAATACCACCTACCCTGGAGGCTACTATTTCACTTACAAAATGGGCACTGTGAAAAAGAATTGTTAAGGAAAATTTAACTCAATATCAGTTTTCTAATAAAATAGTTCCTCCATCTGCATGAGCTATGGAGCTCAGTAGTACTAGTGACTGCCTAGTCTAATTTTTTTTTTAAACAGGTGAAATGCAGTAACACCACTCAATGGCGCACTATTTTGTTTTTTCCTAAGAGCAATAAATCAGAATATTGATCACTTTCTGCTAACAATGAATATGACGTGTAACAAAGCACTTGACGGTGTGGATGATACCAGGATGTAGCCATGCTTGCTGTGTTCATGAAACCTCGGGTGTATAGTGGTACCAAAGAACACATCAGGCATGGGTAAATTTTGAGATCAGACAGACCCTTTCGAGGTATACTAGCTGTCTCTATGTTTTGGCAATTAATGTAATAGACCAAAAATTCACCATTAACAAATCATTTGACAATGTTTCAAAATATGCAAATACAAAATGGCTCAACACATGTCATTCAGAGATTGCTAGAGTAAATAATAGTACCATTATGTTTAAATGGCATAACTTCATTATCTTGTTGGGAACAATCTCTGGTCTTTCTCCTCATGGATACTGACTTGCATAATAATAACAGAGTACTAATCTTGCAGTGTACAAAATATGACATCACCTAATAAGATTGTGACAAAACTTAACAACATACTGAGATTGTCAGTGGATTTATTCAACTGCTCTAACAGATTTGTTGTAGATATAACATTTGAAACATTTAAAGAAAACTGCACCTCATGTCTTCTAAATGTTATTTGTTTCCATGTCAGTACACGACTGTTTTCATGTAGCTGTTAAGGAAGTATGCAAATGTTTAAGTCTGTTTTCAGTTCATACTAGGCCCTGTGACTGTCCTGGCAGTCTCCATGTAATGGCTGTTGAAATTGCATTGTCCCTGAGAGCTGCATTAGCATATGAGAACTCCCAGGGCAATCACAGGGCCTAGTATGAACTGTAAAATCAGACTAAAACATTTGCATACAACATTAACAGCTACATGAAAAGTGTTGTCTATTGACATGGAAACAACATTTAGAAGATATGAGGTGGAGTTTTCCATTAAGACCATTAAAAGACATACTTACCACCATGATGGCACTCTCCAAACTCTGGCTTCCTGCCTCCTCCAACATATCAAAAGCTATGTCGAACCATTCCCGGACACTCCTGCATATCACATGCCATGGCCTTTGCCTTGAAAAGGTCTGGTGGGTGATCTTCCATTTCCTCCTACACTCAACAGATCTTGTTATGCCGTCTCTCCCAAGGCACGGCTGACCTGCATAAAACATAGAAAAGAAAGTACAGTGAATCATTTTGTAATAGTTAAATATTTAGATTAAGTAATATACTACAACATTAGTGAATAACACATTATAATAGTATGTGTTTGACATGTGCAGATCTGAAAATATGTATGCACAAGGTTTGCCTGCAGGTCAATTTTGATGTCTATTAACTCTGCTCATATGTAGCTAGGAGGAGTATCCTGCAGCAACACTTCACTTATATGCTGCTATTCCATTGACCCTGCCTGTTGCTCTGTGCAATCCTGTTTTGAACCAATTTACTGTCCTAGTGTATACCACTTCTGCAGTTAATGCAAACACTGACCTAGTATCAAGTTTGATCATTTAATTTTCCGTAAGTGTATGTTCAATCTTACTATAGTAAGTGTCACTACATAGACCCTAGTGTCCCTTTACCTTATAATTTCAAAGAGCACATCTGTAGCTGTTTTGTTTGTTGCCTTGAAGAGTGAAACTGCCACACAATCACGCTTGTAAAATCAAGTTTGCAGTGAACACCAGTGGTCAGAAATTGTCATAGGCAATAGCTTCTAAGTGGCAGCAAATCTGTGCCACAGTAATTATATACTTGTTATACTTCTTGCACTCTTACTAGTTGCAGCCCACTGGTCAAAGTGAAACATGAGGCTGTGGCTTTTCATGACTCTTGAAAACACCTATTTCTTTTAAATTACACCTGAATGAAACATTTAACTGCTGTATAACTCATTGTGTATACGTCTTTACATTATGAGATCTACTACCAGTGTCCTATGTCTTAGTAAACTGTACTGCTATGCCATAGTTCAACAGATATCATTATTGTACCATGCTTAATATGCAAAAAAAAAAGAAAAAGTATTCTGTTAATTAAAATCGTGACCTACCTTACCCCAGGTTGTGTGAGGCTGAGGTGTGTTGCCTCATCACAAACCTGAGATTTGCTATGGTCCCTGACAGCCTGAATGAGGGCCAACACCTCCCTATCACTCCATGATTTTGGCATATTTGAAGTCTGGAAAAATAAGATATTTGTTTGTTTAGAAACATTTAACATAAGATTTATTGTGGTTTGAGTATTTGTGCTAACTCATTAAGGACATGTATGTAGTACAAGTGACATGCATTGGCACATTTGTGAAATGCGTGTACAACAGTATAGGTAAGTCTGTCATGTGGCACTGCAAAGTTGATGTGCCACTGCATTTTTGTAAGCAATAAGACATTGCTAGTTCTTGACAGTACTGAGATACATTCAAGCACATAAGCGTACTATGCACACAACTGCAGGTAGGGTGCCTTTAGCCTCTGGGTGAAAGGCAATCTCAGTACTAGCAACACTCACACATGTGTTATTGTTTATATTAAATTGCCCATTCTCAACCTCGAAACATAAAATACATTCTAAAATTTTTCAAAGCAAAAAAAAAAAAAAAAGTTTAATTTTACTAGGCAATGTAAAATAGTCCCTTGATGGATCTTTTGTATGTTGCATCCGTCTGCCTTTCTTCACATTCATACACTGTGTAATTGCCAACCATATAATCATATAATTGAAGAATTCAAAGTTCAACATTATTCAGCCAGTGGAATGCCCTCCCTAACCACCAGACACAGAATGGTAACATGGGAGACATGAAGTTTATATATATATATATATATATATATATATATATATATGTAAACACTGTATCCATGTTTGTGATGCAAGCTAGGAAATGGATTGGTTATGCATTCAGTGAGTTGCCCTGGCTGACACAGACTTGTTTTAGGTAGTGGTGGTGCTCTTTAAATGCTATGTACCACCAAGTCTCATCCTATCAGGGCACAGGGATTTCTTTGCCCACCTTATAAAGATGCACCAGTCAATGGCACAAGTGGTGTGTGATTCATCTATAGTGGTAGCGAAGATGATGTGCATATCTACAACTAGTGCAGTGTCATTTTAGATGCAAGTAAAGGTCTATCACTAATGTAGTCTGGGTATGTGCTTCCAAAAGATAAGTGCAGTGCCACTAGACTTATCTAGGTGGTGTGCTACAAGCATGCAACAACACTGTACACAGCAGGATGACAGTGTGCATTGTCTTCAAGTCCATAAAGCATTACCAGACAGGCAACAGCACTATACTGGTGGCCACTCACTGTGGCGCCATGTGCTTTGTGGTTTGTTTTCTTCATATCTGCCTTGACCACAAGAGACAGTTGAAGAAAGTTGTGTTGTAATAGTGGTTCTCTATGTAGCTTGTTGCAGGCACAACTGCAGAAATATTTAAAACATTAGTGTTTGAATAGAACTGCGTCACCCACCCCTCATACCCTTGTTTCTAGCAGAGACAGCACTACCTAAAAAAAACAGAATGATTAATACACAATTGTAATAGTACTTAAAACATCGTTGAATGTACCATCATTGTGTACTGAGCTGTTGACTATTTACGTAAACAAGAATAAAAATGTGATTACTTACTTTGAGTTGCTTAAAGATTAATCTAAAGAAATGTTTTTCTAATCTTTGCCAATCTGTTGAAACAAATAGAGATTCACTGTTAGAAAACTGGCAAGAGCCAAGTAAAAGCCATCAATGTCTATGGCACACCTCACTGATATCGTCTGCACACATGTTAGTACACTCATGAGTTGTGCAGCGTTGGCAAATAATCCCCAACAGAACACTTACTGGATTTTGAGTTCAGACCCAGAGCCTAAGTAAAATCTTGGACATCAACAGTATACCTCCATGATAGCAACTGCACACATGTTAGAACACTGAGTAGTTGCAAAAGATCAGCTATTCAATAGCTCCTCCACAGAACAGGTACTAGATCCTGACTGCAGAATCACACCTCAACTACACTCATGTAGAAATAGTACACCTACCTCATACAAATTTCACACAAGTTAGTACACTGAGCAGTTGTACAGCTTCAAGCAGACTCATGGACATCGATGGCATACGTCCCTGAAACTAGCTGTCACACAGTAGGACACTCAGGAGTAGCACAGTATCATCCAGGCAATGCCCCCAAATACATACTGTGTCCTGACTGCAGATGAGAGGCCAAGTGAAGCAATTAACATTACCGGTATACCTCACTCATACCAGGTGCACACAAGTTAGAACCGAATGAGTTGCACATCTTCTGCCAGAAAATCCCTCCACCTCTGCAGAGCAGGAACAAGAGCTTGAGTTCAGACCACAGCCTAAGTCAACTCATGTCCATCAATGATATACCTGGCTGATACCAGCTACGCACAAGTTAGAACAATGAGGACTTGAATGGCTTCAAGCAGCAATACCCTACCCCCAGATGATGCACTAGATGCTGCGTTCAGAGCTACAGCCCAACTAAACCCGTGAACATCAGTGGTATACCTCCCTGATAACAGCTGTAGACATCTTAGAGTAGTGAAAAGTTGCACAGTATCAACCAGGCAACCCCTCCGAAAAAGACCAAGTACTAAATCCAGAGTGCAGAGCCACATGCAAACTAAAGCCATGGACATAAAGGGGATACCTGCCTTACAGCAGCTGCACAAGTTAGTACACTGACAAGTTTCACAGCATCAGCAAGGCAACACCTCTCGTGCCCAGGTCAGGCACTAGATACTGACTACAGAGTCACAGCTCAGCTAAACTCATGGACATTGATAGTATTCCTCCCTCCTACCAGCTGCATATAAGTTAGAACAGTGAGCAGTTTCATACCTTCAAGCAGGCAATACCCCCAGACCAGGCAGTGGATCCTGAGTGCAGAGCCACATCATAAGCAAAATATTGGACATCCATGGTATACCTCCTTGAAAGCAGCTGCACACACTACAACACTGAGGAGTTGCACAGCAGTATTCAGGTAATACCCCCAAAAATACTACATCCTGATTGCACAGCCAGAGTGCTACTAATGCCATGGACATCAATGGTATAACTCCTCATGCCAGCTGTGCACAAGATAGAACACTGAGGAGTTGCCTGGCCTCAGTGAGACAATGACCTCCCAAACAGGTGCTCTATCCTAAGTGCAGAGCCACAGCCCAACTAAAGCCATGACATCAATGGTACACCTGTGTGATAGCAATGACACACTAGATATGACAGTCATGAGCTGCATGGCGTCAGCCAGGCAATGCCTCCCTGTCTCTGAACAGCTATTGGATCATGAGTGCACAGCCACTGACCAACTAATGCCATGAACATCAATGGTATAGCTATGTGATGGCAGTTGCACACCTGTTAGGACATTGAGGAGTTAGATGGCGTGAACCAGGCAATGCCTCCCTCGAAACCAGGTTCTGAATCTTGAGTACAGAGCCACAATTGAGCTAAACACATTGACATTAATAGTATATCTCCCTTATACCAGTTGCATACAAGTTAGACACTGACGACTTGCACGGCTTCAAGCAGGCAATACCCTCAGCTCTCCAGACTAGCCATTGGATGCTGAGTACACAGCCACAGCATATAAAAAACTGTAGACATCGATGGTATATCTCCCCAAAGTGGCTGAACATGTACTACAACACTGAGGAGTTGCACGGTAGCACCAGGCAATGCCCCCAAAAACACATACTACATCCTAAGTTCAGAGTCAGAGGCCAAGTAAAGCCATGGACATCAACAGTATACCTCTCAGATACTAGCTGTACACAAGTTAGGACACTGAGGAGTCGTAGAAACCTCACCAGGCAATGACCCCACCCCCAAGATCAGGTACTGGATGGTGAGTTCAGACCTACAGCCAAACTAAACCCATAGAAATCAATGGTATACCTCCTGATAACAGCTGCAGACATCTTAGAACACTGAGGAGTTGCACAACATCAGCCAGGCAAAACAACCTGCCCCCACAAAAAGAGCAAGTACTAGATCAAAGTGCAGAGCCACAGCCAAACTAAAGCCATTCACATAAATGGTATACCTCACTCATACCAGCTGCATACAATTTAGGACACTGAGGAGTTGCACAACTTCAAGCAGCCAATACCCACCCCTGCAGACCAGTCACTTGATGCAGAGTGCTGTGCCAAAGCACAAATAAAGGCATGGACATCAGTGGTATACCTCCCTGAAAGCAGCTGCACACATACTACAACACTAAGGAGTTGCACGGTAGCATCCAGGCAATGCCCCCTCCAAACACCTACTACATCCTGAGTGCAGAGCCAGAGGTGAATTAAAGCCATGGGCATTAATGGTATAACTCCATCATACCAGCTGCACAAGAGTTAGAACACTGAGGAGTTGCATGGCCTCAGCCAAGGAATGGCACCCCCACTCAACACGTACTGGATCCTGAGTGGAGACCACAGCTCAACTAAAGCCATGAACATCAATGCTATACCTGTCTGAAAACAGCTGGACACATGTTAGAAAACTGAGCAGTTGCACAACCTCAGCCAATCAATACCCCCAACACATACTAGTTCCTGAGTGCAGAACCACACCCCAAGCAACCCATTAACATCAATGGTACACCTCTCCATTACCAGGTGGACACATGTTAGAACACTGATGAGTTGCACAAACTCAGACAGGTAATGCCACCCCTCGACCAGGTGCTGGATCCTGACTGCTGACTCACAGTGCAACTAAGGCCGTTGATATCAATGTTATACCTCCCTGTTTGCAGCAATGCCCTGATTCTTCCTCAGATAAGCTACTGGGTTTTCAGTCTAGAGGCAGAGCTGAACTACAACTGTAGACATCCATGGTTTACCACCCTGATAGTAAGTGCAGATATGTTACAACACTGACAAGTTGCATGGGTCCAGTGAGGCAATGCTCCACTCCCTGATATCAGGTACTGGATTCTGAGTGCAGATCCAGATCGTCACTAAAACCATGCACATCAATGGTATACCTCCATGATAGCTCCAGCGGTACTGGATTTTGAGTGCACAGGCAGACTCAAGCTGTAGACAACACATGTGTATGTTGTGAGTAAGTTGTTCTATTTTTGACCAGCTAGATCGGCTCTTAAAGAGTCATTTTTCTCACAGCCTATGGCATGTGCTCAAGAGATATTGTTATACAGGTACACAATTACAGAAGTGCAAGGATGCCATTTTGAATGTCCCCAACAAAAATGTTGTTACCTGTGCTTGAGATGCACACATCTTTAGATACAACCAATGTTTGTGATATGCAATTTGGGGGTGACGTATGGTGTGCATTCCCTACAGTACAGAGGAATCCAGATATTTATATGTTCATCTTTCTACATGACCTTTCAAGTGCAGGATAGTAATCTTCACCTTTACAGATCATTCAGCTGTGTAATATCTGAATACAGAATTTTACAAGCAGGTAACATACAGATAAGATGCTGCAAGTTAGCCTGCAGCTTCTATTAAATCAATTGTTCTTTTGTTCCCCAAATCATTACGTCTGAGATGAATAAGGAGTATGTCTGGTACTGGGTGTGTCTCCAGCAGTGGTACATGGTTGGCATCAGCTGCTCCCATCTCATGCCACCCTTCCCAAACCAAGACACTGAGCAGTGAGGTAGGTGCAAGTCATTGCCAAAATGACTAGCTCTACTGAAAACTGCTGCCCTTCTCACTTGGCTCAATCCACAATCCATACACTAACTCTGGATCTTTCTGTCATGCTGAATATAAACCTCTAATAACTCAGATGAAGAAATATCAGAAATGTGTCTGTCTCTGACTGAACACCACCAAGGCTAACCAGCAGAATGACTAGTGCTCATCTCCATGTGTAAGATAAATGCAGCGAGAGGCAATCACAACTAACATTCTGATTCCAGATTGGCTAATACAGGCAAAAGTTATTGTTATGTCTGCAAAGGTTGTTTCTATTGGTGTTTTATTTACTAAATATTCATTTTGTTTTGGTGGAGATTACTGCCTGGTCATTGGCCACACTTAATTACTTGCCAACAATAGCCATTTCCATTGGATGAAGTTAGTAGTCATTTTGGTCAGTGAGCTCTTCTCCCTTTCTTTCTCAGATAGCAGGTTGAGTGGTGAGTACAAGCATAACTATCTATCTTACAGTACTGACATAGTTTTCAACAGTTAAATAATTCAGCATTTTGTTATGTTCTGTTACTGTACTATAGTTACAGCTGTAATTATTCACTGATCAGTATGTGTTTTCTGGCAATTACTGATTCATTATGTTTGTGGCACTGCTAAGTTTATAACTGTCTGTGATTGCAGCCACACAGTTAATACTTTGGCATTATCATTTCTTTACTTAACAATCTTTGCATAGTAAGCAAAGAATGGAACCCCTAGTTAACATTGTATATTAAGTACAATAAGTAGTTTAAAAAATTGTGGTGGTTTCACATAACAATTAATCTAGTGGAACAATGGATGGCAGAGAGATTATGCACAAGATCTACTCTTTGTGCAAGAAGGCTTAAAACTTAGCAGATGTCTTATTTCAATGTAAAGTCTTGCAAACAATATTTAATTTGGGGCAGTATGTTCTTGGTGAGATGGTCATTTGTGTTGGAACACTGTGCATATAACTAGCGAAACAACCATGCAGAATAACTATTAAAAGTAAAAACAACTTCTTTTCGCAACAGATAGTAACATATTAGTAAAACACTGCATAAATCATGGAAGAGTACATAAAATCCAACTTTATAGGCATACTAATTGTTTTCACCTAAGCGTATTAGTTAATTACAATGCTTTCAGATAATAGATAGTTGTGTATTTACAGTTATGTCCTGGAGCCACTGCTGTTTGTCTCAAGTCATAAAATGGCTGCTGAACTGTTATTTGATTCTATTGGTTCACAAGTCACATGATGAAGTCAGCCAATTCTATGTTTGCAAGAATGCAAAATCTTTGGTCACGACTCGCATTGAGCACGGATCGTTAGGTGATGCAAATTCTTTGATCGCAGAGAAAATGTGAGATTCAGATAGTGGAAGCTGTGCAGTTTAAAAATCACATTATTCTCACAGTTTTAAAGAGAGTGAGCAGCCATGTGTCTTTCTATTGCTTATCAGATGTGGATATTAAAATAATCATTTTTAAAAGTTTTGTTTCATTTAACAATATTTTTGCAATCTTTGATTGCGAGCATGCAAATTCTTTGATCACGATTCGGTCTGATCATGAAGATCGTTCATGAGCTTGCAGATTCTTTGATCATGAGAATAACGTGAGATTTGAATTGTGGAAGATGACTAGTTTAAAAACATGTTTTTTACGAGTTTCAACACAGCATGTAGCCATATGTGTTTTATTGCTTAGAAGACATGGATGTCACAGTGTTAATCATTTTTGAATGTTTTCCAACATTTTATTGTTTTTCAATCTCTGATCGCGGGCATGCAAATTCTTAGATCGTGACTTGGTTTGATTGAGAGGATTGTTAGTGAGCCAGCAAATTCTTTGATTGTGAGAAAAATGTGAGATTTGGCATGTAGAAGTCATGTAGTTTTGGGAAAATTGAGTTTTACTTAGCTCAACATGTGCTTTATGGTCATATATGGTTACATTGGGCATGAGCTCTCTATTGAACAAGAATATTGTACCTTAGAAAATGAGCTTCAAAATAAGAAATTTCATTGGATGGCAGGGGTACATTAACTTACAGTGAGAGTCCTATAAGTTAAAAGCTCAGTCATGTCAACCATACCAGGCTTATTACTAGTATCATTGTGCCAGCCTGCTTGATAATTGGCTAAAGCAATTACAGCAATTAAAAAAACACAATTTTTTTCTCTCGATTAGTGAGAGATCTTATCCTCCAACACAACTAAATCCATACCTCCCAACTCACTCTCATGTTTTGGGGAGGGGAGGCAGCAGGACAATGAACACCACAAAAGGAGGAACTATTTAACAATAAAAATAGCGAAACCTCAGTTTGACTATATTTTCTTGATTTCTTTTTCTTTATTAAGTCCTATGTAAGAATGTCACGGTTATCCATATTCTAAGCACAATGATACCCTTCAGGGTGGGCACCATGGGCAATATCAGGTCTTCCAGAGGCTATAAAGCCCTCCAGCTGCAGTGTTGGGCATCATTACACCCCTGTGTGGTATGTTTATTGCTCAATACTGCCCACCCTGTCAGTTATAATTACTTGTTGAGATATCTTATTTTGTGATATTTTGTAAACTGTAGGCTTGCAAGTTGCAGTACTATGTTCAGATGACAGTGTAGTACTCAGAATTCTTGTAAGTGCTTAAACATTGTTGTTGACATTATTTGATTTCACAAATCTGACATTTGGTTGTATTCCACGTTGTAAATGATGTATGTAGTATGGACTTGTTATGGACCTATGCCACATTAGTCTTATACATGGATTCTCATTCATTAGCACTAATACTCTTTTTTCTTCTCTGTTTCTTAGGAGACCACTACAGACAACAAATTGAACACATGATTGAGAGGTTCCATCATGACCATTTCCCATAAAGTTAAGGACACATAAGAAATAGTAGGTGTGCTGGTGGTTCGCTGTCATACCATGTAAAGACTAATGGTGTAAAATGTCAGCAGAAGAAAAGACAATTTCTTCTCTTACATGTGGACATATCACGTGACATGTACATGTGAACAAAGACAACACCTCTCCTAGTAATGTAAAATTAGTAGACTTTGTAAAGGTGCTGTGCGCAAACAACGTACAGCACTGTCAACAGAGAGTCATACGTCTGTGACATAAAATAAATCCTGGAGAGTTGACTTCTGCTACTGTACAGGGTTTGGAACTGTTTTATCTGTGTGAAAGAAATATCTGTGGAACAGATTTTCCATCTATGGGAGAAGTGCTAATTAACTGAAGGAATTCATGAAAAAAGCGCTCTGAGCATTGCACATTACAATAAGAACTGTGAGTATAAAGATTAAATCTTACTGTTTGGGTTTGGAACTGCTTTGTTCGTGATGAAAGAAATCCCCATGGCAATTGTGACAAATTGTGCTCAGCACTCTTAAAACAGACTTGCTGTCTGTGGGAGAAGTGAGATTTTACCGAAAACGTGGTAAATTACAAGAACTGTGAGTGAAAACTTTAGACCTCTCTATTTGAAATAGAACTGCAATAATTTGCTATCTATGAGAGAAGTGAGCAAAAAGTTTAAACCTTATTTAGGTGGAATTGATTAATTTGTGTGAGAGGCATACTGTAGTAAACTGTAATAAATTGTGCTTAGTACTTTAAAACAGACTTGCTGCCTATGGAGAAGTGAGACTTAATTCTAAAAAATCGTGATAAATTCTCAGAACTGCGAGTGAAAAACTATAAATTTGTCTGCTTAAGATAAGAACTGAATCAACTTTATAACAAACTTGCTACCCATCGGAGAAGCGAGATTTATGGGCACATTGATATATGGACATTTTACTCCCATTATATTTACAACTTGAAACAATTATTACTTTTGCTATCTTTGTATAAAAGTATTCCCATATGAGATATGTCAAGGGAAATCATATAACATTTCAGTTGGGAGAGGTTACGGTGTCTATGTCTACATCAGTATTTGCTACTAGGGTGAAGCAGAATTATTTAGTGAGCAATTTAATATTGCCACAGTGGAAAATCCTGTGGATGAAACAGGCCTTGATAATGATATTCCAACTAATATTGACATTGCCTTTATTCAATTTGAAAGAGCTACCCTTAAAGGCAGACACCACTATTGGAACAGGGTCTCTTTGGAGGCCTATTTAAAAGTTGGCAGATCTCCTCGTGGACTGTGGGCCCTTAATACACAGGGCTATGTTACAGATTGGCATCTTTTGTAGCCAGTTGGAATAAGGGATTACAACTAGGCATGATGCCTTGATTCAAGCAGTTATCAAAGATTATTTTGTACAGCAACCTACTATTGATGCGATATAAAAATAAAGAAGAAATTGTTTTATGCTTCAAGGAAGATCCAAGATTTCCTGCATATGAACAACATTTCCAGGATACTATTAATAGGGAAGAAAATATAATTAAACAAAGGAAACTGAAGAAGTTTGAGAGGGATAAGCATAATTATCATCTGAATTGGGTATTTACCTGGAACAAGAAGCCAAATAGAGTGAGGAGACAACAAAATCCTGGTGTAAATAGGAGTAGCTCTTAGGCGGAGGCAAACCGGGGCCTAAGTCTATTTTGCATAAGAGGGGAATTCACCATCTTCTTCCTACTATACCAGTACAAGTGACTCTGACAACACTGAGGATCCATTCCTGGAGAGTGAACAGGTGGAATTACATACTAGATCGATTACCCCCACCCCCAGAAGACACAGTATTTCCAACCAAGGAGAGGAGAGAAGCAAGTCCAGTTCCAAGAACCTAGGAATCAAGAAATAAATAACCAAGAGGGTCAGGAAACTACAAATGCCCATATCACCAGTACTATCTTCGTATCCCAAATGAACTCAGTGGGGGCAAACAGTACCAGGCCAAGAAGAGGAAATCGGAGAGGAAATCAGAGGGGACATCCATGATAGCCCACATACCTGAGAATATTGTAATAAACATTTCTGAGGTAACTTTAACTGATATTGAGACTCAGGTATTAGAAAAAGGGTTATCTTTCATTTCAATAGTGAATGTGAATGAATTTGAAGTTTATTTGATATTAACCATTTATCAAGAACTTTAAATCTCAGAACATTTTTTGCAGCAGATATGGGCTATAACACTGTGGTAGATAACCATGCACCGTTGGACATAGTAGATTCACTACCAGGGATGTCTAGTGGTGTAACATCTTTGAGAACACCATCCACATTTAATCTACCTTATTCAGATATAGTTAAGATCTTTGAAAAGCAGTGTTGAATGATATAGGAACAATTAATACTAACAATAAGGTGTCAAGTTATGTTAATTTATCAACTAGTGAGAGGGCAGCAATGAAATCTCTACAGAATAATTCATTGTTAGTTATTAAACCTGCAGATAAAGGTGGAGCTATAGTGGTTATGGATACAGTTAAATATTTTGGTGAAATCAATAGACAATTACTGGATCAGAATTTTTACAAGAAACTCCAGGAGGATCCTACTAATAGATTTAAGTTGAAATTGATCAAATACTTGAACAAGCATTATTAGAGAATGTAATAGACCAAAAGGAACTCTCTTTTGACAGTGTTATATCCTGTAAGACCAACTATCTATATATTGCCTAAAATCATAAGGCTTTGAGAATCCTCTGGAGACCCATAGTTACAGGTATTGGCTCTATTACAGAACCATTAACTCACTATGTGGATTCAAACATTAAGCAAATATGTGCCCAACTGCGCTCATATGTTAGAGATTCTGCTGATATCTTGGGGATATTGAAGAGGTACAGCTAGACCCTAATTTCATCCTTGTTTTGATGGATATTGAGTCACTCTACTCCAACATACCCCATCCTCAGGGCTTATTGGCCCTAGATTACTGGTTAAGTATGGATTCAACAACAGAAATACAAAAAGAGGTTTATCTTGGAATGTGCTGAGACTGCTTGAAAAGATGTGCTTCTATTTCAGGGTGAATATTACCTCCAGATTAAGGATACGGCAATGGGTGCGACTTTTATACCTAACTATGCCAACCTTTACTTGGGTCTCTTGAGAAAACAGTGGTCTATGATGCACAGGTCAATCCTTTTATCATAGGATTGATTTGTGGCTGTTTTATTGACAACATCTTTTTAATATGGAAGGGCACTATTTGCGAACTAGGGAGTTTGTCACATATTTGAAACAAGTAATTCCAATCTGAGATTTAGTGTAACAAGTGACAAGAATATGGTAACTTTTTAGATCTGGAAATTAAGAGAGATATTAGTGATGGCATTCAGACATCCCTCTTTAGGAAAAATACTGACACAAACTCCCTTCTGATTGCATCTAGTTGTCATCTGAGACATATGATTAATAATATTCCCAGAGCTCAATTGCTTGGCACGGAGAAATTTTAGTATTAACACTGACTTTGTTAAACAGGGCACAGATATATGTGAACGCTTTCTGGATAGGGATACCTAGAGACTTGGTGGAAGATGCTATGGTTGAAGTTTCTGAAATGAACCGTGATGATATTATGAAATCTAAGAGTAAGCATGGGGAGATGATGATCAAATTTGTTTTGTTACAACATACTGTAATCAGGCTGGAGCAGGGTGACATTATTAAGAAACATTGGTCACTTTTGAATCTTAGGCCAAAATTACAGGGTTGCCACCAAACTGCCACGTATAGTGTATCATCGTAGAGAAATATTGGTGACATTATTACAAAAGTCACCAGCCTGTTCAGAAGATACAGAGGATGTGAAGACATGGTTACCATGTATACCTAATGGTAACTTTGCATGTGGCAATTGTAAATATTGCACCACCATGTTAAAAGCACCACATTTACATCAGTTAATACTACTAAAATATATACAATGTGTTCTTTTTTAGTTGTACTTGAGAATTTGGTGTATCTGGCAACATGTACATGTGGTGCATTTTACATTGGCAAAACTACATGTCAATTTAAAGTCAGAGTTGGAGAACATATGTGCAGTATTAGTAAAATGATGACAGAAGTGCATTGGCAACACACTGTTATAAATATAAGTTGGATAAAATGAAGCATGAATTTAAATTTTGTGGGATAGAATTGGTGAAGTTAGGTCCATGGGAGGGTAACATTAATGATTTATTATTGAATAGAGAGGTATACTGGATTTACAGTCTTGGAGGTTTACAAATGCCAGGATTGAATGACAAATTTGATGTCATGCCCTCATTAATATGAGAAAGAAGAAATGATTTATTCTAGTATGTAATAACGTGTTCTGATATTATCATGATGTAGCAATTTGTGCTATTAGATTAATTATTTAACTTAATATGTATTTTTTCCTTTCTCCTAGATGGCACTGTTTATGTACATACTGTACACTACCAGAAAATAACCTTAAGCAACAATAGTACAACATATTGGACATCGACTAGTTAGTCTAGAGATTCACCTGGTCATAATGACTAATGATACGGTTAAGGATAAGTAGACCAGGTTTTTAATTGCTTATTTGTGATTGACTTAAAATTAATAACAGTACATTATAGTTAAAATGTGTTTTATTATAAGGTGTATTAGTAATTTCTCTTTGTATATGATGTATATATATATATATATTCTTTGGATTCACTGAAAGGTTGAGTAGTTGTTTGTATTATGATTCAGCATTAGCACCCCTTTTGGGGGTACTATTGCTTTAATTGTTAAGTTTTTAAAGGTATGCAGTGTTGGTAGACCATCCTCCTGATGATGCACAGCATGCAAAACTAGTTGAGGTTTTCCCTGTACTGCTGGGCGGCTGTGTGATTTACATGCACTTATTACATTTAATGAAAAATATACTCCATGTGCCTTTGCTGTTTTACCCTTACAGCACAGTAAAGCAAGTTTTTTCAGAAAACTTGTCCATCAAGTTAGAATTGATTGTCTCATCTCTAGTATCATGAAATGCAAAGGGAACAAACTGCACAATAAGGTTACATTAATGAAGTTACGATTGAGAGTAAGACATTTTGTTAATGTGGTTGTTGCAATTTGTTCTCAGTTATGGGCTGCATGATGTCAGCTACTGATAAATTAAGTACAAAGATTGATGAGATGAGAACAAACTCTTGTTTTTTGAACACTTGAACAGAGAAAATATCTCTGTGGTGTTTTAAGGATATTGGTTGCACTCTGAACATTCAGAAGCATTCTTCTGGGAAGAGACATACCATGCACACAATACAAATGTTACTTTGACAATAGATGCATATGGTAAAGTTCATAATATTTTAGTTGTCTCACATGAGAACCTTGAATTTGATGAGGAGGCTGAAATTGGACAGGTTGCAAGTAACCAAAAGTCATCTGGTAAGAAGTGGCCATGTGACACTACAAGCAATGTCAGGGAAGAATCAATCATGACAATTGAAACTTTCCTGTTGGCATTCCTTAGCACAAAGAGGTCTATGCAACATAGGTTCATTGACACCATTGACAAGTGTGAGATTCAACCTCGCACAGGCCTAATGGGTCATTATTTTGCATGCTTGGAGAGCAGCAACTGTGGCAGAGTGTTTCATCACTTTCACATGGTAGCAGTGCATCACTCTGGCATATGCAGATTTGTACAAAGATTATATCAGGTGAGAGCTGTTGTCCGAGACTATATGCACTTTCAAGCATTGCTGGATGATGGACATGTAGAAGCACTTTGTGGAGTTCATCAAGAAGTTACAAACAACCCATAGGTTGAGGTATAATGCTCCTGCTGATGAACATGCAAATATGATGCACGCATCAGTAGTGTAAGAAGCTCAACTTCTCAGAAATTTTGGTTGTGAGTTTGCTAAGTTTTAAATTAGCAAGACACAAAAATTCAATGTCATTTGTGATCATGAGCGCTCTTCAATAAAGAGCAGTGTGTCAAGATAGAACTGCAGAACATTTCACACTGGAATGTTATATGGGGCGTCTTCATGCAAACTTTCTTTAAAGATAGATTTTGCTGAAGTTAGAACTGTGTCACTAGTTGCAACAAGATTAAGAGTGACACTTTTATCTCCTTAATCTGTTCTTAATAAAATGGAGTTGAAGCAACTCCTGCTGAGATAGCAATCTTGAACTTGTTTGAATAGATTCTAATTCAGACCATAAAGCCATTTAAAACAATTATCAGGCTTAATACAAGGATGCGAGACCAACCAAAGAAAGAACTGGTACAATCTCTGAAGGGCTTTATTGTATACTTGCCTTTGCTTTTGCAAGAAAATGTTAACACTATTTCTCAGGATAATAGTGTAGTAATCTTGGTGAATGGTGTCCCAACTAAGCCAAAACAATATGGCAGAAGATAGTCAATGTTAAGAAGGTGAAGCATACTTTGCAACATCTAAGGGAGCATAATATTTTATGCTGACATTGACATCGACACGTTTGTTGATCTTTCTGCAGGAACTGCTGGGGAAGACTCTGACAAAGCAATATTGGAGAAGGTTGACATCACATCTGCACACAATGTCTATGAGCAATTCACTATACACCCATTGCATGGGAAGGATCCAGTGATGGATAACACTGAATTGTATCAAATGAAGCAAGTGGAGGGCAATCCCAGAATCATATGGGAGGCTACACTGAGGCTCATTGTTTTCCTGATCTGTTTCCACTTGATACAGGTGGGCAATTAGATGAGCTTGAAAGTTCGGTGCCAGGAGCTGAGTGTATATAACCTCAAAAGTTCTACATATAGGATGGCAAATTTCATAGAAACATTGCATACCTGTTCCATTTTCTTTGGGAAAGTAAACTTAGTGGTCTATCTGCTAGTATTGCTCACACATTGAGATTTGGTACAGACTTCAGTAATGTGATGGCTGCACAGTTACTACAAGCTTCAGAACAAGATGAAACACTACAGGTCAGTATTTCTTCTAGTTTGTCCAGTTTGCATGGTACTAAAGAATATTGGTACAGACGACACTCTGAGGTGATGTATGCTGAGAGAGAGTTTGGACCGCAACATGGTTTGTG
The DNA here is from genome assembly GCA_016271365.2 of Neoceratodus forsteri. NCBI lineage: Eukaryota > Metazoa > Chordata > Ceratodontiformes > Ceratodontidae > Neoceratodus > Neoceratodus forsteri. The sequence continues at coordinate 95,187,650 of CM028130.1, read as the reverse complement.
GCACTGAGTTGTGCTGACTACTATTGGCATGATCTGCTTGATCTTCTCTCAAATGGGCAACTCTGATGTTGAGAATATTACAAAGTATGACTCTCAGTGAAATGTGCTCACTTGATACAGGGTCCATCTCGCATTACTTCCACCACCGTTCCAAGCTCTTTGAAGTTCATACTGTCTAAGACTTAATCCTCCTCTTGGGGTTGTTGAACACTACTTCTGGATGGTTGAGTACCAAGCTCAGGGAGCTCCACACATATACATGTTGCTGTGGATAAAAGATGCCCCATGTATTGGTGACAGTGAGACAACTGAAATCCTAAACTTATATTGAAGCATGTCACATGTCAGATTCCGGACAAGTATGACAGTGCAAAACTTTGGGAGTTGGTTCAGAAATTCCAATGACACTTGTGTGGCAAGTGCTGTCATAGGAATGTGAAGAACAAGGGACAGTGGTACACTCAGTGCCATTTTGGTTTCTAAGATGAGCTTGCATGGATGCTTTGTTTGAATGATGTATTTTCTGCCTTGCAACACCACTGGAAGGCAAAATCAACAAAGTGAGTGTATGAACTGCCTCTACAGGAATCAGAACTCACATCAACAACTATAGCCCTTCTTCTGCTAATGTGGCAGGCAAACATTGATGTTCAGTTTGTCACTGATAATTGATGGCTTTGATGAGGTATGTGACATCATACATCTTCTAAACATGAGCAGAACATGCCTGCAAGAAATGTGGGAAGAGTTGTTCTAACTGTGATAGGTCAATGTTTTTCTAGACTATGGTCACTTGGAGCTAGACTCTCTCACACCATGAGTGTGGTGCCTATGAATTAAGTGACCACCATACAAGTGTATGTCTATATGGGAAGTCAGAGTCCATTCATTATTTGAATGTGAATCTACAAGCAGAACAGGCACCATGTGCTTAAGATCCATGAAGAGATTGAGGATCTGGTTGCTGGAAGACCAACATCCACTAATATTCTGAAGAGCAACTTAATTGACAACTACTATCCACAGCGCCACAGTGCCATGGAGGATCTGTGTCTCTTTTGAAGTTGTTCAATGATATGATTATAAGTGGAGTGTTTCTTCGAACCAGAGAAGAATATATAAAAATTACTGACTCGATGGTTCACTTGTGAAAAGTGAAAGCCATGGCTAATTGACCACTGCAAACTCAGCTTGAATACAACAGAAAGCAAATAGCATTATTTTACTCTATTATTTCTGTTAAAGCCTTGGAGATCAGAGTCTATTTTGAAAGGATCATCTGACACATATGAACAAGAGTTCATGGTAAGTTATATCACCTTTAAGAGTCATATTTCTGACACTTACATTGAGAAACTCAAAACGGAAAAAATCAGCTGGAGAAAGCAAGGCAGGTTTTGATGATGATGATAACCCAGTAACATCACAAGATATGGTTGATGTTGAGGGAGAAGGGATTTTGTTGCCCTCTTCCTCCTAATGACCCAGCTGTTCTGATGTCAGAGGTAGAGGGTACAATGCAACAAAACATGCACTTGTCAGAGGCAGCTACAAACATTGTTGATGACTTGAATTTGCATCAGAAAGTTGTGTATCACTGTGTGATACAAGGTGTTCAACATGCTATTCAGCACAGTAGCAGAGACTGTGTTTGTGACACACGCATACCAGTGAGGATGTTTGTCGGTGGTGCTCCTGGGACTGGAACAAGTTTCTTAATTGAGACTATTAGAAGAGGTGTGCATGACCTTACTAATTCTACAACTTCATTGTTATGGCTGCTCCTATGGGCTTGGCAGATTATAACTTGTAGGTGAGCTCACACTTCATAGGTTGTTTATGTTGCTAGTTGAACATGGCAAAAGTGGTGATTACAGAAAACTTTCATTTAGAGAGTTTGCCTCTGACACAAGGGTCCAATGTTTGACAAGATGCAATTACCAGTACCAGATGAGATCAGCATGGTTTTTAATGTTCCTCCTTACAAATGTTTACCCTCTCGTCTCACGGAGTACTTGGTACTGTATGATGATATACCATTTCGGTGGTAAGAATGTTCTTAGTTCTTGGGATCTCCTGCATGTGTGGTTCCTGTGGAAATATGGCAAAGCACTTTTTCTGTATTCTTTCTGCTTGAAGAGGCTAAAGAAACCATTAGATGCATAAGTGGTGTCAGTCTCTGGGAGTTCTTCTATATGTTGAACTGTTACAGAACAGGAGGCTGCAAGGTGACATGTCTTTTTTTAATTTAAAGTTTATTGATGCATTTTCCACAATAACAGGCAGTTTAAGTAACATTGACAAAGACTCATTAATAAAATGTGAAAGAATAACTGCCTAACCCCCCTGCCCTCCCTTACTTTTGATAACCCAGCCTGGTACCCATCAATGCTAAGCTCCTACTTAAAGTCTTACAGAGCATGTAGACCTAAGATATATTTAGCCTTGAATCAGAGAAATTAATGAGTGAAGGGACCCCAGATTTTAGTATATGCTGCCAATCTATTATGGAGACTAGCAATCGCTTTTTCTATGCTCAGGTTTGACAAAACTTCTTTACCCATTCCTGGACAGAGGGGAGGACCTGTCTTTCCAGTGATGAAGAATAAGCTTCTTAGCCGAGCTAAGGCAATCATAGAGATGTGGAACTTTCGTACCTTTAACTCTTGATAAAAGACAGGTCCCCAACAGACAAATCTCGGGAGGAAGTATTCATGAAGGCCCAACAGGAGTCTAAGAAAGTTTTGATTTAATCCTCAAAGGGGAGATTTTTTAGGCACAACCAAAACATGTGGAAAAGTGTACCCTCTTCCTGGAAACATTTATTGCACATGTTACAGTTCAGGTAGCCCCACCTATGTAATTTGGCCGGGTATAATACAAGTTATGCAAAATATGGTATTGCATGAGGCTATGTCTGTTTTGAGAAATAAATTTATGACATGAACCTAGAGAGAGTGCAATCCAAATAAAGTTGAGGGAAAAAATTATTCCAGAACTTGAAGGCACAAAATGGACCCCCATACTTTTATGAAACAAAACCTGATATAGTTTAGAGATTACTCCAGAAGAACCAGAAAGTGGGGAAACCTCGTGATTATGAGAAGACATGGTCTGGGAGGGAGGAGTATTACCTAAGGTACTACAAGTAAATGCTTTAATTGTAAAGTTTTAAATGGAAAGAAACCGGATGAGAAACTTTTAATCATATCTTCCACTAATAACCAATGCCTCTCCGTCAGTGAAAGAAAGAAGCTTCTCTTCCAATTGAGGCAACCAGTGACGGGATATCAGGTTCTTATTAACGGTAAATGATGGAGAGTTCCAAATAGACTGGGCCAGGTCCAGATGAGGGAATATTGTAAAAGGAACATTTGAAAATGGACCATTAAAGGGTCATTATTTGGGCACTCTTCAGTCATGCGTACTTGGGAAAACTTAAAGAAAACAGTGCAAGGACGGTCAAAATTTTTGGCCTTAATTGCATCCAGCTCTATTTAAGCCAAACCGTTGTTCTTCTTCTGGGCCGGGAGATACCCATCTCAAACATTTCGCAAGGTGACTAGCCCAGTGACATATGGCCAGATGGGGAATTCACAAACCCCACTCTAGTTTCGGGCTGCCAATTTATGATTAGCCAAATGAGGATATCTTGCCTGCCCAGATAAATCTAGTGAATGCACCATGTGTCTTTTTAAACCAGAGTAAAGGAATAAATGTGTTAAGGAGATAATGCGAGAGAAGATCCTGGGAAATATGTTCATCTTAATTATGTTAATCCGGCCCCATAGTGAAATAGGAAGTTTAGACCACCTTCAAGGTTTCAGTGTAACAAGTGCAAATTATAGTAACTTTTTAGATCTGGAAATTAAGAGAGATGTGATGGCATTCAGACATCCCTCTTTAGAAAATGCAACACAAACTCCCTTCTGATTGCATCTAGTTGTCATCTGAGACATATGATTAATATTCCCAGGCTCAATTGCTTGGGGCATTTAAGTATTAACACTGACTGTTAAACAGGGCACGAATATGCGCAACGTTTTTCTGGATAGGGATACTCGAGAGACTTGGTGGAAGATGCTATGGTTGAAGTTTCTGAAATGAACCGTGATGATATGAAATCAAGAGTAAGCATGGGGAGATGATGATCAATTTGTTTTGTTACAACACCGTAATCAGGCTGGAGCAGTGGGTGACATTATTAGAAACATTAGTCACTTTTGAATCTTAGGCCAAAATTACAGGGTTGCCAAAACTGCCACGTATAGTATCATCGTGGCAGAAATATTCAGTAACATTATTACAAAAAGTCACCAGCTGTTCAGAAGATACAGAGGATGTAGACATGGTTACCATGTATACCTAATGGTAACTTTGCATGTAGCAATGTAATATTACCACCATGTTAAGCACCACATTTACATCAGTTAATACTACTAAAATATATACAATGTGTTCTTTTTTAGTTGTACTTCTGAAAATTTAGTATATCAGCAAATGTACATGTGGTGCATTTTAAAATAACAAAACAATATCATTTAAAGTCAGGTTGGAGAACATATTGCAGCATGATAAAAATGATGACAAGTGAGTAGCAACACTATTATAAATATAAGTTGGATAAAATGAGCATGAATTAAAATTTGTAGGATAAATTGGTGAAGTTAGGTCCATGGGAGGTAACATTAATGATTTATTATTGAATAGAAGGTATACTGGATTTACAGTCTTGGAGGTTTACAAATGCCAGGATTGAATGACAAATTGATGTCATACCCTCATTAATATGAAAAGAAAAATGATTTATTCTAGTATGTAATAACATTGATATTATCATGATGTAGCAATTTGTGCTATTAAGTTATTATTAACTTCATACTGTATTTTTTCCTTTTGCCCACATACACTTCTCCTAGATGGCACTGTTTATGTATACTGTACACTACAGAAAATAAGCAACAATAGTACAACTATTGGACATCGACTAGTTAGTCTAGAGATTCACCTGGTCATAATGACTAATAATCACAGGTTAAGGATAAGTAGACCAGGTTTTTAATTGCTTATTTGTGATTGACTTAAAATTAATAACAGTACATTATAGTTAAAATGTGTTTATTATAAAGGGGATTAGTAATTCCTCTTTTGTATATGATGTATATATATATATAAATTCTTTGGATTCACCAGAAAGGTTGAGTAGTTGTTTGTATTATGATTCAGCATTAGCACCCCTTTTAGGGTACTATTGCTTTAATTGTTAAGTTTTGAAAGGTATGCAGTGTTGGTAGACCATCCTCCTGATGATGCACAGCATGCAAAACTAGTTGAGGTTTTCTTCCCTGTACTGCTGGGCGGCTGTGTGATTTACATGCACTTATTACATTTAATGAAAAAATATACCTGCGGTGCCTTTGCTGTTTTACCTACAGCACAGTAAAGCAGTTTTTCAGAAAACTTGTCCATCAAGTAAATTAATTGTCTCATCTCTAGTATCATAAAGGCAACAAAGAACAAACTGCAGTAAGGTTACATTAATGAAGTTACGATTGAGGTAAGACATTTTGTTAATGTGGCTGTTGCAATTTGTTCTCTCAGTTATGGAGCTGCATGATGTCAGCTACTGATAAATTAAGTACAAAGATTGATGAGATAGAAACAAACTCTTGTTTTGAACACTTGAACAGAAAAATACTGTGGTGTTTCAAGGATATTGGTTGCCTCTGAACATTCAGAAGCATTCTTCTGGGAAGAGACATACCATGCACACAATACAAATGTTACTTTGACAATAGATGCATATGGTAAAGTTCATAATATTTTAGTTGTCTCACATGAGAACCTTGAATTTGATGAGGAGGCTGAAATTGGACAGGTTGCAAGTAACAAAAGTCATCTGATAAGAAGTGGCCATGTGACACTACAAGCAATGTCAGGAAAGAATCAATCATGACAATTGAAACTTTCTGTTGGCATTCCCTAGCACAAAGGGTCTAAGCAACACAGGTTCATTGACACCATTGACAAGTGAGATTCAACCTCGCACAGGCCCTAATAGGTCATTATTTTGCATGCTTGAAAAGCAGCAACTGTGTGAACAGTGTTTCATACTTTCACATGGTATGATGCATCACTCTGGCATATGCAGATTTAGCACAAAGATTATATCAGGTGAGAGCTGTTGTCGAGACTATATACTTTCAAGCATTGCTGGATGATGGACATGTAGAAGCACTTGTGGAATTATCAAGCAGTTACAAACAACCCATAGGACAGGGAGTATAATGCTCCTGCTGATGAACATGCAAATATGATACTGCGCATCAGTAGTGTAAACTCAACTATAAGAAATTTTGGTTGTGAGTTTGCTAAGTTTAAATTGTAAGACACACAAAAATTCAATGTCATTCGTATCATGTGACCCTCTTCAATAAAGAGCAGTGTGTCAAGATAGAACTGCAAGACATTTCACACTGGAATGTATAGGCGATCTTCATGCAAATCTTCTTTAAAAGATAGATTTTGCTGAAGTTAGAGAACTAATGTCACTGTTGCAACAAGATTAAAGAGTGACACTTTATCTCATAATCTGTTCTTAATAAAATGGAAGTTGAAGCAACTCCTGCTGAGATAGAAATCTTGAACTTGTTTGAATAGATTCTAATTCAGACCATAAAGCCATTTAAAACAATTATCAGGCTTAATACAAGGATACGAGACCAACCAAAGAAAGAACTGGTACAAATCTGAAGAAGGCCTTTGTATGCTGCCTTTGCTTTTGCAAAAATGTTAACACTATTTCTCAGGATAATAGTATAGTAATCTTGATGAATGGTGTCCCAACTAAGCCAAAACAATATGGCAGAAGATAGTCAATGTTAAAAGGTGACAACACCTTTGCAACATCTAAGGGGCATAATATTTTATGCTGCATTGACATCGACACGTTTGCTGATCTTTCTGCAGGAACTGCTGGGAAGACTCGACAAAAGCAATATGGAGAAGGTTGACATCACATCTGCACACAATGTCTATGAGCAATTCACTATACACCCATTGCATGGGGAAGGATCCAGTGATGGATAACACTGAATTGTATCAAATGAAAGAAGCAAGTGGAGGACAATCCGTAATCATATGGGAGGAACACTTGAGAGCTCATTGTTTTCCTGATCTGTTTCCACTTGATACAGGTGGGCAATGAGATGAGCGAGAAGTTCGTGTGCCAGGAGCTGGTGTATATAACCTCAAAGTTCTACATAAGGATGGCAAATTCATAGAAACATTGCATACCTGTTCCAATTTTCTTTGGGAAAGTAAACTTAGTGAGTCTATCTACTAGTATTGCTCACACATTGAGATTTGGGTACAGACTTCAGTAATGTGATGGCTGCACAGTTACTACACAAGCTTCAGAACAAAGAAGAAACACTACAGGTCAGTATTTCTTCTAGTTTGTCCAGTTTGCATGGTACTAAAGAATATTGGTACAGACGACACTCTGAGGTGATGTGCATGCTGAGAGAGTTTGGACCGGCAACATGGTTTGTGGCACTGAGTTGTGCTGACTACTATTGGCATGATCTGCTTGATCTTCTCAAATGGGCAAACTCTGATGTTGAGAACATACAAAGTATGACTCTCAGTGAAATGTGCTCACTTGATACAGGGTCCATCTCGCATTACTTCCACCACCGGTTCCAAGCTCTTTTGAAGTTCATACTGTCTAAGACGAATCCTCCTCTTGGGGTTGTTGAACACTACTTCTGGATGGTTGAGTACCAAGCTCAGGGAGCTCCACACATATACATGTTACTGTGGATAAAAGATGCCCCATGTATTGGTGACAGTGAGACAACTGAAATCCTAAACTTCATATTGAAGCATGTCACATGTCAGATTCCGGACAAGTATAATCAGTGCAAAACTTTGGGAGTTGGTTCAGAATTCCAATGACACTTGTGTGAGAAGTGCTGTCATAGGAATGTAGAAGAACAAGGGACAGTGGTACCTCCAGTGCCATTTGGGTTCCAAAGATGAGCTTGCATGGATGCTTGTTTGAATGATGTATTTTCTGCCTTGCAACACCACTGGAAGGCAAAATCAACAAAGTGAGTGTATGAACTGCCTCACAGGGAATCAGAACTCTACATCAACAACTATAGCCCTTCTCTTCTGCTAATGTGGCAGGCAAACATTGATGTTCAGTTTGTCACTGATAATTCGATGGCTTTGATGAGGTATGTGACATCATACATCACTAAACATGAGCAGACATGCCTGCAAGAAATGTGGGAAGAGTTGTCTAACTGTGATAGGTCAATGTTTTCTAGACTATGGTCACTTGGGCTTAAGACTCTCTCACACCATGAGTGTGGTGCCTATGAATTAAGTGACCACCATACAAGTGTATGTCTATATGGGAAGTCAGAGTCCATTCATTATTTGAATGCGAACTACAAGCAGAACAGGCACCATGTGCTTAAGATCCATGAAGAGATTGAGGATCTGGCTGCTACAAGACCAACATCCACTAATATTCTGAAGAGCAACTTAATTGACAACTACTATCCACAGCGCCACAGTGCCATGGAGGATCTGTGTCTCTTTGAAGTTGTTCAATGATATGATTATAAGTGGAGTGTTTCTTCTGAACCAGAGAAGAATATATAAAAAATTACTGGACTCGATGGTTCACTTGTGAAAAAGTGAAAGCCATGGCTAATTGACCACTGCAAACTCAGCTTGAATACAACAGAAAGCAAATAGCATTACTATTTTACTCTATTATTTCTGTTAAAGCCTTGGAGATCAGAGTCTATTTTGAAAGGATCATCTGACACATATGAACAAGAGTTCATGGTAAGTTATGATACCTTTAAGAGTCATATTTCTGACACTTACATTGAGAAACTCAAAACGGAAAAAATCAGCTGGAGAAAGCAAGGCAGGTTTTGGATGATGTGTAAGTAACATCACAAGATATGGTTGATGTTGAGGAGAAGGACTCTTGGTGCCCCTCTTCCTCCTAATGACCCCAGTGTTCTGATGTCAGAGGTAGAGGTACAATGCAACAAAACATGCACTTGTCAGAGGCAGCTACAAACATTGTTGATGACTTGAATTTGCATCAAAGTTGTGTATCACTGTGTGATACAAGGTGTTCAACATGCTATTCAGCACAGTAGCAGAGACTGTGTTTGTGACACACGCACACCAGTGAGGATGTTTGTCGGTGGTGCTCCTGGGACTGGAACAAGTTTCTTAATTGAGACTATTAGAAGAGGTGTGCATGACCTTACTAATTCTACAACTTCTGTTATTGTGGCTGCTCCTATAGGCTTGGCAGATTATAACATAGGTGGCGTCACACTTCATAGGTTGTTTATGTTGCCAGTTGAACATGGCAAAAGTGGTGATTACAGAAAACTTTCATTTGAGGTTGCCTCTGAACTGAGGTCAATGTTTGACAAGATGCAATTGCTGGTAATAGATGAGATCAGCATGGTTTTTAATGTTCTCCTTACAAATGTTTACCTACGTCTACGGGGAGATACTTGGTACTGATGATGACATACCATTCGGTGGCAAGAATATTCTTGTTCTTTGGGATCTCCTGCAGCTGGCTCCTGTGAATGGCAAGCACTTTTTCTGTATTCTTTCTGTTGAAGAGGCTAAGAAAACCATTAGATGCATAAGTGGTGTCAGTCTCTGGGAGTTCTTCTCATATGTTGAACTGTTACAGAACAGGAGGCTGCAAGGTGACATGTCTTTTTTTAATTTAAAGTTTATTGATGCATTTTCCACAATAACAGGCAGTTTAAGTAACATTGACAAAGACTCATTAATAAAATGTGAAGAATAACTGCCTAACCCCTACCCTCCTTACTGCAGTAACACAGCCTGGTACCCATCAATGCCAAGCTCCTACTTAAAAGTCTTACAAAGACATGAAGCCTAAGATATATTTAGCCTTGAATCAGAGAAATTAATGAGTGAAGGGACCCCAGATTTTAGTATATGCTGCCAATCTATTATGGAGACTAGCAATCGCTTTTTCTATGCACATAGTTTGACAAAACTTCTTTACCCATTCCTGGACAGAGGAGGACCTGTCTTTCAGTGATGAAGAATAAGCTTCTTAGCCGATAAGGCAATCATAGAGATGTGGAACTTTCGTACCTTAACTCTGATAAAAGACAGGTCCCAACAGACCGTCTAGGAGTGAAGTATTCATGAAGGCCCAACAGGGTCTAAGAAAGTTTTGATTTAATCCCAAAGGGAGATTTTTTAGGCTAGCAAAACATGTGGAAAAGTGTACCCTCTTCTGGAAACATTGTGCACATGTTACAGTTCAAATAGCCCACTATATAAATTTGGCCAGGGTATAATACAAGTTATGCAAAATATGGTATTGCATGAAGGCGCAGTCTGTTTTGAAAATAAATTTATGACATGAACTCCAGAGAGTGCAATCCAAATAAAGTTGAGGGAAAAAATTATTCCAGAATCCTGAAGAGCACAAATGGACCCCCATACTTTTATGAAACAAAACCTGATATAGTTCAGAAATTACTCCAGAAGAACCAGAAAGTGGGAAACCTCGGGTATCAGAGAAGACATGGTCTGGGAGGAGGAGTATTGCAAAGGTAATTACAAGTAAATGCTTTAATTGTAAAGCTTTAAAATGGAAAGAAACCGGGATGAGAAATTTCTTAATCATATCTTCCACTAATAACCAATGCCCCTCTCCGTCAGTGAAAGAAAGAAGCTTCCCCTCTTCCAATTGAGGCAACCAGTGACGGGATATCAGGTTCTTATTAACAGTAAATGATGGAGAGTTCCAAATAGACTGGGCCAGGTCCAGATGAGGGGAATATTGTAAAAAGGAACACATTTGAAAATAGACCATTAAAGAGGTCATTATTGTGGGGCACTCTTCAGTCATGCGTACTTGGGAAAACTTAAAGAAAAACAGTGCAAGACGGTCAAAATTTTTGGCCTTAATTGCATCCAGCTCTATTTAAGCCAAACACGTTTGCTCTTCTTCTGGGCGGAGATACCCATCTCAAACATTATTTAAGGTGACTAGCCCAGTGACATATGGCCAGATAGAATTCACAAACCCCACTCTAGTTCGGGCTGCCAATTTATGATTAGCCAAATGAGGGATATCTGGCCCTAGATAAAATCTAGTGAATACACCATGTGTCTTTTTAAACCAGAGTAAAGGAATAAATGTGTTAAGGAGAGATAATGCGTAGAAGATCCTGGGAAATATGTTCATCTTAATTATGTTAATCCGGCCCCATAGTGAAATAGGAAGTTTAGACCACCTCTCAAGGTCATGAGTAATCACTTGCAATAGGGAATCCAGATTCTCTTTAAACCATGTTAAAGGGTTACAAGAAAGTTTAATACCCAAGTATTTAAATGACCTAGAAGTCCAGCATAAACCAAAAGGGCTAATGTCACTTTTGAAAACTTTGTGGTTTAATGGAAAAAATAGGGATTACTTGCATTCAGTTTGTAATTGGACAAGTCACTAAATCTTGCTATTTCCCTTAGCAAAGCCAGAACTGAGGACACAGGATGAGACAAGTGTATTAACAAGTCATCTGCATATGAAGTGACTTTAATTTCTTGTCGCCCGATTCTCATGCCTTGTATAGAAACATTGTTGAGGATATTTTGAATAAGAGGTTCCAGATATAAATTAAATAACAGAGGAGATAGGGGGCACCCTTGCCTAGTACCTGAATGAAGCGAAAAGGGCTTAGAGAATGCCCCATTTGCAGAGATTCTTGCAGTGGGATTTTTATAAAGTGTGGCAATCCAGGAAATAAATAGAGATGGAAAATGAAAAGTCTCCAGAGCTCGGAACAAAAAGTTCCAGTTCACTTGATCAAATGCCTTCTCAGCATCTAGGGAGACCAAGCCTGCAGGGAACTCAGCGTTCCTGGTACCCGAGAAGACATGTGACAAGGTGCATAAGTGATCAGAGGATGAACGCCCTTTCATAAATCCTACCTGGTTAATACCTATTAACTCATGAAGAACCACCGTTAGCCTATTAGCTAATATTTTGGAAAGGATTTTAATATCCTGATTTAAAAGGGAGATAGGTCTATAACTTTGAACCAGCTCAAGGTCTTTATCAGGTTTGGGGAGCAGAACAATCAAAGCCTCATAGAGGTGTGGATCTGTTTCTGCCCCAGCTAAAATATGCTGAAATAAATGGCCAAGTATTGGTAATAGAAGGTCCCGGAAGACCTTATAGAATAGGGAAGAGAATCCATCAGGGCCTGGGACCTTATCTGCAGGTAGTTCACTAATAAAATTGGCAATTTCTTCCTGAGAGATAGGAACAACCAGAAAGTCTCTGTACCGATCAGAGAGACAGGGCAATTGAGAATCTTTTAAGTAACTCTCTATATCCTCAGGGCAAGGGTGGTGCTCCATGTCACTGTACAAGTTTGTATAGTAACTGGCAAATTCTTGGACTATTTCAGTGGGAAATACTTTTAAAGATCCATAAGCCATTGCCCTTATAGGAGGGATAAATCTCATTGATTCCTGTTGCTTAATACGCAGTGCCAATAGGCATTCCGCCTTTTCCCCCTGATCGGTGTAACTAGCCCTTGTACGGATAATAGCTAATTCTGCTTTGTCTCAAAGTAACTCCAAGTATTTATCTTTCAGCACTAGAAGTTTTCTCATATCCTCATCTAGGGGATTAATCAAGAAATTAACTCTGAGAGATCTAATCTGGGATAATAAGAATTTTAATTCCTTCTCCTGTGCCCTTTTCCTACCAACCACCATACTATAAGGATCCCTCTCATGAAGGCTTTAAAAGCCCCCTACAAAATATCCAGCTTTGCACTATCTAACTGGTTAAATAAGAAAAAGGATTCTATTTGCTCACTTATAAGTTTCCCATATTTAACATCCTTAAGAAGTTGGTCATTAAGTTTCCATCTGGTTTCCCTGCTAGGTAAATTAAGCAGTACCAAATTGCATACTACTAATGAATGATCAGAGATTGGGCCAGGTTGAATCGAGGAGGTCTTAACCCTGGGTAATAGGCACTGAGAAATGAGTATGTGATCAATGCGGGACTGCGAGCCGTGTGTCATAGACCTTAAGGTAAACTCCCTAGAATCAGGGTGTAAAACATGCCAGACATTGCAGAGCCCACATTGGTCCAATAAATCATTAAATGCCTTCTGCCCAGGAGTGACCCCTCCCAGACCTCTACCCAATCTATCTAAGTTAGACTCGAGCACTTGGTTGAAGTCTCCCCCTAAAATAATCCTAATGGGAAGCATTGGAAGAATAATAGATATAAGTCTCATAAGGAATCCTGGGTCGTCCAAATAGGGCCATAAATACTGCCCAATAATATTGGAACGGACCAGAGACTACCTTTAACAAGGGTAAACCTTCCCTCAGGATCTTTAATAACCTGTGTAGAAATGAAAGGAATACCCCTGTTAATCATGAGCATGACCCCAAACTATTTTTAGATCCCTGAGTGCTGTAAATCGATCCCACCTGCTGCCTCCTTAACTGTAAAGCTTCCACTTCTAATAAATGGGTTTCTTGTAAGAAAGTTATCTGAGAGCTGAGTAAGCTTAAATGTTTGAGAGCCTGATATTGATTATGCTTCTTTCTGATCCCCCCTTAACATTCCAAGTAGCAAAGGTTATCTCATTAGCCATCCAGTAATAGTAGTTGAACTTGAAAAATTCAGCTCAGCACATTGGGTATATATATCCCCTGTAACCGTACCACCAGGGTTACTGTAGTAAAACCCACCCTCCTCCCTAACCCCCCCAAGTTTAAATCCTTCTCGTCCCCTACCCCCACCCTCAAACAATACCCCATAACCCACCCTCCCTCCACCCTCTAAACTGTCACAAGTGATGTTCAGCACAGTACTGGTGCTTTTCCTTCTACTACCACCCCCGATAGTGTCCCCTATTACTAGAAACTATTACTTTCAAATGTCTTCATATTGAGAACAAAACAGGGCTGATTATTCCCCAAAAAAGAGAGCGATCCTGGGCTTTCACCACAATCCCACCGAAGTATAAACTTGTAGGGAGCCAATTAGAAAGGGGCCTCAATGAGCTCCATGCACAACCCGGGTGATCATGGAAACTCAAACGGAACCGAGAGAGAGAAAGCAGGAGCTGCACTTGCCTCATGAGGTGACCCTAGAGAAACCAAAACCAGACCAGGAACCCAATGAGGTGGAGTTGCCTGCAGCACAGATTGAGAACGGGAATCGAGAAAAAGAAAAATTGTAATCACACCACTGGAGGGGAAGGTGTAGTAAGCGCCTCTACCCAGGAATAACCTGCCTCCAAATGCACAGGCTCTCCCTATGAAAATTGACAATTCTGCACTCAGATTGAGTGAAAAGATTCGGTTAAATCCCCCTCAAAATGAGGACTGCATCCTCGCGAATCACCTATGATTGGGACGCCCTCTAGTGACTGATTCCAGGTCATAACTGGGGAAGAATTAAAGATAGAGAAAGCCCAAGACCATCCTAATACCAATGCAGATATAAAAACTGCAAATCCAAATCACAGCAAAGCTAACTCCCCTCTCTGCTATGTTTATCACACAAAAACTACCAAAACTTGGTATATAGATCCCCCCATGATCAGACCAGAGACCCCAAGTGTCCCTTGCTCCAAACCAGCGTGTGCCCTCTGCAAATGAAGCCAAGAAAACTGGAAGCCAGCACGGCCTGCGATGATCCCCCCACTCCAAACCAACAGGGGAAATTTCCCCACGTCTTCACACTGGATGATTTCCCACAAGAGGAAAAAACAAGAGTTCCAGCTCTCGGTTTCATGTATCTCTCCATACTACGAGCACAACACCTCAGGGATCCTTAAAAAGATCTGACAACGTAGACTTAAGGCTCATCAGGGCCACTGCAGGATCATCATAGTTTAACCAGGATCCATTTTTTAGAATCTGTAGCCTGGCCGAGTAGCCCATCCTGAACTTCAAGCCTGCCGCAATTATCTTGGAAACAATAGGGTGGAACACTTTGCGTTTCATGCGAACCGAGCCAGGCAAATCTTGTGAAATTCTCAGCTTCATGTTTTCCCAGCGAACCTCTTGCAAAGCTCGTACTTTCTGCAGAAAGTGCTGCCTCTCCAAATAGTTCAAAAACTGGCAGATGATGGGGCTGGGGGATCCCCCGGGGAAGGTTTAGGCTGTAGGGACCTGTGAGCTCGTTCTATGATATAGCCAGGGCCAAAAGGAGATGGGCCGGCTACTCGCTCTACAAGCTTCTGGACAAATGCCACAACATGTTGGCCTTCTTCTCCCTCCGGTAGCCCGAGAATCTCCACATTGTTTCTACGGCTCCAGCCCTCTAGATCTTCGAGCTTGGATTCAAAACGAGATAATTTCTGATGCATAGAGACCAGATCAGCATCAAGACTTCCAAGCTTTTTCTCTATAGAAACTATTCGAGCTGTATTATCGGAAACAGATAGCGAGACTTCATCCAACTTTCTGGAAAGAGATTTCAGATCCATTGCCATTTCTTTCATTTCCTCACCAAAGGGCTTGAATTCTTCAAGGAACCTGGAAAGCGTTAAAGGTTCCTGCTCACCAAATTGACTCAGAGGATCAGGCCCAGGCCCACCCGAAGCCCTGGATTTTTTAGAAGCCTTTTTGGGGGGAGCTGGGGGGTATGCTTCTGCGGGGCTTTCTTCATTTAAGCCTCCATCCACCAAAATTATACTCAAACCAGACTTCCACAGTGTTTAGACAGTGCTGAATCATGAAACCAGGAGAAATTAAGAAGTTTGGACATCCAAAAAAGATGATTTAGTGATCGGGAGACAGGAGCTTCTTGAAGGAGCTTCTACTCAGCACTCTGCATCACGTGATCTCTCAAGGTGACATGTCTTACAAAGCATTGCTTGATGAGGCTCAGATTGGTGTATTGTCACCTATTCATGTTAAATGCTAAGACAGTGCATGGTTGCTAGAAATAATGCTCCTATTCAGGATGCTTGTGATATCTTTGCACATGTGCAGAACTCTGGGGTACATGTTGCATGTCTATTTCCAAGACTTAAGCAGTGTGCAGAGTTCAATGAGATCATGATGCAGAGAGAACAGGAACCTATTGTGACTCTTACATCCATAGATGGTGTCAGTCTAACACGCACAATGGTATCAAAAATGGTTGAGCATCTCAGAGAGCTCACAAGGGATGTGTCATGTACCACTGGTTTGGAAGCTGTGCTACCATTGTGTAGGAATGCATGGGTCATGCTTCACAGAAATATTGATGTTGAGCATGGTCTTGTGAATGGAGTCATGGGGTACATGCATGAGTTCCAGTATAATGTGCAGAAGACAACTGTGGAGTTTGTGGTTGTTAAGTTTGACAACTGTGAGACTCTACCAATAGACAGAGTAACAGTCAAGTTTGAGCTTGTGAAAGACGTTTATGTGACAAGGAAACAATTCCCACTGTGTGCTGCTTATGCAGTGTCTATACACAAGTCACAAGGGCTTAGCCTTGGTAGTGTCATTGTAGATATAGGCACTGCTATATTCAAGGATGGCATGTCTTATGTTGCTTTGTCTCATGTAAGACGGTTGTCTGGACTTCACATAGTTAATCTCACAAAAAGTAAGATACGTGCTGATAGTAAATGCATTGTTGAGTACAACAGATTACGTATATTGTACCAACCAAATGCTCCTTTGCTGCCAGTTCCTAGATATGCATCAGCAACAGCTGTCCCAATGGATACAGGGCACAAATTGAAGAAGAAGCACACTAAAACTCCACAATCGTCGCCTCACCATTCTATTGGTAACCAGACTCTACATCAACAAATCTCATCTCCTCCTGTCAAGAGATGCATTGGGGTTCAGACACTGCCAATATTTGACAACAGCACAGCAGTAAACTGCTATGCCAATGCTACAATGCAGGCACTTCTGCATATCCCTAAGTTTGCTGACTTGAACTCAAGTCAGTCGACACCTCTGCCTGAAGCATTAAAGAAAGCCATTAGAGGTAGTCAAGAGGAGTTGCCCAGTTTACAAAGCTTGACTCCTCTACGACTAACTCTTGCAAAGTATGCAGGACAAGCAATGTTTTCTGACAATGCACAACAAGATGCTACAGAGTTCATCATGGGAATTATAAACAGTTTAGCAGATGACGGTATTGATCTGTGCCAACACTTTCAAGTTGATTATGTGTGCAAGTACACATGTTTGTCATGTGGACACAAAGAATCGCAAGCAACTCATGACATGCTGTGGTTGTCTATGTCCCTGAACAGAGATTCGTGAAGTTTCGTAGGTTGTTTACAAATGCAGAAACTGGTTGGCTGTGCTGAAGATGTCATAGTTCTTGTGTTTGCTCTCTAAGAGTTACATCTTCCAGTTCATACATTATCATTGTATTGCAATGTTTTAACTCTCAAGGCATGAAAGTCACAACACCAATTTCTGACTTCATTGCTGGAAGAACTATGTTCTCAGGAAGTCAGTTTGACACACATGCAATTATTTTCCATTATGTCCTATCTATTCACTCTGGGCACTATGTCACTTGGTGAAGGTTCGGAAAGGGATGGGTGGAGTGCAATGATACAGTATGCACTATGAGAGAAAGATTACCAAGGTAGCTGAAAGATGCATACATCATCATTCTCTGTCACAGCAGTGTTGCACGACATGTGGAGGAGTGATGGTATCTGATCACAGCAGCTTACTTAACCAGTATATTTGCAACAATATCATTTCGACTGTATATTGTGGCTAGATGTCTATTTTTCCATTGTTTCCAAATTTATTTTGATTTGATAGAAGAGCTAAGACCTTTCATGTGAAATAACCACTGTACAATATCAGTGATAGTGATCTAGGTGTTTTAGATCTTCTACAGTATTAGTACAGCCCATGTGAATTGCTCTGATTTTGCTGCCATTGCAGAAGAGAACCACAACCCTGCACTTATGTAACAAACTGAAGTAGGCACTGACTTGTTGATCTCAGTATCATACTGATATGCTGGATGCAAAACACAATTGTTTTCATCATTTATTGCAAAACAATTTCTAGAACCATTTGTAATGTAATATATAGCATTTGCAACTTTGATGTACTTACTACAATGACTGCCATGTTACTGCTCAAGTAGACTTGAGGGTATTGAGCTGTTATCATTTGACAGTCAGTTAAGTCATATCTTTTTGCAGGTGTCTCAGTTAATTTTGTATGTTTTGCACATGTCACTGTGTATTCAGTTGTTTCATAGTGCTATTTTACATGGTAATGACAGAATCAGTAATATTATTATATGTTTATCAGAGTTTTAAGCACTCTTCTCTACATATTGTGTGAGAAGTCATACTTCTTTGAACAATACGCATCAGGTTAAGTTGTGACTCCTTTTCCTGTTGTTGTCTACATTGTTGACCTTGACTAAGATACTTACCGAATTGACTTCTGCAGACACGAGGGAGCTGGATATTACACTTATGTCAGTCAGTGAGTTATATCTTGGCAAATGTAGTTCTTTGACTCACATTCACAGCATGACTTTCTACGTGATAGTGTAATCTGTTAGCAGTGCACTGCATTTGTTAAAGTGTATGTGACAGAATTATCTGTCACTGTTATGGGAGTATGCTGTTGAGACTTGATATGACAACATCTACCAATACAATGCGACTCAGATTAGTACATATGTATATAGTGCTGAACTGCAGATTTAAGCTATGTTGCTTACTTGGGCCCAGATATTTAAAAGGGTTGTGCATGGCACAACAGTGTTGCACCATGCGCAACCCACTGATGCGCCGGAGCAGATCAGTAATGCATGTAGGCACAGGTGGGGGTGTGTGCCCATGCATAACCTGCACAGCCTGATATTCAGCCTGGGATGTGCAGAACCATGCATGCACAACCCCTACCTGTGCCAGCACAAAGTTAAGCCAAAAAAAGGAACAACTGATGGCTACCCACAGGTGAGCTGCCACATTGCAGGGCACAACACGGCAGCTGTCAACTGTGGGTGGCCACCCGAGTTCTGGCTGCATCTGGTGGTGCCTCCCATGCCATTGTGGGCATTTGTATAATAAAATAAGAATTATTGCAATATCCCTGGTGGTCCAGTGGACCGCTGTTCACCCGATCATGGGCATTTGTATAATAAAATGAGAATTATTGCAATATCCCTGGTTTGACCAGTGGACCGCTGTTTGCCTGATCATGGGCATTTGTATAATAAAATGAGAATTATTTCAATATTCCTGGTGGTCCAGTGGACTGCTGTTCACCTGATCGCGGGCATCTGTATAATAAAATGAGAGTTATTCCACTATCCCTGGTGGTCCACTGGACCACTTTCCACCCGATCGCGGGCATCTGTACCCAAAGAAAGGACCAATATCTATGGTGGTCTAGTGGTACCCCCTCACCACCTGCCCACTGAGCCCCCCCACTCCTCTCCCCCCATCAGCCGGCGGGCAACAACACCCCACCTGCCTGCCGCCCCACCGCCTGCCAACTGACAGCTCGGTAGGGCTGCATGCCCATTGATTCACAGCGCGAGCCAATGGGAGTGCAGCCCATACCATACACACATTCCAGATATGTGATTCATTCACATATCTGGAATGTGTAGTACGATATGGTCTGCATACCCATTGGCTCATGCTGTGAACCAATGGGCATGCAGCCCTACCGAGCTGTCAGTCGGCAGGCGGTGGGGCGGCAGGCAGGTGGGGTGTTGTTGCCCGCCGGCTGATGGGGGGAGAGGAGTGGGGGGGCTCAGTGGGCAGGTGGCGAGGGGGTACCACTAGACCACCATAGATATTGGTCCTTTCTTTGGGTACAGATGCCCGTGAACGGGTGGAAAGTGGTCCACTGGACCACCAGAGATAGTGAAATAACTCTCATTTTATTATACAGATGCCCACGATCGGATGAACAGCGGTCCATTGGACCACCAGGGATATTGCAATAATTCTCATTTTATTATACAAATGCCCGTGATCGGGCGAACAGCGGTCCACTGGACCACCAGGGATATTGCAATAATTCTCATTTTATTATACAAAAGCCCACAATCAGGCACAGAGCGGTCCACTGGACTACCAGGGATATAGGAGTCTTCCATTTTTGGACAGATACCCAGGATGGGGCAGCATCCGGTCCACTGGACCACCAGGGATATTGGACAGGGGGGTTTATTATAATGGATGCCCGCGATCAGGCACATAGTGGTCCACTGGACCACCAGGGATATTGGATGAGGACTTTATATTTAAACAAATGCCCACGATTGGGCTGGAGGGGGTGTCGGTCCCCGACAGCTGCTGCCTGGCAGGGTGCCAGGTGCAAGTCACCTGGGATCGGCGCACCTGCATGCAAATGGGATGCAAATGGAGCCATAATGACATGCAAATGGCCCCATGTGTGCCTTGCATACATTATGGCCCCATTTGCATACACCTTTTGAATGTCACAGGTGCTGTGAATGGCGCAATGGCACTTGCACTAGCGCATCTCCATGCTCCACTCTGGCCACTTGCGCTGGTGCAGTGCCACTGTGCCATGCACAGTGGGGGTGGCCAGGGTGAGATATTCAAAGCTGCTGAGCCATGGTGCAGCTCCTTTGAATATCACCCAGGCCACACCCCTGAACAGCCAAGTTGAACTGTGCCCAAGCTTGTGCCACAGCCTCGTGCAGTTTGAATATCTGGGCCTTAGATTTTTAGCTGTTTTTGTTTGTTGACAAAAACAAAATTGCATCCATTGGTACGTTAACTGTTTCAAAACTGTTCTATTCATGCATTAAATGTTATTGCATTGCATTAAGTGCTACTCTTTTTAAAATTCACACTTTATTTGTTTTAACAGCCAAAAAACCTAAATGTACATGAACATATTCCGTAACCAATAGCTCAGTAATGCCAAGATTGATACGAAAACAATACAGCCAAGATATGAAACAGTACAACAAAAGGAACAAAACAACCCCCCCACCCTTCCACCCCCTTTCCCACTGGAGGATGCCGCCACCAATAACCAAGGACGTCACTAGAACAGGCCATATCCAAGTGTAGACAGGGGTTGAGGGGACCTAATGAGAGACCTGGGCAAGGTCAAATGGCCTAAGACCTATATTAAAAGGAAGGGAATTCTAAGAGACCCCAGGTGTACTTCTAATGAAGGTAAGGGCATATAATTTGCCCATTTCTTGTGGAATGCAGGCAGAGTATGCCTGAAACTAGCAACCAATTTTTCAACTTTGAAACATTGGGACATTTCTCTATCCAGTCCTGGTATACAATCTCGGATTGGTCTAACCAGTGGGAAGAATTAATCTTTAACCGCCATGGAGATTAGGGCTATGTGGTATTTCTTTTCCTTAACCTTAATATCCACATAGACCCCAGAATACAGATTTCAGGAGTGAACAGGTCCTTCAGGCCTAATAAGGGGTCTAGGTTGCCTTGAATGCATTTCACAAAGGAGCAACCTTTTACAGGACCAAAATACATGCAGTATATCGCCTTGGTTTTCACCACACCTGGTACAAGGTGGGATTTAATTTTCCCAAATTTAAAAGTTTTGCCGGAGTGTAGTACATGTTATTGACTATATAATATTGTGTGTTCTATACCTGTCCAAGGAGAGGAATCTATTCAAATCTGTCCACATTTGTTTCCAGGGTGGGGAGTAATTGGCAATCAGTGATTCCCAAACCTTTGAACCTGGTAGGACCCGGTACTTTAAAGAAGAAGCTGTGCATAAAGTCTAGCTATACTATGAGATTCGTTTGCCAGAGACTTGAGCAGGTCCAGCAAGGGCCGGAGTTTGGACACACTTTCACTGAGCCAAAACCTTTAACTATGAGGTGCCTTAACTGGTATAATTTAAAATGTAATGGTTAGGAATCGTAAATTTAGTCATCAACTCACCTGAGGGGCATAAGAGGTCTTGATGATAAAGTCTTCCACCACGGACTCCTTAATTTGTGGCAACCAGGAGGG
Organism: Neoceratodus forsteri; assembly: GCA_016271365.2. Lineage (NCBI taxonomy): Eukaryota > Metazoa > Chordata > Ceratodontiformes > Ceratodontidae > Neoceratodus > Neoceratodus forsteri. The sequence continues at coordinate 95,165,577 of CM028130.1, read as the reverse complement.
TCAGCCAACATGAGCCCAACTTAATATTAGGGTTCGAGACTAGGGCTGGACAGGTCTTTGGAATTGTTAATTCCAACTGAGTTACAGTGCTGGTTAAAGACTTTAACCGAGATTCCATCACGGAGCGACTTATCTGGTTTGGAAGCACTGAGAGGTTGCAGTAGAACAAAGATTGGGATCTATATTAAGGCTCTTGAGGAGCTCATTTCAATCTGCAGCCATTTAGGGATATAGGGACCCAGAGGTGGACAGATCCATTTACTCATTTTCACCAAGTGGCTGGCCCTATAGTAAAGCTCAAAGTTAGGTAGACGGAGTCCTCCATTGACCTTAGAAGCACACAATTTGGAAAATGACCTTCTTGGTTGTTTTTCTTTCCAGATAAACCTGACTATAGTGGAATGAATCTTTTGGAAAAAGGATTTCGGTAGCCAAATATTTAGCAAATTTAAAGGATAGAAAAGATGTGGAAGTATATTCATCTTGATCATGCTAATCCTCCCACCTATAGTTAGGGGTAAGATTGACCATCTATTTAGGTCGCTCCTGACCCGGTCCATTAGATCCTCCAGGTTAAGTTTCTTAGTTGTACAGAGATCACGTGTTAAATATATACCCAAATATTTAAGATGATTAGCCGACCACTTCATGCCAAATTGAGCTACTTCCGCTTGGAAGACCTGTGAATTAAGTGGAAAAATCTCTGATTTAGATAGGTTCAGCCGGTAATTGGAGACCGCCCCAAATTGAGTAATGATTTTAAGTACCCCCTGGATAGAGTGGGCTGGGTCCGCAAGATGCAAGAGAATATCATCTGCGAATCCAGAGATAGTTAATGATTGCTGTCCAATAGTGCAGCCCCTAATATCAGGTGAGGATTTGATGCGCACCAGTAAGGGCTCTAAGTAGAGGTTAAAAAGATACGGTGATAGCGGACAACCTTGGCGAGTACCGGAATGTAAGGGAAATCTGGAAGAGAGTACCCCGTTGCAGTAGACTCTCACCGAGGGAGAGTTATAGATCACTTTAATCCATTGGATAAACTGCGCCGGGAAACCCATTCTCTGCAAGGTAGCCCACAGAAATTCTCAACTCACCCTATCAAAAGCCTTCTCGGCATCTAAGGCTACTAGAGCCATAGGGGATTGAGAGTCTTGGGCGGCATGAAAAATGTGCACAAGGGTCCTAATATGGTCAGCAGCAGATCTTCCCTGCACGAAGCCTACTTGCTCCGCACTAAGGAGTGTCTGCCATACTCGTTTGATTCTTAATGAAAGAATCTTAGTTAAGATCTTGACATCGTAATTGAGTAGGGAATTGGTCTATAATTGGCAGGGTCTAGGACCGACTTGTTGGATTTGGGGATCAGAATGATAGTTGCTTCTAGTAAGGAGGGGTCTAAAGAGCCAGAAGAAAGGATATAATTAAATAAATTTGATAATGGAGAAATAAGCTCTAACAGAAAGTTTTGTAGAAGTTTGGGGAAAACCCATCTGGACCAGGAGCTTTATCCAGAGTCAGATCACGAATGGCACCTACGATTTCTTCGGAAGTAATGGGACCTAACAGTAGTTCACTCTGACTAGCCTCAAGCCTGGGAAGAGGAGAACTCTCAAGAAACTCTGCTATACTCGCAGGAGACACCGGGGAAGCTTCAGTCTTGTAAAGATTCCTGAAAAAGGTCTCAAAAACCCCAGCAATATCCTGTGGACTGGTTCTAATGGAGCCATCCCCGGGTCTAATACTGGGAATCAACCTTGAGTTCTCTATTTCTTTAAGTCTAAGGGCTAGAATTCTGCCTGGTCTCTCCCCTTGTTCGAGATATTTTGTTTTAGATTTCAGAATGGCATATTCTGTTCTCTCCCTAATTAAGTCTTCATATTCGTCCTTAAGCTTATATAACTTCTCCAGTGCTCCTTGCGAGTAAGAGGCTGAGAGTTCTTCCTCCGCAGTCTTGATTCGGTTAGCTAAAGAATTAACTTTCTCTATCCTTTGCCGCTTTCGTCTAGAAGCTTCCTTAATAAATTCCCCCCGAGATAGCATTTTAGTGAGCACCAGATTAAATCGTATCTATCAACTGAGCCCTGATTAAGTTCCAAGAAGGAAGAGATCAGTGTTTTGAAAGATGAAGTAGTCCGCTCATCTTTCAAGATCTGATTGTTAAGCTTCCAGATAGTGTCTCGCTGGCCTGCGGGGCCTGGAAACATTTTAACCCAAACCATGGCGTGGTCAGATAAAACTATAGGCTCTATGTTGGTGGAAGAGATATTAGACAACAAGCTAGTGCTCACTAAAATATAGTCTATCCGGGACCACAAAGTGTGCATTGGAGAGTAAAAGGAGTAGGATCTAGACATAGGGTTAAGGATCCTCCAAGGATCCTCCAACCCCAACAACGAGCACAAGTCAGTGAGAGTGAGCTGAGCGGACCACTCGGTTTTAGGACCACTACCCGATCTGTCCAGCCCCTGCAAAGGTGCAATATTCCAATCCCCCCCAGGATAAAATTGGAAGGAAGAAAGGTACTTAGCAAACCTACTAAGGTCATCAGAAATGCAGAGTCCCCTCCAACAGGACCGTATATAGAGCCTAAAACTACCTCTAAATTATATAGCATGCCCTGGACAAATGTATATCTACCTTCTGGGTCACGCACATGCTTCTTCATCACAAAGGGTACGTTCCGTCTGATCAATATGGCCACGCCCTTACTATTAGTAGTTTGACCTGAGGTGTACACCTGCGCAAAGCCCTTAAATCTTAACAAATTCATTTCAGTTACCATAATATGGGTCTCCTGAAGAAAAAGTATGTCCACTCCTAGTAGTGAGCAGTTCAATAGAACCCGACCTCTCTTCGGAGCCTCCCTTAAACCCCTCACATTCCATGTGGCAAGTTTAATATGACTCAGCGCCATTGTTGCTAGTACTCAAGTAACTTAAGAGGGAGCTTGGCAGATTAGCCCATCCGAGGGAAATATTGGCGGTGACATCCTCCCCTCCCCCACCCACACAGATTGCAATCCACCAAAACATTTAAGTCGAAATAGAAGATCTCTTGCTGAGCGTGTCTAAAATAACACCAAGTATCATAATTATGTAACAACCCGGCTCCAGCCCCCAAAACAGTTAGTACAAAAATCTGGAATTTGCCCCATCAATCCTAACCCCACCCCCAATCTCCCCCACAATACAGCCAACTATATACAAAACCCTCCCCATCCAAAAACAACCAGGAACAGAGACAGTATCATGAAAAATAGAACCCCTCCCCGATACCCTGGCTTCACCCTAAATTAGACAAAGTTCAAGCAAAGCTGAGATTAGAACCACTTACGGTCGTGAGACAGGTTCCAGAAGGCAGAAACCCCTCCCGCTCCCCCCCCTCCCGCCAACTCCAAACCAAGAGTGATATCCCAAAAAAAAGAGATTAGGACCCAATACAGGCTGCCAGGCCCTTAGGCCACGTAAACTCAGACATAATAAAAACATCCCGGGGCAGTGTGTCCCTCTGCGTGATCGCCCTCTTGCAAATCAGTAACGTGGCAGAGTTAACCCCACGAAATGAATAAATGTACCTGCAAGCAGATCTATAGGCAACAAGACTAAAGCGGTCTCTCCAGAGGTCAGTTCTGGATCGGGGCAGCCATTAAGAGGAAGTGCGCGTCGGAAGAGACTGGGGCGGACCTATTTGGTCCGACTGATAAACAGTCCCCCCGGAAACAACGACTGCACTTCCTGTTCCCGCCTCTGACCCGTGCAGCCAACGTGGAGCAACCGATCCTCGGGGCCTGGTGAATCACCTAGGCCACGTGGCCTACACCGACTCATCCCAACCATCTATCCCAGATAGGACTCGACCCCGGGGGAACCAGGTAAGCCAGCACGGCACCATCGCACTGCATCACAGGAAAATCATAGAAAATAAGCATATTAAAATTAACGAAATGGGCAAGCAGTGAGTCTATCAACCAGCAAGTAAGTCCAAAATTCAGGGACCTTTAAACAGGCCAGGAAGTTTTTTCGATAAGTCCAATAAAGCCTGTTCTGGATCTTCATAATGTTGCCAGCTGCCTTCCAGGGAGACCCGAACTTCGCTGGGTACACCATCTTAAACCTTATCCCAGCAGCGATTAATTTTTGATAATAGGTGGAAAGTTGCTCTCTTTACGAACTTCAAGAGGTAGATCCTGGGTAATTCTCAGTTTCACATGAGACCACTGTACAGAGTCCAGTTCTTTAATTTTGGCTAAGACGTGCTGGCGTTCAATATAACTCAAAAATTTGATGATGATTGGCCTCGGGGGGGGGGGCATTCGGTGGAGATTTGGGCCTCAGAGATCTGTGGGCTCTTTCAATGTGGTAGGTTTGATTGATTGGAGATGGACCCATGACTTTATTTAGGAACTGTTGGATAAACTTGATGGTATCATTCCCCTCCTCAGACTCAGGTAACCCCAGGATAAGAATGTTGTTCCTCCTGCTCCTCCCTTCAAGGTCTTCAGTTTTGGCTTGTAGTTTTTGTGTTTGCTGTTTTAATTTGATAATCTCTGGGTCAACTGTATTTTTCCAACGATCTATTGAAGAGACCTTAGCTTCCAGATCCCCAACTTGCCTGGATAGGTCCACGAAGTCTTTTCTGATGGATTTAACTTCTCCTGAGATTTCTTGTAATGTTTCCTTAAAAGGTTCCATAATTTGAAGGAATCGCTCCTCAGTTAATGGTGTATTAGCTGCAGCAGAGGCATTTTGTTTAGAGGAGGATGCAGAACTGGTGTTTTTAGCCTTCTTGGAAGCCTTTTCATGCGTTGATGGTGGAGTGTGTTTCACACTAGCTGCTTTCATTTCAGCCTCCATCGATGTTAGTCCTCTGGAAATACTTTCAATCACCCTAAAAATCAGCTCCCAGACACAGTACTCAGTCAGGAAGCCTTTAGGGTCATTAGAGATAAAAAGGATATCAGTTATAAAGTTGATATTAGTTTTAGCAGGAAGAGGCAGGGAGCACCAGAGAGAGCTGCTCTCAAGCACACTGCATCATGTGACTCCCCAAGTGCTACTCTTGATGTTATTGATAACTGAACATAGAGATGTGTACATGTGGTTATCTGCCCTATTTTCAGAGTATGAATGCATTTCTGTATGTCTGCGCAGATGCCTGCAACTCATTGTTCAACAGGTAATGTCAATAATGATTGTGTACTTCTGCTCCACAATGCAAACTCTTGGTATGCTCCTGCTTTTATAGGATCGTCCATAGTTTGGAGGTCAGAAGAGGAATGTTTTCTAGTTCCACTAATGTGAAACAGTAAAAAAATACATTAATTTGGAGATGAACCAACCTTTTCAGCATGAGTGAGAACATGGCTCTGATATGTAATATGTTCACCACAACATCATATCAGCAAGGATTTTTCAAATTATTTAGCTTACTTAGTGATCTAGTAACAGTACACCAATGGCTATATAAGTGCCTGCCATTGTATGTTGTAACTTTAACTGGCTCTTTCTATGTATATATAGTGCTACTCTGATGGGTGTCTCTTACCATTTTAAGACCAGAAGAACACATTGATGTGTACCATACAATCTTTTTGCCACAGACATACTGTGCTACTTATTTCTCTTTGTTTTTTCTGTTTTTGACTTCTTGATATTGGTTGGTCCACTTTCAAATAAATAACCAGTGATAAAGAAAAAAAAGTCTTAAAAGATGTCAACAGATTTCATAAAAAGTACAATAATTTCCAAATAGGATATGTAACAATTTCTTCTAAATTATTTATGCAGAATTAATACATAAAGAGGAATGAAACTTTGTAATGTTTCTGTTAGTGTGAAAGTTAACTTTTCTAATCATATGGACAATATAGATACTTATTTTAAGACTGTTGACTTCATCCACACATGTGTTCTTTCTTTAAAACAATATCTTTATGTGCTTATGTGAACCATTAAATGTTTCTTAGTGTCTCATGTGCATATGCAGTAAAGAACTAAATGTTATAAAATTGCTCAGTGAAACAAATTCTATTTTTGTTCTAATCACTTTGCTTAAATAGGAGTCAAATAGTGACACTGTATTCACAGGTTCAATAATGTATTGTTAGTGTTGATTATCTAAATGTCTAACTGGGTAGCCTATAGCATTCATGTCACAGTGTCAATGGACACATTATTCATACTACTTAGCAATCGATGTAAGTGAAATTAGAAACTGTTCAATATGTCTTCTGTTACATAAAGTCACATAGGTTATTACTTAGTTGTTCTATATAAATCCTAAGTTAAATACATAATAAGCAGAAAAATGTGACAGTGTAGATCTAGTACGTGAAATACCAAAAATTAAAAAGACAACAAATAATGATCAGTATCTATGAAGAACTGTTTTTTGCCCATCCCAGGAGCAACCAATGTGGCCTAAAAATATTTAAATAGTTCAATAATAAAACTAATCTTAAATCTCATCCTATGTCACTTGAGAATTATTTATATACAGTTGATCCAGAAGCAAATTATTTGATACCTTTTAATGGACCAACATAGATGTAACAAAAACAAAGTGCTCTAGCTTTCAGACCAACCAGTCCTTCTTCAGAAGCTAAACAGTTGGTGTGAGAGAGGTATACTATTGATGTCCATGTCTTTCATTGGGCTCTGGCTGTGCACTGACAATACAGTACCTGATCGGGGTGGTCCTGCAGGCATTGCCTGCTTCAGCCCGTGCAACCCTTCGGTTTTGTAATTAGTGTGCAGTTGGAATATGGAGGTATATGACTGAAGATCATGCCCTCATTTGGGCTGTGGCTCTGCAATCAGGATCCAGTGCCTGGTTCGGGGGGGCATTGTTTGGCTGAGGCTGTGCAACTCCTCAGTGTTCTAGCTTGTGTGTAGCTGGTATGAAGTACGCATACCGTTCATGTCCATCCCCTAAGTTGGGCTGTGTGTCTGCACTCAGAATCCAATTCCTAGTCTGGGGGGTGGGGTGGGGGCATTGCCTGGCTGAGGCCATGCAACTTATAAGTGTAGTGACTAGTCAGCACTTGGTATCATAGATGTATACCATTGATGTTAATGACCTTAGTTGGGCTGTAGCTCTGCACTCAGCATCCAGTACTTCTTCGAGGGGGATTACCTGGCTGAGGCTGTGCAACTCCTCACTCATTCAGTACCTCTTCAGGGCAGGGGGAAGTGGGGACATTGCCTGGCTGAGGCAGTGCAACTCCTCACTGTTCTAGCTTGTGTGTAGCTTGTAAGAGGGAGGTATACCATTTTTATGTCCATGGCTTTATTTGGGCTGTGGTTCTGCACTCAGCATCCAATTCCTGGTCTGGGGGGTGGGGGTATTGCTGGCTGATGCCATGCAACTCATGAGTATCGTAACTGGTATGCAGTTGGTATCACAGAGGTATACCATTCATGTTAATGCCCTTAGTTGGGGTGTGGCTCTGCATTCAGCATCCAGTACCTCTTCAGAAGGGGAAGGGGATTGTGTGGCTGAGTCTGTGCAACTCCTCAGTGTAGTAACTTGTGTGCAGCTGGTATGAGGGAGGTATACCATTTATGTCCATGTCTTTATTTGGGCTGTGGCTCTGCACACACCATCCAATTCCTGGTCTGAGGGGTGGGGCATTGCCTGGCTGAGGCCATGCAACTCATGAGTGTAGTAACTACTATGCAGTTGGTATCACAGAGGTATACTGTTGATGTTAATGACCTTAGTTGGGCTGTAGCTCTGCACTCAGCATCCAGTACCTCTTTGGTGGGGAAGGGGATTGCCTAGATGAGACCGTGCAACTCCTCAGTGTTCTAACTTGTGTGCAGGTGGTATTAGGGAGGTATACCATTTATGTCCATGTCTTTATTTGGGCTGTGGCTCTGCACTCAGCGTCCAAGTATTGGTATGGGGTGGGGGCATTGCCTGGCTGAGGCTGCACAACTAATGAGTGTAGTAACTAGTCTGCAGATGGTATCACTCAGGTATACCACTGATGTTCATAGGGTTAGATGGGCTGTGGCTCTGCACTCAGCATCCAGTTCCTCTTCAGGGAAGGGGGAAGGAGGCATTGCCTGGCTGAGCCCATGCAACTCCTCACTGTTCTAACTTCTGTACAGCTCATAAGATGGAGGTATATCATTTATGTCCATGGCTTTATCTGGGCTGTGGCTCTGCACTCAGCATCCAGTTCCTGGTCTGGGGGGGTGGAGGCTTTGCCTGACTGAAGCCCTGCAACTCATGAGTATCGTAACTAGTATGCAGTTGGTATCACAGAGATATACCATTCATGTTAATGGCCTTACTTGGGCTGTAGTTCTGCACTCAGCATCCAGTACCTCTTCGGTGGGGTAGGGGAATGCCTGGTTGAGGCCATGCAACTCCTCAGTGTTATAACATGTGTGCAACTGGTATAAGGGAGGCATACCATTTATATCCTTGTCTTTATTTGGGCTGCGGCTCTGCACTCAGCATTCAATTCCTGGTCTGGGGGGTGGGGGCATTGCCTGGCTGAGACTGTGCAACTCATGAGTGTAGTAATTAATCTGCAGATGGTATCACACAGGTATACCATTGATGTTCATAGGCTTAGTTGGGCTGTGGCTCTGCACTCAGCATCCAGTACCTCTTGGGTGGGGGGGCATTGCCTGACTGAGGCCGTGCAACTCCTCAGTGTTCTAGCTTGTGTGCAGCTTATAAGAGGGAGGTATACCATTTATGTACATGGCTTTATTTGTGATGTGGCTCTGCACTCAGCATCCAATTATTGGCCTGGGGTTGGGGGCATTGCCTGGCAGAGGCTGTGCAACTAATGAGTGTAGTAACTACTATGCAGTTTGTATCACAGAGGTATACCATTTATGTCAATGTCTTTATCTGGACTGTAACTCTGCACTCAGCATCCAGTATCTCTTGGGTGGGGGGGCACTGACTGGCTGAGGCCGTCCAACTCCTCAGTGTTCTAACTTGTGTGCAGCTGGTATGAGGGAGGTATACCATTTATGTCCATGTCTTAATTTGGGCTGTGGTTCTGCACACAGCATCCAATTACTGGTCTGGGGGGGCATTGCCTGGCTGAGGCTGTGCAACTCATGAGTATAGTAACTACTATGCAGTTGGTATCACAGAGGTATACCAATGATGTTAGTGACCTTAGTTGGGCTGTAGCTCTGCACTCAGCATCCAGTACCTCCTCGGTGGGGAAGGGGATTGTCTGGCTGAGGCCGTGCAAATCCTCAATGTTCTAAGTTGTGTGCAGGTGGTATTAGGGAGGTATACCATTTATATCATGTCTTTATTTGGGCTGTGGCTCTGTACTCAGCATCCAAGTATTGGTATGGGGTGGGGGCATTGTCTGGCTGAGGCCGTGCTACTAATGAGTGTAGAACTAATCTGCAGGTGGTATCACACAGGTATACCATTGATGTTCATAGGCTTAGATTGGCTGTGGCTCTGCACTCAGCATCCAGTGCCTCTTTAGGGCAGGGGGAAGGTGGGACATTGCCTGGCTGAGCCTGTGCAACTCCTCACTGTTCTAACTTGTGTGCAGCTCGTAAGAGGGAGGTATACCATTTATGTCCATGGCTTCTTTGGGGCTGTGGCTCTGCACTCAGCATCCAGTTCCTGGTCTGAGGGGTTGGGGGCATTGCCTGGCTGAAGCCCTGCAACTCATGAGTATCATAACTAGTATGCAGTTGGCATCACAGAGGTATACCATTCATGTTAATGACCTTACTTGGGTTGTAGCTCTGCACTCAGCATCCAGTACCTCTTCAGTGGGGTAGGGGAATGCCTGGCTGAGGCCATGCAACTCCTCAGTGTTCTAACATGTGTGCAGCTGGTATACAGGAGGTATACCATTTATATCCATGTCTTTATTTGGGCTGTGGCTCTGCACTCAGCATTCAATTCCTGGTATGGGGGGGCATTGCCTGGCTGAGACCGTGCAACTCATGAGTGTAGTAACTAATCTGCAGAGGACATCACACAGGTATACCATTGATGTTCATAGGCTTAGTTGGGCTGTGGCTCTGAACTCAGCATCCAGTACCTCTTCAGGGTGGGGGGCAGTGCCTGGCTGAGCCCGTGCAACTCCTCACTGTTCTAATTTGTGTGCAGCTTGTAGGAGGGAGGATAGGCTTAGTTGGGCTGTGGTTCTGCACTCAGCATCCAGTACCTCTTCAGGGCAGTGGGGAGGGGGCATTATCTGACTGAGGCCGCACAACTCCTCAGTGTTCTAACTTGTGTATAGCTTATAAGAGGGAGGTATACTATTTATGTACATGGCTTTATTTGTGCTGTGGATCTGCAATCAACATCCAATTCCTGATCTGGGGGGGTGGGGGCACACCCAGCCTGAGGCTATGGCAGTAAAGCTAGCTACCCTACAAATTTCAAGCCACTACCAGAATCAAAAATGCTGTTTGTAAAATGCAATCTGCACTAAACAATATCTCCACAAAAAATGTGTTGTCCAACATGTAAACATTATTATTCCCATGTACAGGACATCCCAAGAACACCCTCAAAATTTCAAGTAAAAAGACCAAACCGTTTCTGAGATATTTAATGTTAAAAATTATTAAAATTGGCCTATCTGTTGCATTAAAATCTGTCCATCTAGTCCATCCCTCACTATTAAAGATCACGATCAAAGAATCTCACAATCTAAGAATTTGCTGGCTCACAATCAAATAATTTGCAGGCTCATGATCAAAGAATAAAAAATGGTGAAAGTCAAATTTCACACATAAATACATGGAACCACTGGCATGCTTCGATAAAATGAAGCCCCCTGAGCAAAACCCACCCTCATTTGTGTTAATAATCCACCCTTGAGCTGAGAAAAATTATTTTTTACAACTGGCCATCTAGTTCTACCCTCGTGGTCAAAGAATGTCGCGATCAAAGAATTTGCATGCTCGCGATCAAAGATTGCTAGTGGGCCACGATCAAAGAATAAAAATGTTTAAAACTCTATTTTTTGACAGTTTTGAAGCAAACCACAGCCATGGCTCAATAGAGCAAAGCCCCCTGAGTAAAACCCATCCAAGTTTTACTTCAGGAGTGACCCCTGAGCCGAGATATTTGAATTTTTCCAGTGGCAAAATGAAAACAAGATGGAGGCTGTCACGATCAAAGAATTCTTTGATCATGAGCCTGCAAATTCTTTGATCATGAGGAGGGACCAGATGTCCAAAACCCCATTCTTCTTTCACAAAATAACCATATAAATTTTCTCTTTGACTTATAATGGAAACTTAAAAGTTGAATAACTTTTGAATGGATTAATATTTTTTCACCAATCAAAACGTGGCATGTTCCTTGACCCAAGCTCTTTCAGATAAGCCATATTGCAGAGTGCATGCTACACAATGGCAGCACAGCACCACAGACAAATCCAAAAAACTGCCCACATAATTGTCGAAAGGTGCACTGCACAGAAACCATACATACAACTGAAACAAAATTTGGCAGATCAAGAGACCTACCATGCCCCACTGCACATATCAAATTCCATGTAAATCCATTGAACAGGTCCAAAATTATTAATGCACAAAATGTCATGTTTAGCATAGAAGTGGCTTCATAACCTAATTATAGGGGTGCAACTTATGTAATGGGAGTTAGGGTAAAAAATGACAAATTTCATCAATATCCATGAGTGTTCAGACCTACAGTGAGGATATCATATTTATCCTCAGTGTAGGCCATTTAGCAGCACACTAGCTCTTTGAGAGGCACTATCAGCACTTAGACAGAAAACCACCATAAACTGCAGGCAACCAGAGCTCACCCTCTGTATATTCCCCAAATTCACTCACTCACTCACTCATAGGACAGCTGTAACTCAGAACCTCCTCAGTGTGAAACCAGCATTCACACTGACAGGCAGGTATTTTATTTCTCTCTTATACAAGTTCCATGCAAAAAATAAAGCAAGTAGCAAACAAAATCATGCAGGGCAGTCAATACCTCTCTCCTTTCCCAGACCAGACATCCACTCCATATCTCACAGTGCCTCGGTAATAGCAAGGACATCTGCTGCAGCCCAAAGGATCTCCAAATGAAAGGCAGGATCAACCAGATAAAGAAAACTTTTAAACTAAACTGCCGCCCAACAAAATAAAACAATAAAAAAAGAAACTACTGCATCACAATCTGACTTCCTCAGTAAGTGGGAGCTCCGCTGCCATGTTTAATAAAGTTGCTCAGCCCACCCACAAAAAACTGAGGCCAATCAAATGCCACGTTGACAACGGTAGCACATAGGGAGCCTAGCAAACACACTATCATCCCTACCCACTGGAAATACGGAGACCATACTGTGGCAGGAAATTATTAAAATATATATCAAAAAACAATTAAAACAACAAAATAACTAAATACAATAGCATTTCCAATTACATAAATGAGATATGCAAAGGATCTACTGGAAATATCACTGATATTTCCCCTTGTGCAGATTGACCTTGTAATCTCACTCATGGCTCTGCCACTCATGTGGTTATAAGGTCCAACTGCACTCTGGAAATATCAGTGATATTTCCAGTAGATCCATTGCATATCATATATATATATATATATTAGAGGCAAAAAACTCTGTTTAATGCATTAGTTAGCGTTGTTCCTCAGCGACAAAAGTGAGGAAATTCACTGTTAGGGTTGAAAACCCTAACTCTGAATTCACACCCCCAGCACCACACACACACAGACACACACACACACACACACATATGCAAGTATGGGGGAGGACCAAGTCAACACAACCAATGACAGGCATCCAGCAGCAGGTGACAGAAATAACAAACAATTGTCTAAATGTACTACGAGACATCCCCACCCACCTGACCAGGTACTGCATGCTCAGTGGAGATCAACAGCAAAACTGAGGCCATGTACACCAAACGTACACATCCCTGATTGCAGCTGCACACAATGTACCACACTTAGTAGTTGCATGGCCTTACCTACCGATGCCCCACACCAGACCACACCACATGTGGTGGGCCACCTGAGCAATAGAGTTCAGCAAAACCAAGGAGTTGTACAGGTATAATATCTCTGATTATAATAAGGGTTTGAGAAATGCAGCTTTCTAATTGACTGTAAACATTGTAACAGCCTTATGTTTAGTTTTTATTAACATACATGTAGAGCCTAACCATATGATGAACATGGTTTAATGTTGTTTAAAAACAGTTTTTTTATGATAGCAATAAGCTACTCCCAGGTATTATGTTAATGGTCAGTTTATCACTGTCTAGCGACATGTGGCATTGGCTATGCCTCATTCAACATTAAACCCCTACAGGGTGATTAACAGACCATTTAACATAACTGTTGGTCATGCCTTATTGCTTAATTGTCTTTATGAGTAGATACTCTCCCTCTGCTAGGCACTGCAGCAGCTTTGCAACACAGTGTCCCACCCAGTTACACCATACACTGTCTAGTTATTGGAGAATGGCTGTGAATATGGAGTCATGAAGATGAACAGTGTAACTTGATCATTACAGTCATCGAAACCTTAGTGTGATTACAACTGACAGAGTCAGTGATAGAGAATAACCCCTGCTGTCCTAGTACACTTACCCCATTGTGAGTTAAATCAATACTAAAAGACATTCTGTTTATATCTACACCATACCTACTTGATTCCTGTTGTACCATAATTAACATAGTTATCACTTTGATAGCATCAGTGACAGAAGTGTGACAAACCCAAACACTAGGCATACAGCCTGAGTATGAAACAACTGTTAAAAAAATTACATAGATCACTCATTGCAACAATAGTAAATGTATTACTATTTGAATAAGTTAGTCATCACAGATGCAATGAGATTGTCTTTATCAGGTACAACATACTCAGTAAGTGCCTACAGGAAAATCTATCCTATATACATCTCCGATACAGGTACGTCATTGTTGGCTCAGTAGTGCTATGATATTTAGAAGTTGCTTGGCCTGATCCATGCAATTACATTGTTTCTTACAAAGAATACTTACTGCATCTTTAGTATTGAAACACACTGAAGGTCTATGTATGTATATCAGCAGTACACCTTCATCAGTAAGAATGCATCTGATACTGGCAGTATGAATTTCACAGCGTTGAACAGGCAATGTTTTTCTATACGTTTACATCAGCCTCTCTATCTTGAGTAAACCATTGCAGTAAATGTACTACCATGTAAATCACATACCAAATGTAACACTACTTTTATCTTGAGCATGCTAGTGTCTTGTAGTTAATTTATGTATTTCTCTTAATTAATGTATACTCACTAGTGTTAACACCTTTCTACAACTGTCATCATGCACCTTAAGCATTTATATTGACTAACGGCACAGTACCATTTGTGGTGTGGTGTGGGGCATCAGTAGGTAAGGCCATGCAACTACTAAGTGTGGTATGTTGTGTGCAGCTGCAATCAGGGATGTGTACGTCTGGTGTACATGGCCTCAGTTTTGCTGTTGATCTCCACTGAGCATGCAGTACCTGGTCAGGTGGGTGGGGATGTCTCGTAGTATATTTAGACAATTGTTTGTTGTTTCTGTCACCTGCTGCTGGATGTCTGTCATTGGTTGTGTTGACTTGGTCCTCCCCCATACTTGCATATGTGTGTGTGTGTGTGTCTGTGTGTGTGTGGTGCTGGGGGGGTGAATTCGAAGTTAGGGTTTTCAACCCTAACAGCGAATTTCCTCACTTTTGTCGCTGTGGAACAACCCTAACTAATGCATTAAACAGAGTTTTTTGCCTCTAATTTCCCTTCTTTTTGAGAATGATAATGAGAAATAGTGAATGTAATGCGGTGTCAGGAGCGCGGGGCCACATGATGTCTTGTGGCATAGTAACAGGAGCAGCAACGTAAACAGAAATGCTAACAGTGGCACACATGGCAACACAAGCGCGAATGAGAACAGAAAGGGTAACGCACAGTGGCGTAGACGGGAACGGTGTGTCACATGATGTCTTGTCACATAGTAACATGGTGCCTGTAAATGGAAATGTCAATGGGCATGGTGACGCAAAGTGAAACAGAAAGAGAAACAGTACGGTACACACAAATGGCAAAAAGGTAACAGAAACACAAGCACAAATGAAAACGCAAAGGATGACGCACGTGGTGGCATTGGGGTGTGCATTGGGATCATCAGCCCTAACTCCCACCCCATGACATGTGTAAAGCAGCAGAAGTATAGGAGAATGGGGTGAGAGTTAGGACCCACGATCCCAATGCACACCCCAATGCCGGTTGGGTGGGTGGGGGTGCAAGGGGTTTTCAACCCTAACAGCGAATTTCCTCACTTTTGTCACTGTGGAACAACCCTAACTAATGCATTAAATGGAGTTTTTTGCCTCTAATTTCCCTTCTTTTTGAGAATGATAACGAGAAATAGTGAATGTAATGCAGCGGCGGGAGCGCGGGGCCCGGTCTTGTGGCATACTAACAGGGACAGCAACGCAAACAGAAATGCTAGCAGTGGCACACATGGTAATACAAGCGCAAATGAGAACAGAAAGGGTAAAGCACATGGTGGTGTAGACGGGAATGGTCTGCCACGTGATGTGTTGTCACATAGTAACATGGTGCCTGCAAACAGAAATGTCAAGGGGCATGGTGACGTAAAGTGAAACAGAAAGATAAACAGTACTGTAGACAGAAATGGCAAAAAATAACAGAAATGCAAGCGCAAATGAAAACGCAAAGGATAACGCACATGGTGGCGCAGACGTCAACGGTAAGTGAAACGGGTACGGAACCGCAAGCGGAAAGGGCAACAGTAACAGTAATGTAAGCACACAGGCTGGTTTTCCCAAAACCTGCATAGAGAAAGACAGTGAGTACAAATAATGTATGCATAATAATGAGTATCGGGGCAGAAAATGAGATCTTGGAATACTAAATACATTATATCTCAGGAACCGTATGACGAAAAAAAAATTAAAAGTCATATTATTTACAACTGTCCTAGTTAATTTGAATCTTAGCCCTATTAGGGGCTAAGAGGTTTTCTGACGAAAAGTCCGTATCTTCACCGTTTCGAGATACGGGCCCTGAAAGTGCGTCGACGCCCGTAATGTTATCTATGGGAAAAAAAAAGTTCGGAGCGCCATAACTTTGCCTCCCTGTAATGTTTTTTCACCAAACAACTGAAAGGCACATCTGTGGGCTATTGGCTGTCTTCCCTCCAAATTTCAGGAAAAAAGACCAAACCGTTATTTTGCAGCAGGGAACCAAAGGATTTCTGTAATGCGTCGGGCGCCGTAATGTTATCCTATGAGAAAAATGTCAACTTTGGAGTGCTGTAACTTTGCCGCCGTGTGATATGTTTTCACCAAACTACTGAAAGGCACATCTGTGGGCTGTTGGCTGTCTTCCCTCCAAATTTCAGGAAAAAAGACCAAACCGTTAGTTTGCAGCAGGGTGCCAAAGATTTCTGTAATGCATCGGGCGCCGTAATGTTATCCTATGGGAAAAACCATCAACTTTGGAGTTCTGTAACTTTGTCACTGTGTAATATTTTTTCAATACAACACTGAAAGGCACATCTGTGAGATGTCGGCTCCGTTCCCTCCAAATTTCAGCCCAAAACTCCCAATGGTTCTTTTGCAGCGCAGTGCCAAAGAATCGCTGTCACTGTCCCACAGATGGAAAACTACTGTCGCAATTTGCGAAAGCTTTCGCAAAAAAGTTCGACACTTTCGTGAGCACGAAAGTAATTAGCGAAAGTACTATTTCCAGAAATTTGAAAAACATATTTCTGGGATGTTTTACCACAAAATAAAGACATGGCAAGCATCCTCAGGGTCCGACTAGGTGAATACAAAAAGAATTAAGTCTAGAGGGTCCCAAATTTAAATGCCAACCATTTTCTGATCACCAACTGAAAACAAAATGGCCGATTTTGAAGTAACAGGCCCATTTGAAAGTAAAAATGCATTTGTAAAGTGTTGAACTTTTGTTAACTTTTCCCATTGACTTATAATGGGAAACTGTTTTTTGAATAACTTTTGAACCGTTTAATATTTTTTCATGAAATCTTCAAAAGGCACACCAGGGACCCCGGCCACACATTCCCTGAAGATTTTGGACTGGTCGCACAAACCGTATGACCTGTAGGCACGACCATAGAATTCCAGAAAAAGCATAAATGCATGCACAGATCATGCTTAATAACTCCACAGTAGTATATCTGACCACTACGAAACTTGGCAGATGCCAAGGCCTATGGTTCTTGATCAAGTATGCCAAATTTCAGCCAAATCTGTCAAATGGTTGCAAAGTTATTAAGGTGCAAAGTTTTGGGGTTTAACATAGAAATGGCTGCTCAACCCTAACTATGGTAGCACTACCGTGCTACCATAATGTATATTCATGGCAAACATATCCATTTAATGCATCAGTTAGGGTTATTCCACAGCAACAAAAGCAAGGAAATTCAATGTTAGGTTAAAAATCCTAAATGAGCATCCCCCCCACCACCAACACACATACACATACATGCAAGTAGGGGAAGGACCACAGCAACACAACCAATCACACACAACCAACAGAAGGTGTATATCTGTGTTACCATAGCAAGTAGGTAAGAAATCTAACTTCAGGTATCATACAGTATTTCCAAACTTGTTTCATGAGGTTAGTTCACCTAAAGGTGAAACAAGGTGGCAGTAGTGAAAACTGTGTACGTTGCTCCGTTTTTGACATATGGGTGGCAAAAGGTGTCATGGGTGCTGCAGTGTTAGTCTATGGGAAATTGCTCAATTTCAGAACAGTGTAACTTTGTCATGCTTAAGTATTTTAGCACCAAAAGCAGGAAAAGGCACATCTGTGAGACCAGGGCTTGCCTCCCTGCAAATTTCAGCCCAAAGGACCCAACCATTTGCTTGCAGGATGATGGCAAAGATGTGCAGTCATCAGGACCATACTTTTCCAAAAATACTGTCACAAACACAAAAATGTCTCAAACGGAACACACAATAGTGTTGCATTTGTGAAAGCATGCAAAATAATGTTACAAAATACTGTTGCAAACATCAAAGTGTCGCAAATGCATAGCACAACACTGTTGCATTTGAGAAAGTGATTTTCGAAAGTATTTCAGGGAATGTGGAAAATCCTGTGTTGGGTCTTGTAAATCCCAAAATACCATATAAGTAGTCTGTGTTATGTGCTGGTAGCACTGTGTGGTCCAAGTTGCCCAGTTGTCCATAGTGATATGTGTTTTGTGGTGCATGGAATGTCTGGGATCAGAGTTAGCCGTGACAACCCCATGCCACAGCCCAATGGGAGCATTGGTGTGTGGTTTTGTGGTTTAGATACTTGTATGCTATTTCTGTTACCTGCTGCTGGTTGTGTGTGATTGGTTGTGTTGCCTTGGTCCTTCTCCTACTTGCATGTATATGTGTGTGTGTGGTGGTGGTGGGGGTGGGGGGGAATGCTCAGTTAGAGTTTTCAACCATAACACCAAATTTCCTCACTGTTGTCGCTGTGGAACAACCCTAACTGATGCATTAGATAGAGTTTTTTTGCCATGAATGTCCCTTCTTTTTGAGAATGTGCAATATAAATAGTGAATGGAATGTGGTAGTGGGAGCATGGGGCCCACCATGCTGGCCATTTGTGCATAATAACCCTAACAGTAATGCTAACGCTAACAGTAACAGTGACACAAACAGTAATGGTAACTGTAATGCAAATGTGAACTCAGATGCAAATGCCAAAGCTTACGGAAACAGAAGCAGAAAGAGAACCAGTAACAGTGATGTAAACACAAACACAAATGCAAATGGCAATGAAAACTCAAGTGGAAAAGCAAAAGGTAACGGTAAGGTAAAAAGAAATGGTAATGTGATGTAAATGTAAATGCAAATGCAAATGTTAATGCAAAAGCTAATGGTAACGGTGATGGAAATGCAAACATTGATGGGAACGGTAATGCCCATGCAAACATGAACAGAAATGCAAATGCTAATGGTTATGGTAACAAAAATTAAAACACAAATGGTAATGCAAACGCAAGTACAAACGCAAACGGCAGTTGTAACATAAGCGTAAACGCTAACGACAATCTAACAGTGACTCAAACAGAAATGGTAACACAAACACAAGCACAAATGCAAGTGCAAATGCAAATGGTAACGGTAACGTTTACAGTAACGGAAATGGAAATGCAAATGGTAACGCAAGCGCAAACGGTAATGAAAACACAAATGGCAATGGTAACATAAAAGCAAGTGCAAAACCAAATGAAAATGGTAATGTAAACACAAACAGAAATGTTAACGCTAACGATGATGCAAACATTAACATAAACACAAACATAAACAGTAATGTAAACGCAAGCACAAACTGAAACACAAAAGGTAATGCTAATGGTAATGCAAACGCCAATGGTAACGCAAGTGTAAATGGTAATGGTAACAAACACAAGCTGTAACGGTATTGTAAACAGAAGTGCATACTTAAACACAAACACAAACACTAATGATAATGGTAATGATGACACAATCGCAAACATAAATGCAAATGGTAAAGCAAATGCAATCATAAACGCAGGCACAAATGGTAATGGTAACGCTAACGGTAAGGGTAACGCAAATACAAATGATAACGGAAGCCCAAATGGTAAGGGAAAGGAAAATGATAATGGTAGCGGTGAACCAATTGTAAATGGGAATGCAAATGGTAATGCAAATGCAAACAGTAATGCTAACAGTGACGCAAACGGAAATGCTAAGGCAAAGAATAACAGAAACGCAAGCACAAATGTGAACGCAAACACTAATGCTAACAGTAATGCTAACGCACATGCTTTATGTTTGAAAGAGGTGCATTCAGAAGCACAGTGAATACAAAGAATGTGGGCATAATAGTGGCCCTTGGACAGAAAAATGAGCACTTGGAATACTAAATTGCTTATATCTCAGGAATCATATGACGCAGAAAAAAAATTTAAATCTCATGTTATTTATGACTTTCCAGGCTAGTTTTGCAATTAGCACCCCAATGGGGGACTAATAATTTTTGTGATGAAAAGTCTGTATCTCAAACCGTTTTCAAGATACAGGACCCAAAAGGCGCTTCGGACGCCATAATGTTAGCCTATGGGAAAATCATCAACGTTGGAGTGCTGTAACTTTGCAGCCCTGTTATATTTTTGCACCAAATCACCAAAGATGTTGGCTTTCTTCCCTGCAAATTTCAGCCCAAAAGACCAAACTGTTGTTTTGCAGCAGGGTGGCAAATATTTCCTAGTGTTTTGGGAATAGTGTCGCAAAGTACTTTTGCAAATCACGACACTTTCACAAAAAAAATCCTGAAAGTGTCACATATGTGAAAGTACTTTGTGACTACTTTTTAAAAAAATTTAAAAAACATGTTTCTGGGGTGTTTTACCCCTCAAAAAAGACATGGCTAGCATCTTCAGGGCTTGACTAGGTGAACATAACAAGAATTGCGTCCCTTGAGGGTCCCAAATTTAAATGCCAAGCATTTTTCTGACCACCAAGTGAAAACAAATGGCTGAATCACGAAGGTAAAGGGGTCTTTTGTGACTGTAAAAACTGCATTTGCGACATTTTCAAATATTTTGTTAACTTCCCCATAGACTATAATGGGATTCAATGTTTTTTGAATAACTTTTGAACCGTTTAATATTTTTTCACAAAATCTTCAAAAGGCACATCAGGTACCCCGGCTGCATGTTCCCTGAAGTTTTCAGACTGACCATGCAAAACATGCGGGCTATAGACGAGAGCAAAGAAACACGCAAAACCCCATAATTTATGCGTTTTTGATGCTCTGTAGCTCCGCAACCGTAAATCTGACTGTAACAAAACTTGGTAGATCGATCCAGAGATCTATGGTACCAGACCATACATTCCAAATTTCAGACAAATCCATCATAGAGTGCGTAAGTTATTAAGGTGCAAATTTCAAATTTAACCTTAAATGGGGTAAGCGACCCTAGCTACTATAATATATACTGTACATTGCAAACAACTTCATTTATGAACCCTAACACCTCTCCCTACCGACACTCAACCTGACTACTCCACCCTCACTCTCCACAGCCCAACAGCCATTGGGATATGCTTTGGGAGCATTGGGCTTAACTCTCACCCCATTCCAATTGTAAGGAAGCTGAGATGGTACAGTGTAGGAGAATGGGGTGAGACTTAGGCCCAACTGGTGTGGTGGTCAGATTGGGTGTTGGTAGGGGGAGGTGTTAGGGTTGGAAACCCTAATGCCACATTTCCCTACTTTAGATGCTTTAACCCTAACTGATGCATTAACAAATCTTTTTGCAATTTATTTCCTTACTTTTTGAGATAGTATAATAGTACCTTTTTTTATTTTACTGTGGGAGTGCAGGGTTCTTTGGACCCTGCACTCCCATCCCTCCACAGATGTGCATATGTATCTAGCTGTGGAAACGCAGGGGCCTTTAGCCTCTGTGCTTCCACATATCAAGTTATGAACAGGCATACTGAAATTGCAACAAATAGTCATAGCAGTGCCATCTTAAATAATTTTGACCCCAAATGTTCAACATAACCTTCTTATCACCTCTCTGCATGTACCCAGTACAGAAAATGTTCTAATATCTGCACAACTGTAATGCAATTCTGCATCACAGGTGCAAAACATTTTTTTTGACAGTTTTTGAAAAATGACAGCTGTACTCTTCATGAGGTGTTGTAAAAAAATGGCAGTGCTGAAAATTTGGAGTGAAACTATGACAAACTGCAATAGTTACACTCCTACATAGAAAAATTCTAACAACTGCACATAACTAAGGCATTTTAGATAGTTTTGCACCAAAATTTTGACATGGGCTTTTTGAGACCCCACATCATGAACATGTGTACTGTCATTTCATTATATGGTTACAAAAGGTGATTTCACACAGTAACTTTCTACGATTAGACTAGTAAGGGACCTCTAGTGAGGTAGTTTAGGCTAGACAGTGTTTTCAGGTAGTTTGAAGCAAAACAGAGGCTCCGATTGTGAGCTCTAAACTTGTGTTGCAAATTTGCTTTGCAGTGAGGGTGTTTGCACTGTTTATCCTCTTAGTGCTTGCCTACCTGTCTGGATTGGAGTACCTGATTCTGGCATGCGTATTATCTGACTGGCTGTGATTTGTGGCAGCTTAGCTGTGGAAGTGGAGAATGGACATCTGGACTGCTGAGGAGTCCTGGAGAAATATCGTTATCACCTTTGATCTGGAACCGGCTGACCTAGGTTATTATCGAGGGACTGTGGCATCTGGATTACCTGGATATTATTGCCCTGCTGTGGACTGTTGGACTGTAAACCCATGTGTGGTAAGCTCCAGTGACAGGGGTTTCTGTTTGGACTTTGGGCCAGGTGGGTTGGTGCGGGGGATTCTTCTTCACCCACTTCAATGTAGTGGTTCCCCGGGGTGTTGGTGGTTATGCAGAGGAGTTTACTTTGGGTCTGTTAAAAAATGGGCATTAACATTGGTTCCTCTAGATAACCTGGGAGGCTGGCTGGAGGGCTGTCCAGATCAGGGTATTGAAGTGCTGGTTTCCTTACCCCGTGGGGATTATTCATAGGCTTGGGTTTTGGGGAAGCACCCTTAGTAGCACCCACATTCTGTGCCCTTATTTTTCCCCTGCTTGGGGCGAACTAAACTCTGCAAAAACTCTTGTAGGTTTTCTTTTTTGGGTTGAGATGTGGATATTTAATCAGAAGACAAGCATACCAATCCCTGGGAAGTTTTTTTACCAGTTGGGAACTGTTATCCACCTCCATTTCTTTATGAACACCCTGGTCAGACCTCTTTCTTTATTTTTGTGGCTTAAATTTGTGAGTACTTTCTGAGCTGATGATTGGAGTTGTAAAAGTTGCATGTAATTAGGAAGAGATAGACTACTCAGGACCTACAAATGGACTAAGAAGTCAAGTGACATTTTGTTTTTATTATTTAATTTTTATTTTTATATTCATTTTTCTTCAGATCTTGAACGTGTGGTAATCATTTTTGTTTGGTGCTGTTTTATTTGTTTATGTATTTATTTCCCCCCATTGTGTGAGAGACAGTGTGTGGGATTTTTATCTGTTGACCTCCCCCTTCCTTCCCCCACTCCATGATAAAGAGTGGAGGAGTGAAGTATTTGGATATACGATAGGGTGTGGGTCTTTATTTTATTGTTATTTTATTTTATTTTTAATTTATGTGTATTTTGTCCACCATCCTGTGAGAGAGAGTGAAGGATTGTGTCATTGGGTTGTTCATGTAGGGGTGGAATTTGTTTTATTTAAGTTTTCTGGGTTTTGTTTTGTTTTTAGTTCTGTCCACCACCCTGTGAAAGAGAGTGGAGGATTGAATCATCTTGGTTTGGAGAATTTGAATTACTTTACTGCTATTTGCTGCAATATTTGTGGTTTTGAGTGCTCTGGGTTTTTGAGTGTGTGAAGTGATACTTTGGTGCCCAGATGTGTCAGTGGACTGCTCTCCAAGCTGTGCGCTACTCATCCTCTGAGCTTCAGAACCACAGCCCATTTGATGCCCCCCTTTACAGTTTATGGTATACCAACATTGTAGAGCATTGGGAATTGCTCATGGGGTACGGGGCTGGGCTGGAGGTTCCGAAGGTCAGAGGGTGAGTGGGGGGGTGCTCAAATAGTGGTAGTGAGGCCCAGGAGATGCCCTGGGGTGAAATGAATTCTGCAACATGGTCCACCATGCCTGGTCTCCATACCCATGGGCTCCACTATTGGCGATCCCATAGCTCAGGCAGCTCCGGAATCCCATCCGACTCAAGTTATGCAATGCCAGATCTATTAAGAACAAGACTGAAATAATTGCAGCTCTTGTTGTGACAGAAGATCTGGTTTGCATCACTGAGACCTGGCTGGATGATAATGCTGGCACCATATTAGAGGCTGCGGTTCTGGCCGAGTACTAGGTGATACATTGCTCGAGATTGGACCACAGAGGTGGGGGGTAGCTATCTGTTTCAAGATGAAACTGGATCTTACAAGTGTGCTAGTTGTGGAGGCCAGCTCATTTGAGTGTACCATGGTTGTAGGTGTAGGCTGTAGGATCGTTCTCATCTACCATCCACCGGAGGGTGAGAAGTGATTCCTCCAGGAAGTGGATGGAGGACTTCATGGTTGACATGGTTTTTGAGTCATCCATGTTGATTGTCCTGGGTGACTTTAATGCCTGCATCGATGATGAACTCTTCAATTTGGGCAGGACTTCCTCCAGTTGATGACATCACTCTGCTTTACACAGGTTGTTGCCTCTGCTACTGATAAGTTTGGTCACTCTCTTGACCTGGTTTTCCTCCTGGGGATTGAAACCTCCGACTTGGTGGTGGAACCAGTCAGATGGTCAGATCATCACCCTGTGGGGTTCAGTTTCTATGCCCCCTTATAGGCCTTCCCCTGTGGAGATGGTCAGTTACTGTCCTTTACAGGATGTGAGCCCTGATGGTCTATCGGTCGGTATTAGACCTATCAGTGAATCTGGTGGCAAGCGGGAGTGCAGAGAGCCAGGTTCAGACCTATAATAAGCCGTTACTGTGGTCCTGGACTCCATCACTCCGGTCGTGTTCTTTCTCTCTCCCTTGGTCCTCAGTCCCCATGGTTTGATGGGACCTTGAGGGAGTTGCGGTGAGTTGGACAAAGGTTAGAGCATCGGTGGCGGAAATTCACCCTGGCAGCTGATCACCATAGACTGATGGAACATTATGAAGTCTATCAATCAGCAATCACCCTTAAGAAGGCAGAGTTCCTCCCCGGGGAGATTGCTGCTGCTCAGAATCAACTGGCTCAGCTCTTTCGAACCATGGACAGGTTGTGCAACCCAACCTTCTTCAGGCTCGAAGAGCCTTTTCACAGACTGAGTGTGAGGAACTAACTCACTTCTTTGTGAGAAAGGTGGCCAGCATCAGGGCAGAAATCTGTCCGGCTTACTCTGTGGGAGCTGATAGTGGTCGGTGCATGGTCAGTTCTCCTCGGTTTACCTGGAGTTCCTTCAACTGGCAGGAAATAGTGGATGTTGTGTGGATTACCCAGGGTATGCATCCAACATGCTGTAGTTTGGACCCAGGTCCAACTTCCCTGATAATGGGTTACTGAGACATCGTAGGCCCAGTCCTAGCAAGGATAGTTTGGTGTTCCTTAGAGTCTGGTGAGTTTTCTAGCTCCCTGAAGGAGGTGGTGATGACATTTCTCCTGAAGAAAGCTGCTCTAGACGCAAGCTGCTTTGCAAACTACAGATCGATCTCAAACCTCCCCTTTGTTGGGAAGGTAATTAAGAAAGTTGTGGCGCTACACCTGGAGAACCACCTGACCATCCATGACATCTACAAACATCTCTAGTCCAGTTTTCATAAGAAGCATAGTACTGAAACTGTGCTGGTTCAGGTGCTCAGTGATCTATTGATGGAGAGAGAATAGAAGCGCTGTTCTATCTTGGTACTTCTTGATCTCTCCTTAGCTTTTGACACCGTGGACCATGGGGTGCTTCTCAAGCAGCTGAGGTTCATTTGTGGCCTGTCTGGTACAGTTCTAAGATGGTTTAAGTCCTTCCTCATTGGCAGAACTCAGAGGGTTATGTCCGGGATTTGTACATCAAACCCATTCTCTCTGCCATGTGGGGTCACTCAGGGAGTGGTGTTGTCCCCCATGTTGTTTGTGGTGTTCATGCTGCCCCTTGGAGACATTGTAAGACAGTATAGGCTGAGGTTTCACTGCTATGCTGATGATAACCAGCTCTACCTGTCTTTTGCACCCAACCTGGATAGTGCTTGCTTGATATTGAACAACTGCCTCACAGAAATCCAGGACTGGATGAGCTCCAGCTGGTTGAAGTTGAACTCTGGAAAGACTGAGGTAATGGTAGTGGATCTGAGTCACCAGACAGAGGGGTTGGGGGCTGGCCAACTCACCGGACTTTGTCTTGGGGGTATCCAGCTTCTTTCCTCTGAACGGGTGCGAGACCTGGGGTGATTCTTGAAGACAGATTGACACTGCATTCACAGGTGTTGACAGTCATCAAGTCCTCCTTTTACCAGCTGAAGAACATCGCCAGTGTTGAGCACCTTTTTCCATCTGGCGACATTTCCAATGTTGATCCATGCCTTTGTGACCTTGCACCTTGACTATTACAACTCCCTTTACCTAGGGCTTCCGGGGGTCGATATCTGCCACTTGCAGTTAGTGCAGAACGCTGTGGCATGGTTGTTTATGGGGATTCCCTGTTCGAGTCACATCATGCCGGTGTTGCGTGAATTGCACTGGCTGCCTATTCAGTGGCAGATCACCTTCAATGTCAAGCTCCTGACCTATAAGGCCCTGCATAGACTGGGCCTGGACTATCTTCAAGAGCTCCTGTGCCCCTACTGCCCCAGGTGACCACTCCACTCAGCTGACAAGGGGTTGCTAGAGATTTCCAGGGTACATCTTAAGACATCAAGGGACCTTGCATTTATGTATGCGGCCCCAACCCTGTGGAATTCTCTACCCTGTTAAATACGTGAGTGCAAGACTGTGGAGAGCTTTAAGAAGGCTTTGAAGACACATTTGTGGCTTAGCGCCTACACAGATTAATTATTTTTATGTATTTATTTATTTTATCGGGTTATATTGCTATGTATTTTATTGTTTTTATATGTTTGTTATTGTACAGCGCCTTGGTTCATGAAAGGCACTCTAAAAATAAAGTTTATTATTATTATTATTATTAATTCTTCACCACAGGTATGAAAACATGTTTTGGGCAGGATGTGAGAAATGCCAGCTGTACTGAGGTGAGGTGGTGTGAAAAAATGAGTATGTTGAAAATCTGGAGTGAAAATATTGTAAATTACCAAAGTTATGTGCCTACGAAGAAATTGCACAACACACGCTCATAACATGGGCATTTTTCAACATTTTTGCACCAAAAGCTCAACATGGGATTTTAGGAACTACCCCTCATTAACTCTGGCATTATAATTTCATTAATTCATCCCAAAAATGATTCCATGCAGTGACAGTAAAATCACCTTACTGGTCTGATTAATAAGATGACAGTGACAGTGTTCATGGGGTGGGGACCCAAAAAGACCATGTTTAAAATTTGGTGCAAAAATGTCAAAAAAAGGTCTAGATATTAACTTAAGTTCAAAACACCATTAACTGCCACTATACAGCTCTTACCTTGATTTTGCAGTACGCGGTTGGGCTTTGAAGAGATCAGACATATTTTGGTCCAGAGAAGATGACAGTGCTTGACCTCCAGTGGTAAGTATAGGGTAAGAAGGGGGTGAGGTGTAGTTGGGTGCACAGTGGGAGGGTAAGGATGTGGGAAGGGGCAGCCTAGATGATGAAGAATGGTTTTCTTTTTTTTGAGGTTTACAAAAAAAAGTTGTCATGGGACTGTTTTCTTTATTTCAGGGATACATTCAGGGAATGAGGGTGGCAGGTGGGACTTCACACAGAGAGAGGGAGTGGGAGGCTAACTTTCTGCTTGGGTATGGGGAATGAGGGTGGCGGGAGGGACTGCACACAGAGGGAGGGAGGGAGTGGGAAGGTTATTTTTTCATATTTACGGGGACTGGGGAATGAGGGTGGTGGGTGCTCTCTGTCCCAGTGATGGCACTCTTGCTGACACTTTCTCTGTCTCTCTGTATGTGCTGTGCACTTCCACTGGGCTTCAGAAAGACATAGAGTTGTACCAACAGCAAGGTGATGCAAGAGTGAGTGGCAATATAATGGATAACAACCAAACTCGGGCACACACTGTACTCCACTTCTCTGTTTGGGGGGGAGGTGACACTGTGTCTGACTGGGATGGGTTGGACCTGCACATATATGCCACAGCGGAAGCATCTCTCACTGTTGCTGTGTCTGTCTCTGGGGGGGGATGTTGACACTGCTGGGGGATGACCGCCCACTAGTGAAATGCACGCTTGTTCTTGCCACATCTCCACATGTTGCAGTCACTCTTTGGGGGCTCTCTCTCCACTCTGTTCCTGACACTGGTGCCATTCACCACTTCTTTTGATCTTGCTCACACTCTCTTGGGGGGGGGGCTGCTGCCTCTCCATCTTGGTGTTTGTCCCTGCAGTACATGTATCATGCTTGCCGGAAGCATTATGTAAATGTAAGTAATGAAGCACCCTCTCCCATTGGAGTGCTTCATTTCTTTTAACTACAGAATGGCTTCCAGCTGTGTAACTCAGACTACTGTCACAGTCTGGTTGCATTCTCATTGGTCTGTCAGGGTCGAGCCCACTGTAGACTGCTCTGCACTGTACTCGTCACTGACACAGCTCTCAAATGTTGTTGTTCCACAAGATGTTTCTTGCGCATGTGCAAAGAAACATTAAAAGCCTTCTCAAAATATATAAACAGTAATAAAAATGGGAAGCAGATGGTGGGACCTATTAAATTAGGGAACTCAGTTATAAGTGATTGACAGCAGGACGCTGAGGCCTTCAGCTACCACTTCCATAGTATTTACCAGCCTAAGGTTGAGGCACAAGTGCACATAGGAAAAGGGATATACAAAAAAGCTTTCATCTCCAAGGAGGAAGTACAAAGGAGGCTTCAGAGGTTAAAAACAAGCAAATCACCTGGTCCTAATGAACTGCACCCATATTATTGCAGAAACTGGCAAAAATAATTGCAGGCCCCATAGCAAACATTTTTTTACCTCATTTTTAGAGGGAACAGTAATTAAAGAATGGAGAGAAGCAACAGTAGTCCCCATACATAACAAGCATTTGTCAATGATGAATGTTTGCTTGTTAGCATTAACATTGGAAGTGCAGAAGTTAGGCAGATGCAGAATAGGAATGGAAGTGAAGTATTGAACTGAAGCCAACCCCACTCCCACCCTGCAGAGATGGTCAGACATTGGGGTGTGCCTCTGGGTCATCGCCCATAACACTCATGCCATTTCACCTCACCCTACCTTGCAGACACCAACAAGTGTTGAGGTTTGCCTTGGTGTGTTTGGGCTTTACACTTACCTGATTCCATAAGGAAATACACTGAAATGGGTGCAGTATAGGAGAATGGGGTGAACTTTTGGGCCAAAGAGTCCAAGGTACACCTCGATGCCTGTCACTGGCTGCAGGGTGGGGGTGGGGGTGGTGGTGGCAGTGGAATGATGTGAGCATTACTGTTGACAATCTCAAGTCACACTCCTGATGCCTGTCATTCCCTACAGGGTAGGGCGTTATGGTCGAAAACCCTAATGCCCTGGGCATTTCTTGGTATTTTCACTCCAAGTTTTCAACATGGGCTTTTTGTGACCGTACTGTAAGAAGAATGACACTATCAGTTTGTTAGCCAAAAGCTGATTTTGCACAGCGACTGTGCCATTTGGCACCACAGGTGTGGAAACACATTTCAAACAGAATGTGAAAAATGATAGCTGTACTGTTCATGAGGCACTGTAAAAAAATGGTAATGTTGAAAATCTGGAATGAAAATATAAAAAAATTGGTGAAGTCATGAGCATGTGTAGAAACTGCACAACGGACACCTGTAATGAAATTATTTGGGAAATGTTTTTCACCAGATTTTCAACATAGGCATTTTGGGATCTCTGCTCATGAACAGTGGCACTGTGATTTTCTTAATCTGTCCCAAACATTGATTTTGCATAGTGACCACTCCCATTGTGTGCCACAGGTGAGAACACGTGTTTTGGGTAGGATGTGAAAAATGACAGCTGTACTGTTCATAAGGTGGTGTGCAAAACTGACAA
Source organism: Neoceratodus forsteri (assembly GCA_016271365.2). NCBI lineage: Eukaryota > Metazoa > Chordata > Ceratodontiformes > Ceratodontidae > Neoceratodus > Neoceratodus forsteri. The sequence continues at coordinate 95,135,826 of CM028130.1, read as the reverse complement.
TGTTGAAAATCTGGAGTACAAATATAAAAAATTGGTGAAGTTACGAGCATGCATAGAAACTGCACTACACACGCTGGTAATGTAGTCATTTTTTAAAATTGTTCACCAAATTTGAAACACAGGTTTTTGGGAGCCCTCCTCATGACCGGAGACACTGTCATTTCATTACTCAATCCTGGAAGGTGATTCTAAGCAATGACTGTGAATGAGTTCATGACGTGGAGTCTCAAGAACCCCATGATGAAAATTTGGTGCCAAAAGTAAAAAAAATGGCTGAGACATCCACCTAAGTTGACCCACACCCATTTATGCCATTATACAGCTTACCGGCATTTCTTTAGTTCGAGGTCGACTTTGAAGAGTGCAGACATGTTCCCGCTCTACCGAAGATCATCACGCTGGGCTCCGGAGGTAAGTATGGGGAGAGGGGGGTGCAAGGAGATGGAATGTGCAGTGGATGGGTGCGGGTTGGAGGAGGGGGCACAGCAGACAACGAGGGACCATTTTCCTGTTTACAGTTTAAAAAAAAGAAAAAACTTCATGGGAAGATTTTCTTTTTTACAGGTACATTTGGCATGCTGGGGTGGGCTCCTAGTGTGCCATGTGGGTGTTTTGGGACTAGTGGAGCCAATGGGGACTGAGTATCCTGTCAGCAAATAAAACTGGTCTTTGTTTGGGGGGGCATGATGCTGAGGGGGATTGGGCACCCCCTGGGCATACAAATTAAACTACAGGGAAATCATGCCAACTGGGATTGGGTTCCCCATCGGCAAATGAAATAGGGAGGGGGCATGCTGATTGGGGATTGGGCACCCCCAATATCAGCTTTCAGTGGGACTGTGAGAGGCAGACAGCAACAGCCACCATGTTTATTGAAATATTACACCAGGCAATGCACACCCTGCAATGACGTGTCACTCCCTCATTGAAGAACAGCAAGAGGAAGGACATGCTGTTAGAACTATACTACTCTACTGGGACTAAAGAACTAGAACTCTACTATTGGGACCTTCAATTTATGGTGAAAATAAACAAACAAAAAAAGAGTTAGTGTGTTTGTCTGAGTTGGGTGAAGTGAATTGTTAACTGTGCAGTTAGCTAGGTGTAGAAGGAAACAGTGAATTGTTGTCTATGCAGTTAGCTAGGTGTAGAAGGAAACTGTGAATTAGGGGGAGTGGCTCAGGCAGAAGGAAGCCAGGTGTTTTGACTTTAAAAACTGCCTTAGATAGCTTGTGGCAGAGGACAGCAAGAGGAAGGAGGTGCTGTTAGAACTATACTACTCTACTGGAACTATATTGCCCTCCTTAACTCCAACCACCCACCCACCCTTAGCCAGTTCTACTGTTATAGGCACAGTATTTGACTGATGACAGGAACTTCCTGTTTGGGAGCAGGAAGGGAGTGATCACAGAGGCACAAAAGACTCACCATCCTAGAAGGAAAAGAGTAGCTCTCCAACCGCGCCCCCCCCCCAGCTGCTGGAGGTCTGACTCTGAGCAAGTAACAAGGAGACTACTGAGGAATCTAGGAACTCCCTATCCCAGAACAGGAAGATCAGGAGCTTTAAGTGCACAGAGGCAGTAGAAAAGTAGGGAGGAAAAAAAAATATATATATATATATATATATATATGGTAGTATGGTAGTGCTGCCATAGTTAGTATTGAGTAGCACTTTTAAGGTTAAAGGGTCAAAATTTGCACGTTAATAACTTTTCCACTGTTAAAGCAGATTTGCCTGAAAATTTGGTATGCACAATTGGGCATGGCAGATCTTGGGATCTGCCAACATATGTACCGGTTGGATATACGGGTGCAGAGATATTAAGCAATAATGAATTGCGCAATTACACTTTTTTGCAATTTCTTTGCTCTCACCTACAGGTCGGACAGTTTGCATGACCAGTCCAAAAACTTCAGGGACCATGCGGCCAGGGTCCCCAATGTGCCTTTTGAAGAGTTTGTGAAAAAATATTAAACGGTTCAAAAGTTATTCAAAAAACAAGTTCCCGTTATAAGTCAATGGGAAAAGTTAAAAAGTTTGAAAGTGTCGCAAATGCAGTTTTTAGTTTCGCAAATGGCCTTTTCACTTTCGCAAATCTGCCATTTTGTTTTCAGTTGGTGATCAGAAAAATGCTTGCCATTCAAATTTAGGACCCTTTATCAACCTAATTCTTTTTGTATTCACCTAGCCGGAGCCTGAGGATGCTATCCATGTCTTTATTTTGGGGTGAAACACCCCAGAAATATGTTTATCAAATTTCTGGAAAAAGTACTTTAGCAAAGTACTTTTTGCACATGCAATACGCTGTTGATTTCGAAAAGCTCACAAAGTTCGACAGCGCTTTTCCAGACTATGGCCAGAATGAGAGGAGTTCTTTGTCACCCTGCTGCAAAGGAACCGTTTGGTCTTTGCGGCTGAAATTTAGAGGGACAGCAGCCAACATCACACAGATGTGCCTTTCACTGGTTTGATGAAAAAATATTGCATGGCTACAAAGTTATGATACTCTGAAGTTGGCATTTCTTCCCATAGACTAACATGGTGGCATACACCGCGCCCTTTCGGCGCTCGTATGTTGAAAACGGTGTGAGATACAGAGTTTTTTTTTTTCCATTAACATTTTCTTTATTTCAAGCAGAGGTACAACAGTACAGACAAAACATTGCCAAGTATAAAACAAATTGTGGTTACACCATTACAAACAAAGTAAAACTTTCCTCTGCTTCCCCCCCTAACACTTACCAAACTATAAACCCCCTAGACCCCACCATCCCTACCCTCCCCATACTACCCTCTATACCCTCCCCTACAAGGCACACAAATCCATTTATCACCAAACAGGATGAGTTCAAGAATCAGCGGAGAAACAAGTATAGAACAGGGCCCAAGTCTTGTCAAAAAGGGGTAACTGATTATGTAGTATAGCAATCATTCTCTCCACCCTTAGAAACGCGAGGAGCTCTGCCAGCCATTCCGAATAAGAAATTCATAGTTTGTCTTTCCAATGACGAAGAACCAATTTCTTAACTATTACTGAGATCAAGGTCACGTAATACTTCCTATCTCTGACCAGGAAAGCAGTCATTTCCCCAAGCAAACAGACCTCGGGTCTGAACATGTCCTCTATCCCCAGTAGGGGATCTAACTTATTCTTAATTTTGAGCCACAGGGGAGCAATTTTAGGGCACTCCCAAAAAATATGTAGAAGATCCCCTGCATCTGCATCACATCTGTAACATTTAGGGTCTTTTAACAAATTCAAATCTGCCAATTTCTGGGGGGAATAGTAAATGTTATGTAATACTTTAAATTGTATAAGCCTCAGTTGGTCATGCCTAATAAACCTGTGGCATGCTTGCCAGATCCCCGTCCAGTCCAAGTTAGTGTTGGGAAAGACTGCCGCCCAGTAAGAACAAGGGGACAAGGTTTACCGGTTAAGCCCATTGGAACAGAGTTAAATAAATCTTTGAAATTGCCTGAGGGACCCCAATTAACGGATGTATTTCGGTCAGAAACAAGAGCCGTGGGGAGTGAACACTTCCCGCTACATGTTTCTGCGCTAAAACATGTCGAAGTTGATACACTTTGAATATATCCTTGGTAGATAAATTGAATCTATTGATTATTCTTAGGGCCGGCATTATATCCCCTTCCTCAGTGAGAAGGTCTTTGAGAGAACAATTATCCGACAGGCTCAGCCAGTCTGCTCTAATAGTATTGTTACCTATCAAAAACCGTGGATTGCCCCATATTGGTTGGTCCCAGTCCTTAACATGATCATATTTAATGAGCCCACAAAGCTAAGCATAAACTTTCACTGCAACCCCTATTGGAGACTTTTTCAGCAAGGGGGGGAGTACTTTGAAATTTGAATAAAAAAGAGCTACACGGTTTATAGCACATTTATTGATTAGGTTCATTTCCAAGTTCACCCATAGAGGAACATAACCCAACCCTAAAGCAGGGTTTTTATATAAGGCCCACTTGCCATACTTGCTCAGCTGCGCTGACCAAAAGTAAAGACCAAAGTGAGGTAATCTTAACCCACCAACTGGTTTGGGTGCAGCTAATTTTTGGTAGGCCATCCTGGACTTTTTATGTCCCCAGACAAAGTCAGCTATCTTGGCATGGAGTTTTTTAAACCATGACATGGGAAGGAAAATATCTAACCTACTCAGAGGATAAAAAATCCTTGGAAATATATTCATTTTAACTATATTTATCCTCCCCCAAAGCGATAGTGGGAGTTGAGCCCATCTCTTAAGGTCCAACTCGATGGTGTGAACCAGGGAATCTAAATTCAATTGACGCATGCGAGCTAGATTTCTAGTTATATAGAGGCCCAGGTATTTAGGGATTCAGAACTCCACCCCAAACCCAATTCTGTTATTTCCTGTTTGAATAACTTATTGTTGAGAGGATAAACCACTGTTTTATCCTGATTTAATTTATAATTCGCTACCTGACTAAAATTACCTATTAATTTTAGCAAGTTTGGGATGGACTTAGAAGGTTTTGAACGTACACTAAAAGATCATTTGCGTACGCAGTGACCTTAACCTGCAAACCCCATATTTTAATACCCTCTATCTCTCTGGTGTGAACTATACTCCTTATGAGGGGTTCTAAATATAAGTTAAACAAAAGAGGGGATAAGGGGCAACCCTGTCTAGTACCAACAAAAAGCTGAAAAGGGTTAGAGATAGCTCCATTGCAAACAACCCTGGCAGACGGGCTCGAGTACATGGCCCTGAGCCAATCTAAGAACACCTCCGGGAAACCAAGCTTTCTCATAGTTGCAAATAAAACTCCCAATAAACCCTATTGAAAGCCTTCTCTGCTTACAAGGAGACCAGTGCCATCGGATGGCTGGCCTCCTCGGACACAGAGAAGACATGAGCAAGTGTCCTAAAATGATCGGCCGAGGACCTACCCTTCATAAATCCCACCTGTTCATTACCTATTAATTTAGGCAAAACTCTATTGATCTGATCCGCTAACAACTTGGCCAATATTTTTAAATCATAATTCAATAGTGAAATAGGCCTATAGCTAGCCGGGTCTGTAGGGGGTCTATTGGGCTTGGGAATTAAAACTAAGAGCTTGAAAATAATTTATCCACCTCCTGTCCTGAGAGGATATAACAAAATAGGTTAAGGAGCAAGGCGCCAATTTGAAGAAAACCTTTATAGAAGTTGGACGAGAGCCATCAGGGCCAGGTGTCTTATCCGTGGGGAGATTCCTGATAGCCAATTCTATTTCTTCCTGAGTTATATTTGCTGCAAGACCTGACCGCTCAGATTCATCCAATGTGGGAAGGTCCAAGCCTTCAGAAAGGAGGAAATCTGAGGTTCAGTGGGTGGGGACTCCATCTCTCCATATAAACCTTCAAAATATTGACGAAGACCTAGCAATTTCATCCGGGAGGTCTTGACACAGCCGTCCTCTTTGATAGGATTCCCTCAATCAGTCGAGAGGACTCAAATTGTCGCAATACGCTGCAAGAGTTTCCCAGATTTCTCCCCTTGGTCAATATAGTTAGATTTTGTCTTAATTAAAGCTAGTTCTGCCTGTTCTCCCAAAATCTTAAGACAGGCGTCCTTTACTCTCACTAATTCTTCCTTGTCTTCCTCTCGTGAGTGGGTGGAAATATTACATTCTAATAGTCTAATACAAGTTAATAACTCATTGATTCTACTTTCCTTTTCTCTTTTCCTTCTAACGGCTACACCAATTAATAACCCCCTTAAATAAGCCTTGAGTGCCTCTCAGAAAAGTCCGGACGACATTACATTTAAATTATTTAAGGTGAATTCGGCCCACCTGTTCCGATATATATTTAACCAGTTTAGGCACTCTTAAAATCTGATTATTTATTTTCCACCTACTCCCTCTTTTAATGAGGGATGGGAAAGAGATAGTTGTGGATATAGCTGCATGGTCAGAAATGGGACCTGCTATAATATTAGAATCGAGAACTCCACTGAGGAGGGAACGAGAGAGAAAAAATATAATCTAGACGGGAAGAATTTCCATGAACAGGGGAGCTGAAAGTATATTCCTTAGTTTTCGGGTGTAAAACCCTCCAGACGTCAGCTAGTCCCAACTGGTCTAGCAGATCTCCCATAGTTCGAGAAGTGGGAGTATGGTATATACGTGCTCTGCCGGATCTATCCATCGAGGGGTCTAACGTTCAGTTAAAATCCCCCCCCAGGATTATGGGGAGGTGGCTATATGGTAAGAGAGCCTTTAAAAGGCCCACCAGGAAATCTTGAGTGTCCAAATTAAGGCCATATACCGATCCCATCAGGATTTCGGTGCACTGCAACTTCCCCTCTTACTAGAATGTATCTGCCCTCCTTGTCCTGAACAATTTGTAAAGGGGTAAACGGCACTGATCTATGTATTAACAACATAACGCCTCTGCTCTGTGTGGTACCCTGAGAAGAGAAAACTTCTCCAATTTGTAACCGCCTCATGGTTTTGGCCTCCGACTGGAGCAGATGTGTTTCCTGCAAAAACACAATTTTAGCCTTAACAGCTTCGATATGTTTCAAAATTCTATACTGCTTAGCCTTAAGCCGTGCCCCTTTGACATTCCAAGTAAGAAACTTAACGAATATATCTGTCCCCATTCTAGATGAATAATCCCAAATTATGATACATATTACCTATTACCCTATAAGTAACGAGATTCTCCTGAACTAACACCCAGTAAGTGCATCTTCGTGGTGCCTCAAAAGAAAAAAACCCACCCCCACACCCCTAACCCTACATCGTTATAACTATCCCCAAAAGAACACAACAATTTCCCCCTCCCCCCACCCTCCCAACCCTCTCCATCATAATGGTCCATGACAACAGGACACTCAGCCCATTCCCCAGAGCCTCCCCACCAAATTAGCCCGACAAGCCAGTTATACCGAAATTAAACCCACAAAATATCAGACCGTTCGTTCTGGCTTGTCATTCTAATATTGCCCCCATTTCCTAACAATAAAACATTCCATGTCATATATGTTAACATAGTAAAAGCAAGAGAGGATAAGAGCATATCAAAAAATATATCAAAAAAGCTGGAGCACAGAACCTTCAAGAATAATCTCCCACCAAGTTTGTGATGCTTGTCCCATATACTAATGCACAAATTACAAAATCATGTGCCTTCAAAGAAGTGCCCCCCCCCGACAGAAAAGAATGCTGTAAAAATGCCCGCTCTTAATTAAAGAGGAGGACCCGCATTCCTTCCCAAATCCATATGATATGCAGCTTTTGGTCTTGTTCTGCGACCAACATCTACGGTAATTGAGTGACCCCTATTTTCAAGGTTAACTGTAAAACACACATAAAAAGGGTTCTGCCCAATAGCTGCAAAACAATGTAAAGCTCAAAGGGCACTGTTTACTAGCCACGTAACAACCCTAAGTAACCTGATGGAATAACAACAGTAAACCGTCCAATATTAACTCAGTCTCCTGAATATATCACAGGAAATATATCCCTATACAACCCCAGAGAACATAGTCCCCAAATTACAGTTCACTGTTTTTCTTGGAATTCGACCCAGGCACTATTCCTTCTCCACAGGCCATTCAGGGAACTTTAAATAGTACAGGAAAGGCCACTTGCAGTGCCTCTGTAGCAGACTCCTGAGACTCGAAAGATTTCCATTCATCCTTTATGCAAACCTGCAGCTTGGCAGGATAAATCATCCGGAATTTAATATCTGCCGCGATCAGTCTCCTGACCAGGGGGTGAAACGCAGTCCTTCTCTGTCTCACCGAGAATGGTAGATCCTGAGCCACCCTGAACTTTACACCCTCCCAGTACAGTTCCTTGTTATCCTTGGCTTTCATGATGAACAGCTGACGTTCCTGATAATTCAGAATCTAAATATAAAAGTTCTTGGTGGTCCATTCGAAGGGGGTAGAGGACGCAGCGCCCGATGTGCCTTTTCTATAATATATGTGGGCCCAAATGGTGAAGGCCCAACCACCTTCTCCACCAATTTCTGGGCAAATTTAACAGCATCCGAGCCCTCTGCCTTCTCTGGTAGCCCAATGACTACCACATTGTTCCGGCAACTTCTGCCTTCCAAGTCTTCTAATTTTGTTTCCATCTTGGTAATTTTTTGATTTAGTGCAGTTAGAGCAGAATCCATTCAGTCCCTGTTCCCCTCCAGAGACTTAATTCTCGCTTCATTGTTGGCAGCCTTCCGGTTTAGATCCTCCAAAGCAGTGGTAATATTCTTAATCTCGCTGGCCATCTCCTCCACACTGGCTCTAAATGGCCTGAACTCCTCTAAAAATCTGGTTAAGGTGGCGGTTCTTCCTCCAGGCATGCCCGCGGAAACTCTGCCTTCTTCAAGCCGAGGCCTTAGATTTCTTGGTGGCCTTCTCCGGGGTCACCGGAGGCATGTGCTTTGGTGGCGGTTTTCTCATTTCTTGCTCCATGTACTGCACGCTCCAACGTTCCTCTCCTCTATTACTGCTGAAACGCACCACTTACTCATTCACAATTAGGGCAAAACGGTTGTAACGGGAGCGGGTTAATGGAGCTCGAGGGGAAAGCGGCCACTATGGGTCTGCATCACGTGACTCCCGAGATACAGATTTTTCATCACGAGTTGCATAGCCCTATGTAACACAAGATGGTAGCCAGAAAAATAATGATTTCTTTGAAATTAAATTTTTTTTTTCTATGACGTGCAGTTGCTGAGATATTACCAATGAAGTACTTCCAATGCTTGTTTTAAGCTTCGATCCCCATTACAATGCATACATTCTTTGTACACACTGTGTTTCTGTATGCACCTGTTTGGAAAACACAGGGTATGCACTTCTGTTACTGTTACAATTACTGTTTCCACTTGGGTTTATGTCCCCCTTTGCGTTACCGTTACCATCTACGCCACCATGTGCATTATCCTTTGCATTGCCATTCGTGCTTGCATTACCATGTGTGCCACTGTTCGTGCTTCTGTTTACATTGATGTTCCTGTTACTATGTCACAAGACATCACGTGGTGGGAGACCGAGGCCCGCTGCTGCATTACATTCACTATTTCTCGTCATCATTCTCAAAACGAAAGGAAATTAGAGGCAAAAAAAACCAAATTAATGCATTAGTTAGGGTTGTTCCACAGTGACAAAAGTGAGGAAATTTGGTGTTAGGGTCTGACCCCGCCACGACTTCAACCGGCATTGAGGTGCTCATTGGTTGGGACGGTCCCAACTCTCACCCCATTCTCCCATACCTCTGCTTCTTCACACATGTGATGGGTGAGACTTAGGACCAGTGACCCTATGTACACCCCTCCGGCGTAGGTTGGGGTGTGAGGGCTGGGTCCATGGGGGCTTTCAACCCTAACACCAAATTTCTCCTTTTGTCGCTGTGAAACAACCCTAACTAATGCATTAAATGGAGTTTTTGCCTTTTTATATATATATATATATATATCTATATATATATAGATATATATCTATATAATAAACAGAGAGAGGAAACAGTAAGTATACAAAACAACAGTTAAGGTGCCACAAATAAGACTTGATGGGAGTGGTGCAGTGTAGTGGCTGTGGATCAGCAGTCTTCTGGGAGACATTCTGGAGAATGCAGTGTTGTCCCATCTGCAGACACCTCTCTGGGCTGAGGGAGGAGATTCATCTCCAGAATGAGTTGGGCAGGATTCAGGGGACCTCCTCTCCCAGCCAGGGACTACCAGGGCAACCACTGCTGCCTCAGAGGTTGCCAAAAAAGAGGATCAGTTGGACCACAGTGGGCTCAGGGAGGGGGATGGTGGTGGAACAGAGATGTATCCCTCCAGTTGTACCTCTCCTCAGTTCATATGCTGTTCTGGCAGAGTGGGATTCCTCTATAGATGCATCTGCAGTGGAAACCAAGGAGGATGCTGGGAACCTCCACAAAGAAAACCCACAGAAGGGTGGCATGGGACCCAACAGGGAAAGAAAACAACTCCTGGTAGGGGAGACCATTGTAAGGAGGGTAGAACTGGGGGAGGGAGGGGAGAGGGAGGTAAGGTGCCTGCCTGCTACCATGGCTTGGAGGGACAGGGAGCAAATCCTCAGGATTGCGGGAGCAGCTGCATGGGGAGGGAGCTGGATGTCATTGTCCACTTAGGGAAACATGTCCTGGCTGTGAAAGGGATCAGAACAGTGGAGGAAGAGTTTGTGGAGTTGGGGAGGGGGTCCTAGACAAGTAGACTGCATGGTAACCTTCTAGGAGAAGCTGCCTGTCTATGGCACGGGTGAGGCTTGGGTGCTCTGCACCATGGGATTCAATCAATGGTTGAAAAACTGGTGCAGACCTCAGGGTTTTGGCTTCATTGGGGACTGGGGTCCACCTGAAGGGATGCAGGCCTATACTGGCATGATGGTCTGCATCTGTCCAGGAGGGGAACCAGGATCCTAGGTGATAGGTGTAAATGCTTCACTGGCAATCATTTAAACTAGCCAATGGGGGAGGCATTGAAAAGGAGTAGGGAAATCCTAGCCATCCCCATACTCAAGATAGTTGGTGAGGTAAACACCAAGGTAGAGACATTAATTGGGAGAAGGGCAGGTGTAAATGGAGAAAAAGGCAAAGGCAGTAAGGACAGGGATGGGGCAAAATGGGGTAAGACTATCAAAAATGGAGGGTAATGAGTACTGATGTCCACAATCTAGGTAACAAGCTCCCTGAACTGGTGACCTTGATGGAAGAGGCATGCCTGGATATTGTGCCAGTCACAGAAACATGGCACAAAGAGAACCATGACTGGGATGTCAACATACCAGGGTACACAATCTATAGGAGAGACAGGGAGGGTAGAAGAGGAGGAGGAGGAGAAGTAGCTCTCTATGTAAGGGAGGGGATCAAAGCAACGGAACAAAAAGTTAAACAGAGAGGAGAGAAGGCACTGTGTGTCACCCTGGAGACTGGAAATGGCACCACAATTGACACAGGGATTGTATACAGATCTCCATTTCAGGAAGAGGAACTGGACAAGAAAATGATAGAAGGCATCCTTAGGATGGCATAGAAAGGGGAGATATTATTGATGGGAGACCTGAATATGCCAGACATTAACTGGAGCTCCATAGCTGCAGCCACATCCAAGAGTAGGGCCATTCTCAATGCCCTACAATGGGCATGCCTCAGACAGCTAGTGTTGGAACCCACTCTGGAGGGAACAATCTTAGACCTGGTATTCTCAAATGGGGACTGAGAGAGGATCTCAGATCTAGAAGTGGGTAGCCAACTGGGAATAAGTGACCACCAAGCAGTGTGGTTCACAATAAACTCAGCTGCAGAGTCAAGCCACACAAAAGTGAGGGTACTGGACTTCAGGAGGGCTGACTTTGTCAAAATGAGAAAGTGCCTCAGAAAAGCACTAGCAAACAGGCAAGAAGGAGGGGTGAAGCAACAATGGGGAAACATCAAAACTGCCATCACAGAGGCAACAAGCCTTTGTGTGAAGCAAATAAATCAAAATGAAAGAAAAAAACACTATGGTTCTCAAAAGAGGTGGTGGGGAAGGTTAGGAAGAAAATATTTCATTCAGGAAGTATAAGGAAACACAGAAGGAGCAGGACAGAGAACTGTACCAGTTAAAGCAGAAGTAGTGGGGAAGGCAGTCAGAATAGCAAAGGCCCAAACTGAGAAAAAGATATCCAACTCAGCTAAGAAGAGGGATAAACCTTTTATAGGTGCATTAGGGAGTGTAGAAAGACAAAGTAAGGGATAGTGGGGCTGAATAAAGGAGACAGTGGGTGGGCAGAGGGTGACAGTGAAAAAGCAGGGATACTGAATGAATAAGTCTGCTCAATATTCACAAAAGAAGAGGAGGGGTAAGTACCTAAGCCAATCAATAGAAGCACTCTGGATAGGGGGGTCAATATCAGTCCTTTCACAGAAGAAAGGTTTCTGAAAAAACTCCTAAAACTGAAGGTGGACAAAGCAATGGGGCCTGATGGGATTCACCTTAGAATTCTGAAAGAATTAAGGGGACAACTAGTGACACCATGACTAGCCTTTTTAACAAATCATAGGAGGATGGTGTGGTACCTGAGGACTGGAGGAGGGTGGATGTGATTACCTTTCACAAAAGTGGGAGCAAGACAGAGGCAGGAAACTACTGACCTGTCAGTTTGACCTCAGTGGTAGGGAAAATGATGGAATCACTTCTGAAGGAAAGAATTCTTGAGTACCTAGAGGCCAGTGGGGCACAAGACTCAAGGCAGCATGGCTTCACAGTGGGAAGGTCATGTCAGATGAATCTAATTGATTTCTTTGACTGGGTGACCAAAGTAGTAGACAAGGTAGGGGATATGGACATGGCCTACCTAGACTTTAGCAAGGCATTTGACACAGTCCCACAGAAAAGATTAATAAACAAATTAGCCAGCCTGGGAGTGGGTCCCAGGGTGGTATCCTGGGTAAAACATTGGCTGGATAACAGGACACAGAAGGTAATAGTAAACGGAGTCCACTCTGAAGAAAGGGTGGTTACTAGTACCACAGGATTCAGTACTGGGTCTGGTCCTTTTAAATGTCTTTATAGATGACATTGCAAAGGGACTGGAAGAAAAAGTATGCCTCTTTTCAGATGACACAATGATCTGCAACAAGGCTGATACACAAGCGGGGTGGAAAGGATGAGAATGGACTTGGCAAGGTTGGAGGAATGGTCAGATGTATGGCAGCTTGGATTCACTGCAAAGAGGTGCAAGGTAATGCACCTGGGAAACAAAAACGTTATGGAAGAGTACACAATGGGGGGGTAGTAACAACAACAAAAATGGAAAGGGGACTGGGGCTAATCATATCAGATTACCTAAAGGTTAGCAAGCAATGTGAGAAGGCAGTAGGGAAGGTTTGGGGGATACTGGGATGTATAGGGAGAGGCATCACCAGTAGAAAAGAGGAAGTTGTTATCCTTCTGTAAAAACAGTTAGTGAGACCCCATCTGGAGTGCTACATTCCAGTTCTGGAGACCCCTTCTCTGTGAGGACATAAACAGGATGGAGATAGTCTAGAACAGAGCAACTAAAATGGTGCATGGTCTGCAACACAAGACTTACAAGGAGAGACTAAATGAGCTTAATATGTGTACCCTTGATGAAAGGAGGGAGGGGGGACATGATAGAAATGTTTAAGTACCTCAAGGAAATCAACAAAGTACAAGAGGGTAGCATCTTTAAAAAAAAAAAGAGGTGTACAAGAATAAGGGGGCACAATTTGAAGATAGATAGGGGATGGCTCAGGGGTAATGTGAGAAAGTATTTTTTCACAGAGAGGGTGGTGGACACAGGGAACAGCCTTTCTGAGGAGGTTGTGGGGTCAAACATAGTGGGGGAATACAAGAATGCATGGGACAGACATAAGGCAATTCTTGTGGGGGGTAGGAAGAAATAGGCTGTTGGTTAACTAGGATCTCCAGCTTATTCAGTAGATAGGGTAATGGGCAGACTAGGTTGGCCAAGCAGTCCTTATCTGCCATCAAAGTCTACATTTCTATGTTTCATTGCAGTGGTGAAATTGTTTCAACTTGGTGGCAGGCTTTTGAGCTGCTGTCATAGACAGCATGTTCATTCATTGGTGCCACACAGACAAGCCTTAAAAATCAGTGGCAGCATTGGCCACAACACGTCCATGCCTCCACAACCTGCTACTCCTGCAAGCTGTCACACTATGTTTCTTGCTCCTGCATGAAAGCAAACATAAAAAGGGATCTAAAGCTGAAGTAAACTATAGGCCTGTTAGCCTCACTTCCATTGTGGGCAAGATGATGGAAGAGTTTGTCAGGGACAAAATTATAGAACATTTAACTGTGAAAGGGTTGGAAGATATAAACCAGCATGGGTTCAGGGCAGGTAGATCCTGCCTGACAAATCTTTTGCAATTCTTCAAGCCTATTAGCAGTGCCTTGGATGTAGGACTCCCCATGGATGTGTTGTTTTTAGATTTCTCCAAGGACTTCGACAGCATGCCTCATATTTTAATAAAGGAACTACAGGATATGAATATGCCAATTAATATAATAAATTTGATATACTCATGGTTGCAAGGAAAAAGACAAAGGGTTTGCATAGCAGGACACTTGTCCTCATGGGTTGAGGTCACCAGTGGAGTACCTCAGGGGTCAGTCCTGTGACCAACACTCTTTGGAATATTTATCTCTTCATTGCAAACAGTAGCCACTGGAGTTCAAAATCTGTGGAAGATGTTAAGGTTAAAGCAGTAGTGGAGAGTGAGGCAGCCATTAAAATGTCCCAAGGTGAGATAGAATTGAAGAGTTGGGGAGGTCACACAAGCTCAGGTTCAACAAGGATAAGTATAAAGTAACGAACATGGGAATCTGGAACAAAATGGCACTGTATTTTATGTATGGGGAAGAGAACAAGGTAACTCAGAGTGAAAGAGACCTAGGAGTTATCATATTAAATACCAAGTTCTAGCCAGAGCCGATAGGGCTATGAAGAACTACTAGATGACCAAAGGTGTTTTCTTGTTAGTTCCATATAGTGCTGTTTAGTCACAATCATCAAAAACTGGCATGCTTGTAACTCAGTCCTCCTAAATTTATTTAGTCAGAGTACATGGTGGGGGTGGGTGTGTGTGTGTATGTGTGTGTGCGTGCATGCGTGTGTGTGTGTGTGTGTGTGTGTGTGTGTGTACGTATGGCCACAGGGATGCTGGAAGATTGCAAAAGGTGAGTGTGCCCAAGATAAAAAGGGCATTTGTTGCATTATAAAGGGCACTTTTTCCAAACCAGGTTTTTATATACAGTAAATGCACATTTATGATGACAACAGTAATTTTAAAAATAGCTTTATACCATATCAGAATATTTAATATGTAATATTAAGGGTTCAGCTCACGTATAACAGTTCCAACTTGTGTTATAAAGTTAAAAAAATGAGCTTCAATGATACATTATCCTATTAGACAGCAACACAATTGTGTGATTTTGTTTATGTCTCCATGAACCTAAGAATTCTAAACTAGATCACAGATGTATTGTACCAACAATGTAAGTTCTTGACAAGATCATACTGTTCTAAAATGGTCAATACCAGTAGTGTGTGAATCAGAAACACTGACTGAATTTACCAAAAGGCCAGTTAAGATTAAGCAGTAACAAAATGAGAACCGGTATTTTAAAAAATAACATCTACTTCTACCAAATGCATGTTTGCTGATTCAAGGCAGTTCTCCTTTGAGATATTTACAGACAAGTCTAAATTGTTCCCTATTTGTGTGGCTGGCAGTATAGCCTAGAGGTTAGAGTAATGAGTTGTAACTGAGCTTTGTACATCCAGCATTTAGACATGGGTTTGATTCCTGCATTCTCCATTTCCATACTGTGTGGCTCTGATTAAGTCACATAATCTCCCCAGTGTTCCTGCGTTGTCCCTAGAAATAAACACCTGTGCCTAGTTGGCATTACCTGGCTACCAAAGGAAAAAAATATATAAATTTATTAAATTACATCAATAAACTGTATCACAACCTCCTCTTGCATACTCTGTTACTCTCAGCAAGTCACTTAGCCTGCTCGGCGCTCCTGGGTAGCCCCAGAAAACAGGCGCCTGTGCCTAGTGGGCCATACTCAGTTACCAAAGAATAATTAAAAAAAAGTAAATAAATGCTTATATTCTTTTATCTTTAAAAGGACACAGTTTAAATATTAGAGTCTAGTGTATGCTGTTTACAGCCTCAAATCAGGAACAAACATAAATACTGCTGCTTTAAGCAACAAACCCAAAAAATAAAACCACCCTGAGAAATACAGGACTTTTAGAAGGGACTCCAATACAAATCAGCTTGATTCAGTGAACTGACAGGGCTGTGAAAAGTTACCAAATGACCAGTTATTTTCTTACGTGTGTGTGTGTGTGTGTGTGTGCGCTTGAATGCAACCTGTCCTGCCCATAGGAATAAGACAGCTTACAGTTCCAGATGCAAAGTCTGTAATCTGACACTGTAGTCTAACTTTCACTATGAGGACATTCCACAAGATAATGAGTTAACCCCTAGGTTGCTGAAATAAATTGAATAACTGTATTAGACTGAGCTGGATGGATGATGGAAACAGAAGTTAAAGTTTTTTTTTGTTAATATACTGAGAAGTTCTGAGGTACAGTACAGTAGCATCCCCTCTCCCTTCAGATGCCTTTAACATAGAGCAACAAATAACAAAAATCAGAGGGGGAGTGCACTATTTTGCAGCAGTGGAGTTGGAGGTGGAGGAATACAAGCAAAAGTCTAAAATGGAAGTTCTAAGATCAGCCGTTTTTAGAGCTATAGTCTGATCGATTACATAAGGGCTGTAGGCTCCACCCACAGCCCTAAAAATGTCACAGGACAAACAATGTAGGGATGTGGTCAATGAGAGCAACAGGGTAATGGGCTGCATTCAAAGGAACATAGTGAGCAGAAACAGGGAGGTACTATAACCCCTGTATAGTTCATTGGCATGCCCACACCTGGAGTACTGTGTGCAATACTGGTCACCCAGGACTATTAAAACATTAAACTGTTGGAAAGAGCACAAAGAAAAGCCACCAAAAAATAAGAACTTTATCTACAAGACACTATGGAGAACGGAACCAGAGGGGACCTGTGTAAGGTATAGAGAGCAATAGAAAATAGGGAGATACTAGAATGCATTGAACTAGAATTAAGGATATCCAAAAGAGACAACAGAAGCCACTGTTTGCAACTAAAAGTGGCCTTGACAAAACAGAAAAGAAAGGGAAATGGTTCTCTCAGAAGGTGGTTAGGGTATGGAACAGCCTTCCTTAGGAGATAGGGATGTGTGACACAATGGAGTCCTTTAAGAACTTCTTAGATAGATTTATGGGGAAAAGAACGTTTGTCTACTATGTTTGAAAACTGTCGAGTCACATGGACAATGGTTAATGACTTGTATACCACTATAAAAGTATGAAAGGTTTTCCTAATGCCAAAACAGTCATGAACCGTAACTCATGAGAACATTTATTCAAAAGCTCATAAGCAAATTTCAAACCTTTCAACAATCGTGCTTCAGATCCTCAACTGAGCACTTCTACTGCAGCCACTGGTATGCCACTCACAAAGCTGTTTTGCAGTGAGGGATCATCAAAAAGCTCACAAACTACAGCATATTCAAACCCAATGGTATATTCAATGAAGAAGTATTAGTAAATCTGTACAATAAGACTCTTAGAAAAAGATCCAGATTGTGCATAATGTACTCTTCAGATTCTGACTAAAGTGAAAACAAACTTTTTTTTATTCAAAGCAATAATCGAAAAAAAAAGTTATTTTCACACTGTCTCTTTACTTTCACTTTCAGCTGTTTCCTTGTTGCCTTAGTAACCTAACAATGACAAACTAAAATGTGCTTACATTCTTGGACTTTTCATCTGGAAAACCATATCCTTTTTTAAAATTAAACCATTTTTCACATGTATTGCTGAGTTAAGCCTGCTAGAGAATAAATGTTTAAGCATAAATAATTGTCTGTCTCAGTGTTTTGAATGTTTCTCATTTAAGAAATTTAAAAATGTTTCTGTTTCACATGACCTTTTTCATTTACCATATTTCTTCTGTTTTTGTACTTGTTTATTGAAGTTTTCAGTAGAAAATGACAAAGAAGCAGTCAGCAACTGTAAGATAACATACGTATCAGATTATTCCTCAAAATATAAAATCACATGCAGGTAAACACACAACAATGTATAACAACAAATAAAATATAAACTATGTCACTAAGTAGTACTAAACAGTCCAGGTAGTTGAGTTTAGTTGCAGATTCAGAGATTTGTCATGAAGTTCATGGTTAATCAATTATATTCCTTAGGTGGAAGTCCTTCTAAATATCACAAAAGGAAAAGGTCATTACTGCCCTCCAACCCTGGGACACAGTCACAGGACCCCAGAGACCAGAAAGTGTCCATGGTCAGGACCAAGCATCTGCCTCCTCTGCATCCTCCAGTTGAAACATATGCTATGTAGTCCACTTGTTTGTGAAGGCAGAAAGTCTATGTTGAACAATAAACATCAGTCTTTCCAAAACTTGTGTTTTACTGATTATTTCCACCCACTTCTGAATCACAGGAGGGTCCACTTGCAACCAAAATCTATTAATGGCCTTAGCTGCAACAGCTATAAATATTGTTCATAAATAAATTGCTTCTCTACCTTTTAGAGTTTTGGGTTTTATTCCTCACAGCAGGTAGACACTCCCTAGTGCTCAGTAGTGTTTAATATCAGCATTATATTCTTTTGAATGGTAGCCTAGAAATCCTGTAATGTATCACACTGTTAAAATTTATGGGACTGAGTGGCAAGTGCAGTAGTATACTGATGCCAGCATTGTGAAGTGATTTTTGGATATCATTTGGCCTGCAGTTGTAGCACTAATAAATAACACATACCGAGTTTCCACACAAAATCCCTTCACCTTGGCGAGGAAAAGGTCTGCTAAACTCCTTCCCATTATTTCTCTCATTGTTTAAGTGTGATAATGATATTAAGATCTTGTTCCAATCTAGATTGAAGATATGCAGTACTATGCCCAAAATTCCAAATATAGTTGGCTTAGAGGAATGTAATGGCCACCTTCCCATGAGAGGATCCCCAAATATCTACAAATGGTGCAAACCCCTCTGTGCCACATGGTCACCAGCAGCCTTTTGAGTTTGTGTGGTAAGGGGATCCCAAAGTTAGAAATACCTAAATCTGTTAGTGTGTCTCCAGCATAGACCTGGACACAATCATCAAAGGCCCTCACAGAACCATCCTGGATTAATTGCCACCACTCAGCCAACAGTATATACTCCTCCTTGTGTCCATCAGCCCCACCCCACTCCTAGCCTCATCTGTTCTTACCTGACTGTCCTGGTGGGATACATTGGTGTGCTCCCCCAACGTTGACCCTTCAGCAAATAGATCATCTCATGTCTATCTTCTGAAACCCCATGTACCCTCTGCAGTGTGTTGCTAGTGTTTACCTCTCTTTCTTAACTATGAATTTCTTAACTATTGTTGTCCTCCTTATCACTGTTCTCATGCCAAAGTGTTGATTTCAAATTCTCTATGCTTCCCCTAGTTCCCCGATGCTGTTGTACATCCAATACTACTGCTACTATGTAAAAATATAACACTTACATTGCCTGCACTTATCACGTTGTTGTGATGCTACACTGTTTATACTGTAGTACTCACTGTAAATTGTAGTCATTGTATTGTACTCATTGTAAGTGGTAATCACTGTAATTTGTACTCTTTGTAGCTGTCCATTGCTCTGTATTGTCATGCTTTGATGTCATCCCAGGAGGTCCTTGTAAATGAGCGTGCTCAGTGGTGTTTTCCTGCAAATAAAGTGGAACTTAAACACTCCTTCCTGTCTCCTAAATCAAGGATCTATGTCTGGGGGGGGCGTGGATACCTCATTCCACGCTCACTATGAATACTGCCTGTTTGGTGGGACCTCATTTTGTACTCCATTTCTAACCCTCTAATACTGCAAGAATATCACTAAGATGACTCTCCACCTTGTTGAGGTCTTTAGTAGAAAATAATAAGGCCAGTAGTGGGATGGGAAAACCTTCTGATAAATCTATCATTTTCCAAAAGAATGCTTCATTATCATTACCCCATAGTAATGCAACATGCATCTGGGCTGCTATTCAACATCCTAGTAGAAAAGGGAGTGCCCTCTCAATTGTTTTTTGGGCAGGTACAGATACCTGAGGGATCAATTTTGCTATCACAGCAAGGCCAGAGAGGCAGCTGACTAAGATGCTAGGACTTTACTGCTAGACCTCCCACCCACCTTTAGTCAGTTCCACTTTTATAGATCTTGAATTTGACTGACAACAGGAACTTCCTGCTTGGGAGCAGGAAGGGAGGGATCACCGAGACCCATAACACTCTCTATCCTTGAAGGAAAAGAGTAGCTCTCCCTCCCTCCCTAGCTGCTGGAGATCTGACTCTGAGCAAGGAAGAAGGGGACTACCAAGGAAGACAGGAACTTCCTGCCCCAGAGCAGGAAGGGCAGGAGCTGTAAAGGCACAAAGGCAGTAGGAAAGTAGGGAGAAAAAAACAGAGGGAGGAGAGATTAAGCATACAAAGTGATGGGAGAGGGGTAACAAGACATGATGGGAGTGGTGCAGTGCAGTGGCTCTGGGGTGTCAGTCTTTTGGGAGATGTTCTGGAGGATGTGGTGCTGTCCCATCTGCAGGCACCTCTCTGGGCTGACAGAGGAGGTTCCTTATCTCCAGGCTGAGTTGACCAGGATTCAGGGGACCTCTTTCTTCATCAAGGGACCACTGAGTCCACCCCCACTGCTTCAAATTTTGCCTTGTCTGAGAAGTGGCTGGACTACGGTGGTCTCAGGAAGAGTGAGGGTGGTGGTGCAGAGGCACATCCCTCCTATGGTTCCACACCGCAACTCCTATGCTGTGCTGGCAGGATGGGACTGTCAGAAAGAGGCACCTGCAGTGGAAACCAAGGAGGATGAGGGAGTCCTCCACTGTGGAGACCCTGGGATGGAGGCAGAAGAATTCAGAGGAGGAGGAAGCAACTCACGGTGGTGGATTCTATTGTTAGGGGGCACACTGCAGGTGCCTCTTTGAGACATCCTGGACATGGTTCTGGCAGATGGAGATCTGGTAAGGGACCTGGTTGTAGAGGATCCCCTGACTGGGAGCGACCACAATACTGTCTGGTTTCAAATAAGCATGGGAGAAGGTAGGGAGAGATCTAGGACACTGGCAGTGGACTTCGGGGGGCAGACTTTGTGGGCATGGGAAATATTCTCAAGGATCACTTGAAGGGGATTACATCAATGACAAATGTGGAAAAAAGATGTGAGGTCATAAACCGGGGACTTCATGAGGCAGTCAGGACCTGCGCTAAGGTGAAACGTAAGGGAGCAAGGTCACATAAACCATGCTGGTGGTCCAGTGAGGTTCAGGTAGCGGTCAGAGAAAAGAAGGAGGCCTACAAAAAATATAAAACAACAAGAGGAGATAGGGAAAAGGAAATGTACCACCTTGCATCTAGAAAAGTCACCCCGATGGTGAGGGGGGCAAAGTCCAGTAAAGAGCAATGGCTGGCACAGGGGATACATGGAGGGGAAAAGGGGTTCTTCCAGTACATTGGGAAGCAGAGAAAAAGTAAGTGCCATCTCAGCAGATTGAGATCAGAAGGAGGGTGGGTGGAAGAGGCGAGGGACCAGGCAGAGATATTAAACAAGTACTCCGCCTCATTGTTCACTAGGGAGGGGGATGGGATATCTACAAAGCAAGGCACAATGGGGATAGAAGCAGTAGTGAGTGGGATCAGGTGAGCAACAGAAATGGAGCAAGAGGGACGGAGAGGTACCCCAGGAGTGTCACATCAGGTTAAGGATAAAAAGGCCAGTAAGGTGCAGGGGATGATTGATGCTATCTCCACCGAAAGGGTGTTGTTAGCCCTCAAGGCCCTAAAGAAAGATAAATCTCCTGGGCCAGATGGCATTCATCCAAGAGTACTATGAAAAATGGCGGACATACTGGCCGCACCCCTGGTGGAGCTCTTCAACAGGTCGCTTGAGACCGGGAGGATACCTAGGGATTGGCGAGAGGCACATGTGGTGCCAATCCATAAAGGGAGGTTGAGGGAAGTACCAGGTAATTATAGACCCATCAGTTTGACCTCGGTGGTGGGAAAATTAATGGAGAGTATACTAAAGGAACGATTGGGGGTGTACTTGGAGGAGGTGGGAGGTCTGGATAGTTAGCAACATGGATGTGTGCCAGGTAGATCATGTCAAACCAATCTTGTGGAGTTTTACACATGGGTAACATCAGAACTGGATGGGGGAAAGCCTGTGGATGTATTATTCTTGGGCTTCAGCAAGGCGTTTGACTCTGTGCCCCACAATGGTCTGGTGGAGAAACTGACGGGGTTGGGAGTAGGCCCTTTGATGGTCAGATGGATTGAAAACTGACTAGCTGGGTGCACCCAGAGAGTAGTGGTCGGTGGGGAGCTCTCAAACCCTAGAGAGGTCGGTAGTGGGGTATCGCAGGGGTCGGTCCTGGGTCCGATCCTGTTTAATGCATACATATCGGACATCAGGGAGGGTATATAGTATGAAATGAGTCTCTTCGCTGATGACTCCAAGATGGGAGCAGTAGTTGAGGGGGAAGAGGGGAGGTTGGCACTGCAAGGGGACCTGGACACCCTGGAAAGCTGGACTCACACATGGAAATTAAATTTCAGTATCACCAAGTGCAAGGTGTTACATCTTAGGTGGGGAAACCCTAAACACAGGTACACTCTTGGGAGGAGGCGCTGGAGGCCTCAATTAGGAGAAAAGACCTAGGGGTCATGGTGGATGCATGTATGAATAACTCTGAGCAGTACGGAGAGTGGCTAGCAAGGCAAACAGGATGTTGGGATGCATCGTAAGGGGGATCACCTCAAGGAGCAGGGAAGTGATTCTGCCGCTCTACAATGGACTGGTTAGACCACACCTTGAGTACTGTGTACAGTACTGGAGACCACACTTGAAGAGGGACATACAGCTCCTGGAAAGGGTACAGGGAAGGGCAAGTAAGATGATATGAAGACTAGGGGATTTGACGTATGAGGACAGACTTGAGGAGCTCTGCCTGTTTTCATTGGAGGAGAGGAGAGATGGGGGGACATGATTGAGGTCTTCAAGTACCTCAAGGGAATAAATAGGGTAAACATGGAGGGGATCTTTAGACTAAAGCAGGGAAGTATCACCAGAGTGCATGTTTTGAAGCTGGAAGGTGGAAAGGTGAGAGGGGAAAGAGGAGGAGGTTTTTCACTGAGAGGGTGGTGGACCCTTGGAATGCACTGCCTGGCAAGCTGGTACAGAGATCCACAGTGGAGGGCTTCAAGAGAGGGTGGGACAGACACAGAAAGTGGATGTATCAGATGAAGGCCTGGCCCAGGGAGGTGGGGATGGATGATAGGGGTTTCTGGAACACAAAGGGGGGAGGGCCTCGGCACCCAACTAGGGATCTGAGGTTCGAGCAGACTAGATAATCTGCTGACAATTAGTATGTTAGATGGAGTGGGCGAGAGGGAGGTTAAGTGTCTACCTGGCATCATGGATTGGAGGGATGGAAAGCACATCCAGAGGATCGCTGGGGCAGCATGATGTTAGGGAAAGTTAGACATCATTGTCTGCCTTGGGACAAATGATCAGACTGATGATGAGGTTAGGGCAGTGAAGGAGGACATCATGAAGCTGGGGAGGGGTCTTAGACAAGTGGCATTTACTGTAACCTTTTCAGAGGTGCTACCAGTCAACAACAAGGAGGAGGTACCTGGGCAGTGCTGTCTATTAAGGGGCATTTTTATCCGCACTATTGTTAATGTTCTTATGGATATCCAGGCCATGTCATGACTTGGATAGTTGTAGTTTAAACAGACCCTCCCACCTCAGACTGGGACCTGATGTAGGTGCCTTGGGCCCTTCGGTCTTTGGTTTTCTTTTTTTTGATTAGCATGGGTTCTTCATTTTGATATAGTATATTACGCTCTGCCTCACTTCCCTCTCTTCCCTTTTGTTCCTTTCGTTTTCCTTGGTCTAGTTGCTGACCATTTTTATAATGCAAATGGATATATTCTTAGTTGTATAGTTCTCTTTGTTGTATTTTACCATTGGGTGACTGTTTTGGAAATAATGTTATAGATTGTTTCTTGTAACCAATTTATACTGAAGGAATAGTAGATTTATTTCAGATGTTCAATGTTGCTGTTTGTTTGAAAGGTTGTTGCTTTTTTACATATATATATATATATATTAGTATTTGTGGTCATTTTCATGACTATTTGGACTGATTATAATTGGAGTTGTATATGATAGTTGATGATACATGTAAGTTTACTCTTTTGTATTTTTCTGAAAATTTAACAAACTACTAATTGCAAACAACAACAAAAAAAAACATGAGGAGGACAGGGCACTCCACACCATTAGATTCAATACATTGTTGAAGGACTGGTGCAGAGCAGAGGGCTTCAGCTTCACAGGGAGCTGTGGTCCCACCTGGAGGGATGCAGACCTACAGTATATTAATGGGGTGAACTGCATCTATCCAGGGGGGTAGCCAAGATCCTCAGTGAGAGGTTTAAATGCTTCATTGGCAAACATTTAAACTAGCCAAGGGAGGAGGTGAACTTAGGCAGGAAGAAGCTAACTGCCTACCCCCACACAGAATGAAGCAGTCAGTAGGGAGGACCCTAGGGTTGGGAAATCTACACTATAACCTAAAACTGAGATAGGTAGAATGGGAGCAATAAGGATGAATGGGAGTAAAAACAGGAGGGGGAAGGAAGACATGGGATTTGGAGGTGAGTTACCAGAAGGGGAGCTTGCAAAACTTGAAAGGCCATGTGCATGAATGCCCACAGCCTAGGAAATAAAATTCCAGACCTAGTGGCCTTGATGACACATGCAGACCTGGACACTGTAGCTGTTACCGAGACATGGTACACAGGGAACAATAAATGGGATATAGCCATACCAGGTTACACTCTAGTTAGAAAAGACAAGGTGGGAAAAAAGTGGGAGGGGTGGCTATCTATGTCAAGGAGGGAATTAAAGCAACTGAAGTCCAGGGAATGCAGAAAGGAGTGGAAACACTGTGGGTCAGCCTGGAGACAGAACATGTCACAGCCATTTGCACTGGCATGATCTACAGACTTCCAGCACAAGGGAGAGGAGATGGACAGGGTACTAGCAGAAGCCATCTACAAAATCACAGCCAAGGGTGAAGTGCTGCTAGTGGGAGACTTCAATTTGCCTGATGTGGATTGGAGCACCCAGACTGCAGCCACAGCCAGGAGCAGAGGCATCCTGGATACCCTTGCAGTTCAAGTTCAAGTTTATTGCAGGAAAGACTCCGTTGAGCAAGCTCATTCACAAGGAGGTCCTGAGGCACATACACATGCAGTTTGCAATTACATAGACAGGAGATATAAAATGTAGAACAACAAAGAAAAAAAAAATATATGCAGGGGGCATGCCTCAAGCAGCTTGTGGCAGAACCCACCAGAAAAGGAGCAATACTGTTCGCGTTCACGTGGTCAAGTCCGGAAGATGCCCTGGGGCGAAATGGAGTGACGAACGGGGTCCTTCCTGGTTGGTCCCCATACCCAAGGGCACCACCACTTCTGTAAATGGTGGGCAGGTGGTCGGGGCTTCCCAGGAGTCCTATCCAACTCGGGCGGTGTTGTGCAATGCCAGGTCCATTGTGAACAAGACTGCTATTGGCTATGACTTGGTAGGTTACAGCAGACTTGACCTGCATCACCGGAAACCTGGCTGGACAGTACGCGGGCCCAGTTTTTGAGGCGACACCCGCCTGGTATTCGGTGATTCACCACCCGAGATTGGATCACAGGGGTGGGGGGGGGTTGCGGTCTGTTTCAAGACCGAATTGGACCTCACTAGTGTTCCAGTGGAGGAGACCAGATCCTTTGATAGTGTCGTGGTGGCAGGTGGAGGCTATAAAATAGTTCTCATCTATCGTCCACCCGGTGATGAAAAACTATTCTTAAAGGAAGTGGCGGACTTCGTCGTCGACCTGGTACTTGAATCGCCCAGGTTGATGGTGCTGGGTGATTTTAGTGCCTGGATCGATGATGAACTCTCGCTCTTTGGTCAGCACTTCCTCCAATTGATGTGTTCATTGGGTCTCTCACAGGTAGTTACCTCTGCCACTCCATAAACACGGCCACTCACTCGACCTGGTCTTCCTGCTGGGGTTGGAGGCTCCGAGGTGGGGGTGGAACCAGTCGGCTGGTCCCACCACACTGTGAGTTCAATTTTGCACCCTTGCGTAGACCTACCCCAGTGGAGATGGTCAAGTACCGCCCTTTACGGATGTTATCCCACCAGTCTAACTGCGGTTCTTGACCTATCAGAATTTCCTGGGTTTAGCTTAAATCCGGAAGTAATGGTGCAAGCCTATAATAAGGCTGTCACCTCCGCTTTGGATTTAATTGCTCCCACCCATGTGTGGCCTCTCTCCCTTCACCCCCGATCCCCCTGGTTTGATCAGGATCTGAGGGAGTTGCGGAGACTTGGTCGCAGGTTGGAGAGATGTTGGCAGAAGTCCGGCTTAGATGCCGACCATCTTAGACTCCTAGAGCATTATAAACTCTATCAGTCAGCAATTACTCATAAGAAGGCAGTGTTTCTGTCCGGAGAAATTGCTGCTGCTCTGAATCGACCAGCCCAGCTCTTCCGAACAGTAGACAGGCTGTGCAACCCAGCCTGTCTGCAGGTTCATCGAGCCTTTTCACAGTTACAGTGTGTGGAGCTTGCTCGATTCTTTGCCGATAAGGTGGCTGACATCAGGGCCGAGATTTGCGCTGCCCCCTCCATGGGAGTTGTGGTGGTCCAGCCTATGGTTGCAAGCACACTGTTCACCTGGAATTCCTTCATAAGGCTGGAAATTGAGGATATTATGAGGATTGTCCAGGGTATGCGCACCACAAGCTGTAGTTTAGACCCGGGTCCCACAGGCCTGATTATGGGCTGTGGGGAGGTCATCTTCCTGGTTCTTGCCAGGATAGTTGGGTGCTCCTTGGACACTGGTGAATGCCCCCGCTCCCTGAAGGAGGCGGTGGTGACACCAGTGTTGAAAAAGGTATCTTTGGACCCCGACTCCCTGGCAAACTACAGACTCATCTCAAACCTCCCCTTTGTTGGGAAGGTAATCGAGAAAGTGGTGGCAGCCCAGTTGGACAACCATCTTACCATCCATAACATCTATGATCCTCGTCAATCAGTGTTTTCGTAAGAGACACAGCACAGAGACTGCGCTGGTTCGGGTCCTCAATGATCTCCTGATGGCGAGAGACCAGAAAAAACGGTCCATTTTGGTCCTTCTGGATTTGTCAGCAGCATTTGACACCGTAGACCATGGGGTGCTGCTTGAGCACCTGAGATACATCTGTGGGCTATCGGGCTTGGTGCACAGATGGTTTACCTCCTTCCTCACAGGTAGAACTCAGAGGGTGGTATTGGGGATTTTTTCCTCCGATCCTACTGCTCTGACCTGTGGGGTGACTCAGGGCTCTGTGCTATCACCCATGCTGTTTGCGGTGTATATGCTTCCCCTTGGAGACATTGTAAGATGATATGGGCTGGAGTTTCATTGTTATGCTGATGATACCCAGCTCTATCTGTCTTTTGTACTTGACCAGAATAGAGCACTCCCAGTGTTTAACAACTGTCTCAGGGAGATCCAGGATTGGATGAGGTCCAGATGGTTGAAGTTGAACGCCGGGAAGACGGAGGTGTTGGTTGTGGATCCTGGCCACCGGATTGAGGGGTCCAGGGCACGTCAAACCTCTGGTTTATTCCTGGGAGATGCGGAGCTCCTGATTTCTGAATGGGTGCGAGACCTGGGGGTGATTCTTGATGATCAGCTGACATTGCGTGCGCAAGTGTTGGCGGTCGTTAAGACATCCTTTTACCATCTTAGGAACATTGCCAGGATCAAGCACCTTGTTCCATCAGGCGACCTACCCATGCTGATCCATGCCTTTGTGACCTCGAGTCTGGACTACTGCAATTCCCTTTACTTTGGGCTGCCTGGGGTTGATATCCACCGCTTGCAGCTAGTGCAGAACTCGGCAGCCCGGTTGTTAACGGGGACTCTTTGTTCCTCTCATATTATACCGGTGCTCCGAGACCTGCACTGGCTACTGATTCAGTGGCGGATCACCTTTAAAGTCAGTCTTCTGACTTATAAAACCCTACTCGGGTTGGGCCCGGGTTACCTGAAAGAGCTGCTGGTGCCTTACCAACCGACGCGACCACTCCGTTCAACCAACGAGGGGTTGCTAGAGATCCCGAGAGTCATTTTAAAATCTTCTGGTGCCCGAGCTTTTATGTTCACGGCGCCGACCCTCTGGAATTCTCTACCACACTGGATTCGAGAGCGCATGATGGCGGAAGGATTTAAAAAGGGCCTAAAGTCTTTTTTATTGAACAAGGCATTTTTAGATAATGCTGATACCTATTAATTGCCCTGCTGTTAATTCAGATATATGATGTTTTGTATGGTTTTAGTACGTTTTTATCCTGTATTTTATTGTAATGCGCCTTGGTTTTAAGAAAGGCGTAGAAAATAAAGTTTATTATTATTATTACTGATCTGGAACTCTCCAATGGGGACATAGTCACTGATATAATGGTGAGTAGCCACCTGGGACTCAGAGATCATCATACAGTGCGGTTCAGTGTGAGAACAGTGAAAGAGTTAAATCACATGAAAGCAAGTGTCCTGGATTTCAGACGGGTTGACTTTGCAAAAATTTGGGAATGTCTCAAGGAAGCCCTGGCAGTGGAAGAAAAAGAAGGGGGGTTGTAGAGAAACAATTGGCTAACCTCAAGGGAGCCATAGCAGAGGTAACAAGTCTTTGTGTTAAGCAACAAAGCAAAAAAAAGAGAAAGAAAAAACACTATGTTTCTCGAAGGGCATGACATGGCTGGGGAGGTAAGAGAGAAATGTTTAGCTTTCAGGAGCTACAAGGAAACACAGAGAGGGAAGACAGGGAACTGTATGTGGAAAAGTAGAGGGAGGTGGGGAAAGCAGTCAGGAGTACAAAGGTCAAATGGAGGAAAAAACAGCCCAGGCAACTAAGAAAGGAGATGAGCTTTTTCAGATAAATTAGTGAAAGATAGAAGACCAGGGGTGGAATTGTGAGGTTAAAAAGGGAGGGAGGGGTGTGTGTGAAGTGGGACCTAGAAAAAGCAACAATCCTGAACAAATATTGTGTTCAGTATTCAGGGAAGAAGAGGAAGGTGAAGGATCACTACTGGGAGATTAGGGCACCCATGGGAGAGAGGTGGGCACCAGTCCATTTACAGATGAAAGAGACCTAAAGGAACTCAAAAATCTGAAAGAGGACAAGGCTATGGGGCCAAATGGGATACATCCCAAAATATTAAAAGAACTTAGAGAGTCACTGGCAGCACCACTAACAGCCCTATTCAACAAAGCAATAGAGATAGACATGGTTTCAGGGGACTGGAGGAGGGTAAATGTTGTCCCTCTCCTCAACAGCGGGAACTGGGAGGAGGCTGGCAACTATAGGCCAGTCAGCCTGACCTTGGTGGTGGGGAAATTAATGGAGTCACTTCTAAAGGAAAGGATTGTGATATTTCTTGAATCCAGCAGAGCACAGGATCAGAGGCAACATGGACTCACTGCTGGAAGGTTTTGTCAAACAAATCTGACAGATTTCTTTGGCTGGTTAACAAGGGAAGCAGATCGGAGAGGGGCCATGGATGGTTGAGTGACAGGACACAGAGGGTGGTGGTAAATGGCTTTCAATCCGAGGAGAAGGGGGTGACCAGCAGGGTGCCATAGGGATCCATGCTGAGGACAGACCTCTTTAATGTATTCATAAGTGATGTTGCAGAGGTACTGGAGGGAAAGGTTTGCCTCTGCTGACAACACTAAGATCTGCAACAGGCTCGACACTCCAGCGGCGGTGGAAAAAATTAGAAAGGACCTAAACATGTTTGAGGAGTGGTCGAGAGTATGGCAACTAAGATTCAAAGCAAAGAAGTGTAAAATCATGTACTTGGGGCACATAAATCCAAAGAATGAGCACAAGATAGGGGGAGAGGTATTGACGGCCACCAATCAAGAAAGGGACCTGGTGGTAATCATATCTGATGAACTAAAGGTAACCAAACAATGTGAGAAGGCGGTGGGGAGAGCCAGTGGGATGCTACGATGCATAGGGAGAGATATCACCAGCAGAACAAGCATTTGTCAATGCCGAATGTTGTCTCGCTGGCATTGGCATTGGTAGTGCAAGAGTTAGAGATGCACAATAGGAATGACAGTGAAGTATTGAACTGATGCCAACCCCTCCCCCACCCTGCAGAGACTGACAGGCATTGGGGTGTGCCTTTGGGTCATCAGGCACTGAAGATCATCGCGCTGGCTCTGGAGGTAAGTATGGGGTGAGGGTGGGTGTGGGGAGGCAGGTTGCGCAAAGGGTGGGTGCAGATTGGGGGGGCTACTGGACTCAACGAGGGACCATTTTCTGTTTTACAGGTTTAAAATAAAAGGAAGAATATTGTGGGAAGTTTTTTTTTTTTACAGGGACATTTGGCACACTGGGGTGGGCTCCCAGCTTGCCACCTGAGTATTTTGGGGGTGGCTGTAGCTGATGGGGGATTGGGCACCCCAGTCAGTACATACCAAGTGGTGGGGGGGCAAGAGCTGAGGGGATTGGGGTCACCCCTCAGCACACAACAAATGGGGGGGGACATTATGCCAATAGGGAATGGGCCCTCATTGGCAGACTGAACTGGGAATGGAGGGACTGAAGCTGACAGGGATTAGGGCCCCCATCGGCAAAGAAAAACTGTCTGGGGAATGATGCCGAGGGGATTGGGAACCCCTCACACAATTGAAATGGGAGTGGGGGCATTATGCCGATGGGGAGGGCTCCACGGCCGGCACATGAACTGGGTCAGGGCATGCCGACAGGGGGATTGGACTGGACACCCCTCAAGTCAGCATTGTGGCAGACAGCTGCAGTCAATGCCTCCATGTTTATTGGAATACTTCACCAGGAAGGGCACATTGGGAGGCATGTTATTGTGCTGCTGGATGAAGAGTTTGCCTCTCATTGCAGCGGCACTTTTCTTAGATGTGGTGACCACTTTACGTATTGATGGTGTCAGCGCCTGCATGCTGGCTTATTGGGGAATGAGGGATGCACCTACTGATGCATGCCCTGCATTCGCCCACAGTGACCACACATCCAAATCTGCTACTACTGCAAGATGTTGGCTGGCACGCAAGCATGAGCTAACATAAAAAAGGAAGTGGTTATGCCACTGTACAGATCACTAGGTACTCATTCTCCCCCCTGTTTCTAGTTTAAAAGATTATTAATGGCTGAAGTAATACTTCTCCCCAGTAGAGTACTTCCCCTTCTGCTGAGATGCAGACCATCCCAGCAAAAAAGGGAGGTTTTATGACAGAATTTTTCCCAGTGGGTAAGACATAGAATTCCTTGCTGGAGGCACCAAATCCTGAGCCAGTCATTGAAGGACTTCATTTTGTTAATAATGGAACTGGTTGCCTCGAGACTGGTAAAATCTTGGAGAAGCAGACAAGACAATCCTTGTCAGCTATCACATTGTTGAGTGCAACAATGTCATGTTAAGGACATCCAAACTGGTTCTAATAATGTTGTTTGTTCCAGCATGTATAACAAACAGAGGATTTTCACCCACCCCATCAAGTATCTCTTTTACAACAGTAGTAATGTCAGAAACTCTTGCCCCTATTAAACTAGAGCAAGTCCTGTTGAATTTATCCATATTACAAACTGCACGATCTATATGTTTGATAATAGAATCTCCAATTATGAAGATTTGCCTATTTTTGGGTGGGGGTCATTTATTGCACAAGGAGGGGCTAACTTTTGTTCATCAGTACTACTATGTACGTCTCCTAGATCTTGTTTGGAGACCATGGTACTGGCTGGGGACTTTTCCTTATCTTTCTTTGTAGTGCATTTGGGGGGATGACTGGTGACTAAGCTGTTCGCTAAAGCTTTGTAAGTATTTCCAACCTGTGGGGTTTCTACATTCTCACGGGTGAGCATTTCATAGCTATTAGATAAGGGTATTATAGGTGCACTATTGAATATTTGCCTTCCCCTACATTTGTTTTTGGTTTTAGTAACTACTGACTGGTTATCTGGTTCATTTGTGGAGGAGGGGGAGCTAGGCTGAGGGGATTTTTGTCTTCTGTGGGGGTTACAACTGGTTGAATAGGAACATCTGCTGATATTATCTGACCCAGCATCAAGTCACTGTAATCTTCCAGAGCCTCAATTTTGGGGCTAACTGCTCTTGCTGACTGTAAACAACCTATTTCTTGTTGCAGTGTCTGCAACACCAAGCATCTATCACACAAAAAATCAACAAACTGTGTGCCCCGACCAAACATCTGGCAGGAAGCAAAATAGTTGTCAGGTTCCTCCTTTGTAAATCACTCTACTGAATATTGTTATGCTGTACAAAAAGTACTTACAGCTGTAGAAAAAGGAGGATGGTGTCCCCTTTCCCCTACTACCCCAGCGGACATAACAGACATACACACACACGTGTGTCTCTGTGCGTGTCTCTGCACATGTCTCCACGTGTGCTTGCTCTGCTCACCACAGGCCGATCTTATATGGCAGTCACGTGACCAGGAAGTGTCCCGGGGTCACGCAGTGAGGCACAAGGCAAAATAGCCCCAAATAAGTTTAAAAGTTCAGGTAAAGCCTTTAAAAAGGTGTTCTGAGTAAATGCAATTGCTCAAATATTGTAAATCACAACAACAAAGTATATCTGGCTAGTTGTAGTTTCAGAGATGACCCTGAAAAACTACTCACCCTCTTCTTGTTTCTGGGAACAGAACTCACACAGTGAAAACAATGCAGAACAGTGAGATAGTACATAAAAACAATGTTTTTCACACTAATACCACACAGGGCAGCTCACAGGAGGTAGAGCAAGCCCTAGCAACTCAATCTGTGAGTTTTCCCCTGCACCAAAAGTCATATAAGAAAAGACTACAGGACCTCAATATGTATTCCCTGGAGGAGAGGAGGGAGAGAGAGAGAGAGAGAGAGAGATAATAGTGACATTCAAGAACCTCAGGGGTATAAACAAGGTACATGAGAGTAGCATCTTTCAGAAAAGAAAGTGTACAAGAACAAGGGGGCATGATATGAGGCTTGAGAGGAGTAGGCTCAGGGGCAACGTGAGGAAATACTTTTTCATAGAAAAAGTAGTGAATGCTTGGAACAGCTTCCCTGAGGAGCTGGTGGGGCCAAAAATGGTGTGAAGTTCAAGAATGCATGGGATAGATATAAGAGTACTCTTGCAATAGAGAAGAGATGGTAAGTCGCAGATCAACTAGGGTCTGTGGTATTGCATTAGGTAGAGAAAAGGAGCAGACTAGGTGGGCCACACAGTCCTTATCTGCCGTCACCTTCTATTTTTCTCTGTTTCTAGGCTGCCTGACTCCTAGTCTGGCTCCTTGCCATACAAAGGTTCACATTTGCTGTTTCCACTTCTAGAATTCTTTCTGAGGGATACGGCATGGAACAAACTGGAAAAGATGTAGGAATCTAGGGAGCACATTCATCTTGATAGACTGCACTTTCTAGTATAGTGGGAGGGGAAGTAATGATCAATGTTTATAATCTGCTGTTAAAATAGTGAGCAGGGGGAAATAGTTGTCTTCAAATAGTGCCTTAGAGTTAAGGCCCAGAGTATTGCCTAGATATTTAAGAGTGCCCAAGTCCCATTTCATCAGGAAGCTCTGTTTTGTTTGGAAAGATCTTTTGTGCAAGAATATCAACATCTCAGTCTTGGTGGTATTATGAGAGTATCCTGATAACAAAGTAAGTTCCGTTTTTTTTTCTATTATATTTTTTTCTACCTTGAGCCCTGGCAGGTGGCTGTGGTCCTCCTCAAGAAAGAACTCACTTCTCCAGTCCCATGCATCCCCACTTTTCCAACCTCTGGAAATTCCCCCACGGATATGCCCCCACGGTGGGGCCTGGGAGGAGGGTGCTGGACCCCCTCCCAAGACCCAATCCAGACACCAGGGGCGGCCATCAGGGATGCAGGGCCATCATGGAACCTGACAATCTCCTTTTCCTCTTGTTTCTCCTGCCCCCCCTCCCCTTCCCATGTAAGGACATCGGTACATGGCTCTCGAGCCATACCACCCTCTGCCACCACCAGAGGGCAGGCAATGAGCAAGATGACAAGTCTCCTTCCCCCCAAGAAAGGAGAGCAGTTCACCAGATGCTCAATCCTCCCTGCCCCCACTTACCCCCGGAGGCCCGGGCTCATTCCTGAACCTGGGTCACAACATGACACGAGGTGTAGCAACCAGCACCTCAACCTCCAGCACCACTGGACCAGCTAACAAAGTAAGTTTCTGAAAGGTGTGCATCACCTCTGTGATGGAATTTTCTGGGCTTTACAGATAAAGCAGCACATTGTCAACATAAAGAGCCAGCTTGTGTTCACCTTCCCCCATATACTCCTCTTATCTTAGGATTTAGCTGAATATTTTGAACAAGTAGCTTAATGTAGAGTACGAATAAGATATGGTGTTAGGGGCAACCATGATGAGTACCCTCCCCATTGCAATCATTATTCAATGTAAAATGTTCCAATAGTATTACCTACATTTTTCTGTTCCTCCTAAACTGTATCCCGGTAAGAAAGCTTGCATTTTACAATTATCCAGTCTGTCAGTAAAAATTGTTAAGTTTAGCACCTTACTGAGTCATTGCTTTTTTCTCCCAAACCAGTAATTATAAAACATAAAATATGGTGAAATGTGCGAATACTGTTTCTTTTTTTGCACACACTCAGTGTGTGTTGCTTTCATAAACAACTCATGCATCACTCTTGTGAGACTGTGAGCAACACAGGAACTCCCTGCTTCCTGACTGGCCAAGACTTGGATCTGGCCAGAGCCCTGGAAAAGCACAACCAACTATTAAAAACAAAACCCCACAATCTGGTGCAGTGTTTTCTATAGTCTTGTGCCAGACTGACTGAAATTTCATTTTTTAACAGCAGCCATTTTTTGAACACTTTATTCCTTACCTTATTAGTTCATTTATTACTCAGGTCTGGATTAGATAGCAGGAAATATCCTGTGTATTGAGATACGTTGTAATTTATTATGTGTCACTTTCCATTTTTCAGTTTTCTTTTGCTCTGTTTACTTTGTACGGTGCACTGAGCCCCAGGGAAAGGGCACCCTGCCCCCAAAGAAAATCCTTAACACACCTGCAGTGTCACTTCATGTTTTTTATACTCCAATCAGTGTATCTTTTTCTGGGAGTTTTAGAGTTTCAAATTAATTCTTCTATAGAAAATTTTGTTCTTTGTGTGTGTCATCTTCAATTCTGGTCACCTATCCACTTACCACACACATATTCACTTGCTTGATCACACCCTTTAGCCCACTCACCGTTTTCCCCACCCACTCACTTTCTCACCATGCATATGCATACT
Source organism: Neoceratodus forsteri (assembly GCA_016271365.2). Lineage (NCBI taxonomy): Eukaryota > Metazoa > Chordata > Ceratodontiformes > Ceratodontidae > Neoceratodus > Neoceratodus forsteri. The sequence goes on along the minus strand of CM028130.1, from coordinate 95,100,721 downwards.
AACACCCCACCCAAGAGCATCTTAATCAAATCTTTGTTTGATATAGTAAACTAAATGTTAAATATGCAGCTATCTTCAGGTTGCTGAATTAGCTGCTTCTTTAGAAAAAAAGAAGTAAATACTTTGGGGGAGAGTTTCAAAAGGGTTTTTCATGGACGCAAATGAAGGCTGTGCTTCCATCTGCATCCATCTGCTTGTATCCTGCAACTCTGCTGCTATTTTCAGCAGTTGCATCTGTGTTCATCAAAAAATCACAATTTGTAGCAAAAAGAGAGCACAGTTGCAGGTTGCATCCAATTCTGATGCACTTCTGTTTGTGGATACAACTTTGGATGCTATTAGACCATTTAATATATGGTCTAGCATATTTGGATGCATTTTCCATTTGAAAATAGTGGAGCACGCATCTTGGATGGATGCTTTTGAAGATCCTGCTCCCCATCTCTTGTCTTGGTAATGAGCCACTCACTTACAAGTCTACCTGCTGACTCTTGCTGTAAACAGATCCATAGGAAAAAATCAGAAGGCAAACAAAGGCATTTATAATGTGTTTATAATAAATATGTATTCTAAGTAAATAGCAAACAACCGACCTCTGGAAAATTGCAGCTTTTTAAAACCAAATGAATACATGAAATCACATAGTATCCCCTGGTGGCACTCACTGCAGAAGAACTATTTGACCGTATTTTATAGTGTTTCAACTGATTTCTACAATGTTTTATATGGTAATTATTAAAACATTTTTTTCTGTAAAAATCCAGTTTATACCAGGGTGTGGGCAGTGCTGAGTTTATTTATTTATTTAGCTTTTGTTGACTACATAAATGTTGACTGGGTAAGTATAGTGCACTAGACAAACAAGATTGGGCTGGTGCCAACAAGGTTGAACTTGTTATCTTGACCATTGTCTCTCACCAATTTCTCTGTGACTATTGTAGTTATATGAAGACCACATCCAAAGTCAGTTTTACAGATTTTCTGTGTTCATTTCACACATGGAAGGGTGTGGTGCACCAGCACTACTTTTCAATGCACAGTGGTTCAGTCCCACCTAACACCAGGCTATTAGTTTTGTCCCTAGCTCCAAACTCACTTATAGCACCCCCCTGAATAGCACTGATTTTTTTTTATTCTCTGATGGTCTAGATTGGACACTGGACCCACCAGGTATTTGGGGAGAGGAGGGTCATATTTTTCTGTTTCCATATGGGCCAAGTTGGGCATCAGACTGATGAGGTAGTTTGGGGGAACGGTGACAGATTTCGTTTATTCCCTGACAGGCTGTTGTATGCAATGGTTTATGAGAGGAGGGGGGCAGATTTTGTTTATTCACTGATGGTCCAGATCAGGCCTTGGACTCATCAGGTAGCTGGGTGGAGGAAGAAGGATGGATCATACTGGGCACTGGACCCATTAGGCAGTTAAGGTGGGGGGGCAGATTTATTTATTCCCTGATGAGCCTTGTTGGGCACTGGACCCATTAGGTAGTTTGTGGAAGGGGGAAAATCTCTTTTTATTCCTTGACAGGCCAGGTCAGGCATAGGACCATGCAACTACACTGCAGGTTGGGTTGGATTGTGTATGGCAATGTGATTCCTGTATGAATTTTGGGAAGAGTTCAGATCTGAAATTGAGCACAGAGAGAAGGAACGAGTGAGAGAGGGAGAGTTGGGTGGTGGAGCCAGAATCACTGGGGGTTACAGCCTTTGAAGTGTGTGTCATCAGTCCCCCAGGTCCATTCTCCTGTGCTAGTGCACTGTGGGGTGAAAGTGGTGAAGATGCATTAACAGGCTGTTAGAAAATGGCTAAAAGAATCCTAGCTTTCTGATTGGCTAGGACACCAATCTTGCTGGTATTTTTCAGTAGAGCCCACAGAAAAACAAGTACCCATTTGGGCTGCCCCATTGCTTGAGATATTCTTGGGCACCCCGAATGTTTGAAACTAGCAGCCACCATGTTTTGCTCCCGCTAACCTGCGACCGAGCAATGACGACCTCATTTGTCCATGGGAGAGAACCCGCTGCCCACACATTTATTTATTTATTTTTTCTCCATTCAATATACTTTATTAAGCATTTTGAGAAAACAAAAGGAATAAACAAACAGTTAAACACCTAAGACAATACAGATTTTCCATAACCTTATACAATAGGCAATGAATATAACCACTTGTAGATTACCTTGGTTCCACTAGGCCTCAGGCCTCCCCTCCCTCCCTCCCCTCTACTCCCTCATATGACTCAAAATAAAGAGATAGCTCGTACCACCATTCAAGTTTAGCTTAACATACATAATGCAGCAAAACAAAAAAAAAGGAAGGAATGCTCCACAGGGAGATAGACTTCGGTATCCTGTTAAAGACCAGCTCAGGGCCAGGAGTTGAACTATTATTATACCAGCTTCTTTAAAATTACTTGTGCACCTAACTAACTATTTTCTTATTAGGTAAGTACAGTGCATAAAGCTTCCCCCATATTTTATCAAAGCTTTTAAGGTTATGCCTTAAAGATGCAATCGTTCTTTCCACCCTAAGGTTAAAAAGTAGTTCGTTCAGCCATTCATTATAAGTGATTTCTGTGGAATCCTTCCAGTGCTTAAGCACCAGTTTTTTAGCTGTGTGGGAGATAAGGGCCAAATTGAACCTCCTCTCTTTAACAAGCACAGTGGCATAGTCCCCCACTATACAAATCTCAGGTATAAAACACTCTTCCAGATCTAGTAAGGGGTCTATTTTACCTTGTATCTCTTTCCGTAACACCTTCACCCTCGGACAGTCCCATAATATGGGAAGCAGAGTACCCTCAGCCTTACCACATCTAGTGCATGTGTTATCATTTAGTTTACCCATGGCTGCTAATTTGGAGGGAGTTAGATACATATGGGCCCAGATATTCAAAAGGGTTGCACCATGCGCAATAGGGTTGTGCCAGCTCAAGTCAGAAAATACGCCATTCTGTGATATTCAGCAGGAGGCAGTTGCCCCCCCAAATCACGCTGAGCAACAGCGCAATGATAATGAATGCATGCACAACTGAAGGGGGAGGAACCATGCATAAATGGCGCAGTGTGATATTCAACAACATGCGTCATGTGAATAGGGGAGCAAGCGGAAGTTGCACCATAGTGGAAATGAGCCAAAATAAAAAGGAACAAGGGAGAGTCACAAGAACACTACAGGGAAGCCACAAGTTGCTGAACTATAGCCAGCCACACAGGCAACACACACACACACACATACAGGGCAGGACAGTGAAAGGGCACCTGCAACCCACAGGATCAGGGGAAGGTGTGGGAGCCACAGTGCAGAAGGGGGAAGTGCCACACAGCAGTGAGGCCAGCACAGTCAGGTGTTCCCGGTGCAGGGGAAGTAGCAGCCAGGACAGTGGGGGGAACACAGAAACAGCTGCCGGGGGGGTGAACATAAGCCAGGGACATGGCCAGTGCCACCATCCAGATGGAGGCAGTAATGATGGGGGTGAGAAGGTGGGCAGCAGGGGGGCACAGCCGTGGACGGGCCCGTCGGTGGTATGCCCCCAACAGACAGTACCGAGCCTACACCAGCTTCAAGCTGTATAGTGATACAGAGATCGTGGGATGGTACTGCCTGAATCGGGCAATTCTGAGGCGACTCTGTGAGCTGTGCAGTGATGTGATGCAGGTACCCACACGACGGAGCCATGCTCTGTCAGTGGAGACCAAAGTGACAGCTTGCATGTGCTTGCTCACCACGGGTACCTTCCAGAGACCAACAGGGGACACCACAGGCATAACCCAGTCAGCCGCGTCATGCCACCTCACCCAATTCCTCAGTGCACTGCTGCCACATGCTGCGGAGTATATCCATTTCCTTAGCACAACGGCGGAGCGCACAGTAAACATACAGGAGTTCCACAGGGTAGCACGTATGCCTGGCATGCTAGGGGCAATAGACTGCACCCTTGTGGCCATCCGCACACCATCTGGCCCTGAGGTGGCCGCATACATGAATTGCAAGGGCTATGCTAGCATCAACTGCCAGGTGGTGTGCGATGCCAGGGGGCACATAATCAATGTCTGTGCCACGCACCCTGGGGGAGCACACGATGCCTTCATCTGGCACCAGTTGGCACTGTGCCACAGATTCGAGAGTGGGGACATCCCCACTGGCCACCTAGTGGGTGAGTATGCAAACCACACGGACAAACATAGGGCTTGGGAGGGGCATGGTCAGAGGTGACATGGGTAGTGGCCTACATGGCCCGGGACAGGGTGATGCTGATCACCAAGGTAACCTCCACCCTCTACGCACAGGTGACAGTGGATACCCACTCCGTCCCTGACTGCTCACACCATACCGGCGGCCCACGACCCAATCACAGCAACGCTACAGTGAGGCACATGCCACCACACGAAATGTCATCAAGCGGGTGTTCAGGATGCTGAAGGCACATTTGACCCTGGCCCCCCCTACAACTTACCTCGCCTATCGATTTTGCTGAGGCCACAGGTCTCAAAATGATGATGGTCAACATTTTAAGCCTGCCTAAAAAACTTGTACAGCTGCAAGCCAGGGCTGCACACGTTAACCCAGACCTTATCATAATTACTGAGTCGTGGTTAAAAAAGACGAACACTGATCAACAAATATCACTGCAGGGCTACAATTTATTTAGAGCAGATAGAGAGTCTAGAGGCGGGGGTGTGGTTATCTATGCCAAATCTAAGTACTTGGTCACCAATATTAGTTGCAAATCTCTAGCCAAGGAATTTGAGTTAGTTTCGCTGAGCCTTCATCTCCCTCCTCGGAATGTATCACTATCCTAGGTGGCTATAGACCCCGTCTGGTGGTGATGAAGTCCTTAATCTTTGAATCCATGTTCATAGATGCAAAACTGAAACAATATTTCTAGGAGATCTAAATATGGACTGGCTGTCACCTAAATCCATGGCCTCAAATCCTTTGTGACGAGCTAGGTCTTGGGCAATTAGTCAGAGAACCTACTAGAACAACACTCAAATACTGCCAACAGTTCCATTCTAGATGTGGTACTAACCACCCATCCACACAAAATATCTCATTTGGCAGTGTTTCACAATGACATGAGCGATCATGGAATTGTTGCTTGCATAAGATCTCAAATTAAGGCCCGCCGCAACCCATCTTTATAACAAAAGATCCTTTCACAAATTCAGTGCAGTAAACTTCCTATCTGACCTGGAGCATGATCAGATGGCAAGATCTTTACCTAGCCAAAGATGTCAACAAGGCAGCTTGCATCCTTAATGACAAACTCACTACAATAATAAATAAGCATGCCCTTTCATCAAAGTAAGGGTAAGGAACAATTCAATCCCTGGTTCACCTCGGATCTCAAGGCAGCCCTTATAGCTCGAGATAAGCTCTGGGCTAAAGCTAGACATTCCAAGAATCTTCGGATTGGCAGGCCTTAGAACAGCCAGGAATAACTGTGTGAAAATCGCTCTTCTAAAGCTAACTATTATATTTCTACTCTCGAACAAGCTAAAGGTAACCCTCATAAAATATGGAAGACTATCAAAGCTATAGAAGGACCCTCTGTCCCAACAAAGATAGTCGAAGTGGCAAGATTGTGGAAAACAAGTCCCTAATCCTGGAGGAACTTAACTCCCACTTTGCCACAGCTGGATTAGCTTTTGACTCGTCACCTTATGCTGGTGCTGGGTGAGCCAGCATACCCCTCCCGCCACAACTAGTCCTGCACCCAGTCCTTCCAACTGCACAAGATAACTTATAAAGAAGTAGAAGATTCTCTTCTTAGCTTAGACACCAAAAAGCGAGGGACGATGGCTTGGAACCCTTTTCCTAAGGTCAGGCTATGCCCATCTCACTGCCCCAATTCTCCACATCTTCAATCTTCCATTACATCTGCTGCTGTGTCAGTCCTGCTGGAAATCAGCACATATCCTCCTCTATTTAAATCTGGTAACCCATGCGATGTAAACAACTATAGGCCTATCTCCATATTGCCTATCCTTTCTAAAGTTCTCAAAAACTGATCCATATTCAGTTAAAATCTCATTTGGAAACCTTCTCTCTCATTAACCCAGCTCAATCTGGCTTCCGGCTAATCATAGCACAATCACTGCACTAGCAAAAGTAACCAATGATTGGATCTCTGCTATAGATGGTAAGAAGGTAACTGGTGCAGTCTTTTGGACCTCAGCAAAGCTTTTGATACTGTTGATCACAAACTATTAGTCAATTGCCTTGCAAAGCTGGGTGCCACATACCATACCACCCAGTGGTTCTCTAGCTACCTAACTGGAAGATTCCAAAAAGTAAAGGCGGAAGGCTTTTTTTCTGCTGCCTTGCCAGTTGCAAGAGGAGTCCCCCAAGGATCCATCTTAGGCCCTATCTTGTTTTCTCTGTACATCAATGACTTAGATGCTAACATATCAACGTCCAATCTGCACTTTTTTGCAGATGATACTGTGTTGTATACTTCTGGCTCATCGTTATCTGAAGTCAAGGGAGTGCTTCAAGTGGACTTCGCACAACTTGAGCATAATTTAATAAAAGCAAAGCTTCTGCTCAATGCCAAGAAGACTAAAGCGATGATATTCTCCCGCAGTGCTGTCTCAGGCCCCCCCAATACTCTTGCCCAAGACTTCATTGTCACCACGCTAAACGAGCCTCTGGAAGTTGTAACCAAATTTAAATATCTAGGTATCTGGATCGACAATAAATTATCTTTCAGTCACCACATCGAAGATGTCTCTAGAAGGTTAAAAGCAAGGTTAGGTTTCTTCTACAGAAATAGGCCCTTTTCCCCTTGAAACTCGAAACAAGCTTGTACAGGCCACTTTTCTCCCCTACTGACTATAGCGATGTAATCTATTCCTCCACCACTCTTGCAAATCTAAGTAAACTGGACATCCTTTATCACCGTGCTTCTGGGTTCATTACCAACTCTCCTACTGCTCGCACCACTGTGACTTATATGCAGCTGTTGGTTGGACATCCTTACTACTAGACGCCTGCTCCATGCTGGGCTATGTACTCTTAAACTGCTCCTGCAGAAATTGCCAAGCTATCTCTCTTCCCTTATTAGTATCTCACATAGTGCATACTCGTTAAGAAAATCTGACTTTATTATGCTTGACATACCAAGGATCGGACTTCCTTTGGTGAACGTATATTGCATATGCCCTTCCCTCCATTTGGAACCAATTACAAACCGTGATTGAAACTAACTAGCCCAGTTTCAATAAACTTCTACAAATCACTAAGTTCAGCCAAAATAAAAGACACCTGTAACTGTCATTAAGTCTCTTCCTTCCCCATGTGTGCCATATTTATCCACTGGTAAGGTATAATTGATTTGTCATATTAACTGCTTTCCCTTCCCCTTCAACTCCTGGCTTTATCTTTGCTTACGCTCCACTGCTACTCTATCAAATCTCTCCTCCCTCCCTTATCAGTTGTAGACTGTTGTTTGTTCTAGCTGCCAAAATACTGTATATTTGATTTGATTTGATTAAATCAAATCACACCAGTCATCATGTTTCATTTATCAGTATGCGACCTATAAGTCGCTTCCCTGTCTCATATCAATGCTTACCACCTGCGGTCACCCTATGTGGTACCCTTGTATGTATAGCCAGCCTGTATCATGTAACGTGTATTTCATGTATATACTGTTATTACCTATCTGTGTTTGTACTTTAAGTGTTTATGTCACAGGACCTCCTTGTGAATGAGCTTGCTCAATGGAGTTTTCCTGCAATAAACTTGAACTTGAACTTGAACATTTCCATTGCCTGGACACCTCTGGCAGTGCTCTACAGTACAGCCCCTCAAAGGCCTGTGTGCTATTCCGGGCCTGTTGCATCCTGCACAACATGGCCAACGAATGTGGGATAGCTGTACAGGTCGAAGAGCAGGACAGCGATGGGGACGATGAGAACACTGGTGACAATGGTGATGGGCAGCCCCCCCTCCTTGGGCGATGGGACCCCCAACTGCTCTGGCTGGCACAGCTGCACCAGGACACCATCACGGAGGAGCACTTCAGCCAACCCAGGTAAGTCATGGGGCCATGTGCAACCACCAGTGGCTAAGGCACAACCCACAAACATGCATGGACACACACCAGGGGTGCATGCCATCAAGGGAAGTGGCCAAGCATGGAAACACACACACCACCAGGGATGGGTGAGGTCTAACATGGCACGTGGACAGACACACACACACACACACAGTGCACCAGACATGCACAAAGGGTAGGAGGCACACCGACCCAGAACACCACCCCAGCCACACACATGTCCACAGACCACCACGCCCACTGCCTGTCATTGTGCATGTGTCAAATGCTGGGCACCATTGCACATTGGTGTACAGTGCAATGCAGGCATCATCATGCACACGCAACTGTTAACAGCAGCTGGGAGGGTGTGCAGATGGACTGCGTGTCTGCATGCAGGGCCAGGTACCCACCCATGCATTGCCCCAACTGAATGACACAATGCACACAGGGCAGCATCAGACAGTAGCCACGTTGGGAGACAGGTCAGTCACATGCCACTGTGCCCCGGCTGCCACGGATGCATGGGCAGCCCCGCTGAGACCCGCCAGCACTGACAGGCTGGCCACTGGCCTCATGGGGTGGCACCGATGGTCCCTCAGGAGTTCCACTGCGTGAACATGACCGTGTTTGTGCAGGGGTTTGCAGCACACCGAACATGCCTGCGCCAGGCATGCTTGGGATGCCCGCAGCTGAACCCGGTGTCGACAAGGAGGGTATCACACAATGCCGGGAATGGGGGGGTGGACATTGCACTGCGCGGTGTCTGCGCCGCATGGGCAAATAACTGTGTGCCCCCTGTGGCCATGGCAGCTGTGATTGTATGTGTCAGCCTGTCAATGGAGTCCCCATCACTGTCCCCCTCTTCGACCTCAGTGGAGAGGCCCACCACCGCTGACCCATGCAGATGCTCAGGAGCTGTAAGGGAAAACAAAGTCGCGTTACTGCATGTGACCTACCCTGTCCCCCCCAATAGAAAGACCATGACCTACCATGCAGTGATGGGCTACCACCCGTCTGGAATCCACCACCCAGAACACCCTCAATGGCACAACGCTGCATGCTGCCATCAACCCTCTCCTCCTGTGGGGTCATGCGTAGCACCTCTGGCTGTCCCCCACCTGTTGCAGATCATGCTGCCCTGATGGCAGCCACCTTCTCCTTAATCCTCCTCCAGTCTCTACCCATCTTCTTCTTGCACTCCTGCTTGGAGCGCTGGTGGCTGCCATGCAGGTTCACAGCCGCACGCCACTTCCTCCCATGCAGCAGCACGGGCCTGTGGTGTTCCCTGGCGTCTGCTGAGAAGCGACTCCTGGTCCAGGTAGGCCTCGAACAGGGCATCTGTCTTGGCCTTTGTGAAATTTGGCCTCCTCCTCCTCCCACAACTCTCTTCCTCTTCCTCCACAACTTGCTCGGTCATAATTCAGCCTGTGAGAATGACAGATGTTACCTGTGACTGTGTAGTCCCATGCATGTCCCAAAATCCACAGTCCACACTCCCAAACAGCATGCAACTCACCAATAGACTGCAGTAACTGACTATGGCCAGTGCAGCCCAATGTCACACTTTTATAGCGTAACCCATGCAAATGAGGTGAGGCGCAACTTTAAGTGGATGCAAATTGCAGTGACTGCGCCAATGGCTGATTAGCTGATTTGCATATGACGGCTGAATATCGCGCTTTTGCACTTTGTACAATTGTGTTGAACGTGCTGAGCCAAGGGCGCAGTTCTGTGACATGCGCAGTACACACCTAACTGCACATGCCCAGGTTGATGACGCAGGCACCTGCCACGCTGCTGACGTGCTGTGCACAGGAGGCAATGCAGGGCAAGGCCACCACTGTGCCAGTGGCGCTACAGCGCTGTTCACCTATATGGCTTTGTGGCACTGGGGCGTCGTAGGCACAATGGGGCAACAGCGCAGTAGGCCGCTACAGAAGGTGGCACACAGGCACCCAATCACACTACATGCATTGGGTTCCAATCGCACTGTGGCTGTCCGTGTGCCAGAGACCCTTGACCCTGTGCCCGACCTTTGCCCCCTAGGCGCCATGCGTCAGGCATGGGTGCACCACTATCGTGCTGTTCGGTGACAGCATGATAGGGAATGGCAGCGCTGTACCACGCAGCATCTGCACGTGGCGGAACCGTGCTGCAGAGCGCCATTTTGACTTTACCGAGCAATAGAGATGGCACGGAGGACAGCTGCCCAGTGGAGCCAGGTAGAAATGGCAAACTTGGTTGCCGTTGTGGAGCCACTTGTTGGCCCAGTGTTTGGTGAGGCACCCCTGGACAGGTCCAGGAGTCAGGTGTGGCAGGAGGTGGCCGATGCCCTGGAGGAGGCCACAGGAATAGGGCGGATGGCGGAGCAGTGCTGCCACAGATATGGGGACCTGAGGCGGAGGGACCCGGACCTGCTTGCCCGCCTTAGGTGTAACATCCATACACTTTTATCTTCCATATGGGTATCACGGTTGCATGTGTCTGGAACATGGGCCGGGGGCCATCCGGTGTTGGCTGTGGTGGTGTTATCAGGGTGTGGGGTGGGTGGGTCTGGCTGTGTGGGATTGCACACACATGGGGCAGGGGGACTTTGCTATAGGATTGTACTGATGTTCCTCTCTCCATGTTTGCACCTTAGGCCCAGATGAGCGACGGCTGGTGAGGGAGAGGAGGCGCCAGCAGGAAGACCATCACTCCAGGAGGGGCGAAGGTCCACAGAGGCAGAGGGACCAGCCTGATGATGGTGAGTGCCTTACATCCATGATTACTATTGCATGCTGTGTAACAGGGAGGGCAGCGGGGGCATGGCCATCATCCATTGACACCACTGCCATGCACGCAACTTGTTACAGTCAGCACTGTCAAGTGGCACTGCATGTCTAGGAGTGCGTCAATGGTGGTCCATACGTGCACCGGGGTACATGGCTGTGCCACTGCCTTTGCACCACAAAGCCATGTCACTAAACAGCCACAGTGGTGCTGTGCAGGCCTTGGCTGGTGGCTGTGTGCAGTGGTCTGCATGGCTCAGTGCACCTGGGTGGGCAGGTCTTGTGGACGCGATCACTGTGGGTGGTCGCACACCCTCACAGAGGCATGTGCCATGCACAGTGGGTGGGCTGCATGGGGCTGTGCATTCACACCTATTGACTCTGCTCCCTTGTCCTAGGTGGACGGCAGCTGCAGGCAATCAGGGAGGCACTGCAGGAGATCCTACATGTTGCCAGGGCATCACTGGAAATCCTGGAAAGGATAGACAGGCTGGGTGTCAGACGGCATTATGGCGGGAGGAGCAGCCAGAGTGGGGAGCGGGGCTCCCGCTGAGCTTACCAATGCCCCTGATTTACCCTACCCCCCTGGACCCACCCTCACACCCCTCCTTCCTCTACCATTTGTTCACCCTGCCCCTACCCACCCCCACCTTGTTTGTGGCCCTCCCCAAACTTTTGTAAATATTTGTACATAGTTTTGTTTACTGTTTTTAAATACATTTCTTTTGATATGCCTACTGTGGTGGTCTCTGATTTGCAGTGGGCTATATGTGCTCAGCTGCAGTGGTGTTCATGGCATCAGAGGTGGTGCAGTCATGTGCGTGTGTGTGTCCATGGGGATGTGAGTATGGTGTGGGAGTGGCTATCAGTCACCGTCTGTGGCATGTGTGTTGTTCCCTGTGCACTGGATGACTGTGTACAGTGATCCATGGTGCATGCTCTGTGTCCATGGCACACCTGTCAGACCGTCCATGGCCTGTGCAGCTGACACCCATGCATGTCTGTGACATGCATGGTCCACTGGCATGTCAGTGGTGGCTGTCCATGAAGGACAGCCACTGTACCAGCACCATGCTGGGTTGCCTCCTGTCACTGGTGTGGTGCATGTCTGCCCCGGGTGACACTGTGGCCTCTGCTGTTGTTGTCCCACCTCCATGCTGTCACTAGTGTGTGTCGCAGGGGATCTGCACCACTGTTTGTCACTTGTGCTCCGGGAAAATGCTGGTGGCGTACAGCTCCACAGTGCCTGTGCAGGGTGCCTGGCACTTCTGTGCCATGGAGGAGTGCTGACTGTGTGTACACAGTTTCCATGGCCACACGCTGGGGGCTTGGTTGCCCCGCTACTGTGTCCCTGTGTTGATGTGCCCTTGGGTATGGGTGGGTGTTTGTCCATGCACTGTGTTGCATCCTGTGTGGTGCATGCTTCCATGCACCACTGTGGGTGTCTGCACTGGCTGTTGTGGCCAGTGCTGGGTCGGGGTGTGTCCTTGGGAGGGTGTGCAGGGTGCTGCACCACTGGTGGTGGGGTCCGGGGCATGCCCTGTCATGTGTGGGGTACCTTGTGTGCCGATGCATGGTTGGTCTCTCAGCTGTACCTCAAGGGGGGGATGTGCGTGGTGGCACTGTGTATGCAGTCATTGGATTGCTGTGTGCTGCCACCTGCTGACGGGTGCTCATGTTGGGGCTGCCTTGCATGGTTCTGTGGTGCACAGGGTTGCATTGTCACAGTGGGGGTGGTGGCATGCATGGGGTATCCTGCACTGGTGGACGCTGCTCCTGGGCAGGGTGTCTGAGGGTCACGGTGCAGGGTGTGCTCTGCATTGGTGGGATGGTGTGGCACATGGTGGTCAGCCCTCCTTGTGTGCCAGTCACAGCTTGCCAGGGGATGTGATGGGGCACCATGGCCTGGCTGTGGGTTGGTTGCTGGTCTCCATGGGCCAGTGGTTATTCCAGCCCTCCCCCAGTTGTGCAGTGCATGGGGTGTGGGGGGATGATGTCTGTTCTGCTGTGTGTTCCTCTGCCCATCTGTGGCATGGGTGGTGGGCCCCTGCATCCCTGGTTGTGCTGTTGCATTGCTGCCCTGCTGCTGGGGAGCATCTCTGGTTGCGCTATGGTGCATCTGGACTGCTCAGCTGAACATCCCTTGTTGCATTATGGCACATCAGATATGCTCAGCTTCACCTCCTTAGTTGCGCTATGGCGCAGGTGGTGCGATATTCAGTCGTCGGTTGTAGGCGCATCTTGGCCAGTGCAGTTTTTGAATATCGCGCCTCTTGCGCATGGGCGCAATGGACTTGCACTTGCTCCTGCTGTTGCGCACTTTTTGGGCACAGTTTGAATATCTGGGCCATTGTGCAATATGTAAAATTGCATTATCCGAAGATTATCATTGGAAGTATAAGAAAAGGCTGCCTGCCATATCTTTTCCCAATTAAAATCCTTAGTGGGAAATTGTTCTGCCCAGTATGCTGACCTACCAGATACCCCAGGACGAATAAGGGGATATAAAGTTACAGTAATTTGAGAGACCACATAAGGTTGCCAGGCCAAGGTTCATAATGCATCTATGAGTCCTGATTGGTCCTCATCCCATTTATCATCCCCCAATTTGGTGACTAGTAAGTGCCTAACCTGGTATCCATAAAAAATCTGCCTCTCAGGAATATTTAACATAGACATAAGATCTTTAGTAGATTTGAGTTTGCCTTCCTCCCAAAGGATTGAGACTGTTAAATTGGGATTTTGAGATGCTATATAAGGCTTTAGACACTGCCCACTACTTTTAAAATTAGGGTTTGAATATAGAGGTTGGGAGATATCCTTAAGGTTATCGTATTTAATAGCCTTACATAGCTGCTTGTGGACCTTAATAGACATTAAAATTAACTCATCTCTAAGGAATGGATGACACTCTTTGACAGTTGTGTATAATAGGGCAGGCGGGTCTATACCGCTCTGCCTAATCCAGTGACGTTCTAGTTGTAACCACACTGGCTCATGAGTGTTTTCCTGGGTCTGGGAGGCAGGATAAATCCAACATAAGTATTTGGCCATGTGGGTTGCTAAATAATAATGGTAAAAGTTGGGAAGTTTAAGGCCTCCACATAGCTTCGCTGCTCCTAGCCTCATATACGACCTTCTCGGCGGTTTCCCTTTCCACAAAAACTGGGAAATAACACTATGGCATTTCTGGAACCAAGAATATGGAAGGTGGAAATTAAGCATGTTTAGAGGGTAAAATATCCTTGGAAGGACATTTATCTTTATCACACTAACTCTTCCCTGTATCGAGAGATGTAAGGGGGCCCATCTGTCCAGATCTAACTTAATAGTTCCTAATAAAGAGTCTAGGTTAAGCTTCTTAATCTGCCTCATATCCCTGGAGATAATAAGTCCTAGATATTTAATTTGGGGGACCCAACTCAGATTTGCATTATTTATCTGGGTACGCTGTGTGTAACAATTCAGTGGCATCACTGTGGATTTGTCAATATTTAATTTATAGTTTGCTAACTTCCCAAAGGCTTCTATAATGCTCAGAGCTGCCGGGATTGAAGTCTCTGGGTTCGTTAGATGTAGCAGAATGTCATCCTCATAAGCAGACAAACAGAGATTAAGATGGCCCATCTGAATACCCTGCACCAGGGGGGAATGCTGCAGAAAGTACAGTAAGGGCTCAATATATAAATTGAATAACATTGGCAACAGCGGGCATCCCTGACGGGTGCCCGTGTGCAGTGGAAACGAGTTGGAACATACCCCATTACAAAAAATTTTTGCCGTAGGATTTGTGTACAGGATATTAATTCATTGGATACATTTATCTGGGATACCAAATTTCTCAAGAACTGAAAACAAGAAAGGCCAACTGACTCAGTCAAAAGGCCTTCTCTGTGTCCAGGGATACCAGAACCACTGGGAGCAGGCCTGACCTGGACTCAGAGAAGATATGGAAGAGCTTTCTTAAGTGGTCTACGGAAGACTTCCCTGCCACGAATCCCACCTGTTCCAAACTAAGCAGGGGTTGCCAAACCTTGGCTAACCTTGTTGCCAGGATTTTAGAAAATAACTTAATATCATAATTCATTACGGATATAGGCCGGTAATTGCCTACCATGGTTTTGTCCCTGCCCGGTTTTGGTATCACCATAATGAGCGCTTCCAGCAGGGTTGAGTCAGTTATCCCTGACTCACAAAAAAAAAAATTAAACACCTGCAAAAGCAAAGGAGAAAGCTGCTGTTCAAATGTTTTGTAAAACCATGGCAGGAACCCATCAGGTTCTGGGGCTTTATCATCGGGAAGGGCATGTAAATCCTCCGATAATTCTTGCCTTCCTATCTAACTAACTAGGAACTCACTTTCCGATGGCGACAGCAAGGGAAGATGACCATGCTGTAGGTAATTCTTAATTTCCAACAGTGATGGAGGATGGATTAAAGGGGAGTATAAGTCTTTATAGTATCTCTCAAACTCTTGAACAATCTCCCTGGGTTTCGTAAGCAATGTACCATCATTACAGGAGCTCACCGCCACCACCATTCTAGATTCCTCCTGTTTTTTAAGTCGCAGTGCCAGTAAACAGCTCGCTCTATCACCTTGCTCCATATATTTTGTATGAGACCTGAACAGCGCAAATTGTGCCTTCTCCCTTAAAATTTCTGAATATTGATTTCTTAGCAGAGCTAATTGGGTTAGGGTGTCTTCACTTGAAATTTGATTTGCCTTATTTTCCAGATTTTGAATTTGGGCTAACAAGGAAGAGGAAAGGGCCTCTCTTTTCTTTTTTTGAATTGTGGCCAACCGTATACACTCTCCCCTAATAACACATTTAATTGCGCTCCATATCATATCTATATGTTGTATGGAGTCAGAATTCCAGGCTATATACTGATCTATAGAGCTTTTGAGGATATCCACTATTTTTGACTCTTGAAGCATTTGTACATTCAACCTCCAACTAGTATCTTTCCCGGTAGAATTGAACAAGGTTCCCTCCAACCAGATAGGCGCATGGTCCGAGATAGTTCTAGGGATAATCCCACTGCCAACGAGCCCAGTCAACATTAAATTATTAACTAGAAAAAAATCTATGCGCGACAGGGATCTGTGTACAGCAGAGTAGCATGTAAACTGCTTGAGACTGGGGTTTAATAGGCGCCATGGGTCAATGAGTTTGTGATCTGCCATAACTTCTTTAAGCACTAGCTGTGCAGGAATTAGCAATTTTTAACCCCGACTACTTGACCTGTCTAACTCTGGAGATTGCACCAGGTTCCAGTCCCCTGCCAGTACTATTGGTACTTTCGGGTAGGATTCTAGGGTTTGTGAAAGGGCAGTAATAAATTTGGGGTAATCATTATTAGGCCCATAAATTGAACCCAATAACACTTCAACATGATTTAGTATTCCCAGTAGAAGTATAACCCTACCTTGTGGATCTATGTGCACTCTCTGCAGCTGGAAAGCTGTATCCCGAGTAAAAGCTATGGCTACTCCTCTCTGAGCCGTGGCATTACCTGCTGCATGGATTTGTCCGATTTAACGCCTTCTAAACAGGATCTTTTCTTTCTCCAGTAAATGCGTTTCTTGGAGAAAGACTACCTTACTACTTAGTGACTCAAGATGCCTCAGGATTTTGTAGCGTTTAATCCTATTCCTGGCTCCCCTTACATTCCAGGATACAAGCCTCGTCATTCTACCATAACTATACTAACAAGGAAATCAATTGGGATACCACTCAAGTCAGGCAGATTGAGTCCCATCTCCCCTGCTATATCTTTTAAACAGAGCTTCGTTATGACACAGTGCTTCCCCTAAGCTTGTAATCTTTTTTCCTCCTTGCATCCCCAAGAATGGTGGATAACCCGGTCCCCCCCCACCCTCTACACTAAAGCCCAAAAATCTAACAATACTTATACCCCCTCTCTCCCTTATTATCCCAAAAATAATAAACCACCAATCCCCAGTCCTGTAGACTGTCCTCCTCCCCAAGTATCGGTTACAATACAACCTCGCTACCAAATATCCCGCAATCTTCCCTCACTCCTCCCCCTCCCGCTGCAGCATTAATTAAGAAAGGTATACTACATCTTCCCCCCGCAAAGTGACACTGTAATGTCCTAAGAACAGAGTTCAGTTTCCTGTCAGCCTGACCAGTCACTCCTTTAACTATATTACTTAACAAACCCTCGGGAATCTCCTTAACTATTCAACAACATATAACTCTAAAGAACCAGATTAACGGATCAAACTTGAATTATATCATAAGTAGAAGAAAACACTCTTTTCTATGATTAGAACGCCAACCACTATCAGTAGAAAAGTGTCCATGCATGCAATGTTATAGTCCCACTTTAAATTCGGTGAAACTCACAATATCTAGTAGAGACAGCACACTCTTGGAGGCCTCCTCATTTAAACAGGTCTGGAAACCTCTTCTTTAGGTCTGCAATAGCTTCTGACAGAGATTCATATGCTATCCATTTGCCCTCGTGTTGTACTTGTAGTATTGCAGGATACCACATGAGGAATCTTATATCCGCCGCGATTAGCTTCGTGACCACCGGGTGTAGCTCTGTGCGCCTCAGTCTCACCGATATCGGTAAATCCTGTGTTATTTGAATCCTTTTATTTTCCCACTGTATGTCCTTCGTTTCTCTGACTTTGTCCAATATATACTGTTTATCAAGATAATTCAGGAGACAAAAAATTAACGGACGTGGAGGAGACCCCTGCGGTGGTATGGGTCAAATAGACCGGTGGGCACGCTCTATTATATAGACAGGGCCATTCGGTGATGGGCCAGCTATTTTACTGCACAGCTTCTGTATGAATACCACCAGGTTCACCCCTTCTTCTCCCTCCGGTAGCCCTAGTGTCACTAGATTATTCCTGTGTGAGCGGCCCTCCAAGTCTTCCAACTTCTCCTCGGCCTTCTTCAACCTCTGTCTTCAGGTAGCCATCTCAGGTTCTGTTCGTGCCCTCCAGTCATCTAAGGACGGAATCCTTACTTCGTTATCCCCTGTCCTGATGTTTAGCTGGCTCAGGGAATTTTTTACCTCCTGTAAGTCTCCCACAACCGCCTGCAACGCTTCCTTTAGTGGAGCCAGGCCTTCGAAAAATGTTGCTCCATTAACAAGGCCTGAGAAACTGGCGGGTCCATTTCAAGCCCTTCCCCCATTTTGTTTCTCTTGGCCGGCTTTGTTTTGTCTGGAGACGTGGGTGCCGTGTGCTTGGGCCGTTGGAGCTTCATGTCAGCTTCCATATACCAGGAAAGTATGATCGGATAAAATAATGCAGCTCTCTCCTTATTCAGCTACTTTTCCCTGATATTAATGCACGAGTTTTAAACTTCAAATACTAATATCGAGTGGGGGGGTCCGCGGAGCTGAAAGACTCGCGTCTTAATCGGCAGTCATCGTAACCGGAAGTACATTTATTTTTTTATAAGTAGACCTGAATCCAGCACAGACACAACTCCCAACCTATGATCCCCCACCTGCTCTCACTGGTGCCTGTAGCCAGCAGCGCAACTCCCAACCTATGATCCCCCACCTCCTTTCACACATCTGCAGCAGCCACTTCCCTGAACTCCCGCTCCTGCCGTCTGTAACAGAGCTGTGGAACCGCACCCCACCCTCAAAACTCCCACAGAGAATGCCAACAAATAAATATATTCATAAAGAAATAGTGGCTCGCTTACAATGAAATGTGAGAATTAGTCACCCCAAGTGTTCCTATGGCACTTTAAAAACTGGACCGACTCCACCACTACCAAATTCAGATTCCCACTACAGGGACCTCACATTCCTTCTGCATCTCATTCCCATGGAACTACAAGTCCCATCAAACCCTGTGACTGATATGCACTCAGGCATCAAACATCAGCACCCTCTACTGGCAAGTACAGCACAGTATAGTACAGGGACTACTTAATAAGAAATTCATATTAAGATTCTTTCTTAACACCTATTACACCACTTTTTACCAATTTATTTTATTAAAAATGTTACAAAGGGCCATTTTCTAAGCACAATAATATCCTCCAGGATGGAGAAGATTGGGAAATACCAGACCTTCCAGGGGCTATAAGGCCCTCCGTGACGTTGGGCCTCGATATGCTTATGGAGGTCCAGTATTTTCCAATACCGTCCACCCTGTCGGGTATTATTGCTTATGCAGCAGCAACCCCAAGCCTCCCGTGCAGTGTTTGAGTCCCTCACTGTGACCTGTGTGGATGAGCTTGGAAAGGATAATGTTTTAGTACCCTGTCTATTCCACCTTCTGGTCATCACTTTGTTGCTGCTCTTCTTTATCTCCACTTGGAGTAATAAGTTGGGCATGGGACCTACCGGTAATTGGTAGAAGGAAGACATATTTGGTTTTTATTTCCTGATGAGTGAGGCTGGGCACTGGACTGGTAAGATGGGGGAAGATGGACAGATTTTTTTATTCCCTGACAGGCAGGGTTAGGAACTGGTCCTGTCAGGTTGTTAGGGGAGGGTCAGTTTTTTTTTTTTGTATTCCCTTATGGGACAGGTGGAACACCAGACCTGGAAAGTTGTTGGTGGAAGGGAATCATTTTCTGTTTTGTTTTTTTAATCACTAACATTTCAGGCTGGGCACCTTTTATGCCCTGACATTCAAGTTGAGGGGGACAGTTTTTTGATTCCATGATGGGCTGGGTAGGGTACTGGACCTGTTAGGCAGTTTGGGTGAGTAGGCAGATTTTTTATTCTTTAATGGGATGTATTGGGCACTTGACCAATCAGGTTGTAGGGTGGAGGAGGATTTTTTTTATTTCATGATAGGCTGGGACTGGATTGCATACTCTATCCATCAGGTTTCATGGATGAGAGTGAGATATATTTTTTGTTTTATTCCTTGCTGGGCAGGGTTGCGTAACAGACCGGTCAGGTAGTTGGGGGGGAGGTCATATTTTTTATTCCCAGCTGGATCAGGTTGGGCTCTGGATGTGTCAAGTTGTTGAGAGAGGGAGAGGGAGAAAGATATGCTTTATTCCCTGATGAGTTGGGTTGGGCACTGGACCCATTAGGTAATTAGGTGAGGGGACAGATTTTTTTTTATTCCCTATCGAGTCAGGTTGAGCACCAAAAATTATGTTCTAGTCTATATTCCCTGCCCTACCACTGTGGAACTCCTGTTCCGTGTGAAACTCGTGGGATACTGTGTGTATAAAAGTCATTACATAAAATCAGATTCTACTATATTTTACCATCACTGCGCTCCCAGAATCTAACTCCAGTGCTTTGTAAAGCACTGGACCTGTCATGATTGGTGGAAGAGGGACAGATTTATTTTTCCTTGACAGCTGGTTTGTACAATGAATCATCAGGTATGGGGGCAGGGGACATATTGTTTTTATTCCCTGTGAGGTAAGGATAATAAATTGATGATGTCCACACCAACATTTTTTCCAAAAGGCTTTGCTTCTGATGGGTGCGGTTAATCAAAGAATGTTGCCAAGTGTCAAGTGTTCCAAATGGGGGGTTGCGCAGTGGCAAGTGCTCCGCTGCTCACCATGCTGGGTTTGAGTGTGCATGGTAATATGAACCCTGCGTGTATGTTAGAGAGAGTGCAGAACTGAGATTGAGTACCAAGAGGAAAGACAGTGAGAGATGAAAGAGTCAGACGGTGGAGCCATCATCTTCTGCACTTATGATTATAGCCTCAGAAGTGTGTGCTGCCAGTCCTCCACCCCTTGGTTTCCTGTGGTAGTGTGCTACAGGCCAAACATGATGGAGAGGCCCAAACTTACTGGTAGCTGCATCAGCGAGGCAGCAGAGGGGGGCATATTTTTTTATTCTGTGACAGACTGGGCCTGCCAAGTAGTTTGGGGAAGAGTGACCGATTTCTTTCCTATTCTCTGAAGGGTCAGGAACTGGATCTGTCAAACTGTTTGGGGAAGGGGGTACAGATTTTTTGTTTATTTATTTATTGAAAATATCAGAATTAATACCTTTGAGTCAGAGACTCCTTTACAAAGGCTCCATGTCAGACAGTGCAGTAAAATACAGAGTAACAAAGTTTAAACATGGTGCAGGGAAATTACAATTTAACAACAGTACAATGGCAAGCAGTGGAAGTACCGGCAGTAACTGTTAAATACAACAGGCAGGACAAGTAGGGTCCATTGTCATGGTGCAGCAGGGGGGGGGGGTCAGAGGCAGTCACAGGCATAGTCCTATACTATATGGATCCATAGGAGGGATTTGAACTGGTCAAGTTTGGCTCCCGAAAGGATAGTGTTAGGGAGTGAGTTGAGCCAGAGGGGAGCCCTGTACCAGAAGGTTCTTTGCCCCATCGTGGTTTTGCAGAGGGGGACCCGGTAGAGGTAATTCTCTGATTGGCGGGTGTGCCAGGTTGTCAAGGGCAGTTGGAGCATAGGGGTAAGAGCGGGGGGAGGCATGAGGCCAGAAGTGATTTTTTTAGCAAGGAAACAGGTCTGATATTTTAGGCGACCATCAAAGTTTAGCCAGTTGGTGTCGGTGTAGAGCATGCAGGTGTGTGTGAGATGGCCACAGCCAATGGCTGTTATTCCTTAATGGTACAGATTGGACCCTAGACTCATCAGGTAATTTTTTACTGTTTTTGATCTTTCCAATATGAAAATAAAATTACTCTCACTGAGGTCAACACATCGTTTCATGCACTGGCACTTTTTAATGTAATAGAGTGAACATGCATGATATCTGATAGGCTGAAAACAATATCTCCTTGTAAGTAAGCATGGTGAATAGATTAAAGCTTTTTTCATGTTGGCTAAAAGTTGTTATGCAGTTTGCCTCTCCTTGGTCCCCTTTTGCTCCAGCAGCTGATCTCTCCCCCATCGTTGCCTTTCAAGTTTCTTGCCAGACTACTGGGATTGGTTGGAAACTCAGCTGTTTTTTTTTTTTCATTTCATACCGAGAAGCTGGGAGGGATATTTTCTAGTTTTTACAGACATCAAATGGTTGTGCAGGCAAACAATTGTAGTACTTCCACTGTGAGCTCATTCATTACCATTCTTATCACAGTGTGGGGGGCAAGATAGACAGCAATACAGCTTCTTCAGTATATCACCTACTGTAGGTCAGCTGCACATTCATGAGAGTTTATAAAATGGGCAAAGGATTTCAAGCAATCTGATTGGTTGTTAGCCATGCATTAGATGTGTCTAATGCACAACTAAAACTAGAACCCCCATTTAGAATACACAGGCCCATTTTATAAGCGCAATAAGCCAATCTGGGGATATGCATTAGACAGTTCTAATGCACAGCTAGGGGACTGGACGCACTCGACCTGTGGCCTTGTGCCTCACTATGTCCCCCTAGCCATGCATTAGAACTGTCTAATGCACACCCCATCATGTCTTATTGCTTACTTAGCCACTTGCTCAACAGCTTCTCATGCAGCATCCTCCTTGCAACCATTAGAAAGTTATCAGAGCATTACAGACAGCTGCAAGGAGCAACAGCAAGGCCACCACTCACTCACTCACTCACTGACAGCTATAAAAGATCATGCATCAGCCCACAATGCATTTCAGTCAGACAGCTACAAAACCCTTCCTGTTAT
Organism: Neoceratodus forsteri; assembly: GCA_016271365.2. Taxonomy (NCBI): domain Eukaryota; kingdom Metazoa; phylum Chordata; order Ceratodontiformes; family Ceratodontidae; genus Neoceratodus; species Neoceratodus forsteri. The sequence continues at coordinate 95,078,318 of CM028130.1, read as the reverse complement.
TGATCCCAATAGGAACTGGTCTGCTATGCAGGCCAGTCCTAAAAATGCATCCTTTCTGGAATCTCCCTGGGGAACTACAATGAAAGTAACAAGGCAAGGCAATTTAACTCATAGGGCACCCAATCACATGGGCTTTGGGTGCCATTTCTTCAAAATAGTTTTTATTGTTATTTCAACAAAAGTAAACTAACAAATGAAAAACTACTCAAGATAAAAATTAGACAAGATGAAAAATAAATATAGAAACTGAAACAAAAATAAAATATTAAAACAGTTAAGTGTGGTGTTTATAGAGTCCACAGTGCCATGTATAAATCATAATTATCAAATTCATTGAAAATTACATATTTTTATAACATGACAAGAAAAATTATATAGATCTCATTGGCCAAGAGCTCTCAGCTGACTACATTAAATCTCTATATACACACAGTCATACTGATCCTAAACCATATCACACAATTAGCAAATCAGTCCTCCTACAACCAGAACTATCTTCCATCAGTCCCCCTGCAACCAGAATTGATCTTCTATCACAAACATGGCTGCTGCCTTTACACTGTAAAATCCTTCATCTGGGCCCTAAAAATAAAAGTACCTTAAATAAAAAATAAAACAAATTAATTAAATGTTGTTTCCCTGATCATCACACTCTCCTTACATACATAAACAAATTAGAAACATTAAGTATTGCTTATAGTTTTCATTACAACTATTTCTTTACTAGCAGCGTAAAATCCCCCTTCTGTCTTTACCTGCTCATCAGGAAAATCTCTTCTGCTTACCCTGACAGTGAGATAATTGAATATCTGGCTCTAAAACAGGACTTTGTTGTCTGTGTGTACATTATGTTAGGAGAGTAACATTCTACCAGTGGAACAGAGCAGAATCTTGAATCCTTGTATTCCATGGTAAACATTCCATGATAAACATTCTGGCCCAGATATTCAGACTGTGCCTGGCAATGACACAGGCATGGGCGCAGTGCATCTGGGATGTGCAGGGGCCAGGACCAGGTAATATTCAATGGTGATGCACCATGGCACAGCACCATTTAATATGTCACAGAATGCACACAGCACAGTGAGAATGCACTGGTGCAAGCCACTTATAGGGAGCACCAGGGATGCGCCAGAACAAATGCAGTTGTGCTGGGTGCAGCATCCCTGATATTCAGAAGAGGGCATGCAAATGGGGCCATAAAATATGCATGGCACAAATGGGGCCATTTGCATGCGTTGCACAGGGCAACCACACAAAATGTGCCTGACGTCCTGTGGAGCTGCCTGCAGCAGGTGCTGGGGCCCTGGTGCGCTAGTGCCTCCTCTCCTGTATGCCCGAACGAGGGCTCCCATAGCAGAAAAGGCTACCTGGTGATCCAGTGGTATTGCCCCTCCCTCTGACATGCCTGATCACAGGCATCCATATGCTATTATAACATCCGGTATGCTAGTGATCCCCCCCCCACGTGGCCTGATCATGGGCAGTAGTATCCCAAAGCCCTAAACCTGTTGGTGTAGTGTTCCCCCCCTGTTCAGCCCAATCATGGGCATGTGATATATATAGTAAACCTTGTGTCCCAGTGGACCCCCCTCCCATCCCTCCCACTGAGGACCCAGCCACCCCCCCATCACCGGTGGGCGGCAGCACCCCACTTGCATACTGCCCGGCCACCCACCAAATGACAGTATACAGTATGTGCTGTATGCCTATTGGTCCACACTGTGGACCAATGGGCATACCGACCATACTGTATTACACAGGCACAGTTATGTGAATGAAGCCATTCACATAACCATGCCTTTAATAGTACAGTCTGGTCTGTATGCCCATTGGTCCACAGTGTGAACCACTAACACAACAGCACATACTGCAGCTGTCATTAGGTGGGCAACCGGGATGTATCTTGGGCGAGGCTGCTGCCACCCATGTGAGGGGGCTGAGTGGCGGGGTCTTCAGTGGATGGGATGGGAGGGGGTTCCACTGGGCCACCAGGTTTACTATATATCACATGTCCACGATTGGGCAGAATGGGAGGGAACACTACACCAAGAGGTTTAGGGCTTTGGAATACTACTGCCCATGATTGGGCCACACGGGAGGGAGGAGAGGACCACTAGCACACCGAGTGCTATAATAGCATATGGATGTCCGCGATCAGGAATGATGGGGGTGATCCACTGGACTACTGGGGAGGGTGTGGGATCTTGAGGATGGTGTCCCTGCTGTGCAGGTGGCCAACGATGGCTGGTGGGTGCTGTGTTGCGCCCTGCAATGGAGCAGCCTGCCTGTGGGTTGCCATGGGTTGTTTCTCCTTTTTACTGGCTCTACATTGAGCCACCATATGTGGTGCACATCAGAGTTGTGTCAGCATATGCTCTGCACATCCTGGGCTGAATATCAAGATGTGCCAAATATGCATGGGCACGCCCCCTGCATCTGCACCGCATACATTACCAATGCACCCCAGCACATTGGAATTTGCACAGTGCAACTTTCCCCTTTGAATATCATGCCAGGGTGCATTGGGGGTTGCACCAGGTGCAACCCCTTTGAATATCTGGGCCTCTATGTCTTGAATGTGGAGAAAAACAGAAAAAAACAGGATGAAGAAACTTAAAGTTGGTAATACAGTAATACTTTATAAACAAAGAGAAAAGGTGGGAAAACACAGATACGTAGGCAGAGGTAGACTCAAACTGCTGAAATACATTGCTGATGTTTATAAAAGAATGTACATTTGAAACATATATACTGTAGGTGTTTTCAGGCAAAATCTACCCCCCCCACCAAAAAAAAGGCAACCTGGCAGGTTTAACGTTTTTTTTTTCTTACTAACCTTCCACCTCAATCCTATAGCAATCTTCTTCTTATGTACTAGACCACAGCACATAAGTAAAAAAACAAAAATAAAGAGAAGGTTGCCTTCAATGAAACTATATATCTACAGTGTAATGAAAATTAAGTTTAAACACTGCTTATGTTTTACAAATTTACAGATGTTACAGTGCATTTATATGATAACATTTACATGTTACAGAGAACATATTTATTTTCAACCAGCTCTACTAATAAATACTTATACTGCAAAGCACTGTACTAGTTAACCAATTGCTGAGACAGGCTATTTTATGCATTAATATGGACTATTTTTTTCAGTTATTTGATGTTTTAGAGTTAATGTACACTCTTTCGAAAATAGTAAATACGTTTTAATCCCTATCATAGTAAATCAAACTAATTCTTTTATGATGGTGGCTCATTTTATAAGCATAATAAGCCACTCCAGGGTGTGCATTAAACAATTTTAATGCACTTCCCAGTGGCGTAAAGACACTTGGATTTCGACCTCATGCCTTAGCACACCCCTGGGGCATGCAGTAAAATCCTTTAATGCACACCCTGTCATGGCTTATTACTTATTTATATTATCTGAGAAGGCTATACATCTATTCTCAAAGGGGGAGGGTAATATAAACATAATCTCTCTCCAGGTTTTAGTATGAATTAAAACTGCATCTTCATCAGAACATATTTATTTTTCTATTGTTAGTGTTTCCTGAAACGTCAGTGTACATTTTTGTTTGCCAAAAGGTCCACATATTCTGTGAATTCCATTCATTCAAACTTAATCTTTTTGTAGTCATATTTGCAACTACATATATCTTTTCCTGTTTAGTCCTTTTTATGCTGTTTAAAGTCATAAAAAAGTAGGGATAGTGTGATGACCTGACCAGTTATTCTAGATAGCTTTTCAGCAGTTTCTTGATACCATGACGTAATAAAACAGCTTCAAATATTATGATATCATATACATTTTCTATTATAGCTGGGCCTGCATTTGTCATCATTGTAAAATATAATTTTATGTAGTCTAGATGGGAGCCCCTCTACTTCTTTCAGCTAAGCATTCTATACTGCCTAATTTAAAGCAAACCTATTACAGAACCACTCATTTTTCCACAAATGTTCCTGCTCAAGCGTACCATTGCAACATCCTCAAGACCCTAGGATGGCCATCCTTTGAGGCAAAGCTAGACTTCTGATTCTTCTGCACCACTCTCAGAATTATGCATCTCCCCTCCCCACCTATTCTCTCCAACCTGCTCACCTTGAAACCTATCTCTAGATCCCTACACTCTCCCCACCTCCCTTTGCTAAGTCTCCCCAAGACATGGTTAGCTGTAGGAAAATGATCCTTCTCCTTTCTAGCTCCCTTAAAATGGAAAACGTCCTGTACAGCCTTCCTTCCTGTATGTCTTTTCCACAATTCAAAAAAATGCTTTAAAGAACTCTTCTTTCGCCCACCTATCTGCTCCTGATACTAAACCCTCCATCTCACTCTTCTCCCCTTCCAACTACACTCTACTTCCAATCCCCATGCTCTACTCCCCTGTTACCCTCTCTCAGTTATTACTGTCTAACTCACATTCCTACTGTAAATTTTATCCTGACAATATAAATACTCTCACCTCTTTTCCCTATCTTCATTGTAAACTGACCTGAAGGGTATGAATATTTGTTTTATTACTTATTCTGTATTCCCAACCCTTGTTTATATTTATGCAACCAAAACCATCACTTTCTGATTGTTTGTTCATAGTTTGCAGTTCACCTGACCATGGCATTTTTAGACAGCTTGTTAGTATATAATCTTAATTGATTCTTCTCTGTAACTGGTACTGTAACACTGTTATCAACCCTGTTCAATGGATTGCTCTCTGTAACCCTTATTGCAATTCAACTTTTGTATAACTACAGGAAATATATTTCCTTGGGTCACCCCTGAAAAAGGGATTTTGAATCTCAGTCGGCCTATCCAGTCATCAAAATTCAAATAAAATAAATAAATAGATGATGTGCAAAAATAAAAGTCATGAAAGATTAAAAAAGTGCTGGTAATGGGATGTCCTGACCAGTTCAGAAGTTTCTTGCCACCATGATATAATAAAACAACAGCTCCAAATATTATGAAATAATATATCTTTTCATTTTAGCAGTGATAGCATTTGTCATCATTTAAAAATACAATTTTATTTAGTTTAGACAGCATGTAAAATATATTCAACTTTTTCTAACTGTAGAATCTCATATTAAGATTATGTGAAATGCTTATTTCCCTATCCAAGTTATAATCCATACAGACTGGGTGTAAATAATTTTGAGTTGATTATACTCAAACCAAGTTATGTCCGAATGTGTAAACTTACTTTGAAGATCTTCTTTTTGTATCAGACCTGCCAATTCAAGTATTTAATTCCATAATACAATTTGATCATTTTATAAGGTATTAGATAAAGCCAGCAATTCTTTATTCTTTAATCTTGCCACTAAGGTACAGCCACTCTCCATTGAGGTGCACAGTATTTTTCATCATCAATAACTATGAACATGTTTGCGGCTAGAATGTAACACTCAATATAATGGTCTTTCCATATATTACATTTGTTGGGCTTGAAAATTATTCCAGTGGTTGAGCAGTTAGAATGTCTATCAAGGTAATATAAAATTTATGTTGACTTAAATATACTGGAGCTGTTGGTATCCAAATGTACTGCTGACTTCCAGTTTATGGACATGTTCCATGCCAAAAAATAACAATATGGATATGGCATCCCATAATTTCTTCTTCTCTTCAAAGGGAATATCAGCAAAACACATTTTGTTCCCAGGTTCCAAGCTAGCCTTATTAAAGTTTCAGCACTCTGGGTCTGTGCAGGACCTCTTCAAATATTTTCAAACAAGCAGCAGACTCCAAAAAGCTTCAGTTCATTTCTTAAGAGATTTATTATCTTCAAAATATGACTATCCACTTTCTGCTCTAGTGTATCATCTGTTAAATGTGGGCTTTGTCAAGGAGAGTGACTTATATTAATAGATAAACAATTCCTTTACTGATCAGTTTTATGTGCAGTTCTAGGCTACAAGATCAGCAGTAATTTTCAATATATTTAAAGTTCAACTTACTCAGTTATCCCAGTATTCTTCTTATTTATTTATTTATTTATTTATTTAGATCTTGGATTATAAATACCTTTGAGCTTAGTGCTCTTTTTACAAAGATTCCACATCAGCAGCATAATATAGCAGGTTAACAGAATAAAAAGTATGGCAAACAGTATACACAGAGAAAGGAGATCAACAGGTTTACAGACTAAACAGGGTATGGTAAAATAATTGTAAATAAGAAAAGAAGCAATAGTTGACTTTCACAGTGAATTAAAGCATAGAAACGAGTAATGCTAAGCAGTTTCATGTACAGGAATGCATACAGTAATCAGCCAAAACAAGCTTCATCAGTTACTGGTAAAACCATAAGGTAAGTTGAAATCAGCCAACAGGCCTTGTCAGGACGGATGGGGGGGGGGGATTAGCTAGAGGGGAGGAAAGGTGAAGGGGTCAATGTATGTTTCCCAGACAAACTCAGTTCAACCAAGGAAAAGTGACACCATTACAGCCATGCTGACTGGTATCCTTCTCTTTATGCTGCTTGCTATGAAGAGCTCTGGTGCATGCACACACTGCCTGGTGATGTCATGACACAAAAATACAATGACATCACATGCTCCCCACCCAGAATCCAAGACACTTGGTAAAGCAAACCCATTGACTGTAAAACAGTCTTGGTTAGCCCCCAACCTCAGCAAGCAGTTTTAAACTTCAGTGATATTAACAAGTTTTACGAAATAAGCTGTACTCATCAACAGTTACAATGTACACAGTATGCTATACAATCTATATTACTTGATTAAATCAATCGCTTCATTAAATTAATGAAACTGAACTAAACCACTAAAGCCAAAGTAAAATCAGATTGCCACAGAACTGAATAGATAAAAAACAAAGATTGTGTACAGAAATGTATGGGGAGATAAAAAGGTCACAAGCATATTATGATCTCCTCCTTAAACATATCTCCTTTCTTGTGGCCAAACTATGAGAAAAACCTTTGGGGTATGTGGAAGGTCAAAAAGGTCACAAGCATGCTATTGCATACTAAAAAAAACGTTTTAAGTAAAAAAACTCTTAATTTATTCTAACTCATAATAAATAAAATATTGGAAAGGGTTGACGACAATATGTGTACTCATAACAAGACAGCAGTAGATACAAACATACAGCAGCAGACCCAAAACTGAGTCTAATCAATATGTAACTCCCTCCTAGCCCCCCCCCCTTGTTTAACTAGCAGGGTTTCTCATCTCACCACAACATTTAGCGGAGTAAAGAGAGGGGTGTATGTTTACAATGTAAACTCTATCTACACATGCACTCTATGCAGCTACAATGGCCAACATATACAAGGTGGACTAGTCTGTTTACAACACAGACAACCAAGTGTGGCAACTACCTGGCACACACCTGGTAGGGACAAATTGCCATGGCCAACAACCCGAGTCCCTGGGAGAAAACATTTGCTTAGGACTATGCTAGGTTTGCACTTCTGGACAGGGGCACCCAAGTAATTCCAAACACAAGGAAGCAACAACATTACTGTCCAAACCAGCTTGGGATTCGAGAGTGTGACTTTTATTCACATAACAGAGTAGAAATAATCACAAAGTGAAGTTGGACACCCATAGGGTTACACATACTGGTAATGCAGATTTCTGAGGTACAGACATTCCTGAATTCTCATTTAGCATAGGATGAAGAAAACAAACACTGGTGAACACATTGATTTCTATTGGAAAATGGCACCTTTGGCCAGGTACTGGTACTGTTCCCATATTTCACAGGAGTAGAGGTGGTACACATGACCATCAAGGAACACATACAGGCTCAGAACTTTCAAAACCCACTATACTGGGGTAAACTGAAAGAAAACAACCCACATACAGGGGTTAACACTCTTCTCAGGCATTGGCCAAATGTACTGAAGAAAAAGTAAAAGGTGCCCTTTAGAATCCATAGAGATAAACTGGTTACTCCAGATGTGGGGGGGGGGGTCTCCTACCTTTTGCTTCCAGGCTTACACTCAGCCATCCATCCAGTTAATAACACCACACAACTGTAGAAAACTGTAGCTGTTGTCTTAAATGTTTATCACACTTAACATACTACACACACCCTGGGGTGTCGGAATAAAAATTTCTGTATTAGGACTCCAACATAGGCAGAAGGCTTTTAAACCAAAGTCTGGGTGACAGGGTCCCTTTGTCAGGGAAAATCACCTCACAAGCATTACAGATACTCCTGGGTTTCACTCAGAAAAACAAACAAGGTACTGACAGAGCAGTTGTCACAAGGCAGCTTCAAGAGTCCAAAAAGGACCAGGGGATTGCCCCTGCATCCTGAAGTTCACCCCATCCCTCCTGGGAGGGGCAATTGGAAAACCATAGCACAAGGTCTCCACCACTTCCAGAACTGGTACAGTTGCCAACCACTAGCGTGAGAACTTAAAAACGTGAATTGGTAGCTCTCTGACAGAGCTGAAGGAGGAGGATCTGCCTAAGACTGCAACCTCCTCCACTGAACTTCAACTACAGACTCACAAACACTCTAAAGCTAGCTCCCTAGCAGCTGGCCAGTGTGGCTTATGCTGCTGCAACAGTTCTACATGACATCATCCCTCCAGAGCTCAGCAGAGACTGGGAACAGAGAGAGACAGAGTAAAACCCATTTAACTGGCATTTCACTAGCTGCTTTTCCTGCCTACCACTGATTCTAACTGGGATTCTAGTAACCTCTGGGAATGAGGGGATTAAAAATAGATTCATATAAGCCTATGTGTGTCCAAAAGGGTACTGAATCTTTTTTTTATTTAATTTATTTATTTTTATGCTTGCTTGTGTGCATACACAAGAAACATATTATGACCGTATGACTTTTTTGAAGTGTGTGACCCTCCTGTCCAATGCAGTGTTCTGTTTAGCAGGCACAAACATACCACACCAATGGATGTGTGAGCTGTCTATGACAGCAGTTCAGCTGCAGTGGTCTTCAGTTCAAAGAAAACCACCACTGCAATCAACGGTGACAATGTGTGTGTATTTAGCATATTGCCATCATGCAATTTATCTGGCCCTCCTGCACATCACTGCCAATGAAATCCCTTCCACTTCCTCCTTTTGGTGCTGTCCTCCCCACTCCCTCATTCCCTGACTCTTCTTCCAGCTACAACAGAAATACCTCCCCCTTTCTCCCTCTTCTGCTGTCCTCCCTGCTCCCTCATTCCTCCGCTCACCCTCCAGCTGGTCAAGTTTTCTTTTTTGCCAACGGGGTGCCCAATCCCTGTCAGCTTCAGTCCCCACCAAAAACAAAATACCCAGGTGGCATGCTGGGAGCCCACCCCAGCATGCCAAATGTCTCTGTAATTAAGAAAAACTTCTTGCGATGTGTTTTTTAGTTTTTATTACCTGAAAAAGAAAAAATGGCCACTTGTTGTCTGTGGTGGCCCCCTCCTCCAACCCATAGCCAAGCTCTGTGCACCCCACCTCCCCACACCCTTCTACTTACCTCTGGAGCCTGGAGGTATGATCTTCGGTGGAGCAAGAACATGTTTGCGCTCTTCAAAGCCAACCGCGATCTGAAGAAATGCCTTTAAGCAGCATAATGGCATAAATGTTTTTTTTTTCCAACTTAGGTAGTTATCTCAGCCATTTTTGTGACTTTTGGCACCACATTTTTAACATGGGGTTCTTGGGACCCCACCTCATGAATTCAATCACTGTCATGTCGTTATTCTGTCGCGAAAGGTGATTTTGCAGTCAGTGCGTGGAATCACCTTTCAGGACTGATTAATGAAATGACAGTGTCACTGTTCATGAGGTGGCTCAAAGCCTTATGCTGCAAATTTCAGGAAAATTTCAAAATGACTGTGTTACGTAGCTTGCATTGCGTAGTTTCCATGCACGCTTGTAACTTCAAGAATTTTTAATATTTTCACTCCAGATTTTCAACATTGCCATTTTTTCACCCCTCATCAACAGTATAGCTGTCATTTTTCACTTCTTGCCTGAAATGTGTTTTCATACATCCGGCACACAGTTGTGTGGTCACTGTGGGAAATCAATGTGTGGTGCAGATTAAGAAAATCACAGTGATCCTGTTCATGAGCAGAGGTCCCAAAATGCCTATGTTAAAAATTTGGTGACAAAATTCCACAAAATGACTTTGTTATAAGCGTGCATTGTGTGGTTTCCACGCACTCTTGTAACTTCAAGAATGTTTAATATTTTAGGTCCATAATGCCCTGCCCTGAAGGGACTGACAGGCATCAGGGGTGTGACTTGAGATTGTCGACAGTAATGCTGATTCCATTCCACCCCCACCTCCACCCTGCAGCCAGTGACAGGCATTGAGATGTGCCTCGGATTCTTCAGCCCCAAAGTTCACCCCAGTCTCTTATACTGCACCCATTTCAGTGTATTTCCTTATGGAATGGGTTGACAGTAAAGCTAAACACCCCAAGGCACACCTCAACACTTGTCAATGTCTGCAGGATGGGGTGAGGTGAAATGGCATGAGTGTTATGGGTGACAACCCAAAGGCACACCCCAATGCCTGTCCATCTCTGCAGGGTTGGGGTGGTTTTGGCGCCACTTCAGTGCTTCACTACCATTCCTATTCTGCATCTAACTCCTGCACTTTCAATGCTAATACCAGCAAGCAAACATTTGGCATTGACAAATGCTTGTTATTTATTGAAATGTTTCACCAGGTAGGCACACTGAACAACAAGTTGCTTGTCCCTCGGAGCAACCGGGGGGGGGGGGTTAACTGTAAGATGTGTAATTAGACATTAAGTTTACATAAATCAGAACTCAGGAAAATTACATACATTAGCTTTTAAGCTGATTCACACAATATACATCTGTAGAGTGGGTTGCAGAATTAATATTTAACACGAATGAGAATTATACATACAGAGATATGCAGTGCCCAGGCAGGGTGATTAGTGCAAGAATTGTGCAGGTTTGAGTAAACTAAAACCAACATCAGTGCCAAGAAGTAAGGAGCTGGGGGGATGAGGGAAGTGGGCAGGGAGGGATGGGAAAAAGTCTAGAGCTAGCCCTTCCAGGATGTAGAGAACCCTGTCAGGGGCTGAAGCTCATAGGGGCATGGGGGTAAAAAAGGGAGTAGGAACTGGTAATGTTTGAGAGGGAATGAAAGAAATTTGCCTAAATACTGGCCACTCCAGGATGTTGAGAACCCTGCCACAGGTCAGGTTGAGGGGGGAACAGAATAGGATAAGGAGTATGTGGGGATAGAGGAGTGTGGGAAGAGGCAAAATAGCTTGGTACTAGTCTCCTCAAGGGTGTAGAGAACCCTGCCAGGGGATGGGACATGTACAGACCAGCATGTCATGGAGGAATTGAAGGGGTAAGGGTGGGAGCAAGTGGGATGAGAAAGTAGAAGGCAGGGGAACTAGGTAGTAAGGTTCTGGGGAGGAGACAGGCTATTTAGAGGAACAATTAAATGAGTAGAAGAGCAGACATGAATGGGACTTAGGTAGGGAGGGTAAAACAGGAGCAGTTGACTGCAAGAAAGTTATGTAAGGCAGAGGCTAAGGAGTTGGGGGAGGAGGAATGTCGTGTTTGGGGGGGTTCCAGATTTTAGGGAAGCGATGTGAAAAGCCTGATTAACTGATAAGGGTGATGAACTGGGGGATCATCATAGTATGAGTGTCAGTGGATCTGAGGGATTGGGAGAGGGAAGGGGGGGAGGAGAGTGAGCATGAGAGGTAGGGAGGAAGGTCACCTAGCTAGAATTTGTAAGTGAGTTTGGTGCAATGAGTGAGGCATCTGTTTGCAAATGGGGGAAAAGACAAGGCATGGTATAGGTCACAATGGTGAGGGCATGATGGAGCATCAAGGGCAAATCGTTAGATGGAGTTAATGAGAGAGAGTCCTATTTGGTTAAGGAGGATGTGGGAGTGGCACCATAGACTTCATCGCAGTAGTCAAAAATGGGGAGGATCATCTTCTGGGCAAGTTCACTCCGTGCCATAGGAGGGATGCAGCTATGGTTTCTAAATAAGGTGCCAAGTTTGGGGTGCAGTTTTTTCAGAATGGCGTTGATATGGCCAGAGAAGCTGAGGTGTTGGTCCAAACAGACCCCAAGGTATCTAAAAGAGGAGGTGTCCTCTAGAATTGTCCAATTAAGGGTGTGAAAAGGGGGGAGTGGAGCCTAGAGAGTCTCTGCCCACTGCCAGATGTCATGGAGATACTCTTTCTAGCATTTAGGAATAAATGATGTGAGGTAAACCATAGTTGAACCTGTGAAAGTCATGCTGAAGGGTGGTTGCTACATCAATAGGGGATTTTCCAGAGGTGAACAGGACAGTGTCATTGGCACACATATGGATAGAGGATGAGGGGGAGCAGGCTGAGGGAAGGTCATTGAGGAAGATGGAGAAAAGAATAGGCCCAAGAACTGAACCCCGAGAGACTCCTGTTGAGATGGTGGGGGGGGGGATTGAATCCTGGATTTTGACTGCATTCTATCCATGAGGTAGGCTCTAAACCAGTTACGTGCAGGAGCAGATAGTCCAGCAACCATATGGGAGTCAAGAAGTAGGGCTATATCGAAAGCCTTGGCTTGGTCGACAAAAATAGTAGAGGTGATGAGGCCACTGTCCATCCTGGTAAGCATGGCACCAGTGACCCTAAGCAAGCAGGTGGTAGTTGACTGGTTCTTACAAAAACTAGACTGGGACAGAGTGAAGAAAGAGGACTCAGCAAGAAAGGACTTTAGTTGACAGAGTACCAGGTGTTCTTGAAACTTGGCAAGGACAGGTAGGAGGGAGACTGGGCAACAGTTGGCATAGATACATAGATACATAGACAGTGTCGGCAGATAAGGGCCTGTGGCCCACCCAGTCTGCCCATTTGAGCTTGTAAGTTCAGTTTGTTTTCCTAGAAGTCTGTTGCCCCTTACCCCTGACCTCCAGAATTCCATTATGTCTATCCCATGCATTCTTAAATCCCATGATTGTTTCAGCCCCCACCACTTCCTCTGGCAGGGTGTTCCACTTGTCCACCACCTGTTCTGTGAAGGATGGGTTCCCGCCCTTTAGGAGAGGGAGAACCACTGCATGTTTCTAGGGTGAAGGGACTGTGCAGGACTTTAAGGAGAAATTTAGAATTAAGGAGAGAGTATAGGCAATAGCAAAGGCTGAGAGAATCAGCAGTTTAATCCAGTACGCCTTCCCCTTCAAAAGTTTCCTTTCCCAACTTCCTCCTCTTTTAGGCATGGCAACCTTTTCTACATACACAAACAAAGCATAGTGATGTGCTAGGATGACCTTTCTCATAAAACTGTCTAGCTATACTTAAATTTTCATCATGGGTTCTTACGGCTGATTAATGTTTAGATATCCACTGTTTATGTATTTGGAAAGTTTTTCCAATACATGACATGCTGCATGGAGATTAGATAAGATATATCACATGAGAGGTTGTGCATGTTATTCTTTGTTTGATACTTATTGTTTCATTCCTAAATTTATTAGAAAGACCCTTTAGCTTTAAAGTATTAGAACACTGGGTACAGTGTCCACAAGGAAAATTTCACAGGTGTGCTGGACCAAAGTCCCAGTCTTAGGGCCCTGATTCTGAAAGAGCCCTTAGATCATCACAATTTTCTGGCAGTCCAGGGCTGTGACACAGTCCTGGTGCAACAGGGACCATGTGCTCAATTCCATAAAATTGAGGGTCCCTGCGCCAAACACCCAGGAATTGCTGCAAAGGTAGGCTAGTGCCAAATGCAAGGCACACCTGCAGGACCTGTTGCATAGATCTTCCAACCCCTCCAACATGTGCAAGATGCAAACCAATGTCAGAAGGGCTCCTGGGGCAGAAGTGGCAATAGGGGATGCCATAGGTTGTGTTAAGGAGTGGGTGGGTATGCCAGTGGGATGATCGGGCACACAGTGGGGATGCCCTTGTCATCACCAGTCATGTAATGGTGTCTGCTGTGCTGCATAAGAATGGCACCCTCCATTTGGTGCTCGACCTCCCCCCGGCATACCCACTTGCTCCCCAACACCTCCACAGTTCACACCTGTCCCTTCTATCCCTGGACCCCAGATACCAGGCCCCCCCAACAGCTCCCCACCTTGAGGGGCAATGCCGCAAGGGGTGCAGACTGCCTCCTGACTGGTCTAATGCAACCCCCTAACTATGGCCATGGTGGGGCTTTTGGAATCCAAATGAAGGGGATGTTGCAGCCCTGCTATGGTGCAAACCTCCTTGTGACCTGGCGTATACAGATGCTGGTCACAAGGGTGGTGCAGTGCCCCATTGCTGAAGTGGCATCCCGTCTGGTGCAAAACATGTTCCGGAATAGGGATTGCTGCAATTTATGATGTAAGGTGCATTTTGAGTCTTTGTTGTCTGGCACAAGCACCTTACATCAGTTGGAGTCCTTTTGGGATTCAGCCCTTTAGTTCTAACTGATGGAATAGTATGTTCAGTGTGCATTAACACAACCTTGATAGACTGATACCTCTTTGCCACTACTAGTGGTGTGTTAACAAATACTTTTTCTCCAATTTCATTAGCTTTCAAAACCCTCCAATATTTTTGAAGTGTATTTTTAATTTTACCAAACATTGGAGAGTAAGGAGTAGAAAAAAAACACACTCTCTTATTTGTACTGTCTTTCTCTCTGACATTGTGTAATAGTGTCTCCCTACTGGATATGAACATTTATATGTACATGTTTGAGAAATATATTAAGGAAAGGATAGTGCAACACCTGGAATCCATAGGGCACAGGATCCAAGACAGCATGGGTTTACGAAAGGAAGGTCCTGTCAAACTAATCTCATAGATTTTTTTGACTGGGTAACCAGAGTGGTGGACCAAGGGGGAGCAGTTGATGTCACCTACCTTGACTTCAGCAAAGCTTTGACACTGTTCCACATAGAAGATTGATAAATAAGCTGGGTAGGCTCAGGGTGGGTCAGAAGTTGGTCAACTGGGTGGCAAACTGGTTGACGGGCAGAAAACAAGTGGTGGTAAATGGTATACAGTTAGAAGAGATGCAAGTCACAAGTGGGGTACCTCAGATGATCAGTCCTGGGGCCAGTCCTCTTCAACATCTTAATTAGTGACCTTGCAGATGGACTAGAGGGTAAGGCTTGTCTGTTTGCAGATGACACCAAGATCTGCAACAGAGTAGATGATCCAGATGGGGTGGTCAGAATGAGAAAGAATCTGGATAAACTAGCAAAATGGTCAGAAGAGTGGCAACTGGGTTTAGTGCAAAAATTGCAAGATCATGCACATAGGGAAGAGAAACCCTGAAGCCACCTATAGGCTGGGAGGGAGTTGTAGCAGTCACAAAGGAAGAAAGAACTTGGGCATCATCATCACTGATGACCTGGAATCATCAAACAGACCTCTAAAGCAGTAGGTAAGGCTGAGGGGGTGTTAGGGTGCATTAGTAGAAATTATCACAAGTCATAAGGAGGAGTGTAACCCCTCTTTACAAGACACTGGTTAGGCCCCATCTGGAGTACTGCGTGCAGTATTGGAGGCCACACCTTCACAAGGACACTAACCAAATTGAGGCAGTCCAGAGAAGGCAACCAAAATGGTGCAGGGACTGCATCAGAAGACATATGAGGACAGATTAACAGAGCTCAATATGTATACCCTTGAGCAAAGGAGGAGAGAGGTGATATGATCGAGGCATTCAAACACCTTAAGGGCATTAACAAGGTGAAAGAGTCTAACATGTTTAAATATAAGAAAAATAGCAGGACAATAGGACACAGCATGAGATTAGAGGGGGCCGATTAAGGGGGAATGTGAGGAAATTCTTTTTCACAGAAAGGGAGGTGGATGCATGGAATGGCCTACCTCAAGGAGTGGTGGCTAGGAATACAGTGCAGGGCTTCAAACAGGCATGGGATAGGCATAAGGGAGCAATACAAATGAGTATGAATAGATAGGCCACTGACAGAGCAAAGGCCGATGGCACATTTATAAGGTAGAAAAAGAAATGGGCAGACTGGATTGGCCTTGTGGTCCTTATCTGCCATCAACTTCTATGTTTCTATGTTTCTATATCTCTAACCCAGTAGTAAATCATTACGTATTTGTTTATTTAAAAATTGGTAACCAGAAAAGGCACACTAAGCTCAGACTCATTTCCAGGTACAAACCATGGTAGGGGGAAGGGTAGTATAGACAGAACTGCAATAGAAAACATCTGAAATGTATATACATAGGCAATCAACACAGATTGTTTCAAAGTGATGAAATAAGTCAGTTTAAAACAGCATGGATACCTGCGAAAATAAAATGAAGAAAGCGTACAGGAATACAAAACATGCACAGTGCCTCATGGGAAGGGTCATAGTGCTATTAGAGTACAGAGAACAGACCAGGGATGAAGCCCAGAATCTCTAATTTTGTGAGTGACAAGCAGGATGGAGGGACAGGAGAGACATGGAGAGAGAGAGAGAGAGAGAGAGTCAGGAAGAGTCAACAGGGAGATTGACAGGTACAGGAGGGAGCAGGAATATGCCTTAGCAGGCATCTAAAGGCAGGGAGTGAGAGGCAATGGGAGAAGGGGGCAGGCACCAGAGGGAGACAGGAGAAGGTGAGAGAAAGCAGCTTGCACAGCACAGGAGTGAGGGTGGGGAAAGGAGAAGGTACAGGAGTCCCTGGAATGCAGAGAGTAAGAAGAGGAGAGGATGGGGGAGAGGAGTGAGGAAATGTAAGAGGGGAGGGACCCAAACCAGTATTTAGCAATGAAGGAGGCACAATGGAACTGGCAATGTAAAGGCAGTGGGAGGATGGAGAGGGAGGAATAGAGGGAGCAGTGGTGAAAATGGAGTGGAAAGTTGGTAACAAAATGACAGATGGCATTGCACAGGGTATTCTGTCTGGCAAGTGAATGGGAGAGAGTGATGTCATAGACTACATCTGTATAGTCGAAGACTGGGAGAACCAATTTGGTTATCAGTTACCAGTGGACCTGGAGGGAGAGACAATCCTTGTTTGATACAATGCACCACATTTGGGGCAAAGTTTAGCATGGATAGCATCAATGAGGGCTGAGAAGGCAAGCTTGCAATAAAGTGACACAACAAGGCACTTGAAAGCAGGGACAACCTCCAGGATGGTGCCTTCCAGAGGGGAGAAGACAGGTGATGTGAGAACCTTGCCAGTTTCTGGCTGGTGCTGAAGGTCATAGACACAGTCTTCTTGCTGTTGACCCTGAGCTGGTTGGCATGGAAGCAGCACAGCACATTGTGGAAGTCCTGCTGGAGCAGTTCTTTCACAGCTGAAGCCAATGGGCCAGAGGTGTAAATGATTATGTTGTCTGCATACATGTGGATATGTGAAGAAACACAGGCAGTGTGGAGGTCATTTAAGAAAATTTATAAGACAATTGGACTCAGGATGGAGTCCTGTGGGACCACTGTTAGGATGGGGGGGGGGAGTGTATCTCCCACTAGTACTGACTGTTGATGGCCCATAAGGTATGAATGGAACCAGTCCACAGTGGACACTGAGAGGCCAGCAGATTCATCTTGTCCAGGAGGAGTGGGTAGGACACTGAGTGGAAAGCTTTGGCCAAATCAATTAAAATAGCTGCGGTGAAATATCCCTGATCCATTGCAGTTAGGATACAGTCAATTACATGCAGCTGGGAGAAGATGATAGAGCAGAAGCCAGATGGAATGGGGAGAGGAAATGAGAGGAGTAAAGGAAATCTGTAAGCCTGTAATACACAATGGTCTCTTGAAACTTTGCAAGAGAGGGAAGGAGTGAAATTATTCAGAAATTGTCAGGGGAAGAGGGGTAATTCCTATTGCACATAGGGAGAACCTTAGCAACCTTCCAGGCTTGAGGGACAGCACTGAGGGGGAAGGAGAGGTTTAGAAGGTGAGCAAGTGGAGAGGCAATTGCTGGTGCAGAGGAAGGAGTTTATAGTCCAACCCATTAGGGTTGGCTTTAGAAAGGTTAAGAGACGTATTTTAGTTTACAGAAGATTTATAGATTACTTCTTTTTTTATGGACTGGAATTTAACAGGAGTTAAAGGATTTTCATAGTTATTTAAATAGTTGTAGGAAAACCTTACATTTTAGAGCTGGGTAAAATCAACAGCATCAAATTTCTTGGAATTTTCACAAAATTTCGCAAAAGTTCACAAAATGTTGCAAAATCTTCTGAAATTCTGTAATTCATCATACCTCAGTCAACCTTACAGCTAGAGAGCTACCATTTTGCATGAGCATTATTTGGAAGGGGCTCTAACAGGTTGCCAGGTTTTAAGACTATTGAATAAGGGACATGAACGTTATAGTAACTCAAAATCAGGCAATCTATTATTCATGTAAACATTTCTGAAAATAGTTTTATTCTTATAACTTAGCCACTTTTGTAGTTAGTTAATTGAACATTTAGACCCATACTTTCTTTAAAGAGTCATAGAAAACTGCTAAATAGAGAGGTAATTGGTTGTGTAAATTGTAAGTTACAGGAGTTCAAAGTTTGGCAATTGAATTATTTGTTAAACTGTGTGAACATTTTCAGGATATTTGGATGTTTTTAGCTCCAGTGCTATTGCAGGTAAAGACGCAACATTTGGCATGCTTACAAAAGTAAATATATCCTGGAATTTAACTAAGCTTGATAAATGTGGTTTAGTATGTTAAAGTGTACTGTGGATCCTTTAGGAATTACAAATTGGAAATATTTGTTCAAACATTCATTAACACATAATAGGTAGCTCCACTAGAATTTCAGTATTTAACTTTCACAAGGCACTTAACACCCTCAGATCACATTAACTGCACTAACTTAATGGCCCTGCAATACCTCTCCAACACTCCTGCGACAGTGACGTCAAGCATCATTCTCCATCATAACTAAAGATATCCAGATAGTTCTGCCACAGTGGCCTAAGTCTCATCTAGTTGTAAGGCTTGAGGCTTGGCATCACTTGGTGCCACTGTTTTCAAATAGTAAAAACACAGATTGTTATCTACAGGGTTGTTGAACAGTCAGCAAGTGGCACTGAATTGAAACAGTGCTGCATGTAAATGTGCTTCCACAGGTCGTTAAGTCAATGAGCTCTGGTGGTTATCAGGCATGTTGCAAGAATTTGGGCTGGTGCAGTGATGTCCATGAATATTTTTCATAGTTCGTCACTCAAGATAGTCATCTAATACTTGGCACCACTATACTTTTACTATGAAGCCTCCTATGAAAGCTACTTTATTGCCACTTTATGCAGCCTTTACCTTCCTCTACAATGAAAACTGGAGTGTATGACTGAGCAAAATGGATCGATATAGCTTCAACAAAAGTATCACAACATTGCACAATTTCACAAAAGCTCATGAAATAGAACTTTAATTACTGATTTTGTTTTGGAATCTTTGGGTGCTTATAACTTGATCAGGAAATGAGCAAGAGATTAGAGAGTTGACACACACAGCCTCTTTTTTTTCATGTTGGTTTTTTTTTCCAGCTGGCAGCTAGTCTCTCAGAGAACACCCTGTTCACCCTGGTCAGGCTGAAACCAGCCATCATTCAGTTGGCTATTAGGTTTTTCTCCATCATTTTTCCCTCCCATTTCCCCTGCTGGGGGTGGTGCCTCTGTGAGTCTCACACGGCCACAGAATCTCCTGTGGCAGGAGTAAGCTCCCTGGCCCAGTTGCAGGGATCTCTGTGTTGGTGGAATCCCCCCAACCACCAATCCTTCCCAAGTGAGATACACTGCCAAGTGGCAGCTGTCTCAGCTGTGGCCTGCCTCTTGACATGACTTCCCAGGCTCGCTTCCAAACTCTGGTCATCAGCATTGCAGCAAGATGCTTTGCAGCTGGGCCATGGGCCACTGGGAGGGAGGGGGTGGCCTCAATGCCTAACATTTAGGGTCAATGAACCTAAAAAACCTGGTGATATTCTCTGCTGGATTGACAACACTGGAAAATGAAGTTCTCTATTTATCCACAGGACAGGTAAGTTCATGGAAGCATAATTAGAATGTCACCAGAATTTCACTGGCAGAAGATAAATTTCCCTCAGCCCTATTAAATTTACTTTGGAGTGCAGCTATGAAAAAACTCCTTTTTTAATCTGGAAAGTTACATAGAGAGTGATTTACTACACACTAGACTCTTTTGGAAAAAAGACAGAACAAAACATGACCTTACATCATACTAGCCATCATCCAAAAGCCTTAAAAGATAACATGCCTTTCATATCATTTGTACTGTCATCACCAACTTTGACTTTGATAACTTTGGAATA
The DNA here is from genome assembly GCA_016271365.2 of Neoceratodus forsteri. Classification (NCBI taxonomy): domain Eukaryota; kingdom Metazoa; phylum Chordata; order Ceratodontiformes; family Ceratodontidae; genus Neoceratodus; species Neoceratodus forsteri. The sequence goes on along the minus strand of CM028130.1, from coordinate 95,058,095 downwards.
TTGTTTCAGGTGAAGTGGCATTTTTCCCACAAAGTTTGGTCATCTTGTGGGAAACAGTGCCTCTTTGCCTGTGTAAAGAATCAGCCAGACGGTAGTAGGTAACCGCATAAGTTATGTCACATTGAAGTTTTCTCAGCTTTGCACATCTCTACAACCTGGTTCTACCAGTAGCATCTCCATCATAGAAGGATTCAATGTGAGCCAGCTGGTGGCCATATAGTCCTGTATTTCCTTAATACCCTTATTCAGTCTTAATACCACATCACCTCTATCAGATGCACAAGAGATGCACAGCTGGGTATCAGCCACATAGCAATGAAAACCCATGCCATACTGTCTAATGATCTCCCCAGAGGCCAATATACATCTGTCTGCAGATGTCATGGTTCTTTACCTTAATCGCCTGACACCTGAAGCCGCCTCTGCAGACCTCCAGGAGGAATTCAACCAGCTTCAGAATCAGCTTCTTTTCAAAAAACTCCTGTTAAATGCTAAAAAACAAAAGCGATGCTTTTCTCACCTTATAGTCATGTGGTGAACCTGGCCAGTACTGGAGCGCTACCTGAGATCACTACAATCCTCAGAGAAAATCTGGAGTTTGTCACAAAATTTAAATATCTGGGAGTGTGACTGGACCAAAATCTCTCATTCTCTGGGCATATTGACGACTTGCTTAAGAAACTAAGGCAGAGGCTGGGTCTCTTCTTTAGGACTGACCGGTTCCTTAATACAGATGCAAAAATGCACCTGGTCCAAACAACATTCCTAGCCCTGGTTGACTATGCAGACTTCTTTTATAGTCAGTGCCCAAAAACATCTCTTGCTAAATTGGATACACTTTACCACAGAGCTATCAGGTTTATAACAGGCCCTCCTCTTTCCACCCACCATTGCTCTTTGTATGCTGCCATAGGGTGGACCCCTCTCATGTTTAGGCAAAATAGAAACATGGCGTTTTGGACTCTTACAGCTGTCACAAAAAAGCTTCCTCAATATATCTTTGACTGTCTCCCGCTAAGTACGCCAGGAACATATGCCGTAAGAAGTGCTTCATTTTTCACACTTTGTATTCCTAAGGTCTCTTCCCACTTTGGTAGAGTGGCATTTAGCTTTGTACTGTCATCATTGTGGAATAAACTGCAAAAGTCATTGAAAGTGAGCATCCCCATTGGTTTGGATTCCTTCAAGACCCTATATGTTCAGACTGTGAGGGAACCCTGTAATTGCTTCCCTTGTCCCTTAACCTATCCCAATTCCTAGGCTCCCAGCTCTCAGCTGCCTGCAGAGTAGACTAGAGTTACTGCTGGCTCCCTGTGGATTCACTTCACTATGTGAGGGAATTCCATAACTTCTCTTCACTCAATGAGGCCACATCTGCTCGCTATCTGCCTATATTCCTGGTTTCAGCCACTGGTCTCCTTCCCTTATGCTTTACCTTACCTACCATTCCCTCCCACCTCCCTACCCTCACTGTTCCCCAACCCCCTACTCCCCTGTCTCAATCTCCTGGGAATTCTACACATCCTCCCTAACCTAGCTGTGCCTCCCAACTGTTTACTCTGCACCCTTGTCAAGTTCCTGTACATATCTAGGGTATCTAAAACTCACTTATATGTAATAAAGTAATCATCTGAAGTGTGTGTATGCCTGCCTCTGTATTACAATGTTGCTGCATTGAGCACCTACTTTGTATTTATTTGTTGTCATAATGATGTTATTTGTCACTGTTGTCTGTAATCTATTTTGACCCGGTGTTAATCAGGTCCATCTTGCAAATGAGCTTTCCTCAATGATGTTCACCTGGATAAATAAAGATTTGAGTGATTGATTGATTGATTGATTGAATGAACAGGTATATAGCAAACAATATAGGGGCTAGGACTGAACCCTGAGGCACATCACAGCAAAGTACAGCAATGCTTGAGATGTAAAAGTACAATGCCATCTGCCGCTAACTGCCAGAAAAACAGGACTCAAACCACCATGACACCATTCCCTAGAATAGTGCTGCAGCAGTCGTACTCCATGGTCCACCATATCAAGCATAAAGGAAAGGTCAAGCAAGACCAGAATGGAGCAAAGTTTGCTATTCCTCAACAAGAGGAGGTCATAGTGCCCCTTGACGTGGGCAATCTGAGTACTGTAGCAGCCAAAATCTAGACTGGAGAGGCTTGTAGATGTCATATGTTTCCAGGTGTTTCTCCAGTTGCACTGCTGCTACCATCTTAATTACTTTCCCCAGGAAGGGAGGTTTAGAGATAGTCCCATAATTCGAAAGATCATTGCAGTCCAATGATGGTTATTTGAGAAGGGGCTTCACCCCCACATTCTTCAGTGTAAGTGAAAATACCCCAACTGTCTGAAAGCACCAAATAATCTCCAAACAAATCAGACCCAGTACTCCCAAACACCTGAAAACATGCTGAGTAGACCCTGGATTCAACATATTTACTGTATAATAGAGGCCTGCCCAGTAGTGTAGAGGGTTAAGACACTGGATGACACACCTGTTGCAACACTGGCGACCTGATCCTGGCTCATAGAGAACCATCTGGGAGAGGAGGACTGAGAAACCCAGAACATGCTTTCCTGTCTGGGGATGGTGTGGAGTTTAGTTTAGTTTAATTTATTGTTCTAGGAATTACTACCTTTGAGCCAGAGGCTCTTTTACAAAGGTTCCACGTCAATTAGGTACAGTACAAAAGGTTACATAGATAACACAATTTGTGTTGTGTCAAGAGCAAGAAAACATATACAAATACATATCAAATCATTTGTGCAAAAGGACATGAGATATCAATAATCACATTATTATTACAAGAAAGAGGTCATGCCAGATTAGGAGAAACAAATAGGGAAAAAGTCCAGAACAGAGATGGTAAGAGAAAGGTGTGGGGAGCAGACAATAGCAGGCGAAAAGGCTTCCCAAACATGTCTTTGTCAAATAACGGGACAGAGTGGGTAGTGAGAAAATAGGAGGTTTAATCAGGGCAGTCACAGGAGCTAGAGGTGGCAAGGTGAGAGAAAAGCCTTGATTTGAAAATACCTAGAGAGGCGGAGGCAGTAATATGAGTGCTGAGGGCATTTAGCCAGCTGGGGGCACGATAGGCAAATGATCTTTGTCCTTGAGAAGTCCAGCATCGGGGGACTTGGAGAGGCTGGTGTTCTGATCTTCTGGTAAAATGGGTGCTAGCCCAGACATAACAGGTCTTGGATACAAGGTGGAGTGAGGCCCAGAGTGGATTTTTGCCATCAGGCAGGTAAGGTACTTTATCCGGTTTGAGAGTTGCAACCAACCTGAGTCAGCATAGAGTTCATGTGTGGGTACATCGGTGTGCACCAGTGAGCAACCGACAGGCCTTATTTAGGGATGTTGTAATGCCACTAGTGCTGTAGTAGTGGCAGATCCGTATATAACTAAGCCATAATCAACGACTGAGATGATAGAGGATTGGATGGCAATCCTCAGTGCAGAATGGGTAAGAAGCTGTCGGTTCCATACAGAATCCAATTCATGACTAATAGTTTTTGCTGTACTATCAATGAGTTGCAAAGGTTAGGCTTTGATCAAAGTTGATTCCAAGATATTTGAAAATTGGCACTTGTTCAAGGGTATTTCCTAGGTATGTATTAATGGTGAGTGGAACTTGCCGTTTCTTGTTTTGCGGGTTAGAGAAGAGCATGGATTTAGTATTTTTGTGGTTTAGAACCAGCTTATGTTCAAGGAACCACATCTCAACTTTGGAAAAAGCATGCTGAAGCTGAAGGAGTCATGCTGCAGTGCAATGCTTCCAACTCAGGGATTACAGGAGACAGTGCTAGGTGGGGCACACATGTGGTGATGTGATCCACGCTTGAATGCCAGCTTGTATACCTCCTTAAAATTGGCATCCCAGTGGAAAATAAAAACAGGAGAGAAAATCCTAGACAGAGCAGTGATGAGAGACCCAACCTCTTGCAGGCCCTGTACTGGCAAGAGGGCCCTTTTTTTCTGACAGGTAACAGGGAGTCTGCCAACCCCACCATGGGGGAAGAACTGAGGTTAAGCTAAGTTCCTTGGATGCTGAGTGACAGGGCTGGTGGGTCAGTCCAGGATAATAGGGACTGTCTTGTAGGAGCATAAGCAAATTAACAGAAAATAAAAATACAGTTGGAAGGGTGCAGCTCCAATACCATCTGAAAGACCTTCTCCACCAACACTGGCCCAGACTCCTCCCACAGAAGTAAAGTGTCCATGCCCACTATCAAATTGTCACTGCCAGTTAATGACAGTCCATGTGAGGAGATCTTGACCCAAATCAAGGTTACCTTGCCAAGAAAAAAAGTGATTAAACTCATCTGTCTTTTCTATGGAAAAAAACTCTACATGACAGCAGAGAAATAGGGTTTAATAATCAGCCTTCAGTATTCAAGAGCAGAGTTGGTCAATTCTTTCTGGCAGCAATCACCAGTGACAGGAATGCTAAGATTTTTTTTATTTAAATTTTTTCCCATTTTTTTCCTGGGGAGCTAGTAGGTGGATCCACCCCCTTCCTTGGGGGTCACATCGGTCCCAGCCATCTGCTGGGATCATCATGGAGCCTGCCAGCTCTGTTTTTCTCCCTCCCTTTGCTGCGGTCAGAAGTGACTGCAGGTGTGGAGGTACACACCGCGTCCCCTCAGTACTCCACTTTTCTGTGTTGTTCCTGACCTGCGCCACCTCAGGCCTCCACTTGGTGTAGCTGTATAGCAGGAGTAGCGAGATCCATCTTCAGGAGAAGAGCTGCCTTTCGGGTGCTCAATCCAACATTCTCCTCCCCCCCCCCAGCAGACCCACGATGGCCCAGGCTCGTTCCAGAACCCAGGGTGTCAGTATAGTGAGAGGTGTGGCATCCAGCACCTCAAACCTCAGCACCAGTGGGCCAGCTAGGAATGTTAACTTTTTCAGGATGATTGTCTGCTGATACACATTGTAAAGAGCCCTAAGTGCAAATCTAGCCTTGTTACACCTGGATCTCTGCCAACAACATGCAAACCTCAGCCTCTTAGTTTTCAATTGCCTCAGGTTAACATTGTACATAGAAACATAGATTTTGACAGCAGATAAGGACTGCTTGGCCCACCTAGTCTGCTCATTTTCCATACCTGTACTATGGTGACCTGTGATGGAAAATCAATGGTTGGACACAGGTAGGTGCCAGGGTGTGAAAGGTGGATGTAGGTGTCATATTATAGCCCTCCACAACTCTCTCAGCTCCCTCAGCAAATTTGCAAGCATGCACATAACAAGTAACCTAAATTATGACAAGGCAACAAATACATAGATACAAAGATAATGGTGACAGAAAAGAGCATAGAGACCCATCCAGTCTTCCCACCCTATCTAACTACTCTGCATTGGCCTTTGTGGTCATCTCTTTTTTTCTGCCAGCCCTTTTCTAACTAATCCCATAAGTCTGCCCCATCGCAGTTTGAAGTTGCTCACTGATTTGGTCTGCACCACTTCCTCTGACAGCTTGTTCACCACTCTGTCAGTGAAAATGTTGTTGCTGTTGCTTTTGAATCTTCGACAGAATTCGGAAAGATGGTTCACTCACCTTAGAAAATTCTAAGCAGTTGATGCTTTTATTTTAAAGTATAAACTGATGAAAACCAGTGCTGAAAGGTCCCAACATTTCAAACTTTAACTCTTCTTCAGAACACTGACTACCTTTTGTTAATACTTAAAGAGCAGCTCCACAGACTTGTCACTTTCACTCATTAACGACACTGAAAACAGATAATACAACGCCTGATAGCACTTGCTCATTTATTTTGTCACAATTCCTTCAGTGTAGTCCCTTGCATGCTACTCACTAGTTCAGCATCCTGACTGCCAAGTACCTGGAATTATGCAGCGCAAAAGACTGAAGGCAGCATGGATTCACGAGGGTAGGTCCTGTCAGACTAATCTTATCGTTTTCTTTGACTAGGTGACCAGAGTGGTGGATCAGGGAGGGGCGGTGGATGTGGCCTACTTGGATTTCAGTAAGGTCTTTGACACTGTTTCTCGTAGAAGGTTGCTTAACAAATTATGGAATCTGGGTGTGGTCTCTAAAGTGGTAAAATGGGTTGGTAACTGGCTAAAAGACAGGACCCAGCGAGTGGTAGTAAATGGCATAAAATCAGAATAGGGGGAGGTGACCAGCGGGTTTCCAGAGGGATCAGTGCTGGGTCCAGTTCTATTCAATGTCTTCACAAGCGACATTTCAGAGGGACTGAAGGGGAAAGTATGCCTGTTTGCAGATGACACCAAGATCTGTAACAGAGTCAACACATAGGAGGGGCTAGATAAAATGAAAAATGACCTAAGAGTACTTGAGGAATGGTCAAGAGTTTGGCAGTTGGGTTTCAATGCTAAGAAGTGCAAGATAATGCACCTGGGACACAGAAACCCAAGAGAGGAATACAGGATGGGGGGTGCAGGTTCTAGCCACCCCAAGTCAGGAGAGAGACCTGGAGATTATCATATCCAATGACCTGAAGTCAGCCAAATGATACAAAAAAGCAGTGGGGAAGGCAAACAGAATGCTGGGGTGCATAGGAAGGGGCATAACCAGTTGGAGAAGTGAAGTGGTGATGCCAAGGTGTAGATCATTGGTGAGGCCTCATCTGGAATACTGTGTCCAATTCTGGAGACCGCATCTCAGGAAGGTCATAGACAGAATGGAAGCAGACCAGAGAAGAGCAACAAAAATGATACATGGACTGCACCACAAGCCTTTTGAGGAAAGAAACAAGGAACTAAACATCTATTCATGAGAAGGGAGAGAGGGGATATGATAGAGACTTTCAAATACCTTAGAGGAATAAACAGGATACAGGAGGGGAGCATATTTCAGAGATGAAAGTGCACAAGGACAAATGGACATAACATGAGGCTAGAGGCAGGGAAGCTTAGGGGGGTGCTAGGAAGTATTTTTTCACAGAGGGTGGAGGATCCATGGAACAGCCTACCAGCGGAGGTGGTGGAAGCTAAAACAGTATCGGGATTCCAAAGTGCATGGGATAAGCATAAAGGTATCCTGCTATACAGCAGAGTGGGGTAAACGCAGTCCAGATAAGAGTAAGGATTGCCAAACCAAGTAAGGAAATGGGCAGACTAGATGGGCTGTATGGTCCTTATCTGCTGACAGATTCTATGGTACTTAGTTGCCCCACAAAGATCATAGGATCATATGATGATATAGACATTAAAAGGCAATGTGTACATCTGGAATGCCCTTAACAGTAGTTGTAGCCAGTGATTCCCGTAGTTCTCATATATACATAAAAACTATTTTTTAAAACCCTATATGATGTTGCTTTCAACTAACCTAATTAGAAGCTTGTTCCACATTGTGATGCCTCTCTGGCTGATCCAGTATCCACTTCCCTCTGTTATGAACCTCTCCCCTTTTCATTGCCACTGATGAAATTTAGTTTTCCATCTGTTGTTCTTGAGTTCTGGGCCCATACTCGATCCCCTGACCTGATCATAACTGATCTAGGGTCTTTGTCTTCTGGTACCCTATATACTGTATCACCATCATGTCTCCACACAGTCTTTCTACTCCAGGATGAACAGTTTTGAATATTCCAGCCTTTGACCATATGCAAAATCCCTTAACCCCTTGATTGATTTAGTAAATCTGCACTGAACATGCCATAATCTAATACTCTCAGTTTTGTTTTATATGATGCCCAACCTTGAAAACAGTACTCCATGTGGGGCCTCACTAGGGACCCGAACAATGCCAGTTTTATTTATTTATTTATGTATTTATTTTATTTGACAATTTTTGGACATGAAAGACATACTAAACGAAAGTTTGTTTCCGGGTGCATCCTGGGAACACAGGTAAGTTAACTGATTTGCTCATGGTCACATAGGATGCAAATGTTGACCATAGGATTCAAACCCAGTTCTCTAGAGCTCTTAACCACTACACTATATTGCCTCTGCAAATTTCATGTCTCTTTCTCAGCTGACAATATTGAAGCAGTAAGACATGACATGGCGTGTGCTGTGGTGGGAATACAGTTCACATCTGGCATGTTGTGAGGCATGAGGCATCACTGAATGCCTTTAACTACCCAAGAAGTACAGTATCCCACCACAAAGCTCACCACTCTGGAATGTCTTATTGTGATTATAAAATGTGTCCAACATTTATTTTGGGGTTGGGGGAGGCTAAAACTGCACTAAAATAAAATAATGTTAACCATTTAAACTTTTTTTAAAATGTTCATCTACCATAACAAAATAGTCCAAGCATATCCCAACATAGGCATGCCATCTCAGTTTCAAATATTATGCACACCAAAGTACATTTCTTAAATTAGTCCCTAAACCCGCTATGGAGCAGACTGTTTGAGGTCATTAGATATAATAGCCCCCAGACCACTTTCACTGTTAGATTCCAGGAAACATATGCCATTCAGAGTACATATCACTTTTTTGTTATTCATATCAAAATGTACCACAAAGTATTTATCCAAGTTTAAAGACATCTTAGCCTTCCTTGCCCAGCATTGCATTGCTCCTGTAGTGCTGTTCAGTTCTGCAGTGATCTTGGTGTTGTCAATGACTTTTGCCAGCCAATCATGTTTTATTTGCATGTTACACACATATATACAGTACTAAACAGGGTAAGCCACAAGACTGAAACTTGCCGGACTCCACTTGTCACCCAGTCTCATCAGATACAAAGCCATTAAATTTAACTCTCTGTGTTTGCTTGGTTAACCATGTTGTGCTCTATCTTGTAATATAACTGTGTATTCCACTTTTCCTTATGGCATCTGCAAGTTCCCTGTGGGGCATGGTGTCACATGCCTTACTGTAATCAATATACACTACATCCACTGACTGCCCTCCATTGAAAGCTCTACTAATTGGCTCAAAAAGGTTAGCAGATTGGGCTGATGTGATCTACTGTACCTCTTCTAAAACTGTGTTGTGTCCTGTCCCTCAATTTATTTACATCCAAACCCACAAAAACTCAGTTCCATCACCTCTTAAAAATTGTATGACAGTTCCACCACTTCTGTCATCTTTCTTCATTGTTTACTGTAGGAGAGTTCCACCACCTAGAAATGACGCTTTTACCACCCAGAAATCTAAATGTGAGTGTTCCTCCACTTAAACATTTCCAGTTTAACCACTTCATATAAATACTCCTCAGTTATTTCCCTTATGATAGTTTCAAGGATTTCTGCCAATACTGTAGTTAAAATAACAGGTCTGTAATTAGACTGATTGTCCTTATCCCCCTTCTTGTGGATTGGCATCATGATCGCTTCTCTCAAGATCCATGGGATCATTCCAGTTTCAAGAGATTTATTGAAAATGCATGTTACTGGTGCTGCCATTAAATCTGCCAACTCATTGACAGCCCTTTTATGCATGTTGTCTGGAACATGTGACTTAGTGTGATTTATATAGCCTAGTAGATTTCTAACATTATCTTCAATCATAATTATTTCTTCTTCCTGTCTAATGTTTGCTGTAATAATATCAAGGTCTGATTTATGGGATACAGAGCAGAAATACTTATTTAAGGTATTAGCCATGTTTCTCTTTATCTGCCTTTTCAGATTCTTCAACTAGAGGTCCAACAATATTTGTAGCTCTTTCTCTTGCTTGGCCTATCTATGAAATTCCTTATAGTTAGCCCTTGATTTTGTGGCTATGTCTACCTCCATGTTACTTTATTCTGTCCTTACCTCGGCTTTATGTACCTTCAAACATTTTCTTTACCTGTCCTAATCCTTGACTTTATTTCCCAGTTTAGGCACCCTATAAGCTACCTTTTTTGCTTTTTGAGTGTCTCCTGATTTTGCCTGTCAGCCCTGGTGGAATTTTTCCTTTTGAGTTATACTATCGTATTGATGGGATGTGTATTTTGGCCAGCTCCTTAACTTTCTTCTTGAACATTTCCAACATTACATCTGCACTTTCCCCTCAAAACATATCAGTTCCACTGTGCCATCTCTTTCCTGAATAATTTGAAATCCATATGCCTGAAGAATTTAATGGTAGTCATACCATTAACACACAGGTTCCCTTCTACCAGGCCATATAACCCAGACTCAGCAGCTGCATGAAAAGAGCCTCTTCAACATACCAGTCATTTTCACTCCAGCAGTGGAAAACATTGTGCTCCAGTTAGATACTATGTCAGAACACATGCTGCTTTTGCCTCACCAGCAACATGGCAACACCGATCATAGAGATGTACATCTCCTCCTCCATACAATATGCCATCACTCTTGCCACCTCTGAGCCATCTAAATATGAGGCCCTTGTCATTTGGCTCTCCCTGCCTTTCTCTCTTCCAATTTGTTGCGGGCATTTATCGTCACCCAAGCCTTCCCTCCCCTGTGGCCATTGACCTCGCAAATACCATTGTTTCTCACTCAGAATCAGGAGAACTGTTTGCCTTGAGTGATTTCAACCTAAACTGGGTGTCTCCTTCTGAAAATATGGCACATAATAGAACTGCCTCCCATAATTTAACACAACTCATCCAAGTACCTACCCATTTGAGCAATAAAACCCCAAATCACACATTACTTGATTGGTCCCTCACCTCCCACCCACACCGTGTCATTAAATCAGGTATCCTACCTGATGCATTAAGTGACCATCACTTGGTCTATCTTTTCTGAAAGGTCCATAGGCCTAAGCCTCCCACAGAATACTTCTGACTCACTCATATAAATCTCTTAATTTAGCCCAACTCCTCCACAGCTTAGCTAATTCTGGGCTCTGATATGCACCGCTGTCCATGTGGATGATGTCTTAGCCTACTTCAAAGATAAATTTCTCACTATTTGGAATCAATATGCCCCCGTCAAGTGAACTAGGATACATGGTAACCATGTACCTTGGGTCACTCCTGAGCTGCTGGCCTGCCTCAGAGAATGTGATAAATCATGGAGTAAACTTAAAGCAACAAATCTACCAAGTGACTTTATTACATACTGTAAACTCCGCAACATATGCACCAAAGCTACCAGGTTAACCAAGGCCGAGTATTTCAACTCCACGTTTCACACAGACCTTAAGTCCCCTTCCAAATTTTGGAAAGTTGTTCATACCCTTTTCTCCCATCCCCACCACCCGTCCTTAAAATAAGTAACTCCTTTATTGTGGATTATGCTTCAGTAGCCAAAGAATTCAATTCATACTTCACCTCATGTGCTTTGGCTATACTAGCCTCCCTCACTTCCTGCCCAACTACGCCTTCCCCTTCCAAAACTGTCAATTGTAATCTCCCCAAACTCATGACCGTCATCACTTTTCATTCTCTTTGGTTTCACCAGCCAACACCCTTACTATCCTTCTAACTATTAACCCATCAAAAGGTAGTTCTCCCGATGAGCTTGACTCCAAGCTCCTCTGTCTCTCTGCCTCAGCTATTGCCTACCCTCTTTCAAAAATCCTAAACCTCTCCTTTGTGACAGCCATGGTCCCCATGCCCTGGAAGCATGCAATTGTCCTCTCTCTCTCCCTAAGCATGCTGACTCCACTTCCACAGCCAACTATCATCCCATTTTCTTGCTCCCCACCCTCGCTAAACTCCAAGAGCATCTAGTTCTCTCTCAAATCTCCTCCTTTCTCTCTGACTCAAATTTCTTTACCACTTTCCAATCTGGATTGTGGAAATATCATTCCACCCTACTCAGGCTTATTGATTCAGTCCTCACAGGAATGGATAAGGACCTGATCACCTCCGCCATCTTCGTTGACCTAGCCAAGGCTTTCAACATGGTTTCCCACTCCCTGCTTCTTCAAGCTCTCTCTCTCTTCAACCGGACTCTCACCTTCTGCTACTAACTAGTTTAGGACCTATCTCACAGGTCAGACACAATCAATTCAGATAGTGGAGTCCAGCTCCCCTCCTCACCAAATCAACACTGGGGTACCTTAGTGCTCAGTATTGGGCTCTCTTCTCTTTTCCATCTTTTTAAATGACCTACCGTCAGCTTGCTTCTCCTCATCCATTCATATGTACACCGACGATACTGTTTTACTCACCTCTAGCCAATCACCCTTTGATGTGCTAACCAGACTACAACTCAACTTTAATAAGATCCAGCACTGACTTGCATTACATCAGCTCTTCCTAAATGCCGTGAAAACAGTCTCCATGACCTTTGGCACAATGCAGAGACTTGCTAGGCTCCCCGATCTGCCCACCTTCCACACCCTGGATGAAACACTGCTTGAGGACACCTCTTTTAGATACCTTGAGGTTTGGCTGGACCAACATCTCACCTTCTCCGGTCACATCAATGCCATCCTGAAAAAGCTGTGTCCCAAGCTTGGTGCATTATACAGGAACTGTAATTGCATTCCACTTATGGCCAGGTGTGAGATTGTCCAAAAGATGATTCTCTCTATTTTTGACTACTGTGATGTAGTCTGCAGTGCCGCTCCGAAATCCACCTTATCCAGATTGGATCCCCTTTTCAACTCTTTCTGTCGCTTTGCCCTGGACTCTTCAGTACGTACGTACTCACCATGGTGATCTTTATCACTCATTGTCTTTCCCTTTGTTTGCTAACAGGCACCTCTCCCACTGTGCCAAACTTATCTCTAAATACTGGCTAGGCTCTCTTCCACTGTATTCATCATCCTCTTTCACTGCTTCTCTCCCTTCAGCTCACTCCTTAAAATCCTCTAACTCATGCACCTTTCTGATCCCCCGCTGTTCAACCCTTGCTGGTCAGTCTGATTTCATAAATCACTTCCCTAAAATCTGGAATGCCCTTTCCCAACATATCCAGCACTCCTTTTCCCTTCATTCCCTCTCCTCTGTCCTGCATAACTACCTCTCTCTTCTAACTGCACTTGATACCATTAGCCATAACCCTGCCCCTCTCCTGCACTTTTCGACCATTTTAGGTGAAACCAAAGGCATGGGTCTATAGGTCAAAGTCCTCTGAGTAAAACCCATGCAGGTTTTACTTCAGGAGTGACCCCTGAGCCGAGATAATTGACTTTTTCTGACAGAATTTAAAAAACAAGATGGTAGACCTCACGATCAAAGAATTTTCATTGTCAAAGATTCTTTGACCCCAAGGCTGCAAATTCTTTGACCGCCAGGTGGGACAAGAAGGCCCAAACCCCATTCTTTGTTCGAAAAACAACCATATAAATTTCCCCATTGACTTATAATGGGAGCTTAAAAGTGCTATAACTTTTGAATGCCTTAATATTTTTTCACCAAACGAAAAGCGGCATGTTCAGCCACTGAAGCTCTTTCAAATGAGCCATATTGCAGAGTGGCACACCACACGAAGGCCCTGTAGCACCACAGACAATATCCCAAAAACTGCTTCCAAAACTGGATAATTTTGCATTTTTCAGCGTTTTCGTGCACAAAAACTGTAAGTCCGACTGAAACAAAGTTTAGCAAATCAAGAGATCTACCATGCACCACTATACATACCAAATTTCATGTAAATCCGTTGAATGGGTCCAAAGTTATTAACACCCACAATTTTGACTTTAACATAGAAGTACCTTCATAACCCTAAATATAGTGGTGTGACCGCTCCACTATAATATATATAGTTATTAAAGTTGTAAAAAGTATGGCACATTCACAAATTGAGTTCTCTCCCCAACCCCACCCTCACAGCACCCATCCTACCAACCCCTCTACAATGCAGCAGTACCCCCTTTCCTAGCCCTGTGCCACCACGTCCTACCCTCCTTCCCCCTTGGCACCCTTACAAATCGCTCTGCTTGACTGCAACCAACACAGCCCTCCTTTCTCCACCTTGGCGGGTCATCATCCAAAGAAATGACAGTATGCCATGTGAATAGTTATAGAGTTGAGAATCTGTTCATTATTGTCGCTTCCCACTCTCATTCATTCAGACAGCTGCCAGCCAAGGTACAGAGAAAAGTGATATGCTGGCTATTGTCAATCATAACTATTTGTAAAGGTGTCATCGACTATGGTGGTGGTGGGTAGAATGGGTGCTATGAGGGTGGGGGAAGGGATTTCAATTCGCAAAATGTGTGGTACTTTTGACAAAGTTTACAACTTCATATAGACTTATACAGTATTACATAATTTTACACAGACTGCAGCGAGGAGGGGGAATAGGGTTCAAAGTGATCTTTGGGATGCAGTACCTTTGTATTGTTGCAAGAAGGAAGGTAGGAGGGAAGGGTGCTACATGGGGGGGTGAAATGGAAACCCATATTTTTTTTAAAAAAGCACCTTTCTGCCTCCCATCCCTAGTTTGCTGTGTGTTCACCAGCTCCTATCCTCGTGACCATTCCCAGTCTCAGTCCTGCATCAGTTCACTGACTCCAGTTAGGTGCAGCTGCTAACTGCTCAATCTTGTGGCCTCCTACAAGTTCTCTCTCCTCTCTGTCTGCCTCCCCACCAACAACCAGCTGCTCTGTCTCAACTGCCCATTCACTCTGTCTCAGTGAGACTGCAGATCTCATCTACAACACAGTCTCAGTGTAAAAAGGCATGCAGCAAGGCATCCAGAATGTTGGGTGTATTAGGAGGAGTTTCAATAGCAGGAGGAAATAGGTAATACTACCTCCCTGTAGGTCACTTGTGAGGCCCCCACTGGAATACCCAGTTCTAAGGGCCCCCAACTAAGGAAAGAAAGATGCAGGCTGGAGACAGTGCAGCATAGGGTAACCAAATGATTTAGGGCCAACAAGGGAACAGGCAGAGTACACCAAGAAGAAGGAGCTGCTGATATAACTATACTTCTCTGCTGGGACTAAAGAACTATAACTCTACTACTGGGACCTTCTATTTAGGGTAAAAACAAAACAAAAAAAAGTTGGTGTGTTTGTCTGAGTTGGCTGAAGTGAATTGTTATGTGAGCAGTTATCTAGGCGTTTGTCTCAGGTGGCTGGAGGGAATTGTTATCTGTGCAATTAACTAAATGTAGAAAGAGCTGTAAAGCAGGGGGAGTGGCTTAGCTAGAAGGAAGCCAGGTTAAAGCCAGATTTAAAAAACTGCCATAGATAGCTGCTGCCAGAGAATAGGCAGAGAACACCAAGAGTGAGCTGCTGTTATAACTAAACTTCTCTACTGGGACTGTATTGCCCTGCTTCCCTCCTCCCCACCCTAAGCCAGTTCTACTTTTATAGGCACAGGATTTAACTGTCAACAGGAACTTCCTGTTTTGTAGCAGGAAGTGAGTGATCACAGAGCCACAAAAGACTCACCATTCTAGAAGGAAAAGAATAGCTCTCTACCCCCTCAGCTGCTGGAGGTCTGACTCTGAGCAAGTAAGGAGGCTACTGAGAAATATAGGAACTTTTTGTCTCAGAACAGGAAGATCAGGAGCTTAAAGGGCACAGCGGCAGTAAGTAAGTAGGGAGAAAAAATAAATAATTAATCAGAGGAAAGAGTAAGTATTTCAAACAACAGTTAAGGGGCCAGAAATAAGACATGATGGGAGTGGTGCAGTGCAGTGGCTGTGGATCAGCAGTCTTCTGGGAGACGTTCTGGAGGATGCAGTGTTGTCTGCAAGCACCTCTCTGGGCTAAGGGAGGAGATTGCTCATCTCCAGGCTGAGTTGGTCAGGATTTGGGGGACCTCCGCTCCCACCCAGGGACCACCAGGGCCACTGCCATTGACTCAGAGATTGCCAAGAAAGAGGAATGGTTGGACCACAGTGGGCTCAGGGAGGGTGAGGGTGGTGGAACAGAGGTGCATCCCACCAGCTTTACCTCTCCACAATTCATATGCCATTCTGGCAATGTGTGGTTCCTCTATGGAAGCACCCGCAGTGGAGACCAAGGAGGATGCTGGGAACCTCCACAAAGAAGACCCACTGAAGGGTGGCATGGGACCCCACAGGGGAAGGAAACAACTCCTGGTGGGGGACTCCATAGTTAGGGGGGTAGAACTGGGGGAGGAAGGGGAGAAGGAGGTAAGGTACTTGCCTGGCACTATATCTTGGAGGGGCAGTGAGTGAATCCTCAGGATCACTGGAGCAGCTGTACGGGGAAGGGAACTGGATGTCATTGTCCACCTAGGAACAAATAACCTAGCTGAGAAAGGGATCTGAGCAGTGCAGGAAGAGTTTATGGAGTTGGGGAGGGGCCTTAAACAAGTAGCACGCACAGTAAACTTCTCGGAGGTGCTGCCTGTCTATGGCATGGGTGAGGCTAGGGTGTGCCACACCATGGGATTCAATCAGTGGTTCAAAAACTGATGCAGAGCTCAGGGATGTGGCTGCATTTGGGACTGGGAATCCATCTGGACTGATGCAGGCCTATACTGGCATGATGGTCTGCATCTGTCCAGGAGGGTAACCAGGATCCTAGGTGATAGGTTTAAATGCTTCATTGGCAAGCATTTAAACTAGCCAAGGGGTAGGAACTGGAAAGGAGCAGGGAAATCCTAGCCCCCCCAAAAAATCAGAGTAGTAAGTGAGGTAAACACAATGATACAGATGTCGATAGGGAGAAGGGCAGGAGTAAATGGAGAAAATGATAAAGGCAATATTTTTTATTTATTTATTTATTTATTGGAGACAATCAGTTTTACAACCTTTGAGTCATGGACTAGTTTACAAAGGTACCTCGTCGTAAGGGGGGGGAGACAACAATTAGGTGAGTAGAGACAGGGATGAACACACGGGTGAAAAAATACATAGACACACTTTAAAATAAAGATTACAGGCAGCAGCTATACTGGTACAACATTTGTAGAGTTACACGCATTGTAACAAAGCAATAGATACATCATACAACTAGTAGCTAGTCTTAAAACGGTAAGTGGGACCCGATTAGCTACAGGCATCTACAGCATCGGCTGTCAATGATATGCTTACGGAGGTGGTTTTGAAATGCCAATCCCAGGATCATGGAGATAGATTCGGGAAGGGAGTTGAACAAACGCGGGGCCAAGTGATGAAAGGACCTTTGGCAGCGAGAGGTCTTGGCCCTCGGAACAACGAAGGTGGCAGTGGAGGACTTGCGGGTGGACAGGGACCTAGTAGCCAGCTGCAAGGGTCCAGAGACCCCAGGAGGGCAAAGGCCTGACACAGACTTTTAGCCAGCAGGCAGGTTTGATATTTCAGTCTTTCCTCAAGAGTGAGTATATTTGTGCTGGAGTATAGCAGACAGGTGTGGGTTCTGCTGTGGGCACCGATAAGGAGCTACAGGCTTTGTTAATAGCGGTCTGGACCTTAGATGGGGCAGTGGTGTCAGCAGCCGTAGTGAGATTGGGAGTCCGTGAGTCGGCCAGTGATAACAACTGGTGAGGCAATGGCTAATTTTAAGGTGGGTTCAGGAGGCAGTCTTGTGGCGTGTAGAGAAGCCCGTCCTGGAGTTCATGGCAGATGACAAGGCTTTTGAGGTGGACATGGAAGGTAAGGCCGGAGTCAAAGGTGATGCCCAGGTACTTATAGGATGATACTTGTTCAATTGGGAGGAGCATGCTGGTGGTGATGTGGATGGGAAAGTCCTTGGCGCTGTTTTGCCTATGTGAGAATAGCATGGACTTTGTTTTCTTTAGATTAAGGACTAGACGATGGCTGTTGAACCATTTTTCAGTTTGAAGGAACGCATGCTTTGGCCAATTGCCTTGAGAGAGAGAGGATCCGAGTGAGTAGCTAGGACTACGCGCCGCCTGCATAGAGCAGCATTTTGCTGGAACAGGAACTAGGGAGGGTGTTCAGAATAGGCTGAAAAGAGTTGGTCCAAGAATGGAGCCTTGAGGGACCCCAGAGAGTACAGGTAGGTTGGAGGAGATGGTTCCATTGAGCTTGACTCTTTGGGTCCTGTTGTGAAGGTAGCTTTTGAACCACTTAAGGGGTGGGAGAGAGGCCCAGTTTGCTCAGGAGAGTAAGAGCAGGGGTGGCACACCGTGTCGAAGGCCTTGGAAGGTCTATGAAAGCCGCCTGCAGGCAGGCCATTGTCAAGTACGGAGTATGTGGTGGGAGGAAATTCCAGGAGGGCAGTAGATGTGCTGTGGCCTGGACGAAAACCATGTTGCTCCGGACATAAGAGGTTGTGTTTGGATAGGTATTCCGTGAGCTGTGTGTTTACGATTTTTTCTAAAGCTTTGGATAAGGGGAGGATGGAGATGGGCCTGTAGTTGTTAGGCAGAGTACGGTCCCCAGACTTGTGGATGGGAGTTATTTCAGCATGCTTCCAGGCCTCCGGGAATTGGCCTAGGCATAAGGATTTATTATGATAAGCGTGAGGGGGATAAGCATGGACATCAAGCCGCGGAGGCTAAGTATTTTGGAGCTGAGAGGGTCACTACTTGGGTTCTGAGGAGGTAAGGGATCTTAGTAGGAAAGATTTGGCATCATGAGGTGAGATCATTTGGAATTGGAATTGTGGCCAGGAGTTGGAGTAAGAGAGGGTGTGAAACGGGTCAAAAAGTGGGCAGGAAGGACAGCACTTAAATCTGTGAAAGTCTTATTAAGGCAGTCAGCGACACACGGTAGGTCAGTTGAGACAGCCCCATTTATGACAATCTGGGATGGGGGGGGAGCGGTCATTCCCATTCAGTTCTTTTATGTTGTCCCAGAAAGCTCTGGACGAGCTCCAGGAGGATGTCAAGGCAGCCTGGTAGTATTTAGCTTTAGCCTGCCTGATGGTCCAGGTACATTGATTGTGGGCTGCCCTGTAGGCTTGCCTATCGGCCAATCTACCGGAGTCATTAGCTATGTGCCAGAGGTCATCCCTTTTTTTTAGTAGGTGGATCAGTGCAGGGGTTATCCATGCAGCAGTCCATTTTTTTAACTTGGGAGTGCAGAAAGGGGCAAACAGGTCACAAGCATGGTTGAAAACTGTGGTGAGGTAAGTTAGGGCAGAGTTGATGTCAGGTGCGCAGGCCACTGGGGTCCAGTTGACATGGGCCAGGTGCCGTTTGAGGTTCACAAGACCTCTTGGGAGAAAACGGCATCATGGGGTCCTGCAGTACACTGGGCTGAGAGTGGGGGATGACCAAGAGCAGATGATAGGGGAGTGGTCGCTGAGCGAGTCCGCAAGGACTTGCACAGACCCTATTTTATGTGGCCGGTTGGAGAGGACTACATCCAGAAGGGAACTAGTACCTGTCACTTTGTTAATCCTAGTGGGCTGGGTGACCAATTGGGACAGGTCGAGGGCTGCAAGCTCTTTCTTAATATTGTCAGAAGATGGACTGAGCCAGTTGGTGTTTAAGTCGCCCAAGATTAGTTGTTCGGCCTTCCGGGGTAGAGTGGATAGGTAGTCAAGAAGGGAGGCGACCGAAGATCTTTTAGGCCCAGGGGTAGGTAGCCACGGTTAGATAAAGGGGCCACGACCTGGGTGGGGGAGATTTTAAGGTAATGGCTTGCGCCCCGTAGCTAAGCTCAGGGTTGGAGAGGGCATGGCCGAGGAGCGAGTCGCACAGGTAAATAGCACACCCCCCACCACGCCTGCCCATCCTATCGGCCCTAAACAGGGAAAAACCTGGAAGAGAGATGGCAGAGTCGGGCGTGTGGGAGGAGAGCCAGGTTTCTGCAAGCATGAGAATTTTGGGGCGTGTTGGGAGACCCAGCACTGGAGGGCAGCAGTTTTCTTAGGGAGACTGCATATATTGATAAAGCGTCACGGAGGCCTTTGCCTCGGTGAGGCTGAGGTATGGCAGGCGGAGGCCCCGGTTGGGTGCACATTGCGGAGAGCAAAGCAGCAGTAAAATTAGGTGCCTCGCAAAGTGCTGGTTGCTGGGGTAGGGGTATCATGTGATCGATGATACCGTACCGGAGGAGGTGCATGGGATGGGAAGGGAGAACAGAACCGTGGGCGCTGGCGAGGGAGAGGACCTCTTGTGATAGAAATCGCAATACTGAGGTAGCACTTAGGTGGTGGGTGGGTGGGGGTAGTGAGGTGATCCAGGGTGCGGAAGGGATATGGGGGGATAGCCAGGGAGATAGTTGTTGGGCAGTCTGATGGGAGAGCAGAATACTGAGAGCGGAGGGAGGGTGTTTTAGTCAATGGCAGGTAGAGGTGGGATATAGGGGGGTGGGGAGCAGGTAAAGGCGGGGATAGGAGGAGAGCCAGCGTAGCAAGATATAAGCTAAGTAGAGACATTTCCCAAAAGAAAAGTAGAAAGTGAGGGAAATAAGGACATGGATGGGGCAAAAAGGGGTAAGGCCATAAAGAAATGGAGGGTAATGAGTACCAATGCCCATAGTCTGGGCAACAAGCTCCCTGAACTGGTGGCCTGATGGAAGAGGGATGCCTGGATATTGTAGCAGTCACAGAAACATGGTAAACAGAGAACCATGACTGGGATGTTAACATACCAGAGTACACAACCTACAGGAGATACAGGGAGAGTAGAAGATGGGGAATAGTAGATCTCTATGTAAGGGAAGGGATAAAAGCAATGGAACAAAAGTGTAAACAGGCAGGAGAGGGGGCACTGTGGGTCACCTTAGAGACTGGAAATGGCAACATAGTCTGCACAGGGGTTGTATATAGACCACCATGTCAGGGGGAGGGAATGGACAAGGATATGATAGAAGGCATTCTTAGGATGGCAGAGAAAGGGGAGATACTGTTGATGGGGGACCTGAATATGCCAGGTGTTAACTGGAGCACCTTTGCTGCAGCCACATTCAAGAGCAGGGCCATTCTCAATGCCCTATAGGTGGCATGCCTTAGACTGCTAGTTTTGGAACCCACTTGTGAGGGAGCAATCTTAGACCTCATACACTCAAATGGGGACAGTGAGAGGATCTCCGCTCTAGAGTGGTTAGCCATCTGAGAACAAGTGACCACCAAACAGTGTGGTTCACGATAAACTCAGCTGCAGAGTCAGTCCATACAAAAATGAGGGTATTGGATTTCAGGAGGGCTGACTTTGGCAAGATGGAGAGTTCCTTAGAAAAGCACTAGTAAACAGGCTAGAAGGAGGGGTGGAGCAAGAATGGGGAAACATCAAAACTGCCATCACAGAAGCAACAAGCCTTTGTGTGAAGCAAATAAAGAAGTCAAAATGAAAGAAAAAGCCACTATGGTTCTCAAAAGAGGAGGTGGGGAAGGTTAGGGAGAAAAAGATAGCATTTCGGAAGCATAATGAATCACAGAAGAAGCAGGACAGAGAACTGTACCAGTTAAGGCAGAAGGAAGCAGGGAGGGAAGTCAGAATAACAATGGCCCAAACTGAGGAAAAGATAGCCAACTCAGTTAAGAAGGGGGATAAAACCTTTTATAGGTACGTCAGGGAGCGTAAAAAGACAAAGGGAAGGATTACGAGGCTGAATAGAATGGACGGTAGGTGGGCAGAGAGGGACAGTAAAAAAGCAGGGATACTGAATGAATACTTCTGCTAAGTATTCACAAAAGAGGAGGAGGGGGAGGTGCCTAAATCAATTAGCATAAGCACTCTGGATAGGGGGGGTCGATCCCAGTCCTTTCATAGAAGAAAGGGTTCTGAAGGAACTCCTAAAACTGAAGGTGGACAAAGCAATGGTGCCTGATGGAATTCACCCCAGAATTCTAGAATTAAGGGGAGAACTAGTGACAGCACTGACTACCCTTTTTAACAAATCATGGGAGGATGGTGTGGTACCTGAGGACTGGAGGAAAGTGGATGTGATTCCCCTTCACAAAAGTGGGAGCAAGACAGAGGCAGGAAACTACAGACCTGTTAGTTTGACCTCTGTGGTAGGGGAAAGTGATGGAATCACTTCTGAAGGAAGAAATTGTTGAATACCTACAGTAGAGGCCAGTGGGGCATCAGACCCAAGGCAGTATGGGTTCTCAACGGGAAGGTCATGTCAGTTGAATCTAATTGATTTTACTGGGTGACCAATGCAGTAGACAAGGGAGGGGCTGTGGGCATGGCCTACCAAGACTTTAGCAAGGCATTTGACACAATCCCACACAAAAGATTAATAATCTAATTAACCAGCCTGGAAGTGGGTCCCAGAGTGGTAGCCTGGGTAAAACATTGGTTGGACAGCAAGACACAGAAGGTAATTGTAAAAGGAGTCCACTCTGAAGAAAGAGGGGCTAATAGTGGGGTACCGCTGGTTTCAGTACTGGGTCCAGTCCTTTTTAATGTCTTTATAAGTGACATTGCAGAGGGTCTGGAAGGAAAAGTATGCCTCTTTGCAGATGACACAAAGATCTGCAACAGGGTTGATACACAAGGAGGCGTGGAAAGGATGAGAAGGGACTTGACAAGGTTGGAGGAATGGTCAGAAATATGGAAGTTTGGATTCAATGAAAAGAAGTGCAAAATAATGCACCTGGAAACAAAAACCCAGGGAAGATTACACGGGGGTGTTAGTAACAACAATAAAAATGGAAAGGGACCTGGGGGTAATCATATCAGATGACCTTAAAGTTAGCAAGCAATGTGAGAAGGCAGTAGGGATGGCTGGGGGGATAATGGGATGTATAAGGAGAGGCATCACCAGCAGAAAACAGGAAGTTGTTATCCCTCTGTACAGGCAGTTGGTGAGACCCCATCTGGAGTACTGTGTCCAGTTCTGGAGACCCCATCTCCACAAAGACATAGACAGGATAGAGGCAGTCCAGAGGATGGCAACTAAAATTATGCAGGGTCTGCAAGAGAAGCCATATGAGGAGAGACTAAAGGAGCTTAATATGTATACCCTTGAGGAAAGGAGGGAGAGGGGAGACATGATAGAAACTTTTAAGTACCTCAGTGGAATCAACAAAGTCAAAGAGGGTAGCATCTTTCAAAAAAGAGATGTGCAAGAACAAGGGGACAGAATTTGAAAATAGACGGGGGACGGCTCAGGGCAATGTGAGGAAGTATTTTTTCACAGAGAGAGTGGTGGACACATGGAACAGCCTTCCTGAGGAGGTTGTGGGGTCTAAAACTGTGGAAGACTTCAAGTATGCATGGGGCAGACATAAGGCAATTCTAGTGGGGGTAGGAAGAAATAGGCTGTTGGTTAACTAGGATCTTTAGCTAATCCTGTAGGTAGGGAAATGGGCAAAATAGGTGGGCCAAGTGGTCCTTATCTGCCATCAAAGTCTATGTTTCTTTGTTTCAGGGCTGATCAAATAAGGACCGCTTAGGGTACTGAACTTGTACTCTGTGGAGGCCAGAATGCAGTGGGCAGATATGACAGAGAACATTAAGTTCCTGGAAGGACTGTACACTGTAAACCACGAGGAACAATTCAGCAGAAATGGTGCATCAATAAAACAGAAATGAGTGGAAGCTGGTGGTGGGGGGAGATTCAGGAAGGATGTGATAAAATGTTATTTTTCAGAGAGAGTAGTTCAACCCAGATTTAGAAATTGGGGAAAAAATATCACTGGTGGAACAGACTCCCTTTGAGGCAGGATTGAACATACCTGACTCAGATCTGGGGATGCTTTTCCTCACATGTTTCATTTTACACCTTACTTAGTCATTTTGTTTCATGTTTACATTTTATTTAGTCCATTTTTTGCATTGTTACATCTGATATCATAATTTTTATTGCATTTTTACACATTATTTACAGTAGTTTAGTTTTATGACTGTGGGGGGCGCTACATTTTACAAGAGAACAGTCCATCACCATTTTCCTCTTGGAACTAAGTGAGGCTTTGAATTTCACTTATGGAACTAAGTTCCTCCAGTTTCCCCCTAATTTCCACCACTGGTTTAGCCATGGAACAGCCTACCAGCAAAGGTAGTGGGCACAAAAACTATTAATGGTTTCAACTACAGCTGGGACAGAACAAAAGGCTTAACAGTTACTCGGGGGAAGGATAGTAGAAAGGCAGAGGGTCAAGGGGGCAAGCAAAGGCAAACTCCATAGGTTTTGATGTAAAATAGGGTATACCCGGGCAGACTGCATGGACCAATGGTCTATTTTTGCCAATATTGTCAATGTTTCTATGTTAAAACATAACCAGGTACAGCACAGAATGGATGATAGGAGGAAGCTCTACATGTCACAACAGAGTGGCAGGGCAAGGCCTAAGAAAGCAAAGCTAAGTGATCAGTAGGATATCATGAAGGCCATTGTGCAGTCAGCTCAGGCTCAAGTTAGTTTGAATTTGATGAATGAAAGAATACATTTGGATGGAGTTTGGGCAAATTTGTTTACAGATTTTCATGGTGTTGTTTCTGAATTGGACTTGGCTACCTGTGGGTCTGAGCCTTGTCCCTCTGACACCTTAAAGAGATTTTCTTCTTTCCAGCCCAGAATTCACAGTTCTCATCAGCAGAACTCAGTCACTTACACAAAATGTGTCACAAATTAGAATTCTACAAGCTTGGCTGAAGTCTTCCTTGTATAACCACCAGTGTGTGAGTTCAGTGTTCTTT
The DNA here is from genome assembly GCA_016271365.2 of Neoceratodus forsteri. Lineage (NCBI taxonomy): Eukaryota > Metazoa > Chordata > Ceratodontiformes > Ceratodontidae > Neoceratodus > Neoceratodus forsteri. Next base: position 95,033,805 of record CM028130.1, on the reverse strand, counting down.
TCAACAGCAGGAACAGCAGGGGCTGTATCTACAGTAAGTGCTGTGTAATCAGTGTTTATTTTCTTCATCTGCTGGGGCAATAATGAGTGAACTGTTTGCTTTTTTATATAAATATGCTGTGCTGAGTCTTGTATGGGTCTAGGGAGGGGAAGGAGGAAGGATGCTGAGTGAATGGGTAAGGGCGGGACTAAGGTGACTGGACCCAGTGCTATTAGCTGAGCAGGGGGACTACCTGACTGCAGTCAGTAACTAGCACAGCTGCAGTCTCCTATATATTTCCCATCAAGCTAAATGACCCCTAAACCCAGAAGCATGAGTGTGTCAAAGCAAGAGTGTGGCATCTTACTAAGGAGCTTCTTCAGGGCATGTGCAGGGCAGACAGGAGGTGACAGGGGATTCTGCCCTGGAGGGGAACAGGTGAGGTGGTGAGGTTAACTTAAAAGGCTGAAAGGGGTAGGCAAACAGGGAAGAGTAGGGGTACGAAGAAGGAATAGGTACAGGGTAGGCCTGTGGAGGCAAGTGAACTAGGAGATAGAGACTACTCACAGTTCAGGGTAGGCCTACAGAGGCAGGTGAACTGGGGGATTGTAACTACTTCCTATCTGGGCAAGACCTGAGGAAGCAGGTGACCTAGAGGACTGTAACAACTCCCTATCTGGGGTATGCCAGCACAGGCAGTAGATTTAGGGGATTGCAACTACTCCCTATCCTGGAAAGGCAGGTGAGGGGTGAGTTTGGGACTACTCCCAATCTAGAGGGAGGTAAAAGGGTAGCATAAGGTTAGCCATATCAAAGGGTAGACTCCCAGGGCAACTGGGGAGGAGATAATGAAAAAGAATGTTCAGGCTGCAGGCAGAAAGGGGCAGTGTGGTGTGCTGTAAGGGGTGTGGGGTAGCAGTGTTCCAGGGGCCAATGTGGGAGATAGGTGTTGCCCAGTAAGCAGGAAAACATTTTTGATGGCTAAGGTACAGGCACAATGTAAAGAGGTGGGAATAATGGTGGAGAGGCAGGATAGCTGACTGGGTGAGTGGGAGAAATAGAAATGTAGATTTTGCCAGCAGAAAAGGACCTTTAGGCCCTCCAGTCTGCCCATTATCCCTGTCTGGCCTGTCAACACTGACCTGAGGTGGCGATTAGTGCCACTCCCTCCCATGGAGGAATGAGGAAAAGTGGGAGGGCAGGGGTCAGGGGGGTCCAGATGCAGTGGAACCTTGTACTTCAAAGGGAGAGGAAGCCTCAGGAGGCAGGACAGAGGACCATGGGGAGAGTGGAAGGGTTTGGCAGGGGGACAGAGGTGTGGGTGTACCAATAGAAGCACAATTAAGGAATCATGTCAAACCACTGTGTGTGGTAGGAGATATTGTGACCATAGTGGGACATAGGTGAAGGAGGGGAGGATGATCTGTGGAAGGGGTTATGGGGAGGTTATGGGAAAGTTGCAGTGGATGCAAAGTTGCAATGGGGTGAGGTAAGGGAAACATAAAGTTAAAGGTAGGTGGGGGTATCCTGGGAGGAAGGGAGGAGGATGAACTGAAAAGACAGGGAGGACAGAGTCCAACTGGAGTGGGGGGAGGCAGGGGGTAGCTAAGATGGGAGAGGGGACAATAAGCAGTTAGAGGTTGTAATACAGAATGAGAGAGAGGATGGAGTGGCAGCAAGGGAGGTAGCAGGATAGATGGAAGAGAAATGAGTAGTTTCAGCAGGTAGTGTGGTAGGGGAGAGGGGTGACAGTGGGGTCATATTACTAAGGGATTCAATAGTGAAGTGAGTGAGGTGGGCTATGAGATGGGGAGTACAATAAGGAAGGAGATTGGTGTGCTTGATGGTTATGGCAGCAGAGTGCATATGCCCAATGGTAGGCCCAATCACAGAGGGAATGGGGGGAACCACAGGTGGTAGTGCACTTAGGTAATAATGACTTAGCAGGCTGCAAGCTAAGGACAGTGCAGGAGAAGTTCAGGACAGCTGGGCAGGCTTGTCGGAGGGAGGCTTGGTCTGTAACTTTCTCAGGGGTGCTGCCAGTGCCTAGGACCAACACAGCTAGGAAACACAGGAGCATGGATATTAATAAGTGGCTGAAGGAATGGTACAAGGAAGAGTGATTTGGGTACATAGGGATCTGGGAGGCAACCTTGGATGATAAACCCCTCTACACACTTGACAGGCTGCATCTAAGTCAGGGGGATCCAGGTTACTGGAGGAATGAATTGGGGAATATATAAGTAGCAGCTTTAATTTAAATCAAAGGAGGGAATCAGAAAATGCTGCAGCACCTAGGGTTTCCCAGAGGAGGGGGCAGCTACCCCCGTTGAAGACATAGAGAGGACAGAGAAGGGAGGAAGTAGGGAAAGTGGAAGAGAGCATGGGATGAGTATCTCTGAAGGATGAGGCAATCAGGTAAAATACACAGATGGGTCAGGAAAGGGAGGGAGTGGTGGAACAGAGGAAGAATATGGGGCAATGAAAGCAAGGAAGAGGACCAATGGACCAAGAGTGAAAGGAGCAGTTGATCAGGTGGAGAAGAGGGGGTATCATGTAGTCGAATGAGAAGAAAGGCAATCAGGAGTGGCAGAGGGTAATGTCCCTCAATGCTAGAAGTCTCAGGAACAAAATGAGTGACCTAAAGACCAGAACACAGAGATATGGGCTACATCAAACCACAACTGGGACCTCCACTCTAGGGTATACTCTCTGTGGAAGGAGCAGGAAGAAAGGAGATACCACTTTACATCAGGGTGTGCATCACTTCCACCAGGGAAGAGCTAGGAAAAGGGAACACAGAGGCACTGTGGGTACAACTTGAAATAGCAATGGGAAGGAAATTGAGACTGGGTGCCATTTATAGACTACAAAATCAGGATGAGGACAAGGACAGTGAGTTGGATAACATGGGCAGGATGGCAGCGGACATGGGTGAGATGGTGGTAATGAGGGACTTAAATTTTCCTAAAGTGGATTAGCGTGTCCTGTTCATAGCCTGTGCAAGGAGCAAGTTGATCCAGGATGCAGTCCAAGATAGGTTCCTGTTTCAGGGGGTAAAATGAGGTGAATATTGAAAATGCACTTGATTCCCTTAATAGTGCGGACAGGTCATCTCTATTGGTAACCAGAGAAAATGCCAAGACTGATCACGGTTTGACATTTGTTACCAAATATGAGGGAGGGGCACAGGATGTGGTTAAAATTGTATGTGACAACTTGTCAATACTCAGGGGTACACCACAGCTTAGCAAGCTTTTGAAAACCACTGAGGAGCTTACAGGACGAGTAAGAACTTCTGGGATATACTTGTTAGTAGTTACCAGTCCAAGCACGAACAAAACATCGCTGTAGAAAAATGTGGATCAAAATCCTGTGGGTTCTTTTAGTGTTTGTAACATAATGGAAAGAAAAGAAGCTTTTCTTAACTCGAAAACTGGAAAAACTATCAAAATCAAAAGCTGTATCACTTGTGAGACTGTAGCTGTTGTGTATCTACTGAATTGCAACTGTGGCATGTATTATGTTGGTAGGACCAAAAGGAAATTGCGATTTAGACTCATTGAGCGTATCAGGGCTGTCAAAAATAGTAACCCAGAATATGCCATGGCCCTTCACGTAAATAGCCAGAAAAATAAGGCAATGCACAAGATGAGTGCTGTTGGCATAGATACAATACTGTATCTCAGAGTGTAAGAGGGGGTGATCTAAAAAATATGTTAAATCAGAGAGAACGGAGATGAATTTACGAACTGGGTGCCTTGAGACATCCAGGTCTTAATGGCAAGTTTGAAATTATTCATTTTTTAAAGAGATAGTTCCATAATGATGTAAGGAAATTAATCTAATCCCACCCCCCGGTCCCTCTCCTCCCCCCCCACACCATTTTATTGGATCAGAATTTATACAGTATGGATTTAGTGAATATTTCAAGTTATATATAACTCAAATTTTGTTCCCTGGTGTTTTTATCTTTACAATAATCACTTATTCACATTTTTTTCAGCTCGTTTCCCTACAGGTCTCCAAGAAGTATGCCATGCAAAACAAGGGACCATATCTTTTTCCATGTTTAATGCATACCAGTAGTATGTGTAAAAAGGATAATATTTTTTGTTTTGAATGTGGAAATATATAAACTGTTATTTACTTTACTTAAAATGTTGGTGACTTTAAATGCTGGGTATGATTAAGGTGAAAACACTTGTAATAGCCCCATTGGTGGCTAAGATCAGCTGACTGTCTGATTCTAGCATTTAAGTGGTATTGGTTTAATCTGCAACTTTATTCTCTGAGGGAGCCTCCAGTTGGAGGTGAAATGTAAGGATGTTGGCATTGCTTGGTGTTATGGAATTCTGGCAACAATAAACCAGGCAGCTGCCTAAAAGAAACTGTGCTTGTTATATCCTCTTTGACAGGGGTGAGTGTGTTCTTTTAATTTTCCTGAAGTAATAGTAAAGTTAAAAAAGAGGGAGGGATGGATGAAAGGTCATAACAAGAAGGCAGATATATTGAACAAATACTTCTACTCTGTCTTTACTTAGGAAAAGGATAGACCAGTACTGCGAGGGAGTAGTGGGAGACGGTGGTGGCATGGCTGAGGACTGGATAACAGAGGACAGGGTTAGGAAGGGGCTCATGTCTCTGAAGCTAAACAAGTCCCCTTGTCCTGGTAGCATGCAACTAAGGGCGTTGAGGGAGATTGTGGCAAAACTGGCAGGTGAGCTGGCAGAACTATTTAACAGCTCACTAGATGCAGGGGCTGGTACCACAGGAGTGGAGAACTGCCCATGTGATACCACTGCACAAAAGTGTGCCCAAAGATGACCCTGTGAATTACAGGTTGGTCAGTTGTACCTTCAGTGTTGGTAAACTAATTGAGGCCATTCTGGAGGACAGGCTAGTCAGGTTGCTGAAGGTAAATGCTCTCCAGGATGAGAGACATTGTGAGTTCATATCTAAAAGATCCAGTCAAACAAAACTGATCAACTTCTTTGACTGGGTAACAAAGGCACCAGGTAAGGACCAAGCAACAGTCATTCTGTGCTTGGATTTCAGCAAGGCCTGTACCCCAGTTGAGGTTGATCAGGAAGTTGGAGGACCTAGAGGCAGGGCACAAATTAACAAGGTGGGTAACAAGTTAGCTTACAGGTAGAACAAGATGGTTGGGTGAAGTCCTCCTGTATGAAGGAGGTCACCAGTAGGGGTTAGTGCTAGCTTCAGTGTTGTTTAATGTGTTTATTGATAACATAGAAGATGGCAATGAAAGCAAAATCTGCATGTTTGTGGACAACACCAAGCTCTGTGGGATGGTAGACATGAATAAGGGGGTCCAGGGCCTAAAAGAAGACCTTGCAAAGTTGGAAGGATGTTCTGGCACAGGACAGATCAGGTGCAATGCAAAGAAGTGTAAAGTAATGTATTTGGAAGGAAAGAAACTGAGGACCATATATGGTCGGGGGGGAGGGGTCAAGGATGCCAGATTAAAGACAAAAAAGGACTTTGGGATGGCTATTACCAGCAACTTAAAAAGGCTACACAGTGCAGAAAGACAGCAGTCAAGGTAAACAGAATGTTGGGCTGTACAGCCTTTGCACTTGTCATTCCTAATTATTAGCGTAAGATGAATGTACTGTACTTTTTAGGATACCATGTATACTAGCTCAACCTGTGTGTACTTTGCTTTGTCTCTGTACTTTGTTCATCAGTCACAGTATTTTCACTTTGTATATTACTGTGTATTCTTGGACATTTAATTGTCCATCATGTACTTTGTCTAGTGTTGTGCATTTGTTTCCCTGTGGTGATTTCCCAGTTCGAGCCTGAAAATATTCCATCAAGTTTCTACCATGTAGGTGTCCAAGGTAATGGTCCTGTATGTTCTTTAGTTGAGCAACCCTGAGATATCCCAAAAATGTCTATAAAATGTACAGTGTGGGATGTCTCAAAAAATCTTTACTTGATTTTTCATAAAAATAGATTTTATTCATCCATATTTCTCTTCTGAATCATGCCCTGATGTTTCGCAATCTACATTAGTGATTTTTCAAAGGGACTTCTATACAATTCTGAAATATAGATAATGTACAGTATGTCTTAGTTGTTTCATTCATCACAAATAATCTTCGCTTTTATAATATGTATTATCTCTTTTAAGAAAATTGCTGTCATTTACCAAAAGTAATCTGTAGTGGCCATTTTGTTATTCTATTATTCACCTCGGGTCTGATTTCACCCTTCAACCTATAAATATAATAATAACAAAAATCTCATTTTATCATGTCCTATTTTTAAAAAAATTCAAAAAATCTTTCAAGAAAAGACGTTATATAGTGTTTTAACACCTCACCGCTTTGGTATGTTTTGTCTTTTAAGAATGGGTATAAACCTATTTGTTTCTATGGCTGTTTAAGTGTTTCTTTTCTTCAATAGAAAATATAAACATAAAATGTTTTACTTTTTCTTAATTTATTACTGCTTGTAATTCACAAAGACATTTTTTGTTTTAAGCATCTCTGTATCTTTTGCTTCAAATGAAGCTTGACCCAGCCTTTTTACTGAGCTTGCCTGGAGACACACAGTTTATACATTTCAACTCCTGTATTTCTTGCTTCAAAAGCCTGTAACAAAGTGTTTTGAGACATTCAGCAAAATTCTCATTTCTTTAGGTAGCATTTTAAACTTATTCCCTCATTCTTCTACTTTTTTAAGTCAAAACTTACTTTGTTTTAGCCAGTGTTCTTGTGTAATGGCTGCTCTGCTAGTGTAGTGTAGTGTATTGGGGGGTGGGGTTGGCAAGCATGCTGGTGATCGGTGGCAAACACCATAAGTGTAACAACAACACACAAAAGATAATAATAAATAAGGTGTACAGAATTCCCAAACACAGAAAAAACAAAGAAGAAGCATGGCATTACATAAAAAAAAATAATAAATAATAATAAAAAAGTGATTTTGAAAAAACTCTCCCCTTCAGCACAGAATATCAACAACCCCCACCTGACAGTTTTCCCATAAAAGGTCCATGAATGAAAGCTTTTTTAAGAAGTGGACACCCTATAAAATATCCCAATAATGGTTTAAAAACATAAAGGTACCAATAAACAAATAACAATGAACAGGCAGAATATCTGCAGAATCACTTTTAACATCACAATATAGTTCAGGCAGGTTCCTAACTCCTTCCTGGTCCAAAAGAAGATTACTGTGAACAAGCTTTAAATTCAACTCAAGATTTAAGTACATACAATATTAAACAAGCATTTGTCAATGCCGAATTTTGATTGCATTGGTCCGTTGAGCTGGCTCACTGCCCCTATGTCACTCGCTCATTCTGTTCTCCCAGTGCTGCAGTCTGCTCTTTTGTACTGGGCTCCTGCCTGTGTTGGCATGTTTTTCTGCCCACAGAGAAATCTGCAGCTGTCCCGATAGAGCTCCGTTGAGTTGAATCACTCCCCCTCTCTCACTCGCTCATTCTGTTTCTCCTGGTGGTGCAGACTGCCCTTTTCTACTGGGCTCCTGCCTCTGTTGGTGGCTTTTTCTACCCACAAAGAAATCTGTAGCAGTCCTGACACAGGTCCATTGAGCTTACTCACTTCCCCTCTCTCACGTGCTCATTCCATTTCTGCCGGCGCTGCAGGCTGGCCTTTTGTACTGAGCTCCTGCCTGCTTTGCCACCTTTTTGTGCCCACAAACAAATCCACAGCAGTCATGATAGAGCTCCATTGAGCTCGCTCAATCCCCCACTCTCACTTGCTCATTGTGTTTCTCCCAGCGCTGCAGGCTGCCCTTTTGTACTGGGCTTCTGACTGCATTGGCACCTTTTTCTGCCAACGAAGAAATCCACAGCAGTCCCAACAGAGTTCCGTTGAGCTCATTCACTCACTCTCCTCCTTCACTCACTCATTCTGTGTGTCCTGCTGCTGCAGGCTGCCCTTTTGTACTGGGCTCCTGCCTGCATTGGCAGCTTTTTCTGCCCACAAAGAAATTTGCAGCAGTCCCAACAGAGCTCCATTGAGGTCACTCACTCCCCCTGTCTAATTCGCTCATTCTGTTTCTCCTGGTGCTGCAGGCTGCCATTTTGTAGTGGGCTCCTGCCTCTGTTGGTGCCTTTTTCTGCCCACAAAGAAATCTGCAGCAATCCTGACAGAGCTCAGTTGAGCTTGCTCACTCCCCCTCTCTCACTCGCTCATTCCGTTTCTGCCAGCGTTGCAGGCTGCCCATTTGTGCTGGGCTCCTGCTTGCATTGCCACCTTCTTCTGCCCACAAAGAAATCTGCAGCAGTCATGAGAGAGCTCTGTTGAGCTCGTTCACTCACTCCCTTCTCTTACTCATTCATTCTGTTTCTCCTGCCTCTGCAGGCTGCCCTCTTGTACTGGGCCCCTGCATGCATAGCTGCCTTTTTCTGCCCAAAAGGAAATCTGCAGCAGTCCCAACAGAGCTCCATTGAGATTACTCACTCCCCCTCTCTCACTCGCTCGTTCTGTGTCTCCCAGTGCTGCAGGCTGCTCTTTTGTACTGTGCTTCTGCCTGCGTTGGCACCTTTTCCTGCCCACAAAGAAATCCGCAGCAGTCCCGACAGAGCTCAGCTGAGCTCGGTCACTCCTCTCCTCTCTCACTCGCTCGATCCTAATCTGTCCCAAACACTGATTTCTGACAGTGACTGCGGTATTCTGTGCCAGAAGTGTGAAAACACATTTTGGCCAGGATGTGAAAAATGACAGCTGTACTGTTCATGAGGAGGTGTGAAAAAATGCCAGCGTTGAAAATCTGGCGTGAAAATATTACTGATTTGCGAACTTACAAGGGTGCATAGAAACTGCACAACGCATGCTCGTAACACAGTCATTTTATGGAGTTTCATCACACAATTTTCAACATAGGAATTTTAGGACCTCTGCTCATGAACAGTGTTTGTGTGATTTTCTTAATGTGTCCCAAACACTGATTTCCCACAGCGATCGCGCTATTGTGAGCTGGGAGATCGAAAACACATTTCGGCCACGATGTGAAAAATGGTAGCTGCACTGATCATAAGGAGGTGTAGGAAAATGGCAATGTTGAAAATCTGGAGTGAAAATATTGCAAAGTTGCAAAGGTACGAGCTTGTGTGGAAACTACTGGCATGCGTTTGTAACACACTCATTTTATGAACGTGCATCACCAAATTTTCAACATAGGCATTTTAGGACCTCTGCTAATGAACAGTGTCACTGTCATTTCCATAATCTGTGCTGAACAAGGATATCCCACAGTGTCTGCGCTATTCTGCACTGGAACTGCGAAAACACATTTCGGCCAGGATGTGAAAAATGACAGCTGTACTGTTCATAAGGAAGTGCAGAAGAATGGCAATGTTGAAAATCTGGAGTGAAAATATTATTAATTCATGAAGTTATGAGCATGCGTAGCAACTGTGCAATGCATGTTCGTAAAACAGTAATTTTTTGGATTTTTCCACCAAATTTGCAACATAGACTTTTTAAGAGCCCACTTCATAAACACTGGCACTGTTGTTTTGCTAATCGGTCCTGAAAGGGGATTCTGCGCAGTGACGGCAAAATTACCCTTTGGGACCGAAAAACACCATGGCAGTGGCAGAATTCATGATGAGGGGTCCCAAAAACCCCCTGTTAAAAATGTGGTGTCAAAATTCCCAAAAATGCCTGAGATATGCATCAAAGTTGAAAAAGCCCTATTCATTCCATTATATAGCTTACCAGCATTTCCTCAGTTTGTGGTCAGCTTTGAAGAGTGCAGACGTGTTCCTGGTCCACTGAAGATCGTCACACCAGACTCCGGAGGTAAGTATGGGGTGGGGGGTGGGGAGGCAGGGTGTGCAGTGGGTGGGCAACGGGTAGTGGTGGGGCAGGAAGACCATGAGGAACCATTTTTTTTACAGGTTTAAAAAAAAATCTCAGGATTTTTTTTCTTTACAGAGACATTGGGCATGCTAGGGTGGTCTCCCAGCATGCCACCTGAATGTTTTGGGGGTGTGCAGCTGACAGGGGATTGGGCACCCCCTTGGCACAACTCTCCCGCTACTCTTTGGGGGGGACCTGATGCTGATGAGGAGTGGGTAAGGCACCGCCATGTTCACAAACAATATTACAGTAGCAAGGTTCCACCCAGCAATGACAGGTCACTCCCTCATTGCAGAGAATCACTGATACTGCAATGACGAGGCGGCCCCTGATTGCAGCGGCTGAAATGTTTCAAGGTTGTAGCACGCTGGGTGAACTAATGTCAGCAGCAGCATGCTACAGCATAGGGGAAAGTGGGCCAAGCCTTTACAGGCTGTGGGGGATTTGGCCACAACAGTGTCGCACCTTCACAGCCTGCTTCTGGAAAGCTGCCTCAGTATGTTTCTAGTGCATGCATGCAATCAACATAAAAATGCTTGGTTAATAACAAACAAAAAGCATCTCTATATGAGCTCACTCATCCAAGTGGCAGTGCATTGAAGATCAGGCTGCCAATAGTTGCTTAGCAATTATAAGAGTGCACTCAAAATCTGGCGATATTGCGAGATCTCTTGAGGTCACATGGGCGATTGATCTCAAGAGGAAGATGCTCAGCCAGACACACGCAGTACAAACTACACTAGCAGAGCAGCCATTACCCAAGAATGCTGGCTAAAACAAACTAAGTTTTGACTTAAAAAAGTAGTAGAAGAAGAATGAATATGTTTAAAATGCTACCTAAAGAAATGAGAACTTTGCTGAATGTCTCAAAATGCTTTGTTACAGGCTCTTGAAGCAAGAAATACAGCAGTTGAAATATATAAACTGTGTGTCTCCAGGCAAGCTCAGTAAAAAGGCTGAGTCAAGCTTTATTTGAAGCAGACAGTACAGAGATGCTTGCAAACAAAAAAATGTCTTTGTGAATTACAAGCAGTAATGAACTAAGAAAAAGTAAAACATTTTATGTTTATATTTTCTATTGCAGAAAAAAACACTTAAACAGCTATTGAAACAAATAGGGTTTATACCCTTTCTTAAAAGACAAAAGATGCCAAAGTGGTGAGGTGTCAAAACACTATATAAAGTCCTTTCTTGAAAGACTTTTTGGAATTGTTTTAAACAAGCAGGACATGATAAAATGAGATGTTTGTGATTATTATATTTATAGTTGGAAGGGTGAAATCAGACCAGAAGTGAATAACAGAATAACAAAATATCCACAACAGATTACTTTTGGTAAATGACAGCAATTTTCTTAAAGAGTTAATACATAGTATAAAAGCTAAGATTATTTGTGAAGAATAAAATAACTAAAAAATGCATTATCTATATTTTAGAATTGTATAGAAGCCCCTTTGAAAAAGCACTAATGTAGAGTGTGAAATGTCAGGGCATGATTCAGAAGAGGAATATTGTGGATGAATAAGATCCATTTTTATGAAAAACAGTGTGAAGATTTTTTGAGACATCCCACACAGAACATTTTATAGACATTTTTGGGACACCTCAGGGATGCTCTACTAAAGAACATATAGGACCATTAGCTTGGATACCTACATAGTAGGAACTTACTGGAATATTGTTTCATATCTACCTTGAGGGTCAGTGGATTATCCAGAATGTTGACCAGAATGTTATAAAAACAAAGTTCTCAAGGACTGTTTAAGTCTATTTTTACAAAAAAATGGTTTAAAAGCCAGTTTTAGGCCATGGAAGTTTACATTCTCTGTGGAAAACTATCTGAGTGTCACCTTAAGAGAATCTGTAAGTATAAAGATTGTTTACAAAACATAAAGTTATAGTTTGGATAAGAACAGTATTCAACATGATGCTTGCCACAGGTATGGAGGCCTTTAATGACATGAGTAGTAGTGTACAGCAGCCCATTCATTCTGTATCCTATTCAGAGGATGAAAGGAAAAATCTATTTCAGACCATGAGGGGGGACAGTGACTTATCTGAGCAAATATGTGATAATACTAAAAGTTTAGCTCAAAAAATAGAGAATTTAAAATTCAAAAATTGCCGACTGGAATGGCATGGCCTTACCTTGACTAAATATATTGAATATAACAGAATTCCAAGGGGCCTATGGATAGCAGTAGAACCCAACATAGGAATAAATTCTGCCAAATTAACGCATAATTTGGATGGGATAAGAAATAGGCATCCACAGACTTTATGTACTCTTTAATAGAGGCAATAATAGAGGAAAGAGAAATTTTAAATAAAGAGACTAATGTAGCAGAGGAAGCACTGAAATAAAAAATTGAAGAAGACCAATTTAAAATAAATTTAGAATCAATCAAACAAAAGCTGACAGAATATGAGAATAGATTAAAACAACAAAAAATAAGGAAGTTTCAGAAAGACATGAATGACTACAGTGACAACAAAGTATATACATATAAAAAATTTACATACACCAAAATGTGGGATACCAATCAGACATTAGCACTGACAGCAACAATAGTTATACTAAAATCACTTTAACAGTAGAACAGAGGGAAGGTCCTTTTTAAGACAAAACAACAGAGCAGCCCAGTACATCAAATCAAACAGAAACAAAAGCACATTACCCACTACAGGGCAGACCAACCCAGCAAGATACAGAGGGAAACTGCAGGGGGAATTACAGGGCAGGGAGGGGCATGAGGTGAGGAAGACAAGGTGGAAGAATAAGCAAACAACAAGGTCCCAATGGAGGGAATCGGACCCAGAGATGATACCCAGTTTTAATTTGAGTCAAAGGACTCAACCAAACTGAAATAGAAGTGTTATTACTAGGGCTGAGTTTTGCACCTTCCATCTCAACAGATCTTTTTGAGTTACAAGTAGATTTACAGTGATTTTTTAGAAATTTGAGATTGAAAAATATGTTTTGAGAACACAGGTTCAACCTCTGAACCCAAATAAAGAATATGAAAGAAAAGTTAAAGAAGCATTAACAGTGAACTCTAAATACAATCCACCAATAGGATGGAATTATGGGATAGAAACATACTGCAAACAGGTACAAAAAGAGATAGCAAAAATATTTAAAGCAGAACAAGATAGACATGCCAGACATCATAACTTAACTAGGAACCAAAAAGAAGCACTGTCAACATTAGAACAAGATGTTTCAATCATTATAAAACAAGCAGACGGGGTGCATAGTAATAATGGATAGACTGCAGTACAAAAGAATGTGCACTAAATTTTTAAATGATAAAAAGAACTACCAGAAACTACACCACAACCCAACAAATGCTTTTAAAAGAACAATTGCAGACACAATTGAAGAAATTACAATAATGGGATGGATAACAGAACGTGAAGGTAATTTGCTGATGAATAAACAGCCAAGAATGCCAACATTCTATCGCATTCCAAAAAATACACAAAATTTTTTTTGGATCCACCAGGAAGACCAATTGTTTCAGCAATTGGCTCCATACTGGAATCTATTTCACAATATGTAAATTTACACATACAACCGCTAATAAAAAAAACATCTACCTATGTATAAGATTCATGTCACATGATCAGAATCTTGAAAGAAATCTCAGAGGAAGGAATTTCTGAAAATAACATGTTAGCGACCATGGATGTAGCAGACCTGTATACATCAATTCCTCACTTAGAAGTAATAGAAATTATGGGTCAAATTTCAGATACAAGATCAGAACCACAAAAACCAAAAACAAGGGTTCTGCAAGAGTTAGCAGAAATAGTGTTACAAAAAACTACTTTGAATTTGATCAAGAGTTACATAGATACATAGATACATAGATACATAGATACATAGACAGTGTTGGCAGATAAGGGCCTATGGCCCACCCAGTCTGCCCATTTGAGCTTGTAAGTTCAGTTTGTTTTCCTAGAAGTTTGTTGCCCCTTATCCCTGACCTCCAGAATTCCTTTATGTCTATCCCATGCATTCTTAAATCCTGTGATTGTTTCAGCCCCCACCACTTCCTCTGGCAGGGTGTTCCACTTATCCACCACCCGTTCTGTGAAGAAATTCTTTCTCATGTTTCCTCTGAATCGTCCTCCTCCAACTTCATCCCATGCCCTCTAGTCCTGGAACATCTTTTCGCTTAAAATTAGTGTTTTCCTGCACCTGTTCCTCCCTGTAAGATACTTGTATGTCTCTATCATATCCCCTCTCCTCCTCTCCTCCAGGGAGTACATGTTCAGTTCCTTCAACCTGTCTTCATAGGGACTTGTGATGCAATCCATGCATCATCTTTGTTGCCCTCCTCTGAACCTTCTCTACCCTGTCTATGTCCTTACGTAGGTATGGTCTCCAGAACTGTAAAATTGTACTCCAGGTGGGGCCTCACTAGTGTCTTGTATAGCGGAATTATGACCTCCTTTTCCTGCTGGTGATGCCCCTGCTCATACATCCCAGCATCCTATTTGCTTTTACCTGCTGCCTTGTCATACTGTTTCCCTACCTTGAGGTCATCAGAGATGACAACCCCAAGATCCCTTTCCTGCTTGGTGCATGCTATATCCTCACCCCCAACTGATATATTGTGCCAGGGTTTTTGTGCCCATATGCATTATCTTGCACTTCTTTGCATTGAATTTCAACTGCCAAACCCTGACCATTCTTCAAGTTTCTGCAGGTCCTTCTCATTCTGTCTACACCCTCTGGTGTGTCTACTCTGTTACAGAGCTTTGTGTCATCAGCGAAAAGTGAAATTCTGCCTTCTAGGTCCTGCGCAATGTCACTGATGAAGATGTTGAATAGAACCGGTCCCAGCACTGATCCCTGTGGTACCCCACTGGTCACTCTTCCCTCTGTGGAGTGACAGCCATTTACCACCACCCTCTGTGTCCTGCCACTCAGCCAGTTACCTACCCACCACACTACTGTCCTGCCCACACCCATATTCCTCAGTTTGTGTAATAGTCTTCTATGTGGCACAGTGTCAAAGGCCTTGCTGAAGTCCAGAAAGGCCATGTCCACTGCCCTCCCCTGATCCACCTCCCTAGTCACCCAGTCAAAAAATTCAACGAGGTTGGTCTGACATGACCTCCCCCTGGTGAAACCATGCTGCCTTGGGTCCTGTAGTCCATTGACAACCAGATGTTCCAATAATCTCTCCTTCAGTAGTGCTTCCATGATATTCCCCACTACCGAGGTGAGGCTGACTGGTCTGTAGTTCCCTGCTTCCTCTTTGTTCCCACTTTTGTATAAGGGGACTACATCTGCTGTCCTCCAGTCTTTGGGTACCTCCCCCTGTTTCCAGTGATCAGATAAACAGGATAGCCAGAGGTTCAGCCACCACCTCTCTTAGTTCTTTAAGGACCCTGGGGTGCACCCCATCTGGACCCATTGCTTTATCAACTCTTATTACTTCCAGTTCCTTCAGGACCCTTTCTCGTGTAAAGGGACTTGTGTCCATTTCTGCACCATTCTCACCCCTTGTACTCCCTTCAGACCCATTACTCTCCTCTTCCTCAGTAAAGACTGAGCAGAAATACCTGTTCAAAATGTCAGCTTTATTGTTGTCATCCTCCACGCGGCCCCCATCCTCCCCCTTCAGTCTCACTATCCCTCCCTTTGTCTTTATTTTTTCACTTATGTACCTGTAAAAGGTTTTGTCCCCTCTACCCACTGATTTTGCAATGTGTTCTTCTGTCTGAGCTTTGGCTTCCCTTACTGACCTCCCTGCCTCCCTTTGCTTCTCCTGGTACTTCTCCCTATCCCCTTCTGCCTGTGTCTTTTTTGTATTGCCTGAATGCAATCTTTTTGGCTTTCACTTTCTTTGCTACCTCTTTGGAAAACCACAATGGTCTCCTCTTCCTTTTCCTCTTGCTAACCTGCTTAATGCATAATTCTGTTGTTCTTGTAATCCCCATTTTAAATACTGCCCACTGTTCCTCAACCCCTGATTCCTGTCCCATTCCCCTTAATGCCTCTTTCAAGTATCTCCCCATTTTCCCAAAGTCTGCCCCCCTAAAATCCAGGATACATGTTTTGTGTGGTTTGGTTCTACTCTTTCTGTGATTTCAAACCACAATGACTGGTGGTCACTGTTTCCCAGGTGCTCCCCACTGTTACCCCATCACACTGTCCCTGTTTGTGAGCACAAGGTCCAGTATTGCCTTCTGCCGAGTTGGTTCCATGACCAGTTGCTTGAGGAAGGCACCCTGAAGGGAGTCCAGGATAAATCTGCTCCTAGTTGATGCTGCTGCTGGGATGTCCACATCTGGAATATTGAAGTCTCCAACCAGTACTACCTCACCCTTGTCTGCCATCCTTTGGATGGCTAGCATCTGCTCCCTATCTGTTTCTTCCTCCTGGGCTGGTGGTCTATAGACCACACCTGTGCGGATGGCTGGCCCCATTTTCCTTTCCAGCTTAACCCACAGTATCTCTCCCCAATTTTGTTCCTCCTGGATCTCTGTGGCCCTTATGTCATTTTTCACATACAGTGCCACTCCTCCTCCCTTCCTGCCTGCTCTGTCTCTTCTGAATATATTGTAGCCAGGTATGGTCATCTCCCAGTCGTGGTTTTCATTACACCAGGTTTCAGTGATGGCCACAATGTCCAGGTCTGACTGTACCATGACAGCCTCCAGATCTTCCATCTTGTTGCTAAGGCTCCTCGCATTTGCACACATGGCTTTCCATGATTTGACCTCCCTAGACTGTTTCACTGTTCTACTCCAGCCCCTTCCTTGGTTGTCATTTATCCCTGGTTCTCCTTGCTGTCTGCCCTTCTGCTGAATTTGGCCCCTTTTCTGCTTATCCACCTCTTGGGCACTAATCTCCATCTTTTGCACACTGCTTTGCAGAGATAGCCACTCCTCTGGTTCACTGGTTCCACTTTAGTTCTATTTACAAGTTAGGGGGATTGCAGTGGGGAGTACAATGGCCCCAGCATATGCAAATGCTTATATGTATCACTCTGAGCAGAAATATGTGCTATATGGAATAACAAACAACTTCAGAGACAAAATTAGAATATAGTATCGTTTTATAGATGATATATTTCTAATATGGACAGGTAATGAAATAGAATTAAAAAATTTTCATAAATTACTGAATCAAAAATACACACATTTGAAATTTACAATGGAGTAGAATGGTGAAAAAAATCCCATACCTGGATCGAATGATTTCAAAAAATGTGCAGGAAATAGAAACCAGCTTATATAGAAAAACTACAGATATAAATACATTACTTCATGGACTGAGCTTCCATGAACCTAAACTGAAACACAGTATTACTTACTCCCAGCTCATTACAGTAAGATGAAACTGATCAACGGAAGAAGAATACAATAAAAATAAAGAAGAAACATTACAGATACATAGATACATACATAGATACATAGATACATACATAGATACATAGACAGTGTCGGCAGATAAGGGCCTATGGCCCACCTAGTCTGCCCATTTGAGCTTGTAAGTTCAGTTTGTTTTCCTAGAAGTCTATTTCCCCTTACCCCTGACCTCTAGAATTCCTTTATGTCTATCCCATGCATTCTTAAATCCCGTGATTGTTTCAGCCCCCACCACTTCCTCTGGCAGGGTGTTCCACTTGTCCACCACCCGTTCAGTGAAGAAATTCTTTCTCATGTTTCCTCTGAATCGTCCTCCCTCCAACTTCATCCCATGCCCTCTAGTCCTGAAACATCTTTTTCGCTTAAAAATAGTGTTTTCCTGCACCCTGTTCCTCCCTGTGAGATACTTGTATGTCTCTATCATATCCCTCTCTCCTCCTCTCCTTCAGGAGTACATGTTCAGTTCCTTCAACCTGTCTTCATAGGATTTGTGATGCAACCCATGCCATCTTTGTTGCCCTCCTCTGAACCTTCCTACCTGTCTATGTCTCCAGTAGGTATGGTCTCAGAACTGTACACTGTACTCCAGGTGGGGCCTCACTAGTGTCTTGTATAGCGGAATTATGACCTCCTTTCCTGCTGGTGATGCCCCTGCCTATACATCCCAGCATCCTATTTGCTTTACCTGATGCCTTGTCACACTGTTTCCTACCTTGAGGTCATCAGAGATGACACCCCAAGATCCTTTCCTGCTTGGTGCATGCTATATCCTCACCCCCAACTGATATATTGTGCCAGGGTTTTGTGCCCCATATGCATTATCTTGCACTTCTTTGCATTGAATTTCAACTGCCAAACCCTTGACCATTCTTCAAGTTTCTGCAGGTCCTTCTCATTCTGTCTACACACACCCTCTGGTGTGTCTACTCTGTTACAGAGCTTTGTGTCATCAGCGAACAGTGAAATTCTGCCTTCTATATCATGTGCAATGTCACTGATGAAGATGTTGAATAGGACCGGTCCCAGCACTGATCCCTGTGGTACCCCACTGGTCACTCTTCCCTCTGTGGAGTGACAGCCATTTACCACCACCCTCTGTGTCCTGCCACCCAGCCAGTTACCTACCCACCACACTACTGTCCTGCCCACACCCATATTCCCAGTTTGTGTAATAGTCTTCTATGTGGCACAGTGTCAAAGGCCTTGCTGAAGTCCAGATAGGCCATGTCCACTGCCCTCCCTGATCCACCTCCTAGTCACCCAGTCAAAAATTCAATGAGGTTGGTCTGACATGACCTCCCCTGGTGAAACCATGCTGCCTTGGGTCCTGTAGTCCATTGACAACCAGATGTTCCACCAATCTCTCCTTCAGTAGTGCTTCCATGATCTTTCCCACTACCGAGGTGAGGCTGACTGGTCTGTAGTTCCTGCTTCTCTTTGTTCCCACTTTGTATAAGGGGACTACATCTGCTGTCCTCCAGTCTTTGGGTACCTCCTGTTTCCAGTGATTGGCTGAACAGGATAGCCAGAGGTTCAGCCACCACCTCTCTTAGTTCTTTAAGGACCCTGGGGTGCACCCCATCTGGCCCCATTGCTTTGTCAACTCTTATTACTTCCAGTTCCTTCAGGACCCTTTCTCGTGTAAAGGGACTTGTGTCCATTTCTGCACCATTCTCACCCTTGTACTCCCTTCAGACCCATTACCCCTCTTCCTTAGTAAAGACTGAGCAAAATACCTGTTCAATATGTCAGCTTTACTGTTGTCATCCTCCACGCTGCTCCCATCCTCCCCTTCAGTCTAACTATCCTCCTTTGTCCTTCTTTTTTCACTTATGTACCTGTAAAGGTTTTGTCCCCTTTAACCACTGATTTTGCAATGTGTTCTTCTGTCTGAGCTTTGGCTTCCCTTACTGACTTCCTGCCTCCTTTGTTTCTCCTGGTACTTCTCCCTATCCCCTTCTGCCTGTGTCTTTTGTATTGCCTGAATGCAGTCTTTTGGCTTTCACTTTCTTTGCTACCTCTTTGGAAAACCATAATGGTCTCTCTTTCTTTTCCTCTTGCTAACCTGCTTAATGCATAATTCTGTTGTTCTTATAATCCCCATTTTAAATACTGCCCACTGTTCCTCAATCCCTGATTCCTGTCCCATTCCCTTAATGCCTCTTTCAAGCATCTCCCATTTTCCCAAAGTCTGCCCCTAAAATCCAGGATACGTGTTTTGTGTGGTTTGGTTCTGCTCTTTCTGTGATTTCAAACCACAATGACTGGTGGTCACTGTTACCCAGGTGCTCCCCACTGTTACCCCATCACACTGTCCCTGTTTGTGAGCACAAGGTCCAGTATTACCTTCTGCCGAGTTGGTTCCATGACCAGTTGCTTGAGGAAGGCACCTGAAGGAGTCCAGAATAAATCTGCTCCTAGTTGATGCTGCTGCTGGGATGCTTCAGTCCACATCTGGTATATTGAAGTCTCCAACCAGTACTACCTCACCCTTGTCAGCCATCCTTTGATGGCTAGCATCAGCTCCCTATCTGTTTCTTCCTCCTGGGCTGGTGGTCTATAGACCACACTACGGAATGGCTGGCCCCATTTTCCTTTCCAGCTTAACCCACAGTATCTCTCCCCATTTTGTTCCTCCTGGATCTGTGTGGCCCTTATGTCATTTTTCACATACAGTGCCACTCCTCCTCCCTTCCTGCCTGCTCTGTCTCTTCTGAATATGTTGTAGCCAGGTATGGCCATCTCCCAGTCATGGTTATCATTACACCAGGTTTCAGTGATGGCCACAATGTCCAGGTCTGACTGTACCATGACAGCCTCCAGATCTTCCATCTTGTTGCTAAGGCTCCTGGCATTTGCACACATGGCTTTCCATGATTTGACCTCCTTAGACTGCTTCACTGTTCTACTCCAGCCCCTTCCTTGGTTGTCATTTATCCCTGGTTCTCCTTGCTGTCTGCCCTTCTGCTGAATTTTGCCCTTTTCTGCTTATCCACCTTTTGGACACTAATCTCCAACTTTTGCACGCTGCTTTGCAGAGATAGCCACTCCTCTGGTTCACTGGTTCCATTACTAGCTGTGGGGGTGAGCAAGTAGGTACCATCCTTGCTGGCCTGCCACCCCTTTGCTAGTTTAAATGCTGTCAATGTAGCATTTAAACTTATCATTGAGTGCTTGATTCCCTCCAGGATGGATGCAGGTGTCAGGCTTGAACAAACCTCCATCCCTCCAGATGGGTCCCCAGTCACCAATGAATCCAAACCCTTCCTCACAGCACCAGTTCTTCAACCATGAGTTAAAGTTCCTGGTGCATGCACTCCTATGCTCTCCCTTGCCTCTCACAGGTAGTACTTCTGAGAAAGTGACAGAAGTAGCTACTTGCTTGAGACCCCTCCCCAGTTTCCTAAACTCTTCCTGAACTTCCTTTTTAGAAAACATGGATATGGCTATCAAATAGTCAAACAATCAGAAATGAAAATACAAAACAAAAACTGAGAGGAACTGCTTGAACAGAGAGAGAGATGATGTCAGGGGAAGAGAGACTGGTTTTTGCTAGCAGATACACCCATATATTGCCAGAAATTAAGAAGGCAACACAGAAACATTGGCACCTACAGTACAAGTCACATTAAACTGTTCCCTCAACTCACTGGTGTAGCATTGTTCATTGAGTTTCCTAATATGTGCAGTGTTTAATTCAATGAATTAGTAAAAGATTATCAGTTTGCATCTAGCTGTTATGTACCATAATTTTTTTTTTCAGCTGAGTGCTTATGAGTTTAGTTTCAGAAGGCAGATTAAACAACTGTTAAGGAATGTTGTGATATTTATAAACAATGCCATGAAAATGCAGCTACTGCCATTTCACTAAATGGTTACAAGTGAGTTGAATAGGCAGTGAAGGATGGTTGGAAAGTAGTTGACAGCTTCAACAGTTCAAGTTGCCACTGCAGTAGCATCACACAAAAAAAATGCTACACCAGTGAGTTGATGAAACAGTTTAATGTGACTTGTAATGTAGTAAGCATTGAGAATAAAAATGTACCAGCACTTACAAATAACCCAATAGTGGCAGCAAAACAGGTAACAACTGTAAAAGATAAAACAGTGAGATCCCAATTCCACAAAACCCCTAAACAAGGAGAATAGCTATTATTAGGACCGTTGCAGCCAGGAATGATACCATATGGCAAATGTTCAGTCTGTGGACACACATCAAAAAAGAACAAATTCAAACATCCACAAACAGGGCAGACATAACTTAAAACAACCAATAAACTATTTAACAGAAATTTCAATGTCCCTGTGACAGGATATATGTAGGTCAAATGACAAGACAACTAAAAATAAGAATCAAGGAAAACAAAGGAGACATTAGAAGACAGGATGTATCCTCCCAAGTAGCAATACATTTTAAAGAAGCAAGCCACACAGGGGCCTCTTTGAGATTTTGGAGTCTTGAGGCAGTATCACCACCATGGAGAAGTGGTGATTATCAAAAAAAATTAGACCATTGTGAAATGAAATGGATCTATACACTGCACTGCCTAGATGAACACATAGGCATGAATACTGAGGCCAATTGGCAAGCATGCTGGTGATCGGTGGCAAACACCGTAAGTGTAACAACAACACACAAAAGATCATAATAAATAAGGTGTACAGAATCCCCAAACACAGAAAAATACAAAGAGGCATGGCATTGTATAAAAAAAAAATATTAATAATAAAAAAAGTTGTTTTGAAAAAACTCCCTCCCAGTACACAGTAACAGCACCCCCCCACCTGACAGTTTTCCCATAAAAGATCCCTGAATGAAAGCTTTTTTAAGAAGTGGACACCCTATAAAATATCCCAATAACGGTTCAAAAACATAAAGGTACCAATAAAAAAAATAATGAACCGGCAGAATATCTGCAGAATCACTTTTAACATAACAGTATAGTTCAGGCAGATTCTTAACTCCTTCATGGTCTAATAGAAGATTACTATGAATAAAGTTTAAATTCAACTCAAGATTTAAGTACCTACAATATTAAAAAATGCTTGGTTAGTAACAAACAAAAAAGCATCTCAATATGAACTCACTCATCCAAGCGGCAGCACATAGAAGATCAGGCTGCCAGTAGCTGCTTAGCAACTATAATGGTGCATTCGAAATCTCACATCATGAGATCTCTTGAGGTCACATGAGTGAGTGAGCTCGAGAGGAAGAAGCTCAGCCAGACACACACAGTACAAACTACACTAGCAGAGCAGCCATTACACAAGAAAGCTGGCTAAAACAAAATAAATTTTGACTTAAAAAAGTAGTAGAAGAATGAGGGAATAAGTTTTAAATGCTACCTAAAGAAATGAGAACTTTGTTGAATGTCTCAAAATGCTTTGTTACAGGTTTTTGAAGAAAGAAATGCAGAAGTTGAAATTTGTAAACTGTGTTTCCAGGCAAGCTCAGTAAAAAGGCTGGGTCAAGCTTCATTTGAAGCAGAAGGTACAGAGATTCTTAAAACAAAAAAATGTCTTTGTGAATTACAAGCAGTAATGAACTAAGAAAAAGTAAAACATTTTAAGTTTATATTTTCTATTGCAGGAAAGAAACAATTAAACAGCTATTGAAACAAATAGGGTTTATACCCTTTCTTAAAAGACAAAACATACCAAAGCGGTGAGGTGTTAAAACACTATATAAAGTCCTTTCTTGAAAGATTTTTTTGAATTTTTTTTAAAAATAGGACATGATAAAGTGAGATGTTTGTGATTATTATATTTATAGGTGGAAGCGTGAAATCAGACCCAAAGTGAATAATAGAATAACAAAATGTCCACTACAGATTACCTTTGGTAAATGACAGCAATTTTCTTAAAGAGATAATACATATTATAAAGGCTAACATTATTTGTGAAGAATGAAATAACTCAAAAAGGCATTATTTATATTTCAGAATTGTATAGAAGCCCCTTTGAAAAAGCACTAATGTAGAGTGTGAAATGCCAGGGCATGATTCAGAACAAAAATATTGTGGATGAATAAAATCTATTTTTCTGAAAAATCTTGTGAAGATTTTTTGAGACATCCCGCACTGAACATTTTATAGACATGCCTAAAAATAGGCAGCTGTTCTGTCTAGTGCTCCTACCTAGTAGACAAAAACTAAATCAATAAATTGTGAGAGAGTTCATGAGAAGAAGAGAGGATGTTATATTGTTGTACAGATCTTTGGTGAGATCGCACCTGGCATATGCTGTGTAATACTGGAGCCTCTACCTGAAAAAGGATATCAACCAGCTCAAGTCAGGTTTGAAGAAAACAATGAGAATTGTTCAGGGACAGCAGGGCAAGGCAAATGAGGACATGCTGACTGAACTTAATATGTACTCACTCAAGGAGAAGAGGGAGAGAGGTGACATGATTGAAACCTTAAATAATCCGAAAGGAATAAACAAGGTAGATATCAGGGACCTTTTTTGTCTCACTGGGGACAAGACCACATGGGGCACTGCTATAAGCTGGTGGGGAGCAAGGTTCAAGAAGAAGGCAAGGAGACACTTCAAGTTAGTGGTGACATGGGGGAATGAACTCCCATCTCAGGTTGACACTCAAAAGATAGTGGGGGGGTCAAGAGGGCATGGGACAGGGTGAAGAGGAGGGTCAGGGCTGGTGAGAAGGTGGGCCAAGCCCACAATTACTGCTGGATCATGGGCTCTACAACTGAGAAGACTCTGTAGACTGTTAGGCCTTCTTCTGATGACTGTTTCATATGTCTGTATGTATGTGATTCCATTGTCTTCCATTTTTTATTACTGAACACATTTTATTTCAAACACTATATTTCTCCTTAGACTGTATCCTTTCAAAATGGTTAGTTCTGATGTGAAATCATAATCTTCTGATTATGACATCATGACCAGTGTTCACAAAACTGATTTTGTTGTCACAAGTGGAGGATTATGATTTCAGGACATGAAAAACTGCAACAAACAGATGTACCTAAAAGGACAACAAACCTGTTTTCATGCAAACTGCTTCAGTGATAAAGAATGCAATGTCATCAAATAAATTACATTTTTGTGGATATTATGAGAGTCTTGATGATGCCGGCAGTATTTCATTTGTAAAAGACATCATTTCAAAGAATCTGGAGAAGATTTGACATCAGTTTTGTTGGAGTTGTCTTGACCTCATTAAAAGAGGGTGGTGCCCTGAATTCCTTTCAACAAAGAGTTGCTGGGCCACTACTGAAAAGGGAAACACTTGACCCAGTTGCCTTAGGAAGCATCTTGCAGTTCTGTTTCAAACCTTCCTTTTTTTGTTGCTATTGTTTTTGAGGTGCCAGATCTCCGAGAGCACCTTCCATTTTGAAATAAGTGTTAAGGGAAGGTAGCCATTGAACATGTAAAGGGGCATTTGGAGCATTTGAATAAATTCAAGGTATTTCAATGTGGCATCAGTGCACGTCATATTATAGAATCTGCTTTGGTAGTAGAGGTAATGTCTCCTACTGTAGTTATGGACAATGGTAAACTGTCCATGTTATCAGCAGCACATGGCACTTTTGACCTTCAGGTGCTAACCAATGGGATATGCCATATGGGTGCTTGCCCACTATGATTATGACATGGTTTACAGTAGGTGGTACATTCAGGTTGTTCCCAGTCAGTGATAATGGGATGTTTCACTTCATCTTACATAGATACAAAGACAAGGATGGCTCAGCCCATCCAGTCTACCAACCCTACCTAACAGCTCTGCATGGGTCTTAGTGACCATCTCTCTTCGTTGTTTATGTCCCACTTTTCTAACTAACAACATATGACTGTCCCATCCCTGCATGAAGCTATTCACTGATTTGACCAGTGCCACTTCCTCCAGCAGTTTGTTTCACTTGTCCACCACTCTCCCTGGAAAAAAGTGCTTACAGACTTCCATTTTATATTCCCCTCCCCCCATGAGTATGTTTCCTCTCATTCCTGTATTTGAATTCAAGAAAAAAAGTTCCTTGCTGTCCATCCTTCTTGTGTTAGGATAACTTGTGGAGCTCTTGCATGGTCTGTCCTAGCATCATTGCTATAAAATGTGGATAGTTTGTCCCTAGAAGTGATCAGTGCGATTATGTATTCAAATTTACAAGATTTAAAGCATTCCCATGCTGAGGATAGTGAATGATGAATTTCTGTGGCCATTCCAAATGAACAACTACAGTACAGTTGCTGAGATTATGAGCTTGATGAGTAGAGACTGGTTTTCTTTATACCCAGATAAAACTGGGGTACTATCAGGAATGGAAATGGATTTTGTACACTGCCATTGAAACAATGCTTTCCAAAGTGCTCTACATGCATGAAAAATTGCAGCTGTGCTTAGGCACACATATAGGCAAAGGGAAATTGAGAGAAGTAGAGTATATCAACACACACAGAGGGTACCATGGTGAGAAAACATTAAGGATTTGCTAGCTGATGGTTGAACAGGAAATAAGTAGCAGAGGTGGTACTTAGAGCTTAACAGACAGAAATAAAAAAACAGTTAGAAGGATAGAATGGGTCTCACAAAACTTTAATACTTTTTATGAGTACTTTCAGACCATAATGTGACATTAGAAAACTAGGTGTTGATGATAGTCAAAGATAATCTTTATTACTTTCATAACACTGAGTGTATCTTTTTCATCTAAGGGCTGACCTTACCTCCCATGATAATGCCTTCATCACGCCAAGGCTGGGCAAGTGGAAAGCATGCCAATTTGACTTACCTACTTTTCTTTGTTTTAGAATGCTGCTGCATGGGCCCTGACTTCAGCTAGTCACCAAGCCTGTATTGCTCCAGTGCTGTAATATTTTCATTGACTTCTAGTTAGTCAAGGGGAAGACAGTAACAGATTGTTGCTCTCCCATCTTAAGAATCTGTTGCCATCTAGTCTTGCTTTTGAGATTCTCAGCTCTCAATAGTCATTATTTACTAGTCTGGTTGCATAGGTATGATCTATAGGCAATTGGGCATTTGCAAAGGCAGCCCTGAAACTGTGGTATGCTCTGCCAAATTCTGTTCATATGGGTTCATCAGTAACATCATTTATAATAGCTTAATATGTATTTAGTGAACTAAATGTTAAATGTGACCCCTAATGAGTGCATCTTCTGGAGGTTTACAGTGGATTTTATGTGATACAACTTGAGGATAATAATGATAATATAACGATATAATAAACTATAGTAATGATAATAATAATTGTACTGAATACCGATGGGGTGATAGTGATGATGAGTTTCTTATGAAAAGTCATAAACCAATCCTGAAAATGTAGGCTTATGATATACTGGGGAAAGCTACCTGAAGTGGTACTGTACGTGTTTGTTATCCTGTGTACACAAAACATCAAAATACCATAGCTATTAATTGTGATATCCTTTACATGAAATGAAAGTCATAGTTAAAATATCATTATATTAGCAATGATGACCAAACTATTTTTAAATAAATGTGGTAGTGCACTGGAGAAGTTAGATGTACTTTTTCTCCCATATGGAGGAAGGGTATAATTACTAGTGGTAGTTCTCAGACTGATCTATTTCCCATTAAATGTCATGATAATTCTGATCTTGGGATAACAGTCAGATACAAATACTAATAGTAATTAAGCTACATTCAGGGCAGACTATGGGAATATAAAATGAATCAAGAATTAATAAATAAGAAACCTACACAATCACCTCCCAGTTCAGTTATTAGCTCTCCTTCACCACCACCATCACCTCCCCAACATACCGAAGGAAAAAGCATCAACTCATCTGATTACCCAGCTCAGCATCATTCCTTCACAAACCACAATCTGGCAAAACCGAGTATTAACAAACAAAAAAATAATCACCACGCAGCTCAGTACTATTATCATTCTCTCCTTTATCCCTCATTCCATCCAAGTGTAAAAAAAGCATTAACCCACAGCAGCATCCTTCCCCTCTGCCTAATCTCTACTTGGCACTGTAAGTGCAAATACTGTAAGAACAAAGCCCTAATTCCCCTTTAGCTCTCAGCTCAATGCTAGGCTCTTCCTGCTCACCTAACCCACACAACTAAAAATCGTTGCTAAATTTCCCCTCCCAGCTCTTCATACCTCCTTTCTTTTTTTTCTGAAATGTATTTGTATTCAATTTCAAATATAAAATGTATGAAATAAATTACCTGGCTTCAAGGTTAGTATGCATAACATGTGATTACATTTCATACTTAGCATGACGTTCACCTGTCCATTAGTTATCTCACATGGAAGTCCAGTGACCACATTACATGCCATTTCTAAATAGTTGCTAAATAAGCCATTGCAGCAGTGACCATAGACTTAATTTCATTTGAAAGCTCAGAAAGTTCATGGACTGCAATTTTGCACCTATCACATCACAACTGAGGGATGGTAAGTCCATGACTATCTTAATTCCTCTGAAAAGGAGCCTGTGCACATATTTCAGGATCACTCACAATACAAGTTTGAGATGGTATTATATAAGAGAACCACACCTTATATTATCAGTGTAACCCTGGTAACATTTTTAACTGCATCTGATAGGGATACTGTACCCTTATGACAAGACATGAATAAATAGAGAGCTAATTTTCCACCTTGACTGCTCTTTAATGTTTAACAGTACTTTTCATTGTCTTAGTTTATATCAAAAGGATACTGACTTACCATTTGGTTGCCGGTTGAAAATGTCAGCGTGTAGCTTTGTGCAGTAGAAAACTGAGCAGTGCTCACATACAGCACACTTCATGAGTGCCACGAGGTAGCCACCATCTTTGTGAGTTCAGTGCCCTTCCCTCACCCATCTGGTCACCACAAGGATTAAAATAGCCATAGGATTTCTCCTACATATTGGCACCAAATCTCCCATATTCAGAAAAGATAAACTGCTTTTAGGCGTAAACTTTAAATTAACAGCATCATAACACAGCACAATCTGGCTATCTATGTGAAAAATAGAAGCCATTTTAACTGTACAACAGGGTTTATGAAAATATTTACAGTCAGTCAGTCAGTCAAAGTTTATTGTTCAGCTGTTAAGCCATTATAATGTTGTACAGTTAAAATTCTAATACTCTAGTACTTCACACAATGACATTAATACTTAAAAATATAAATACATATGAAGTACTTCATTACACTCCAGATATCCAATCACTTGAGTATCAATAAAGAGATGAATCTACCACCCCATACATTGTAAAAATGTACTAAAGGCTATAATAGACCAGATTATAAACAGCACTTTGATCAGTTATATCTAAAATCCACTCATTCTCCCCAATAAGTCAGTATCCCCATACCTCAGTCAGATCTGCCTTTTAACCAACATGTATGGGCCAAACACAAATAGGACTCTATTCTTAGAAGTACTATATGAGGGAATCATCCAAGGAAGGCTGCTCTCCAGATCCAAGTTAGGAAAGAAGCTGCCAGTAAGACCCATCCAAAAGGGGAGCTAATACAGAACATCCCACCGTGCATATGGTCCCATGTTCCAGTTGCAACCCGGTATGATGGGAGTTATATACCTGCTAATTCTATAACCAGTTCAGGATCTTAAAAGACTTAAGTCTTCCCCAATAAAATCCCCCCTATTCCTTCCACTTTCAGGTCCAGAAATTTGGGATTAAAACCCACCATATATGGCTAATTTGGGCCAACTAGATGGTACAAAATTCCCTCAGAGGCAGGAGTGGTGGATACACTGACTAATTGATATCTAAAATTCACTCATTCTCCCCAATATGGGAGTATCCCCATACCTCAGTCAGACCTGCCTTTTAACCAACATGTATCGGCCAAACACAAATAGGACTCTACTCTTAGAAGTACTATATGAGGGAATCATCCAAGGAAGTCTGCTCTCCAGATCCAAGTTAGGAAAGAAACTGCCAGTAAGACCCATCCAATTGGGGAGCTAATACAGAACATCCCACAGTACATACGGTCCCATGTTCCAGTTGCAACCTGGTATGATGGGAATAATATACCTGATAATTCTATAACCAGTTCAGGATCTTAAAAGACTTAAGTCTTCCCCAATAAAATGCCCCCTGTTCCTTCCACTTTCAGGTCTAATATTTTGGGATTAAAACCCACCATATATGGCTAATTTGGGCCAACTAGACAGTACAAAGCTCCCTCAGAGGCAGGAGTGGTGGATACACTGACTAATTTATCCAACGGTATTATTGGTTATGTTATTGGTAATGTTATCAACAGAGTCATATAATATTAATCTCAAAACATTTCACTACTCAAAACTGTGGTAAAACCTAACGGTTTCGACTAATACTGCAGAAAATCCCATATATAACAGGCTTAGGTGTCATACAATATAAACTAAGCATAATAAACTCTTAAAAAGTACTTATTTATCCTCAGTAAGGTGAAACCTTTAGCCATTATATCTAGAGACGTCTCAAGTCGAACCTATATACTTGGAGGTACTATGCAGAAAGAAAATTATCCACAGATACCCACTTACTAGATCCAAGTTAGGTAAAAGGTTGCCGGTAACACCCATCTGATTGGGGTGTTATTACAAAGCATCCCACTGCACATGCAGTCCCATGCTCTGACTACACCCCAGTATAATGGGAATTAAAAACCAGCTACTACTTTAACCAGTTCTGGTCATAGTAAATTTAGGGTTCTCCCCAGAAATAATCATCACAGTTCCCTCCATATCTAGGTCCAAAACTTTAAGACTAATTCCCAATATTACAGATCAATTTAGCCTTCTGAGAGTAACCCCCCTCCAAAAAAAATTAAAATTTTTTTTAAGATCTACATAAGATCATAAAAACTTAAAAAAAAAAAAACATTTTAGTCTATAACACGGATTATCCAATATCCTGAAATGTCTCATAGGACAATAACAAAGAATAATGAATAATGAAATACAAATTTTGGCTCTTTTAGAGCATTACCAGATAAAAATAACGTTTTATACACAGGCAAGTAACACAATAGAATACAGATAAAAAAGCAATCAGTTCCAACGAGTCCTCCTAATTAGTAGCTGCCATATTTCAAGCCCAGAAAAACAGCGCTCTTCAGTGGAAAAGTCTGCTAATTGAATACTTCTAAAGGGCCTTAAATAACAAAACTTCAAAAATAGACCAACTGCAATCCAACAGTGACAACAAGATATAAAGATCAAATCGCTCTTCCATAGTATTCCATAACAGTTACTGGATTATTAGAAGGCCGCAAGCACTCAGTTGGTGTTTTTTTAAAAGGGTTGCATTACATTACACCTTCCATTTCCTTTTTGCAAGATTGCTTACCTGGACGTTACCTAGGCATTGCTTATGAAAAAAAAAAAAAGTCTCTGAAAAAGTCGATATATTCCTAAGTGCCAAACACCTTTTTCAGAATCAGGCTGCTTTGATCAACAGGACTTGCATATAAGGAAGATTTTCACATTCCTCCATTTCCTTTAACTTTTGCCCAAAATGAAGGAAAAGGCCCCATTCAGC
Organism: Neoceratodus forsteri; assembly: GCA_016271365.2. NCBI lineage: Eukaryota > Metazoa > Chordata > Ceratodontiformes > Ceratodontidae > Neoceratodus > Neoceratodus forsteri. Next base: position 95,003,070 of record CM028130.1, on the reverse strand, counting down.
AGTTAATCCAGCTATTCTCTTCCGCAAAGCTGCCCACAACACCGTAGTCTCAGCAATCTAGGTGACTCCATTCATTTAATATCATTTAACTGAAAAACAAACAAAAGAAAGAAACACTTTCTAAGCGCAGTGAGTCGCTCTTAATGGAGGTAAATAAGCCCCCGACCCTTAGGCAACATTAGTATACCTGTTGTAGGCTTTAATATGCCTATCTACCCATAAAGTACTTCCAAAGCACTTCTTCGGAGTGGACCCCCATCGCTCAATCATTCCAAAGATAGCTGAGAAATTCATGTAAAATTCAACCTCAATACCTCTGTTGCCACTCATTTTTTTTTCCCAGCTTCTGTAAAGATTTTAACTGTTGTTGTTACTTGTTACTTTTTCACAATCAAAACAACTCAGGTGAGTAAAAATTTCTCTAGGTGCTCTTCAACAGCAGTTTAATGGCAGTTCGGTTTCATACAGCAACAGCAAAAAAAGCACTTTTTTCAAGCAGAATGAGCACTTAATCAGACTACCCTTATTCCAGGGTTCTGTAAACACAGCAGAAGCACTGAACACCGAAAGCCAGAAACGGTCATTCAATACAGAACTTATTATCATCTGGGTAGTATAAAAGATCTTAAAAATTAGATTAAATGAAAAATAAAGCAAAGTTTCATTCATGCGAAGTAAAACTTAAAATGACCCACAGCAAACGGACAGCGAGGAGAAACAGCAGGGTGAGGAGTGGGACTGTCTGCAGCCATCTTGCTGCCCTGCCCTGTAATAATGAAAACCAATGACCAACTGTCGAATGAAGTTCAGAACCATTTACAGTCAATCATTGCTCTCCTCCCCCTCAGAGGCTCTGCCTTGTGCTTGCTGAGCAAACTCTATCTCAATGGCTTCAAGCTTGTTACCTGCCTCTGAGGGTTCTGTGTAGGAGTATAGTCTGTCCACATAAGTAATTCCCAGATGTGCAGGGAAGTGGGGAACTGTAACATGCAGCTAACCCCCAGTATTATTAGACATGTCCAGGCAGCCTGAAAACTCTTCCTCCGCTGTCTCATAGCATAACTGACATTGGGGAAGAGGAAGATGTTGATCCCATCAGACATATGTAACTGTACTTTTTTCCTAGATTTATTCAGAAGAAGGTCTGCGGTGACCCACTGATATGATTAGGATAGTCCTAGGCTGGTTGGGGTTGTTTGGTTGATGTCTTGCTGTGATTCTGTAAGTTTTAAGGAAAAGTCTGATCAATGAAAGTCCCAAGCGCTACTCTAGAAGCTGTGTTGTAAATGTTAAAAGATATTCTCCCTCTGATCATTCTTGAATGCAAAGCAGCCTGAGATTAGTCAGTCATTCCCCATTTTCTATGTACTATAGTCTTAGGTGCAGTAACTTGTTCTTGGCAATTACCCCTGTTACTACTGCTGCTGCTGTGTTATTAGCAGTAGCTGTTTTAGCTTCCTCCAATAACAGAGACAGTTTAGTGCCCATAATGGAAAACGTATTGTAAAGGTCTTCCACCATTTTATTTAACTCGCTAATCACTTATAACAGGATGGTGTTAGATGGCTCAAACCCGGTTGATGGCCATGCCTCCTTTTTAAAGTACCAGTTAGCTTCTTTTTTTCAACTCTGTTTATTGACCTCTACTCCACTGGCATCTCTCCGGCATGGTCACATGGTGCTATGACTCTGCCCATCCGACCTGAAGCTCTGGCTGCTTCACTCTGGTGGGGACTCCCATCCTCCAGCCAGACTAGCCTGGCCCCCCAGATCTAAGTCCCTCAAGGAAGGACTGCCTCACTCCTCTGATGCTCTGTCTACAGTGTTGAGGGCTGCTGCACTGGAGTAAGGTCCAAAGCAAGCATCCTGGTGCCCCAGCAGTGGATGTGGTGTTGTGACCTCTGGACCCACCTTCATCTACCAATGGCAAGAGGGTTTTTTCCCCTTTTACTTTTCCTGGTGGCGTGGATGTGCAATGACATCCAGCACAGCATAGGTGTGCTCCCACACCTACCTGCAGGACATCCGCTGCATCCACCATACCCCCAATGCAAAGCACTGTTCAGCCAAGCCCCTATTCTCTACTAGGGTCCACCAAAGCTGCACAGTGCATGCCCACCCTCCCCGGGAAAGGAGAGCTACCTGTCAGCTGCTCAATCTGAATCCATGCCCTCCTTTCCACTGCCACCCCCGGCATCCCGAGTCCATTCCCGAACCCAGGCCGCCAGCGAGGTGCGAGGTGTGGTGTCCAGTGCCTCAACCCTATGTGCCACTGGGCCACCAGTTAGCTTCTTAAAGGGGAACAATCAGCACTGAAAGTCCGTCACCCAAGAATGGAGCTGATCACAATTTGCACTTTGTGTGCAAAAACATTTTTATTTCCTTACTGTTTACTGCAGTTATGTAGATTATACCTGATTGATTCTGCTAACTTGCAAGCTGACATTTTCTGTAACCAGAAATTCCAGAACTTCATGCAGCTGACATCAAATCATTGCTGCAGTAGTGGACAGTTCAATAGCCTGCAGTGTATGTTAGAGATTTTATAAGATCTGATCTTTTGTTTGCTGGTCTCACAGTCCTCCCAAGGCTACATACAGTCATAGAGGAATGTACTTAGTCCTGGGAGAACAGTGGGATGGGAAAATATCTGATCTGAGCTAATATAATATCTAACATGCACTGCAGGCTATTGACTCTCCAACTGCTGCAGCCCTACTCTGATGTCAGCTGCAGGGTATTCTTGGACTTCTGATTACAGCAAATGCCAACTTGGAAGTTAGTAGAATCGGCCTGATACAATCTACTATACTGCAGTAAAAAGTAAGTAAAATAAATGTCCAAATTGGGACCAGCCCTATACTTGGGTGTGACTCTTGGTGTTGACTGTTCCCCTTTAATATCTTGAAGTACAGTATTATACTACACAGCACTCCATGCTGCTAACTGCACTGAATATGCTCCTCCAGTCTGCACTCCACAATATCAATTGGCATTGTCAGTTGTCCAGAGGGACCATAGAACAGAAGCACTGCAGTCAGCAATGTGGACTGCAATGTCAGTAAGTACTTTACTGTAGAAAGAAGACCTGGAAGGTTTGTTCTGAGCTGGTAGTTGAGGGATTGGGGAGTAAAATATGTCTTTTTTAATAAGTTCAAGTTTCAAGTTTCAAGTTTATTGCTGGAAAACTCCATTGAGCAAGCTCATTCACAAGGAGGTCCTGTGACATAAACACTTAAAGTACAAACACAGATAGGTAATAACAGTATATACATGAAATGCACGTTACATGATACAGGCTGGATATACATACAAGGGTACCACATAGGGTGACTGCAGGTGGTAAACATTGATATGAGACAGGGAAGCGACTTAAAGGTTGCATACTGATAAATGAAACATGATGACTGGTGTGTGCAATACATATATTTTGGCAGCTAGAACAAACAACAGACTACAACTGATATGGGGGGGGAGGAGTGATTTGATAGAGTAGCAGTGGAGTGTAAGCATAGATAAAGCCAGGAGTAGAAGGGGAAGGGAAAGCAGTTAATATGACAAATCAATTATACCTTACCATTGGATAAATATGGCACACATGGGGAAGGAAGAGACTTAATGATAGTTACAGGTGTCTTTTATTTTGGCTGAACTTAGCGATTTGTAGAAGTTTATTGAAACTGTGCTAGTTAGTTTCAGTACGGTTTGCAATTGGTTCCAAATGGAGGGAAGGGCATATGCAATAGCACGTTTACCAAGAAGTCCGGCGTCCTTGGTATGTCAGCATAATAAAGTCAGATTTTCTTAACGAGTATGCACTATGTGAGATACTAATAAGGGAAGAGAGATAGCTTGGCAATTTCTGCAGGAGCAGTTTAAGAGTCCATAGCCCAGCATGGAGCAGGCGTCTAGTAGTAAGGGATGTCCAACCAACAGCTGCATATAAGTCACAGTGGTGCGAACGTAAGGGAGTTGGTAATGAACTGTAATGCATCGTGATAAAGGATGTCCAGTTTACTTAGATTTGTAAGAGTGGTGGAGGAATAGATTAGCATCGCCATAGTCGAGCAGGGGAGAAAAGTGGCCTGTACAAGCTTGTTTCAAGTTTCAAGGGGAAAAGCGCCTATTTCTATAGAAGAAACCTAACCTTGCTTTTAACCTTCTAGAGACATCTTGACGTGGTCATTGAAAGATAATTTATTGTCGATCAGATACCGATATTTAAATTTGGTTACAACTTCCAGAGGCTCGTTTAGCGTGGTGACAATGAAGTCTTGGGCAAGGGTATTGGGGGGGCCTGTGACAGCACTGCGGGAGAATATCATCGTTTTAGTCTTCTTAGCATTGAGCAGAAGCTTTGCCTTTATTAGATTATGCTCAAGTTGTGCGAAGTCCGCTTGAAGCACTCCCTTGACTTCAGATAACGATGAGCCAGAAGTATACAACACAGTATCATCTGCAAAAAAGTGCAGATTGGACATAGATGTGTTAGCATCTAAGTCATTAATGTACAAAGAAAACAAGATAGGGCCTAAGATGGATCCTTGGGGGACTCCTCTTGCAACTGGCAAGGCAGCAGAAAAAAAGCCTTCCGCCTTTACTTTTTGGAATCTTCCAGTTAGGTAGCTAGAGAACCATTGGGTGGTATGGTATGTGGCACCCAACTTTGCAAAGCAATTGACTAATAGTTTGTGATCAACAGTATCAAAAGCTTTGCTGAGGTCCAAAAAGACTGCACCAGTTATCTTCTTAGCATCTATAGCAGAGATCCAATCATTGGTTACTTTTTATAGTGCAGTGATTGTGCTATGATTAGCCCGGAAGCCAGATTGAGCTGGGTTAATGAGAGAGAAGGTTTCCAAGTGAGATTTTAACTGAATATGGATCAGTTTTTCAAGAACTTTAGAAAGGATAGGCAATACGGAGATAGGCCTATAGTTGTTCACATCGCATGGGTCACCAGATTTAAATAGAGGGAGGATATGTGCTGATTTCCAGCAGGACAGCACAGTAGCAGATGTAATGGAAAGATTGAAGATGTGGAGAATTGGGGCAGTGAGATGGGCATAGCTTGACCTTAGGAAAAAGGGCTGCAAGCGATCGTCCCCTGCGCTGTTTTTGGTGTCTAAGTTAAGAAGAGAATCTTCTACTTCTTTATAAGTTATCTCGCGCAGTTGGAAGGGGCTGAGTGCAGGACTAGATGTAGGGAGGGTATGCTGGCTCACCGCAGCACCAGCATAAGGTGACGAGTCAAAGCTAATCCAGCTGTGGCAAAGTGGGAGTTAAGTTCCTCCAGGATTAGGGACTTGTTTTCCACAATCTTGCCACTTGCAACTATCTTTGTTGGGACAGAGGGGCCATGGGCCGTCCTTCTATAGCTTTGATAGTCTTCCATATTTTATGAGGGTTACCTTTAGCTTGTTCGAGAGTAGAAATATAATAGTTAGCTTAGCAGAGAGAGTTTTTCACACAGTTATTCCTGGCTGTTCTAAAGGCCTGCAATCTGAAGATTCTTTGGAATGTCTAGCTTTAGCCCAGAGCTTATCTCGAGCTATAAGGGCTGCCTTGAGATCCGAGGTGAACCAGGGGTTGGAATTGCTCCGTACCCTTACTTTGATGAAAGGGGCATGCTTATTTATTATTGTAGTGAGTTTGTCATTAAGGATGTAAGCTGCCTTGTTGACATCTTTGGCTAGGTAGAGATCTTGCCATCTGATCATGCTCAGGTCAGATAGGAAGTTTACTGCACTGAATTTGCGAAAGGATCTTTTTGTTATAAAGATGGGTTGCGGCCCGGGCCTTAATTTGAGATCTTATGCAAGCAACAATTCCATGATCACTCATGTCATTGTGAAACACTGCCGAATGAGATATTTTGTGTGGATGGGTGGTTAGTACCACATCTAGAATGGAACTGTTGGCAGTATTTAGAGTGTTGTTCCTAGTAGGTTCACTGACTAATTGCCCAAGACCTAGCTCGTCACAAAGGGATTTGAGGCCGCGTAATTTAGGTGACAGCCAGTCCATATTTAGATCTCCTAGAAATATTGTTTCAGTTTTTGCATCTACGAACATGGATTTCAAAACATTAAGGACTTCATCACCACCAGAAGGGAGTCTATAGCCACCTAGGATAGTGATACATTCCGAGGAGGGGAGATGAAGGCTCAGCGAAACTAACTCAAATTCCTTGGCTAGAGATTTACAACTAATATTGGTGACCAAGTACTTAGATCTGGCATAGATAACCACACCCCCCACCTCTAGACTCTCTATCTGCTCTAAATAAATTGTAGCCCTGCAGTGATATTTGTTGATCAGTGTTCGTCTTTTTTAACCACGACTCAGTAATTATGATAAGGTCAGGGTTAATGTGTGCAGCCCAGGCTTGCAGCTGTACAAGTTTTTTACGCAGGCTTAAAATGTTGACCATCATCATTTTGAGACCTGTGGCCTCAGCAAAATCGATTAATGTAATAAGCTTTTGATTTGGCAGTTTGGGGTGGTGTGAAGGAGATAATGTAATTAACTGTGAGGTGGAGAGTTTGTGTAGCAAATTCATTTAAAAACTACAGATATTCCAAAATATTGGCAACCCAAATCACATGATAAACCTATAAATAACCCTAATGACTCCATAATGATAACGCCCAACCACCAACCTAGCAATCATGCTTTACAAATGAAACACAACTCAGTTATGCTTAAAAATGTAATTCCTAATCAGGTGTTTGTTTATACAGTTTATTTACCTGGGCTACCTCAAATCCCAACTCCAGTGTGGCCACTGGACTCTATAGTATGAATAAATAATAACACTAAATCTATCCATCCTTAAACAATAACAAACTCAAATACCTCACAGGAGGATAAATTCAGTTCACCAAGTCCAAAAAAAATCAAGTAAAAAAAAATATAAATGCAAATAACTAGTGCCAATTACTCTACTGTAAAATTGTATTCCAGTTTTGTTCCTATACCCACCCTAAAGTAAAAAACAAACAAACATTCATGCCACAAAATGCAAGTGGGGCAAGTTTGATGAACTGTTTTAACCAAAGCTTGCATTATAAAGAAATCAGATTGTTATTGTTCATTTATTCACTTGGTAAGTTGTAGTCATCTTCCTACATGGTATTTGGTGAATTCAGGATAGCCCAGCTGAGAAGCAACATTTTTGTTTCCAGTGGGGTCTTGCTTCTAATTCACACAGCTGGGTGGACTGGAGCACTGGGAGATTAAGAGACTAGTTCAAAAAGTATTTGGTACTAGTGGGATTTGAAAATGTGATCGCTTGGTTCCCAAGCTACTGCTCTATTCACCAGTGCAAAAATGTGAAGTCTGATCATTCATTGAGTTTTAACTCACAGCTGTTTTTAACTGCTTCTTGTCCCAGCCATTTAAGCAATGGTATAGTTTCCAAGCATCAAATCTTAAAGGTTACATTCTGCGGGTTTTCATATCACATTTATAACAAGAATTTGTCAATGCCAAAATTCATCATTGATATCGCTGTTGGTGGTGCAGTTGATATGTAATGGAGTGCAGGATGGGACAGCATCGGAAACAGCAGAGGGATTCTTTTATTTGGGGGATGGGAATGGAGTGTGCAGTGGGACAGCACATGGTTAGAGTGGAGGGTCTTGTACTTGGCAGATTGAAATGGAGGGCGGGGATGGGACAACACATGAAGAGAGCATGGGGGGGTCTTGTATTTGCTGGATGGGAATGGAGGGTGGGAGTGGGACAGCACATGAAGAGAGCAGAGGGGCTTGTATTTGAGGATGGGATTGGAAGGGAGGGGTGGGTGACAGTACACAGAGAGAGTGGGAGGGTTATTATTTTGTCTAGCAGATGGGAAGGGGGTGGGACAGCACATGGAGAGAGTGGGAGAGTTTTTCCTTGTATTTTCCGGACATGAACAGAGAGGGGTAGGACAGTGCAGATGGAGGAAGTGAGAGGTTTTTTTCTGTTATTTGGTTGACACCCATACTCGGGGCACTGATGGGGTGGGCTCTAGGAATGACCTGCTACTGACCACCAGGTTGGTGTGAGTAACTGAGCCTCTGCACCTACCAGAGTAAAGCTGAACACACAGCTACCAGGAAGGGAATGGAGTGTGGGAGTGTGACAGCACATGGAGAGGGCAGTGGGGGGGGGTTCTTGTATTTGGTGGAGGGGAATGGAGGGCAGGGTGAGACAGCAAACGGGGAAAGTTGGAGGGTGTTTCTTTTATTTGGTGGAGGGGAATGGATCAACACCCCACTGGACCAACTCACTGCAGTAACAGTCCTTACAAAACGTGTAGCTTATACATTAAAATGATATACATTCAAGCAAATTATTGCACTTAAATAACAGGCACTTTATCAGGTTGCTGCAAGACACTAATGTGGAAAAGTAGGTTAGTCAGTGAGGTAATATGTATAGTCCTGACTGATTCTTCTGTACCCCTCTGGGCCAAACCTATATGTATTACACAAGGTTTGCCCTTCCCTTGCCCTTCTAGGTACAGCCAGAGTAATACATAACCTGGGACTGTGCTTCTGGTGCCATTCCAGACTTATATCAATAACAGTGCTTATCTCCAAATTACACAATGCACAGTACCACTGCTTTTTGTCACCAGTGTGCCCTTACATTTATTAAGCAGCTCCCAGTAGCTCCCAGTGCTTTACTGGGTACCAGACTGTGGGAGTGCAGCAGGCCCAATGACATTACATGTGGCTGGCTGGTGGTGCTGCATTTCATCAAATAAAGCAATGCTTTGCAACACAAACTCCCAAACCAAAATGCTCTTAACCTGCAAGGTGTATTTTTAAATCTTGTCCTCATGGCCAGTTTCATTAAATGCTTCCCCAACTGTGATACAGGGGGGTGTTGTTGCAAAGCAAGCACTGAGCTTACTCATGATTTTCCAGACTCAGGGATCTCCCTTGATGCAGAGTGGTGATACTGCAGTTGCAGCAAGTCCCTCTCTGGCTGGTTTCACTCTCTCCATGTCTCTCTTCTTGCTACTCTCTATAAGCTAGTGGTGTCATTGGCAGATGGCTGTTTCTCTGGACCAAATCAGGCCTCTACTGACCTCCACAATAAGTAGCCAATCTTCTTAGGCATACAGAGCAGCTCAGCCTGCAAAACCAGATCCTTCCTGACAAACGCACCACATCCTTAGCCGCTGAGAAACACACACACACATCTGTGTCTCTACATCGATTCTTTTCACCTCTTAGATGGCTCCTGATTCCCCCTGCTTAGATGGGCACTTTACTTGGCTGGCTATACTGTACCACCTGACTCTGTAGTGGTGCACCATGTGACACAATCCATCTGGTACTCTGATTCTCACTGCTGCTGTCTCTGACATACCACCAACCTCCACTGCTTGCAGACACTGAGGCTCAGGCATGTGCCCAATGCTAGTAAGGAAAACAAACTTTTTACAAGTGCACACACATCTGGGCTGATGGGGAGAGGATTCACTTAGGAATAGGACAGCATTATATCTGTGACTGCAATGTGTGTTAGTTTCATGGGGTGGAGCCTCTAGGACAGGCAAACTGGGGCATTAGCCCCATTTTTCCTCTCTTAGTATGCCACTGCTCTGGGGTGACTGTTCTCCCACTTATCCATGAAAACCATATTGCTTTCAAAATTTTGAAATTCTATTACTGACAAAAGTTGCAGAATTAGGTGGAATTTTCTGAAATTCTATGGAAATCTGTTGGGATATTTTACTTAGCAGTAGGTGCATTGTTCAGATACAGCACACGCTTTTGTGGGAGGGAGGCTGAGCCGAACTGTTCTCCAGATATTGGGAATAAAGTGAACTACAGGCAGATACAGTAAATGTCCTGACTCACCCTTATGTAGTGGCTTGGCTACTAAATTGTGTAGGGGAGATAAGGAGGAAGGTCTTGTTACTGACTGTTATCCATTCAGACACAAGGATTTTCATTGGTTAGCAAGTTTTGGCTCCAATGTTTGGATTATTTATCTTAGAACAGATTGCCACCTGCAGTCTTTGCTGTTGACTAATGTACCGAAGGCAGAAAATGTTGAGGTTCAGAACAGGTTAAGTAGAAAAGGGGAAGCAAGTCATGTTTAGGTCAAGCTGTAGCTCTGCATACAGCCTGAAGATATTTTCTACAATCAATATGAAACCTGGATCATTTGAGTCTTTCTGGAGGTAGCATGACAGCATATTGGTATTTAAAATGGAACCACTCAATCTGTTCTATAAGGAAAATTTTTCCCCAATTAATTAACAATCTGGGACAAATTCAGAATGGCATCATTATCTTCTGTGCTTTTGCTCTGCGCAGATGGTACCAACAGAAAGTGTGAAATCATAGCATTCTATTTCTTTGTAAATTCATCCTGGGGCTTTTCTGGATGGCAGTGGTCATATTGGTTAAAGCCCTGAACTGTGAAAACAGGAGATCACAGGTTCAAATCTCACCTCTGACACCAACTTATTTACTCTTGTGACCTCAAGGAAGTCATTTGATCTCCCAGTACATCAGTCCTCATATTATAGCTGTAACTATGGTAAGCAACCGACACCACTAAAGATTACATGCTGCAGCTCAGTGCAAATTGATATAGTGCAGAAAAATAACAAGTGAATGCATGAATAAATACAAATAAGGTGCGCGGAGCCTTTTCAAATAAAGTTCTGTGCACCTGGCTGTGATTATTTATAATAGCTCTGCACCATAAAATTGATGAAGGTCTAAAGAGATATGGATACTCTTGAGTAAACAGATTGAGATTTTTATTGACTCCTCCGTTATCCAAAGAAAGAGCAAGATGTTTAAAATATTGTTCACCTGTGCCTGTGAACCACTAAATACACAGATACTATTTTTAATAAATAAATTTCTACTTAGGGACATACATCATCATCAAATTGTATGATATTATCCTGAAATCTAACCCTCTACACATACACACACACACACCACCACCACTACCATACCACACTGCAGAAATTACCTCCTTGGCCCTTTTGAATTATTTTTTTTACAATAGCAGTATTAAAACATCTTTTTTTTAAGTGAAATTATATTCAACACAATGTGTATTATTCCCAGGAAAGGTTACATGTTTTGTTTCAGGCACCACATTTCCCTTGGAATAATTTTAAATGTAAGCTTCATTTGAAATCCTTATCACATGGCCTCCCCTGGTGTTCCTCATTTTCGATTCACGTCTGAAGTCTAGCAAAAGTTGCCCCAAGAGTATATACTATATAATGTAATTAATTTCCCCTCACCTTCTGGCCTCTGTTATCTGCTGCTTGTGTCAACAAACTTCAGCCGGGAGAGAACTTCTCAGTTAGTCTGTGCCGGGAAACCCAACCTGAAACCAAGGCTCTTTGCACCTGCCCAACACCTAATTGACAGCTCATCCAACCATTCAACAGGTACCATAGCAGACCAGTCCAATGAGCATACAGGAGAGCTGCTCTGTTGATGGCTAGGTTGTGCCTAGTTTCAGGTTTACCATGGACTCAGCTTGGATGCCAACCAATTGGCCATCAGAGAATGGCCTCTGTGAGTGACGGCTACAGCACTCTGTGGTGAGGGAAGGTTGTCGGGGCAGTGGGCGTGGCATGAAGTCTGCCTTTATGTGGGTGGGTAGTGAATGGGGGGGCACGGTGAGTGGGAGTACAGGTTGATTGACCAACCTTGAGACTGGTATTTCAGGGGGCTTGTCTGTCACTGATTTCCAGTAAAGGAGATGCTGCAGTGTTATAACCTGCCCCAGGGTCTTTCTGGCTTTTGGACCATGCAATGCGGAGGAAGACCTGGACTTGGGTATGTTGCCCAGCTGCAGCTGCCAGCTGTTGCCTGTTCGGCTGTGAGGACCCCTCACCCAGAAACCCGACACGCGTGAGCTGAGAGTCAGCTGCGGGGCAATGGCTGCTGACCGTTCGGTGTCATGGGGGGGCTGCTCAATCTGCCTTTGCTTTCCCTACAGTTGAGTGGCAAAACACACACAAGCCATGGGAGAGATCTGAGAGCACCAGCAGAAGTGCTTCATTGGTTGAAATGCACTCTCACACTGCAGGCAGATAGGAGGAGTGGAAACAAATCCTCTGGCCAACTGAAAAAACACACAAGCCACGGGAGAGATTTGAGAGACAGCACCAGCAGAAATGCTTCAGTGGATAATAACAGCCAAGCTGGTTTGCTGGGTGGTGTCTTACAGATGAAAGGAAAAAGCAGCATACTGTATGATTGGTGCAGCTTTTTTTTTCAACTAGACATCAGTAAAGACAGAATAGTGTCATGAACAGCCTGGCTGATGACTGGTGTGATATTGTTAAGCCCCTTGCAGACCACTCTGCATTGGACAGTGTCACACCCCTCAAAAGTCACTCTACCGCAAGAAGTTTGTTGTGCGTGCATGTACGGTGAACTTAAAAATGCCAAACTAGCCCTTTAATTGTCATGGCTGATAGATAAGAGACAGTGTAGCTCAGAGCACAAGTAGGTGAACTTAGCATCCAAGCACAGATCCCCACCACTGACTCAGTGTGTGGCTTTGAGCTACTCATATAACCTCCCTGTCCTTAATATCTCTCTCCCCCCCATCTCTCTCTGTCTCTCTGTATTCAGCTTCTCTGTGCTTTCCCTAACCTCACTGAATCCCTTATAACCTCGTCATCTTGTTCCTTTCCTAATCTCTGCAACCTCCTCCTTCCACTACCCCCACACCTTTTTGATCTCCCTTAGTAATGGTTACCAAAGCATACCCCTCTACCATGTGTTGCTCATTTTGTCATTCCCATTCTTCTCTTATTTGCACTGTAAAACTGTATTTTTAATTAACAGTGCTCTACTTACACTTCATTATTCTGTACATGTTATGTAATGCATCATATCTGCCCCCCCCCCGTCCCCCAGGATAGAATGGAGATTAGATAGCCAGCTTAGTGTAGTTTCCTGGTCAAATCTTCCTGATAAATAAATAAAATATTCAGCCAATGTTTTTTTAGCTGATCATGGTTTCAGTATGTTTAATTTTGTTTTGGATCACACCTAGAAATGAGGCTTGGCTCAATGTGTGCCTTTACCTCTACAAAAAAAAGTAATTCTAAATGAATAATTATAAAGAGTTTGATGTGCATGAAAGATGTTACATTAAACCTAATTCCCTGTCTTCTCATAGAATGCTGGTTTGGGTTTTTATAGCCTGCCTTGTGCCTCTTATTGCTAGAATGAACAAAGACTAATAATTCCGACTGTGCGTGCTCAGCTAGTTAAGTCTCACTGTACATGGATTTACAGTTATGGAACATTGTCATTTTACATAAAATATCCTGCCCCCCACCACCCCATGAGGGACACCACTTATATGTCTAGATTTCTCATGTATGTTAATGATATTAAGTTATTGGGCCTGTCTTTCCAAGTAAGAGGCATTTTCTATGCTGATGATTCTAGCTTGCATATAAACCAATAACCTGTCCAACTGATGCATTGTCCTTCCAGGTGGATATCCATCAAAGGAATCGACAGCTCCCTGTTACCCAATGCTAATGGCATTAAATACAGTTGACGTTCTTGAGCTAACAGCAGAGCATAGCATACCTCACTCAGCCTAGTCGGGGGGGGGGGTGGCAGATGTTTAGCACAGCCAGTAGATCCAATAAGCCAAGTGCAGAACAAGTGACTGCAAACTTTTTTTTTACAAAAAACACATAGACCTCCACAGACTGTATATAAGGAGACAAGAGAGCTATTTTTTGTTTCTGCCATAGCCATGACATAACATCAACAGACAAAAGGAAATGTATTTTAGAAAACATGTTTATGAATTGTAAAAATTATTAGCATTATCTGTACCCATCACTGCCCCTTATCTCTCTCTCTCTCTCTCTCTCTCTCCCTCTCTCTCTCCCCCTCCTCTCTGGAGTCTCCCCTTTCTTTCACTGCATATCCCTTATTGCTAAACAGTGGCTTGGTTCCCACTGTGTCCACCTTAAGTCTCTACTTGCCTGCTCTCTCCAGTCCTTTTACTCCTCTGGAAGTTCAGACTCCTGTTCGTTCTGCCTCTCCTTTGCCAAGATCGCTGCTTGAAAAGCTACTTCTCTTTTAGACCCCCTTCCAGTACAGCCAGTTTTTAAAATAGTTTTGAGACAGGAAGAAGTTTCAGGATCCTTTAATGCTTCTGCTGTACATGTAGTGGGGCTGCATTATTCAGTGACTCTTTTTTTTTTTTTGTCAAGCCTCTTTACTCCTGTTGCCAGCTACTAGGGCCCCACTCAGGCAAGATCCACATGAGTAGCACCACTGCCCTGCCTGAACGCCTCCCAGTGAGGAATTGGGGACAGAGTCTTCTCCTACCAGACCCCAGAGCGGAGAGGACCCAAGAGAGTCATCCGGAAAGGGACCGGAGGTGGGTATGTGAGCTACCCCCTGGGGTTCACCATCATCCTCCTTGCTAGTGTTGCATTTCCCCCAAGGCACAGATGTGCAATGACATCACTGCACAGAGGGGAAGCACCCATCCCATCCCACAGACATGCGCCATCACCTCCCCCAATACCAGTCCTCACCTAGCTTGTTGTGGTCCTGGTCACCACCAGGAGCCGCTGCAGGGTGGGGAAACCCCAGAGCCCACCCCAGAAGAGGAGAGCAGCCCACCAGATGCTCAATCCTCTCCTTCCCCTGCCAGCCCCTGATGCCTGAGTCCATTTCCAAACTCAGTTCGCTGGCATGGCACGAGGTGTGGCAACCAGCACCTCAACCTTCAGCGCCACTGGGCCGGCTATTCAGTGACTCTTTTGAAAGTGTATTTTAGTATTACATCCTTTCTTGAGGGTTTCTAAAAGAAGATTATTTGTTTATTTGAAATTACTCCAAGCAAGATAACCCTAAGAGATATAGCAACTCATTTTTACTATGGTACCAAGGAGGGCAGCAGCAGCCAACAGGTTAACATAGCCCAGCAGGAAGAGTTACTTGCAGGCTAAAAACCACAAGAAAGAAATACTGTAACAGCACTTTAAGTACATCCAAACAGTAATGAAAGCAAACTAACAAAGTGAGGTCACTGCAAACAAAGAGCATGAACATTGCCATGCAACGTAATCATGATCATGGAGATGGGGATTCTGGACCAAATCAAGTTCAGGGAGGTCTAAGGTGGCTTGAAAGACAGGACTTGAACACTTGCAAGCTAGAAACATTCCTAGGTTCAAAAGGGAATTTTTTTCCAGGTGTCTGGTGCTGCAAATGCAAAGAAGCATAGAAAGACAGAATTTGTTGTCAGAAAAGGACCAATAGGTCCACCCAATCTGCTCGGTCTAGTCTGTCTCTGCTGACTCTATCTGGTCTTTGGTAACCTTCCCTGCTCCCTGCCTCTTTATTAATATTCCCCTATGTCTATCAAACACATGCTTAAAGACCCCTACTCTTTTAAACACCAACATTACCTCTGTCAATCTGTTCCATGTGTCCACCACTCTTTTAGAGAAGTAATGCTTCATCACAATCCTCTTAACCCCCCCCCCTTCTGCCAGTTTCATTGCATGCCCTCTAGTCCTGGTACTCTTTATCATTTGAAAGAGACTCTCCTCCTGCACCCTGTTTACCTCTGTGAGGTACTTGTAGATCTCTATCATGTCACCTCTCACTCTCCTCTCCTTTCTTACAGGGTGTACATGTTGAGGTGCCACAGTCTCTCTTCTTAGGGATTTTGATGCAACCACTGCACCATTTTAGTTGCCTTCCTTTGGACTGTGTCCACTCTGTCTATGCCATTTCTGAATTGTGCCCTCCAGAACTGTATACAATACTTCAGGTGGGGTCTCACCAGTGAGTGATGCAGTGGCAACACCAACTCCATTCTCCTGCTGATAAGGTATCTCTCCCTGTGCATCCCAGCATTCCACTGGCCCTATCCACTGCTTTATTACTTTATACTTCCAGTTTTAGGTCATCAGATATGATACCTCCAAAGACCCTTTCCTGCTTATTGACTGTCAGTACCTTCCTCCATCCTATATTTAGCTCCTGGGTTCCTATGCCCTAGGTACATGATTTTACACTTTTTGGCATTGAACCTCAACTGCCACATGCTTGACCATGCATCTAGTTTCCACACCCTCCTAAGTATCCACTGAATTACTGAATTACAGATTTTGATATCACCTGCAAAAAAAGATATACCTTCCCTTACAAGTCATCTACAATGTCACTTATGAAGACATTGAAAAGAACCAGTCCCAGTACTAATCCCTTCAGTATGCTGTTGGTTACTCTCCCCTCATTAGAGTGAGTGACATTATCCCTTCATTAGAGTGAGTGACATTAACCACCACCTTCTGTTGCCTATCCATTAATTAGTTCATTGCCCAGTTCACCAATTTGAATCCCACACCTAGGCTGCTCAATTTATTTTTCAATCTCCTCCATGGCACATTGTCAAAGGCTTTGTTGAAGTCCAGATAGGACACATCCACTGCCCTCCCTTGATCTAGTTCCCCAATTACCCAGTTGATGAAATAAAGCAAATTTGTCTGGCATAACCTCCCTCCAGTGACTCCTGCTAGGATCTACAGTAAGTATCCGACGTATCCATGGGTCTGACATGGATCCAATGGATCCAACCATCAGATCAAGGTATCCAAGCGTCGGCTCCAACTGTCTGAGGTTGGAACCAGTGGATCCAACCATTGGATCCAGGATCTGACCATCAAATCCAACTATCTGAATCCATGCTGTCTTAGGTCTTGTAGCCCACTGGATTCAAGATACTCTACCAACATTTCCTTTAACAGGGTTTTCCTTAATTTCCCCACCACTGCTGTGGAACTGACCAGCACATATATGGTAGCCTCCACCTTGCTGCTGCTCTTATGGAGAGGAACCACATCTGCACTCTTCCAGTCTTCAGGAAAAATGCCTCTTTCCATTGAACTGTTGAATAATGTAGTCAATAGGGCACCTAGTACCTCCATGAATTCCTTTAGTACTCTTGGGTGTAACCTGTCCGGTCCCATAACCTTGTCCAGTTTCAGAGCTGTAAGTCCATTCAGGATTCTTTTCTTTGGAAATTTTCTTTGGAAATGGACTTTTGTCCACCTTCCTCCCTTGTTCCTGCTTCTCCCTGGTGGTCTGTCCCCCCCCCACACTGAGAAGACTGAGCAGAAGTACATGTTCAGGATGTCAGCTTTTTCTATATCCTCTTCTGTGCAGTCTTCCCCTGCTGCCCTACTTGTCCTTACTATCCCTCCGCTTACTTTACTCTTCCCCCTGATTTAGCTGAAGAAAGTCTTATCCCCTTTAGCTATGCCTTGGCTATTCTTTCCTCTGTCTGTACCTTTGCTCCCCTCACTGCCTTTCCTCCTTCCCTCAGTTTTACATGATATACCTCCCTGTCTTCCTCCCTCTGCAATTTCTTTATACCTCCTGAATGCCATCCTTCCATCCCTCACCATCTTGGCTACTTCCCAAAAGAACTACGGTTGTCTACTTTTACTCAAGGCCTACATGCAGAGGTTAGTTGCTTCAATTATCCTCTTCCTTATTTTTTACCACTGTGCCTCTATGCCTCTATGGCATTCCCTTCCCCCATTATGTAGTTTCTGAGGCAGTCTCCCATTTCTTCTAGAATCTGCCCTCCTAAAGTCCAGTATTGTTGTCCTCATGCAAGGGTGGGAATTAGCGTGTATATCCCACCCATGGAGCTCTGCACCTGTGGACAGTTGCACACCAGCAGCATTCATGACTGCCAGCCACCTGTCCGCAGGCCCCACCCCCCAGCATGCAGGTTTACATGGGGCAGACAGGGGTGGGATTGTGTTCCCAGGTGGGTGGAAAATCCAAAGGCCTGCCTAGGACCTAAAGTGGATCCCCTGCACATGACGGTGCAGCACCGGGTACATGAGTGGGTACCCATGCATCCAGAACACGGGGAGGGCACTGGACCTGGGACTGCAGTACCACCACAGGCATGCAGAGGAGACCATCCCCCCACTGTACCAACCACAACACCCCTGACCTGTATAGTTTCTGCGGTTATGGGCTGCCAGCGGCAATGCCCGTGGCACACTTACCACATCACCTGCACTGGGGCTTATGTGTTCAGGGTGGGCCTGAGCTGTAGGGATGGGGGGACTCCTAACATTGAAGGGAGGGAGCTTGGGACTGGTTGTTTTGGGGGTGACCCTGTGGGTGTGCAGCCATGGCCGCATAAGGCTGTTATGGTAGGATCCCCCCGGCATAGCCTTCATTGCCCTCCGTGCCCCTGTTGACAGCACTACACACACTAGTGACTGCCGCATAGTGCCACCACACTCCCCGCTCACCCCCAGTGCATTACTGTCCATGCAGCTGGGGAATCGTGTGTGGGGCACTGCATCCCCAGTAGTGCATCCCATGTGGGGGCATAGGATGTGGAGTGGCTGTACACCCCAGATATGTGAGCTTAGCCACTCCACTCCAATAGTGCATAGGGCCCATTGTTTGCCTTTTTTTCCATCTTAAAGTTAAACAATACTGTAGACTGATCATTGGTGCATAGGGGCCTGCCTACTTTGATGTCTGCAATACCATCCTTGTTTGTAAGCACCAGGTCCAGTACTACCCTGTCCCTAGTGGGTTTCTTGACTAGCTGCCTGAGAAATAAAACCCTGTAGGGAGTCAAGGATGGCCCTTCTCCTTGTTGAAACTGCAGTTGGAAGGCTCCAATCTACATCATGCAGATTGAAGTCCCCAACTAGCAGCACCTCTCCCTTATTTGACATCCTGATGATGGCTTCACCAAATGCTTTATCCAACTCCTCTGCTTGTGCCAAAGGTCGGTATACACCCCTGTCTGGATAGTAGCCCCAGTACCTATCTCCAGGATGACCCACAGCACCTCCAGACCTTCTTTTTCTTCCAGGTGCCCCGTACTTCCTTGGCCTTGATTGATTGATTTATTCATTTATTAAGTACATTGGAATTACAAACATTTGAGTCAGAAACTCTTTTACAAAGGCTCCACATCAGGATGGTACAACACAATGTTACAAGATAGCAAGCAATTCTAGGAACAAATTAGACAAAAAACAACAGTTATACAGGATGAAAAGTATCCAAGGTCATTTAAACACAAATTCTGTAATCAGATAGTGAATGAACATGATAGGAAATTATTTAAATAGTGCCAGGCTAAGCGGGGACCAGGAGAGGTAAAGGAATGGCATAGGACTAGGGAGGGTGGGGAATGGGAAGAGAGGAAGGGGAGATGGGATGGATAAGGAGGAGGACTCGAGTAAAGCAAGAAGGAAAGTTAGAAGCAATCACAGGAGCTGGAAGAAAGGATATGCTCCCTTAAGAGAGTCTTGAATGGGCCAAGTTTAGAAACAGTTGAAGGAGCAGCTGGTAGGGAGTTTAACCAACTAGGGGCCTTTTAGTAGAAGGCTCACTGTCCAAGTGAGGTCCTACAGTGAGGAACCAGTAAGGAGTCTTTGGACAAACTTCCACTGGATCTTTGTGAGGGAGAGGTCTGAAGGAGATTCAGAAGCCCAGGAGAGGAAAGGCTGAGAGCAATCTTTTTAGCAAACAGGCAGGTCTGATATTTTAACCTGCCGTCAAAGTTCAGCCAATTAGACAGACAGTAGAGGTCACAAGTATGGGTGTGCTTGTCACAGCCCATGACAAGTCGACAGGCTTTGTTCAAAGACACTTTAATCCTACAGATGGAAGTTTGATCTGCTGCTCCATAGACAGTAATCTCATAGTCCACAAGAGAGAGGACAGAGGATGAGACAGGAAGGTGAAGCGCATCAGGGGAGAGACAGCATCTATGATGCAACAGGAGCCCAATTCTAACATTTACAGCACTGCTAAGTAAGTGGATATGTTCATGAAAAGTAAGGGCAGAATCAAGCATGACGCTGAGGTATTTAAAGGATTTACCTCGTTCAAGGTAGGAATTATGAAGACTATAGATTGCAGTTGGGTACCATTACGTTTATTCTGATGATGAGAGAAGACCATGACTTTAGTTTTCTTATAGTTATGTATAAGTTTATGGGCAGAGAACCAGGTATCAGCCTCAGTGAATACATTTTGAAGGACTTGTTGGAGAGGGGTTGGACCTGGGTGGCTGCTGAAGAGCACAGCATCATCTGCATAGAGTAATAATTTTCCAGAGCAGGCCTTTGGAAGATAGTTCAAGAACAAACTGAACAGTGGTGGTCCAAAGATATAGCCTTGCTAAACTCCAGACCTCACAGGGAGTCTAGAGAAGACGGTATTGTTAATACAGACTTGTTGGGTCCTGTCACTTTTAAGTCAACATTAAGTAAAGAAATTTGTCTGTAATTCTCTACATATCTGTCATTATTCCCAGGCTTGGCTAAGTCTGAAATTATAGCATGTTGTGAGGAAAGATCCAAATCTTTCTTGTAAGCCTCCGTACAAACACCCCATAGAGGTTGTAAAAGTTCTGCCTTGAGGACCTTATAAAGGTTAATAGATAGACCATTGAGTTCTGGTGCTTTATCTGAACTCATGGGCCCTGATTCAGAAAGCCTCAGTTAGACTGACGCAAGCTACAGCAACTAGCAGTTTGCACTGATCAGTGGTGCACCAGGGACCCAACACCCAATTCACAAACAGGTATGGTCCTGGTGCCAAAGTTCCACAGCTTGCAGCAAAGTTTGCTGTGCGCCAATGGTAAGGTGCATGGGGGAGGTTTGTAGCAAACCGCAGGGTAGTCGAATGGCATTGGTGCACAGTGATGGGGACCAGCACAGAGGCTGGCAGGGTCATGCAGAACAGGATGGGGGATGAGGAGGGCAGGATGGGTACAGATGGGTGGTGGTGGGTGGCAACAGGTCCCCGACTGGGACTTGGCAGGGTGTGGCCATTCCTGTGCTGTCTTTGGGGGTGGGGTGGCTGCAGCTTACCTGGCACCATGTGGAGAACCCTGCAGGCAATGCACCACTGACTGCTCTGGGTGTTGTAGGGGAGTGGGATACTGCTGGTGGGTGGTGGCACAGGTTCTCTCCCACTCATCAACGGCTTCAGGGGTGATGCACGGACTGCTAAGCCAGCCACATGCTGGTCTAGCTGTCATGGCCCATGCATCCTATGGGTTTTTTTCCCTGAATCCCACTGAAGGGGATACTGCAGCTTGCATTAGCAGCAAGCCCCTTAGTCCTGTGGTGCACTCTAAGATCAGGCACAGAGCTGGTGGAGGCACTGTTTGCCACAAGGATTGCTGCAGCCAGCATTCCTGAATTGCAGGCAGAGCAATTTTTGCTGTAAGGTTCCCCTTGCATCATACCTGATTGATACAGGCACATTGGGCTTGATTTTCAAAGGTTCTGAAATGATGCAAGGAGCTTGTGTCAAACATATATTATGCAAGAGGCCACTGGGCCACACCTTGCATCATTGCTGATTTTCAATCAGTCCTTGCGGCAGCAGACAGAGAAGGCCCTTGCGTCAGACTGCCTTGTATCAGGCTTATGGCAATCCACATGCTGTCCATGGTGTCGAGGGGGCTTGTGTCATGGCAGTGCATCACCATCCCCTTATTTTGAATTCCTGATGCCCCATTGTGGTTGCAAGAGAGGGTTCATGGTATACCAGCTAGGAGCTGTTCTGAGGGCCCTGTGCCACTGCCTGGCAGGGTGGCAATTGGGGAGGACATGTATGGTGGGGACAGGGGCTGATAGAGCAGTGGGGGTGCCATGAGGGGTGACAGAGGTATGGTGGCAGTCAGAGGGAGCTGAGGAGACACCCATTAGGGTGGCATGCTGCAGTGTAACAGAGCAGATTGGCCCTGGTAGGGGGGGATTGGCATGGCCATACCTTTAGGACATGGAGCCCAGATGACAACAGACCTGGCATCTGCCCCAAAGTACCCACAGTCCCCAGAGGTGTAGGTTGGCATCCACTTGCTGTCACAGCAAGGGGCTATGTACCAGGGGGATGTTACAATGCCTGGGGCACATACCCATCCACTGAATGCACCCTGAACCTACAGTAGTAGCCACATACATTGCCAGCTATTTCCAGATATTTCAGGAAATTTCTTAAGAGTTTCTCTCTGCTGCCCCTACTGTAGAAATGGAGAAAGCATTAGATATATCTGGAAATATCACAGAAATTTAGGGAAATAGCTGGCAGTGTCTGTGGCTGCTACAGTAATGTCAGCAACTGCATGTAGAGGACTGTGGATCATGTGGGGCAGGTGCCAGAGATGTTTTCACCTGGGATCTGTGTCTTGATGGTCCAGCCATGCCAATTTCCCTACCAGGGCCACTCAGCTGTTACACTGTAGCATGGCACCTCCGCTGGGTGCCTCCTTAGCTCTCGCTCACTACTGTCATACCCCCATCACCCCCGTGGCACCTCTAGTGCTCCATAGCCCCCCTGTCTCCACCTTTCAAGCATCTTACCCCCCTAAACATCTATGACTCATCTACACTTGCAGCAGGGGGATTGATGGGACTCTCTGTCAAACCCCTCAGATGTGTCACATTTGGTGCAACTATGCAGCCACAGTAGCTCTTAGGACTGTAGTGCAGGGTCCCCCATTGTTAGAGAATAAGGTACAGGGTCCCTGATGCACTGGGAGGTTGCCACAGCCACAGATTGATGCACCTCATGCCGATCTAAGAGCTGACTGAAAATTGAGCCCCTTGTGTCAAATGTTTGACATTGTGAATGAAGCCCATAGACTCTATAGCTGTCGGTAGCTCACCTAGGGTTAAAGGCTGTTTTAAAACCTCCTGATCCACTACCTCTAATATAGGAAGTAAGATATCCTGCAAATAACCCCTAATTTGTTCAGCCTGGGGTTGATCATGAACTAGGTTATACAGTTTCTGATAATACTCCTGGAAGGCCACAGCAATATCCCTTGATTTGGTTATGGGAAAAGCAGATTGGTAAAGTTGCCGGACTGTGTGGGTGGTCTCTTGAGCTTATAGGTGGAGAGTTAGGAAGTTACCCACTTTGTCCCCCTGAAGGATATAGCTCACCTTAACTCTGAAGAGATCAAATTTATTTGTCTCCTGTTAACCTCATCGTATTGCTCCCTGGTTTCATTGAGGGTCTGGTGTAGGGTGAGAGGGTCCCCTTGTGTGAGCTGAGTTTCTATTTCCTGTATTTTGGCTAATAAATGGGCTGCCCATGCCTGTCTGTCTTTTAGTCTTGGTGGAGAGACATATAGGCTGTCCTACATGCGTGCACTTATAAGCACACCAGAGGGCAGCTGCTGTCTTGACTGATCCCCTATTCTTTTTGAAAAAATGTTGCATAAACTCTCTAATCTTTGACACTATATCTTCATATCTCAAATGATTATTATTGATTTGCCAATAAAAAAACAGTCTCCTCCTGAGTATCTGCCATGACAGCCATCCAAATGGGGCATGATCTGAAGGCACCTGATGTAATATCTCAGAAAAACAAAGGCCAGGAAGCAATCTATGACTAATAAGAAATAAATCAAGATGGAAGCACATGCCAAGTGGTGCAGAATAGAAATTATACAATGGCAAGAAAAAATCCTGGACTCTGATTGGTCAGCCTTGGGCTGGGCCCGTGCTGTTATCCCAGTACAACATCACAGGTCTAGTCTCAGCCTCACTGTGAACCTGCAGATGAGCATTTTATGGAGCTTTTGATTGATTGTTTCATCTTCTCTTAAAAAACAAAAATATTTTTCCACACAAAAACATCTTTAAAATTATTTTTTTTATTCTGTATAACAATGAGCCATTGTATAATAGCAATAATGCCCTCCAGGGTGTGTGTCGTTTGGGATAATGGTTGGGATAACGTCACGCCTCAGTCGTTGGATGCACTTGGCCTGCGGCCTTGTGCCCAACCACCTGAAGCGTGACGTTATCCCAGCATGACAAACACCCTGTCGGGCATTATTGCTTAAGTATAATCCCTATCCCAAGGATGTAACATCCTGCAGGGGTCCACTAGTTTACAGGTGTTAAGTAACTCACTCAGAGCTCTATGAGTTGGAGTTAAGCCTACCTGTCGCCTACCCAATCTGTCCATGTCAGAATTTATAGTAATATTCTAATATCCTGCTAAAATAAGCAGGAACTATGGCCATGAGGCTAAATGTGTCATCACAGTTATAAAAATCTCAGGGTCATTCTTACTGGGGCCATAAACATTAACCAAAATAAGTGTCACCCGATCTAAAAAAAAAAAAACATAAAAGAATAAACCACCCTGCTGGGTCCACTGATTCCTGTGAGTATGAAAGAAACTAATCTCACTATAAGAATGGCTACCCCTGCTCTCTTTCAGTGAGATCCTCCTTTGTGTACTCGACCCACCCTCATTCTATGTAGTAACAAATACATTTTTGTAAGCAGATGGATCTACTGAAGGAAAACTACTGACAGGTGATAGCTATATTAATGCGTTAGAAGTTGAGTTCTTTTTTTAGGAATATTGGCCCCCTTAGCATTCCATGTAATAGACCAATGATCTAACCTAACCAGCTATTAAATTAGCTAAAAAATAAACAATGAAACACTAAGGCGGTGGAACTTAAATGGAAAGGCCAAGACTGGCTTTGTGACCCATTTGGCTCTTTTGCTCCAAGTGACTCTGGTTCTCTCAGTACCTTTCTATATCCACCATTCATCCCCTCCTGGATAAACAAATAAAACATTCCCAGAAACCCTATTACCATCCATCTCCAAGTAAACAGGTGCATGTGACACAGGAAAATTATGCCTCATCTCGCATAGTCGTCTTCCCTCCCCATATTACCAACCAGAATAGAGATCTTAGGAGGCATCCCATGTCCAAAGAAGACATGTAGGCCACCAGCCAGACTTTTCATCACTAGTACGCATGTGTACTGTGAGTAAATAAAATATATTGATACAAAAAAATACCTCCTCCTCCTCCTCTAATAGTGTCGCCTCCTCATTACCACCACTCCCCCTCCCTCCCTTACAGGAATCCCATCTTCAGAAGTGCAGTAACAACAACACCATAACATCATGACATTCAGTTAGCTGTAACAGTCCATTAGAATCCACACCTTCCCCCAATTAGCCTTGGAGGTAATACCCAGCCTGCAGCCCTCTGAAAATTCAGAAAAGGAAAAACAATATATACAAAATATTGTAAACTTAGTCCCCACATAGTCTGAGACCAACTCTGAATTCGACGCATGTCATAGATCATGTAGTCCATTCAAACTGTAACTATCCATGGCCCATAACTCATAAATGAATTAATTTTAGCAAACGTATGCACAAACCAGCCACAATATCTAAATAACATCCATACCTCATATCCAGTATACCAGTACATATTGCTGTGATTAATGAGCCACTGCTACATGAGTGGCGGATGTAGAGGTCCTGGTTCTCTCTGGGGGAGGTGAAAGTTTAGTGTCTGCTGTCCAACAAAAAACTAATGAATAACTGACATGTAATGTCACTCCAATAGAGGCAAGGAACTTCAAACTCCAGGTAACTGTGGCAAAACACCAAGGGAAGAGAAAGATAATTAGAACTGTGTCAATATGAGCTCTGCCAACAGCATGCGAGTGTAACAGAAGTACAGGTACCTGGAAGCAGTCCGTCCAGTGTGTTCCAGCAGAGCAACAACAGAACCAGATATTTGTGTACCTACAAAAGACAACAAAAAGGGACAACACAATTGGGGGGATGCAAGAGGGGGGAGGAATAGAAAAAGAAACAAATCCCAAAATATGGTATACTTCCACTCTGGTTACAATGCCTCTAAGTATACCAGCACTCTAAAAGTATTTTCTGAACCATAACTAAACCTGTCACACCCACTATAGTTGAACAAATGCTTGGTTGGGGGCTATTCTAAGCAACTAACCATACAGTCGTTCTCATATTCCCCTGCTTCCAACACCAATTCCTAAGTTGGTATCATGGTCCTTATACTGTTCAGTAATAGATCAAAGAAAAACTAGCATGCTTTAACCATAAAGGGCCACCACTATAATGGACAGAGTTCTTTGATGGAAACAGACCACCAAAATTCTCAGTCATGTCGAAAGCTTAGGACAATGCTGTTTAGAAGCTCTTGTTGAGCCACTGCAGCTGAAGTGTAGCTAAAGAATTCATGAGGTAGGGTGACTGTGAGTCAAGCAGAGAACTGGACCCAGAGTTTTATATTTCCATGATGTAAAGCTTTCTTTATAGCTCCATAGGGTCACTGCTGCTCCCTCACTGACTGGCTGAGATAATTAAAAATATAATATTGGTGATCCTACCATTGAAGCCCTGGTTGAGCCCATGCCACTCTCTGAATACCCACTTTATGTTGAAAATTCTACAGCCGGCATATAATGGCTCTAGGTGTCTCCCCTTTCAGTGGTCTAGGACACAAGTTCTATGATCCCACTCGATGATGTATTCTTGACCATGCTGTGGAAGGACTGCTAATTGTAAAAACAGTCCATTCACAAATTGTATAGGATCAGAACTCTCTGCTTGCACGGTGATCCTAGTAATGAGAAGATTGTTATGACGACTGTAATTCACTAAAATATTACTTTTCTCCTCCATGCAATGTATTTTCTCTGTAGAGAAAACAACTCTGTACCACCTTGTTTACAGTGTCCTGAAGAGCACTAACCCTTGCTTCCACATCCCCCATCCTGAGCATCAAACTGTCAATGGAGGTTTTCACATCTTTTAGCTCGCTTGTAATTTCTGTTAACATCAGCTTAATAGTTGGGAACTCTGCCAAAAATGTTTTTGTGAGAGGGAAGTTACATGACTAGAACTGGGGGTGCTGGTGGAGGGTGTGAGCTTCAGTGTCTGGGATCACGTGGAGAGCGATGAGGCTGGGTTTAGTATTGAAGTCTCTTCTATTGGCTGCTGCTCCATTCCATCAGCTTTCTGTTTTCTAGTACAGGGCTACTGCTAATATTTGGATATTTTCTAAATGTGTTATATATATATATATATATATATATAACACATATTCTTTGCAAAAGTAGGGACATATGACATTATGGTTTTCAACTGTACCACCCCACCCAGACCCTGAAGGCAGAAAATGAGGTGTGAGGTCTGCCATGGGGTCTCAAACCTAATGCTTACCCCATTCCATCACTAAATAAATGTAGACATTTACAGTGAATGAGAATGGGGTGAGCATTAGGCTTAAGATCCCCATGGCACAACTCATGCCCCATCTTCTGCCTCCAGGGAAGGTTTCGGGTGTTTGGGATGAAAACCCTAACACCATATTTCCCTACCTTTGTTGCTTTAACCCTAACTTGTGCATTAACAAAGTTTTTTTTTCCAAAGAATGTCCTTACTTTTTGAGATAGTAGAATTGTATCCTTTGCAAAAAACTTTGTTAATACAATCATAGCCTTATTTGCCTGTGGGAGTGGGTCGTGTTCTCCCATGCCTCCATAGATGTGTATATGCATGCAGCAGTGGAAGTGCCCTGTGCTTCCATTTACTGTATAGAGAAACAGTGACCAAAATGTCAGCATATTCATCTTGTTACCCCACCTCATGTACCAGGTACAAAACATTTTCAAATGCCTGCTAAACATAATTGCATGCAACTGCAATGCCATTCCATGTCACAGGTGCAAAAACATATTTTGGCCAGCATTTGAAAAATGGCAGCTGTAACATTCATGAGGTGGGGTAATAAAAAGGCTATGTTGAAAAGTTGGCATCAAAATATTTAACGTTTCCAGAGTTATGAGTGTGTGTAGCAAACTTGCAGCGAATGGTCATAACTTTGGCATTTTTACATATTTTGACAGCAAATTTTCAACATACTGTAACCTTCTTATGACCCCACCTTATAAACAAGTGCAGGAAAAATGTCCAAATCCCACCCAAAAGGTTATCTCACCAAGTGACTGTGAAATCACCTTTTTAGCAGGAGTTGTATAATATCACTAATATTGTTCATGTGGTGGAGTCCCCAAAAGGCCATGTTGAAAACTTGGTGTCAGAATGTCCAAAAATGGTGGAGTTATGCATCAAAGTGGAAAACCCCATTGAAATACATTGAACCTCTTACCTTAGTTTCTTATATTGCAGCAGCAAGATGTGTCTTCAATGGGAGAGTGGATCTCAAACTTGAGAACTGTTTTGGTGAGTGAGGCTGTGTGGGGGTAAGGGGGATGTGCAGTGGTGGGTGCTGAGTGGGAGTGGGGGTGGGAGAGTCAGATCTGCAAGGGACTGTTTTCTTTATTTCTGGTCCAGACAGGTGTTGGAGGGTGGATGTTGCCACTAGACACCAGGGATAAGAAATTAAATAATGAGGAGTGTGATCAGATGGTGGTGGGGGGTGCCACTAGACACCAGGGATAATAAACCCTATCATGGGGATGGCAAACAGAGGGTTGGGGTGTCATTAGACACTAAGCATAATAAAGGCAATTCTGGGACAGTGATTGGAGGGTGGAGAGTGCCACTAGACACCAGGGATAATAACAAAATAATGTGGATGGGAATCAGAGGGTAGAGGGTGCCACTATACACTAGGGATCATAATAAAAACAATGGGGATAGTGATCGGATGGTGGGGGTGCCACTAGACACCAGGGAATCTATAGCAATCGCAATTAGAGGGTTCGGGTTGCCACTACACAACAGGGAAAGGATTTTCAATCACAAAAAAGGATCCTTTTTGTTAGTCATAACACAAAAAAGAATCTTTTCACTAGTTATGAAACAAGATTTACAATATTAAAAACAAACAAACTTCAAAGTCATTTCTGCAACAGCTAACTGAAGAATACAGCTAAGGGGGTTCCAATAAGCAAGCTACATCTGTTGGTGTCTGCTGAAGGCATCATTTTGTTGAGTTTATTCAAATTTGTTTCCCTTGCTAACTGAAAACCAAAATGGCGTCGGAAAGAAAAAATATTTCCCCATTTGCAACACAGGATGACACGTCTGCGAAAAAAGATTACACACCTGCAACAAAGAATCCTTTTTCGAGCGGACATCTATAAATTCCCATTGAAAATAATGGGAACTTTAAAACTTAATAACTGGAATGGATTAATATTAATTAATATTATCTGTTAGGCATGAGCTTTCTATTCTGAAAATTTCCTACCACAATTCCAAACCATATGTGAGACACAGGTGTACAAAGAAACAACAAAAAACACTTAAATTATGCAATTTGTCAGACTATCTTCCTAACCACACAGTCAATTTAAAAAAAACTTGCCACATCAAGAGATCTACCACATGAGATTCTTCCTGCAAAACATCATACAAATCTGTTGAACGGTTGCAAAATTATTAAAGTGCAAAAGCTGGGGTTTAATATTAAACTGTCTACTCAATGCTAACTATAGTGGTGCTACCGCACCATTATAATATATTTATACATACTTTATATTCTCTGCAAAAAATCTATGTTAATGCACCATTAGTGTTAAAGCATTGAAAGTAGGGAAATGTGACCTTAGGGTTCCCAAGCCTAAGATCCCCCCCCTTGCATGCAGGAACAGGCGTGAGAGGTGTGCTTCTGGGTTGTGAACCCTAATGCTCACCCCCATTCTTCTATACTGTACCCATCTTACCTTACTTACTCATGGAATGGGGTGAGCATTAGGGTTCACAACCCCAATGGACATCTCTTAATCCTCTTCCTGCATGCACGGTGGGGGTGGTGTCTTAGGCTTGGGAACCCAAAGGTCGCATTTCCCTCCTTTAGATGCTTTAATCCTAATGGTGCATTAAGGTAGTTTTTTGCACAGAATTTTCTTACTTTTTGAGAAAGTATAAGCGTGGGCTTATTTCCTAGGAAAGCTGTTAAACAACCACATTCAAACATGTTTATTTAGGGTTGACCGTTGAGTATTACACTAATTTATAATGGCAATCTAGTGTTTACATTAAAAAACATACAATGGCAATATAATGATAATTCATACAACCTTAGACCATACAGTATTCACATACAGTATTTGCACAATTAACTAAAACAGTTACAGTTCTTAACATCTGAGACCAGATATTTCTTTAATGTGGAACCAGATGGGGGTTTAGAGAGTGGATGAATGTGAACTGGCTGCAGTTAAACCTAGAAAAATCTGAGGTATTGGTCGTGGACCCTGGTCATCGTGAGGCGGGTGTGTTGGATGGTTCTCCTTTGAGCTTATTGCTTGGACGTGTTCAGCTAATTACCTCAGACCGGGTGCGGAACCTGGGTGTTAAGTTTGAAGACTGCTTGACCCTAAAATTGCAAGTGTAGGCAATTGTCAAAACTTTTTTTTTTACCATCTGAGGCCTATCGCCCAGGTAAAGCACCTGGTTCCTCCCGATGATCTTCCTACTTTGGTCCATGCCTTCATTACCTTCTTCCTACACTAATGCAATGCCCTGTACCTAGGGCTATTGGGGGTTGTTATCCACCAACTGCAGGTAGTGCAGAATGCAGCAGCCAGGCTTTTGACTGGTACCTCTAGGACCAGTCATATAATGCTTGTGCTCCACAGACTGCTCTGGCTGCTGATACAGTGGCTGATCACCTTCAGGGTTACTTTATTAACCTATAAAGCCCTACACAATCAGGGACCCAGTTACCTGAAAGATCTCCTTCATCCCTATAGTCCCCTCCTCTCTCTCTGTTCCACCGATGAGGGATTGCTAGAGATTCCCAGGGTTTGATTACAAACATCTGGGGCAAGGGCATTTAGTTTTGTTGCCACAACCCTGTGGAATTCTCTACCTCATCGGGTGCAAGATTGCCTGACCATCTATAGTTTTAAAGCTGCATTAAAAATGTTATCTCTTTAGCCTAGCATTTCCTAATTATTAGAGTCTTTATTGTATTTACTGTTTTAAATTGATTACAATGTTAGTTTTATTGTACAGGTGAATTGGTTTTGGAATGGCGCCTTTTAAAAAAATAAAGAGATTGATTGATTGATCCCTAAACCAAGGTGGTAATTTATTCCAAAACCTTGTAACCAAATTACTAAAATATTGCAAAGACCTTTTAGTCTGAGTCCTATGAATTATTAACTGAGAAAATTGTGAGTTTCTCAGAGATGGTTCAACATGCTTAAATACTAGCCTGTCACTCAAATACTTGGGAATAAGCCACAAACCAGACTTATATGCAAATAGAATAGTGTGTATGTCCCTCCTAGTAGCCAAAGAAACCCAACCCAGGGATGTATATAAATTACAGTGATGAATAGTTTTAGGACATCTCAAGATTAGCCTGGCCACTTTGTTATAGAGTACATCTAAACTGTTTAATCTGTCTTGTGAAGTGCTACTATATAAAATTTCACTTTAATCAAATAACAGTAAAATCTGTACTTCAATGTATCAGAATCTAGACATTTTTGATTTCTAAAAACACAGCCTGACCTCAACCCGACCAACCATCTATTTTATCTACTTGATTATTCCCTGTACCTGACTGATCCAGCCAATAACTTACATATTTATACTTTTTAACCACTTCTAAAAGAGCATCTGAAAGATCAAATATCTCCAGTTTTACATCTAATTTGAATTTAGCAGCTGGACCAAAGAGGATTGTTTTTGTTTTAGACATATTTAACTTAAGTTTTAAATGTTAAAAATAGTTTTGTAGTGAATCAAAACTAGTCTGCAGACTGGATTGATTTTCAGTTACAGAGCTACCAGAGTAATAAAGAATCATGTCATCTATGTAGAGGTGGTAGTTTACCCCCTCTATACTCTTACTGATGTCCTTTCGATAAATTGTACCGTTAACCCTAGTGAATTGATGGCGATTACTTAAGTAAGAACAGAACCAGACCACAGCATTTCTGCTTAGTCCCGGCTCCGATAACTGTTGTAACATAGACTGGTGGTCAACCGTGTCGAAGGCCTTTGACAAATCAATCAGTATGGCACCTGTATAATGCTGCAAATCATTTGCCCTACCCATGTTGTCCAAGACCCTCAACATGGAGATCACTGTGCGATGTATCTTATGAAATTCAGACTGATATTCATCATATAGATTATGCCTTGTTAAATAATCAAACAATTGGTCAGCCAAGATTCTCTTCAAAATTGTATTCATAATTGGAAGTAGTGATATAGGTCTGAAGTTTGAAAGTGATCCAGGGCTGCCACCCTTAAATAAGGGTACAACCCTGGAGCACTTCCAAGCCTAGGGAAAATATCACAAGTGATAGACCAATTAAATAAATAAGCTGGGGGTGGGCTATATGTAATGCATAAACTGTTAGCATTGTTGAAGAAATTCCATCAGGATCATAGCTTCCACTGATCTTGAGCCCCAGAAGTTTCTCCGTAACCTCAGAGTAATCAATTTCTTTGACAGAGAAACACATTGAATTACTTTCATTTATCTGGAATGTGTAATGAATTTACCGTATTACCAAAAAAGTTACCAGATTTACTGAAGAAAATGTTGAACCTATCTGCAACATTAAACTCTGATGCATATGTTTCTTCAGGGGCTAACTGAATAGTATGTTTGTGTATAACAGTACCATTTAAATCTTCAATTAGGGACCAAAACATAGATGGATTACGCTTGGCCTCTCAGGTTTTTGTTCTAAAGTAACTTCTTTTGGCTGCCCTAATATCCATTACATATTTATTTCTAAGTTTCTGATATTTCTGACAATCAGACACAAAAAATAACTGTCAATCAGCATTCCATGCTTTATTTTTCTCCCTCTTTAATTTTTGTAATGAGGAGAACCACATTAATGAATTGGCTTTCACCCTTTTTGATTTTACAGGCATATGTCTGTCACAGACCTTTATCAATTCATCCTAAAAGTATTCCCGGACTAAATCCAGATACAGAATCAAATTCAAACGTTCACAAATTAACCCTTCCAGGTCTGCCATAAACTTACAATAATCAAATGTTTTTAATGATCAGAATGTTATGTATCTAGGTGGACCCTTTACTTTACAATTCCCCCTGATACAATAAACCATGTTATGGTCACTAAACATACCTACAGTAACACCTGCTTCAGTGTAAAGATGAGGGTGATTAGTTACAATTACATCAAGTAAAGAGGAATCTTTAGGATTCTTCATATTGACTCGAGTGGGTTCATGGACTAGTTGGGATCAACCTATGTCCAACGCCATAGTTTTTACATACTTAGATTTAAGGGGACACAACCAATCAGCATTGAGGTTACCCAGGAATAAATGTTCATGAGTTAAAACGGAGAAAGAGCAGCAGAAATAGTTAAAAGTTGCTGCACAGGAAATGTGGAGATCTATATTCACCAAATATTAATAATGCCTTTCCCATGTAAAGTTTTACTTCCGTAGCCAGATATTCACAGCTATTAGGGCACAACTCTAAAGAAAGATGATTTAAAGCAAATTTGCCTGAATAATACAAAGCTAATCCCCCTCCCCGTGTATTTCTATCTGCTCTTATTACATTGTAACCTTGTAGATTTATCATTACATCATCAAATTGTACACATAACCAGATTTCTGTAAACAACATAAAATCTGGGTCATTATCTACCACAAAGTCCTATATCAAATGAACATACATATGAACATACGAAGGTGCCAGCAGGACAGACCTACCAGTCTATCAAAGTCTGCTCAATTGTGCAGCCAGCTCCCTAGCAGGCAGCTGCCCCTCCCACAACCCCTCAACCTCCCATTATTGTCCTTCTCACCCACCATTACCCACCCTTATACCCTATCTCAAACGTTATTAAAGCCAGCCACAGTTTTGCATTATATCTCCCCTTCTGGTAGTGTGTTCCACCTCAAAACTACTCTCTCTGTGAAGTAATGCCTCCTCATCTCCCTCCTGAATCCCCCCACTATTCTTAGCCCATGCCTCCTAGCCTCCCTCCTGCTCCTTAGTTTCAACAATCCCTCCACCCTCTTTGTTGACACCCTTCAGGTACTTGAATGTCTTGGATGTCATGTTGATATGCAGATAAAAAAAGTTAATCAAAGATTGGGTGCTTTTAGAAGATTAACAAATGTATTGCCTAAATTAGCCAAAGAAAACTTGTTAAGCAAATGTTAATCCCGGTACTTGATTATGGGGTGCCAATATATATGAATGCTTCAAAGAAAGTGTTAAAAAAAGTTAATCAAACAATTTATAGATTAGGCAAATTTATTATTAAGGGTGAATATAAAATGCATCATTGTAAATTATATGAAAGGTTAAATTGGCTGCATCCTGAAGCACAGAGAAATTACACCTGGCTAATAAATTGTCATAAGTTAATATACGCCAAAAATAATCATCCACTACTTAAGTATATTAAGTTGCAGACCATGGATAGCTATAATCTATATACAAGAAATTCTGAAAATAGGGTACCATTGCTCAAATATTGTAGTAATGTAGGAGAAATGAAGTTACAAAATAGACTTGCTTTATCATGGAATAAATTGCCTAAGCACTTTCAGAATATAGTTAGCCTTGCTAGTTTTAAAAGTAAATTATTTGAATATTTGCAGATTGAATGTGTGTGTGATGTTATGGATAATGTCATATATGTTATTACTTTGTGAAGTATTGTATTTTGAGTATTTTAATGTTATTTATGTGTCATCTATACAGGACTTGATTGTAAACAGTGTTTTTTTTTTGCACTAATCAAATATTCTTGTATAAAAATAAAGTTTTAATCAATCAATCAATGAATTGATCATGTCCCCCCTCCCACCTCTCTTCCAGTGTGACATATTCAGTTCCTTTAGCCTCATCTCATAATCCATTCCCTCCATCCCCTTCATCCTCATTGCCCTTCACTGCAATCCTTTCAGCAGCTTGATGTCCCAGCTTAGGTACGGCCTACAGAACTGCACACAGTACTCCAAGAGAGGCCTAACCAGTGCCGTGTAGAGGGGCAAAATCACCTCCCTGTGCCTTGATGTGAATCTGCGTACTATGCACCCTAGCATCCTGTTTGCTTTCACTGCCACCCTCCTGCACTGGGCAGTATTGCTCATGCTTGCTGTTATCAATACCCCAGGTCCTTTTCCTCCTGGATGCTTCCCAGCTTGAGCCACCCTAGCCAGTATTCTCTCCTTTGGTTCCTTGCTCCAAAATGCAACACCTTGCATTTTTTTGCATTGAATCCCAGCTGCCATTCCCTGACTATTCCTCCAACTTTGTTAAGTCCCTTTGTAGTTGCACCCATTCCTCTTCATCATCTATTACTGCACCCATTTTGGT
The DNA here is from genome assembly GCA_016271365.2 of Neoceratodus forsteri. NCBI lineage: Eukaryota > Metazoa > Chordata > Ceratodontiformes > Ceratodontidae > Neoceratodus > Neoceratodus forsteri. Next base: position 94,967,881 of record CM028130.1, on the reverse strand, counting down.
GTCATCGGCAAACAGGATAATCCTGCTTACCACCCCATGTGCAATGTCTGAGATGAATAATCCGAACAGCACCGGGCCCAGCACCAAGCCCTGGGGCACCCCACTCCTCACAGATCTAGGATGTGAGACTCCCCCCACCACCATCCTCTGCAGCCTACCCTTTAGCCAGTTTGAGATCCAACATGCCATCTTTGTCCCCATTCCCACCCCGGATAACTTCACCGCTAGTCTCCTATGGGGCACTGATTCAAAGGCCTTGCTGAAATCCAAGTATAGCACAAAAACAGCATGGCTCCCATCCAACTCCCTTGTCACCCAGTCATATTACTGTACAAGACTAGTCTGGCAGGATCTCCCTGAAATGAACCCATGCTGCCTCCCATCCTGCATGTTGTTGCCCTCCAGAAATGCCACCAGCCTATCCTTTAGTATCGTCTCCATGAGTTTTCCCACTATGGACATCAGACTGAGTGGCCTATAGTTCCCTGGCTCATCCCTTGGACCGCTTTTATGTAACAGTACCACATGAGCCATCCTCTAGTCTTGAGGCACCTCCCCCATTTCCAGGGAGATGCTCAAAAGGTCTGCCACTGGTTCTGCAAGAACCTCTGGCATCTCTCACAACACCCTGGGGTGGATACCATCTGGCCCCAGTGCTTTATTCACCTTCAGTGCCCTTACTTAAAGGTGGGCAAGCAATGTGAGAGGGCAGTAAGGAGGGCTGGGGGGATACTGGGATGCATAGGAAGAGGCATCACCAGTAGAAAACAGGAAGTTGTTATCCCTCTGTGCAGACAGCTGGTGTGACCCCATCTGGAGTACTGCATGCAGTTCTGGAGACCCAGTCTACACAAGGACATAGATAGGATGAAAACTGTCTAGAGGAGGGAAACTAAAATGGTGCAGGGTCTGCACTGGAAGACATATGAAGAGAGACTAAAGGAGCTTAATATGTATAGCCTTGAGGAAAGGAGGGAGAGGGGGGACATGATAGAAACTTTCAAGTACCTCAAGGTAATCAACAAAGTCCAAGAGGGTAGCATCTTTCAAAAAAAGAGGTTTGCAAGAACAAGGGGGCACAATTTGAAGATGGAGGGGTGGCTCAGAGGTAATGTAAGGAAGTCTTTTTTTACAGAGAGGGTTGTGGATGCATGGAATGACCTTCTGGAGGAGGTTGTGGAATCAAAAACAGTGGTTGAATTCAAGCATGCATGGGACAGTCATAAGGCAATTCTAGGGGGTGGGGGTAGAAAGAAGTAGGCTGCTGGTTAACTAGGATCTGCAGCTTATCCATTAGGTAGGGAAATGGGCAGACTGGGTGGGCCAAGTGGTCCTTATCTGCCATCAAATTATATGTTTCTATGTTTCTATGTTAGCCCTTCCAAGACTCTGCTACCCTCTATCCTACCATCCATTAACTCACACCTCCATCCCCCTTCCTCCCATTTTTGAACAAATACTTCTCACATTAGCATGTAAAAAAGATATAACCTTCTTTTTTAAAAAACAGATGGGCAGGGGCCCAGGATTTGGAGAAACATCACCACTCAATAATAACCTCAATAAAATACAAATCCTGGAATGTAAACATGCTACAAAACTAAATGAGATAATAAAAGATTTATCACACTTCACTAAAACTTGACCCATGTACCATCCCAATCCAGTCTTTAAATAATATGCCTTAGCCAGATACTAAATCAGTGCAATAGTAAGTCTGGAAAAGTACCAGGGCATTATCAAGAGTCAAGCAATGATGACTGCAGATTTTTAAATGGTAATCCTTGCTTAGATTTGGCCTACCTAATACCAGGCCATTTAATTGCATTTCCATTAGTCTACGGGTGCTATCAGTGTGCCATGGTATAAAACTAAACACTACGGCAATGAGAATGATATAAAAACACAGACTCATTTTCACAAGAAAATCAACTACCTGTTTAAGACTTCCACCCCAATTTACCCCAGATATGCTTTGTGTAAAACATTTCTAAGGAGTGGTACTTGCACCACTCATGCCCATGCCCAGCACTCATGCTACAGCGCAGCTCAAGGATTTATAAAGCCAGAGCCCCTCCCCTAGGAAAAAATCCACTTACTGATTGGCTCACCGCTAAGCCCCCTCGTACCACAGGAAAGTCAGTGTACAGCCCCCTTGTGATGGATTGTATGCATACAACGTGCCCCTAAAACACAAATTGCAGTCCAGTTCAGACAGATACTAAAGAGTTCTGAATGGTTACAGGAATCACTCACAAAGCAGTGTAGACAGGTCAAAAATGTCCAGTTTCACTCCCTCCATGCTGACATTCAGAGCAATAACTTCCAAGATGCAAAAGTTCCTGCACATTCACAGCAGATGGAGAATGAGTGCTGGTAACTGGCTTCTTCTCTGACTGTCACTCGGCAGGAAAGCAGGGATAGAGATGGAAACAGATCTAGGGGCTGTAGCACAGATCAGGGATTTAAAGAGACAGAGCCCCTCCCCTAGGAACAAACTTTCTTGCTGATTGGCTCACCACCGAGCTCTCTTGTTCCCACGGAATGTTAATATACATCCCCTTTGTGATGGATTGAATGCATACAACATGTCCCCAAAACAAATTGCAGTCCAGTTCAGACAAATACTCAAGAGTTCTGAGTGGTTACAGGAATCACTCACAGAGCAGTGTAGACAGGTCAAAAATGTCCAATTTCACTCACTCTGTGATGACATTCAGAGTGATCCCTTCCAAGCTGCAAAAGTTCCTGCACACTGACAGCAGATGGAGAATAAGTGCTGGCAACCAGCTTCTTCTACAGCTCTCACTCGGCAGGAAAGCAGGTCCACAGATGGAAAGACAGGTAGAAAAGCATAATTATTGGCAATCGTTCCTAACTGTTTTGACCTTAATAAATTTACCTAGCAGATCAGAGATTTCTGTGTGACCTGCATATAAACAGATGTAATTTTTTTTGAAAAGTGCAAAGTATGAAAAAGTATAGTGTCCAAATTTGATAAAGCTATTATTTACATTAGTGATCCCCTAATAGTGATAGATTTTACCCTAGGGATTCAGCTGACACTGTGTACACTGCATATAAACACTATAATTTATCAAACAATTATGAAAGCTATCATACAACAAAACATTCAAAGATAGAAAAATTGTTCAGCACAATTATTGGCCATCTGTCCTAATTGTTTTGATTTTAATAAATTTACCTGGAGGGTCAGATATTTCTGTGTAACCTGTATCTAAACAGCTAGAATTTTTAAAAGGTGCAAAGTATAAAAACATGAGGGTATCTAAATCTAGTACAGCTATTATGTACATTATTGGCAATTGCGCATATTAATTTAATTTCCAGGAAATGTTCCCAAAGTATCAGCCAGGAATGATTATTTATACTTATATAAAGAATAACATCAAAGTTTATTGTAAGTCAAGTGATGAAATTATGGAAAAAAGGGCAAGTTACAAAGTTTGCACAGTGCTGGCTGAATCTCTAGGATAAATTCTATGAAATGAATGGCTTTCTAACTGCATGTTCAAGCATTTAATCTCTGCCACTGCATCACTGCCCTCCAGTAGTGCATTTGGTACAGATGCCATTTTCAGCCTCAGTCACCAGCTCATGTAAACCTCAATCACCCTCTTCCCTAGTTCGAGACTGACTGGCTATAAGTGGCCATGAGGCATCCAGGCTGACTCGCTGCATGGACTCCTCTTAGGTGGGCAGGTATTTCACCTCTCCTTACTGGGCAGCTGCAGGGTGGCAGGACCAAGAATCTCTACTAGTTCTTGTTGGGGATTAATCATCCTGTCTAGTAGAGAGTCCTGTGAGGCACTGATGGCCTTTTGAGCAGTGCCAGACTCCCCTGCTAGGCTCTGTTATACTTGCAGGGCTGGGGGCAAATGATCCACTGTAGAAAGTAGCCAATGGTGAAAAGCACTACCAATATCAACAGCCCCCACACTGCTCACTATCTGCCCCAGGGTCTATGGGATTTGAGGTGTTTCACTCATGCACTAAGTACATTGCCTGCACCCCTACCATAACACTAAGAGTATATTACTTGCCAGTGTGTTAGAAAGCATTCCACAAAAATACCTGATCATCATAATTATCATCACCAATCTGAACACCTTCAGAAATTCAAAGAAATTACTAAAAATGCAATGACTAAAAAGGCATCAACCAAATGTAATATGTTGGTGAATAAAATCAGGATGTGGAGGGAGGAAGCGAGAATAGACAGGTGTTTAATAGATGATCTTTAATAAATTTACCTGGAGGGTCAGAGATTTCTGTGCGACCTATATACAGTATAATCAGGTGTAATTTTTTAAAAGGTTCAAACTATGAAAAGTGTGGTGTCTAAGTCTAGTACAACTATTATGTACATTATTTTCGAGTGCTCCTATTAATTTAAATTCAAGAAAACGTTCCTAAAGTATCAGTCAACAATGAATATTTATACATATAAAAAATCCTTTTTTGCAAATTGTGAAAAAGAATCCTTTACCAAATGTCCGTTTCTACAATTTGCAGAAAAAGAGCATCCTTTTTCACAAATTGCTGAAAAGGATCCTAATTTGTGGTAAAAGATTTCTGTGATTTGTGGTAAAGGATTTTTCAACAGATAAAATAAACACATTTCTGAACATTTTGGGAAAAAACTAATTCCAGAATCAGATTCCTCAGGTGCAGATAAGATAAACACTGCTGTTGCTGTTGCTGTTTAACAAAGAGCTCTATTATTTTCAAAATGTAAATTTCTTTGCCTTGATAAGCAAAAAAAACAAGATGGCTGCAGCATGAACTAGGATTCTGTATTTACAGAAGAGGATTCCATGTTTGTAAACTATGATTTAGCATTTGTGATCAAGAATCCTATTTTGAGCCTCACATCTAACTTCCCATAGGAAATAATAGGAAACTTTAAAATTTAATAACTTTGGAACAATTTTATATTTTTTCATCAAACCTTCAAAAGGCACCACTGTGCCCCAAGACCTATATACCCTAAACATTTCAGACCAAAACTACACACATTTTTGCACAATGTGGTAACAAAAAATTTGACAAAAAAGTGGTAATTTTCACATTTTTGGACACTCCATATCACTGCATCCACACATACCACAGGAATGAAACTTGCCACATCAAGAGATCATTGGTCCCTGATGGTGCATGCCAAATTTCATGGAAATCCCTTGAATGGTTATCAAAGTTATTAGAGTGCAAAATTTTCAGTTTAACACAGAAGTGAAAATTGAACCCTAATATAGAGGTGCAACCACAACCATATGATATATATATATATATATATATATATATTATATATATATATATATATATATATATATATATATATATATATATGTGTATATATATATATATGTGTATATATATATATATATATAGCATATATTCATGGCAAAACTATTAATGCGATCAGTTAGGTTTCCACGGCAAGTGAGTTGATGTTAGTTGAAAGTTCTTTGCACCACCCACCTCGCCTCTACCCGGCATGGTGTGCGCGCGAGGTCACAGCCCTAACTCTCACCCCATTCCATGTGTAAACAAGCTGAGGTGGTGAAGTATAGGAGAATGCGGTGAGAGTTAGGACCGATGACCCCAAGGCACACCCCAATGCCAGTTGGGGGTAGGGTGGGGATGCAAGGGGGTCTTTCAACCCTAACATCATTCCTCACTTTTGTCATTGTGGAACAACCCTAACTGATGCATTAAATTGAGTTTTTTGCCATGAATTTCCCTTCTTTTTGAGAATGAGGACTATAAATAATGAATGGAATGTGGTGGTGGGATGAGGGGCCCACCACCACATGATTTTTTTGTCACACAGTAAGGGTAAGTGCAATGCAAATGGTTACGCACATGGTGAAGCAAACAGAAATGGTAATGCAAACGATAATAGAAACGCAAGCGCAAAGTGATGCCAAAGCAAACATAGATGCAAACGGAGATGCAAACATAAGTGCATATGGAAACGCAACTGATAACATGCATGGTCACGGTACCACAATTGCAAATGCAAATGGCAATTGTAACAGCAACAATAAGGTCAAAGAAAACAGAAATGCAAGTGCATACGGAAACGCAAACCGTAACATGCAGGGTCACAATAGTGCAATTGGAAATGCAAATGGTAATGGTAACAGCAACAATAACACCCAAGGAAACAGAAATGGAAAGGCAAGCATGTACAGAAATGCAAACTGTAATGCGCACAGTCATGGTACCGCAATTGGAAAAGCAAATGGTAACGATAACAGCAACAGCAACAATAAGGCCAAAGAAAACAGAAACACAAATGCAAGCGCGTATGGAAATGTAAACCGTAATATGCACGGTCATGATACTGCAATTGGAAATGCAAATGGTAATGGTAACAGCAACAATAACGCCAAAGGAAACAGAAATGGAAAAGCAAGCACGTACAGAAACGCAAACCGTAATGCACACAGTCAAGGTGCCACAATTGGAAATGCAAATGGTAAGGGTAACAGCAACAATAATGCCAAAGGAAACAGAAACAGAAAAGCAAACACAAGCGCGTACAGAAATGCAAACAGTAACTCGCACGGTCATGGCAACGCAACTGGAAAAGCAAATGGTAATGGTAACAGCAACGATGATGCAAAATGAAAGACAAACGCAAATGCAAATGGAAGGGTAGCCACAAACCCAAATGGTAATGTGCACATTGATGCAAATCAAAACGCAAGCAGAAATAGTGCAGACACAAATGGTAGCAGTAATGCAAACACAAGCACAAATGAAAACACAAAGAGTAACGCACAAGGTGGCGTACACGGGAATGCTAACACAAATGGGTATGGAAATGCAAGTGGAAATGCTAAGTGTAACAGTGAGTGGGGCACTCACCCTGGTTTTCCCCAACAGCTATATGGAGAAACGCAGTGACTACAAAGAATGTATGCATAATAATGGGCCTCAGACCAGAAAATGAACACTTGGAATGCTAAATTGCTTATATCTCAGGAGCCATACGACATAGAAAAAAAAATTAAAATGTCATATGATCCATGGCTTTCCTGGTTAGTTTTGTACTTAGCCCCCATAGTGGGGGGCTAAGTATTTTTCTGACAAAAAGTCCATATCTTGCACCATTTCCGAGATACAGGCCCTGAAAGGTGTGGCAGATGCCCAATGTTGGTTTATGGGAAAAAGCATCAACTATGGAGTACTGGAACTTTGCATCCCTGCAATATTTTTTGAGCAAACCACTAAAAGGCACATCCGTGAGATGTTGGCTTTCTTCCCTCCAAATTTCAGCCCAAAAGACCAAACTGTTCTTTTGCAGCAGGGTGGCAAACAATTCCTGTTATTTTGACCATAGTGTTGCGTCGTTATTTGCGACACTTTCACAAAAAAAATCATGAAAGTGTTGCAAGTGTGACACTACTTTGCAACACTACAGATTATAGAAATGTGAAAAACCTATTTCTGGGGTGTTTACCCCCCCCCAAAAAAAAAAGACATGGCTAGCACCCTCAGGGCTTGACTAGGTGAACACAAAAAGAATTGTGACCCTAGAGGGTCCAAAATTTAAATGCCAAGCATTTCTGTGACCAGTAACTGAAAAAAAAATGGCTGACTCATGACACTACAGGGGTCATTTGCAACACTAAAAACTGCAAAATGTCAAACTTTTTGTTAACTTTTCCCATTGACTATAATGGGAAACTTCTTTTTTGAATAACTTTTGAACCGTTTAACATTTATTCATGAAATCTTTGAAAGGCACATCGGGGACCCTGGCTGCATGTTCCCTGAAGTATTCAAACTGGTCGCGCAAACCGTGCGACCTGTAAGTGCAAGCAAAGAATGCACAAAAAAGTGTAAATATGCTATGGAATGTCACTTAATAACTCTGCAAATGTATATCTGATTGATACAAAACCTGGCACATTCCATCATCTATGACTGCTCTCTGCCTGCCAAATTTCAGGCAAATCCATCTAACAGCAGCAAAGTTATTAAGGTGCAAAATTTCACCATTTAACCTTCAATGGGGTACTCAACTTAATTATAGTGGCACCTGTACATTATAAAATATATATATATATATATATATATATATATATATATATATGTATATATATATATATATATATATATATATATATATATGTAATAGATAACTCACTTTTTAGGTGTGCGGTCACGCTTTGGTGTGTTGTACGATGAGGCCACACAGCGTGACTGCACACTGTAGAGTGGGTTATCTATCATAAAGTGGGAAAATTGTTTTTTAGGGAGGTAAAAGTGCAGGTGTGCAGTCGCGCCGTAATATACATATGGTCATTTGATGTGATCCTACTAATCAGCGTACATAATTTTTCCTACCCATTTTATAAATATATATATATATATTATAGTGGCGCAGTTACGCCACTATATTTAGGGTTGAGATGTCACTTCTATGTTAAAGTCAAAACTCTGTGCTTTAATAACTTTGGATCTGTTCAATGGATTTGCTTGAAATTTGGTATGCACGGTAGGGCATGGTAGATCTCTTGTTCTGCCAAATTTTGTTTCGGTCAGACTTATGGTCTTTGCACACGAAAATGCTGAAAAATGCAAAATTATCCAGTTTTGGAGGCAGTTTTGGGGATATTGTCCATGGTGCTGTGTGACTGTTGTGTGGTGTGCCACTCTGTGACATGGCTCGTTTGAAAGAGCATCACTGGCCGAATATGGCACTTTTCATTTGGTGAAAAAATATTGAGGCATTCAAAAGTTATAATACTTTTAAGATCCCATTATAAGACAAAGGGAAAATTTATATGGTTATTTTGTGAACAAAGAATGGGATTTTGGCCATCTGGTCCCTCCTCATGATCAAAGAATTTTCAGGCTCACAATCAAAGATTTTTTGATCCCGAGGAAGGGACTAGATGGCCAGATTTGGAGGAACCAGATAGCCCATTTTAATAACTTTTAAAATTAAAGATCTCAGGAACAGTTTGGTCTTTTAACTTGAAATTTGGAAGGTGTTGGGATGTCCTGTAGTTGTGAATTGTGGTGCTTAGGTGTCAGAAAATACATTTGTGTCAGAGATATGGCATGGCACATTTTATGTTTTAAGGACAGCATTTTACATTGCGGTAGTGGCTTGAAATGTATAGGGTAGCTAGCCTTACTACCATGGACATACTTTTCAGTCGTTAGGTTTGCAAAATATAAACAGGTGCGGAATTCTGCCACTCTTACCAATGCAAATCTCTAACTTTATAATGTAATATTTCGGACACGGTTTCGTCTTTTAAATTGAAATTTTCAGGATGTTGAAGGGTTGTCCTGTACATGTGAGTTATCGTATCTAGGTGTTGGAAAATTAAGTTACTGCAGAGATATTGCGTGACACACTTTACAGTTTGTGTATAGCGTTTTAAATTGTGGTAGGCACTTTTAATGCTAAACCTCACATTTTGCTCGTTAATAACTTTGCAACCATTCAACAGATTTGCACAAAATTTGGAATGCACAGTCTAGTGTGCTAGGTCCCTTGATTTACTAAATTGTGTATCAGTCAGACATACGGTGTTTGTACAGCAAAGTGCAAAAAATGCACTTTTCGCCACTTTTGTGCATTTTTTGTCTGTGGTGCTGTGCGGACACCATGTGGGCTATTAGTCTGAAACCTGGGACATAGAACGAGCTTGGGCCAAGGAACATGCTGCTGTTTGTTTGGTGAAAAAAATTTTAGTCTGTTTAAAAGTTATTACAATTTGAAATTCCCATTATATCTTATGGGAAAATGTATATGTATTTTTGGAATGCTAATGAGAAAGACCAGATGGCCCAGATTGGGATGACCCTATCTCAATAACAGTTTGGTCTTTTTACTTGAAATTTTCAGGGTGTTGAGGGGATGTCATAGAGATGTGAACTATGCTATTTAGGTGTTGGGGAAATAATTTGCTTCAGAGATATTCAATGAGGTAATTGACATTTTTCCCATAGGATTACATTGCAGTCTGTGTCATGACTTTCAGTGCCGTTATCTCGGAAATGAAGGGAGATACAGACTTTTCGCTACAGTTGGCCTAGATCACCTAGAAAAAGATTTGACATAATAGAGTAAGCTTGCAGTGGAATTTTGTTTGTACGTTGCACAGTTCATGAGATATTGTGAAAGTACTGTCACAAGGGTTGAAAGAGTGCCTGTCCAGTGCTTTTTGGTGCCCATAGCTCGGAAACAATGTGAGATATGGGTATGGTCTATGAATGTTGCTTGAAGTACTTACTGTCATGATTACAATGATGCTATAATTTTTTTTCCTAGCTCTTACAGTTCCCAAGATATGCACAAATTACTGTTACAAGGGTTTGGTACCCTATATTGCTGCTGCATGGCTCTGTAGCTTTGCATAAGCGGGAGCATGGGCCCAGATGTATACTGTTATGCAAAAATTGGCAACTTGGTGGGAGCTGGGCTCCACACTCTCGCCAATATGTGTTTTTTACTACATATATTACATTTTTTCAAAAAGTAAGGAAATTTTATGCAAAAAACTGTGTTAATGCTTCATTCAGGGTTAAAGCAAAAAAAGTCAGGAAATGAGACATTAGGTTGAACCCCTAACGCCCCTCACACACACACCACCCTAATCCTCCACAGTCTGACAGATGCCTTGGTGTGTCATTGGGTCGTGAAGCCTAAATCTCCCCCCATTCTCCTTTACTGTAGCATGTCAGCATGCTCAGTCATGGAATATATTATAGGGGCGCGGTCGCTCTCCTATATTTACGGTTATGAAGCCACTTCTATGTTAAACTCAAACTTTTGCACGTTAATAACTTTGGACCCTTTCAACGGATTTGCATGAAATTTGGTATGCATGGTGGGGCATGGTAGATCTCTTGATCTGACAAATTCCATTTCAGTTGGACTTACAGTTTTTGCACAACAATATGTTGAAAATGCACTTTTCGCCAGTTATGTGGGCAGCTTTTTTTGATTTTGTCCATGGTGCAGTGCGGCAGTCATGTGGCATGCTGCTCTGCAACTTTGCTCAGTTGATAGAGCTTGGGTCAAGGAACATGTCACTTTTCATTTGGTGAAAAAATTTTAATCCACTCAAAATTTATTAATGTTTTAATTTCCCATTATAAGTCAAAAGGGGACATTTATATGGTTATTTTGTGAAAGAAAAGTGGGGTTTTGGCCATCTAGTCCCACCTCACAATCAAAAAATCGGCAGGCTCATGATCAAAGAATCTTAGATCATGAGGAATTCTTTGATCGTGATGGCCACCATCTTGTTTTTAGTTTGCGGTCAGAAACATTCAAATATCTCTGCCCAGGGGGGACTTCTGAGGTGAAACTATGGTGGGTTTTGCTCAAGGATCTTGCCTCTATTGAGCCATGCCTGTGGTTTCTTTCAAAATGGTCAAAAAATTGAGTTTTTAACTTTTTTATTCTTTGATCATGGCTCGCTAACGATCTTTAACCGCAAGCCTGCAAATTCTTTGATCGCGAGATTCTTTGACCACGATCTTTGATCACGAGGGCATGACTAGATGGCCACTTGAAAAAATCTATTTTTCAGCTCAGGGGTGGCTTATTAAGCCAAATGAGGGTGGGTTTTGCTCAGAAGGCTTTGTTCTATAGCAGCATGGCTGTGGTTCCATGTATTTCTGCCTAAAAATTGGCTTTTAAAATTTTTTATTGCTTGATCATGGCCCGCAAATTCTTTGATCACAAGCCTGCAAAATCTTTGATACCGAGATTCTTTGACAGTGCTCTTTGATCATGAGGGTGTGACTAGATGGCCACTTGAAAAAATTAATTTTCTCAGATCAGGGTTGGCTTATTAAGCCAAATGAGGGTGGGTTTTGCTCAGGGGGCTTTGTTCTATTGAGGCATGGCTGTGGTTGCATGCATTTCTGCCTAAGAATTGACTTTTAACATGTTTTATTGTTTTATCGTGACCCTGTAAATTCTTTGATCACAAGCCTGCAAATTTTTTGATCTCTAGATTCTTTGACCACGATCTTTAATCACGAGGGTGCGACTAGATGGCCACATGAAAAATTTTATTTTCTCAGCACAGAGGTCACTTTTGCAAACTAGGGTGGGATCTGCTCCGGGGCATTTGTTCTGTCGAGTCATGGCTGTGGTTTCATGTATTTTTCTCCAAAAATTGTTTTAAAATTTTTTATTCTTTGATCGTGAGCCTGTAAATTCTTTGATTGCGAGCCTGCAAATTCTTTGATTGTGAGATTCTTTGACTGCGATCTTTGATCATGAGGGAGGGACCAGATGGCCAGATTGGGAGGGACTGGATTGCAAAATTTTAGCAGTTTTTCAAATTAAATATCTTGGAAATGGTTTGGTCTTTTAACTTGAAATTTGGAGGGTGTTGATGGCATGTCCTGTAGATGTGAATTATAGTACTTAGGTGTCAGACAATACATTTTTTGTGGAAATATTGTGTGAGGTAGTTTATGTTTTGCGGACAGTGTTTTCCATGGTGGTAGTGGCTTTAAGTTACTAGGGTAGCTAGCCTTACTGCCATAGATGTACTTTTCAGTTGTTAGGTGTGTAAAATGTTAATAGATGTAGAATTCTGCCAGTGTGATGAATGAAAACCTGAAACTTTCACATTTTATATCTTAGAAACAGTTTGGTCTTTTACACTGAAATGTGGAGCGTGTTGAGGGGATGTGCTGTCCATATGAATTATGGTGTTTAGATTTTGGAAAATTCATTTGCTGCACCCATATTGCGTGACACACTTTATGTTTTGCATATGGCATTTTGCATTGTGGTACTGGCTTCACATTTATAGGGTACCTAGTGTTACTGCCATGGAGGTAATTTATAGTGGTTAGGTGTTTGACATGTAAACAGGTGTTGAATTATGCCACTCTGATGACTGACACTTTGCTTTCTTTCAAGGTGGTGGGCACCACACTCCCAAACATATGTGCTGCCAGCAATACATATGATATTCAGTACTTGAACTCTTATCTTAGGCAGGAATTTGCAAGTTGGTGGGAGCATGGGGCCCAAAGAGCTGCGCTCCCACTAATTTGTGCAACTTTCTACTTTTATATTCTTTCTCGTGCAGGAATTTATGTAAATAACTTTGTTAATATATATTTAGGTTAAAACACAAAGTCAGGAAGACCTTAGGTTTGCCCTATCCTCATGGCCCCACCCATCATACCAAGATTGACAGCTGACAGCGTGTGTCATTGGGGTTGTGAGGCTTAAATGTCACCCTATTCTTCTTTACTATGGCTTGTGACTATGATTACAGATGGAATGGGGTGACATTTAGGCCTTACAACCCCAATGACACATCCTGTCAGCTGTCAATTTTGGGATGATGGGCGGGTCCATGGGTGGGATGGGGCAACCCTAAAGGTCTCATTTCCTGACTTTTTGTGTTTTAACCCTAAATGATGCATTAACAAAGTTTTTTGCATAGAATATATGTAGATATATTATTTGAGGTAGTGTCGCAGCCTGATATACGCACGCCTTGGTGTGTCGCGTGCACGAGGCCACAGGCCTCAGCATCAACCGCCCAAGGCGCATGATATCAGAGCGCCGACTGCACACCCTCAGAGTGGTATATCTGTCTTATAAAATGGCCATAGATTTTTGGGGGTGGTGGAAAAGTAGTCCCTCTGTGTAGTTGGTAAATAAATGATATGTTGGCAGAGGTTTAAAATAAAGTTGTATTGAAAATGAGGGAGGCAAGTATGATTGGGAGCACTTTTGGTGTGAAAAAACTGTATCTGTAAATGACTTCACTTTTACTAGCACTTTTTGGTGTGAAAAATCAGAGCCTGAATGACTTTTATTTTTATTGCCGAATAAGGGTGATTGAAGGCAATTTCATAGTGAAGAAGAGCCTAGTATCTTGTTGCAGGTTAGTGACTTCAGACCTGTGTTGCCTTTGTAATAGAGTTTGATATTGCATGAGGAGCAAGGATCAGCGAGTCTGCACTTTTAGGCAGGTAGTACAGCGAGTGTGCCGCCACTCGCCTCCCGCCTGGCCTCCACGCTCCTAAAATTACCGACTCGCTCGCTCTATCGTCGCCCCTTCCGCATACAGTATGCAACTACTGTTACCCAAAGGCAAGACAAACTAAGACGAGGGAGTCACTTTTCTGATTTTTTAAACACAGCGGGGCTTACTTTCGGCTTTTAACAGGTTTTCAGTTTCTGAGATGTGCACCGCCCGGTCAAGCTACATTTCAGCAGTGAAAGTGAAAGTCGTGCAGGATCGCGGTATTCTCCATGGAAATGCAGCTTTTTTTACAGAAATTAAGAGAAGACAACAAAAGAATGTATGTTCTACTTTTATATATACAGTTAGGTTTCTGTTAATCAGACTGATTGGTCACAGTGGTTACAGTAATAAAAGTGGTTGTACACTGTAAGACTGTGAAAATGGAAGGCAGGATTTGATTTTTAAATTAAATTTTAAGTAAACATTAATGGTAGGATGAAGAGATCAGTTTCTACAGTGTGGGGCTACTACTGGTATATTTACTTATGCCTGTGGGTGTCAGTTGCATATGTGTGTTAGTGTGGGTGTCTAGCTGCACCAGGTGTGGAGTGGTCTTGCTGCTGGTGAAAAGGTTTTGAGGACTGGAAAGTAGTTCAGGCGGTCGTGTGGAAGGCGTGTGGTCGTTGGGAAATAATGCACGGTCATGTGACGGTTTTGTCCAATTGTATAAGTGGGATTTCTATGATTTTACCACACCATTATATATATATATATATATATATATATATATATATATATATATATATATCATGGCACACTCCAATTCAAAAGAAAAAGACATGGTCAGCACTCCTCCAGTTTTAAGAATTTAACAGCATATTTATTTAAGAATAACATACTGCAGCAGCAGTCTTCAAGGGTAGGCTCATGGCTCACGGCTCACTGTACAAGCCAGAATAAAAGTACACTGTCCAATAGCGGTACAAAGTACAAGCTTCAGGCTTCAGACTCCACAGACTAATGGCTTTGTCAAATGCTCAAACAGACACACGTTGTTTATGTTTCAATGTCAGAAATGATGCCTTCTTCAGAACATTTCTTGCTTTGAAGCACCATTACACTTAAGTGCAATATTTAAAGGGACATACACACTTCAAAGACAAAGTGCCTACTACAAAGTGCAAACTTAGCGCCATGCAGTTAGTGCTCACATGCAGAAGTGCTTAGGACAAAATACAGACATACACCATAGAACAAGAATCACAAATAAATACCTACATTATGAAGCATAAATAAATTACATTAATAAATGCCATGGAAACAAATATAATATCACAAATAGCAATTAATCAGTTTCATCTAAGATTATGCAAAGAAACAAAGTCATTCAATACATGTGGTTTGACTGTCTCTAAAGTGGTAATCCAATAAGCTTCTCTGCTCAACAATGTGTCTTTCAAGCTGCTTCCTCTTGGGTCCAGAGTAACTTTTTCAATAACGAAAAATTGTAGTACAGTGGGGGAGGCATGCCTAGCTGTATTAAAGTGCCTGGCAATTGCATATGATTCATTATTGGTATGGATTGCTTTTTTATGCTGTGCAGTTCTCAGTCTTAATGCTCTTTTAGTTGGACCAATATAGTATATCCCACAGGGGCACATAGGGTGTAGACAACTCCTTCAGTACTGCGATGAATGGCATTTGTTATCACAAAGAGTTTTCCAGTAGGAGGATGTTTGAAAGGATCTGTATTTTTAGTATTATTACACTGGGAGTAATGTCCACACTTGAAATTACCCAGCAATAATTTCTGGTTCAGGGAACAGGCTGTGGACTAATGAATCTTTCAGGTTACATCTCATTTTTGAAGGATATTCTTGGTACAGTTTTGCTAATCTCATCAAACTGTATGTCCCGCGGTAGTATTTGCCAATATTTTTTTACAATTTCTGTCACACAGTGAACTTTAGGGTAATATTGGGTCACAAATGAGATTGTGGACTCTTCTTTATTTATAGGCTCTCTACTCCCAGTAATGAGTTCTGTACAATTAGTGTTCTTTGCATTTGTATATGCTCTTTTTATACATTGCTTAGGATACTTTCCAGCTTCAAAATGCTTTATCATATGTGCGCTTTGTTTCTCAAAGTCACTTTCCTTTGAGCATGTACATCTTACAAGTAGAAACTGTCCTTTAAGGATATTTTGAATTAATGATTTTGGACATCAGTTAGTGCCTTCAAGAATGGTATTGCGTGCTGTAGGTTTTCTATACAGTCTGCAATACAATTTATTTTGAGACTTAAAAATTGTCAAATCAGAGAAGTTGATCTCATTTACACTCCATTCTGATGTAAACTTCAAGTCAGAACTGGTGGAATTGATGTATTCTAGAAATAGTTGTAAATCCTCGTTTTTCCTCTCCACATCACAAAACAATCATCCATGAAATGTTTCCATGTTGTGATATTTTCAGCAAAAGGATTGTTAGTATGAAAGATGAACATGCTTTCCCACTGTCCCACATATAAATTTACTAGATCTGTGGGAAATGTGGTGCCCTTGCTTTTCCCCTTTATTTGTTTAAAATATTTATTGCTGAAAATGAAAAAATTGGATTCAAGTACAGTTCTAGCACAATTTATTATGAATTCTGTTGGTGACATGATATCATTAGGTCTGCTACTTAAAGCTTTTGATATGGCTTCTAGCCCTCCCTCATGGGGTATGTTTGTATAAAGACTTTCTACATCGATGCTAACCAAAATGTTGTTTGTTTGAAATGTTATCTCTAAGATTATTCTGCACATGTGATTTATATCTTTTATATAACATGTTAAAAGGGGGTCATATTTCTTGATGTGGGAATCGACAAATTGTGAAACTGTTTCAGATGATGCTCCAATTGAAGAAACTATTGGTCAACCTGGTACTGTTTTTTTTTGTTTATGCAATTTTGGTAGCAGATACATACAGTAGCTGTTTTTTGTGGCTCTTCCACAATTAGGTACTCTGCCTCTTTTTCTGTGATCCTTTTTGCACCTAGTGCCAATTGCACCAACATTTTTGTACATCTCATTATTTGCAGTGTAGGGTGACTGTCAAGTGGGAGATAAAATGCATTATTTTGGAGCTGTAAATTTGCTTCAGTAATGTAATCATTAGCATCCCAGATGACCACAGCTCCACCTTTGTCATCGGGATGTATTACAATGTCCCTCAGATTTTCAAGTTCCATTAGGGCTTTTCTTTAAGTAGTTCATCTACCTCACATTCCATGGCTTTCATATATGCCTGCAGTGTGGCACTTGTAATGGGGGGGGGGGGGCAGAAGTGAGGTTTCTTTTTTAGACCTGAGTTCTTATGTGTGAATATATTTCTTATACCATCCAGTGGCTGTATGCTATTTGAAAATATTCTTTTAGTTTTAACTGATGAAAAACTTTTGTAAATCAGTTTTAATAGCAACATTATTAGGAGTATTTGTAGGTACAAAAGATAAACCATGTTGTAACACTCTGTTTTGGGCTTCTGTAATAGTTTTATTTGTCAGATTAACTACTTCAATTTTTAATTCCAGGTTGACCTGTTCCATGGAAAACTCCAGGGTTGATTCTCATTGTTCCATCTCCCACATAGTTTTCCTCTTCCTCTGTTTATTGTTTATGCCACCTCTCCCTCCTCTTCATTGCCTAGTCTTTCTTGATCTTGCATTGCCATTTGACTTCCTGCTGCATTGCCTCTCCTTAAAAAATGTCTACTATGTAGACTCGCAGTGGAAGTTGAGCTTAATGAGTCACTAACAACACCTGAAGAAACGTTGTTGTCTTCTTGTTCAAATTTTCTAATTTTAAACTGGTTCAAGTTTCCATGCCAGTTATAAATAATTCCATCAACATAATTGCCTGCATCTTGTTCATGTTTCTGTTGCTTATAGAACTTCAATTCTGTCTTTTATTTATCTAATTGGCTGTCAATTTTACCTTTAAACTTTTGAAGCTGCTTAGCTGTTAATACAGTAGCCATTTTTATTTCCAAATCATTAATTTCTTTCAACAGATTTTCACATTTTTTTTAGATTTCTTCATAATTAATAGTATTATATCATATGCTCCTTTTTTTAACCACTTTCTCCCACTCTGCCATGCACTCTTTTTCATCTAACCCAAATGAGGAACATTTTTAGATTCCCAAGTCACGTGGTATGCACTTATCATGCCAATGTTGTGATAAGCACAAAGCATGCAAGTGAAATCTTGTATGTTTCTTTTTTAGATCTTCCAGTTTATATGCATCCTTGTTAGATGTACATGGCCTACTGTTCTCTTCAAAGAAAGTTTCAATTTGTTCTAATTTGGACACAATTTGTTTACCCTCAGCATCTGAAATGCTGAATACGTCTATATTTACTGCTGCATCCAAACTGGAAGAAAATCATGCCAAACACTCAGTCTCATCAAATATAAAGTGTATAATAATCTCACACAAGTATCAAACATTTATAATTTGCAATGTAACTAGTATTTGAAAATGATGGTACACCATGCCAAGACTTCAGTTCATAGCAAACTCCAATTCAAAAGAAAAGGACATAGTCAGCACTTCTCCAGTTTTAAGAATTTAACAGCATATTTATTTCAGAATAAAATACTGCATCAGCAGTTTTCAAGTCTAGGCTCATGGCTCTTGGCTCATGGTTCAAGCCAGAATAAAAATACACAGTCCAATAGTGGTACAAATTACAAGCTTCTGGTTTCAGACTCTGCGGACTAACTGCTGGCTAAATGCATAAACAAACACACATTGGCCCAGATATTCAAAAGGGTTGCACATGGCATAACAGTTTTGTGACATGCGCAACCCACTGATGCGCCCCAGCATGATATTCAAAAGGGAAAAGTGCTCAGCACAAATCCCGATGCTCCGGAGTGCATCAGTAATGTATGCAGGCACAGGTGGGGGAGGCGTGCCCATGCATAACCTGCACAGCCCGATATTCAGCCTGGGATGTGCAGAGCCATGCATGCACAACCCCTACCTGTGCCAGCACAAAGTTAAGCCAAAAAGAAAGGAACAACTGATGGCCACCCACAGGTGAGAAGCCACATTGCAGGGCGCAACACAGCAGCTGCCACCTGTGGGTGGCCACCAGAGCTCTGGCTGCACCAGGCAGTGCCCCCATGCATGATCGTGGGCATCCATGATTCATTCACATATCTGGAATGTGTAGTACAGTAGGGTTGCATGCCCATTGGCTCATGCTGTGAACCATGGGAGTGCAGCCCTACCGAGGTGTCAGTTGGCGGGCAGTGGGGAGGCAGGTGGGGGTTCTACCACCCACCGCTGACTGGGGAGGGTGGTAGGTGCAGTGGGTGGTGTGGGGAGGGGGTATGACTGGACTAACAGGGATATTGATGGGGTATTTTAGTAATACAGATGCCTGCAATTGGGCAGAAAGGGTCCACTGGACCATCAGGGATATTGGACGGGGTATTTTAGTAATACAGATGCCCGCAATCAGGCAGCAAGGGTCCACTGGACCACCAGGGATATTGGATGGGGTATTTTAGTAATACGGATGCCTGTGATCGGGCAGAAAGGGTCCACTGGACCACCAGGGATATTGGACAGGGTATTTAAGTAATACAGATGCCCGTGATCGGGCAGAAAGTGGTCCACTGGACCACCATGGATATAGGAAGGTTTTCTCTATTTTTACACAGATGCCCACGATCAGGCTGCAGGGGGCATTGGTCCCCGATGGCTGCTGCCTGGCAGGGCGCTAGGCATAAGTCATCGGGGATCAGTGCACCTGCATGCAAATGGAGCGATAATGACATGCAAATGGCCCTATGTGCACCTTGCATAAATTATGGCCCCATTTGCATGTCTACTTTTGAATATCGCTGGTGCTATGCACGGTGCAATGGAACTTGCGCTAGCGCATCTCCATGCTCCACTCTGGCACTTGCTCTGGTGCACTGCCATAGTGCCATGCATACTGGGGGTGGCCAAGGTGTGATATTCAAAGCTGCTGAGCCATGGCACAGCTCTTTTGAATATCACTTAGTCCACACCCCTGCGCAGCAAAGTTGAACTGTGCCAAAGCTTGTGCAACAGCCTGTCGCAGTTGAATATCTGGGCCATTGTTTACATTTCAATGTCACAAATGATGCCTTCTTGAGAAAATGTGTTACTTTGAATCACCATTACACTGAAGTGCACTATTTAAAGGGACATACATTGGTAATTATTCTAAAGTTGCCCATTACCACGGTATGCGTCGGTGGGTGCTGTAACACCGAGTGGTAGCTTGTTAATGCAGTACCTTGGTGGTACGGTATTCAGAAAGGCTTAATTAATTAAATTTACCTATCAGCTGTTCATATCTGTTGAAATGTGCCAGGTGGCACTATTTGTGGTTACATTGTATTACCTGGCTTTCAATTTTCCGCTAGGTGTCCCCACAGTCCACGTATTCTTTCCAGCATGTGAATGGAGGGAATTTGAGCACTCATCCTATGATACTGTCTCTGGCCAACAGTAAAAGTATGGCAAAGGGCAGGAAAAATGACTCTGCATTAATAAAGTATTAGTGCTATTTCTTTGGTGTTGGTATGTCTTTCAGTAAGCACAGCAAGCACAGTGCTCTTCATTTCTGGTAAGGGAAAAGTCAGCCCTCACACTGTGGCAGCCTTATAGCCTTGTAAATAGTGTCTGTAGCCACAGGCATTGGCACCCACTGATTGCTTTCACTGGTACATAAGGGTGCAATCCTTTCTCTACATATCCTGATTTCACTGTAAAGGTAGCCCTAGTCCCTCTGCCTTTCCACATTAATGGCAAACATGTTATGTTTTTTTTTTCTACAGGTATTTCTTGTGGCAGAGCTATAAAATGAATATTTTGACAAGAATTGTGTCTCCAGTACTCTGTTTTCTTATTTCCTATATTTCATACCCCTGTAACAGGTCCATGTGCAGTCAAACAGCTCCAGGATTTTTCACTGTTTCCAGTCTGCCCATGGCAGTTTTTGATGTCATTGCTGGAGTGACATCCTACTGCCCTGCAGGTGGATGTTCACTGAGTGTTGGTCAGTGAATTCACTCACCCGGTGGCTGATGAAATTGTACTCCTTGTCTCTAATAGTGTGGCAACATTTGTTTTGTTGACAGCAAAATTAAATAGTTATTTGATTGCTGTCTGGAACTGCTGTTTCATACCAGGGGAGCTGAATAAACAGATAAGTCATGAGAGTTACTGTACATATCTTCATCTGACAAGAGAAGTTCACAATAGCACATTAAAGATGCTTCGTGCCATTGTGAGCTCCCACTTACAATGTAAAGTAGGATGTTTCTGTGAATGCCACCTTTTTTTGAAATAAAAAAAAAGAATATTTTTGAATTGGCATAGACTAATGAATGACAGCTTTGGTAGGAAACAGCAGTTCAGGACAATAATCAAATAATTGTTTAACATTGCTGTCAGCTACTGTACACAGCAATCCTTATAAATATGTATTTGATATGAGTTATCTGCCCCCCCACCATCCTGAAAATACGGTATGTACAGTTGCTAAAACCATGACTAGAGTCTGATCATTATTTAAAAAAAGGGAGGGGGCACTCAGATTTAAAGAGCCTCTGATGCAGCCTGTCATGCTCTCTAGGACTGTGATCCTTATACTGTGGTGTATAGTTTATTTTTAAATGCATTCTGTAGTATTTTATGCCAGCTCTCCTATCCCTGTGCTCTCCTTTTCCCACTATTTCAGTCTTCCTGCCAATTGCAGTTCTTTACTTTGCTCTGGCACAGGTTCCAGGTGTAAACAAGCTGTACCACCATATTGGTTACATTTAGGGTAGATAGCAGAATGGTAATTCTTTTAGTATACTGTTTTTAAATGTTGACAACCTGTTACCGTTTGCATGTGTCACAGTGACACTCTGTGTTCACTGTCAGTTCCCTCTCTGTTTCTGGGCAGGGAAGACATTATTACAACATATATTACTTATCCCTTCTTACACCTTGGTAAAAAAATTATATTTCAGTGGTGGTATAGCAGACACCACCCCATCACCTGCACAGTACTCTCCATATTTCAGATCTGCAATTGAAACACAAGCGAGATCCTCAAGTAGTCTGGCATACCACATTCACTATACCCAAACTGCCACTGACAGAAAAAAAGATGATGGTTTGGTGGAATCCCCATCCTATCCTTAAGCATGATGTGTAGTAGAGACCTCCCAGACATGCCAGCACCCCCCCCACCACCATCACCCCCTGGCATGTGGCAACCCAGCCCCCTGAACCCATACACATCCCAGCCCTTATACAGGACCAACATTCAGCATTGAGGGCTGCAGAATGCGCTGCCTATTAGATCTTATGCTTATTCAGCAGATTGCCATAATAGGCTGTGGATGGTTTGTACTAGATGAAGAATCATGGAAAGGATGAGAGTGGGATTATTGTGATTGGGCACTGTATAATGGGGTGCTGGGGTGAGGAAGGGGGAGATGATTGGCAATACTCTTCAAAATGACTGCAAACAATTATGTATTTCTAATAAAACCTGCAACTCTGATGGGGAGAGGGGGTCAGCTGCAGCATCAGCATGTCATACAGTTCCTTACTTTTTTTTCATGGTAATGAACACTGATAAGGAAGAGTGTCTGCAACACCACCGAAAAGCCATACGCTTGAAATCAGTGCAGTCAAAATCAATGGCAGGGGCTCTTTAAGTCATTAATGAAAGCATGCATGAGGGATGCAGACAGTATACGTGCTAAAAATGGGGAGATTGGGGAGACAAGGGCACACATCCTAAAATAAATCTGATTTTCTAGCTCAAATTTGTGTAGTTACATTATCACTATTCTGTCCTGACCGGTGCATTGGCCAAAAATTCTATATATACTGTATGTTGCATTGCTGCTATACTAAATAAAAAAGACCTTGTATTGCATGCTTGTTCTAAGAGATTTTTTATTGTAACCTCTTGATACAAATCTCTATGTATTAGCCTGTGCGCCTGTTTCTCCATTTCTAGCAAGAACTCATTATGCCTGTATTCACTGATGACTTGAATCTTAGTGTTTCCCTTTTTTTAAATATACTGTATGAGACTCCAGTTATGGTTTAAAGTGACTGTGCTGTTTATCAGTCAGTGGCAACAATCAATTCAGAATGTTTTGATTTTGCAGACAAATCACCTTCACAGTGTTCATTGCTGATGACAGTAATAAGACAGAGGTACTACCATTCACATCCTGTAAGTTTATGTTCTGTGCCACTGTTAAGGGGATTTGCTTACAAATTCAAAACTGTTTTGCACTGTCTAATAGCAAGATAACATTTTGAATTATGTTTTCTATATCCAGTGTAAAAAAATTAATATTATGACTTAGTGATCATTGCCACTGACTTTCACATGTTGTACTGCTTAGTCCCATTTGCACCAATATTATCTGTCATCACCGATCTGACCACAGCAGCAGTGAGCTGATTTCCATTTGTCTGATCCTCACATCAAACTGTATGATTGATTTCCCATATCTTTATTCTAGCATACAATCTCCCCTTCCAGAAATAAATAAAAAAAAATGCAGTTTTAATTCACAGCCATCCGAGGCTATGATTATGTACATGTTTGATATATTTTACATAGTGAAGGGCATAATTAAACACACAAAGATAGGAGATATTATTGGAAGGCGTTATTACATGCAGAAAATCAGGAAAACAAAACATGGGTTCCTATATAAAAAATGATTGGAAAGGTAATACTGTACATTGCTGCAAATATTTCTCTGTTAAAACAGTGAAACATTTTTAGATACAGACTTACAAATCTCGGCTATATTGTTGCATAGTGTTTTCTTCTCAAACAGAACTGTTTGCTACAATGTACACTATTATCTTTATTTGCCTTTTTGACCGCCCACTTGTATTTTTGTTGTTTTTCTTTTTACCCTTGCTCAGGAGGCAGCCTGTTATGCCTTTCAAACTCATGGGACCAAGAAACAAAGAGTTGGGGGAGGGATGGGCTAATCCAGTCTCACCTATTGTTCTGTGTTAAATAGCAGCAAGCATGTGTGAGCAAGTGCTATCAGTCACCGTGGCAACAGGAGCTCCTGGTATATGATGAATGGGGTAGGGTATGCTTTGTTTTTTGCAGCTAGCACTAACAAATGGTATGAATGAAATAATACTGTGATCCTATGGTGACACCAGACTGTCTAACAAGTGGCCAATCTGGTCACTATAGAAGCACTTCAAAATTTCATTCATACCTCTTGTGAATGTATGCAATGCAAGCAGTTCACTGTGTGCTGAAAATTGCTGTTGATGAGTGTATGCAGTGATCTATTTTCAATCATTACCTGGCCAACATAAGCTTAATTCAAAACTATTCATTTATTCTGTATTTGATGTTTTGTTTTGCGATGAGCTTACCCTTCTATGTATCCATCACACTTCTCCATGTGTTTTGACAATGAATACTGTTACCTGCCTAAACTAATACAGGTATTTTTTTTGTCCAAACAGCTGCCCTATGGATACATGACCATGCCAGTCCCTTTGCTACTTATCTGGTACTAACGCCTCTTATGCTCTTTCTCTCTCTCTCTCTGAAGTGCTTCCTTCACCCCTCTCACCCCACCTCCCCCAACCACCAGCAATCTAATTTGTGGCATGTGTAATTAATCATATACAGGAAATTTCTAATTTTTGTCTTGCAAAATGTATCCATTAAATCACACCCGATAGCATACATATCTTCATATTGTTTCCCTCATTACACCCCCTTTTTTTATTTCTCTTTCCTTTATGTAAGTTTCCAGTTGGCTGGTGTGAGTCTCATCTTGTTAATTAAATATTTAGTATAGCATGATTTACTTACTTCAATTTACCTGCCCCCCATCACATTGTTGCAGTATATTCTGTATTTCCTCTTTGCTGACTGGAACCCCGGAAAACTGTTCGTGAAGCAACTAGAAGGCAGATGCTAAAAATATTACAGAGTAGTTAAGTTCTATGCTGATTACGTTTATGACAGCTGAACAGCAAAGCATAAACTGTACTCCTTTGCCAGTATACAAACATCCAGTCTACTATATGTGGAGTGCAAGGAATACATCAGAATGGACAGAATGAATGGATTCTACTTGTTAGCTTTTTAGGAAGCAGGTGGATAGATTGCCGTTAGCAAGGGTACTTCTTGAACCACATGTATCATAGTCAAAGTGGTCCCTTTAACTAAATGTTATGTGCATAGTACATGCCCCTTTTATGCTACTTCTGGCATTACTAAATCAATGAGTTTTTGGTGTTTGCTTTAGTCATATGTCTTCTGTTACAGCACTGCCTTTCAGTAAGCCACTTATTAAAGAATTGTTCCTATAGTGACATGAACGGCTTTTGCAAACAGTGTGGCACTGATTTAAACCACTAAGACCTGGTGCAGTGTTAGTACTGTACATGACATAGTGTAAAAAAACAACTGGTATTAAAATGAAATGGTGTAAAACACAACTACACTGAAATCACCAGCCTGAAAGTTGATCTGGTTCCAATAATGGTCTATCACTGCCTTCTCTGCACATAGTCAGCACCTAGTCATCTAATCAGAATGTAAATATTGTCTGATCAGCACCTCGCTATCTGGGTGTGTTGTTCAATGTAGCAGGCTGCAAAAACAGGCTATGTACAATATGGAAGTACAGCATATGGTAATGTTTTGGAAGTGATGTCAATACACTATTAAGGATATTATAGAAATTGACAGATATTTGCTATGTTCTGATTGCCTGTGTGACATCCAAGGTCAACACTACTTGTATGAATTATAATGTTTTTTATTCTACTTATTGGTAGATCCACTATTTATTATTTTGTAAAAATATTTCTGAAATTAACTCATCAACTGTACTTTAGTGCTCTTTAAAATGGTGTGTTTCATAGCAAGTTTCCCCAGCACCTTGCAAGTGCATTGAATGCTACTTTAGATGTTGTTGCTTGCCTGCAGTCAGCATCAGTTCAGAGATATCCACCACCATATCAGTTCTATAATAATTAAAGGCAGTAGTGATTTCATTTGAATACTGACAAATCAGGTTATGCCGTGGAGTCTGTAGGCATGCAGCTTCTGTAATCATAACATGATTTGCTGTTTCATGATTATAAGTATTTGCTGCTATAATTGTTTAGTATAAAGCAGTCTCAGTGATGACTATCTTTGGATTTTTCTTAACTTCTCCCATGTAAATGTAATCACAATTCCTATTATGAAAAAATATGTATTTTTTCACAACAGTGATAATACATTCATGAAATACTCCCCATTTTTTTATTTTGCAATATAAATTATACCACCTTTTCCATCTTTGGCACTGGCTTCTTCTCTAGTCCTCCTGCACCTCAGCACTTCTGCCTCACCTACTTGCACCCTATCAGCATTGCTTTACCTCTGGGAGGGTAACCAAATGTACAGCAGGTGACTTTGTAATGTGAGTAGACAGTGGTCGGTCCTAAGATAATGAATCCCCTTTGTGAAGCTGGCACTAGACCCCACTGCAGTAGCTAATGAAATAATCAATTTGGAAAGTTGCAGTAGGAAAAAAAATGATAAAACTGAAGAAAAAAATGTAAAGGTCAGTTAATCTATTTTTTTTATATTCTCACTGAATAATTATATGGAAATACTGGATTACAGGCTTGGGAGATAATGCAGAATTGAGGAGGGGTTACCTAAACCAGACAATAGAAGCACTCTGGGTAGGGGGGTTGACACCAGTCCATTTACAGAAGAAAGAATCCTGAAAGAACTCCTGAGACTCAAGGTGGAAAAAGAAATGGGGCCTGACAGGATTCACCCCAGAATCCTAAAAGAACTAAGGGAGGACCTAGTGACACCACTGACCACACTTTTTAACAAATCATGGAGGACGGGTGGTACCTGAGGACTGGAGGAGGGCAGATGTGATTCCCCTTCACAAAAGTGGGAGCAAGGCAGAAGCAGGAAACTACAGACCTGTAAGTTTGACCTCAGTGGTAGGGAAAATGATGGAATCACTTCTGAAAGAAAGAATTGTTGAGTACCTGGATGCCAGTGGGGCACAGGACCAAAAGCAGCATGGATTTACAGCAGAAAGGTCATATCAGACAAATCTAATAGATTTCTTTGACTGGGTGACCAAAGTAATAGACCCGGGAGGGGCTGTGGATATGACCTACCTAGACTTTAGCAAGGCATTTGACACAGTCCCGCACAAAAGATTGATAATCAAGTTAGCCAGCCTGGGAGTGGGTCCCAGAGTGGTAGCCTGGGTAGCAAACTGGCTGTACAACAGGACACAGAAGGTAATAGTGAATAGAACATATTCCAAAGAAAGGGGGTCACTAGTGAGTACCTCAGGGCTCAGTACTAGGTCCAGTCCTCTTTAACATCTTAATAGGTGACATTGCAGAGGGTCTGGAGGAAAGGTATGTCTCTGCAGATGACACAAAGATCTGTAACAGAGTTGATACACAAGGGGGATAGAAAGGATGAGAAGGGACTTGGCAAGGTGGAGGAATGGTCAGACATGTGGCAACTTAGATTCAATGCAAAGAAGTGAAGTAATGCACCTGGGAAACAAAAACCCAGGAGAAGAGCACACAATAGCAGGGAGGTACTAACAACAACAAAATGGAAAGGGACCTGGGGTAGTCATATCAGATGATCTAAAGGTGGGTAAGCAATGTGAGAAGTCAGTAAGGAGAGCTAGGGATACTGGGATGCATAGGAGGGGCATCACAAGTAGAAAAGGGAAGTGGTTATCCTCTGTACAGACAGTTGGTGAGACCCCATCTGGAGTACTGTGTGCAGTTTTGGAGACCTCATCTATGCAAGGACATAGACAGGATGGAAGCAGTCCAGAGGAGGGCAACTAAAATGGTGCAGGGTCTGCATCAGAAACCATCTGAAGAGAGACTGAGAGCTTAATATGTATACCCTTGATGAAAGGAGGGATGGGGGGACATGATAGAAATGTTCAAGTATGTCAAGGGAATCAACAAAGTCCAGGAGGGTAGCATCTTTCAGAAAAAGATATGTGTAAGAACAAGGGGGGAAAATTTAAAGATAGAGGGGGGACAGTTCAGGGTTAATGTGATGAATTTGTTTTTCATGGAGAGATTGGTGGACACATGGAACTGCCTTCCTGGAGAGGCTGTGGGGTCTAAAACAGTGGAGGAATTCAAACATGCAAGGGACAGACATAAGGCAATTATAGTGGGTGGTGGCAGGAAGTAGGCTGTTGGTTAACTAAAATCTGCAGCTTATCCAGTAGGTAGGGAAATGGGCAGACTGGGTGGGCCAAGTGGTCCTTATCTGCTGTCAAAGTCTATGTTTCTGTTTCTAATTTCAGTCAATCTAACTTTTTTTTAATGGGTGGAGAAACTGCTTAGATTTTATTCCTGCTGTTGCAATAATGAATCACTTGACATGAAAATAGATGCATTCAAACCAGTTTTCAGCACAGACATACTGTAGCCGCAGATCAACTCATTGGCATGGAAACTGCATGCAATGTAAATCAAGCAAACTGAGTATGGCACAATGATTAACTAACCACTCCCTTAAATAATTGGACACTTAATGAATGAAATGATGCCCTGTGGGTAGTTTCATACACTTATGAAGAGGTGTCACATCAGCTATCAGAAGAATGGTAAGTTTCCTGAAGGAAACGCTACCTTAAATCAAAGTGATCCAACTGCTCAGAGAAATCAGTAATAATGATTGGATATTGAAGTCCACAAAGGACTGTAAAATGTATAATGGTATGGGTTATTACTCAACTATTGCTTAAAAAACTTCATCAAGTTCTTAGTCACTTCAGCCCTTCATGACATTTACTGGGCATTCTAAACTTGGGGGGGTGTTAAAGTTACAGAAAGCTCTCATAAATTATATCCACCTTGTGCTGGATACCTGCAAAACAATACATTCTCTAAATAAATTGGATTTCAATGTGTTAATCTACAGACTACTAATGTGCTCACGGAGACCCCAATGAAAACAAGATGATGTGTCTCACATGGTTAACAAAACTGAAGCACTTTCACATACCTATTCTTGTACTTTATCTGTACAAAATAGTACATCACCAAGTAAATCACCAGACTTGGGTAATAGCCACCCAACACAAAACAAGAAGATATGGTGCAAGTAATTACCCAGGTATACACTGCATTTCCCAGTTGCGAATAAAAGAAACTACAAATTAGAAAGAAAAATCTTCCATAACACCCTGGTTCCAGCAACAGGGGGTTTAAGAAGGTAACACCTGAGAGATGATCTAGTAGCAGAACAGGCGCATAGCATGAGAGGCTAGTGTTCAGAAAGAGGTCAGAGAATGGGTGTATGTGGAAACATTTTTTAACTCAACTCCAAGTTAAAAAAGAGGGGTCAGCATATGTTATAGCTTTTCTTGTGCCTAAAAAAATTTATAGGAGTTGACACAATTAACTCTCCTAGAGAAGCATTTCTTGGTAAAAAGGAAAAAAGCAAATGACCAGCTGTGTCCAAAAGACATAACATGTCTCATTAGCAAACACTAATGTGGGATTATTCAGCAATTTGGTAAAAAAAGGTAGATAAACAAGTGATTCCCCCTCACTAAGCCACATCACTCTCACCTCTGTCCTGGAACTGGCCTGCATCAATCATAGCTTGTGGTATTACTGGTGGCACACTCGGTAAAAAAAAAACATGTTTTGGCAAAAATCATAAAAGTTTCAAAGCACCACATCAAATTAACACCACAGAGACATGTTTTGATGATGTACCTATTGCTTTATTACAATAAAAATAAAAAAAAT
The DNA here is from genome assembly GCA_016271365.2 of Neoceratodus forsteri. Taxonomy (NCBI): domain Eukaryota; kingdom Metazoa; phylum Chordata; order Ceratodontiformes; family Ceratodontidae; genus Neoceratodus; species Neoceratodus forsteri. The sequence continues at coordinate 94,937,996 of CM028130.1, read as the reverse complement.
AGCCATGAAGTGCCTAGTGGGCCTTACCTGGTTAACAAAGAATAAAATAATAAAAATTACTTTTTAAACATTGGTCATACTGTGCATATAGTTTTTGCACATAGGCATTTCATTCTCATTCCGATTTGTTGCACAAATATTTGAAACCATTTTTCCACATGTAGCTTTTGTAACATAAATAAAAAAATTATGATTTTGCAGGCTGGATCCGAGTGAAACATATTAAACATCGCCTTATTCATTCACATGGGGGGGGGAATCAAAGGAATCTTGGATAGGATAATTTATATTCACACTGGTAATGTATCAGAAAATGTATGTTTAGCAGGGATGGGAGATTTGGGGTTATAAGATGGTGAGTGCTCGTGTGTGCATATTATGAAGGCTTATTTAGGTGGCTGGTCAGAGGTAGTGGTGGAACATTTCCATTTACCCAGGTTGTGTAAAACAAATGGAAACATATGGTAAATACTGCATATACAAAATCCATATTTAGCAGTAAGCAAGGGTCAGTTTTATTAGTTACTCATAGCAAAAAGTGTGTAATATATGTAATTGTCATTATGGATTATGGTTGGCAACTTCTATTAACTACATTGCAGAAGAATAAACAGGTGCAAAATAAAACTGAAGGATCACAAACACATTTCGGAAGGATTACACACATTGTGAACTCAATTATGTTTATATTAAAGTAAAAACTCATGCCTTCAGACTAGCTGCAAGTTCACTACCTGTCCACCATGCCTACCAACCAGCAATGACATTGATGAGATGCAGCATGATGGCAAAGCAGTTTTAAAAAAAAAGTAATTAATGGAAAGTAGTTAAACCCAACAAATCAACATACTGTTGAATGATAATTGTAGTGGTAAACATCCATCTATTACTTTGCTAGTTAAAAAGTGGCATGAGTTTGATACCCACTAATGACTCCTGCACATTCTGCCAAAATCAAATGGGGATTAAGCATGTCTTCAGTGCTTGCAAGTATCATCTTGCAGACAACAACTGGTTGACATAGGCAGAAAGCAGGTTATTTTATTTAAAATGGGGAAAGGTACAAGTCAGCACTGCAGTGAACTGACACTTCACTACTGTGGGGAATTTTAGTGAGGGGTAGAACACTGAATGCCAAAATACTATACATACTGTATTTTGCACTAAGCTGAATAGAAAATCAAAATTAGGAATACCAGATGTATGATCACTAATGTATCAATTTTTGATGAAACATTCCTAACTCTAGAGTTAGTTTCCAGAGCCTTGGAGAGTGAGTTCTGAATATTAAATATCAAAAAATAAGCACATGATTTTTTTTTATGCAAGCAAAATCCACTAGGCACTAAAACAGGCATAGTATAAGTTTGAAGGATTGGCTAAACTGTGCAAACAAAATTAAAGATTTGTGAATGGGGAAAATTTACCGTAAACACACTATGCATGACATCAGTAAGCAATGGAGATACAGTAAAGGAATAGATGGAAGTACAGTGCATGTAATGCTACCAATAGGGTTTTTATTTAAACAGGCAGAGTTACACTAACACCAGTTGTAACACATTAAGCTCTACCGAAAATAAACATTTTAAAGGTATACCCATTTTTTTCTTTGAGCCATCTTGTTGGCTGTGATTCGGCATGGGGGGCAGGTTGGTGGGCACTACAGTACCTGCTGGGGTGTGGGGCACTATACAGTACCACCATGGCAGGGGAAAATAACAAAAAACATAAATAATTTCAAATAATGCCAATCAGGGGGTAGGAGGACAGCTTTGTCCATTAAGAGGTCCTATTTTATTGCCTTTCTCAATGGTTACTAAAAAATTATTTCAGTGTCTGTTTTCTGTGTTCAGTGTCTGTTTTCAAAATGTGTAAATTATGGAACTATAGAAACAACTGTTCAGCAACCGTTTTCAAACTGTATAAATAATGGAACTGTAGAGAACTAGATAAATCTGCTCAAAAAAACATGCCATCTGCTGGCGAATAAGTCCCTGGAGTTAAAAGAAAACTAATATCACACTCCAGGACAGGAATTACATTAAGGCACATTTTGTGATCTTAACATTTAACACTGCAGCACTGCTCCACCACGTCAATGCCTGGTGGCACCCTGATTACCGAATGTTATATCGCAGTACCGAGCAACTAATCAGTAACAACCACTGTACATTTCAAAGACAAACTGCCTAGTGCAAAGTGCAAACTTAGTCATGCAGAAAGTGTTCACATGCAAAAGTGCTTAGGACAAAACACAGACATAAACCATAGAACAAGAATCACAGATAAATACCTGCATTATTAAGCATAAATAAATGACATTAATAAATGGCATGGGAGAAAGATAAGAGAGATGTGGTGTAAACAACAGAAGGAGAGGAAAATGAAGTGGGAGATGGAACAGAGAGGATCAGCACTGGAGATCCACATAGAAAGGGTCGTCATGGAATTAAAAATGGAAGTAGTTAATCTGACAAATTAAACTATAACAGAAATCGAAAATAGAGTGTTACAACATGGTTTATCTTTTGTACCAACAAATACTCCTAATACTTTTGCTATTAAAACTGATTTACAAAAGTTTTTTCATCAGTTAAAATTAAAAGAATATTTTTCAAATAATATACAGCCACCAGATGGTATAAGAAATGTATCCACACATGAGAACTCAGGTCTAAAAAATAAATCTAACTTCTGCCCTGCCCTGCCCTGCCCCCCCCCAAATGTTACACTGCAGGCATATATGAAAGCCGTAGAACATGAGGTAGATGAACTACTAAAAGACCACTATTGGAATGAAAATCACAATATAACTAAGGAAGACAGAAAAGCCCTAATGGTACTTGAAAATATGAGGGACATTATTATACGTCCCGCTGACAAAGGTGGAGCTGTGGTTATTTGGGATGCAAATCATTACATTACTGAAGCAAATTCACATCTCTAAAATAATTCATTCTATCTCTAGTTGACAGTGACCCTACACCAGAAATCATGAGATGTATTAAAATGTTAGTGCAATTGGCACTAGATGCAAAATGGATCACAGAAAAAGAGGCAACGTACCTAATTTTGGAACAGCAATGAAAAATGTCTCTGTATCTGCTACAAAAAGTGCATAAACAAAGAAACCCAGTACTAGGGCAGCCAATAGTTTCTTCAGTTGGAGCAGCAACTGAAACAGTTTCACAATTTGTTGATTCCCACATCAAGAAATATGTCCCCCTTTTAACATCTTACATAAAAGATACAAATCACACGTGCAGCATAATCTTAGAGATGACAGTTCAAACAAACAACATTTTGGTCAGCATCGATGTAGAAAGTCTTTATACAAACATACCCCATGAGGGAGGGCTAGAAGCCATATCAAAAGCTTTAAGTAGCACACGTAGTCATGTCACGCCACCAACAGAATTCATAATAAATTATGCTAGAACTGTACTCGTATCCAATTGTTTTCATTTTCAACAATAAATATCATGCACAAATAAGGGAACCAGCATGAGCACCACATTTGCCCCAAATCTAGCAAATTTATATGTGGACAGTGGGAAAGCATGTTCATCTTTGATACAAACAATCCTTTTGCTGAAAATATTATAACATGAAAAAGTTTCATAGATGATTGCTTTGTGATGTGGAGAGGAAAACAGTGGATTTACAACTATTTCTAGAATACCTCAATTCCACCAATTCTAACTAGAAGTTTACATCAGAATGGAGTGTAAATGAGATCAGCTTCCTTGATTTGACAATTTTTAAGTCTGAAAATAAATTGGAGTGTAGACTGTAAAGAAAACCTACAGCACACAATACCATTCTTGAAAGCACTAGCTGCCATCCAAAACCATTAATTCAAAATATCCCTAAAGGACAATTTCTATGTTTAAGATGTACATGCTCAATGGAAAGTGACTTTGAGAAACAAAGTGCAGATACGATAAAGTTCATATTGGGTACCTAGATGCCTTTCGATAGTGTGGCGGATTTATTACACATGTTTTTTCCCTCAGTGCAATCCTTTTTAGTACTATTCGAGGATTTCATTTATATGGGATTCGTAAGAATCAGGAGCCATTGGGAACAAATTCACTAAGGACTTTCAAAGTTCTTGTAAAAACTTACAGAATTTGCACATTTGGAATTCTGTGCTAGAAGCTGCTTTTTCTTCGACTTGTTTAATTGTGTCCCTACTTATTTAGCCGGGCCCATTGGCTTTATTGAGGCACTAGTAGGGTCGGTGACTTACACAGGGGTTGGGATTGGGGCCTGCTGGAGGGCCGGCCCTTTGTCCTATTCCCCTAGACCCCGGGTGGAATCGGTCGAAGGGCTGATATGGCCTGGAGTCGTAGTGGTGGGTCACCACTATAGCCCAGTACTGCCCCTGAGACAACTGGCTGGATTATGTGGTTTGGAATATGCTTTTCCCTGGAAAACTGATTGTATTGGAATCCCTATACTTTGAACTTTGTCTGGAAACTTTGTTTTCGGGAATGTAATAAGGACGTGGGACCAGTACTGTCGGATCTTTTAGAAGTGCTAAGAAGTGGCTAGAAGAAGATCCCGCAAGATAAGTGACTGTGGATATAGCTACTGTTTAATGAAATATTTTTTGAAATTGATTTTCAGGTGGTCTGCTGGGCTTTGGTGGTCCGGGGTTAGGGTCTCATGCAGTGGGGGGGAGTGGGATTGGCTAGAAGGCCGGTCCTTATCTTCTCTCCTCTACACTCCTGGGGTGGTTGGCTGAGGGGTCTTCCTCCCCTGGAGTAGAAGCAGTGGGCCTCTGATCCTTCCAGACTGGTTGGTTCCTGTGACCTGTTGACAGTTTCACTTTTATTTTAGTTTAGGTGGCTGATGAATGCTGATTTATTGTATTGTTTATATTTTATTTTTTAGGATATGTGATGTTTAGTTACTTTGAGGGAAAAAAATTTAAGCAGTGAGAGTGCTTGTTTTCATCTTATTTTCCACCGTCCCGGTCCGGTGAGAGAGTTCCGGTGGGTGGTCTTTATATTTTTCCCTGTATGTATTTATTGTATTTTATTTTAGTTGGTAGAATTGTATTGTTATTTTCTGTCTCTTGGCGTGAGAGGACTGTGGGATATAAAATAACTCTCTTGAATGTAATAATTGTTGTATTATAATATTGGTTTTATTTTGTTTTATGGTGGATGGTAGTGTTGTTTATTTGTTGTTTTATTTGCTTTATTTGTTTTAATTTTGTTGAGCAGCCTGATGTGCTTGCCAGCTCCACCAGTTGTTCGTTACTCGGCCTCCGCTCTCCACACCCTCCACCCCTTTTTCTCTCCTCTCTTGCCAGCTCAGGTTTACCATCATTGCCGGGCTTTGGGGATTGTGCGAAGGGGAAGGGGGAAGCAGGGGGGTGTTGGGGGTTGTGGACAGCGGAGTGAGCGGTGCTCTCCCATAGGGGTGGTTAGGCCTCAAAGACGCCCTGGGGCGAAATGAGTTCTGGAGCGTGATAACCCCATTCTGGTCCCCATACCCAAGGGCACCTCTTTTTCTAGAGGGCAAGTGGTTGGGACAATATCAACCTCGTCCAACTCGGGCGCTGTTGTGCAATGCCAGATCTGTCTGCAATAAGACTGCTCTTATTGCGGACTTTGTTGCTAGGGCAGATCTGGCTTCCATTACCGAGACCTGGTTGGATGGGACTGCGGCCCCATTTTTAGAGGCTGCTGTTCCCACCGGGTTCTCAGTTATACATCACCCGAGATTGGATCGCGGGGGTGGCGGTCTGTTTTAAGACCGAATTGGGCCTAACTGGTGTTTCAGTTGAGGAGGCCAGATCATTTGAGTGTACTGTGGTAGCTGGTGTGGGGTGCAGGATTGCTCTCATCTACCGTCCACCCAGGGATGAGAAACTTTTCCTGCAGGAAATAGCAGATTTCGCCACTGACATGGCTTTGGAATCACCCAGATTGATGGTGCTGGGCGATTTCAACGCATGGGTCAACGATGAATCTTCACTTTTTGGTCAACATTTCCTCCAGGTGATGACAGCACTTGGCTTCACTCAGGTTGTTTCCACAGCTACTCACAAGGGAGGTCACTCTCTTGATCTGGTTTTCCTCCTGGGGATTGAGGCATCCGATTTGGTGGTGGAACCGGTTGGTTGGTCTGACCATTACTTAGTTGGATTCAGTTTTGAGGCCCCTCTGGGTAGGTCGACCCCTGTGGAGTTGGTCAAGTACCGCCCATTGCGGGATATTGTCCCTGAAGACCTGATGGTGGTTATTGACCTCTCGTTGTTTGACAAATTGTGCTCTGATCCCGAGCGGCTGGTGGTGGCCTATAATGGGGCCATCTCGGCTGCCCTCGACCAGATTGCACCAACCCGTGTTTGCCCCCTTCTGCGCCGTCCCATTGCCCCTTGGTTTGATGGGGCGCTGAGAGGGTTGCGGAGGTTGGGGCGTAGGTTGGAGCGTCGGTGCAGGAAGACTGCCTTGGAGGATGACCATCTTATTTTGCTAGAGCATTATAAGCTCTACCAAATAGAAATTTCCCGTAAGAAGGCAGAATTCTTGTCCACGGAAATTTCTGTCACTCGGAATTGACCAGCTCAGCTCTTCAGAACTGTTGGCAGACTGTGCAACCCAGTCTGTCGGCAGGTCCGTCGAGTTTTTATGCAGAATGACTGCGAGGAGATCGCTCAATTCTTTGTGAATAAGGTGGAAGACATTCGGAGGCAGTGTCCCCGACCACATTCCAAGGTTGTTGCAGTTGATCAGTGTGTTGTTGCAGAGCCCGGAGCTTCCTGGAGTTCCTTTAATCTTCTGGACTTCGTAGACACTATGAGGATTGTCCATGAGATGCACCCAACATGCTGTAGTTTGGATCCGGGTCTTACTTCCTTGATTAGAGGATGTAGTGAACTTATTGGCCCGGTCCTTGCTCGGATTATTCTGTGTTCTTTGGAGATGAGAGTTTTCCCTAGCTTCCTGAAGGAAGGGGTGGTGACTCCCCTTCTGAAGAAAGCTTCCTTAGACCCGAATGACCTAGCCAACTACCGTCCGATTTCTAACTTCCCTTTTGTGGGGAAGGTTATTCAAAAAGTTGTGTCGGCTTAACTCGATAACCATTTGACCATCCATAGTTTATACAAGCCTCTCCAGTCTGGTTTTCGTAAGAGGCATAGCACCGAGACTGCTCTGGTTTGGGTGCTTAACGATCTCCTGATGGCGAGAGATCAGAGACACCACTCTATTCTGGTTCTCCTTGATCTATCATCAGCTTTTAATACTGTGGATCATGGGGTTTTGCTCGAACGCCTGAGGTCCATCTGCGAGCTTTCAGGTGTGGTTCTCAGATGGTTTTCATCCTACCTCCGGGGGAGAACACAGAGAGTGGTTTCCGGTTTATGTTCATCCTGGGCTTTCTCTCTACCTTGTGGGGTACCTCAGGGTTTGGTGCTTTCCCCCATGTTATTCGCAGTATATATGCTACCCCTCGGAGACATTGTAAGATGGTATGAGCTGAGGTTTCACTGCTATGCTGATGATACCCAGCTCTACCTGTCTTTTGCACCTGACCAGGTTAGTGCTATCTCGGTGCTGAATAACTGCCTCGCTGATATCCAAGACTGGATGAATACCAGTGGTTTGAAGTTGAACCCGGAAAAGACTGAGTTTATGGTGGTGGACCCCAATCGCAGGGCTGAGGATTTAGGGATGGGGTCCCCCTCTGGATTAGTTCTCGGGGTTGACCAGATCCCTACCTCTGAACGGGTGCGTAACCTGGGTGTGGAGCTTGACACTGGCCTGACCCTTCATTATCAGGTGTCTGCAGTTGTCAAGACTTCATTTTTTCATCTCAGAAACATCTCCAGGATTAGGCACCTGGTTCCACTGGGCGATTTGCCAGTTTTGGTCCACGCCTTTGTGACATCTTGTCTTGATTACTTTAACTCCCTGTACCTAGGGCTTGCTGGGGTTGATTTCGGCCGCTTGCAGCTAGTGCAGAATTCAGCAGCACGTTTGTTGACTGGGGTGTCTAGAAGGTCCCATAGTACCCCTGTGCTGCGCACTCTGCATTGACTGTCAATACAGTGGTGGATCACCTTTAAAGTGGGTCTATTGACCTACAAAGCCCTATGTGGGTTAGGTCCCGACTACTTGAAAGAGCTTCTGGTGCCTTACACCCCTCTGAGACAGCTTCGCTCAGCTGACATGGGGTTGCTGGAGATACCAAGGGTGAATGTGAAGTCCTCTGGAGCCCGTGCTTTTGGATTTGCAGCTCCCACCCTCTGGAATTCTCTGCCCCACCAGCTCCGAGAAAGTACAATGGCGGATAGTTTTAAAAAGGATTTAAAGTCATTTTTATGGAATCAGGCATTCCTTGTTGTACTGTAATTGTTTATTTTAAATATTTTTATTGGCTGTATTGTCAGTGTATGTATTGATGTGTTGATGCTATGATGTTTTGTGTAGCGCCTTGAAATATTTGATAGGCACTTAACTAAATGAATATTATTATTATTATTATTATTATTATTATTATTATTATGATGAAGTGTTTTGAAGCTAGAAAGTATCCTAAGCAATGTATAAATATATCATATACAAATGCAAAGAACACTAATCGTACAGAACTCATTACTGGGAGTAGAGACCCTATGAATAAAGAAGAGTCCACAATCTCATTTGTGACTCAATATTTCTCTAAAGTTCACTGTGTGACTGAAAATGTAAAAAAATCATTGGCAAATACTAATGGGGGACAGACAATTTGATGAGATTAGCAACACTGTACCAAAAATATCCTACAAAAAGGGATGTAACCTGGGGGATTCATTAGTCTACAGCCTGTTACCAAAACCAAAATTCATAAATTGGATGCCAAAATCACCACTGGGTAATTTCTAGTGTGGACATTGCACCCACTGCAATAATACTAGAAATACAGATTCTTTCAAACAGCCTTACAATGGAAAACGCTTTGTGATAAAAACAAAATTAATTAATTGCAGTACTGAAGGAGTTGTCTACACCCTTACAAGCCCGTCTGGGAACTACTATATTGGTCAAACTAAAAGAGCATTAAGACTGAGAATTGAAGAGCATAAAAAGGCCATCAGTACCAATAACGAATCATATGCAATTGCCAGGCACTTTAATATAGCTAAGCATGCCTCCCCTGCTTTACTACAGTTTTGCCGTTTTGAAAAAGTTACCCTGGACCAAAGAGGAGGCAGTTTGAAAGACAAATTGTTGAGCAGAGAAGCTTTTTGGATTGCTACTTCAGATACAGTCAAACCACATGGACTAAATTACTTTTTCTTTGCATAATCTTAGATGAAACTGATTAATTGCTATTTGTGATATTATATTTATTCCCATGCCATTTATTAATGTAATTTATTTATGCTTCATACTGTAGGTGTTTAGTTGTGATTGTTGTTCTGTGGTGTATGTCTGTGTTTTGTCCTAAGCACTTTTGCATTGGAGCACTTTCTTCATGGCTAAGTTTGCACTTTACACTAGGTACTTCATCTTTGAAGTGTGTATGTCCTTTTAAACGCTGCATTTAGACGTAATAGTGCTTCAAAGCAACACATGTTTTGAAGAAGGCCTCATTTGAGATGAAACATAAACTATGTGTGTCTGTTCAAGCATTTTGCTGGCTGTTAGTCCATGGAGTCTGAAGCCTGAAGCTTGTACTTTGCACTGCTAATGGACTGTGTAGTTTTATTCTGGCTTGTACAGTACCATAAGCCATGAGCTGTAAGCCTACTCTCAACGACTGCTGCTGCGATATTTTATTCTAAAATAAATATGCTGTTACATTCTTAAAACTGGAGGAGTGCTGACCATGTCTTTTTCTTTTGAATTGGAGTGTGCTATGAACTGAAGTCTCGGTATGGTGCATCCTCATTTTTAAAAACTGGTTGCATTGCAAATTATAAATGTTTGAGCAGCTCCTTACAAAAGCAAGAGTATTGGACTTTAGGAGGGCTGACTTTGGGAAAATGGGAGACTGTCTCAGAAAAGCATTAGCAAATGGACATGGAGGAGGGGTGGAGGAACAATGGGAAATATCAAAACAGCCATCACACAGGCAACACACCTTTGTGTGAAGCAAATCAACAAAGCAAAATGAAGGAAAAAAAACACTATGGTTCTCAAAAGAGGTGGTGGGGAAGGTTAAGGAGAAAAAGGTAGCATTCAGGAAGTATAAGGAAAAACAGAAGGAGCAGGACAGAGAACTGTATCAGTTAAAGCAGAAGTAAGTAGGGAAGGCAGTCAGAACAGCAAAAGCCCAAACTGAGGAAAAATAGCCAACTCAGTTAAGAAGGGGTTACAACTTTTATAGGTACAATAGGGAGTGAAGAAAGACCAAGGGAAGGATAGTGAGGCTTAATAAAGGGAAGGGAGGGCGGGCAGAGGGTGACAGTGAAAAAGCAGGGATACGGAATGAATACGTCTGCTCATTATTCACAAAAGAAGAGGAGGGGGCTGTACCTAAATCAAAGAATTGAAACACTCTGGATAGGGAGGTCGATACCTGTCCATTCACAGAAGAAAGGGTTCTGAAAGAAATCTTAGAACTAAGGTGGAGAAAGCAATGGGGCCTGACATGATTCACCCAAGAATTATAAAAGAACTAAGGGTAGAACTACTGACACCACTGACTACCCCAAATCATGGAAGGAGGGTGTGGTACCAGAGGACTGGAGGGTGGTGTGATTCCCCTTCACAAAAGTGGGAGCAAGACAGAAGCAGGAAACAGCAGACCTGTTAGTTTGACCTCAATAGTAGGGAAAATGATGGAATCACTTCTAAAGGAAAGAACTGCTGAGTTCTTAGAGGCCAGTGGGCCACAGGACCCAAGGCAACATAGATTCACAGCAGGAAGGTCTTGTCAGATGAATCTAATAGATTTCTTTGACTGGGTGACCAATGTAGCAGACCAGGGAGGAGCTGTGGACATGGCATACATAGACTTTAGCAAGGCATTTGACACAGTTCCTCACAAAAAAATTTATATACAAGTTAGCCAGCCTTGTAGTGGGTCCCAGAGTGGTAGCCTGGGTAAAACATTGGCTGGACAACAGGATACAGAGGGTAATAGTAAATGGAGTTCACTCTGAAGAAAGTGGGGTTACTAGCAGGGTACCACAGGATTCAGTACTGGGGCCAGTCCTCTTTAATGTCTTTATAAGTGACATTGCAGAGGGACTGGAAGGAAAAGTATGTCTTTTTGCAGATGACACAAAGATCTGCAACAGGGTTGATACAGAAGAAGGGGAGGAAAGGTTGCAAAGGGACTTGGCAAGGTTGGAGGAATGGTTACCTGTATAGCAGCAAATATGTGCAAAGTAATGCACCTAGGAAACAAAAATCCAGGGGAAGAGTACACAATAGGGGGTGAGACATTAACAACAACAAAAATGGAAAGGGACCTGGGGGTAGTCACATCAGATGACCTTAAGGTGTGCAAGCAATGTGAGAAGGCAGTAAGGAGGGCTGGTGGAATACTGGGATGCATAGGGAGAGGCATCACCAGTAGAAAACAAGAAGTTGTTATCCCTCTGTACAGACAGTTGGTGAGACCCCAACCTAGAATACTGCATGCAGTTCTGGAGACCCCATATCCACAAAGACATAGACAAGATGGAGGCTGTCCAAAGGAGGGCAACTAAAATGGTGCAGGGTCTGCATCGGAAGACATACAAAGAGAGAGTAAAGGAGCTTAATATGTTTACCCTCAAGGAGAGGAAGGAGAAGGGGGACATTATAGAAACTTTCAAGTACATCAAGGGAATCAACAGAGTTCAAGAGGGTAGCATCTTTCAGAAAAAGATATGTGCAAGAACAAGGGGGCACAATTTGAAGATAGAGGGGGACAGCGCAAAGGCAATGTGAGGAAGTATTTTTCACAGAGAGGGTTGTTGATACATGGAACATCCTTCCTGAGGAGGTAATGGAATCAAAAACAGTGGGGGAATCCAAGAATGCATGGGACAGACATAAGGCAATTGTAGTGGAAGGTAGGAGGAAGTAGGCTGTTGGGTATCTGCAGCTTATCCATTAGGTAGGGAAATGGGCAGACTAAGTGGGCCAAGCGGTCCTTATCTGCCATCAAATTCTATATTGCTACTCTTCAGTGCCTTGTGAGAGATTATTATACAGTTTTTACTCATTGAGACTGAGTTTTTGGCACAATTTTCTCCCAGTATAGTGGCAGCAGAAAATACAGACATACTCAGCATTTCAGGTGCTGAGGGTGAACACATTGTGTTCACATTAGAATAAATTAAATCTTTCTTTCAAGAGGACAGTGGTCATCTACACCTAGCTACGATGCATATAAATTGGAAGATCTAAAAAAGAAACATACAAGATTTCACATGCATTCCATGTCCTTATCACAATATTGGCATGATAAACACATACCACTTGGCTTGAGAATCCAAAACTCCCCCTTGTTTGGGTTAGATGATAAAGAATTCATTGCAGAGTGGGAGAAAGTGTTTAATTAAGGAGCATATGATTTGATACTATTAATTATAAAAAATCTAAAAAGAATGTGAAGATCTGTTGAAAGAAATTAATGATTTGGAAGTAAAAATGGCTACTGTATTAATAGCTGAGCAGCTTCAAGAGTTTAAAGTTAAAACTTACAGCCAATTAGATAAATACAAGACAGAACTGAAATTCTATAAACAACAGAAACATGATTGAGATGCAGGAGAGTATGCTGATGGAATTATTTATAACTGGCATGGAAATTAAAATGGTTTAAAATTAAAAAATTTGAACAAGGACACACCAATGTGTCTTCAGTTGTGGATAGTGACTTATCAAGCTCAACTTCCATTGTGAGCATATATAGCAGATCTTTTTTAGAGAGAGGCAATGCAGCAGGAGGTAAAATAGTGATGTAAGATCAAGAAAGATCAGGTGAGAAAGGGGGAAGAAGAGAAGGGAGAGCTGGCATAAACAACAAACAGATAGAGGAAAAAGACAGGGGTGATGGAACAGAGGGAATCAACCCTGGAGATCCCCTTGGAAAACATCATCATGGAATTAAAAACAGAAGTAGCTAATCTGACAAATAAAACTATTACAGAAGCCCAAAATAGTTTTACAAAATCATTTATCTTTTGTACCTATAAATACTCGTAATAATTTTGCTATTAAAACTGATTTATAGAAGCATATCTTTGGAGTGGGGGGTCGGAGTTAACATGGTGGCACTGAGCAGCATTTTGGAGGAGTTTCGTGTCAGCGATTTATTTAAAAATGAATAACTGAGTTTTGGCAAATTCTTTCTGACTGAAACCATATGGCTGACAAAGGAAAGTGTTATCCTCCACAACGTTGGAAGAATTTATTTTCCAAGAGTAAAGACGTTGGAAAAATTCTTCTGTATTGAAACTGGCAAGGAGGGCTTCCATAGAATTGGTAGAGAACCAGACCTGAGAACCCCAAGAGCCAGTGAAGAGCTCCTTGGCTCAAAGAAGAGGATGCTGAGTGCCTGCTGGCAAGGGCCAAGATCCATTGATATTAAGCGCATAGAGTCAGACAAGACCATTCCCTCGAGTAGCACTGTTCCTGAGCTAGTGTTAGCTACAAAATCAAAGGAAGCTACAGATAAGATTTTACCAAATACGATATAGGTATAGAGATTTGAATCTGCTCCTGAATTGATCAAAAATCCTGCCGGAATTCCAACTGATTCAATGGATTCCCCCAGCCAAATCGTAAGAAATATATCATAGATTCCTAAGGGGAAATTCTGGAAAAACTTATGGGGTGGACTGAGACCTTTGATCGATGATTTAATGCTTTATCAGAGAAAGTGGATTTTCTGCAACGGGTTGGCAAGCAGAACCATGAAAGAATTGAAGCAGTGGATAAGAAAGTTGTACAAACAAAGTTAGAAGTCAAAAAAGTTTCAAATAATATAAAAGGGGTCTAGGCAACAACAGCTAGCCTCTTAAAAGAAAATGTTATGATGTCACGCAAAATTGAGATAATGGAAAACCAACAGAGATATAGAAACTTGAGGTTTATGGGTTTGCCTCCCCTGTTGGATAAGGAGTTTCAAACCACAAGGGACCTGATTAAAGATATTTTCATTAATGTTTTTGAGTTGCCAGAGGAAAATCTTCTCTTTATTTCTCATGCTTACAGAATACCAGCAAAGACAGGATTTCATCCACATGAAGACACAGAGAAAAAAATCCACAGTTTTCATCACTTTGGCTTTTGAAACTGACCGGGATTTAGTAATACATCTCTCCAAGCTTAAAGCTCCTTTTCTTTATAAAACATATCAATTCTCAGTCTTTCCTCATTACTGCTTTTCCACTTAACAAAGAAAGAAAATTTTGGGGATACAGTCAAGACCTATAAGAAATGGGAGTCAAATTTCAATTGTTGGAACCAGCAAAGTTACGAGTTAAATATAAAAAGAATCAATATATCTTTTTTGACATTGACCAACTTGTAGCGTTTATTAGACAGCAGACCCAAAATGATTGTGAAGGTGCAGAATCACTGACTTTATCCAAAGAAGAAATGATAAATAGGAAGTTGTAGTGAATTTAAAGTGTTAATTCAGTAAGGAGATTAGTGCACTATGGGGGGAAAGATGGTTATTTCTAGTTTTTTTTAAGTAGTAACTAAGCAACCAGGAGAGAGATTATATGGCTATTTTTTTGCTAGGAGAAATTTAATGTTTCTTTTCATTTGGGATTAATCAAGTCTCGTTGCTATCACTGTGGTGTAATGAATAATCAATATAAAAGATACCCCCTACCTCGATTTGTTTGGACTTGACACGCCATACATACAATTACAATTATTCTCAATTTTTTTGTTTGTATTGTTTGTAACATTAAAGGTATATATACATATAAAAATCAATAAAAATATAATTAAAAAAACAAACAAAAACTGATTTATAAAAGTTTTTTCATCAGTTAACACTAAAAGAATATTTTTTAAATAACAAACAGCCACCAGAAGGTATCAGGAAAGGTATCCCCACATAAGAACTCTGGTCAAAAAAGAAATCTAACTTCTGCACCCCTCCCCCACTACAAGTGCCACCACGCAGGCATATATGAAAGCCATGGAACATGAGGTAAATGAACTATTAAAAGATCATTATTGGAATGAAAACCATGCTATCACTAAGGAAGAGAAAAAAAGCCCTAATGGAACTTGAAAATATGAGGGACATTATTATACATCCCGCTGACAAAGGTCAAGCTGTGGTCAACTGGGATGCTAATGATTACATTACTGAAGCAAATTCACAGCTTCAAAATAGAAACATAGAATCTGATGGCAGATAAGGAACGCTTGGCCCACCTAGTCTACCCATTTCCCTACCTGATGGATAAGCTGCAGATTCTAGTTAACCAACAGCTTAATTCCTCCAAACCCTCCACTAGGATTGTTTATGTCCGTCCCATGAATTATTGAATTCTCACACTGTTCTTGACTCCACAACCTCCTCAAGAAGGCTGTTCCATGCATTCACAACTCTTTCCATGAAAAAATACTTTCTGACATTACCTCTGAGCCACCTCCCCCATCTTCAAATTGTGTCTCCTTGTTCTTGCACATCTCTTCTTTCTGAAAGGTGCTACCCTCTTGGACTTTGTTAATTCCCTTGAGGTACTTAAAAGTTTCTAGCACATCCCCCCTCTCCCTCCTTTCCTCGAGGGCATACATATTAAGCTGCTTTAGTCTCTCTTCATATGTCTTCTGGTGCAGACACTGCACCATTTTGGTTGCCCTCCTCTGAACAGCCTCCACTCTGTTTATGTCTTTGCAGAGATGAGGTCTCCAGAACTACATGCAGTACTTCAGATGGGGTCTCACCAACTGTCTGTACAGATGGATAACAACTTCTTGTTTTCTACTGTTGATGCCTCTCCCTATGCATTCCAGTATACCTCCAGCCCTCCTTACTGCCTTCTCACTTTGCTTGCCCACCTTAAGGTCATCTGATATAATTACTCCCAGGTCCCTTTCCATTTTTGTTGTTGGTAGTATCTCAACCCCATTGTGTACTCTTCCCCTGGGTTTTTGTTTCCCAGGTGCATTACCTTGCACTTCTTTGCATTGAATCTGAGCTGCCATACATTTGACCATTCCTCCAACCTTGCCAAGTCCCTTTTCATCCGTTCCGCACCACCTTGTCTAGCAACCCTGTTGCAGATCTTTGTGTCATCTACAAAGAGACATACTTTTCCTTCCAGGTGCTCTCCAATGTCACTTATAAAGACATTAAAGAGGACTGGTACCAGTACTGAACCCTGCGGTATCCTGCTAATTACCTTCCTTTCTTCACTGTGAACACTGTTTACTATTACCCTTTGTGTCCTGCTGTCCAGAACAATAGAACAACAGGGAAGCAGGCTCCACTCACCGATATGCTCCTTAAACTTAGATACACTCCACACACAAAATAAGGGCACCACCCACCACATAAAATGAAAAAGCTGCATTTTATTGCCGAAATCACAGAAAGCAAAATACAGAAAACACAGCCAGGTGGCACATAGGTGCTACCCACTCGAAAAGGCCTGACCTGTTTGCACATGCGCGCTTCCTCAGGGACGGCCTTGCACCTCAAGTGAAAGACATAAATACATAATTATTTAAAGAAACAGTGGCATCTAGTGAAAAATAAATGTGATAAAATAATAAGAATTAGATAACACAACAGAGGTACAAAGACAATGTTCTGATACTATAAAAAATACCACTTATTAATATTTCTTTATAATATTTATTATATATGGCAATTTGTAATTAATACATATACCCCAAAGTAATATTATTGCTAGCAACCGAAGGACCACAGTCTCCAACAAATTTAGGTCATGCCTGCACTCCAAATAGTTAAAGAAGAAAATAAATAAATATAAAATAAAAAATAAACACTAAACAGTAGGGTGTATGACAATATTACATAATTTATCTTATTCAAAGACCCACTAAGGGTGCCCAAGGAAAGTGCTAAAAGGCATATTACTAACATTATGTCACATTTCTCTTAATAGTGGCATAACCTTGCCTTAAAGTGTACAAACATACAGGGTGAGAGGGAGAAAAAACTGAAAATGCTGAGTGATACATATATCAAAACACAGGAAATAATTCATTCTCAGTGTCACAATAATAACAACTTGCATTAGCACTTTTCATTTTGCAACTGTGGCCACACTGAAAGCCGAGAGAGAAGGAAATCACTTCTAGTGCACAACACACTTTAGAGAATACCAATTTTAAGTCCTATTTCTGATAGCCCTTTTTCAAATGTTTGAAATAGGGAGAGAGGTCAAAGTGGTCATTCCATCCTGGGGTAAAAATTGTCCCAAGGCGGAATGTCCAATATGCTTCTTTACATAATAGCTGATTTTCAAGGTCACCACCTCAGACACTAAGCTTGACTTCTTCAGTACCTGTGAATCTAAAGGAGTGTACACCTGTAGATATGCTCACATGTTTTTCTACAGCATTTAAGATCCCCAATCATATGTCACTAAGATCCTCACACACTCTCTGTTTAAGTGTACAAGACATTTTTCCTACATAAAAGAAATCACATGACTACATAGCTAGGTATACTACAAAACTGGTAGAGCAATTTATGAATTCCCATATCTTAAAAAAGTACATCAGTGTTAACTGATGCAAAAGACATAGTTTTCTCTATCACCTCCCAAAACGTGCAATGGCTGCAGTGGAAACAACCCCTAGGTTGTGGGGGGAGCCAAATCTGTGGTTGTCTGACCATGGGTTGCAAAGAATGAACCAGGTAGACAGAAAGGTTCTTGCCTCTTTGATATACAGTATGTGGTAAAGTGCCTGCTATTTCACCCAGTGCCACAACTGTATAAAGGATTGGCCAATGTTTATGTGTAATGGCCTCAACCTTTTTTGTGTTTGTACCATATGTAGTAATGAAATTAATCCAGTCAGACTCAGAACATGATTTGGGCTTATATTCTAAAAGCTTTTCCCTTGGTGTTTCTATAACATACATCTCAGCACTAGCTACATCTTCAGTGCTGTAGCCCCCTCGCCTTAAATCTGTCTGACATCTGTGACAATCTCATTTCAAAATCGGAAGTAGCAGAACAATTTCTTTTAACATGTAAAAACTGAGATCGAGGTATGTTCCTGATGGTGTGGCATGAATGACAACTTGATGCCATGAGAAATGTATTCAGATCAGTAGGTTTTCTAAGCAGATCAGTGGTGAAAGTCCCATCCAAATTTCTCATAATCCTAAGGTCCAAAAAATTGATCTCAGTTAAACTTTGTTGTAAAGAAAATTTCAGATTGCAATTAGACTAATGCAAATATTCAACAAACTCATGGAGTTCTACTGTTGTACCACACCATCAGGACATTGTTGATATAGCACCTCCAGAGGTCAATGCTGTTAAAGAAAGGATTGTTATTAACATCATAAATCACATTTCTTTCCCACTGTCCCAGGTAAAGTGTCGCATAATTTGGGGCAAATGTGGCCCCCCTGGCTGTAATATTTACCTGGTGATAATATTCCCCCTGAAAGTAAAACACATTATATTTTAAAACATGTTCTGCCAAGGTCACCAAGAAATCAATCTACTCACTCCCTAATTTGGTACATTCTTGCCACCACATTCACAGTGCCCCAAGGCCCCCATCATGGGGAATGTTAGTAAATAATGATTGTATATATAAAGACAATAAAATCCAATGTCTTTCTAGCTGCATTCCTTCACGAATGCCCTGAACCTCGGTACTATCCCTTACTTGCAATGGTAACCTGGGTACCAGGTCACAAATATGTGAATCCACATACTGTGATAGTGTTTCAGCAAGGGAACCAATACCCGAGACAATGGGCTGCCGGGGGGACACCGCAGACTTTTGTGGACCTTGGGGAGTGTGTATATGGTGACACAAACTGGATGAGCAACTTGAAGAAATGCAAAGGTACAGGGATACTGAACAAATATTTCTGCTCAGTATTCCCAAAAGAGGAGGGGGAAGTGCCAAATCCAATTAACAGAAGCACTCTTGATAGGGGGGTCAATCCCAGTCCTTTCATAGAAGAAAGGGTTCTGCAAGAACTCCTAAAACTGAAAGTGGACAAAGCAATGGGGTCTGATGGAATTCCCACCTCTGAATTCTAAAAGAATTAAGGGGTGAACTAGTGAAACCACTGGCTACTCTTTTTAATAAATCATGGGAGGATGGTGTGGTACCCGAGGACTGGAGGAAGGCAGATGTGATTCCCCTTCACAAAAGTGGGACCAAGACAGAGCAGGAAACTACAGACCTGTCAGTTTGACCTCTGTGGTAGGGAAAGTGATGGAGTCACTTCTGAAGGAAAGAATTGTTGACTACCTACAGGCCAGTGGGGCACCAGGACCCAACGCAGCATGGGTTCACAGTGGGAAAATCATGTCAGACGAATCTAATAGATTTCTTTGACTGGGTGACCAAAGTAGTAGACCAGGGAGGGGCTGTAGACATGGCCTACCTAGACTTTAGCAAGGCATTTGACACAGTCCCACACAAAAGATTAATAGTCAAATTAACCAGCCTGGGAGTGGGTCCCAGGGTGGTAGCCTGGGTAAAACATTAGCTGGACAACAGGACACAGAAGGTAACTGTAAATAGAGTCCACTCTGAAGAAAGAGGGGTTACTAGTGGGGTACCGCAGGGTTCAGTATTGGATCCAGTCTTTTTTAATGTCTTTGTAAGTGACATTGCAGAGGGACTGGAAGGAAAAGTATGCCTCTTTGCAGATGACACAAAGATCTGCAACAGGGTTAATACACAAGGAGGCATGGAAAGGATGAGAAGGGACTTGGCAAGGTTGGAGGAATGGTCAGAAGTATGGCAGCTAGGATTCAATGCAAAGAAGTGCAAAATAATGCACCTTTGAAACAAGAACCCAGGGGAAGAATACACAATGGGGGAAGGTAGTAACAACAACAAAAAAGGAAAGGGACCTGGGGGTAATCATATCAGATGACCTTAAGGTTAGCAAGCAATGTGAGAAGGCAGTAGGGAGGGCTGAGGGTATACTGGGATGCATAGGGAGAGGCATCACCAGCAGAAAACAGGAAGTTGTTATCCCTCTGTACAGACAGTTGGTGAGACCCCATCTGGAGTACTGCGTCCAGTTCTGGAGACCCCATCTCTGCAAGGACATAGACAGAATAGAGGCAGTCCAGAGGAGGGTGACTAAAATGGTGCAGGGTCTGCAAGAGAAGCCGAACGAGGGGAGACTAAAGGAGCTTAATATGTATACCCTTGAGGAAAGAAGGGAGAGGGGGGGACATGATAGAAACTTTTAAGTACCTCAGTGGAATCAACAAAGTCCAAGAGGGTAGCATCTTTCAGAAAAAGAGATGTGCAAGAACAAGGGAACACAATTTAAAGATGGGGGGGCAGTTCAGGGGCAATGTGAGGAAGTATTTTTTCACAGAGAGAGAAGTGGATGCATGGAACAGCCTTCCTGAGGAGGTTGTGGTGTCTAAAACAGTGGAAGAATTCAAGAATGCATGGGACAGACATAAGGCATTTCTTGTGGGGGGTAGGAAGAAATAGGCTGTTGGTTAACTAGGATCTGCAGCCTATCCTGTAAGTAGGGAAATGGGCAGACTAGATGGGCCAAGCGGTCCTTATCTGCCATCAAAGTCTATCTTTCTATGTTTCTATGGTGTAGTTATTCCATCCTGTTATGCCTGATGTAATGCTGCATCAATATTTCTTTTAAATATAAGAATTGGACCTAATCGCAGGGGGTTATAAAACAAAGGGTCTGAAAGCTGATGCCTTATTTCAGCGATGTACTCTGCTGTATCTTGGATGACAATAGCCCCCCTTTGTCCGCAGGTTTTATTGTTATGGCAGCATTATTCTCCAATTCTTTTAATGCTATCCTTTCCTGATGTGAAATGTTGCAAATGTGTTGTGCACTAGAAGTTATTTCCTCCTCTCCCAGCCTTCAATGTGGCCACAATTTCAAAATGAAAAGCGATAGTGCAAGTACTTATTATTGTGACATTGAGAATGAATTAATTCCTGTGTTTTGATATATGTAGCACTCAGCATTTTCAGTTTTTTCCTCCCTCTCACCTTCTATGTTAGTACACTTTAAGGCAAGATTATGCCACTATTAACAGAAATGTGACATAATGTTGGTAATATGCCTTTTAGTACTTTTCTTGGGCACACCAATGCACCCTTATGAGTGGGTCTTTGACTAAGATAAATTATGTAATATTGTCATACAGCCTAGTGTTTAGTGTTTATTTTTTATGTTATATTTATTTATTTAGTTTCTTGTTTAACTATTTGGAGTGCAGGCATGAACTAAGTTTGTCGGAGACTACGGCCCTTCTCTTGCTAGTAATAATATTACTTTAGGGTATATGAATTAATTACTAATTGCCATATATAATACTTACTAGAAAGAAGTATTAATAAGTGGTATTTTTTATAGCATGAGAACATTGTCTTTGTCCCTCAGTTGTGTTATCTAATTCTTATTATTTTATCACATATTTATTTTTCACTAGATGACACTGTTTCTTTAAATAATGATGTTTATGCCTTTCACTTGAGGTGCAAAGCCATCTCTGAGGAAGTGCACATTCACAAAACTGGTCAGGCCTTTTGGAATCGGTAGCACCTACGTGGCACCTGGCTGCATATTTCTGTATTTTGCATTCTGTGATTTCGGTAATAAAACACAGCTTTTTCATTTTATGCGGTGGGTGGTGCCCTTATTTTGTGTGTGGAGGGTATCTAAGTTCAAGGAGCATATCGGCAAGTGAAGCCTACTTCCCTGTTGTTCTATTGGCTTTTTCAGTGTATGCTCACCACGACACTGCTCTTGGTGCACAGTAAGTAGTTTTTACTATTCCCTTTTTGATATATTGGGGTAAAGCTGCTACTGTCATGTCCTCTAAACTTGAGGACCTGCATGTAGGTGCTACTGGTTCTCACACCTTTAGTGCGACTGTTTTTTCCGGCATTGGTGAAAGCAACCCATTTTTAAACGTAACTCCTGATTCAGACATAGCCCTTGCAGTTGATGAACAAAATACAACTGGTACAGCTAGCCAGGTTGAATCTCCAGTCAGCATTTATACAATTTATTATGAATTTGAAAAACTGACATTAGGAGGAAGAATAATTTATTGGAACCTGACTAGCCTGAGAGTACTGAAGTGGCCAGGATATGGCCTCGATTGGGCAGCTTTCAAAAGTGACTGGGAGAATCAGATGCAGGCAGCATCAGAATTATTTCAGCTTTGCATTATCTGTGACTACAGGAATCAGCAGGTTGAGGTGGAGGCACTTTTGGGGCATAAAGAAACAGCGTTTCTGGCATTTAAAGAAGGCCCTGAATTTTCTGATTTAGAAAATAAATTAAAAGCTGCAATAGTGAAACAAGATAAGTGCACACGCACTGTGAAGCTCCGGAAGTTTGAAAGGGATAGATTAGATTATCTGAACAATCGGGTGTTTACCTGGAAAGGTTCTGAATTTGTATCGGGACAAAATAAGATCCAGAAAAAACAGAATAACAATAAAAGAAGCCAGAAATCTATTCTAAAGAGGAGAAACACAAGTTTTCATTCAACATCAGAATCAGAATCATTTGAGGAGCTTTCTTTAGATCAATAGTTCTTAGACATTGTCACAGTGAGCCTCCCCAGATCCATGGAAAAGATTTTGAGCCTCCCCCAAAAACTGAAATAATCTTGGGCCTCCCCAATGAAAAATACCATACTGTACTTTGCACAGTACACCATGAATAAACTGAAACCCCTTTGAACACTTGGCTCACATTCAGTTATTTGTCTTACACTGATGTGGAACCTTTTAAAAAGAGCTTCTGTGCTCAAAGGTGTTATCTAAATAACAAATAAATAAAATAAACAAATATTATTATTCCTCTTACTGTAGCCCCCCCCCCCACAGGCCAGACTACTTGCTCCACTATTTTCATTCTTGAATCATTGTTACCCCTTGTTGCAGTACCTTCTTTGTTTCCTTTCTATATGAAATAACCTTCCTACATACTTTGTCTCTCCCTCTCCTTCCCTGTTCCTAAGCAATTTCTCGGATTACTTTGCTCCTTTCTGCTATTGCTCTTAGCACTTCTATGCTCATCCCTTGTATTTGGGCTGTTCTGCCATCAGTCTACAAATTGATCAATTACCACCACTCATTAGTTTATTGTTCATATTTGTTTGCACTATTGTTCATTGTGTATTTCTTAATTGTTTTGCAGTTACCTTTTGAAATTTATTCACTCCCTACCCTTCCCCGGTAAACCTGAAACAAGCCTTCACTCATTCACCTTCCCTTGTCACTTATTACTAAATAAATACATAAAATCCACTTACTATTATCCTCTTTCAATTTTCTTCATCTCTTCATACAAAACATATAAAACCCAAAATTTAAATGCAGTACTTTTTCAGACTTGCTTGAGCCTCCCCTGGAACAGGTTGGGGCCTCCCCAGGGAGGCTGACCTCACCATTTGAGAACCCCTGCTTTAGATGAAGAAGAAACAACACAAGTAGAGAACTCAGACGGTTGGTACACCTGGCTCATTTTGGCCCTACAGAACAAGAAGGGGGGGGGGATAGAGCCTGTCAGCATACAGAACAGGAAGCTAGTCGGGGCAACAGGCACAATACCAAAACAATGGATCAGGGGCAAGAACAAATAAATATTATTAACCTGTCAAGTACAATACTATCACAAAAACAAACATCAGTTTTAAGTAAAGGGCTTAGATTTGTCCCCACATGTATGACCAGTAAGTTTGATACATACTTGGATTTGAAAAAAATGACTAGGAAATTGAGTCTAAAATCATTTTATAATAAAAGGAAAACAGGGTTAAATACTGAAGTGGCCCTTTTTGAAAATGATTCTAATAAAGCACAAATAGAACAAGCCCCTTTGGAAGGTTCGAGTGACTCAATGGATTTGATGGATTTAAGTATATATGATTTGGAAAATGTGGAAACCCAAGACCATGAGATAATGAATTGAAATACAACATTAAATAACTTTTGTCCAGGATCCATTTTCAACCCCCAACCCTCCACAGCAGTTTATACCATTGTGCAGGCCTGCCTTAATGAGATCAATAAGTTGTATGAAGAGGAAAACATTGGACACTTTTGCAACATTTCACATCAGGAGAGGACAGCATTAAAAGAATTGGAGAATAATACTGCCATAACAATAAAACCTGTGGACAAAGAAGGGGCTATTGTCATCCAAGATACAGCAGATTACATCACTGAAATAAGGTGTCAGCTTTCATTTAAAAGAAATGTTGATGCAACATTATATCAAGCATTATGGGATGGAATAATTACACCAAGTACCTATGCATTTCTTCAAGTTGCTCATCAAGTTCATGCCACCATATACGCACTCCGCAAGGTCCACAAAAGTCTGCAGTGTCCCCCTGGGAGGCCCATTGTCTTAGGTATTGGTTCCTTTACTAAAACACATTCACAGTATGTGAATTCACATATTTGTGACCAGGTACCCAGGTTACCATCATACATAAGGGATAGTGCCGAAGCTCTGGGAATTCTTGAAGGAATCCAAATAGAAAGAGATTGGATTTTAGTGTCTTTGGATATACAATCATTTTATACTAACATTCCCCATGTTGGGGGTCTTGGGGCTCTGCAAATGTGGTGACAAGAATGTACCAAATTAGGGAGTGATCAGATTGATTTCTTGGTGACCTTGGCTGAACACATTTTAAAATATAATGTGTTTTACTTCTAGGGGGAATATTATCACCAGGTAAAGGGTACTGCCATGGGGACCACATTTTCCCCAAATTATGTGAAACTTTACCTGGGACAGTGGAAAAGAAATGTGATTTATGATGTTAATAACAATCCTTATTTAACAGCATTGACCTCTGGAGGTACTATATCGACAATGTCCTGATGGTGTGGTGCAGTACAACAGTAGAACTCTATGTGTTTGTTGAATATTTGCATAAGTCTAATTGCAATCTGAAATTTTCTTTACAACAAAGTTTAACTGAGATAAATGTTTTGGACCTTAGGAATCGGGATTATGAAAAATTTGAATAGGACTTTCACCACTGATCTGCTTAGAAAACCTACAGATCGGAATACATTACTTATGGCTTCAGGTTGTCATCTGTGCGACACCATCAGAAACATACCTCGATCTCAGTTTTTACATGTTAAAAGGAATTGTTATGCAGCTTCCAATTTTGAAATGAGATTGTCACAGATGTCAGACAGATTTAAGGTGAGGGGCTATGCACTGAAGATGTAGCTAGTGCTGAGAAATATGTTATACAAACACCAAGGAAAAAGCTTTTAAAATATAAGCCCAAATCATGTCCTGAGTCTGACCAGATTAATTTCATTACTACATATGGTACAGACACAGAAAAGGTTGAGGGCATTATACATATACATTGGCCAGTCCTTTATACGTATGTGGCACTGAGTGAAATAGCAGGCACTTTACCACATACTGTATATCAAAGAGGCAAGAACCTTTCTGACTACCTGGTTCATTCTTTGCAACCCATGGTCAGACAACCACAGATTTGGCTACCCCCACCACCTAGGGGTTGTTTCCACTGCAGTCATTGCAAGTTTTGGGAGGTGATAGAGAAAACTAAGTCTTTTACATCAGTTAACACTGATGTAGTTTTTGAGGTACAGGAATTCATAAATTGTTCTACAAGTTCTGTAGTATACCTAGCTACATGTTCATGTAATTCCTTTTCTGTATGAAAACTGTCTCGTACACTTGAACAGAGAGTGTGTGAGCATTTTAGTGATATAACGACAGAGGAATCTTCAAAATGCTCTAGCAAAACATGTGAGCATATCTACAGGTGTACGCTCCTTTAGATTCATAGGTATTGAAAACGTCAAGCTTAGTGTCAGAGGTGGTGACTTTGAAAATCAGCTGTTATGTAAAGAAGCGTATTGGACATCCAGCCTTGGGGCAACTTTTGCCGCAGGACTGAATGACCACTTTGACCTCTCTCCCTATCTCAAATGTTTGAAAAAGGGCTATCAGAAATAGGACTTAAAATTGGTATTCTCTAAAACGTGTTGTACACTAGAAGTGATTTCCTCCTCTCCCAGCCTTCATTGTGGCCCACAACTGTAAATTGAAAAGTGCTAGTGCAAGTAGTTATTATTGTGACATTGAAAATGAATTAATTCCTGTGTTTTGATATATGTACAGTAGTAGCACCAAATTTGTCAAGCAATTTTGTGAGATTCCCGTATTTATCCTTCACAAAATTTAGGGGAAAAAATCCTATAAAATTCTTTTTGTTATACCTACAGAAAGAGGCCAGTTCCTATTACAGTGCTTAAGTGCCATCTGGTAGATTTTCAACTACACTATCAGATGAGACAACCCTCTCTGGGTAGCAGTGAACACACCAACAAACAAAACAAAATCTCTAACTACAGTAAATGTTTCACAATTCTCAATAGGGATTTTTAAAAATCCTTAAAAATCCTCTGACTAATTTGGTGCTACTACTGTAGCACTCAGCATTTTCAGTTTTTTCTCCCTCTCAACCTGTATGTTAGTACACTTTAAGGCAAGATTATGTCACTATTAAGAGAAATGTGACATAATGTTGGTAATATGCCTTTTAGTACTTTCCTTGGGCACAGCATTGCACCCTTATGAGTGGGTCTTTGACTAAGATAAATTATGTAATAATGTCATACATCCTATTGTTTAGTGTTTATTTTTTATTTTATATTTATGTATTTATTTATTTTATTGTTTAACTATCTGGAGTGCAGGCGTGACCTACATTTGTCGGAGACTACGGCCGTTCTGTTGCTAGTAATATAATTTCTTCGGGATACATGTATTAATTACAAATTGCCACATATAATAATTATTAGAAAGAAGTATTAATAAGTGGTATTTTTTATAGCATCAGCACATTGTCTTTGCTCCTCTGTTGTGTTATCTAATTCTTATTATTTTTATCACATATTTATTTTTCACTAGATGACACTGTCTCTTTAAATAACAATGTATTTATGTCTTTCATTTGAGGTGCAAGGCCGTCCCTGAGGAAGTGCACATGCGTGAAACTGGTTGGGAACTTTGGAGTGGATAGCACCTGTGGTTCTGTGATTTTGCCAATAAAATGCAGATTTCTTATTTTATGCGTGGAGTCCTATTATCCAGCCAATTGTTTACCCAGGCTACTACTTTGGTACCCACTCCAAGGCTGACTAACTTGTATATTAATTTTTTGTGTGGGACTGTGTCAAATGCCTTGCTAAAATATAGGTAGGCCATATCCACAGCCCCTCCCTGGTGTACTACTTTGGTCACCCAGTCAAATAAATCTATTAGATTCATCTGATGTGACCTTCCCAGTGTGAATCCATGCTGCATTGGGTCCTGTGCCCCACTGACTTCTAGGTACTCAACAATTCTTTCCTTCAGAAGTGATTCCATCATTTTCCCTACCACTGAGGTCAAACTAGTCTGTAGTTTCCTGCCTCTGCCCTGCTCCCACTTTTGTGAAGTGGAATCACATCCACCATCCTCCAGTCCTCAGGTACCACCCCATCCTCCCATGATTTGTTAAAAGAGTAGTCAGTGGTGTCACTAGTTCTACCCTTAGTTCTTTTAAAATTTGGGGGTGAATCCCATTAGGCCCCATTTCTTTGTCCACCCTCAGTTTCAAGAGTTCTTTCAAAGACTTTTCTTCTGTGAATGGACTGGTATCAACCCCTGTATCCAGAATGTTTCTCTTGTTTGGTTTAGGTACTTCCACCCCTCTTCTGTTGTGAATATTGAGCAGAAATATTCATTCAGTATCCCTGCTTTTTCACTGCCACCCTCTGTCCACATTCCCTCCCTTTGTTAAGTCTCCGTATCCCTCCCTTGGTCTTTCTTCACTCCCTAAAGTACCTATAAAAGGTTTTATCCCCCTTCATAACAGAACTGGCTATCTTTTCCTCGGTTTGGACCTTTGCTATTCTGACTGCCTTCCCTGCCTCCTTCTGCTTCTGCTTTAACAGATAAAGTTCTGTGTCCTGCTCCTTCTGTGTTTTCTTAAATTTCCTGAATGCTATACTTTTCTCCTTAACCTTCCCTGCCACCTCTTTTGAGAACCTTTGTGGATTTTTCCTTTTTTGTTTTATTGATTCGCTTCACACAAAGGCTTGTTGCCTCTGTAATGGCTGTGTTAATTATGCTCCACTGTTCCTCCACCCCTCCTTCTTGCCTGTTTGCTAGTGCTTTTCTGAGGCACTCATTTTTCCAAGATCAGCCCTCCTAAAGTCCAATACTCTTGCTTTTGTATGGCTTGACTTTACGACTGTGCATATTGTGAACCACACTGCTTGGGGTCGTTTGTTCCCAGATGGCTACCCACTTCTAAATCTGGGATCCTTTCTCCATCCCCATTTGAGGGTACCAGGTCTAAGATTGCTCTCTCCCAAGTGGGTTCCAATACTAGCTGTCTGAGGCATGCCCCCTTGTAGGGCATCAAGAATGACCCTGCTCCTGGATGTGCCTGCAGCAATGGTGTTCCAGTTAACATCTGGCATATTCAGGTTCCTCATTAACAATATCTCCCCTTTTTCTGCCATTTTAAGGAAGTCTTCTATCATTTTGCTGTCCACTCCCTCCCCCTAAGATGGGGGTCTGTACACAACTCACATGTGGAATGTGGTGCCATTTCCTGTCTCCAGGGTGACCCATAGTGAATTGTCTACTTCATGTTTACTCTTCAGTGCTGTTGCCTTAATCCCTTACCGTACATAGAGAGCTACTCCTCCTCCTCTTTTACCCTCCCTATCCCTCCTGCATTCTATCTCCTACTTGACAGTGAGCCTACACCACAAATCATGAGATGTATTACAATGTTGGTGCAACTGGCACTAGATGCAAAATGGATCACAAAAATTTCACAAACAAAAAAACTCAGTGTGGAGGGGTTGTGGGATAACAGATGGACCAGACACCGAACTTCAGGTTCAACTCACAATCTCCATGTGATGTTTATTCAAAATACAGGAAATAAGCTTCTGCATGCCATATTCCTTCTTCAGTACATCAGTTTGCAGCAACAGACTATGCATGTCCTTTCTCTGCACCTAGCCAACACCTGCTGTCATTGATCTCTCATCTAACCACTTTTCAGTGAAAACCCTTCATCCCTATATGGGCCCTGTTTGCTTGGGTAGTGGGGTTTCAAAAAGAAAAACAAAATAAGCTAAAAACAAAGAATCTCAGTGCAAAAACACTATCATACATACTTCCATAATGCAAAGCATCATGGGATATATGCAAATCACCATGAAATTTCAAATTGTTGAGTTTACAGCAATTTACATGCATTTTAAATAGCACAAATAACTTAATTTCTATAAAAGTATCCTAGTACTTTTTACCATTATCAAAAACACCTAGGCCCAGATATTCAAAAGGGTTGCTCATGGTGCAACAGTGTTGCACCATGCACAACCCACTGATGCACTCTGGGGCGATATTCAAATGGAAATTGTGCCTGGCACAATTCCCGATGCACTGGAGTGCATCAGTAATGTATGCAGGTGCAGGTAAGGGGGGCGTG
Organism: Neoceratodus forsteri; assembly: GCA_016271365.2. Lineage (NCBI taxonomy): Eukaryota > Metazoa > Chordata > Ceratodontiformes > Ceratodontidae > Neoceratodus > Neoceratodus forsteri. The sequence continues at coordinate 94,908,322 of CM028130.1, read as the reverse complement.
CCCATGAATACTCTGCACATCCCAATATTCAGCCCGGGATGTGCTGAGCCATGCATGCACAACTCCTACTTGCGCCACACAAAGTTGATCCAAAAAAAAAGGGGCAATGGCTGGCCACCCACAGGTGAGCTGCCATATTTCAGGGTGCAACACGGCAGCTGCCACCTGTGGATGACCACCAGAGCTCCGGCTGCACCTCCATGGTGGCACCCCCCATGCCCGATCATGGGCATTGATATGAAAAAATAGAATCCTATATTCCTGGTGGTCCAGTGGACTGCTGTCAGCCCGATCGTGGGCTTAAGTAAAATAATAAAGATTCCTATATCCTAGGTGGTCCAGTGGAGCCCCCCTTTCCACCTGCCCACTGATCCCCACCACCCCGCTCCCCCATCAGCGGTGGGCGGCAGCATCCCTCCTGCCTGCCGCCCTGCTGCCCACCAACTGACACCGTTGGTAGGGCTGCACACCCATTGGCTGAGCCAATGGGCATGCAGCCTACTGACAGTGTCAGTTGATGGGCAGCAGGGTGGCAGGTGGGTGGCGGGGGAGCGGGGCAGTGGGGATAAGTGGGCTGGTGGGAAGGGGGGTTTGCTGGACTACCAGGGATATAGGAATCTTTATAATTTTACTTAAGCCTGCAATTGGGCTGACAGTGGTCCACTGGACCACCAGGGATATTGGATACTTTATTATTTTTCAAATGCCCAGCGTTCGGGCTGTGGGGCACGTTGCCACACTGCACAGGGCGTTGGTCCCTGATGGCTGCTGCTTGGCAGGGTGCCAGGCGCAAGTTGCTGTGTTCAGCGCATCTGCATGCAAATGGGGCCATAATGACATGCAAATGACCCCATTTGCACCTTGCATACATTATGGCCACTTGCACTGGCACAGTGCCACTCCGTCATGTGCACTGCGGGTGGCCAGGGTGCGATATTCAACGATGCTGAGCCAATGAAACTGATTAATTGCTATTTGCTATATTATATTTGTTTCCATGCCATTTATTAATGTAATTTACTTATACTTCATACTGTAAGTGTTTAGTTGTGATTCTTGTTCTATGGTGTATGTCTGTGTTTTGTCCTAAGCACTTTTGCATTGGAGCACTTTCTGCATGACTAAGTTTGCACTTTACACTAGGCACTTTGTCATTGAAGTGTGTATGTCCCTTTAAATGGTGCACGTAAATGTAATGGTGCTTCAAAGCAACACATGTTTTGAAGAAGGTGTCATTTGTGATGTTGAAATGTAAACAATGTGTGTCTGTTCAAGTATTTGGCCGGCCATTAGTCCACGAAGTCTGAATCGTGAAACTTGTGCTTTCTGTAGCTAATAGACTGTGTAGTTTTATTCTGGCTTGTACCATGACCTGTGAGCCATGAGCCAATGCTTGAAGACTGCTGCTGCAATATTTTATTTTTAAATAAATATGCTGTTAAATTCTTTAAACTGGAGGAGTGCTGACCATGTCTTTTTCTTTTGAATTGGAGTGTCTATGAACTGAATTCTTGGTATGGTGCAGCCTCATTTTCAAATACTGGTTACGTTGCAAATTAGAAATGTTTGAGCAGTGCCTTTTGTGAGATATATTATAGTGGCGAGGTCGGGCCACTAAAGTTAGGGTTCAGATGTCACTTCTATGTTAATGTCAAACTTTTGTACATTAATAACTTTGGACCCATTCAACAGAGTTGTCTGAAATTTGGTATGGAAGGTGGGGCATGGTAGATCTCTTGCCAAATTTTGTTTTGGTCAGATGTATGGTCTTTCTATACGAAAATGCTGAACAATGCAAAATGATCTGTTTTTGGAGGCAGCTTTTGGGATTTTTGATGTGGCCCTGCACAGCTGCCGTGTAGCATGCTATTCTGCAAGATGGCTCGTTTGAAAGAGCTTTAGTGGCCGAACATGCCGCTTTTCATTTGGTGAAATAATATTAAGGCATTCAAAAGTTATGCCACTTTGAAGTTCACATTATAAGTCAATGAGAAAATTTATATGTATGTTTTGTGAACAAAGAATGGGGTTCTGGCCATATGGTCCCACCTGGCAATCAAAGAATTTGAAGCCTCGAAGTTAAAAAATCTTTGTCCCCGTGAATTCTTTGATTGCGAGTTCTGCCATCTTGTTGTTAGTTTTCCAATCAGAAAAACACAAATATCTCAGCTCAGGGGTCACTCCTGAAGTAAACCTTGGATGGGTTTTATTCAGGGGCTCTGATCTATTGAGAATTAGAAGCTTTTAAAATCTCTGATCGCTGCTAGCTAACGATCTTTGATCGTGAGCCTGCAAATTCTTTGATCACGAGATTCTTTGATCATGATCTTCCATCGTGACCTAAATAAACAAATATCTTGGCTCAGGGGTGGGCTAGAGACACAAATGAGGGTGGGTTTTAATCAGGGGGCTTTGTTCTATCAAGGCATGCCATTGGTTCAGTTCAAATCAGTGACAAAGTTGCGTTTCTGCATTTTAAATTCTTTGGTCATGAGCGTGCAATTTCTTTGATCGCGAGCCTGCAAATTCTTTGATCGTAAGATTCTTTGTTCGCAATCATGCATCGCAAGTGAGGGACAAGATGGCCAGATTAAAGATTCTAATTTCTTATCCCAGGGGTGTCCTAGGAAGACAAATGAGGGTGGGTTTTGCTCAGGGGGTTTCATTCTGATGAACCATTGCAGTGGTTTACCACAGTTCTTTGTATTTTTTTAATTACAGCACTTTTTATTCTTTGATCATGAGTCTGCAAATTTTTTGATCATGAGAATGCAAATTCTATGATTGCAAGATTCTTTGATCGTGATCGTGCATTGAGAGTGAAGATGAGATGGGCAGATTAAGAAATAAATTTTCTCAGCCCAGAGGTGCCCTAGGAAGTCAAATGAGGTTGGGTTTTGCTCAGGGGGCTTCATTCTGTCGAACCATTTTGGTGGTTTACCGCAATTCCTTAAATTGTTTTGATTTATAGCATTTTTTTATTCTTTGTGCGTGAGCCTGCAAATTCTTTGATCACAAGATTCTTTGATCATGATCTTTGATTGCAAAATAGGGACAAGATGGCCAGATTTTTTATGATGGAATAGATAGAGAAATTTTACCAATCTTTAACATTTAATATCTTAGAAACAGTTTAATCTTTTTACTTGAAATTTGGAGGGTGTTTACGACATGTCCTGTGTATGTAAATTACAGTGTTTAAGTGCTGGAAAGTATTTTTGTGGCGTAGATATGGCGTGGCGCAGTTTACGTTCTGCTGACAGCATTTTCTTGTGGTTGTGGCTTGAAATTGATAGGATACCTTGCCTTAGTGTCATGGATGTAGTTCTCAGTTGTTGTGTGTGTTAAAGGGGACAGGAACAGGTTAATAAGCTTACTTAAGCAATAAACCACAACAGTGTGTGGGTGATGCTGGATTTACCCATGCCTGACATGGTTCAGTCACAAGGCCACAGGCTGAGTGACCAAACCTTGCCAGGCGTGGCTACACCCAGCATCACCCACACCCTGGAGTGGTTTATTGCGATTATACAATGTCCCCTTCACTTACTGTAAGATACAATTAAATAAAAACATATTTTTTGGTCATTTTCACTAGTTTTTATTAATTTGATTGTTGCATCAAAAAAAATAGTTCCCCACTGCTGAGTAGAATATTGCCCTTTATGTGTGTAACAGAAGACCTTGTGATGGTTTAGTTTTTGTTGTTGTTATTGTTATCAACCCCTACCCCACAGAAGACCCTTAGGCTCTGACAGACACATCACAAAAAAGATCCTGTCATTAGCAGTTTATTTTGTTGACTGTGACAGCATACCTGACTGCCGCAGCACTGAAGCATTGTTTCAGTAGTGGGAATGTTGGAGATGCCTAATAGGACTCTCTCTCTCTCTCTCAAAAACAATGTTTTTTTTCTGTACAGGTACAATACAGTGAGCTAATATCACTATTTTGTGTGTGTGTGTGTGTCTCTCTCTCTCTTTCTCCTGTGGTGGGGAGCTGGAAATGCCAACAGTGGCCTGGGAGACGGAGACAGCGAAGAGTACTAGAGATAGAGAGAGACAGACAGAAGAACACAGGAACAGTGTTTTTATTTGCCTTTTTTAACAGGGAAAATATGCAGCAATCAGTGTATTGAAGACGCTAATGCTTCTCTCTCTCTCTCTCACTTGTGTGGTGGTGAACGGGAAACACATCTAATCAGCAGCTCTGTTGGAGCAAGTTTTATTCTGTGAGTCAATGGAAGAAGTATGAAAGTCTTCCTCAGTGCTGCAAGTGGGCAATCACAGGTGTATTTTTGCTGCTGTCATTGTTCAAGTGTACAGTTTACATTTAAAAGATATAGTCACCTGTTAACAGTTTGCACAGCATTCTGATTGCTTGCAGGAGGCTAATGTTGTGACTGAATGCTTGTGTGCTTGAAGTATCGGGCTGGTGTTGGGTCGATACGACTGCAGCGCTTTCAGAGGAAGGGGTGTGATATGTGGGTTTCAGTTGTGAGAGAGCCGTAGTCTTGTAGTTGTATGACTCGGGCCATTTTGGTTTTTTCTTTTATTCATATCCAGACAGTTACATATAATTTACTGTTCCAACAGCTGTGAGTCCCAAGGAAGGGGGGAGAACACAGAATCCTGGTCTGATTTTGGCCAGCGTTCAATCGCAGTTTAGTGGGTATATAAAATGGCAGCTCTAATGTTTTGATTTATTGGGTCGGATGATTTTTTTGAACATGCAGCTGACTGGCACCTTTGCCATTGGTAATGCCAGGATTTACCACGGCTGAAAGCTGCCAGTCAGCCAATCAGGAATGAGAGTTATAGGACCCCATTGCATAATAATAGATACAAACAGCTTAATTTGACTAATAAATGCATCTAAAAGCCTTTTTTTGTATCTCATCTTTTTCTTTTTTGTATGTTGTGATTTTGCCCTTCCTTGACTGGTCTGCCAAAACACAAGGTTCTGAACTTGCTCGTGTTAACCAAACTCTGAGACATCATTTTTTTAAAGATGAAGTGACACTGGTTAATACCAGGGAACGAGTATGCCCGTTCATGGAGAAGCAAGCTGTTTTTAGACAGAGTGTGCAAGGAAAGCACATCATTATGAAGCTGAAGTAGTGCTTGAATAAAAGAAGGGGGGTACACATGTCAGACTGAATTGGATGGCTTTTTTTTTAATTCTTGCAGCACCGAAGATCTAAAGAGCCTTCTACCTCTACTAACCCTGTCTGCTGTATATTCTGTTATTTAGTCTTTATGCTGCTGACCTTCCTGTGACAGGGTTGTTGCTGCTTCTCTGACCCCTTTCAAGGCTCTCTCTCTCTCTCCCTCCACACACTCCGGATGAAACAGAAGTTCTCTAAGGTGATTTTAAAAAAAAGAAAAAGAAAAGGAAAGGAAATGGGAGGGTGCATCTCCTGTATGTGATGGTTTAGACACTCGCTTCCCTCCCGTAGTTATGAAAATGACTCTATGCATGCTTAAAGAAAGTGTTGGAATACATGCAGGAGTTAGAGTGTTCAACTCTGCTTCAAAACACTGAGAGGTTCCAACTGAAATTTAGCAAGCCTGAGGTATGATGTGCAAAAAGTAAGAAAACAGCTCACGGTAACTGATCACACTGCTGCGTCATTTCGGGTTCAAACAAATCCTTCCTCAAGTGACATCCCTTGGTCTTGTTAAAATTTACAGAACAAAGGGAAATATACGGTAATCTGTCACGCACTTTAAGGAAAACTGCCTGTTCTTCTTGATTGTCTAGCATCTGATGTGGCTAATTAAAATGACTTTTGAAAAATTGTTTCACTGTTTTTTCTCAGTGACTGCTGTTCCAGAAGTTGGGTTCTTGCACTAAAGTTTCTGTAAAATGCTGTTGCACTGCAGCGCTTATTTGGTTTCATTTCACTCTGCATAGGACATGTATGCTTTTGTTTGGCCTTTATTCATGATTTATACCAGTCTGCTCAGCCTTCTTCATTTTTCACAAGATGTTTTTTTTTTTCATTTTGACAGAGCTAATAAACAAGAAATATCTGCATAACTACACTTCCTTAGAGGGGTGGCAAGTGTCTAAACTCTCACACACGCAATCTGCTGTCCCCCATCCCCCAAAAGACCTCATTCATTTTTGTTTTCTCTTTTTTTCTAATCACCTCAGAGAACCGCCACCTCATCCAAATTGTGTGGAAGGAGAGAGAGTCTTGAGAGGAAGCAGAGAAGCAGCAGCAACAACCTCATTACAGAAAGGTTCTTCCTTTGAACTCTGATTGCCTGAAGCAGTACAAACACTTTCCTGGCAAAAGTTACATCCACGTGCTACCGAGTCATCCCTGTTCCCATTGATTGTGCTATTTTCCCCACAGTGCTATTTAGCATTGGCCATGAGATCAGCAGATGGCATAGCCCTCCTTTGGCTGGTTTCCTCTTGGGTTGGTTGGGCATGGTAGCGGCAGGGGAAATTGCTATAGTAAGAATTGATGCATATGTCAGAAGCATAAAGGCTGAAAATGGATAGCAGGCAGGAGTTCTAGTTATCAGAGGTAGATGGCTCTTCAGATCCTTGGCACTGCAAGTTGATAGAATGTAACAGAAATGGCATCAGTAAATAATTTGTAATTGTGTAAAAACATTTTTGAAAATACCTGCCGTTACAGTCTGACATCTCTGCGCCCCCCCATATCTTACATTAAAGCACTGCTAATCAGATAATTCTGATACGTGGTTTTCCTTGAACTTGCCTTCTGAGAACTGCACCTGCTTTTGAGAGCGTGGCTGCTCGTCACTTGCTATTACATCAGCACAATCATTTATGTCATGGATAAACAGCCTCACTCACTTTCCAAATGGCAAAACCGGAAAGGTAAATGGAGAGGAAACATTGACAGCCATATTGGTAAAATCCTTTGATTTATGGATGGGCCGACAACCTCAATGCACACCATGATGCCTGTTGGTGGGGGCAGGGTGGGTGGGTGCAAGGGTGGCAACCCTAATATCAAATTTCCTCAATTTTGTTGCTGTAGAACAACCTAACTGATGCATTAATGAAGTTTTTGCACAGAATATATATATATATATATATACATATATATACATATGTATATATATAGTACACACACACATATGTACTGGTGTTCCTACTTTGGTCCACGCCTTTGTTAACTCCCGCCTTGACTACTGCAATGCCCTTTATTTTGGGCTACTGGGGGTTGATATTCACCGCTTGCAGCTAGTACAGAATGTGGCAGCCAGGCTATTGACTGGTTCTTCTAGGGCCAGTCATATAACGCCTGTGCTCCGCGGACTGCACTGGTTGCCAATATGTTGGTGAATCACCTTCATGGTCAGTTTGCTGACCTATAAGGCCCTACACGACCACTGACCTTGCTACCTGAAAGATCTCCTTAGTCCCTATTGTCTCTCCAGCCCTCTCCGATCCACTGACGAGGGATTGCTAGAGATTCCCAGGGTTTGTTTAAAGACCTCTAGGGCTAGATCTTTTAGTTTTATGGCCCCAACCCTGTGGAATTCTCTACCTCATCAGGTGCGAGATTGCCCGACTGTCCAAAGCTTTAAGGGGGCATTAGAAACACATCTTTTTAGCCTTGCATATAATGATTTTTAAATTTGTGCTGCCTTGCATTAATTTTAATCATTGTTTTATTTATTCATTGATTTTTATTATGTTATGTACAGGTGCCTTGGTTTTGGAAAGGTGCCTTTTTATAAGTAAAGTTTGATTTGATTTGATGTATATATGTATATTATATATATATATATATATATATATATGAGGCAAAAAACTCCATTTAATGCATCAGTTAGGATTGTTCCACAGTGACAAAAGTGAGGAAATTCATTGTTAGGGTTGAAAGCCCCACTTGGACCCCTCAGCCCACCCCCCCAACCGGCACTGGGGTGCGCATTGGGGTTGTTGGCCCTAACTCTCATCCCATCACATATGTAAACAAGCAGAGGTATAGGAGAATGGGGTGAGAGGTAGGACTGATGACCCCAATGTGCACCCCGATGCTGGTTGGAAGGTGGGCTGGGGGGCTCCAAGGGGGGGCGTTCAACCCTAACACCAAATTTCCTTGCTTTTGTCTCTGTGGAACAACCCTGACTGATGCATTAAACTGTGTTTTTGCCTCTAATTTCCCTTCTTTTTGAGAATGAGGATGATAAATAGTGAATGGAATGCGGTGGTGGGAGCAAGGGGCCATTCGGGCCCCATGCTCCCACCACATGATGTCCTGTTACATAGTAATAGGAACTGCAAAGCAAACACAAGCAGCAACAGTTACACACATGGTAAAGTAAATGTAAATAGTAAAGCAAACATTAATAGAAACAAAAGTGTAAAGTGACGCCGAAGTGAACAGTGATGTAAACGGACACAGAAGCATGTACAAAAACGCAACTGGTAATACGCACAGTGATGGTACTGGTACTGTAGACACAAATATTAAGTGTTACAGCAACAAGAATGCCAAAGGTAACTGAAATGAAAATGCAAACGGAAGTACGCACGTAAACTCAAACCGTAACGCGCACAGGCACAGTACTACAATTGTAAACACAAATGGTATAGTTAAAATGAAAAATAATGCCAAAGGAAACAGAAATGTAAACATGAACACAAACACGTATGTAAACGCAAACTGTAACATGCACGGTCACTTTACCACAATTGTAAACACAAATGGTAATGGTAACAGCAACAATAACACCAAAGAAAACAGAAAAGCAAAAGGAAATGCAAGCACATATGGAAATGCAAACTGTAATGTGCATGGGCACAGTAACGCAACAGGAAGCACAAATGGTAACAGTTACAGCAACGAAGACGCAAAACTTGGGACAAACAAATGCAAATGAAAGGGCTGACGTAAATGCAAATGGCAATGCACCAGATGACGCAAACTGAAACGCAAACACAAACAGTAGTGGAAATGCAAACGGTAACAGTAACGCAAACTTAAGCGCAAATGAGAACAGAAAGGGTAATGCACATGGTGGCATAGACGGGAACGGTAACACAAATGGGTACATAAATGCAAGTGGAAACAGTAACTGTAACATTAACAGAAGCGCATACCCTGTTTTTCCCCAACAGCTGCATAGAGAAAGACAGTGTGCACAAAGAATGTATGCATAATAATGGGCCTACCATCAATCAAGAAACCTACCATACAAAATCATATAAATACACATATACATATACATCAAGAGACCTACCATACAAGACTGTGCATTCCACATTTCATGCAAATCCATTGAACATTTACAAAGTTATTAATGCACAAAAATTGGGGTTGAAAATTAAAGTGCCTACTCAACCCTAATTATAGGGGTACGACCATGCCCTAAAATAAATATGTGTATATATATATATATATATATATATATATATATATAGTGTCCTGGTAGTACCACTGTAGTTAGTGTTGTGTAAACACTTTAATGTTAAACCTCAGATTTTGACCTTAATAACTTTGCCAGTGTATGACGGATGTGCTTGCAATTTAGCATGCGCAGTCTGGTACGATAGATCATTGGATGTGGCAAGTTGCATCATGGTTGGATGTACAGTTCTGGAGCTGCAGAATGCCAAAAAATGAAAAAAAAAAAGGATTTTTTGTGCGTTTCTTTGCTCGTGCCCACAGCCTGCACAGTTTGTCCGTTTGGTCCGAACACTTCAGTGAAGATGCAGCCTTGGTCACCAATGTGCCTTTCAAAGATTTGGTGAAAAAATATTAAACTGTTCAAAAGTTATTCAGAGAACAAATTTCTTATTATAATCAATGGGAAAAGTTAGCCAAAATCAGGAAACTTTTGCAGATGGCCCTTTTACCTTGTGATTTGGCCATCTTGTTTTCAGTTAGTGACACAGAAAAATGCCTGGCATTTAAAATTGAGGCCCTCTAGGTAAACACTGATTGTTGTGTTTACCTAGTCGGGTCCTGAGGATGCTAACCATATCTTTTTTGGGGTAAACCCCCCAGAAATGTGTTTTCAATTTTGGGGAAAAAATACTTTCGCAAAATGCTTTTACAAATGCAAAGGTTTTGTGATATTTTTTGTGTGACACTTACGTTACTTGCGAAAGTATTTTGTGACAGTATTCTCAAAATAACTGCAAATCTTTGCCATCCTCCTGCAACTAAACAGTTTGGTCTTTTGGGCTGAAATTTGCAGGGTTGCAAGCCCTGGTCCCACAGATGTGCCTTTTGGTGGTTTGGTGTCAAAACATTACAGGGGCCTACAGTTACAGCATTCTGAAATTCAAAATGTTTCCCATAGGATAACATAGGGGGACTAAGTGAAGAAGTAGGCTGGAAGGCCATAAATAACATGAAATTTGAATTTTTTTCTACCTTGTATGGTTACTGAGATATTTGGGATTTACTGTTCCAATTGCTCATTTTCATGTCTGCAGGCCAGTATTATGCCCTCAGAGTTAGCACTCACAGTGCCTTTTGCTGCCCGTATCTTGGAAATGATGCGAGATACGTATTTGATCGACTTATATTGCGAAAACAACTCACTGTCATGATTACAATGACACTTGATTTTTTTTCTTCCTGCTATGGTTCCAGAGATATTGGCAAATTTGTGTTCGAAGGATTCCTTGGCCTATAGGGCTGCTGTGTAGCTCCATGCTTATGTATAAGTGAGAACGCAGGGCCCGGAGGGCCCGGGCTCCCACAAACACATATCATTATTCAGAAATGGGCAGCTTGGTGGGAGCGTGAGGCACTTCAGGCCTGCGCTCTCCACCAACACATACCATTTACTATTCATATTACACTTTCTCAAAAAAAGGGAAATTAATTGCAAAAAACTCCATTAATGCATCAGTTAGGGTTGTTTCCACAGTGACAAAAGTGTGGAAATGCAGTGTTAGGGTTGCCACACCACCACCCCACCCCAACACCCCCATCCTCAAACCCCTAACTCTGCATTCCCCCACCCCCACATATCCCCACACACTCACACATGCAAGATTGTAAGACACTATACCAGGCAGTCACATCTGTCAGCACAATAATCACAACACTGTGCTCCTTTCACATAACACTATGTAATGAAAAACAAATACAGTATGATTGACTCTATACTGTAGGTACAGTATGATGACACATTATAGCTGGCATATCTTTTTTCATAAAGTGAAACAGCCTGCACAAACTTTCTAATTATTGATTTTTATGTGTCATAATTCAACGATTGGCTCGCTGCAGGTATAGCTGCTACCACATAAGCATGTAATAGCAGGACAGACACAGCTGACACATGCATAGTACTTTTCACATACTGCTCAGGTATGAAACTAGCACCATATACTGCTGTGCTAACTGGAAATACTCATTAGGGCATGTTATGGTTAGCTTTGGATGTTACAACTGTTGCTGTCACATGTTGCCTGTAAACTATACTACAAAACATTACTTTTATTATTATTACCATTGGTTATTAGAACTGACTCTCTCTATCAGAAAAAAATATGCAAACATCCACTGACTGTTGCTAGGGTTATCCAAACTCTTATTTCCAGTACAGCTATCAATAGATAACATACTGCATGTTTCATCATTTCTTAACAATTGAAATATAGGCATCTGCTTAAATCTTGTTAGTGATGTGTGTAACAGAAAAATGCTTACTGTGGGCCATCTCCCATGGTTGCCCAACATGTGTGTGTACCCACAAGGCACTCTGATGGCAACAGAATGCATTCAGTTGCTGGACCATGATGATGGATGTGTCTTGTACTGCTTGCACATGTGTGTGTGTGCAGGGGGGGTGTGGAGTTAGGGTTTGAGGATGGGGGCATGGGATAGATAAATCTTTGTAGATAAATAATTTATCTGACAACTCACCATTGTATATCCCTTATATATCAGCCCACTAGGATGAAGCCCAACTCTGCATAGAGTTACTGCAGCAAACAATGCAATTCAAGTGAGAGTTAATCCCTTTTGTCATGCAGGAAACCTGTGACACTATACCTCATCCTGGCTATGTATATACACACTAAGTAATTACTGATGAGCTGCTTAGTACAGTCCCCTGCTTACTATACATTAATACAATTATTAGTAATTTTAGTTAATATCACTTTTTTTTCATATTTAGAACTTTTGAATTCTAAGGTGCTCTTGGTTATTTGCTGTGCACTTTATCTTTAACTGGCTCCTTACTTAAGTGAGCCTGAGTACCTGGGTCACACCTCCCCCTAACCAAGAACCCACAGGGGTTTGAAGTGCTTGGGCTTTTTCTGCCAGCATGTCCTATTTTTGCTTGCTGTAGTCAAAAATACAGCCACTCTTCCATTGAGCTCCTAGTCTTTGAAGTGTTTGGTCTTGCATACCTTTTTGACTTGTGAGACTTTACTCCCTCCCTGCCTTCTTCCCTGTTTTCTCCCCCCGACTGTGCTGTTCCATGAAGCTCTTCCTGCCCCCCTCTTCCCTTGTTATGTTCTCTGTTACCTGTCTCCATTGCTTATTTCTTGCTCTCCTAATTTGTACCCCCTTGCCCACTGCCTTGTTCCCACCCAATTTTCTTGTGCCCCTGCCCTGGTGGTGCTTACTCCTGTCAGGCTCTCCCTCCCTGCTGCATCATCATGGGGGGGGCAATTGTTGTTGCCATTGATTTTACAGCCCCCCTGGCTAGTTTAAATGCTCATCCAAGTAGCATTATTTAAACTTCCTGGAAAGATGCATGCTGTCTCTCCCATAGAGTACCATATATTCTCAGTATTGCCCCCAGTCCCCAATGTAGTGAAGTCCCTCCATACACCATGCTTTCAACCAACTGTTAAAAGCCATGGTGCAGAGTATCCTATTTTCTCCCAGGCCACGTATGTGTAACACTTCATCAAAAGCCATCATTCATGCCACCTACTTGAGGCCCCTCTACAGTTCCCTGAAATTGTCATGCACTACCGTTACCTTGTTCCTACCAGGTCATTTGTCCCCCAGTGGACAATGATATTCAGCTCCCTCCTATCTCATTTGGTAGGCAGTATAGCGTAGTGGTTTAATGCTTTGAGCTGCAAATCTGGACACCTGGGTTTGAATCCCACAGCTCCCATTTGCATACTGTGTGACCCTGAGCAAGTCACTTAACTTCCCAGTGCTCTCAGGTTGCACCTGAAAACAAGCGTTCAGCTTAGTGTGCCACTCCTGGTTAAACAATTGAAAAAAGAAATCTCCTGGTGCACTAGAGATCCTCTGGATCCACTCTGCATCCTCCCAAGCCAAAGAAGCTCTCAGGTAGCGATATTTCAAAGTTTTACTTTGCTGGCAAAGTTCCAGCAAGTTGCAAATTTTGACATCATGAACTACATCAAGAAGTTCCCACTTCACAACTTCGCCTAACTTTCCCTGTGATGGCAGGGAAGTTAGGGTAAGTTATGCGAAATTGGACAAATTTAATTCTATTTGCCTAGAAAAAGGGAAAATTTGCTTTACAGAAACTTCACAAAGTCAGCACTTCATGAATTTCACCAACTTTGCGAATTAATTTGAGAAGAGAATTGTATCCACTTCACCCAGCTCTGCTCTCAGGAACATCACCCCTTCTCCCTTTCTCCCTCCACTCTCAAATCTATCCTCTAACAACAAAGTCCCCCCACAGCTACTTCCTTTTCCACTTTGGACCCCTTCCTCCCTCCTTGGGGCCTCCCCTACTGAGGATCTCTACTTCCTCCCTCCCTTCCCACTTCTACAGGTGTCTCCTCCTAGCTGCTCCACCCCACCAGTATGGCAAAGCAATCGTGCATTGGTACAGGCTGAGGAGTGTGTACACTTAATACCTTCTCCAACCTCCTGAATCCCTTTAAAGTTCAACCCCTCTGCCTAGCCATCCTCTGGGACAGCAGTGGCAAATTTGGAAGTCCTTGGCTGAGGCAAAATGTTCTTTGCACCCTTGCTGGTTCAGCCTGGAGTCCAGCAACCTCTGCCTTTAACTCAGAGATGTGAGTCTAAATGGGATAGCATCTCAGTCTCCAGGTGGTGTCCTGAAAAACTGTAGTTCCACACCCGTTGCACTGCATCACTCCCGTGGTCTTTCTTGCCTTTACCTTAGTGCCTGTTGAAACTTCCTTTTATCTCATTGCCTCTTTTCTATGCCTGTTGAATTCCCACATCTCCCTTTGCTAATCTGAAATATGTTTAGTACCCTACCCTAGATATGGTGTTTTTTTGTTTTCCCTTTTTTAATCCACCTACCTCTGCCTAACTTGTTCTGGGTGTCTACTACTCCTTACACACTTGCTCAAACTTATTTGTTACCCCAGGTCCACATAGGATGTCTCCTAGTTTCCAGTTTCAACCCTTTTACCTGTACCCACTTTATCCTGGTTTCTACTACTCCTTACCCACTAGGTGTTTACCTACTACCTGTAACTACTTACCCTAAAGCTGACTGCTTCAGTATACCAGAACACAGTATTGTGCAATCTCACACCTTGGTCTGGTGTTCCTACTGCAGAGTTTCTGCAGACTGTGGACTATCTGTGGAAGCCTGCAGATGCCTAGGACAGAGGCACTACTTCTGCACTGTTCCAGTCATGTTCTGGAACACAAGCATGCTGTAGAACACAGCTCAAGAGTGCTCTTGTTAGAAGGCATTTTTGAATTCCCCCACTGAGCTTGTCCCCATCACCTCCACTGGGAATCTATTCCATATATCCAACACCCTTTCTGTGAAGAAATACATCTTCACTTTGCCCCTTAATCTACCCCTTCCAACCTTAAGGCATGCCCCTCATTCCTGAACATCTTCTTTTCTGAAAGATGCTACTTTCCGGTACTCTATTTACAGTAAACCCTTTAGATAATTGTAGGCTCCTCTCCTCCAGGGTATACATACTAACAATGTGACAATGTGATATAATGCATAATCATGAATATAAATGTCTTACACAATTACACATATTGACAATATGACAATTAAGCAATAATGCACAATAGGGTGTGTCGTGTTGAGATAACGTCACACCTTGGGTGGCTGGGCTTGGGTCTGAGTGCATCCAGCACCTGAGAAGTAATATTATCCCAGCATGACACACATCCTGGAGTGCAATATTGCTGTCATACAATGGCTCATTTGTAAAACAAAAACAAAAAAAGATGAAAACGTACATTTAAAGAAAATTATCTGCCATTTTTTGAATGCATACGTATAGTTTACAAAAAATAGTGCTGATTTATTGTTTCAGCCAATAGGTGGAGCTGCTGTGTTTTTTGTGTGGCTCTGCACTAACTATGGCATCCTTTTTTGTAATATGTCCTATTGCCTAGACAGTTTTCACTTTTTGTTTCCCTGTGTTTTTGTTTCCTGAACTGGGTCTTCATGCTGCTGTTGGTTGGGATTTGGAGATTGGTGCCCACCCTCTGTAAGATCACCTGACCACTGCTGTGAGGATGGAGGAACTGTAGGGAGGTGCTTGTAAAGGTAGAGATGTGAAATTGAGAATGTTTGTGACAGACTGCATTGATGTTGTGGAATTAAAAAGAAAAAAAAACAGAAGAAATTTAGTAGAAGAGTGAGTGGGAGTGAGAGATATGAATACAGCTGCACTGTAACAGTTTAAACATGTGCATGCCTGGTCTATGTCACTCGCTGCAGTTCACAGTGAGAGGGATCATGGAGGGGTTATACAGAATCTTTGAGCAGAATTATTTGTTTGTAGTGACAGGTATCACAGTGTTGTTTCCTTACTTCTTTTTTTGTTGCATAGAAAGTAAGGGCATTTGCAGAGCAGAAAGTGATATGATTGTGCTCTTGGCAACTAGGGCAATGGGAAAGCTGATCGCAGTGTTGGCTTGAAAGTAGCGGAGGTACGACTTCACTTTAGTTAATTGCACTTCAGGTATGTATGTAGGCACTGATTTTTATATTAGCAATATATTTATTGAAATGATTTATAGACATTGGCTAATTTACATAGAAACATAGAAATTGATGGCAGATAAGGACCACCTGGCCCGCCTAGTCTGTCCATTTCCCTACCTAATGGATAAGTTGCAGATCCTAGTTAACCAACAGCCTACTTCCTCCTACCCCCCACTAGAATTGCCTTATGTCTGTCCCATGCATTTTTGAATTCCCCCACTGTTTTTGACTCTACAACCTACTCAGGAAGGCCATTCCATGCATCTACAACCCTCTCTGTGAAGAAATACTTCCTCACATTATCTCTGAGCCATCTACCCTCTATCTTCAAATTGTACCCCCTTGTTCTTGCACATCTCTTCTTCTGAAAGATGCTACCCTCTTGGACTTTGTTGATCCCCTTGAGGTATTTATTTATTTATTTATTTGTACAATTTCAAATTCACAACCCTTGAGCCAGAGGCTCGTTTATAAAGGTACCTCGTCACAGAGAGGACAGACCGAGTTACAAGTTTACAGAGTCCATGACAGTAGTAGACAAACGTTACACAAATGGTTTCATACAGAGAACAATTTTAAACATTCAGTTATTACAAGGCTCATCAGATGCAGGTAATAGCAGAGGCAGGGAACCAGGGTTGGCATGGGGGGGAGGTGTGGTGGAGATGCAGCGCAGTGGACATTGTCTGGTGCTATGTGGTAGTAGTGCAGTGCCAATGAGTGACAGAAGCAGCTGCAGGTATTAACTAGTTGGTTAAGAAGGGTTGTTTTGAATGTGGCAGTTTTGGGGGAGTTGGATATGGTTGCTGGGAGGGAGTTAAACCAGGTTGGGGCTCTGTAGCAGAAAGACCTCTGAGCATGAGTGGTCCTAGTTCTGGAGGCTAGTAGAGTGGTCTTGTTGGTGGTTCAGGTTGCAACAATGGAATGGATATGCTGAATGGAGGCAGTCACCTCAGGTGGGGAGAACCAGAGCAGAATTTTCTTAGTTAGAATGCAGGTTTGGTAGCGGAGACGTTCATCAAGGTTAAGGAGATTTGCCTTGTCATAGAGTTGGCAAGTGTGGGTGAGCCTGGAGGCACCAGTTATTATCCTGCAGGCCTTGTTTAGGGTGATGCGAATTTTGTTAAGGGCAGTGGTGTCAGCAGGCCATAATCCACAAGGGACAGAATTATTTATTTATTTTATTTATTTAGTTTTTTTTGACCGGGTAAGTGCACTAGACAAATCCTGCCTATTTTCAGGCATGACCCGGGGGAGGGGGATACAGATGAATGTCAACTGATCTTGATCCAGATTAAGCTGTTGGTGGTATTTTTTTAGTGAATGAGGGAAATTTGGCCAGGACACCGGGTAAATTCCCCTACTCTTTTTTTGATAAGTGCCATGGGATCTTTAACATCCACCTGAACTACCACCAATCCAGGCAGATGGGACCTCGGTTAACGTCTAATCTGAAAGACGGCACCTCAGAAGTGCAGCACCCCTCTCATGCTACACCACAGTGTCAGTACTGGGATATTAAGCCAAGTGCCAGATGTGGGAACTGAACCCACAGTCCTCTGATCTCCCGGCCTCAGAGGCGAGTGTGCTACCTACTGAGCCACTGACACCGACATCTCTGACGTGAATTGAGGATATAACGGCAAGCCAGAGGGCATCGGGTGGGAGGCAGTCCTTGTGGCGGCAGAGGATGCCAAGCTGGGTGTTAGTGGTGGATGCAAGGTCATTGATGTGGGCATGAAAGGTGAGGGCTGAGTTGAAAGTGACCCCAAGATACTTGTAGGAGCAGACTTGTTCAAGCGGTTGTTTGGTGATAGGGAGGATACTGAGTGGGCTGTTGCTGGCCTTGTTTTGGGGATAGGTAAACAGCATTGTCTTGTTTTTTTTGAAATTAATGATGAGTCTGATCGCCTTAAAACAGGTTTTGGCATCATTGAAGGAGTGTTGTAGGGAGTCCTGGAGGGAGGTGGGATTTTTGTGGGTGGCAAAAATAATGGCATCGTCGGCATACAACAGAATATTACCATGCAGGCTCTGGGCAGGGTGTTTATTTTTTTTTCATTAAGTATACTTTATTAATTTTTCATAGGTACAGACATCTTATATACAGGATACCATACATTATTATATGTATGTTTGTTGAACAGATCTTCCGATCCCCATACAATATTATATAATCACATTTAATGTCTGTAACCCCCCTTTGCCCCCCATCCACCCCTACCCTCTCACTCCTATCCCCCTCCTTCCCTATCCCCCACTGCCACAAATATTATCTTGACAGTCATAAGTACATATCAATGGAAAATCCTATTAAAAGTGTAGGTTAGATCATAGAGAGGCATTAGTATTAACTGTTACTCTATTGGGTTGGATTAGTAACAGGTTATAAAAGGGATCCCAAAGCTTTTTTTATTTTCCCATTCTTTGGGTTAATCCCGCAATAACCTGTTCCGCCTGTATAGCAAACATAATTTCTTTATACCATTCGGTATAAGTTGGTATTAGGGCATCTACCCAATGTCTAAGTAATACTTTTTTGGCACAAACAGATAGCAATGCCATATGTGCTCTTTGGCTTTTGCCTTGGAGAGTCATGTAATCCCCTAAAATACACATTTCAGGGGTAAATTATTCTGAAAGAGCTAATAGGGGATCCAGTCGAGACCTAATACTGTTCCATAATGAAGAGACTTTATCACATGACCATAACATATGCAACAAATCTCCTTGAGCTCAAGAGCACTTGCTACAAAGATTAGACTGCAGGAAACCCATCTTAGATAGTTTAACTGGAGTATAGTACAAGTTATGTATAATTTGGAATTGCATGTATCTATACCTGTCCCACTTAATATATCTATATAAGTGTTTCCAAATTCTTAACCAACGTCCAGGGGAATCAGAAGATGGAAGACATTGATCCCACCAGTAAAATCTCTGTCCTTCTAGTTCAGCAATCATAGTCTGTAGGAACTTGTAAGTGTATGAAATTAAGTGAGTAGATGGAACAAAATTGAGATACAGGGTTAATACAGTTAGAAGAGGGGTAGTCCACCTCCCAGTACCAAAATACTGTGCTAACACGTGACTAATCGGCAGATACTTAAAGACGTGAGCAGTGGACAAATGGTATTGGCTATTGGTTTCCTGGAATTGCATCAGTTTCTGATTAATAATTAACTCCTCTACTCTTTCAATCCCCATATTGGGCCAGAAAGTATTAAGTTTTATTGGTTTACCAGAGATTAATAAATTAGGATTATTGAAAAGAGGTTGTGTTACATCTTTATACCCATTAATCCGTAGTAGGGTGTTAAGTTGGTAATGTGTAGCCAAAAAAGCATCAAGCGGGGATCCCTTCAGTTTATTTGGAAGATTTTTCTTATTCAGAAAGGGAAGAACTTCCGGGCCCATATCATATAGTGCACACAAGGATTTCTCAATTCCCAGCCAGAGAGGGAAGTACATAGAGTCAGATGTGTGCTCTGACGGGAGTATCCAATACCTGAGTCTAGTTAAGTGCATTGCAAGGTAATATAAATATAGATTAGGGGCCTGAAGACCACCATCATTTTTAGCCCATGTAAGTTTACAATAGCCTCTTCTTGATTTTTTCCTAGCACACAAAAAAGCGTTAATAATTTTATGTACCTGCATGAACCATGGTTTGGGTAAGTCCCAATTGTACATTTGCAACGGGTATAATAAATGGGGTAACACATTCATTTTTATTATACTCATACAACCCCAAAGCGATAATGGTAATAAGGAACAGCGTTTAATATCCTCTTGTATGTGATTTAGGGTAGTATCAAGGTTAAGCTTTTTCATTATTTTAGGAGAAGGATGAAGGAAAATTCCCAAATATTTAAGCTTATCTGGTTTCCACTGTAGGCCCAGCCTAATTATTTCTGCTTTCTGAAAATACTGATTAAGAGGAAATACCTCCGATTTGTCCAGATTCAGTTTGTAATTGGAAATCAAACTACACTGTGATATTAATTCAAGTGCAGCTGGGAGGGATTGCGAAGGAGATGAGATATGTAATAAGATATAATCCGCGTATATGGAAAGTTTATATTCTGAGTTCCCTATTGCAATCCCTGATATTGAGGGTGAAGAATTAAGTTTCCTAATAAGGGGTTCAAGAAATAAATTGAATAAGTATGGCAAAAGGGGACATCCTTGACGAGTGCCTTGACTCAAATTAAAGGGTGTGGAGAGTATTCCATTACAGTGGACTCTTGCAGAAGGAGAGGAATACAAAATTTTGACCCAAGTGAGAAACTCTGGTGGGATACCATATCTGGGAAGTAAGGAAAACAAGTATTCCCAGGATACTCTGTCAAAGGCTTTTTCTGCATCCAAGGAAACTAAAGCTGCTGGTGTGGAAGAATCCTTGGACACAGAAAATAAATAAGCCAACTTCCTGAGATGGTCTGATGAAAGTCATCCCTTAACAAATCCTACTTGTTCTGCACTAATTAGAGAGTCCCAGACCTGGCCCAGCCTTAACGCCAAAATCTTGGCCAAAATTCTTAGATCCACATTAATGAGTGAAATAGGCCTATAATTATGTACAACTGAGGGATCCTTCCCAGGTTTGGGTAATACTACAATAACGGCTTGAGTTAAGGATTTGTCTGAAATATCATTTTCATAAAAATATTGAAAGGTATTTAAAAGGATAGGTGCTAGTGTATCTTTTAGGGCCTTATAAAAATTAGATGAAAACCCATCTGGACCAGGAGATTTGTCCAGTGTAAGTGAATCAATAGCTTCTAGTACCTCTTTTATTTATATTGGAGCCTTTAATATAGAGGATTGTGCCTCTGTAAGTGATGGCAATTTAACATCAGTGACATATAAATCCAACATTTGTTGGGAAAAAGAGAAGTTAGTGGGAGTGTATAAACTCTCAAAGTAAAGTTTAAAATTTTCACAAATGTCTTGAGGTGAAGTCAAAACTAAACCAGTAGGTGAATGGAGGGAGGTCACTATTCTATCAGAGACCTGTGCTCTTATTCTAAGTGCTAATAGTTTTCCTGCTCTCTCCCCCTGATCAAAATAAGTTATTTTAGATTTGAGCATGAGAAATTCTGCCTTTTCGGCCAGCAAGTGATCATACTGGGCTCGAAGGGATTCAGCTTTTTCCCAATCCACATCAGGGGACAGAGCTGAAAGATTCGCTTCCACCAACGTAATCTGGTCAATTAAAGAAGAAAGGGCTTGATCTCTTCGCTTTTTACATTTGACTGCCAAACATATTAGCTCTCCCCTTAGAGTGCATTTAAGTGCACACCATAAGATATCCCTTTTGGGCATTAATGGAGAATTATCTGCCATAAAATTAGAAATGAAGGATTGTATATATTGTATTTGATCTTCTGATTTTATAATCTGGTTGTTAACCCTCCAAAGTTTATCTCACTGAATATTAGGGGCAAAATCTATAAATAATTGAACCATTTGGTGGTCCAATATAGTTTTTGAGGAGTAGAAAACTGATGTGATGCCAGGAAGGCAGTCACTGCTGACCAGAAAATAGTCAATACGAGAAAATGTATTGTGAGTAGGTGAATGAAATTAATATTCTTTCCTGGTTGGGTACATGATTCGCCAGGGGTCTGCTAACCCTACTAAGTGCATTAGTTCCATCTGGGCTTTTTGACCTGGAGAAAACAATATTTTAGGGGGTCCTGTTCTATCCAGGCTATTTGACAACACTTGGTTCCAATCCCCTCCCACAATTATTGGAATCGTAGACAGTGGAGCTAAC
This sequence comes from Neoceratodus forsteri, assembly GCA_016271365.2. Classification (NCBI taxonomy): domain Eukaryota; kingdom Metazoa; phylum Chordata; order Ceratodontiformes; family Ceratodontidae; genus Neoceratodus; species Neoceratodus forsteri. Next base: position 94,886,635 of record CM028130.1, on the reverse strand, counting down.
ATAGACATAAGATCTATAAAAAAATTTGGATCATCAGAATTTGGGCCACTAATAGAACCAAGAATGACCTCAGTATGACCCAATATCACCAGTAAAATCACATAGCGGCCTTCCAAATCTGAGATCTCTTGTAATAACCGAATTGGGATTTTACGAGCAATTAGAATTGCAGTACCCCTTTTACGTGAATTAAAACCAGATCCAAAGACTTGTCCAACCCAAAGCCTATGAAAGTAGTGCACCTGAGTGGACAGAAGATGTGTTTCTTGCAATAAAACCACATCTGCTTGTATATTACGGAGATGTATCAGTATTTGCATACGTTTTGCCAGGGTTTGTGCCCCTTTAACATTCCATGCACACAAATGATACCCTGACATTTTTAGCTGTCTGTAATATTATTATGTCTCACCTTTGCGAAGACCAGTGACACCATTGAGTGATATTACTACTTCACTTATAATATTTGAGGCAGTACTCTCCCTCCCCAAGAGTATTTTCTCAAACCCCCTCCCCCCCACCATCTTGATAAAAGACCCCCACAACATACCCTCATGAGCATCGCATAACCAAACCAACAAAATAGCTATCTTGATCCCAAAACACCCCATTAAATGCATATGCTCAGTACCCCTTGCCAAGGCGCGATGTTCCACCCGGATTAGCATATCCCGACTCATCCCCCCCTCCCCGAAAAATGAAACATTGAATATCTTAATTAAAGAATGTTCTTCCTCCCTTGCTCCGCCTTTCATAATGAATATGCCTCTGTACAGCCCATATTCTTATTAGTTTCTAAGTTCAGAATTGTAACAATCCTTCCAACAGTAAGCCCCAATTTGTATATTTATTTATTTGTTTAGCAGATTTTGAGGTTTTTATAATCAAAGTAACCTCTTCCTTGTCACCCAACTTCCCAATCCCCCCCCTTAGTGAACTCAAACAACTGTTCCCATCATATTTAGAGCTTAACCCTCAGCTCACTGAAATCAAACCATTATGCAGCCCATGAAAAATCTTTTGGGTCTACAGTGAAGTATAATACAGGCCATTGCATCTCCGATTTATATACTGGTGGTTAGTATGAGGATCTACATAAATTCTGCAATGAAGTAGTAGATAAACTGCTAAGCTTCCCCTCTCTCAATGTCCAGATATTGTCCCACCATCGAGATGTCCAAGGTGACCAGAAAAAAAAATGCCATACAGGTCTTGAGCAGAAAGAAAGAAAAAAAAAAGAGTCTTGCGGTACTTAGCATGGTCGGCCATACTGCTCGCCCATGTTTCAACTCAAAGAGAGCCAGTTTCAAAGTGACTGGGAACAATTCCACATACTAGATTTGGGCTAGTCATTGTTGCTCATTAATGAATTCTCCGACATCAGGAATCTACACAGAATAAAAAAAAGGGGGGGAAGGGAAAGGGAAGGGGCTTTCAGCTGCTAGACCATACTAGACAGGGGGTCCAGGTAAAGGTGTGCTTAATATAATCAGCTTAGAAAAAAAAGTTCTCTCTTCAGGCAAATACCACTATGCAAAATAGCCTGACTGTTGATCCTTCCTTCGTATACTCAATGATGAGTAAACAAATCAGGATACATAGTGGGTAATTCTTCAGCTGCCAGGTTTGCAGCTTCAAAGCTTCTCCAATTACCCTGATGCTGCACCATCAATTTAGCCGGGTAAATCATCCGGAATCGAATTCCAGCCACTATCAACTTTTTAATGCAACTATGATAGGCTGCCCGCTTCTGTCTGACACTGACTGTCAGATCTTGAGAGAATCTAAACTGGGCATCTTCCCATTTAATCTCTTGCAGCTCTTTTACTTTCCCTAGGATATGGTGTCGGTCAATGTAGCTTAAGAGCCGAATAATGAAAGGCCAAGGCTTAGCCCCTGGGGGAGATTGAGGTTTCAGTGAGTGGTGGGCCCGTTCTACCTGGTACACTGTGGATTGTGGTGGAGGACCCACTATTTTGGCTAAAAGCTTCTGTGTGAACTGAATTATGGCTGATCCTTCAGCTTCTTCAGGCAGCCCAAACACAACAATATTATTCCTCCTATTTCTCCGCTCCAGGTCTTCTAGTTTACTCTCAACTTTATTCAGCCTCTACCTTAATGTTACCACTTCTGGCTCTAATTTTGTCTGCCAATTTTCTAGTGAGGATGTACGGGCAGAAACATCCGAAATTTTCTTGTTCGTTTCTCTCAATTCCACTTGAATATTCTTCAGGTCCAGGGCAAATTCTTTAAATGAGCCTTTAATGCCAGCCATTTCCACCAATGTATCTTCCGACAGGGGAGCAGAGTTGCTAGCTAATGCCGCTGCCCTATTAGGGGTTGCGGTCTGTGTTTTGGTTCTCTTCGCTGATTTGTCTGGTGTCTGCAGCGGTGTCCAGGCCAGGAGAGCCTGCCACATTTCTGCATCCATTTTCACCCCCTTGGATATTAAAAGCTGCTTCTGTTGCTTCTCTCAAACCCTCTTAACTTCAGACAAATATTAGTGACATTCAAGTAATCAATCTTACATAAGACTTTACTAAATTTTGTAGTTCTGGAGAGTTCGGGGTGGACCGAGTCGGAGATCGTCTGCTCAGGCTGAAGAAATCACATGATCTCCTGGGCAGGGTGTTTAAAAAGAGACTAAACAGTAGGGGGCCAAGGATGGACCCCTGGGGTACTCCCAAGTGGATGGGTTGTGATTCTGAGAGTGTTCCATTGATTTTGACACACTGAGAATGGGCTGATAAGTAGCTCAAGCGCCAGACGAGGGGGCCAGTGGAGAAACCAGAGTGACAGAGAGCATCTAGTAGAAGAGGATGGGAGACAGTGTCAAAGGCCTTAGAGAGGTCAATGAACACTGCTTCAGCTAGAGAGAAAGCATACAGGGAGGAGTGCAGGAAGATGAAGAACTTAACACTGTGCCAGTGCTGTGACCAGCTCGGAAGCCATGCTGCTCCGGACACAAGATATTATGCTTAGCCAGGTATTTTGTGATTTGACTGGCAACCACTTTTTCTAGGGCATTGGAGAGGGGAGAAAAATGGAGATAGGCCGGTAATTGCTGAGGGTGGACCTATCGCCCCCTTTATGTATAGGTGTGACTCTGGCAGTTTTCCAGGCAGAGGGGAATTTTCCCAGACAGAAGGACCGGTTAAGTAGGCTGGTGAGGGGGACAAGGACTTCATCTAGGACCAGCTGGAGTATTTTGGGGTCTATGGAATCATTGCTAGGGCTGTTACACTCTAAAGCTTTAAGTAGGAGGGGTCTGGCTTCCTGGGCAGAAACCTTGCATAGGTGGAAACAGGGGCGCTGGAGGATTGGAGGTGGTAGGTCAGGGGGTGGGTCAAAGAAGTTACTATGGAGGAGAGAGCTAAGGTCAGTAAAGGAGGAGTTAAGGCAGTTGGCAATGCAAGCCAGGTCAGTGGAGGTAGATCCATCAATGGTGAGCTGGGATGGGGAGGAGAGCGAGTTTTCCTATTTAGCTCTTTGATATTGTCCTAGAAGGTCCAGGCACTTCCCCAGGAGGAGGCAAGAGTGGTCTGGTAGTGGTCTGCCTTAGCTTTACGAATGGCCCATGCGCACCTGTTTCATGTGGCATTGTAGGCCTGTCTATTGACAGCCTGGCCTGTTTCAGTGGCTAGGTGCCAGAGGTTGTCCCTATTTCTGAACATTTGGGGTAGGGCAGGGGAAATCCAAGGTGTGTTTTGTTTTTTGGATTGGGTTTTAGAGAGAGGTGCAAAGAGATCACAGGCCATGTTAAAGGCTTGTGAGAAGAGGGTAAGGGCGGCATCAGTATCTGGTGTATGATGGATGGGGGACCAGTCAATCTGATTGAGGAATTGCTTGAGTTTAATCAGCCCACCTGGAAGGAGGCGCCTATGGAGTGAGGTCTGGGTTATGGGTTTAGGGGTGGGGACAGCCCAGAGGAATAGGATAGGGGAGTGGTCACTTAAGGAGTCAGGGAGAACCTCAATGTCCTGGATTTTATGAGGTTGGTTGGTGATGACGACATCCAGGATGGTGTAGGTTCCTCTCATTGGGTTATTCTAGTGGGCTGGGAGATGAATTGTGTCAGGTCTTGGGCAGTGAAGTTGTCCCTTATTGGGGAAGTGGAGGGACTGAGCCAGTTCACGTTAAGGTCCCCCAATAAGACTAGATCAGCCTTATGAGGAAGGGTGGTGAGTTAATCCAAGATAGCTGTCAACACTGGGTTCCGCTTCCTTGGGGGAATATAGGTGAGAGTGAGATAGAGTAAGCCCCTGGAGGGGTCGGGGTGAGTTTGAGTTTCAGGGCCTGGGCACCATTCACAAGCATGGGGGTGGGGAGCACCTGTCCAATGATGGAGTCATGGGTATAGATCATGTAACCACCCCTGCATTTACCTGCATGATCCTCACGGTATAGGGTATAGTCTGGGAGGGAGATAAAGGAGTCAGGGGTAGACTTGGACAGCCAGGTTTCTACTATTGCTATAATGTCTGGCTGATGTAGCATGACCCAGCACTGGAGAGCAGCAAACTTTTTCAGGAGGCTGCAAACGTTAAGGGAGACAATGCAAAGACCAGAGAACTTAGATGGTGGGCTGTAGGGGGCAGAACATGGTTTGGGTGTATATTACTGGATAGGAGTAGTAGTAAGACCAGAGTCCTGATCAGTGGGTGACAGCATGTAAACCTTTTGGGGGTATGCTTAGGTGCAGAGGAGGCCTTGAGAAAAGAGGGGATGAGCAGCGTTTGAAGGTCACGGAATGCGAGGATGAGGTGAGTCCATGGGGAGCCAGGGTAGTCAGTGGCAGGGGGGTGGCTAGGAGGTGGGTGATGGGGACCAGGGTAACTGGCTAGTGTGGGGGGGGTTTGGCTAATCCAGAGAGATGCAGAGGTGCGGGCTCATATGGGCTGGGGGTGGGATGAGGCTTAATGGAGGTAGGCACTAGTATGGTAATGAGGGGGAGACATTTGAGGAGGAGGTGAATGGACATGGCACCAGAGGGGCAGTTGGGCAGAATCTTATAAGTATCTAAGCTGCCCTTCAGAAAGTATGGATACCACTTTGGAGTAGTGGTAGTGTCACGGACTTTGGTGCACAGGGTGCAGGGTTCAGGACCCCAGAGGGGCTGGTGATCTGGGGCCTGGGTGGGATGGGGTTCCAGGCACTGGGGGGACTTAGTGAGGCTGGGTTAGAGGCAGATTAGAGGGTGGAAATAGTGACTCCTAGTGGTCACTGAGGGGCAGGTGGGGTTCAGTAGTTCAGGCATGGGGATTAGTATGTAGGGCAGTCAGGGGGTTGAGCACAGAGTGAGGCGTAGGTGGATCAGGATGAGAGTAAGGTAGAGGAGTAGTGGGAGCACATAGAGGGTTACTAGGAAGTAGGAGGAAAAGGAGTTCAGGCAGGGAGATAGAGGTGACAGGCAGAAGGTCCCTCTACTGGCAAGCAGGTATAACTTGCAAATGGAAAAGTGGGGACTTAGTATAACTACTTTCAGGAAGTGATGTCATAAGACAGGGCCTATATATTAAGGGCCAAGCTTGGGTGTGCAGATGGAGCAGTCGATGTGCGCAGCGTGTTGATGGGCTAACCCCCCTCTCAAGGATGCTGCAGCTGGAGGTAGTCAATTACCTCTTACAGCGCTCGCTGCTGTCCCGCTCCAAGAGGGAGCTCTGTGTGTGGGCTGGCATCTTTCAAAGTTTCTATCATGTTCCCTTCCCCTTTCCTCAAGGCTATACATCTTAAATTAATTGAAATAATTTAAATTATGACTGGGCTATTTAAAGTTGTACCTGTAGGTGGAACTTACACCTTGATAAAGTGCTCATTTATAGCTCAAAACATTGGTACCTTGCTTGTGGCAAGGTACCAATGCCACAGGCATTGCTCCATGTGTAACTTTTAACACTAAATAAAAGACTTTTGCATTATAGCAGTGTTTAGATTTCTTCCAGTTGGCCATATGAGTGGCTGGCTCTTTAACTAACAGTATGCTGTAAGCACTGTTCCGTGGGCTCCAGAGCAGCTCTGTCTTTTGTGACTGTGCATTGTTTATGGCTTGCTCATTGCTGACCAGCTTCTATTGTGCCTGACCAACATGACATCTCAACCCTCAGCACCTATAAATGACAGTCCCAAACCACAAAGCTCAAGGAAGTCGACCTTATCTGTTGAAGACTGGTTCTATTAGGAAGACAAAGTAAATCCATTATAACGACCAACGCAAGATAATCCTGGCATTGCAGTTGCATCCAAACCAGACATACAAGTACTGGACATAAAGCTAGCTTTTGCAGCACTGGAAACAATTATCTTCAATGCTCATTGGTTGTATTGGTAGCAGGTTACCTAAGAGGCATACCTTTAGGTTAGCCGTGTGCCAAGAGGACTACGCCTTACAAAACAACCTGCTTTTTAATGAGAGAGAGAGAGAGAGAGAGAGAGAGAGAGACAGCAGTTCCTAAATAGGTAGTAGAATTCATGCTTACTTCCTCTGCTGGGTTGATAAAATTGATTTTGGATGAACCAGCACAGATGGAGACAGAGGTTTAACAACAACTAATCAAAAAAGAAAGAACAGTAACTACCTTCTCAACATTAGCAGGATTTGAACAGTACCAAGCTGATCCCAAATGAACTGTGGCAATATATGAAAACAAAATAAAATGTGCGATCCACGTAAATTCAAAAGGGATCAGGCCAGCTACGCAGAAGGCAATATCTTTGATTGGCAGAAATGGAGTGACATTAACATCTATTGTGGGTAAGTTAATGGAGTCTATACTGAAGGAAAGGTTTGTGGCCTTCCTTAAGGATAATGGTCTACAGGATGACAGGCAGCACAGGTTTATCATGGGGAGGTCATGTCAAACTAACTTGGTTGACTTCTTTGTCTGGGTTACAAGAGCCTTGGATAAAGGGCAGGCAGTGGACGTACTGTACCTCGACTTCAGTAAGGCATTTGATTCAGTGCCTCACTGATCAGCAAACTAATGGACCTGGGCATTGGGGGAAAAATGCTGGGGTGGATAAAGGGATGGTTGGGAGGCAGAACCCAAAAGGTAGTCTTGGGAGGGTTATCCTACCCTGTGCACGTGACTAGTGGTGTCCTGCATGGTTCATTGTTTGGGCCTGTGCTATTCAATGTGTTCACTGGTTACATAGCAGAGGGTATCAAAAGTGAAATCTGTCTATTTACAGACAACACTAAGCTTTGTGACAGAGTGGACATGGAAGAGGGGAGACAGGACCTAACAGATGGCCTGGTGAAACTGGAGAAGTGGTTGGGCATCTGGCAGCTGGGTTTTAATATCAAGAAGTGCAAGTTGATGCACATGGGAGCAAGAAACCCAAAGGCTAGTTATCAGTTGAGAGGCATTAAGGTGATAATATCAGAGGAGGAAAAAGACCTTGGGTTTATGGTCGGGGGGACATGAAGTATGCAGTGCAATGCAGAAGAGCAGTAGCCAGGGCTAACAAAATGCTGGGCTGCATAGCCAGGGGGATCACCTCTAGGAGGGAGGATGTAATTATTCCACTGAACAGGTCATTGGTGAGGCCACACGTGGAGTACAGTGCACAGTTCTGGTGTCCCTACCTGAAAAAGGATATCCAACTTCTGGAGGGGATCCAGAGGATCGTAATCAAAATTTTCCATTTCATGGGGGACAGAACTTATAAGGAGAGACTGAGGGCACTTAACATGTATTCCATGGAGAAGAAGAGGGAGAGGGGAGACTAGTGTTATGCAAAATTGGAATATTTCGCTCAGCAAAATATTTTGTGTAATTGACACATTACACGAAATATTTCACTTGGTGAAATGCAAAATTTTGCCCATGGTTGTGATCAAAATTTTGCCCCCAAGCCGGTGAAATTTCACTTGTGGGCAAAATTTCACACCCCACAGGTGAAATTTCACCAACCACAGTGAAATTCCACCACCTACGGGAGAAATTTTGGCTCCCATGGCGAAATTCTGCTCAAACTTCTCCCTGGTGTCTAGTGGTTCCCCCCGGCCATCACTGGTTGTAAACATTAATAAGTACCCCCCAAGTTACCCTGCTGCTGCCATTGTTTTAAAAAAAAAATAAAAAATATATATATATATCTCCTTCACTTCCTGGTGTCTAGTGGTACCACCCCAGCTGTCACTGGCCGTAAACATTAATAAGCACTCCCCCCACCCCAGTTACCCTGCCACCTCTGTTGTTTAAAAAAATATATATATATATATATATATATATATATATACCCTTCACTCCCTGGTGTCCAGTGGACCCCTCCACCCCATCAGTATGTAGCAGCACCCACCAGCCCCAGTACCCTGATCAGGCCACTGGCACAGCCCTCCACTCACCTCCATTGCCGGAAGCCGAACTGAGTGCCACTGAGTGCTTGAATGAATGAACGAGCATGTAGTCCCAGGCTGATGTTCTTCTACCTTCCACTGGCAGTCGTCATATTGCTTGGAACCACAGGCCCCCCCACCCCAGTGAAGGAGAGCAGTCTTACAGATGCTTATCCTTCCTCCTCCTGCCAGCTCATCCTACCCTCCCTGCCACCAGCCCTGTGATGACACAAACTTGTTTCCAAGCTTGGATCAATGCTGCAAGTGTTAACGCTACTACTGTACTAGCAGATTGGCCTATGCCTCATCCAAACATTATCCACTGGTTTTTGTTCCTGGCCTCTGTAACCTAAAAATTACTTAACCTGGGAGAAACTTTAGGTACTTTGCATCTAAGTTTGTTAAACAAGCTTTCAGACATTGGGTTCACTTCTGCCTCCAAGTCTAGTAAAAGTTTGTACTCCAGCTTTTCTTTTGAATTTATCTCACAGTAAAATTTGTCATCTCCTCCTTTTAGAATCAGGGTGCCTAGGTAGAATTTATGTTTCTTAAACCTGGCAGCTGAAATATTAGACTCTATGAATACACAGTACTGGTTCTTGCCTCTTTCTGCTGGGAGGGTGATGCAGAAGCAGTGATGCGGAGTGTTGACACACTTGAGAGTGGAGCGATGAGATGAGGAGGGTGGTGAGGAATGCCAACTCCAGCCTTAAGGCTTGGGCTGCTGTATTATTTTTAATTGTAATTCTTGTGGGTGGGGAAAGTGTGTATTTTGCTTGTGGGGTCCAGATTCTAGATGACCCGCTGGACTAAGAGAGTTGCTGCAGCCAAGGAAGAGTCAGCGCTCACAGCTGAGAGGATTGGGAAGGAGAAAATTGCATATAAGGAAGTGAGTCACTGTTTTTTTATTTTATTTTTTTTGCAGTAACCTGTGCTAGGGTTTCTTTATGTTTTCAGAGGTGATATTGTGTGACTAGGTCACAGAGGGACAAGATCAGAGATGGCCCTGAGTAAGGGGCTTATTGTCTTCCTGGGGAGACAGCAAAGGACTGTGTGGGCCAATAGGTGTAACAAGAAAGGGCCTCAAAAATGAACAAAAGATAGAGCACCTTAGAAATCCTCTGACCATAGCCCTACCCAGACACTTTGGAGTGGAGCGATGACAGGGGGATGAGGTGAGGAATGCCAAATCAGACCTCAAGGCTTGGGCTGTTGTACTATTTTTAATTGTAATTCTTGTGCATGGAGAGAGTGTGTATTTCACTGAATGAATGAATGAGCATGGTATGCACTCTTTCATTCAAGTGCTCAGTGGCGCTCACTCGGGCTGCCGGCAATGGAGGTGAGTGGAGGGCTGTGCGGTGGTCCAATCGGGTACTGGAGGGGGGCTGGGTGGGTGCTGCTATATACTGATGGGGTGGGGGATCCACTAGACACCAGAGAGTGAAGGGTATATATATATATATCTTTTTTTTAAAAACAAAGGAGATGGCAGGGTAACTTGGGGAGGAGTGCTTATTAATGTTTTTATGGCCAGTGATGGCTGGGGGGGGGGTCACTAGACACCAGGGAGTGGAGGAGGGTGATTTTTTTTAAAATAAAACAAATGGAGGTGTGCAGGGAAACTTGTGTGTGTGTGTGTGGTCAATTTACAGTGGTGGCCGAAGGCGATGGGCAAAATTGCGGATGAAATTATGAAAGTTTGCCGCAATTTCGTGAAACACTTCACCCAGTGAAATTGCCAATTTCGTGGCAATTTCACTGATAAAATTTTATTTTGCTGCATCTCTGAGGGGGACATGATTGAGACCTTCAAACACCTAAAAAAATTTAACAAAGTCAGCAGTGGAGATGTCTTCACACTAGACAAGGAGGGTAAACTAGGGGTCACAACCTGAAACTGGTGGGAGGCAGAGTAAAGAAGGAAATGACGAGGCATTTGTTCACCGAGAGGGTGGGGAAGGGATGGAATGAACTACCACAAGAGGTGGTGGTGATAAAGACAGTGTATAGATTCAAGAGAGGTTGGGACAGGATCAAGAGCAGGATTAGGACAGCAGAGATTGTGGGTGAGATGTAGGGGAGGAGAGGAAGCTTCCAGCTGCATACTTCAGCAGACTCGATAGACCACTATGGCCTGTTTCTTCTGACAGCTTCATATGTTTGTATGTTCATATGACATACCTCCGAGAGCCACACTCAAGAAACAAACAAACAATTGTGATACCTACACAAGTGGGTCGAACATAGATGCTAGCACAAGTGAAAAACTTCAGCTGCAGTTTTTAGAAGAGGAACAGGAGCCAAAAAACACCACCACCAAACTGAGAGCAGTTTCATCAACAACTTCAGTGGAGCCCAAGAATAGCTCACATCATGGAACCTTGAAGAGAACCAGACAGGGTAGGTAGTTGAGGAAGAGGCCAGCAAACTAAGCAGTCATATCAGAACCAAGGCTACAGGAGAAGGAATTAGTAGTGGAAGCCTCAATACAACAGGAGAGGCAGAACACAGAACAGGGTAGGCTTAAGGAGAGATGCATCATGGTAAATATATCAAACCACAATCTTACTGACATACAGTACAAGTTAAAGTCTGGAGAAGGAGTTAGGTTTCATTCCAAATAACCCTAGTAATGAATATTGGACCATGTTAGATCTTACCAGATTACGAAGAAGTTGAATTTTAAGGTATTTTTTAACAACCAACAAGTGAAAATGGGAGGGGGGGGTTCTATCAATAATGGGACAAGGGGGGGTGATAGTGATAGTGCGGGTATTTGTAAGTGAAAATTTAACCACACACTTAAGTGACACCACACTTTTGAACACCACTTCACAAAATCTGATTAACAATCCCACTTAAAAAATACACAAATATAACTGTGGATGTCTTCCAGTATAATTGTGAAAGGGAACTGGAAAACCTATTCAAGCAATAATACCCAATGGGGTGGGCAGTATTGGGCTATACTGGACCACTCGAGATGGTAATACTCCCAAGTGATAGACCCTCACCGATTTTTTTTTTTTTGTAATATATGGAGCCCAGTTTTGTTTGCAGCAGTTCTGTGAATGTGGTGCTGTGAGGCTGTGCTGCCGCTGCAGTGAGGATTCGCTCACTCTGTGAGTGTGTGTACTTTCCGTCCCCGGTCTGCCTCTGCTCACCCATCCACCCACAAACTCGGTCCATGTCTGTTTTACTTGAAAAAAGGAAGGCTTGCCTTGCTTCTTTTATCAGACAGTTGTGGGGAATAAAAAAAATGCTGCCTGTAAAGCAAAGGGACGATATTCTCTCGCTTAGCAAGACACGGCCGCCATGTTTTTTGAATGGTTCTGCCTGCCCACAGAGGAACCGGTTCCAATCAGGAGGCACGGTTTTAGGAACATCAGCACGCAGGGCTAGGAGGTTGCCTTGGGGATGTCAGGAACTAGTGTATGCAATTGGAAGATCTTGCGGTTGCACTCTTGAGGTTTGGTGATAATACTATCATTCAGAGCTCGAACAATAGCATTATGAGCTCTGAACGATAGTATTATCACTTGCCAATGATAGTATTATCACTTTGGCTACTGCTGTATTACCAAGATTTTTTCATATGGGATACTATGGTATTATTTAGGTATCTCCATATATTAAAATAGTATAATAAGAAAATGAATACAAATTACTTTTTTCCCTGTTTCACTCATTGAAGGAATGATAGCTCAAGTGTGCCAGTTCCTTCCCCTTGAACTCACCATGTCTTAAGCAAAGCAAAAAAAAAAAAACCTTCTCATCAATAAATTACCACAGCCCAATGCTCTCGAGGTTTCCTTGTCCCCAGAACCTCTCGATGGTACTACTCCCTTGTAATAGACCCTCACCTATCTATTATTCTATTTGTTATTATTTTTTTTTACATTACTCAGGATATAGTGTCTGGGCTACAGACTTCATGTGGGGGGGCTAGGGTAAAAAATGGCTGAGATTTGAAATGAAAATGAAGTGTTTAAACCAATTAGGAGGCAAGGTGGGTACTGTGCTACTTCAGTGTGTTAAGGGGCAGTATAGGCTGGCACTTTTTATTTCCTGGGCATCTTTCGAGAGTTAATGTACCCACTGGCAAGGGTACTAGCCAATCAGATTCCAGGAAATAAAAAGCCCATTTTCTAATCAAAAATAAAGAACGACCAATATATTTTAACATTACCTCACAAGAAAAAGAAGTTTTAAGAGAACTTGAAACACATCTGCATATTGTAATGAAACCCGCATACAAAGGCAGTTGCACTGTGGTCATGGACTGCATTAAGTATGAAGCAGAAGTGTTCAAGCAACTTTATTATAAAAACTTTTTTTGAGGGCTTAGATGTGATCCCACAGTGTAATTTAAATCCTATAACACCCACCCTGGAGGGTATTATTGTGCTTAGTAAATTGTATTTAATGTTTTAAAAAAAAATAATTTTATGTTTAGATGTTTAAACTCTTACATGTTTAATTTACTGTATAATAAAATAGTTCCTCCACCTGTATTGGAATGCCTTTTTTATTGTTGTAACAGTGGGGACACTTGTCCTTGTGCAGCATCTGTAATTTTACCATTTGAAGTGGCTGTCATGGTTACCTTGCCTCTCACCCCATTTTGAGCACATGTGGGAGAAATTATCTCTCTCTCTCTGACCAGAAAAAAAGTGGATTATGTTTTCTTTGTTTGTTTGTTATTGTTGCTTTTCATTTTAGTTTTTTACTGTCACACAGTCAGTGGATTTACGATGAGCGAGACAGATGCGGGCAAAATGTCGGGAGTTACATATCGAGTGAGGTTGAGCGAGCTGGCAGCCAAGAAAAAGAGTAAGTTTGGAAAAAAAGGATTTTTCACGTGTGGCTGAGAAGAAAGGGAGTTAGTATCAGGGTATGCATAGCAGTGAGACTCAAGTTCAGAAAGCTGTGCGAGAGGATTTGTTAGCAGGGGTATTGAGCGCCACTGCCGAGGTAAATCTCACTAAGCAAGACAAACAAACATGGCAACTGGCAAATTTGTGAATTAGGGGTGCCCAAGAATACCATAAGTAATGGGCACGCTGAATTGGCACTTGTTTTTCACCAGGCATTGTTTAAGCAATAAACCATGACAGGGTGTGGGTGATGCTGAGTTTACCCATGCCTGGAATGGTTTGATCATGAGGCTGAGTGACTGAACCATTCAGGCGTGGGTAAATCTCAGCATGATCCACAACCTGGAGTGGTCTATTGTGATTCTACAATATCCCTCTTTATTTTTTGTTCAAAAAAATGAAGAGAAAAGTAATTATTGTTCATTTTTTATAATTTTGTATTTAATTTGTTCTTACACTAGATAAAATAGTCCAGTGTATTTGGGTTAAAAAAAAATTGTGGCCTAGGGGAGCCATTTGATCTGTGCTGGCTTATAAGATTGAGCATGCTGCTTAGTGAAAGACAGAGAAGCTTGTTTTTTTAAAAATAGTCTAAGAGACAGCAATTTGTATATGAAAGAGAAAGATAAGACTGTAATGGACAGCAAACGAGAGGTCAGCTAGGTGGAGCTCACAAAGTGAGACAGGCTGTGAAGGTTCATTTGTTTAAAATGTGTGTGTTGCCCAACTGAAGGGAGAGAGAGCAATGTGAAAATTAAATGTCTGTTGTTGGTGACTCATAGAGAAAGAAAGAAGGCAAGGTTTCAGGCTTCAGAGTTTTTTTTGACAGTTTGTGCAGTTTGTGGGTCTCAGCTTTGCTAACTTGTTGAAAGCAGGTGTCAGGTTGAAACAGGCAGAGAGTGGGGTGTCTTCAGTGCTGCGAGTGGGGCATCGGAGATTGTGGTTCTGTGTTTAGCTTCCGGGTATGCAGCCAGAACGGTGTATAGGGAAATGTAAAGTTTTTTTTCTGGCAAAATTGGCATTTTAATTTTTTTTAGGAATTAGGCAGTAAGAGAAAGTGGCACAGAAGTGAAGAGAGAGTGGGGACAGAGCGGAGAGTAGCAATGTTTACTGAGGAAAATAAGATGGCGGCTCGAAATTATTTAAATTTTTTTTTTTTGCAGTTAGTGAGATGCAGCTGGCTGGCACCTTTTGCGATGGTAATGCTGAATTTTACAATGCTGCAAAAGTGCCAGTCAACCAATCAGGTGTCTTGTTTTTAAAGGCCCATTGTATAATAAGAAATAACAACATTGGTGCCAGGCTGTTTCATCCAATCAGGATATGAGTTTTGCAGTGCCTATTTTCTAAATAAATCTTTTTGTATGGTAACTTCTTCCTAAGATAGCATAACCACTCCAGGGTTTGGTTCAATTGAAGTACCTTCACCTTTTCTTGTGACCACTGACAAAAATCTGTTCAGATCTAAACATTGCTAAAGTGCTGTATCTAAGCATCTGGCTAAGATAAAGTTCTGGATTGGTTACTGAAGGAGCATACAAAGACGTTAGCACCCTACATTTGTGTGATTTATAATACCTGCATGTTGCAAGCTCAAATATAAACAATTCTTCAATCAAAGATTTAAGATCTATCTTTCTCTTACCCCAGTAATTAGTAAGACAACTGAAAAATTCATCTATGAACATTTTTTTCAGAAATGGAGAAGATGATTAATTATAGTTAGAATGAACATTTGAAGGAATGCTGTACTTCCCATCGGCTTGTTAAATTAATGAATGATTTGCACATTGCTACTGAAAAAGGTCTTATCATGATAGTATCTGAATTGATAAAATGTTTGCATTAGAAAATTCACTTAGCTCATGTGAAATGGGTGTGCTAATTTCTTTAACACAGGAAGCAGACAGTTAAACTAGATAACATCAGATCAGACTGGAAAGTGTAAGAATGATATGTTTTCATTTTAAATAATGACTTGGATACTGAATGTGGAAAGACTACATATGTTGACAATGACAATACCACATTGTACAGGAACTTACCTTATAAAACATTCAAAGCTGTTCCAGTCTAATCTAGACAAGATGTCAATTGGCATTAAGAAAACTATGTTCCTGAGAGTTAATTGGGCAAAAAGATGTTTGAAAAATGTCCAAATTGAAGGGGCTAAAATTAAAATGGTCCAACATGCAAAATTGCTGAGGGCAATGATATCAAATGATGGCTCAAATTGCACACCATGAAAGAAATAGAATTGTGTCGGTAGCCAAATAGTCTAATTTTTGAATAACTTAAAAAGTGCTAGGTTGTTTGAGGAGAATTTGTTTTAGATTACAAACTTTGATTTGGCCAGTTTAAAAATACTGTTGCTCGTTATGGCATTCTGCATTAGACAAGGAAATTGCAGAACATACTGAAAACATTCAGAAAAGGGCTTTATACCTTATTAGAAAATGGGTAGGGACATTTCTGGGCCTCTGATTGGCTGAACCCCTTGCCAAGGGGTAGATGTATGTGCTGAAAGAAACTGGGGAAAAAAAAACAAGACCTACTGCCTCCTTACCTGCTGAAATTCATGTGCCAGGCTCCAAAGGTGCATTTAAAAATGCTGACTGGCTGCCATTTTTTTCCTTGCTTATTGAGCAAGCCTTCAGCTGGCAGCTGATCTCCCTCCCTCCCCATGTTGACAGTTTCCTTAAATATAAAAAGATATAAAAACTGATTTCAGAAGGCGCAGACAGAGGGGCTCCCTTCCCATTTTGTTTGTCTAGCATACCAAGCTCTTAATCACCCTCCTAAATTGGCTCTTACTTCTCTTGAAGTAAGAAGGGAACAGGACTTACTTCTCAAGTTCCCTACAGCTACTGTGCATGGACTAAAATATTTCAACAACAGCCAGTTTGAAAGAATTTGCATGGAAAACCGTATTGTGATATTTTTATACTCCTGATGTAGTGCCTAAATTTACTAGGTCCCCTACCTCTAGCTACTGGAGAACATGCAGTGTTTAGCCTGCCAATCATATGCATATATTTTTTGGATGTGTTGGAGAGTAACTAATTTTTGGTCAGATATAGATAAAGAAATTCATGAGCCAAATCAGAGTTTTCCTCCATTAACGGCTAATATTGCTTTGTTATTGGATTACCCTTCGCAGACTTCAGATAAGCATCAGAAATATAATTTTTAATTTACTTTTGAGCACTGCTAAATAGAGAATAATGGATAGGCAAGTGTGTGTAATGGCTATTTTTTTCATACTCGAGGTGTTAAAAAAATAGTCATAGGCACACACTTGAAAATCTATTATTTTTTTATAATTGGTACAATATAGTAAACCTTGTTGTAATATAGTAAACCTTTTACTTTGCTTTTTACTTTAGTACCACAAGAGTAGTTAGGTCATGGTCAGTTCTTAATGTGACTGAGTGCTGTTGCCAAAGCCCCAACCAGAGCGTGAGCCCATGGCATGAGTACTGCTGGATCAACCAGATATTTATTTGATTGTTCTGAAGGCAGGATCAACTAATTAAATAGTTAAAACAAGATTTACTTTACTTCTGTGTTGATTTGTTTCCAGACTGTCAGTCCGGGTGCACCTGTATCGGAAAAATGGAGCCTCCATGTTGCTCATGTTTTGTGTCCCACCCACAGACCAAGAAACAACTAATAAGGTGGAGTGCTAGCATTGAGTGACATGAAACACCAGGGAACCAAGAGGGTTTTTAAAGCAAAATGCCTTAATAACACATTTTTGGATTATTACGGTGTTTGACAATACCTGTAATCAGGTTGATAAATAGGGTCACCAGTAATTATAAAGGTAATAACAAAATGTTGGTTATCCCTGTCCCTGCCTGATGTAGAACAATGGAGAGATCTCTTGATCCAGGTCTATCAGCTAGAGAAGCTGACATATAAACTGCAACATCAGCTCGAATTGTTTGACAATAGGTGGACAAGATGGATAGTCCACATGATGGCACAATGTTCAGACTTTCTTCCGTGAGGATGGTATATAGATTATTTTACCTCTGTCATATTTATTTACTTAACTTTTAAACTGTACTCTACAAAGTACTTTTGACCTTAGCCAGTAAATAGGTAGCATTTCTAAGTTTATCCTTTCCTTTATCTTTCAATATTCTATCTAATAGCACAGATAAACTCCACTTCACTTATATTTTTATACATAGATTAAGTTTATTTAATGTTCATTATTGTTAGCACTAAGATTGTAAGTCAGAAGCAGACTGTTTCATTGTTGTATTTTTCACTTCTGTAAAAATGCTCTCAATGTTGAATATTTATAAACTGAAAATAAAATGTAAAACAAATATATAAAAACTTGCTACTGTTAGTAATGTAGATCAAATCTGCTTCACTTCTGTTTCTGTTTGTCATCACTCTTTATCTCCTTCCCAACACCACAACAGTGCTCAGATGGCTGGCCACTCCTTTTTTGTGCTGCTGCAACCCAGCACCACATCTCCATCTGCGGGTGCACTAACCACAAAAGTACCGCTGATCTCATAGACTGAGGACTTCACTCAGTGTCCAGGAACAAACCAGATTCAGTAACTTTAATTGTGTGTGTGTGTGTATGTGTTTTTGGGGGGGGACACACAATACAAAATGAAAGTGGCCACAATAGAAAATAAGTTTTATGAGACACATCAATGCCCTCTAGTGGTAATTCTATCTGTGGAGGGACTACTTCATAACAACTTTTTATTTATGTTCATGTATTTTAACATTTTTTGTAATTGTTAAGACATTTTAAGACATTTTATTTAAAACTGAATCAAAAAAAATTTCTAAGCACAGTAATACCCTCTAGAGTGGGTGGTATGGGCTATTAAGAGGTCTCCAGGGACACGACTCTTCCCCTTCCCCCACCTCACCCTTTCCTTTCCTTTCCTTTCCTCCTTTCTCTTTCATGTAAGCACTTGTTTACTTATTAACCTGGCACTTATTATTAGCCACTCTTTCTACATATTATGCACAGCACTGTTTTAACACTGTTTGTAACACCTGCCACAACTGTATGTTAATGTTGATCTTGTAACTTGAATGTAACTGGAACTTGATTCTTCCTCTCCCCTCCCACCTCACCCTTCCTTCTCCTTTCCCCCTTTTTCTTTCACCTAAGCACTTGTGACTTATTAAGACAGCACTTATTATTGCCTACTCTTCAACCTATTATGTGCATCATTGTTTTAACACTGCTTCTAACTCCTACATTACAACTCTATGTTAATGTTGATCTTGTAACTTGATTGTTCAATGTCTCACTCCCCCCCCAGGTCACATTGGGAGATGAGCAACTCGATGCTCAGTGTGCCTTCCTGGTGAAACATTTCAATAAATAAATAAATACATTCCAGACCTTCCAGGGGCTATAAGGCCCTCCAGCTGCAGCTTTGGTACTCAAGATAACACTGGGACTGTCCTGTGTAGCCAACTGCTGCCCACCTTGTTGGATATTATTGCTAGGTTAGTCATGCAGTGGCTTACAAGTTACCTATTACTAGAGCCCCATGAAATTATTTTTATTTTTTATCATTTTTATTTTTCTGGAATTTTGTGTTATTTCTTTTTATTTATTGAAAATGTAGTTTTATTTTTGTTATTAAATTTACATTCATAACATACCTCAAAATGACCTTATACACACTAGAAATCACATTCCTAGTATACTGCATTGTATTCAGAAGGGTTGTCTTTCATAACGGTGACCACAGAAAGGCAATCGCCATTAGGGTATGTGTACATTGCCAAAAATCAATTTCGGAGATATACACCCCTGGCACAAACCAAAAGGGTGGTGGGGAATTACAGTTTTTTATTTTATGCATTATGCTATGGCCTTGAAAGGTTTTATGAATCAGACTATTCCGCTGTCATGTCTGTGCAAACCATCTCTGCGGTAACAACAGAACCTAAACAACAATTGCTTCAAGTATTTATTTAGTTTTTGCCAAAACACAAGCAATTGTTTGAAATTTTTTCATGTTTTTGTTTTCATTTTATTTCTTTTTATATCTTGAATTTCTTGTTATTTCTTATTTAAGAAAAATACAGGTCTCTGCCTATTACTAAGGGGAATTTGCCCACATTGTTTGAGAGATGCAAACAGTTATATAAAAATTATTTACTATCATGACAAATTCTGATTGTAAAATCCATTGTTTTTTTGGCCAAATTTATTTATTTAAATGTTTTACCAGGAAGGACAAAGGGCACGTACTAGTGACAATGCTAGTAAAGGAGAGCAGAAGGGGAAGGGGTGAAAGGTGGTTATCCTGAATGCCAGAAACCTTGGGAAGAAAATTGTAGAGTTACAGAATCTCATGGCGGGGGGGTGGACATTGCAGCCATCACCGAAACATGGGCCACCCAATACAATGACTGGGACCTGTCGATACCAGGGTATAGGATATTTCATAGGAATAGAGTGATTGGGAAAGGAGGGGGGTGGCACTATATGTATGTATGGGAAGGACTGAGGTGAGTACAGGAGGAAGGGGAGGAGGGTAGTACAGAGTCACTATGGATGCAAATCCAGGATTTAAAGAATAGGACTCAGGATGGGAGTGGTATACAGGCCGCCCTCTCAGACAGAAGAGTTAGACAGGGAACTAGCAGGACAGATCAGGAGGACCTGTGAAAAGGGTAGTGTGGCGATTGTGGGGGACGACATCATGTCAGGAGTGGACTGGAGTAAACCAACAACCAAGAATAGAAGGAAACAGGTACTGCTGGATGCCTTCCAGGACAGCTTCCTGATGCAAATGATCAGCAAACCAACCAGGTTAGGGACTACCCTTGACCTTGTGCTAGCAAATGGGGAGTTTGTGAGGGAACTTAGGGTGGAAGAATCACTTGTGGAGAGTGACCACCACTCAGTATGATTCACATTGGATATGGGTAAGGAAGGAGTGGAATCCAGTACAAGGGTGCTAGACTTCAGCAGGACTGACTTCAGGAAGATGGGGAAGTGGTAAAATAGCACCTGGCCAAAAATCAACCTAGTATGGGCACTAACCAGAGGTGGGAGCTCATAAAGCTAGGGATAGTGGAAGTAACCTGAAACAGCAGCAAGGCCCAGAGCAGAAGGCCAGGCAATGAAACCCAGATGGGTGAGCAAGGAGGTCATGGAAAAGGTAAGAAGGAAAAGAGTTGCCTTTAGGAGGTACAAAAAAACAAGGAGGAGTACCTGAAGGAATTGAAGGAGATGACAAGGGCAATAAGGGCAGCCAAAGCTTCTATAGAGCTCAGGCTGATGTAGGGCTTTAAGAAGTAGGAAAATGAGTTCTTCAGGTACATCAGGGAGAAAAGGAACTGTAAGGACCATATACTAAGGATTAGGAAGGAGGGGCATTGGGTGGAAGTAGGTGGTTGACAAGGCAGAAGCACTAAATGATTACTTCTGCATGGTATTTACTGAGGAGAAGAGGGGTAATACCAAAGGGCGAGTGAGGGCAGAAATAGAGGGGGGATGGGTGACAGATGGGGAAATCATGGAGTGTGGGGTTCTGGAGGGTTTGAGGGCACTGAGGGTGGTCAAGGTGCCAGGCCCAGATGGCATCCACCTCAGGGTACTGAAGGAGCTGGTGGAGGTCCTGGTGGGATCTTTGGCAGATATATTTAATGTCTCACTACACTCAGGGTGTGTACTTCAGGATTGGAGAATGGCTCATGTGGTGCCCTTTCACAAGAGTGGCCCCAAGGATGAACCAGGGAACTACAGACTGGTGAACCTCACATCCATCATGGGTAAGCTGATGGAGACTATCCTGAAGGAGAGGCTGGTGGCTGTCCTGGAGGCCAAAGGACTACAGGACAACAGACAGCATGGCTTCGTAAGTGGCAGAACCTGCCAAACCAACCTGGTGGAATGCTATGACTAGGTAACTAGGCAACTGGATGTGGGCCATGCAGTGGATGTCCTGTACCTGGACTTCAGTAAGGCATTCGACTCAGTGCCACATGGTAGGCTGAGAAGTAAATTAGAAGGCACAGGGGTGGGTGCAGAACTGGTGAGATGAGTAGTGAACTGGCTTCAGGGAAGTCAACAGATGGTGGTGGTGGGTGGGGAGCTCTCATCCGCAAGGACAGTGATGAGTGGTATTCACAGGGCTCGGTGTTGGGACCAGTGTTATTTGGGATATTTATTGCAGACATTTCACTGGGCATAAAGAGCAAGATCAATATGTTTGCTGATGACACCAAGATGGGAGCAGTGGTGGATGATCAAGGGGGATGGCAGGGGTTGCAGGATGATCTGTCAAAGTTGGAAACCTGGTCAGACACCTGGCAACTGGAGTTCAATACCAAAAAGTGCAAGGTGCTGCATTTTGGGGTGAAAAACCCAAAGAAGAGTTACCAGCTGGGGGGGGGTAGTGCAGCTAGCCAAGACAGAGGAGGAGGAGGAGAAGGATCTGGGGAGTGCTCATTATGGGGTCAATGAACAACTTGGGACAATGTAGGAAGGCAGCTACAAAGGCCAACAAAATGCTGGGTTGCATTGCAATGGGTATATCCTCAAGGAGGGGGGAGGTGATTCTGCCACTGCATAGATCATTAGTTAGACCCAACCTGTAGTACTGCATGCAGTACTGGTGCCTGTATCTGAAGAGGGATATTAAGTTACTGGAGAGAGTGCAGCCAGGGTGACAAAGATGATCAAGGGGCTGGGGGACTTATCATACAAGAGGAGGCTGAGGGAGTTGAACATGTACTCACTGGAGGAGAGGAGGAACAGGAGGATATGACTGAAACCTTCAGGTACATGAAAGGAATAAACAAGACAGGTACAGAAGGGGTGTCCAAAGTAAGGGAGGGGAAGGACACCTGGGGCCATGATATGAGACTGGAGGGAGGAAGATTCAGGAGGGAGATGAAGAGACACTTTTTTACAGAGAGGGTGGTAGCTGGGTGGAATGCATTACTGGCAGAAGTGGTATCCAGTAAGATAGTGAACTGCTTCAAAAGGGGCTGGGACAGGGCAGGGGGAGGATCAAGGGAGGGAAAGGGTGGGAGAGAAGGGCAGCTGCAGAATAAGGGGCGCTAGCTGCACATTCAAGCTGACTTGATAGACCACTAGGCCTTTATCTGCTGGCAGATTTCAAATGTTCATAAGGCACACTGAGCAGAGTACCGCTCGATTCCAGATGCGTCCTAAGGGTGGAGGGCGATAGAGAAATATATCAATACAAAATTACAGAAAAAGAGCAATCACATAGTTAATTAGGGCAAGAACATAACAAAACAGAAGTAGGTAATTAATACATATGACTACAGGGTAAAATGGACACTCCAGCAATTAAATGAGGTATTGACCTACAATTACAGTGGTAGGTATGTCTACAAAAAAGGGCCGCTTCAGACACCAGGTGCGTCATACCAACTACTAATTAAACTTTTCAAAAAAACAAAGGTAACCATACGCAGGAAGTATTTCTGCAGTATATTGCAAAACTTTAGTATGTGAAAAAAAGCCCTTTGAACAGCTGTTTGACACCACCAAGAAACTTCAACATTTCAAGCGTATGCGCTTTAATAAGAAGCTGTTGAGCATTCAGAGTGATCAGCTTAAATAGCATCAGTAATAAATCACATTTAAAGCAATTATAATCACCCCACTAAAACATGTGAAACCACATAAAAACACACCCTATAAATTTAAAGAACAGCATACTTAATTAATTAATGCTTTTAACATGCTTCTGGCACTTCTGCCTAATCATAATATTTATTAAGCATTTCATATCATTTCTTAATTTTACTTTTAAAAAAGTCAATGTTTGTTATCATATTGTAAATAATCAAAATATCTAGCTAACATATAAATAACTACTTCTTTCTTATTATTTCTTTCAGAGCAACAACCAATTTACATATGAGACAGCACATCATTACTGCACCAAATTTCTTATTAGTTCAGCTAAGGAATACATTGCAGGCTATCAGGTTCTATAACTTTACAAATATGGAGTTATTTCAAACTTATCATTCAAACCCTGATACATGGCTTTTAATCTAAAAATCCAGAAGCCCTCTCTGCAAGATAATTTGTTAGTTAAATTCCCTCCCCTGGGACCAAGTGTAACGTGTTCAATTCCAGTGAAACTCCATTTATGTTCTGATGACACAGCACTAGTTGCCTCATGTGCAGCTGTGGCATAAGCCTGATTGCCTGCTTTGATAGCCCTAATATGCTCACCTACATGCTCCTTAAACTTCCTTTTTGTTTTGCCAACATAAAAACTCCACAGGTACAGCCTGCATGATATACAACATTTGTTGTATCAAGATTGATAAACTTGGCTATTTTAAATTGTTCTGTCCTATTTTCAAATGTTTTAGTTACATTGACATATGGACAATATTTACAATGAATACATCTAAAACAGCCAGGTGGAAGCGTTGGTAACCAGGACTGGAATCCAGGAGTGGAGGTGAGGTGGGGGTGAGCAAAGGAACAGAGACAGGGGTAGTAGTGGGATTCAAAATGGGAGTTAAAATAGAAGGTTGTAGACTATGAGTTACAATATCAGAAATATTTCTACCCCTTTTATACATCATTCTTGGAAAGGCATGGGCCCATTCCTTGGTGAGGTTATTTGGCTGTTCAAAGGCCTTTTTTTCGCATCTTAAAGTTTTGCAATATACTCCATTAATACCTCCTGAGAGTGGTTACCTTTGTACAGTGGTAGGTAGTTGTGCTAGGTGCAAAAATATTTACAGTTTCAATTACTATACAAATATTACTAACACAAGGAGAAGCTAGACTTCGGTAAGTAAAGCAGGTCTTAGTCCACAAATGCAGGCAGAGATGAAGTGTGCTAAGAGGAGGGAGTTGAGCATTAACTGAATTAATTTTTACAGGAAAAATCTGTGAAACCAAAATGCCTTGTTTTCAAATGCTTCCTCGGGAAACGGGTACACAAGAAGATAGTATAGTAGCAATAGTATAGACATAGTATCCATGCACTACAATTTAAAAGGAATAGGCAAGGTATTATATACAGGTATACAGTATAAACAAATTTATATTGCAATTTACAATTTCCAGTTTGCTTTTACTATGTACGTGGCCAAGGAAAATGAGAGCTGTGCGACTTGAACAGGTAGTGAGAATGGAGGAATCAGAAAATAGTAAGAACAGTGTGGACATATGAAAACCAAAAAGCATGCAAAGAAGCAAGAATACATTTTGTGACCAGTAGAGGAGATGTGTCAAGAAATAATCACACAAGATATATATAATACCAGAGTGAATATGTGTTGGGCCACTAATGCTGGTAAACAAACAGATTTAATACAAACATTGTTCCACAGGCTGTGAAAAGCTATGGATGAAGAGATTGCATTGCAATGATAACTCTTCAGTAGAATCCAAAGATAATTTTACCTGTGGTGGGTAACTAGCTGTTTAACTTATCGGGGAACAATTAAGAAAAGCTGCCCAGAAGAAGCCTGCAAATGACTCCTGAGTGCAAGACTGTGTGTCAGTGTGCAATAATAGACTGCTTCCTGGAGAACATCAGCCTGCTGTGTCCTGCTAAACTTCCCAAAGAACATCACCCCAAAAAAACAAGTGAGAGCTGCATTTTATTATATCAGAGACTTTAAAACAGTTTCATGACAGATTTTTCTGACTCGTGGGGGCAGAGGCACATTGTATTACCCACTTTTGTGGGGGCTCGGCAGTGGGCCAACAGTGAAGTGGGTTTGCCTCTAGGGGAGGGGCTGAGTCACTTTAAATCCCTGTGCTGTGCTTCAGTGTGAGTGCTGGGCATGACCATGAAGTGGTGCAAGCACCACTCGGTGTAAATTTCAGCTTCAGTTAAGTGGAGTGGACAAGGTAATGAACACTTTGGCTGATGAGTTCCTTGTAGATAGTGCAATATGTGGGAATGGTAAATAGTGTTGGGATATATTAATTGTATAAGAAATGTTTTCTTCTCTTTTTTCCTGTGACAGTTGCTTTTTAAAACTGTCAAAACCCAGCATTTACTGAGGGAGATTTAAAATTAAAGGTGACTGTTAGTATATGTTCATGTCTCTCAAAATGAAACTACTAATCGTGATCATTGGTTTTATAACTTTATGTGTAAATAACGAAAGATCCTTTGATAGCTTAAAAGCCCTGTTCTTACAGGCTGGAGGTATGACTAAGGCCTGTAACAAAGGGAATGGAAAACAAGCAGTTTTGGGCTCAAGGAGAAATAAATTTGAGGAGGTGCAAATTCAGGCTTTAAATTTAATTAAATGGAAAAGTCCCCCATTTGTGAACAAAAGTTCTAAAGAGGTATATTTACTCAAGTTTTTGGTAATATCTTGAGATGTAGAAGTACACCAGGGCCAACAACAAAGTTAAATAAAGGCTTTAATGTGCTCTATGATAATGCAAGTAGCCTCAAAAATAAAATTGATCTTCTAAAAACATGAGTATCTTGTTGAGAAACCAGTGGTAATAGTTTTAACTAAGACCTGGTTAAATAAAAATGTTACTGATCAGGAGATAGCAATTGAAGGCTATTATGAACATAGATGAGATAGGAGGGGGGATACTGATTTTTACAAAATGGAAATTGGGTCAAACCTTGAAAGAATACTCAGATAATCCAGATAAAATAGAATGTGTATTGGTAGCAGTCCAAGGTCTAAATGTGTTATTGGGTATGATATATTCTCTACCTAGGACTAACAACATTCTTTGAATTCCACTCCAAACATTTATTAAATAAAAATATGGAGAGAAATGTGCTCCTCATGGGAGACTTCAATGGTGCCTGGGTCAAACCCAGAGGTATGGCTTTACATAAAAGCTTTCAGCCCCTTGGAGTGGAACAGGTAATAGTAAACCCAACACACAAAAGTAATCTTGCTAGTAAAGGAAATATATTAGATTTGATTTTTGTTTCCCCTAAAGTTAGGCCCCCTGGGATCAGAGTTGGACAATTGGTATTGGGGGACCATAACTCTATTATTGCAAGTTTTGAGTTAGAAGGGAGAAATGTGGGGATGAAGGTCCCTAAAGAAAATGTACAAATGAAGAGATCCTTTAAAAAATATACAAAGGAGAGATCGGTGTTCCAATTATTAAAGGTAAACTGGAACAGGATTTTTTTTAATTCCCTGTTTAGATCTAGCTATACAGGAGTTTACAGACACTTTTATGCAAATGTGTAACTCATTAGCCCCATATACTAAAAAGATTCAAATGAGAGAACAGGCAGCTTGGATCACTGAAAAACTGAAAAAAGATATTCGAGTAAAAGAGAGGATATGGAAGTTAGCAAATAAGTCCCTAGACCCTGAAGACTGGAATAGATTTAAAAGAGAAATGAATAAATTAAGCTCAAACTTAAGGGACACATAACAGAAATGTTATGCCAATTGCTGTGACAATAAGTCGCGGACACTAGACAGCCACCACAACTATATGTCTGCAACATTCTGCCCTGCAATGTACGGCGATCATGTTTACCTGTTTCTCTGCTGACCTCTGGTGTTTGAACTAAGCATAGCTTTATTATGTAAGGTTATTATTACCAGGTGAGTAGAACAGGAATTTACCTGAGCACTTGCAGGGCTATTAAGCAAGCGATTCCAACGGCATTGCATTTTTGCTTCAATGGAATACATACCGACACAGAAGGGCAAGCAGAAGCTTGCACTGGATAACTATCTGTACACCAAAGAAAAAGATGGAGCCGATCAAAAGATAATTTGGCGATGTGAGAACAGAACATGCAGAGCATGGTTACACACTGCATTGAAATAAGTGTTGTCTGATTAAAGCACTGTTGCACTTTCCGTTCGTACTGATTTTAAAATATGTAACAAAGAATTGCACTTTCCCTTTCTATTGCACTGCCAAAAATCAATTAATTTGTTTTGAACTGTGAAGTAACGTAGATTTTAAAATACGTACTAAAGAATTGCACTTTCCCTTTTTATTGCACTGCCAGAAATCAATTAATTCATTTTGGACTGTAAAGTAACATTGATTTTAAAATATGTACTAAAGAATTGCACTTTCCCTTTTTAAATATGGACCGTGAAGTATTTAAACTTTCCCTTTCTATTGCACTTTCCGTTTCACATTAATACTAGATTTCAATTAATACTAGATTAACTGAATTACGACTATTTGTCCAATGACATATTAGTACATCTGGCGTTAAATACCAGTGACCAGTGCTGCCAGCGACTTACCGATACATGTTATTTTGTCCTGACGGCAATTACACCGCACCATTTTAACCGTGACGATCTGTCCGGGGACATAATCGCCGTACACGGGATATTTACTTACTTTTTCTCATATTAGCCTATAGATAGGTTCCTCAAGCCTCCACTGGTTTCTCACCATTTGAGCTTCTAATTGGGAAGAATCCTAGGGGTTAACTGGATATTATAAAATAATGGTGGGAGGATGTTAAGGAAGTGGACAACACCCCAGCCCTAGAATACATAACTCAGCTGAGACAGAGACTCCAAAAATATATTCAATTAGCTCATCAGCAGAACCAGGAAAAGAAAAAGGAACAAAAAGAAAGGTATGATCAGGGAGTGGGCAACAAGATTTTTGTTCCAGTAGACAAAGTATTGTTCTTGTTACCCTCCTCTGACAGTAAATTGACCATGAAGTGTCAGGGCCCCTATGTGGTGAATAGACAGACAGGGCCCATTAATTATTAAATTGAACTGCCTGAAAAAATGAAGAAGTACCAGATATATCATGCCAATCTATTGAAAAAATGGTTTGTGTGACCTGTACCTACCACTTTACCATCTTTGTAGATACACCCTGAACAATCCACTTGTGAGATGGAACAGGCCTGTCAAAGACTGGATGGTACAGGGGAGTCAAAGGACCTTAACATCAGTTCTGAGTTAAAAACTACTCAGAGGGAGGAATAAAAAGAGTCTTAGAAGGGTTTTAGAAGACCTTTACCTGTCAACCAGTGAAGTCAAAAGGGGTGGAACATTATATCCATGTTGCACAGGAAAGCATCATCTGGCAGAAACCATATAGATTACCAGAGAAGGTAAGGGGTGAAGTGATAAAGGAGGTGCAGAAAATGCAAACTGTATGGGTAATTGAGCCCTCCACCAGTGAATGGAGCTTTCCCATAGTTGTATGAAAGAAAGAAGGGGGAGTCAGGTTATGTCTCGATTTTCGCTGCTTGAACACCATCTCCAAATTCAATGCCTATCCCATGCCACGGTTCAATGATATCATCAACCACCTTGGGAATTCGCAATATATCAGTGCTCCTGATCTGACAAAAGGGTACTGACAAATTCCTTAAAACAAACAGTCCCGAGAAAAGACCGCTTAGTAGCTCTCCCCTGGGACTTTTCCATTTCATAACCATGCCCTTTGGGTTGCACGAAGCGCCCGCTACTTTCCAGCGGTTCATGGATAAAATCCTTAGGGGACCACATGGATTACAGTGCCACTTGCCTTGACAATATTGTAGTGTTCAGCCTGAATTGGGAAGAACACCTTCAACATCTAATCCAGGTCCATGATGCCATCACCCAAGCATGGTTAACCATAAATCCAGCAAAGTGTTCTCTAGCTATGAGGGAAACATAATATTTAGGATTGGGCATGGACAAGTCAAACCTAACATAGGTAAAGTAGACACTGTGACTAATAGTCCCCGTCCCATCACACAACAACATGTGAGGTCCTTCCTAGGATTAGCAGGGTACTACAGGCGGTTTGTGCCCAACTTCGCTACTGTGGCAAGCCCCCTGACTGACCTCACAAAGAATAACCCCAGGAATGTTAGGTGGACCCCGGCATGTGAGGAAGCATTTTGTGCTATAAAAGCTTATCTGTGTGCATCCCCTGTGCTAAGAAGTCCAGATTTTGCCCTTCCCTTCATAGGCCAGACAGATGCCTCAAATACAGGGATTGGGGCAGTACTATCACAAATAGTTGATGGGTAGAGATGTTGCAAAATTTAATTTCGAGAGCGAAATATCAGCGAAATCACAAATTTCGACACACAAAATATTTCACATAATTACACTGTTGTGGTGAAATTTCACTGGCAAATTTCACTTTAGATTTTGCCTTGCATTTCTATTCAGCGAAATCCAGTGAAATCCGGCAAAATTGGGCTTTTCACATGAACTACTCTCTGCAGGACACATGGGTGACAGTATACAGGAAGGAAGTGAGCGATTCATTTCCCTTCTGTGTAACTGGAGACTTGTAGGAAGCAGGCAGCAGGCAACAGAAAGAGTTTTTGGGTCAACTCAGCAGTGTTAGATTGTGTGTGGTTTGTACACATTTTTTTGTTCCTAAGTTAACATATATTTTGATTGTGTTTGTTGATAGCTTCTGTTAGGTGTCTGTGCAGATTTTGTGTGTATACATGTGTGTGTGTGACTGCCTTTCTCCCTTTCTAGGAAACCTTTTTTTTTTAACTGATGGAAGGGAAAAGTACGGTCAAGGAAACTGGTGGGAAGGCACCCACTGTCCATCTGGACAGGTGGTTATTTAGGGACAG
Source organism: Neoceratodus forsteri (assembly GCA_016271365.2). Lineage (NCBI taxonomy): Eukaryota > Metazoa > Chordata > Ceratodontiformes > Ceratodontidae > Neoceratodus > Neoceratodus forsteri. The sequence continues at coordinate 94,856,867 of CM028130.1, read as the reverse complement.
GGTAGCTGAGGCAGAGGACTCCTCCCAGGCCCATCAAGAGCAGGTAGCTACCACTCCCCAGCAGTGACAGCAGCAGCAGGAGCCCATTGCCCCCACCCATCAGCAGCAGTGTGAGGATGATGTGGCCCCCTCCACATCCACCACAACCACCCAGCAGCAGAATGCTCCTATAGTCCCCCCACTCTCCCATGACCAGCAGCAGGAACATGTGGCCCCCAGACAGCAGCCAGCACAGTGTATTAATGCCCCCCAGCAGGAGCATGTATCCATCGCCTACCCCTAGCATACAGGGTATGCCATGTGGTGTTGTTTCACCATAAACAACACTGACAGCAGTGTTGTTATCTGCAAGTTGTGTTGCAGATCTGTGTAAAGGGGCAAGCACGGGGGCCATTTTGGAACTGGTGGCCAAAGGAGCTACCTGTAGCACCACCATGCTGCAGAGTGGCTCCAGGAGCAAAGAGAGTTAGCAACAGTAGGAGGCAGTGTGGCCCAAGGGGAAAGGGGCCAGCAGGAGGAAGGTGCCAGGGCTCAGCAACAACAGCCCAGAAGGCGCCGGCAGCACCAGCAAAATTGGAAGCAGGCAGCAGCAGCACCTCCATCCACCTCACCCCACAGGTAGCAGTGGTGCCATGTTCATGCTGGAAGGCAGCATGGACAGCCTGCATCAGCCCCAGCCTGTCCTTCTCCTATGAGTCAGTAAGACCTGGCAACAGTGCAGCGAGAGGAAACATCTCCACGCCAGGATTTTGATGAGTTCTGCAAGGAGGTCTGGGGGACTTAAGAAAACTGTTGGAGGCCCAACATAAAGTTTTGGACCTCCTGGCAGAGCTTCGTCGTGGTGGTGGTGATGGCAGGGAGGAATCTGGGCCTGGTGCAGGCACCCTGTAATGACATGGTCTGGGGACCATAATGTGATTGCATGTGAGACAGGCAGTGAGTACATCACCAGAATTTTATTTTATTTTTCCTGTCCTTACTGCTATCACTCTTCCCTCATCTGCACCCCCAAAAATTAAACAAAAAATTACCCAAAAAAATATATATATATATTTAGTGTTCTTCCTCTTTATCTATGCTCATTTTTTTTCTTGTCCAGTGTTTAGTGTGTTTTGTGCTGTGTATGCTCCCTCACTTTCCTCTCTCAGATATGATTACCCTATCACCTAGTACCCTGCATATCCCCCATCGTGTATTTTACTGTCAGTCAATTAGTCTGTGTGTTACCTATAATAAACAGTGTATCTTTCTTTTTTTTATGCTAATCATTCTCCTATCCACAAATGTCAAGTAGTGTAATTTGTTTGTATGAACAAATTTTTTTTCCCAACCCTATGTGATGTTGTGGCAGTTCTTTCTGCTGTGTGTAGCTGCAGCATAAGTTTGAATACGTACACAGCATAGAAACCTAAATAAGAAGCACTTTTATTGGGAAGTTAAACATAGATATGTTTTCTGTGCTTCACAACATTCCCCTGGCCTTGGGCTTAGTAGTCACAAATGTTCACTTGGTGCCCCTCACCTCTAATCATGATATTTTCTTCAGTGCTCGCCACCATCATGACATTAAATAGCTGTTTTAGGGCCTGTTTACCAAATATTTCTGCCTGAAATTCACTGCTGCTGGTGCCAAAATAGGGTCTACAAGTCCAGAAATGTTTACCAAAAAATGTTACATCAAACTGAGAGTGAAATCTGCTGTCGGTCCTGATGTTTTATGGTTCTCCACCAGCAACCAGACATTAAAATGCTGTTTTGGCCACTGTTTACAATTGTTTTTTGGCCACATCTTGTTTCTGCCAGTGCAGCACATGCAGTAAATGTCTAGAAATGTTTCCTAAAAAATGGTAGATTAAATTGAGACAGAAATCTGGTCTCAGCCATGATGTTTTATGGCACCCAAACTACCACCTGGACCAAACAATGGTCTTTGGTCCACTGTTTACAATTGTTTTTCGGCCACATCTCATTTCTGCCAGTGCAGCACAGACAGTAAATGTCCAGAAACATTGCAGGAAAAATGGTACGTCAAATTGAGACTGAAATGTGGTTTCAATCTTGATGTTTTAGGGTGCTCCCCCACCACCCAGACATTAAATAGCTGTTTTAGGGCTTGTTTGCTAAATATTTCTGCCTGAAACTCACTGCTACTGGTGCCAAAACAGGGCCCACAAGTCCAGACATGTTTACCAAAAAATGTTACATCAAACTGAGACTGAAATCTGCTGTCAGTTCTCATGTTTTATGGTGCCCCACCAGCAACCAGACATTAAAATGATGTTTTGGCCACTGTTTACAATTGTCTTTCGGCCACATCTTGTTTCTGCCAGTGCAACACAGGCAGTAAATGTCCAGAAATGTTTCCCAAACAATTACACAGTAACTTCAGACTGAAATCAGGTCTCAGTATTGATGTTTTATGGTGCCCAAACCCCAACCCGGACCAAACAATGGTCTTTGGTCCACTGTTTACAATTGATTTTATACCACAACTTGTTTCTGAGAATGCAGAACAGGGAGTGCATGTCCAGAAATGTTTCCCAAAAAATTGCACAATACATTTAGAAGAAATCAGGTGTCAGACATGCAGTATCGTGGTTCACATCCACCTGAGGACCCACATGTGTTGTTTTCTGCACCCTTTAAATGCTTTTCAGGCCTAACCGTGGTACTGCCACTGCCTGACATGTAACAGCCAGTTTACCACGATAAGAAAAATAAATCCTTCTGCAAAATGGTCCTGTGAATGAAACCTGAATTTATTTCCTCCTGCTGCTGCTTTCTCAGTTGATTGAGAACTATGGAATTGTCATTTCACAATGATGATGCTCTGGTTAGCTTTGTTGTCTCTGTGGTTTTAAGTCAGTGTGGATTGAATGACATTTTGAGTGTGGCTGCTGTTGCCTGTAGCTGCTGCCTGCTGCCCTTGCTAGTTGCCAAGAGAAGCAATGTTTTCTCTGCTTCATGGGGATCCCCTTTACATAGTCATTCGATGCTGCTGCTGCACTTGTAAGTATCTGTATTTATTTTTTCAGGTGCAAGAGAAGGTGGATGGTGGGTTGGTATTGAGACATCACGAGTTCTTATATTTTTGTACTTATTTTATATTTTTCTAGTGTGCTGAGGAGTACATCATCATGACAACATGCATGCCAGCCCAGGATTTGGATACGGGATGTTTGAATGCACCACATTTCACATTGCACAAGGAACATACAAACGTACGAGCATACAAAATTTGCCAGCAGTTAAAGGCCTAGAGGTCTATCAAGTCTGCTCGAATGTGCAGCTAGCACCCCTTATTCTGCAGCTGCCTTCCCTTCCACCCTTCCCTTTCATTGACCCTACCCCTTGCCTGTCCCATCCCCTTTTGAAGCAGTCCACTGTTCTACTGGATACCACTTCTGCAGGTAACGCATTCCACCCAGCCACCACCCTCTCTGTAAAAAAGTGTCTCCTCATCTTCCTCCTGAACCTTCCTCCATCCAGTCTCATATCATGGCCCCTTGTGTCCCTCCCCTCCCTTACTTTGAACAGCCCCTCTGTATCTGTCTTGTTCATTCCTTTCATGTACTTAAAGGTTTCAATCATGTCCCCCCCTCCTCTCCTCCAGTGAGTAAATGTTCAACTCCCTCAGCCTCCTCTCGTATGATAAGTCCCCCAGCCCCTTGATCATCTTTGTTGCCATGCACTGCACCCCCTTCAGTAACTTAATGTCCCTCTTCAGATATGGGTGCCAGTACTGCACGCAGTACTCCAGGTGCAGTCTAACTAATGACCTATACAGTGGCAGCATCACCTCCTCCCTCCTCGAGGATATACCCCTTATACCCTTTGCAATACAACCCAGCATTTTGTTGGCCTTTGCTGCTGCCTTCCTACATTGTGCCAAGTTGTTCATTGACCCTGTAATGAGCACCCCCAGATCCTTCTACTCCTCTGTCTGGGCTAGCTGCACTCCCCCCAGCTGGTAACTCCTCCTTGGGTTCTTCATCCCAAAATGCAGCACCTTGCACTTTTTGGCATTAAACCCCAGTTGCCAGGTGTCTGACCAGGTTTCAAGCTTTGCCAGATCATCTCGCAATCCCTGCCATCCCCCTAGGTCATCCACCACCGCTCCTACCTTGGTATCATCAGCAAACAGACTGATCTTGCTCTTGATGTCCAATGATATGTCTGCAATGAATATCCACATACAACGCTGGTCCCAACACCGAGCCCTGTGGAACACTGCTCATCACTACCCTTGGGTGTCAGAGCTCCCCACCCACCACCACCACCCTCTGTTGCCTTCCCTGAAGCCAGTTCCCTACCCATCTCCCCAGCTTTGTACCTGCCCCTGTGCCTACTAACTTACTTCCCAGCCTTCCATGCAGCACTGAGTCAAATGCCTTACTGAAGTCCAGATACAGGACATCCACTGCATGGCCCCTGTCCAGTTGCCTAGTGTCCCAGTCATAGAACTCCACCAGGTTGGTTTGGCAGGATCTGCCCCATATGAAGCCATGCTACCTGCTGTGCTGTAGTCCTTTGGCCTCTAGGAGGGCCACCAGCCTCTCCTTCTGGATAGTCTCCATTAGCTTACCCATGATGGATGTGAGGCTCACTGTTCTGTAATTTCCCGGTTCATCCTTGGGGCCACTCTTGTGGAGGTGCACGACATGAGCCACCCTCCAGTCCTGAGGTACTCAACCCAAATGTAATGAGGCATTAAATGGGTCTGCCAAAGGTCCTGCAAGGACCTCTGCCAGCTCCTTCAATACCCTGGGGTGGATGCCATCTGGGCCTGGTGCCTTATTCACCCCCAGTGCCTTCAAACCCTCCCAAACTCTGCCCTCCATGATTTCCACATCTGTCACCCCCTCCCCCCATTTCTGCCATTTCTCCCCCCTTGAGTGTCACTTACCTCTTCTCTTTAGTAAATACTGAGCAGAAGTACTCATTCAGTGCTTCTGCCTTATCGCACCCTGCTTCCACCCAACCCCCCTTCCTAATCCTTACTATGTGGTCCTTAAAGCTCCTTTTCTCCCTGATGTACCTAAAGAAGTCCTTCTCCCCTTTCCTAATGCCTTGTGCCAGTCTAAGTTCCGTATATGCCTTGGCTCCCCTTACTGCCCTTGTCACCTCCTTCGATTCCGTCAAGTACTCCTCCCTGTCCTCCCCTCTCCCTGTTTTCTTGTACTTCCTAAAGGCAGCTCTTTTCCTCTTTACCTTTTCCATGACCTCCTTGCTCAACCAGCTCGGTTTCTTAGCCCTAGTCTTCTTGCTCTGGGCCTTGCAGCAGGTTTTGGTTGCCTCCACTATCCCCAGCTTTATGAGCTCCGACCTCTGGTTAGTGTTCATACTAGATTGAATTCTGGCCAGGTACCCTTTTACCACTTCCCCCATCCTCCCAAAGTCAGCTGTCCTGAAATCCAGCACTCTTGTGCCAGATTCCACTCGTTCCTTGTCCATATCCAATGTGAGCCATACTGAGTGGTGGTCACTCCCTGATAGTGGTTCCTCCACTGTAAGTTCTCTCACAATGTCCCCATTTGTCAGCACAAGGTCAAGGGTATTCCCTAACCTAGTTGGTTCACTGACCATTTGTAGCAAGAAGCTGTCCTGGAAGGCATCCAGCAGTACCTTCTCCCTTCTGTTCCTGGTTGTTGGGGTACTCCAGCCCACACCTGGCATGTTGAAGTCCCCCACAATCACCACACTACCCATCTTGCAGGTCCTCCTGATCTGTCCCACAAGTTCCCTGTCTAACTCCTCCGTCAGACAAGGTAAAGTATTGAATTTTTCATTACTGGGAGGGATAGGTGACTGCAGCTTGGATATCTAACTCAGATTGTATTTGTATTATTTTTTCTTTTCTCAACACATGTAGAAATTCAAGAGCTGTTAACTCCAGGTGCACTGCTGTTGCTGTTAAATATGTGTGCAATTCATTAACTGGTGGTAAGTTTTTCTTAATTTGTGATGGTCTTTGGTGGGCGGGTGGTGGAGGAGGTGGTTGAGGCCGGGTTGGTGTGGGGTTGGTGGATATGGTTAAGTATTAAGTTTGTGGTTACTGCAGGACAGAGATGTCAGACTTTGACAGTAACTATCTTCTACAGTCTATGAGTCTGTTAATATTCAGGATTTCTGTTGTTGGGGAGCATCTGTTACCTCCTTCCCAATTTGGCTGCTGGCTGTGCTCATCAGACATAGTCTGTTCATGTCAAGTGTTCCAGTTTAACAGTCATTCCCTGATGTAAGTATAGCTTCATGTAATGATGATGGGGGTGGGGTGTCACCCAGTTGTAACAATGCTCAAAATGACTTCTTTTTTTTCCTTATTGCCAGCCAGGTACAAAGTACTTCAATTGGAATGGTGGCTTACTTTTCTGGTGGACATTTGCTGATGCAACCCATCTCTGTATGGTATTGGTGACTAAATAGAAGTCTTCCATCCTAGTGTGTGGACACTGGATCAAGGTGCTGCACCTGCAAGGTGTGGGCCACTGCTGACAACTAAAAACATATCATTCTTTTTGGTGGAAGACTGCTGGAGGAGGAGGAGTAGTAGTAATTTAGCTGGACTCAGAGGCAGCATTAATGTACTGAGCTGAGACTGCTGTTTATGCTGGAGTATGCATTTGTCAGCTTCATAGATTTTCAGTGGTTGTTGGTATTTCTTGGCAGTATGATAGTGATGGCCCACACTGTCGAAGTCTGTGTTATACAAATTAGGATGGATGACAAGGAAGCAAATTACATGAATGTTAATTGTATACATGGAGATGAAGTATGCATGCATTTCTGAGTAACAGTACTGGCTGTGCACTGTCTGACTAAATTGTCATTGTCGTATATACAGTGTTGGCACACTCACTAGACACTCATTCAAGGTGTCATGGAGGAGGTATATGTGGAAATGGAGAAGATGTTCAGTATTTGTCACTTGATGGAGCCATTGTGTATTGCTGAGATGATGACTAATTAATTCCAGTTAGCATAGCATGGGTGAATACATTTTCAAAAATGAAATGAAGTAAACATTATGACTAGGTTGGGTAATCAAATTAAATGGTTTAAATGGATGTGTAACACAGAACAACCAGCAAAATAAAATTTAAATTGTATAACAATAACATAAAACAGCATATTCAGTGGAAATGGGGGTGGGGATGCTGGTGGTGTCTGTGGTGGTGGGGTAGAACACCTTTAGCCTTCTTCCAGTGACACATCATCCATGAACCAGCCCTCACAGCCTTCAAGACTGGAGTCATCACCAGGTGGAAATTCAGTCATCATTGCTGCTTCATCTACCTCCCTGCTAGTAGAGGCCTTACCACTGTGGATGTCTTCATTGTCATCCTTGTCCCTGAGACACAGTTCTTGGAGCAACACCATCGAAATAATTGTGTTATGTAGAATGTGAGCCTCATTCATTTTTATAAATGTTAGGATTGAAACATTCTTCGATGACAGACTTGTCCTACGGTCACACACAATGGCCCCAGCAGAACTGAACACCCATTCCACACTGACACTGGGTGGTGGGCAGCTGAGGTATTTAAAAGCAACAGATGCCAGTGTAGGCCAGTGACTCACTTTGCTGGTCCAGTACACCAATGGCTCATCAGTGATGCCAAGATGCTTGGTGTCTCCCATGTAGGCATCCACCATATGTTGTACTGCCCTGAGTCCTGTTACCTCATCATGCTCCTCCTCCTCCTCCTGTCTTCAATTTCTTCAATGCCCACCTGGTACAGAGCATCCCAAATGGGATTACCTGCTGTGCTGTGCTGCAGCTTTGACATTTTGCCTGATTTGGTGGCCTCTGATGATTTACTGGTGGTGGTGGTAGCAACACCTGGTATATCTATATGTGCCCTTTGTGCCTCTGCATTTTTCATCTGTGCCCCATGTATCCATCTGACAAGGTAATTGGTCAATTTGTCCACTCACACATGACCCCCTTCAATCATGCAGGCAAGCCATGCTTGTACCATGGATCCAACATGGTAGCAATAGCAAACTCATTAGACTGTATAATGCCACAGATATGTATATTGTTGTCCAGTATACAGAGCATGTGACCCATTACATGAACAGAACTTTTATCATCACTTGCAGTAGGTAATCTGAAACCACCTTATACTGCTCTTAAAGCTGGTCAAGCATGTACAGTGTGGAGTTCCAACTGGTAACAACTTCAAGCTTCATATAGTGCTGATGTAAATGATTAGTGTGCTGCAGCTCACGCAGATGGTCATGGACCTTTGCAGAACTGACAAAGTGCACACAGATGTATCTGGCGACAGACACAGTTTCTTTTATTTCATCATGGTTCAGAAATTGCTGCATGACTAGATTGAGGCAATGTGTCAGGCAGGGAACTCTGAAGAAAACACAGTTAATAATGCACTTAACCACATTGGAGCCATTGTCACTGGCAATAAACCCCGGTGTGAGTGAGTGTGCATTGAGCCACTCATCAATCTGATTTAGCAGAACATTCAGCATCTTCTCGCCAGTGTGAGACCCTGTAACACTGTGCATAGTTATAGTTGCATTCTGACAAATACCAGGTGTGTTGCTACCACCATAGTTTTGCTTTACACAGCTTTTGCCAGGACTCAAATCAACAACCACCCCAGGTACCTGTGCCCAGTGTTGCTGTTATGCACAGATATGAGCTGCCTGCTGTTTGCTCACTTGTCCACATATCCATGCTAAGGTGGATATATTTTGAGGCAGAATGCTTCATGGCATGTAGGACAGACTGTGAAACTCTGCTGTAGAGTTCTGGCATGGCATGTTTGGAGAAATACGTTTGTGATGATACCTGCCATTTGGGACAGACATGGGCCATCAAACAGCAGAATCCTGGTTTCTCCAGAAAGGAGAAGGGCAACAGGTTGATGATGAGCATTTCAGCTGTGGCTGCGTTGAGTTCACATGTAGCAGCATGATTGGGGGGTACTTTGAGTGCCACTCAAACACACTCTTCAATGTGGGCTGCATCTTGGAAGCTGGTCGACAAAAACACTTTACTTGTGCCACCAATGTTGTTCTCGCTGGGGTACCAGGTGCCTCTTGGGGCCTAGAATGTGCAGCATGTATGAAACTCAATATTTTGGTGGATTTTGTGCCTGGTGGTGTACTTTTATAACTCGAGGGAGTGGTAGCTCCAATGCTTCTATGCCCACTGCTCGAGAGAGAAGATGATTCCTCACACTCCTCCTCCTCCTCCACTGACCCACTCAGCCCTGCCTCCTCTTGGTTTATTGCACTGCTGTCACTAACATTAAGCTTGACAAGGGAAGTCCCACCAGCAGCTCTGGTATCTTTCTGGTGTTGGTACCAGAGCAGTGGGTGCTTGTTTTTCAAGTGAGCATGCTGGCCACTGCTGCCTATGTGGCTGCCCTTTTTCCATGACTTACACATGCTTGACACAGCTGACATATCATCACAGTGTCATCAGCTGCATCAGGTATGAAAAAATCCCAAACTAGGGACTTTGCACCTCTAGATTTGGCATGGAACTGAGACTTGGACAGCGTAACCAAAGGCGTGCATGTTTTGGTTTTTTGTGCTGCTTGCATGATATCCACCATGCTACATTTGGGAGGTGGGGTGACTGGACTGCTTGTTGTAGGCTTGCTGATATCCTCACCCTCAGTCTTGTCATCTAAATGGGCTACATCATCTCTCTTCATCTTTTTCACTTCTGGCTCCCACAGGGGATCCAACACCTCATCATCATCTCTACCAAAACATATTATATCCTCCTCCTCATCCTTATCATTGTCTACTGCCAGACAAACTTTTCCCTTCTCTGGCATCTCCACACTGTTGGGGGGCTGACTTTCCTTATCTCCTTTTCCAGGAGAAACAGACTGAAGCTGGACACTAGCACCCTCACTACCATCAGCTCCTTCTTGAGCAAGAACAACAGTCACACTGACAATGTTTTTGACCTCCTGCTGGACCTCTGTGCCTCCACTGGCATGAGTGTCTCCCTTATTCCCAGTATCATACCCAACAAGCATACTAGCTACAGATTGGGCAGTAAAAAAATGAGTCACAGACTTGAAGCCATTTCTAACTTTGATTTTGCTGCTACTGGGTGCCACAGCAGCAACAGAGGCCACAGAGGGCACTGATTCAGAAATAGGTTTGCTTTTTCCAACAGACTTCTTTGAGCCACCTCCCACCTTAGCACCTTTACCTGAAGTTGAACGTCTCTTGGCAGGCATATTTATATGTTTGTTTCATTTGGCTTCCTCGGTCTGGGACTATATTATTATGTGTTTCTATTAAATAAGTGTGATTTAACACCTGCAGTGCTATTGCTAAAACTTTGAAGGAGATACCATTACCCAGACCTGGGCAAATAACTATTAACCCAATAGAAGTGCAAGAAAGACTTAAAAAGTTAGCAGTCAATAAATCTCCAGGGCCAGATGATATATACCCTAAAGTCTTGCATGAACTTGCAGATTACATATTTTTACCTCTGACACACATATTTCAACATTCCCTGGATTCTGGTGATACACCACTAGGTTGGAAGGTTGCCACAGTGGTACCCCTTCTAAAAAAAGGACCCCAGACAAAACCCGAAAATTTTAGACCAATCAGTCTGACATCTTTAATGGGCGAAATATTGAAGAGTATCATTAAAGCTCATATACAGCAGCACCAACTTACACTTGGACTGGTGGACCCAAGCTAATATGGATTTACTAAGACTCGGTCTTGTCAAACTAACTTACTGACCTTTTATGAAAATATTAGTAGGGAACTAGACAGGAGGAACCCAGTGGATATAATATTCTTAGATTTTGCCAAGGCCTTTAATAAATTGTCCCATTCTGAACTTGTTAAAACATTAAGGGACCTTAATTTGAGTAGTAATATCACATGTTGGATTGCCAACTGGTTGGAAGAGCGTCAGCAGAGAGTGGTGGTTAATGGTGTATTTTCTGAATGGGTCAGGGTCACTAGTGGGGTGCCTCAGGGGTCAGTCCTGTGTCTGATACTTTTTATTATATATATTTCCTCACTGCAATTGGATTCTACAAATATCTGGTTGTCAAAATGTGCGGATGACTGTCTTTTGGGAGCAGTAGTAAATGGGCCAGAAAGCACCATAGCACTGCAAAAAGCTCTAGACTATATTTTCTCATGGACTGAGCATGGCAAATCGGATTTGAATATTAGCAAGTATAAACTCATGAATTTGGGTTCTCATAACAAACAGTGTAAGTATTTCTTAAATAATGAACCTCTAATTGAAACACACCGTGAAAAAGACCTTGGCATGACCATAAGCCCTGATCTCAAATTTAATATACACTGTAGGGACCAAGTGAAAAAGGCCAACCAAATACTGAATTGTATCCTCAGGCATATTGCTAGTTGAGCTAAGGAAGTAATGCCCCCCCTGTATGTAGCACTGGTCAGACCTCATCTGGAATATTGTGTCCAGATTTGGTCCCCATATAATAAGGATGATATAAAAAGGGTTGAAGCGGTCCAACGAAGAACGACCAAGTCTATAACTGGTTTAAAAGGGATATCTTATCAGGAAAGACTGAAAACACTCAACCTTTATTCTTTACAATACAGAAGGCACAGGGGTGAATTGTGTATGCTCTTTAGAGCGATGAATGATAATATCCTTAGAATTGAGCTTGGCCTAGTATTCAACCAAAGTAGAGTTAGCTGTAGGAAACATTCCAAGCAACTCTATCTTGAAAAATGGAACCTGTTACTTAGAAAAAACTGGTTCAGCCAAAAGGCAATTACAGCTTATAATGTGCTACCATTGGAAGTAATTGGAAGTAAAGATACGAATGCTTTTAAACATGACTTAGACAGGGTTATGGGTAATGAGGTCAAATTTGGGGGTCAAGACATAAATTCTTGTAAATGGCAAGCATTACGGATGTAGTCTATTACAAGCTTGAATCAATCTATGAAATCTATCAAAAGGCAAACAGAAATCAGAACAGGTAGCAGCACTGTAGTGTATATAACTACCTATAACTGCTACTGTAGCCTATTATAATAATAATAAAATTTATTTAATTAAGCGCCTTTCAAGTTTTCAAGGTGCTGTACAGTTCAAAAAGATCAGGCAACAAATACAATAAAACAGAACAACAATTTCAACAAGGAAAACCAATTACAATAAGGATGGAAAGGCCTTATTCCATAAAAAGGACTTTAAGGCCCTTTTAAAAATATCCACTGTTGTACTCTTTCGGAGCGGATGGGGTAGAGAATTCCAAAGGGATGGAGCCACAAAGCCAAAGGCACGGGCTCCAGAAGACTTCAAATTAACCCTTGGAATCTCCAGCAACCCCATGTCAGCCGAGCGAAGCTGTCTCAAAGGGGTGTAAGGCACCAAAAGCTCTTTTAAGTAGTCAGGACCACACCCATGTAGGGCTTTGTAGGTCAAAAGACCTACTTTAAAGGTGATCCACCACTGTATAGGCAGCCAGTGCAGAGAGCGCAACACGGGTAATATGAGATCTTCTTGAAGCTCCAGACAACAAACGTGCTGCTGCATTCTGCACTAGCTGCAAGCAGCAGATATCAACCCCAGTAAGCCCTAGGTACAGGGAATTACAGTAGTCCAAGCAAGATGTCACAAAGGCATGGACCAAAACCAACAAATCACCAGGAGGAACCAGGTGCCTAATCCTGGAGATGTTTCTCAGATGAAAAAATGCAGTCCTGACAACAGAGGATACCTGATAACGAAGGGTCAACTCTGTGTCAAGCTCTACACCCAGGTTACGCACCCATTCAGAAATGGGGATCTGGATGCCCCCAAGAACTATTCCAGAGGGGGACCCCACCCCCAACCCTGCGGCAGGGGTCCACAACCATAAACTCGGTCTTTCCAGGATTCAACTTTAAACTGCTGGAATTCATCCAGTCTTGGATATCTACAAGGCACTTATTCAACAGCGAGACAGTACTAACCTGGTCGGGTGCAAAAGACAGGTAGAGCTGGGTATCATCAGCATAGCAGTGAAACCTCAGCTCATACCATCTTACAATGTCTCCGAGGGGTAGCATATATACTGTGAATAACATGGGGGAAGCACCAAACCCTGTGGAACCCCGCAGGGCAGAGAGAAAGCCCCAGATGAATGTAATCCTGAGACTACTCTCTGCATTATCCCCTCGAGGTAAGATGAAAACCATCTGAGAACCATACCTGAAAGTCCACAGATGGACCCCAGGCATTCGAGCAAAACTCCATGATCCACAGTATCAAAGGCTGATGACAGATCAAGGAGAACAAGAATAGAATGATGTCTCCAATCTCTCGCCATCAGGATATCATTGAACACCCGAACCAGAGCAGTCTCGGTGCTATGCCTTTTATGAAAACCAGACTGGAGAGGTTCGTATAGACTATGGATGATCAAATGGTTGTCTAATTGAGTCGTCACAACTTTTTCAATAACCTTCCCAACAAAGGGAAGGTTAGAGATCGGGCGGTAGTTAGCTAGGTCATCCGGGTCCAGGGAAGTTTTCTTCAGAAGGGGAGTCACCATCCCTTCCTTCAGAGAGCTAGGAAAAACTCCCATCTCCAAGGAGCACCGGATAATCCAAGCAAGGATCGGGCCGACAACCTCACTACATCCCAAAATCAGGGAAGTAGGACCCGGATCCAACCTACAGCACGTTGGGCGCATCTTACAGGCAATCCTCATAGTATCTACACGAAATCCGGCAGGTCAAAAGTACTCCAGGAAATTCCAGGCACCACAACAAAACACTGGTCAACTGCAACAACCTTAGAGTGAGGTCGGGGACACTGCCTCCAGATGTCTTCCACCCCATTAATGAAGAACTGAGCGATCTCTTCACAGTCAATCTGTGTGAAAACTCGACGGATCTGCTGACAGACTGGGTTGCACAGTCTGTCAACAGTTCTGAAGAGCTGAGCCAGTCGATTCCGAGCAGCAGAAATTTCCCCCGGACAGGAATTCTGCCTTCTTACAGGAAATTTCTGTTTGATAGAGCTTATAATGCTCTAACAAAATAAGATGGTCGGCATCCGAGGCAGTCTTCCTCCAATGATGCTCCAACCTATACCTCAACCTCCTGAGCCCTCTCAATGCCTCGTCAAACCAAGGAGCGATGGGATGGTGCAGAAGGGGGCGAACACGGGCTGGTGCAATCTGATCGAGGGCAGCAGAGATGGTCTCATTATAGGCCACCACAAGCCGCTCAGGATCAGAGCACAAATCATCAAACAGCGAGAAGTCAAGGACCGCCATCAGGTCTTCAGGGACAACATCCCATAATGGGCAGTACTTGACCAGCTCCACAGGGGCCGACCTACACAGGGGGGCCTCAAAATGAACCCAACTGAGTAATGATCAGACCAACCAACTGGTTCCACCACCAAATTGAACGCCTCGATCCCCAGGAGAAAAACAAGTTGAAGAGAGTGACCACCTTTATGGGTGGCTGTGGAAACAACCTGTGTGAAGCCCAGCAATGTCATCATCTGGAGGAAATGTTGACCAAAAAGTGAGGATTTGTCATCCACCCACGCATTGAAATCACCCAGTACCATCAATCTGGGCAATTCCAAAGCCACGTCGGTGCAAAATCTGCTATTTCCTGCAGGAAAAGCTTCTCATCCCCTGGTGGACGTTAAGTGAGAGCAATCATGCACCCCACTCCAACCACCACAGTACACTCAAATGATCTTGCCTCCTCAACTGGAACAACAGTTAGGCCCAATCCGGTCTTGAAACAGATCGCCAACCCCCCCCCTGTGATCTAATCTCGGGCGATGTATAACTGAGAACCCGGTAGGAGCAGCAGCCTCTAAAAATGGGGCCGCAATCCCATCCAACCAGGTCTCGGTAATGCAAGCCAGATCTGCCCCTGCAACAAAGTCGGCAATAAGACCCATCTTATTACAGATAGATCTGGCATTGCACAACAACGCCCGCGTCAGACAAGGTTGACGAGTTGTCCCAACCACTTGCCCTCGAATACTAGAGGTGCCCTTGGGTATGGGAACCAGAACAGGACTACCACGCTCCAGAAACCATTTCGCGCCAGGGCGTCTTCGAGGCTGAACCACCCCTATGGGAGAGCACCGCTCCCTCCACTGTCCACAACCCTTCACACCCCCCCAATTCCTCCGTCCCCTACGCACAATCCCTAATGCCCGGCACCGATGGTAAACATGGGCTGGCAAGGGGGGCAAGACAAAGGGGCAGAGGGCATGGAGAGTGGAGGCCAAATAACAAACAGCAGGTAAAGCTGACCAGCACATCAGGCTGTCGTAAAAGTAAAACCAAAAATAAAATAGAACAAACAACACCACCACCCACCAAAAGATAAGTAAAATAAACTAAAAAACTAATACAACAAGTAATATACAAAATTAAACTTATTTTATATCCAGAAGCCCTCTCACGGCCAGAGGACAATAAAATAACACAAAACTAACACTAATAACAATAAAAATAAATAAAAATACATAGAGGGAATAATTTAAAGACCACCCTCCAGGACACTGTCACTGAAACCAGCAAGGTGGGCTATAAGCTGGAAAAAGCACTCTCACTGCTCAATTATCCCTCAAAACAAATAAACATAACATACAATAAACCATATACATCAACACCTAAACTAAAAAGACAATTTCTTAAAATAATACTATAATAAAACAATTAGAATTTCCTCAGTCACTTATCTTGCAGGAACTCTCCAGTCACTTAATTGGGGCATTAAAGGAATCGAAGATACAGGCCACTAAGTCCTTATTATATCCAAGAACCAAAATTTCCAAATAAAGTTGAGGAGGACAGGAACTCCCAGTTTTCAAAAAAGGCCACACATCAGAACGTAGGTTCCACTAAGTCAAGTACAGCAACAGCTAGTAAGCTACAATAGCGACCCGACACCACGACTTCCAGGCCGGGTCAGCCCACCGACCGACTCCACTGGGAGTCTAGGGGAATGGGGTCGAAAGCCGGCCCTCCAACAGGCCCTGACCCCTAACCCCTGTGCAGGTCACCAGAGCTAGAGCCAAAAAATAGAAACCCCGACTCCAAAAGACAGAGCCCCAAATCATAGTAGTCCCTGCCAACAGGACAGTGCCACTCCAGATGGAGCAGACGTAAATCCAGTAAGTTGCCACAGCCTTAAAAATGCTGAGATAGAGCCCAAAATCCTTAATAAGCCCAGTCACAATAGATCCCAGCCCAAAATGGAGACGAAGCTAAAACACGGCAGGAGATGTTTAAGCAGGCAGGCCAGACTATTCAAGTGTGAAAACACTATTTTATTTTTTCAATTACAAAATCACAAATTAAGTAATATGGAGTTAACAGAAGGACAGAAGTAAGCGACTTTCAATACAAAACTGACAGAGAACACCACCACAACAAGGTTGTGTAGTAAATCTGAAAAGAATACTGAAGTAGTTCTTAATTACACAATGGGCACACAAAAACTCACAGAATCCTGCATTTTTATTGGCTGCCTGGCACCTTTCCAGCTTTGTAAAATTCAACATTACCAGTGCAAAAGGTGCCAACCAGCCGCATTTCAGTAACTCCCTCCCAAAAATTGAAAAATCACTCTGAGCCTCCATCTTATTTTCCTTGCTAAACCTACCAACCAAAACCCTCAAGACTGCCTGGCATAAACGAGCACTTCATCCAAATAGCAAACACAAACAACCTCATAAAAACAGCAAAAGCTGTAAAAATCATTACAGTGTTGAAACACTATTTTCTAACCACAGAATCATTTCTTTCATTTTTAAACAGTCGTTCATTAGTGACAACTCCCTCGCAAACCTACAGTACCCTTCCAAGTCCTTACCAGTATCGGCTCCATTTTCCATTACCCCAGGCCATGTTTACCTCGCAGTTCGATTTACAAATACTCGATATCACTCACAAAAATAAAGACAAAAAAATGATTCCAATATACCAGCTCTGATGACTCCACAGTTCAAATTTGCAACCGTCCCAGCTCTAAACCTGTGACCTTTGACCCTCTTCACTGTTCTGGTTCAGAAGACAGCCAAAATCAGCACTGACTAAAAACTGTTTTTCACAGACACCAGTAATTACTCTTCTTTCCGATATCAGCTTTGCCATCACTTCCACCTCATCAGAAAACCCTAAAGCTCACACTGTCATTTAATATCCGTTACTCCCACACCACATAACATTTCACCAGCTAACTCATTCTCTATGGAACAACGTTACAAGCACAGCAGCAGGCAGCAACCAAGAAATATTTGTTATTGTCAAGAATAAATTAAATAACAATTCAAAATACAATAAAAAAAATATTTTTTGTTTGTTTTTTTAAACCTAAAAAAAAAGGACATCATTGTATAATAGCAATAACCCACTCCAGGGTTTGATGATGCTGGGTTTACCCATGCCTGGCAAGGTTTAGTCACTCGGCCTGCAGCCTCGTGACCGAACCACGCCAGGCATAGGTAAACCCAGCATCACCAACACCCTGTCATGGTTTAGAGCTTAATCAAATGTCAGTTTTTAAATGGAATGATTATTACACAACTTGATAATAACCAGGTAGGTGCTGGTAGGTTCACAAAAACTAAACTAAACCAACTGCACCGAACACCTCTCAGTCAAAATACGAACTACAGTCCAGATAAGTGGTGTCTAGATAAGGTGAGTGCTACAATGTGGTATTACTTACTAAATACAGTTTTGGCTTACATTTATATCAGACAGAAGGGACAACAAGATTTGAAATGAACAAAGTCACCTCCAAAACTCATGCAGGGAACACCACTATCTAGTTGAAAACGATGTAGTTTTTTTATATAGTAGCCAAGGTCAGGTAGTAAACAACAGTGGTGTAACAGGGAGGAAAGGGTTAATATGGTAAGCAAATTCAACAGAAAAACAGGAACACTGCAATTCAGAGGCTAGATAACAATTTTAATTTCTGTGAGCAATTCAATAATGCAGTGTACCTGGATATGGACAAGTCAAGTGGTCAATGTACACGAATACTTTCAATAAAAAAAAATCACAAAAATGATTAAGCAAAGGGAAATAGGAATAGAACTACTCGGTCAGAATGTAGTAACTGTTCAGATAAAGTTACCTAAAAGAAGGTCAATATGTAAGAAAAATATAACAAATAAGTAGCGCACAAACAAAAAACATTAAGACTTAAAAGAAATTACAGAAACTCACTCACAGCTTGTGAGAAATGTATCAAATATTAGGAACTAGCCTGATCTACTTTCACATACACACACACATACACACCACATGGTCAATCCTCCTCCACTGAACTCCCTCACACACACAGACACAGAGAAACCTGAAAACACTGATTAAGTTTAACTAAGTATTCTCCAAAGATATAAAAACAAAAAAAAATGTTCACTAGCAGCACTAGGAACTAAACTTGAGATTTTGGGGGCAATTAACTCTCAAAATCACAAATAAAGAGGTTTTGGAAGGGTTTATTGGCTGTGATGTACCACACTGAACTGCTCTCCAGCACAACAGGCAATATACTGTGCAGAAAACAGCCTGCATATGATATTTCAGCTATCTACCCACAATGCACTACAATTGAGCTGGTGAAATTGAAAAACATTGGTGAAATTCAGGATAATGGTGAAATTTCACCTTATGCGAAAGCAAAATTTGCAAAAATTAGCCAAATTTTGCATTAAGCGAAAGCAGATTTGGAGGCGAAATTACATTTTTGCCTAGGCAAAAATTTTGTGATGCGTGAATGGTTTAAATATTTCACTATGTGAAATTTTCCAGTTTTGCACATCTCTATTGACGGGAAGGAACATCCCATAATATACATCAGCCGGAAACTACATGAAAGAGAAACCAGGTACTCCACCATAGAAAAAGAGTGCCTGGCCTTAAGATATGGCCTTGAGGTCTCCAGAGTCCTCTGACCCTTTTACATTTAAATAGTGATGTCTGAAAATAAAACTCTACCATGAAATAACTGCAAATGTTGAAATTTCCCTTTCACATAATTTTGAAATGCACGTTGGCAACTTTCTGGAAATTCTGACTTTAAACCATAGAATGAATGGGAACAGTGTCAAAATAGCATGGAGAAAATAGCGCCAGTAACATTAGCGCGTACATAATGTTGTGGATAATAATAGCGCTCAGTCAATGTAGCACTGTATGATTATATCGCTGCTGAAGTTTTGAAAACACAACTAAAATACAAGTTAGTAATCGCTTTTACTTCACGATTTTATTGTTTCAAAAAATATCAGCACAGCACATAAATGCAAATAAATAAATACGAAATCAGCACACAGATGCAAATAAATAAATACTAAATCAAAGCACAGCAACCTAGTTAAATAAATACTAAATCACAGCACAGCAAACCAGTTAAATAAATAGTGAATCACAGCACAGCAACCAGGGGAAAAAATGTAAACAACATGTCTGTGGTAGTGTGGTAACACCAGTGTGACTGTGAATCACAGCACAGCAACCCAGTTAAATAAATAATTAATCACAGCACAGCAACCCAGTTAAATAAATACTGAAGCACAACACAGCACACAAGCTGATTAAATATACGTTGTACTCACTGGGCAAATGTTATAGCAGCAGTCCATAATAATTACTGTGCCATTATGCTTGCAACTGAAAATTGCATTGCAATTCCCTTCACATATTCATAGGTGGATCTGCGGTATAGAAACCCATGCCACAACACTAAATCTCCTCCTTTCTGGCTTGCTATATATAGACCTCCATTTTGCTGCTACTGATACTGCGACACAGTAAAGAAGCAACATCAACATACGTCAGTCCACCTGAAGTCAATTACTGAAAGCAGGCAATCAGGCAAGTAACAATCTTTATTAATGCTGTAACACGCTGTAACATAACTGTAACATAGCTGATCAATCAACCAGCAGTCAGACTGTCAGACCGTGCTATATCAGCGCTATTTTGTAAGTCACGATTTTATTGCATTCGGTATTATGCCAACGCTATTTTGAGACGCGTTATTATTGTCGCGCTATTATTACCGGATACCGAATTAATGTTTTGAATGATGTATTAAATTATGGATTGGAATTATGCATATCTGACCACTCTGTTATCTATAGAACTGCAGAATGACTGCATGTATTGCAGAGCAAGTGAACTGCAGATTAGAATTACACTAAACTGTCATCCCATGGTTCATGTATGTAATTCCATAATTCAGAGAGAAAACATCCCAAAATGGGTGTAAATTCATTGAACACATTCAAGGAGTTGGATTTCATCCAGTCGGAGTTTAAAAAAATGTTGCAAAATGTACAACATTTTGTGAAATGTTTTCAAAATTAGAATTCACAGTTTTCATCTAATGCCAGATGTACAATATTGTCACACATTTCAAACGCCATAAAATGGATACAACTCCTAGTTACGTCAGTGTAAGAGACTGCCCTGGTAAATCTAGACCATATTCTATCTAGATGGAGATATTTTTACAAGGGAAGACAGTGGGCCCCTGCTTGAAAGTGGCATTGAGGTGGCTGTCAGGGGCAATCCTGAAATGGAAGCGGCCAGTATTTAACCAGAAAAAGTGTCCAAAATGACCGTGAAGCCCTAAAGGTAGATAAAGCCCCAGAGTGGGATGTGATTCACCCAATGATGCTCAAGGAATTGGCTTCAGGAATGGCTGAGTCTCTAGTAATGCTATTTAATAGCTAAATTCTGACAGTAGTTGTTCCGAAAATTTGGATGGTAGTGGACATATTTCCATTATACAAGGGGGAGGGACAAGAAGCAACCTGGGAATTACAGACCTGTCGGTCTTACCTACCTCTGCAGTGGGTATACTGATGGAGTCACTGATCAAAAAGGGCCTTGTGGACCACCTAGAGAACAACTGTCTACAGGGTAGTAAGCAGAATGGGTTTGTGGCAGGGAGGTCTTGTCAGACAAACCTGATCGTTTTTTCTTGACTGGGTAAAAAAGATAATAGATTTAGGCCACACTTCAGATTTACTCTACTTCAATTTCAGCAAGATTTTCTACTTAGTGCCATACAGAAGATTGCTGTTGAAGCTAGATGACCTGGGCATGGCTAGGGACAGAGATGGATAGGAAGCTGGTTGAAGAAAAAACAGCAGAGGGTGGTGGTAAATGGTGTCAACTTGGAAGAGAGGGAAGTCATGAGCAGGGTGCCACAAGGATCCATCCTTGGTACTGTCCTCTGCAATATATTCATCAGAGACATTAGAATGGGCATCTGGCATCTGGGGCAAGTTGTGTACCTGCAGATGACAAAATGCTCTGTAGTAGTGTAGGTAGT
Organism: Neoceratodus forsteri; assembly: GCA_016271365.2. Taxonomy (NCBI): domain Eukaryota; kingdom Metazoa; phylum Chordata; order Ceratodontiformes; family Ceratodontidae; genus Neoceratodus; species Neoceratodus forsteri. Next base: position 94,835,525 of record CM028130.1, on the reverse strand, counting down.
GGTGATAGATCTGGGAGATCCAGAGAGAGCTACAAATAAAGGTGAGCTAGGGTTTGGTAGTTAAAATTCAGTGCCAAAAAATGCAAGGTTTTGCACCGAAGAAAAAATAAAATCAGGACGTGTACTGTATGGGAGTGTTAGACAGAGCACTATGGCAGAGGAGAGGGACCTTGGAGTCATCATTAGTGACTCCCTCAACCAAACAATTCAATATAATAAGGGCTATAGTAAGGCCAATGAGAAGCTGGGTTGTATCAGAAGGGTTATTAACAAAAGTGAAAAGGAGGTACTACTGCCTCTATATAGGTTAATGGTGAGGCTGCACCTGAAATACAGGGACAGACTGGAGATGGTGCAGCGCAAGGTGTCCAAGATAATTCAGTGTCAACAGGGCAGATTGTAAAAATGTAATCTCCTAGTAGAGAATATGTACTCAGTGGATACAAGACAAGTGATGGAGGAAATGATGGAGACCTTCAAGTTCTTGAAGGGAATAAACAAGGTGAACTGCTGGGAATTATTTAGCAGGAGTACTGAGTCAAGAATCTGAGGTCTCAAGTGAAAACTGGTGGGGGAAGAATTAAGAAGGATGTTAGGAAGTTGCATTTTAAGGAAAGGGTGTTGGAGCTGTGGAACAGTCTGCCAGCAGAGGTGGTGCATGCAATGGATTCAAGCATGTCTGGGACAGATTGAAGATTTTGTTAGGTTGCTTAGGGCAGTAGCAATAGGTACTGGGTCATAATAGCACACCAAGAAGAGCGCTGGATGAAACGCGCTGCGTGAAGCATGAAGGAATTTAGGGTGACGGGGATAATAGAGGTAAGGTATTACTGCTCCCCTGTTGCTCTGCATATTTCCTGAAGAAGGTTAAAGTTGCTGTGAGCTGGGGTGGCTTGCTGAGCTGCTCCCATAGTGGAGTGGCTAGGGCACCACACATGACATAGTAAGAGGCCTAGGACTGTGGTTTGCTTCCCACCAGGTCCCTTTGTGCTGCAGAATTTTTTCTTTATGGAAAAAAGTAATTTCCCCCTTCCTGATATTCTCCCTATCCCTGCAGTCCACGACCCCCTGGAGTTGATTATATTATGTCCTTGGGGTGGGGGTGCAGGAGGCAGAGCTCCACTGCAGAAAGAAACTGCTGCCATTTGTTTGGCTAAGGCTGCACTGTTTACAGTGGTTCACTGTATTTCCCGACCCTGTTTCTGACTGCTCTCTGCTGATTGTGGCATTTATTGCTGCATGGATTTTGCATGTGGCAGCATGACCCCGTGCCATAGCAATAGTGATGGGATCGGCGGGGGAGGGACCGGGAGGGATAAAATACCATATGGACAATAGGTCCTTTGGTAGGGAGGAACTCTGGGCAGACTAGTTGGCCCTTTTTCCTTTTTCTGCCATCATTGTCTATGATTCTAAGTATCTATGTTTTTAAATGTGAGATTTAGCTTCAGCACTTCTAGTTGTTTTTAATACTTTACACCCAGTTATGGATAATGAATGGAAGACATTAATGCAAATGATAGACCAGGTTAAATTCAATATGAAAACTTCGTCCAGGCACATTTATATTTGAACTTTGATAAACTAGACATAACTAAGAGTTTTGAAAATTGTACATCTATGGTAGGTATATAGTAGTTTAGAAAACGACATGGAGCAATCTGGCATATGCCCACAGCTGTACTACAGAAAATTGCATCTGGACTTAGGCTTTGAAAAGCTCCATAATTGTATTTGTAATCTAGGAGACCCATAGGACACAGAGAGATGTTAGAAAACATAAAAAACAATAGATGCTCCGAGGTACTGTATGTTTTTTCTTTGATGTAAGCAAGTTAGTTTCTTCATGTATTTACAGTATGGCTGCAATTTAATGATGTTTTTGGTATTAGGGAAAAAAACCCTCTACATCTTTTTTCCCCCCAATAGCCATAAACACTGTACGTGGAAAACTAGTTTTGAAATATAAAAAGGGAGTTTGTCACTAAACAGGTAACACACATACTCCAGTGCACTTGAGTGTTTTCATTAAGTAAGCAATAATACACGATGAGGTGTGAATTATGTCCTGATAACAGCATGCCCAGGAGCATGAGAGAGAGAAAGACCCCCTCACACACACACACACACATACACACTCAGTTCTCGAACAAGTCCATCCATATTCAAATTAAGAGAAATCCATCGGTATTTAAATAACAAGTAAAAAACTACTTTCCTTTATTTTTTTTTCTAAGTCAGGCCCAACTCCAGCAGTAGCGTGGCACCCAACCTCTGATCCTCTGCCTGTTCTTGCAAGTACTGCTACCCGGCAGCATGACTCCCTCCCTTCCATACAGAGATCTCACACACTTTGGCACTTTTGTCACACTTGTCTCACAGAAATGAAAAAAATATTTTTCTTGTAAAATAAATAACGCCAGCACGTCGTGTGCTCAGCGCTACTCATAGACAGCACTTATTTATTTATTTTTGGTAACCGGGTAGGCCCACTGAGCTCAGTAACAGTCCCTTTTTCAGGGGCAACCTGGAATTCATTACAGATACTGCAACATTTACAGAGTACAACCTTTGCAGATGTTAAGAGACAAACTGCCTCCCTCACTTGCCCAAGCTCCACTCCCACTCTGAAAAAACACTTTGAGATCTTTTCTTAAGCGCAAATCCAGCTCTGCTAACTTAAACAATCACATTACCTCTAACTCCTGCAGTCCGTTTCCACCATCGCTGATCATGCTGCTTTCAGCCACCAATAGTGTTCCAAAGAACAAATATGAAATATAATGGTCCATAAAGAAGGGATTAGACAGCTATCTCACAAAAGTTCCACAAACAAACAAAAAGAAATGCAACTGAGCTGGTGGGGGGGGGGTCATGGCTCAAGAGCCAAGGAAGGACATACTATACATAGCAGTAAAATACAATGCAGAAATGCTGCACTGCCCTCTGCTGGTAAGCATTGGTAAGTATACCAGTACAGGGACTACTTTAATAGCAAAGCAACTTGGGCCGGCCCAGTGGCACTGAGGGTTGAGGTGCTGGACGCCACACCTAACACTACGCCGGCGACCCGGGTTCGGGAACGAGCCCGGACCACTGGGGGTTGGCAGGGGAAGTAGAGGATTGAGCATCTGGAGGACAGCTCTTCTCTCCTGAGAGGAAGGGGACCCTAAGGGTCGGAGCTTGACTGCCCCTTGGTGGAGGCCGGGGTCGCAGCAAGTTCCCTGTCTCACAACAGGGGAAAGTGTACCGCAGACATCGGCAGGGGAGGACCTTGACATCGGGACGCATGCCTACACACAGGAACACCAGAAAAATCATCCTCTAGGATCCTGGAAGACGGAGCACTCTAGCGCAGACCCCATAGCCCACCTGCCTGTCCCGGTCTGGTGCTCTGACGAACTCAAGATGGTTCAGGGGTGTAGGTGCCCCATCCCTGTCCCCACCCGGGGGGCAATCCAAGGCTACATGGAGGGACTACTGCGGTGCAGGTAGGACGAGGCTGAAGAAGACTCAATTAGTGACTCTCGCGGTGGCGGAGTCTAGGGGACAGGGGAGGAGTATAAACAGCAAGTAAAAAAAAAAAAAGCAAAGCAACTTTGACTTAATTTTTAGTCCTTTTTTAACTATTTTTTTTTATTTCTTAAATATCACACAAATATAGTCCATTTTCTAAGCTTAATAATACCCTCCAAGGTAGGTGGTATGGACAATGCCAGACCTTACAGGGGCTATAAGGACCTCTGCATGTGGCATCGGGGTTCATTATGCCCTGGGTGATCTGGTATTGCCCAATTCTGCCCACCCTGTTGGGTATTATTGCTTGCATAATTGTCACCTTTACTGTTCTTTATTTGATGATTTCCATGGCTCCCTTCCCTCAGAGTGACATGAGGAAGGGAATGGTGCACCTGGTACTAGAAGAAGGGAACGTTCTTACATAGACAACAGCCTAATAAAGGGAAAAGACATGAAAAACTGCAACAGCTCTGAAGCAGAGAGGGTGGGCTGAACCAGGAAGGAAAAATAGGAAGTCTTTAGGTTTGGTTGGTCAACCAAAAAGCACTTAAAATGGAGCCCCTCTTTTTGAGGACTGTCTCTTGAAAAGGGAAGAAACCTTTACAAATGGAAATACATTGATCATAGGAGCTTTAATATTAGCCATGGTAGGTCAAGACTAAACTGGCATAGTGCTGTGGGTGCATTAAGATGGGGCAATGTATAACACAGTAACTCTACATCACTTGTATTGGCCCCAAATGAGCTTCCATGCAGTGGTATCATACTACATAGCATCATGCTCCATTGTGACTGAAGATATCCAGCTAATGCTGTCACAGTGACCTTAGTTGCAATTAGTTGCAATGTTTGTGTCCCTTGATGTAACTGTTTTTATATGCTACATACACCATCATATGCAGGGATGTTAAAGAACCAGTAGATAGAATGGTGCATGAATGGTGATACACGTGTGTGCCTTCACATCCTTTTTGCCAGTGAGATGTAATAGTCAGTTGGCAAAGTACAAGAAGACAAGCAAATGTAAAGTGATGGCCTTGACAATTCTTGACTATTCTTCACGCAAGGTACTGATTGACAGGTGGGATCCTGATGCTGGGCACCACTGTGTGGGATTTAGAAAATGCATTCCAGACCTGTTGTTTCACCCTTGGCTGAAAGTTCTGTGTCTCAAACAGACTTTCTTTCATCACCAACATTAATATTTCTGTATTACTGCAGTTTCTGTTAATTTGAAATCCCACATTCAGCTATTGCTTTTGTTACAGTTTCTTTTAAGAGCTACATTAGTTTAAATAGCTCTGTTTTATTTCGATAACATTCAGGAATGTTCATATTTTCTCATTATCTGACTATCATTTCACATTGTCGCTTTTTAAGTATTACATTCTTAGAACTGCATATTTTGTAGTAGACTAAGCTTGGCTTTAACTAGCAGAGGTGTTCTTCAGTTACACAAAAGGGGCAGGTTCATCATCGGTCTATATAGACACATAGATACACAGACACTGTTGGTGGATAAGGGCCTATGGCCCACTCAGTCTGCCCATTTCAGCTTGTAAGTTAACTTTATGCTTTTCTAGAAGTCTGTTGCCCCTTACCCCTGACCTCCAGAATTCCCAAATGTCTATGCCATGCATTCTTAAATCCTGTGATTGTTTCAGCCCCCACCTCTTCCTCTGGCAGGGTGTAACACTTGTCCACCACCCTTTCTGTGAATAAATTCTTCCTTGCATTTCCTCTGATTCTCCCTCCCTCGAACTTCATCCCATACCCTCTCATCCTGGAACATCTTTTTAGCTGGATAATAGTGTATTCCTGCACCCTATTCCTCCCTGAAAGGTACTTCTATGTCTCTATCATAACCACTCTCTCCTTCCTCTCCTCCAGAGAGTACATATTCAAGTCCTTCAGCCTGTCCTCATAGGACTTGTGATGCAATCCCTGTATCATCTTTGTTGTCCTCCTCTGAACCTTCCCTACCCTTTCTACGTCCTTATGTAAGTAAGGTCTCCAGAACTGTACACTGAACTCCAGGTGGGGCCTCACTAGTGTCCTGTATAGTGGAATTATGACCTCCCTTTTCCAGCTGGTGATGCCTCTACCTATGCATCCCAGCATCCTATTTGCTTTACCTGCTGCCTTGTTGCACTGTTTCCTCACCATGAGGTCATCAGAGATGGTAACCCCAAGGTCCCGTTCCTGCTTGGTGCATATGATATATGACATCAGGTCCATTTTGTAAATGAGCCTTGCTCAATGATGTTCGCCTGAATAAATAAAGATTTGATGATGATGATGATGATATATCCTCACTCCCCAACTGATATGTTATTCCAGGTTTTTTGTGCCCCTTATGCATTACCTTGCACCTCTTTGCGTTGAATTTCAACTGCCAAACCCGTGACCATTCTTAAATCTTCTGCGGGTCTGTCCTCATTCTGCCTACACCCTCTGGCATGTTCACTCTGTTACAGAGCTTTGTGTCATCAGTGAACAGTGAAATTCTGCCTTCTAGGTCCTGCACAATGTCACTGATGAAGACGCTGAATAGGACTGGTCCCAACACTGATCCCTGTGGTACCCCACTGGTCACTCTTCCCTCTGTGGAGTGACAGCCATTTACCACCAGCCTCAGTGTCCTGCCACCCAGCCAATTACCTACCCACTGCACTACTGTCCTGCCCACTCCAATATTCCCCAGTTTGTTTAATAGCCTTCTATGTGGCACTGTGACAAAGGCCTTGCTGGTGATGTCCAGATAGGCCACGTCCACTTCCCTCCCCTGATCCAACTCCCTTGTCACCCAGTCAAAAAACTCAGTGAGGTTGGTCTGGCATGACCTGCCCCTGGTGAAACCATGCTGCCTTGGATACTGTAGTCTGCTACCAACCAGATGTTGCACCATTCTCTCCTTCAGTAGTGCTTCCATGATCTTCCCCACTACCGAGGTCAGGCTGACTGGTCTGTAGTTCCCAACTTCCTCTTTGGTCCTGCTTTTATATAAGGGGACATCTGCTGTCCTCTACTCTTTTGGTACCTCCCCTGTTTCCAGTAATTAGCTAAACAGGATTACAAGAGGTTCAGCCACTACCTCTCTTAGTTCCTTTAGGACCCTGGGGTGCACCCCATCTGGCCCCATTGCTTTATTGACTTTTATTCCTTTAAGTTCCTTTAGGACCCTTTCTCTAGTAAAGAGACTTGTGTCAATTTCTGCACCATTCCAACCCCTTATACTCCCTTCAGACCCATTACCCTCCTCTTCCTCAGTAAAGACTGAGCAGAAATATCTGTTCAGTATGTTAGCTTTATTGTTGTCATCCTCCACATAGCCCCCATCCTCCCCCTTCAGTCTCACTATCCCTCCCTTTGCCCTTCTTTTATCACTGATGTACCTGTAAAAGGTTTTGTCCCTCTACCAACTGATTTTGCAATGCAATCTTCTGTCTGAGCTTTGGCTTCCCTTACTGACCTCCTTGCCTCCCTTTGCTTCTTCTGGTACTCCTCCCTATCCCCATCTGCCTGCATCTTTTTGTATTGTCTGAATGCAATCTTTTTGACTTTCACTTTCTCTGCTACCTCCTTGGAAAATCATAATGGCCTCCTTTTCTTTTCCCCCCTTGCTAAATGGTTTAAAGTATAATTCTGTTGCTCTTGTAATCCCTGTTTTAAATATTGCCCACTGTTCCTCAACCCCTGATTCCCTCCCCATTACCAATAATGCCTCATTCAAGCATCTCCCATTTTCCCAAAGTCTGCCACCTTAAAATCCAGGATACATGTTTTTGTGTGGTTTGGTCCTGGTCATTCTGTGATTTCAAACCATAGTGAGCAGTGGTCACTATTCCCTAGGTGTTCCCCCACTGTTTCCCATATCACACTGTCCCCGTTTGTGAGCATGAGGGCCAGTTTTGCCTTCTGCCAAGTTGATTCCATGACCAGTTGCTTAAGGAAGGCACCTTGAAGGGTGTCCAGGATAAATTTGCTTCTGGTTGATGCTGCTGCTGGGAGGCTCCAGTCCAAGTCTGGAATACTGAAGTCTCCAACCAGCACCACCTCACCATTGTCTGCCATCCTTTGGATGGCTAGCATCAGCTCCATATCTGTTTCTTCCTCCTGGGCTGGTGATCTGTAGACCACCCCTGTGTGGATGGCTGACCCCATTTTCTTTTCCAGCTTAACATACAGTATGTCTCCCCCATTTTGTTCCTCCTGGATCTCTGTAGCCTTTAAGCCATCTTTCACATGAAGTGCCACTCTTCCTCCTCCCTTCCTGCCTGCCCTGTCTCTTCTGAATATGTTGTAGCCAGGTATGGCCAGCTATCAGTCATGATTATCATTACACCAGGTCTCTGTGATGACCACAATGTTCAGGTCTGACTGCACCATGGCAGCCTTCAGATCCTCCATCATGTTGCTAAAGCTCCTGGTATTGGCACATATGGCTTTCCATGATATAAACTCCCTGGATTGTTTAACTGTTCCACTCCAGTCCCCTCCCTGGTTGACTTTTATCCCTGATTCTCCCTGCTGTCTGCCCTTCTGTTAAATTTTGCCCCTTTCTGACTATCCACCCCTTGAGTACTTATCTCCATCTTTTGCACACTGCTTTGTAGAGATATCCACTCCTCCTGTTCACTGGTTCCACTGCTAGCTGTGGGGGGTGGGCAATTAGGAAACCCCCTTGCTGGCTTGCCACCCCCCTTGGCTAGTTTAAATGCTTGTCCATGTAGCATTTAAACTTATCATTGAATGCTTGGATTCCCCTCCAGGATGGATGCAGGCCGTCATGCTTGAACAAGCACCCATACCTCCAGGTGGGTCTCCAGTCACCAATGAATCTAAACTCATCCTCACAGCACCAGTTCTTCAACTATGAGTTAAAGTTCCTGGTGCATGCACCCCTATATGCTCTCCCATGCCTCTCACAGGTAATACTTCTGAGAAGGTGACAGAAGTAGCTACTTGCTTGAGACCCCTCCCCAATTTCCTAAACTCTTCCTGAACTTCCTTAGGCTCTCCGTTTGCCATGTCATTAGTACCTAGGTGAATAATGACATCCAGCTCACCCTCCCATCATGCCTTCCTGGTGATCCCCAGGATCTTCCTCACATCCCTCCATGCCATGGCACCTGGTAGGCACCTCACCTCCCTGTCCTCCCCCTCATGTGTTCCTAGCAGGATCCCTTTTATGACAGAGGCCCCAACCAGGATTTGCTTCATCCTCCCTTGGGGTCCACTGCTCTCCCCACTGAGGTCACCTCCTTGGTTGACCTCTACATTCTTCCCTTCCACTTCTCTGGGTACCTCTGTTTGGTTGTCCCCATTTGCCAGTGCGGCATACGAGTTCTGGAATGGAATAGGATTTGGGATGTGCCTCTGCCTGACTGCCCTAACCCTCCCTGATCCCACTGTCATCTAAGTGCTCCTGGTTCTTGGCATCCTTTGAGGCAGTGGCGTTGGACTGGGGTGGTCTCTGAATAGGGATGAAGGTACACCTGATCCAGTTTACTTCTGCTTTGAGTTTGGCTACCTCATCTCACATTCCCAAGAGATACCTGCAGATAGGGCAACACCTCAGCATCCTGAAGGTCTGTCTGAATATGGCTGCCTCAAATACACTGCAGTGCATCACTCCCTACATTATCATGCACTTAAACTGCTATTCCAGTACTTGTATGTTACTGAAGCTCTCCTTGTAGTTCCCTCTTTATTAATTTACTGTCCTGAAAATCCTGCCACCAATCCTCAGATACTTTTTTTAAAGAAGGAAAGCAAAAATAAAATGAGTCAAAACACTTGTTGTGCCGATGGCAAGCTTCTTCCCCCTTATGCCCCTCTTACTCCACAGCCCCTGCTATTCCCTCTACTTGGCTTCTATCAATCAGATTTGACAGGGTGTATAATTAAGAGTGGGGGGTCAGGGGAGTGAGGGTGCAGCAAGTAATGACAGCAAGAAAAGAGCCCCACTACAAGCACACCAGACTAGGTTTTAAATTTTCAACAGCCCAAAAACAATTCTAAGTAAAGACAGCAAAGAAATAACAGTACCACTAAAAGTCCACTAATCCAGGTTTGAAACAAAAACAGCAATGAACATTTACTGCAATGCACTGAAATGAATCTTTATCCTTCCCCTTCTGGCCTCTTCTGAGAAACCGAAAATCAGCTTGCTACCTCAAATCTGACTTAGATCCACCTCCAGTTATCATGTAGCTGAGGTCAGAGGTCAGATAATTAGCACCACTTTCCCAGACTACAGGGCAAGAGAGACAAGACAAGACAAAATTTGCAGCAAGTAAAGACAGCAAAGGAAAACAGTACCACTACAAGAACACCAAACTAGGTTTTTAATTTCCAAAAGCCCAAAAACAATTCTAAGTAAAGACAGCAAAGAAATAACAGTACCACTAAAACCCCACAGATTTAGGTTTGAAACAAAAACAGCAATGAGCAGTTACTGCACTGCACTGAAATGAATCTGGATCCTTCTCCTTTTGGCCTCTTCTGATAGTCTAGGTTTTACTCAGCTGTCTCAGCTTACAGCTCCTTTTCAGTCCTGCCTAATGACTCTTAACTGTTATCCCCATCCCCCAGAGCTCAACAGAGAGCCACTCCACCATCAGAACAAGAAGGTCATGAGGGCTGCTGCCCTCCTAGCTCTAAAGTCATAACCCCACACTCTCAGATGCCCACAGCAGAACCAGCACCTTAGGTACTATTTAATGCCAAGAGTAATTGCCCACCCATGCACTCCCCTTCCTCCCATCCATGGTCTGTCTCTTTTTTATACACTTCTACCATTCCATTTGAGAGATTCTGTACTTACCTGCACCTGCTTCTCACTGCAAATATAGAAACATAGAAGTTGTCAGCAGATAGGGACCATACAATCTGTCAAGTCTGCCCTTGGCTTCCTTCCCTCCACTTAGCTGCCTACTTGTGTATCCCACAGTGTCTGTCCTATGCCTGCTTGAATTCCCCCACTGTCTTGGCTGCCACCACCCCCTCTGACAGGCTATTCCATGGTTCCACAACACATTCTGTGAAGAAGAATTTCCTCATATTGCTTCTGAACTTTCCTCCCTTAAGTTGAAGGTTGTGTCTTCTAGTTCTGGTGTAGTCCTTTACCTGAAAAAGGTTCTGCACACACACCCTGTTGTTGTCTTTCAGATATTTGAATGTTTCTATCATGTCCCAATGATTTCTGCATTGTTCTAAGGGGTTCCATGTCAGAATGGCGACCGCTTGACGGCGACTGGTCAGAATGGAGCTGACCCCGCCTATTGTCGAAAACATTGTTTCTTGTCGGGGGGGCTTAACCCCCTGCACCCCCCCTTGTGGGAGGGTTGTGCCCTCCACATACCCCCACTTAAATATTCTAACTCTGAGGGGGGGGACACCTCAGGGATGGGGGAACCGCCAGTCACTGAACAGTGTCTGTGCTGTAATTTGGTTGCTGTTCCGACCAGTCGCTGTCATACAGTCACCGTTGTCACGGACTACCGTTCTAGGGAGTATAATTTGAGGTCATCCAGTCTTGCCTCGTATGGTTTCTGATGCAAGCCCTGAACTATCTTTGTTGCTCCTCTCTGTACTGCATCCAGCCTATTGATGTCCTTCCTGAGGTGTGGCCTCCAGAACTGGACACAGTACTCCAGGTGAGGACTGATCAGGAACCAATACGGGGCATGATTACTTCATGCCTTCTGCTTGTGATGCCCCCCCATGCAACCCAGGATACCACTAGCCTTTAGTGCTGCTTTCTTACATTGTCTGCTGGCCTTGAGATCATCTAATATGATCACCCCTAGGTCTCGCTCCTGCATGGTAGCCACCAGCTGCTCCCCTCCCATTGAGTACAGTTTCCCTGGGTTACGCTTTTCCAGGTGCATGAACTTGCAATTTCTGGCACTGAATTTCAATTGCCAGGTCTTGGACCACTCCTCCAGTTTTCAGAGATCATCTTCCATGCTTTGCTTTCCCTCTGTTGTGTCTACCCTATTGCCGATTTTGGTGTCATCTACAAACAGGCACACCTTTCCTTCCAGTTCATCCACAATGTCGCTAATGAATATGTTGAAGAGGATTGGCCCCAGAACTCAGCCCTGCAGGACCCTGCTAGTCACCCTCCCCTCCACAGACACAGTATCATTTACTAATACTCTCTGAGTTCTCCCATGTAACCAGTTTCTGACCCAGCTTGTCATCTCGGGCCCAATTCCCATGTTCTCCAGTTTTTTGACTAGTCTCCTGTGTGGAATGGAGTCAAAGATTTTGTTGAAGTCCGGGTATACCACATCCACTGCCCCACCCAGATCCACTGTTTTGGTGACTCAATTGAAAAAATCAACCAGGTTTGTCTGGCAGGACCTCCCTGCTGTGAAATTGTGTTGATTTATGTCTAACTTTTTAGTTTGTTCCAAAAAAGCTATGGTTCTTTCCTTTAGCAGGGACTCCATCAGTTTTGCCATGACTGACGTTAGACTAACTGGATGGTAATTACCTGGCTGTTCCTTGTTTCCACTCTTGTGGAGTGGTACTACTGTTGCACTCTTCAATCCTCTGGCACCTCCCTGCTCTTTAATGATTTGTTGAAGAGCACTGCTAAGGGACCTGCCAGTTCCCTCCCTAGTTCTTATAGTATTCATGGGTGTATCCTATCTGGCCCCATAGCTTTATTTACCTTCAACTTGCCTATTTTCTCCAGGACCTATTCCTCTGTGAAGGGACCCATGCCTTTTCCTTCAGTTGGACCCTTCTTTATGCCTAGTGTTGGTCCGTTACCATCTGCTTCCTGTGTGAACACTGAGCAGAAGTACTCATTGAGTGCCTCTGCTTTCTCCCCATCTTGCTCTGTGGTTTATCCATTTTTTTTTGTTATTCAATAATGCCCCCTTTGGTCTTCCTTTTTTCATGTATGTACATGTAGAAGGCTGTGTTACCCCTTTTTATTTCCTGAGCTATCTTTACCTCTGCTTGAGCCTTTGCAATTCTTATTACTTTCCCTGTCTCTTTCAGTTTCTGTTTATATTCTGTTTTGTCTGTCTCATTCCCCAACTCCTTGTACTTTCTGAAAGCTATGTGCTTTTCTCTCACCTTGGTCGCCACCTTCTTGGAAAACCATAGTGGGTTTTTCCTCCTTTTGTTCTTATTAACCTGACTGGCACACTTTGATGTGATCATGGTTATTGCATCCTTCAACCTTGTCCAATATTCCTCAAAACTCCCTTCTGTCTAGTTACTAAGGTAGTCTCTTAGGCAAGCCTTCATGTTTGTGAAGTCTGCCCTCCTGAAGTCAAGGACCTTCAGTTTGGAGTGTGTGGAGACTACTGTCATTTTTATCCTTAACCATTCTGTGTTATGATCACTGTTGCCCAGTTGGTTCCCTACTTCGACACCCATAACCCCATCGCTATTTGTGAATATCAGATCTAGAACTGCGTTTCCACTTGTGGGTGATGTCACTAGTTGACTTAGGCCTGCTTTCTGAAGTATAACTAGGAATTCCCTACTCTTCTGTGAGGCCGCTGTGTGGGTATTATAGTCTATGTCTGGCAGATTGAAATCCCCCACCAGCACCATGTCCCCTTTGCCTGACATCTGGAGAATAGTTTCCAGGATATCCTTATCCCTGGCTTCCTCCTGATTTGGGGTTCTGTATATTTTTCCTACCAAATGTGTTTCTGGGTTCAAGCCACTATAGTAATCCATACAGCCTCTGTTTCCCCTAGTTCCTGCTGCATTTCTGTAGCATTGATAGTATCCTTAACAGAAATAGCTACTCCATCTCATTTTTCCCAGTCCTATCTCTCCTAAACAAGTTGTACCCTGGGATAGTCACCTCCCAAACATCATTATTTGTGAACCATGTTTCGGTCACGGCCACCAGTCTAGTCCTGCCTCAGCTATAGTGGCATACTCTGGGCCCTAGGCATTATTGGGCATAGGTTTCATGCCAAAAGAGCATAACCCACCCATGCAGCTCCACACTGGTGGGCAGGTGCACACCAGCCGGTATTCACTACCGGCTGCCACCTGTCTGTGACCCTGCCCACCCCAGTGCACAGAACTCTGCAGGGCAGCCAGGGACGGTGTTGCAGTCCCAAGCAGGCATCCAATCGGATGCTCATCCTGGGCTAAAAGTGGATCCCTTGTGCTGAGAGGTGCGGGTCTGGGTGTGTGAATGCCCAACATGGGCACCCATACCAGCACGCACATGCCCCAGTGATAGGCTGTTGGTTGGTGGCCCCCACCCACCCACCTCACTGCAGACTGTTACCAGCAACTCAAACCCCCATACCCCTGAGTGCAGTGGCCCAACCCCTTCCCGGTACCCCTTCCAATGGTGACCGAAATTGTCCATGATCACCCCCACTGGCATGTCAGATGGACAGTGAGTCCCCAGTAGCACCAACCCCCGAGTGGCACAGCAAACCCACCCCCTGGCCCCTGTACCTGTATGCTGGTGCCACTCCTGAGATAGCCTGTGGCACAGTGCTCACCACCATGGCCACCGGCCATCTGATGTACGCAGGGGCATGCAGCTGATTCATGCCCACGTATGTTAGATGGTAGGCAGCCATGGCAGTCAGAGGAGGGCTGTACCACCAGCCATCTCTGAAGTACCACTGCCCAGTGGGTACAGGGGCTGAGAGGCTGATGGTGCCGTGGGGGGTGGGAACCACTGTACACCAATGTAGGATGGTCATGCTGGGTTCGGGGTGGGGGGTCTTGCACTTTTAGAGATATTGTGAAATTTTATTTTGCCAGCAAAATTGCAGCGAAATCAGCAATTTTGCTGTGCAAAATATTTTGCGAAATTGTGGTGAAATTGAGAAATCTCACCCGCAAATTTGCCTGCAAATGCGCATCATTACTTTGTTATTTAGATCCCTCCCATCCAATCACAGGCCAAATTGAAGACCCCACCAAGTCACCCCAGAGTTATTTCCCCTTCGCTGCCATGACACTGGCCCCCAGTCTTTAAAACAAAACAAAAAATCCCTACCCCTGTCCCAGGTGTCTAGTGGACCCCCAACCCCCTCACCCTGTCTTCATTCAGATAGCTCCCACCTCGGTCCCCCCCCAGTACCCCGATCAGGCCACCAGCACAGCCCTCAACTCACCTCCATGGATGGCAGCCTGACTGAGCACTTCAATGGATGAGCACGTGGGATTGGTTTTTAAGGATTGGGGGCTGGGGTCATGTCTGGTTAGGGGAAATAACTCTGGGGGTGACTATGGGGGTTCTTCAGTTCGGCTAGTGATTGGCCGAGGGGCGGTCCACTAGACACCAGGGAGTCTTAATTAGTAGCTATATTGCAAAATTTCACCCATGAGTGGCAGATTTTTCCAGTTTGAGAGCAAATTTTCACCTTCGCATTTCACCCCTCAAAATATTTTGCAAAATGCTCAAATTCTGCAAAATATTTCACCAGGTGAAATTTCCCAATTTAGCACCACAATATGCACTGTGCTGGGTTGGGGCAGTGCTGTGTAACATGGGGGGATGTTGGAGTGCATGGATGGGGATGGGGTGAAGGCAGGTATATGTGTATATATGTGTGTGTGTGTGTGTGTGTGTGTGTGTGTGTGTGTGTATGTGTGTTCGGGGGTCCTCAGTCACTGGGACTGGGGCACCGTTGGGTGGTTGGAGGGTATTGAGTGTATAGCCCTGGGGTATGGGACTGTCATGTGGGGGGGCTGGCACATAGGGACTTGGTCCACTGCCACGGCAGTGTAGGCACTCCTCTAATCAGCTACCCCAGCCCTCCCCATCAGCTCATGGGCTGTGGCAGCAGGGGGGCCCATTTTCAGTCCCAGCTTAACTGACCGGTTCAGTACCTGTGGGCACGCAGTGGGTTATGGCTGGGGTCTGGTTACTGTAGCCTGCATGATGCACTCCTGCAAGCTGCAATCAATGGCTCTGTGAATGGCGCATAGTGCAGACACATCCCTTCCCACCCATGGTGTGTTGCTGTTTGCGCGGCCAGGGGTTCAGGCCCATAACTGCCACAGGTCCCAACTGTGAATGCCATGCTGGGTCTGCGGGACCCTGCTCCCTGGCATTCAGTCATAGCGATGCCAATGTGCCCCGTTTATGTGGCATGTTGGCATCGTGCATAAGGCCCACTGTGCTTAATTCATGTTTGGCTGATTTGGTACTCCTATGATTGCATTTTGCTCTCCAAACTGTGATACTTACTGTTGGAACAGTTTAGCCTATTCTACTCTACTTACTTGGTGTCTACATTAGTGAGCCTGCTTCTTCCTGGAATACTCATCCCATCACCAAGTACTATTATCCTTCACTGCCCCACCCATTGCAAGAAATGTGGTAAAGGAGTAACCCTCCCATCCCCCACCACCCTCCCTCCCTTGGACTGTCCCCAGCCTTAAACTTTACTGACATCCTGCTCTTGTCCTCACCTGCAATGTACTTGCACCTGTTTCTAATCCAGTAGTGCTAACCAGCCCTGTGCACACTCAGATTAACCAGCAATCCTGTCCCTATCTCATCTTGCTCTCCTAAGTTTGTGTAGTGCTTCCTAGCTGCTAAAATTCCTTGCTCTAGTATAATCTGATTCCAGCCTTAAGTTCTCTTAACAGCTCATTCTCTCTTTTGACCACTGTGTCCTGACCTCCCACCACCCCTGCATGCCAACTCCAATTCATCTCTTTTTTCATCCTCTCAATTTTCCACCAATCTCTCCCTCATACTCCTCTTCACCATGCTTTACCTCCTCCTCCTCCTACTCACTTCTCTCTACTAATTTCTATCCACACCCGCTGAAACCTCATAACTCCTCCTCCCCTCACCACCCTCCAATCGCCCCTTCTATGAGCCCCCCACCTTGCTGTCCCTTCACACCTCCTTCCTCAGTCCCTCATTTCTTCTCCATGGACCTCATCATTCATCCTGGATTGCTGTCTTCCCCTCTGCTCAGCTATGAGTTCTTTCTTCATTGTTGCCACCCATCCTCTTCCTTCTCTATCCCCCTACTCTTCCAGGGGGCATAGATGCCCCTTCCTATGCCTGCTCCTCCTCCTCCTCTTGCTTCTGTCTGGTGATGACAAGCCCGCCCCTGGCCCCTCTTCACACTCCTCCCCACCTGTTATTCCTAATGGGTTCTGTCTCATCTACTGAAACACCTGGAGTCACCTCCCAAAGCTTGATGCTCTTAAACTCTGGATAACCCAGCATTCTCCTGATGTGTTATGCATCACTGAAACCTCGGTGTCCTCCAGGGTCCCAAGCTCCTCCCTCTCCCTCCCTGACTTCCACCTCTACTAACAAGACCATGGCAAAACAACGTGGTGGTAGTGCTGCCTTGTACATTCGCCAATCCCTTTCCTGTTCAATTTCCCTACATGAATCTTCCCCCTCCTTTCACTAACTTATCATTGCTAATCTATTCCTCCCGTCCTCTCTCCAAATCTATGTGGGTGTGATCTAAGTCTCTTCTAATCTTGCGTCTGCATCCATGGTCTCTTGCATCACCTCAGTTTCCTCCCACGCCACAACCGGTGAACTCATCCTCATAGGTGACTTCAATCTAGATTGGTTCTCCTGCTCCTCCTCCTCCTCCAAGCCTTCTCATCAAATAATTAAGTCTCTAAATCTTACTCAACTAATATCTGAACCAACCCACTATACTCCACAGTCTCCTAACCATTCCATTCTTGATTGGGTGCTCTCATCCCATCCCCACTGCATCATCACTTCAGGTGTCCTCCCAGATGTCTTCAGTGATCGCTGCCTGACCTATTGTGTCAGAAAGGTGCATCATCCCCATTTGGATCCCAGATATATCTGGTTCCATCCTCTCAGTGCTGTCTATACTGATGCCCTTCTTCAAGACCTCACTGGTACTGACTGGTCTCCAGTGTTCTCTACCCCAGATATTGACTCTTCCTTTGACCTCTTCACTAGGATCTTCTCTTAGAGCTGGGACTTCTATGCCCCCCTTAAAAATGTTAGGGTTAAGTGAATGCACCACCCTTGGATTATTACAGATCTCATTGCCATGTGCAAAGCTCAGGATCCAGCTTAGGCAAATTTCAAATCCATCCACTCCCAGGCAGATCTGCAAATGAACAAATCTCACCAAAATGCTTGTACTAAGGTGGTCCACACAGCCAAGGCTGAATATTTAAGACTCACCTTTATACCAATTGCAACTCACCATCAACATTTTGGCATGTTATCTATCCATTCCTTCCTGACCATCCATCCCAGTCCACCCCCCTACAATCTTGCACTGGATTGTTCACCTGTCTCTGTCCTCTCCTCTGTTGCTGAAATCTTCAACACATTTTTTATCACTTGAATGCTTCCAGATCATCCCATGACCACATCCTCCAAACCTTCACCCCTTCCTTGGCTGGAGGTTATAGTCTCCCCCCATTTCCTCTCAGGATGTTTACCAGGCACTAACATCCCTTAATCTCTCCAAAACTAGCCCTGATAGACTCCACCCCAAGATTCTAAATATCTCTGCCCTGGTATGATCACTTGTTTTGCATACCTTTTAAACCTCTTTTTACACTCCTGCACTGTTCCAATGGCTTGGAAGGTACCTAAGGTACTGCCCCTTCACAAAGGTGGTGACTTGTCTCCCCCTGGCAACTACTGACCCATATCCTTTCTTCCTTCACCTTGCCAAACTTCAAGAATCCATTGTCTATACTAGACTTGCCGAGTTTATGTCTAATACTGATACTCTCTCTCCCTTCCAAGTCAGTTTTAGGAGGAATCACTCTACCATCTCCTCCTTACTGTGGGTCACAGATTTCATCCTGTCATGGATGAACCTCCGTCATATTACCACAGCCGTCTTTATTGACTTGGTTAAGGCATTTGACTTGGTGTCCTACTCTCTCCTCCCAAACAAGTTTCTTTCTGTTGGTTTGTCAGTTTCTACAGTAAACTGGTTCTGCTCCTACCTCTCTGACTGGCAGCAGTCAGTTCAAGTGGGAAGTGTCCTCTAATCCCCTCTCCCTATCCTTGCTGAGGTGTTCCAAGAGTCCACACTTGGCCCCATTTTAATCTCCCTTTTCATTAATGATCTCCCCTCTGTCTGCACAAACACTCATATCTACATGTATGTGGATGATACTGTAATCTATGTCAGGACCCCCCCCAGTTCAACTTTAACAAAGTTCTAAGTTGGTTTCAAGCCAACCAACTCACAGTAAACACTAAATAAACTGTCACCATGACTTTCAGTGCCAGGCAAAAGCTGGCTAGGCTCCAGACTCCCTTGGTGTTCACCACCCTGATGGCCTCCCACTTGAGGTAGTCCCCACTTTTAAATACCTAGGAGTCTGGCTGGACAGCCACCTCAACTTCGCCACTCACAAAATGCAATCTATTCCAAACTCCACGCTGAGCTTGTGATCCTGTATTGGAACAAAGACAGCCTCTTCCTTCCTGAACATCACAAGTTAGTCACTAAAATGATACTTCCAATATTTGACTGTGCCAATGTAGTCTATAGCACCACCCCTGCTGTGTCCCTCATCAGGCATAACACCCTCCTAAACTCCTTCTGTTGCATTGCTGCCAACTCCCCTTTTCCCGGTTACAAAATATATGTTGTTCTCCAACCCCTACTTCACACCTCATCCGTACCCCTCTCTTTTGATACCCTCCCATAATGGTGAGGCCCTTAAATCCATCCAATCTTTTAAAATTCTGTGCATCACCTCAGACACCTCACTTTCTTTGAACACCCATGTCACCCTCCTAACTGAATCACTAAACCAGAAGCTTGGCCTTCTTTATCATATCCATCCCTTCCTCTCTTTGGCTTCTTGCCATAAGATTGCTGCCACCACCTTTCTCCCCCTCCTTACTTATGGTGCCCCACTACTACCCATAATCAACTAAACTATCCTCTCTCACCTCAGACTTATTATAGTGTGTGAAGGTTTGTCTTAGGGGCCAATGCCCATCACCACCACTGTGTTGTCCTCTCTTCCCTGTGCTGGCTCTCACATGAATGAAAACTCCAATATGCCACCTTGAGTCTAGTGTACAAACAGGTCCACCATTACACTCCCCCCCACCTTGGTGAACTTATTTGGCTCTGGCACCCCCCCATGCTCTGAGGTCTGTCTCTCTCTCCCTTCTCATTACACACAAATCCCAGTTAGTTGTGGGCAGGAAAACATTTGCCTTCTTGGCAGTGTCTTGCTGGAACTCCCAACCCCAATCTACTTTGTCCTGCTCTTCTCTCCTTTAATTCCAATCCTCCCTATTACTCTGCCTCTCTGCTTCTTCACTGTGTTCCTGCTTCCGTTGACTTATGATTCTGCATTCCAAGCATCATGTATTGGTATTCACACTGTCTGAACTTCTATGTATATATATTAGTAATCTCTAAGTGTAACTGTAAATGGTGTAAATGTAACTATTATACTTGCCATGTCATTGTCATTGTACTTCACTTCTCTGGTCACCCCTGAAAAAGGGTCTGTACTGTCTCATTGGGCTCACCCAGTTACCAGAATTCAAATAAATAAATAAACACCTCTTTTTGCACACACCACTGCTCTCTCTACTCCTCTAACTCTATCACTGCCCTTCCCTACCAGCGTCTGACCCACTGTTTGGCCATTACTGCCAAATACTGGTATAGGACCATTCCTTTCTATCACTCCTCCCTGTTATCCTCTGTCAACCCCTCCTCCTACCTTCTGTGCTCCAGCAACTGTTTCTCCCTTTCACATCCTTGCACAATTTCTGGACTATCAGCTGTTTCCTACTGTTTTCCTTTCCACTGGAATCAGCTCTCCTCTGACATTCGCCTGTCCCAGCCATACCCTGCCTTCAAATGCCTGCTATGATTCACTCCTGTTCCCCCTTGCTCTTGCCCTTTTACCACCTTAGTCAGCCCTCCTTAACCTACCTAACCCCTGTGTTCTATAGACAGAATGCTGACTCATACAAATCTTTGACATTAGCTACCCACTATTGTGACCATGCACTGATTTATTGACTCTTAGCACTCTGCCTCTTGTTATTTTTGTTATGATTTTTGCTGCCTTGTGCTTATTATTTTGTGACTTTGCATTCTGCCTTTTGCTGTTAAGTCTGACTTTTGTCTCTGCCCTCCGTCATGTATTGTAATTTCCCTTCTCCCCAGGTCACACCTGGAAATGAGCCTTGGTTAAGAATGCCTTTCCTGGTTACCGACTTTTAAATAAATAAATAAAATTAGGGTTTTGTGAAAACTTTGTCTAGGTTTAAACCAGATTCCAGAAAGACTAGATGATGTAATCTAAGATATAGACCAACATGACTATTCCATTTTTTTTGGGGGGGGGATTCAAAATTCAAGTAGGGGTGCTCATAAATATACTGTATTAGTGTGGATCTGCCAT
Organism: Neoceratodus forsteri; assembly: GCA_016271365.2. Taxonomy (NCBI): domain Eukaryota; kingdom Metazoa; phylum Chordata; order Ceratodontiformes; family Ceratodontidae; genus Neoceratodus; species Neoceratodus forsteri. The sequence continues at coordinate 94,814,615 of CM028130.1, read as the reverse complement.
GTTTTATGTACAAAATAATAATTTTATGTTCACAGTATATGTAAATTGATGTTACTACTAAAGTGATTACACTGTCATAATGACAAGCGTTAACAAGTAAGAAGTCGTTTGGATTTTAGAACACCTGCTGTATTTATTATTTTCACTGTTCTGCAATACTGGTTGACTGAAAAAAAATGCTACATGGAAAATGTTAGTCAGAAAGGTGAAAGGAAATCAAACTCAAAGTCCATGAGTTAAAATAAACTTCATAGCATATGGTTAATGACATACTGTAAGGCTAAGTAGCAGTGCCAAGTTGAAGATTCTGAAACAGAATATTCTGCCGCCACCCGCACAGCATAAAATATTTCCAGTGTGAGAGGTTGATATGACTACATACCCAGTTAAAAAAACACAAAATGAAAGACAGCAAAGTTCCAAAGACAGGAGTCTCCTGTCTCAGCATTATTGGCTTTTGCCTTAATAAGTCTTTTCAAAAGGAGAATTAAACAGAATGAGAAAGCTATGATTTTTATTCAGACTTAAAATGACCTTGAAAGTGTTTAGAGAAAAACACAAACAGGTAGAGGCAATACACATGTAGCAGTAATAATGTCATCTTGAATTTAAACAGCATTTTATTCATTTAAAAAATATTTTTAAAAGTGAAGGATTAAAATCTAGTCTCTCTTTTCCTTGGTCACTACACAATAAAGGCAAGGTCTCAATAAGTCACACATTTTCTCTGATCTGCTCAGTAGTTTACAAGGAGGTTAAAGGGGGCAGCAATTGATTTCTTATGTGCAGATGTTTGAAATGTCTTTATTTTCATAAATTATATTCATACCTCCAAAGGATCCCTATCTAACTGTGCTTGAATAAAACCTGAAGCTGTCGGTTGTGTTTTGTATTGTTTTCTTTGTATGGATAACATTCTGTGCAGTTCCTTTCATGGAACCAAGAATTTAGAGTTTTGACTATGTCTATGAGGATGGGGTGGTACCCGAGGACTGGAGAAGGGCAGATGTGATTCCCCTTCACAAAAGTGGGAGCAAGGCAGAAGCAGAAAACTACAGATCTGTTAGTTTAACTTCAGTGGTGGGGAAAATGATGGAATCACTTCTGAAGGAAAGAATTGTTGAGTGTCTAGAGGCCAGAGGGGCTCAGGACCCAAGGCAGCATGGATTCACAGTTGGAAGGTCATGCCAGACAAATCTGATAGATTTCCTTGACTGGGTGACCAAAGTAGTAGATCAGGGAGGGGCTGTGGACATGGCCTACTTAGACTTTAGCAAGGCATTTGACACAGTCCCACACAAAAGATTAATATACAAGTTAGCCAGCCTGGGAGTGGGTCCCAAGATGACAGCCTGGGTAAAGAATTGGCTGGAGAATAGGACACAGAGAGTAATATTAAATGGAGTCCACTCTGAAGAAAGGGGTTACTAGTGGGGTACCGCAGGGTTCAGTATTAAGACTGGTCCTCTTCAATGTCTTTATAAGAGACATTGCAGAGGGACTGGAAGGAAAAGTATGTCTCTTTGCAGATGACACAAGATCTGCAACAGATTTGATGCACAAGGTGGGGTGGAAAGGATGAGAAGGGACTTGGCAAGGTTAGAGGAATGGTCAAATGTATGGCAGCTTAGATTCAATGCTAAGAAGTGCAAGGTAATGCACCTGGGAAAAAAAACCCAAGGGAAGAGTACACAATGGAGGGTGAGATACTAACAACAACAAAAATGGAAAGGGACCTGGGGGTAGTCATATCAGATGACCTAAAGGTGGGCAAGCAATCTGAGAGGGCTGCAAGGAGGGCTGGGGGGATACTGGGATGCATAGGGAGAGGCATCACCAGTAGAAAACAGGAAGTTATTATCCCTCTGTACAGACAGTTGGTGAGCTGGAGTACTGTGTGCAGTTCTGGAGACCCAATCTCCGCAAAGACATAGACAGGATGGAGGCTGTCCAGAGGAGGGCAACTAAAATGGTGCAGGGTCTGCACTGGAAGACATATGAAGAGAGACTTAGGGAGCTGAATATGTATAGCCTCGAGGAAAGGAGGGAGAGGGGGGACATGATAGAAACTTTCAAGTACCTCAAGGGAATCAACAAAGTCCAAGAGGGTAGCATCTTTCAAAAAAAGAGGTATGCAAGAACAAGGGGGCACAATTTGAAGATAGAAGGGGGGACTCAGAGGTAATTTAAGGAAGTATTTTTTCACAGAGAGGGTTGTGGATGCATGGAATGGCCTTCCGGAGGAGGTTGTGGAGTCAAAAACAGTGGTGGAATTCAGGCATGCATGGGACAGTCATAAGGCAATTCTAGGGGGTGGGGGTAAGAAGAAGTAGGCTGCTGGTTAACTAGGATCTGCAGCTTATCCATTAGGTAGAGAAATGGGCAGACTGGGTGGGCTAAGTGGTCCTTATCTGCTGTCAATATCTATGTTTCTATGTTTCTATGTCACTTCACGTTTTCAGAGCTGTGGCATTGTACTAATACATTCATGCAGATGATCTCTAAGGGATAAAGATCCTGTTTTCATGCAAATTTCCTCAGTGAAATGTAATGGGCAGAAGAAATCTATAGATATATGGACTACAAGCTAAATTATGCCTATATATCATGTTTTTCAAAGTTTTCTTAGAGGCATCAGTGTCACTGGGAGTGGGTATTCAGGATAAGAAATACAAGGCAGACTCAAATCATAGTGCATAAAAAATGCCCAGAGGAATTTATCATTTTATTTTGTCATAAAATGAATGAAAATATTTACAGAAATCAAATGAAAACTGTCAAAATCAAGGTTAGTTGCATTCAAAACAAAGGCCACTGCTTTTGGTCTTAGCAGATTCTAGGCTTCGGTCAGTCTCATACTGACTTCCTAACTCCTATCTAACATCAAGCCCTAGTGGCAGGTTTAAATACATCCTGCGTGGGGTCACCCAACTAGACCCTTAATTGAAAATACAAAAGAAAATTAGCTAGGTTAGTCTATAATCACAAGGTGACCCACCATACATTATAACACAACACTACACATTGATATAATCAAATAACCAAGCATCAAATGTAATACTAGGCTAGTAAAACTTCATAAATGCTTAATTGCCTGGCAACTAACATAGGGTCCGTCCTTAGTTACCTTTGAGTGACAGGTAAGGCTATATAAAGAGAGGACTGCAGAGGGCACTGCTTCTCTACAGAAAACCTCAGATTCAGTCCTGCAATCAGGTAAGATACTGAATTGTTTAATTTTCTACCTGGGTTTATTTATTTATTTATTTATTTATTTATTTATTAGCTTTTGGTAACCTGGTAAGTGCACTAGGCAACAATCCTGCCTATTTTCAGGCACGACCAGGGAGAGTACAGGACAGAATAGATATGCACAGTACTTGAACTTGAACATTGTGGATCTGAATGTGTAATCAATCTCAAGGAGGCTCATGCCTCCCTCTGACCTTGAAACATTTAATCTTGGCATGCACTGGTTTTTGTATATTAACTGGTGAGCATGAAGCAGTTTTCTTGTTTTTATATCTAGCTTGTTCATCACTTTCTGTGGCCGGTCTATCACACCAAAACCGTGTGATATCACTGGAAGGGCAAGTTGATTTATAGCTTGCACTTTATTGCATGTTCTCAGAGCAGTTTTCAGTATGAGCTTCAGCCTTCTGAAGTATTCCTTGCTTATGTTTGCTTACATTTCTCTCCAGAGTTAGTGTCTCCAGATGTTTAGGGATTTCTAACACCATGGCAAGAATGGACCCCATTCTTTAGCCAGGGCATGTTCAAAACTAAGAAATTAGTACTGTGTTAATCTTTGATGTTTGCTGAGAGCGCTCTTCTCAGCACACGCAACGTCCCCAAAATGGTTTCCTTTTGAAGTTCATAAGGTGTCACAACTATTGGTAACGTATTTAAGTATGCTTGAAAGTTCTTCTTGATTAGTCCAGTTGCTCCAAGCACTACTGGAACAATTTGTGTGTCCTTATTCCACATCAGTTTGGTTTCTGACTGCATATCTTGGTATTTCATGATTTTGTGTCTCTCTGTACGCAGGACACTGCAGCCACTGGGGGTGGCTATTTTGATCAGCAATGCTACCCTTGTTCTCTTTTCTTGTATTACAATATCAGGTTTTCTCGTTTCCACTTTCTTGGCTGTTGGTATTGGGTGATCCCATGTGATCATTACTTCTTCATTCTCTGTGATTCTTTGTGGTTCATGTTTCCAGTGTCTCTCTGCTACCTGTATGGTATAATGCTTGCACAGTTTCCAGTGGATCAGTCTTGCTACATTGTTGTGTCTTTCGGTATACAGGCCTTCTGCCATGAGTACTTCACATCCAGCCACGAGATGCACAACTGTTTCTAATTCTGTACTACAGAACCTGCACTTGTCTTTTTCTCCTGTTTTTTCTATAGATTTTGTGAACCATCTTGTGCATAGACCACTGTCTTGGGCTGCCATTATCAATCTTTCATCTCGTGACCTAAATTCACCTCTTTTTAACCACTAATGGGTCAGGACTTGATCAATCTGTGGTTGTTCAAGTAGCTCCCTGTATTGTCCACTATAATGATGGGCTTTCTAATTGTTTTTCCTTTTCTGTTGGTCTTTGTCCTTATATTCCTTTTTCTGATCCTTTGCACTTTCTGTTGCTGACTGTTCCTTATCTACTTGTGGAGTGACATCAATTTCTGCTATCCTTCTGAAGCCTTCTCCTAATTTGATGAGTGAAGTCATCTTAGACTTATTTTCTTCATGACGCAAGACCTTGACTATATTTGGGTCCAAGGATGTCAGTAAGTATGTATGTAGCCCCACTATTGTGGATCTGTATGTATAATCATTCTTAGTGAGGCCCATGCCTCCCTCTGACCTTGGGATGTATAATCTTGGCATGCACTGGGTTTTGTATATTAATTGGTGAGCATGAAACATTTTTCTTGTTTTCATATCTAGCTGGTTCAACACATTCTGTGGCCAGTCTATCACGTCAAAGCTGTATGATATCACTGGACGGGTGAGTTGGTTTATAGCTTGCACTTTATTTCGTGTTGTCAAAGCAGTTTTCAGAATGAGCTTCAACCTTCTAAAACATTCCTTGCTTATTTTTACTCTCATTTGTTCATATTGTGCTGTTGCTCCTTCATCTATTCCCAGGTATTTATACACTTCTTCTTGCTCAAGTTCTTTTATGTCACAAACCTCTGCCAGATTCATGTTTTCTTTATGAGTTACATTTCCTGCTACAAATGTTGCTTTGGCACATTTGTCTAGGCCAAACATCATCCGCATGTCATCAGAAAAGGTCTTAACAATTTGTAGTTGTTTTTTCAAATGTTTGTCAGATGAACTATAAAGTTTTAGGGCATCTACAAATAGAAGGTGAGATGGGTATTTGGTAACTACAACACATTAAAGCTTCCTCAGGAAACTTCAGAACTGTAGTAACCCCTTTTTATCATTTACTAATTTCAGGGCTTTTAATGTGCCTTTTGTTTTTTTTAAATGGAGGGTGGGATTAACAAACAGGCCTTCTCTGGAACAAACACAGCCTGGGGCTAAATTACAGACTGGCCCCATTTTAGAGCTAAGGCACCAAAGGTGCTCTTGCTTGTTTTCTTCTTGGTGTTAGCCCATTGTAAATTATATACATTTAGTTATCTTTGCACTTTACCTTTCCATTTCATTAACTTGTATATTTAGGCACCTTATTGCAAGCATACATTTAGCACTTCATGCACTTTAAAGACCTACAGGTGTGCATATACAAACACATTTATATTCCTAAAGCCCATGAGCACATTATCCAACCTCCAGCAAACAGCTGGTTGAAGCATTCTGTACTTTAAATCTAGCAGCTCTTTGGCATTTGTGAAGGCAATGCAAGCCCCTTATAAAGTGTGTGCTAAACAATCTCTTTATTTTAATTTTACACAAGCACCTTGCATTTTTATGCATTTAGCACCTTTAATAGTACTTCAGGAATTGGTGGCTCCTTATTCATGTTTAATTCCTTTCTAGCAATTTGCACTTCATGTAGTAGGCAGCATTTACTGTTGGAATAATTATTTTAAACCATTACTTTTCTATATGTGGTTGCTCTGTAGCACTGTATTCTCCATTATATGCACTAAATGCATTTTCTCATGCACTTTACTTCTTTAAATGCACTAATGCATTTACTCCTTCAATTAGCACTAAATGGGGGTTGGGGTAAGGGAAAACCTACATCTCCTTACTGGAGCACCCACCCATGACAGGGGTCACCCTATCACAGTCAGCAGCTGTTTAATTGTAGCTAATTAAACAAAACTGTTCCTCATGCATTAAGTCTGGCCTTCTATGACAAGGTGATTCACTTCAGATCTATAATTTTGCTTGTTTGTTGATTGACATTTGCCACTCGTGCATAGCTCCCCTGAAAAATACAGCAACTTATATGAAATGTGATTAAATCCAAGTGAATGATTATGGTTAAGCAAGTTAAACTTTTACTGTATGAGATTTGGGGGCAGTGTGGCCCTCTCTCCGTTTATCTTGTTCACCACTGGTCAGTTAGGAGCATCTTGCAGATTCCATTAAAGTATGTGAACGCATGATTTGAAAGCTTAAGAGGGGTTCTGTTGGAAGAAAACTGAAACAGCAGCCCCAACTCACAAAAACAGGTAAAATTAAAATATATTAGGAATCTGGCCTATAAGGAGTCATCTTGTTATAGGTGATCAAGCTTAATTCACACCTCTTGTGAACAACAGAGATGCAGAACTTTTAAATCAAGGTAAGAAAAAAAAAATGCAAGTACAAAAGTAGAAAAAAAAACTTCAGTGATTTATTTCCCCTTTGAGGTTATGCTGATGGACTTTCTTTCTGTCTTTCTGTCTTTATAATACTGCCAATTTTCATGGGCAGCCAGGAATGTATAAATACAATGTCAATGCAATTATGCAATAATCTATGATAAGGTGCATGTCGTGCTGGGGATAACATCATGCCTCTTGCGGTTGAACAGGGGGCCACAGCCTGAGTGTATCCAACAACTGAGATGTGTTCTTATCCACATGACACACACACTGGCATGCATTACTGCTACTGCAGATTGGCTCGTTATTTATACAGAATGGAAAAATAAAAATAAAAAAATAATTTTAAAGACATTTTTAGATGATTTTTAATGATCAAGACCTTTTTTTTTACAGTGAAGGTGGGGACTCATATAATGCTGCAAACCTTCACAGTGATGATGATCTGGGTAAACATCACAGTTGAAAGTGGCAACTGACTAATCAGGATGCAGGATTTTTTCCTACCTCTGGTATAGTCAACATTTATAAATTCAGACTATCAAATATATTGAATGTAGCACTGAAAATTCTCTCCAAGTAAGTGTAACCACCCAGTCCCTGAGGTTACTAGAATCCTATCAGTATTATTGTTATGAAGGCACCAGGCAGCTAGTAGGGAGCTCATTAGGTGCTCCTTACATAATGATGTCATTGTTTATTCAGCTAGCCTGAGGGAGGAATGATTAGGTCATTTCAAACTCTCGCAGCAGTATAAATCACACTTTGTGGATAGCTGCTCTGGTGAGCTTAGAATGCTCAGTTCGAAGGAGTCTGAGGTGGAGTGAGGAGGTGAGTGGCAGAAGGACTGCCAGTGGGCTATGAGAGGGCCCAGGATTTCTCACCTCAGTGGAGTGTCATTTCCAACTTCCAGTTGAAGTGGTGGAGATAAGACTACAGCAGGATTTCTTGATTTCTACTCCCTGTGAAGTGGAAGGATATGCTTCTTCTCTGTGGACTTAAGGGGCAATCCCTGAATGTTCTGTGGTGTTTTCAGCTGCCTTGGATAGGACCTGGAATAGACTGTTTTGCACCTGCTACCCAGAAGAGTGCCTTTCCTGTTTCCTTTTTCAGTTGTTCCATGCCCTGTGGATGGAACAACTCCTGTGAGTACTGTAGAGGAGACTAGATCTCCACAATTTTCTTGGAGTGGATAGTCTGGGGTGCGTGTGCCGATAGATAAGGCTGGATCGCACCTGTCTGTGCCCCTAGTCTCACCAGTGTGAGTGAAGAAAGTTAAACTGTGGACCACAGTGAGTGCAGTTTATTTTCTCTGTGTCACCCCAGTGTTGTGACAAGTAAAGTATTGGACCTCTAGCATTTCAGAGGCAAATGAGGGTTTCAATGGTGTAACCCTGAAGAATGGCAGAGACTGCCAGTTGGGGCCAAGGGTGGGAGGAACACCATCTAAATGCTTACAAGGCAGGGCTTTCTGGTTCATGAAGGGCATCAGTATGTTTACCTGAGCAAGGGCCAAGCTGCAGGTTAAGGTGTGTGGCTGAGTTTCACATATTGTACCTATGACTGAGAAGTGTTCTGAGTGTGTGGCTTAGATTCTCTAAATAACACTCGTGGGAAGAGAGATATTCATGTGCGTGGTCCAGTATTCACAAATGCACCTTTTGGAAATTTGGGAAGAAGATGTTTCTGTTTTTGTTCGTGAACTGTACTGCATGCAAGGATAGTCCTTGAATTTGTACCTGTCTAGCTTGGACCAACCCTTGAGTCCACGTCAACTTTTACTTTCCTTCTGTTCAATAGTCATACTGCATAATCCCAGTCACTGTTATAGACATTCTGATTATTGCTGTTGGTTGTGTGGATTTACTGGGGCTCCCTCATCAGTTAGATCAAGCATACACCTTGCTGCCTCTACCCAGGACCTGGGTTGTGTTATTTACACAAGGTTCAGGTTGTTTGTTTCTGTACACCCACCCCTCTCTTCCTCTAGAAAATGAGCCAGGTATACATCCTAATGCCAAGGGTGGTACCTACCTTTTAGCAAAGTAAATGGAATGCCAGTATGGGCACCAGTGTCTCCAGATATTTAGCAGAAGTGAGCACTATAAATAAAGGGGGGGTGCACATTAGTTAAAGTGGCCTGGGGGTTACACATGTATTTGCAGACTGAATACTGAGGCACTCATTGGCTACATCTGTCATAGAAGGCCATGTCAGGAGGTCTAAACCTCACTCGCAGGTTCTTGGCAATAATGGGAATGCAAGGAATCACAGACACATTGCATAAGAGTAATAAACTTGTTTATTACTACCAAAAAGGATAAATCACAGTTGCCCTAAGCTGTTCTTACCAAATGTGAACTGGGAGCAAATGCTAAGCATTCTCTATACCGCAAGGATTCTTCATGTCTCTTGGGGTCTCCGAGGTAGAAGACGTAATGTCTTACTTTATATACCTATGATAATTACTATGGTTACTGAAATATAGAAACATTTCTAGTTACAGAGATGAGTCATATTGGTTAAATTAGAGGTGGCTACACAGTCCTAGATAACATTATACAATTTTGTAGTAGTCATCACTTTGCAAAGACAAAGGAAGCACAGTTGTACATATATTAGTGTAGTAGTACAGATCACCAAAAGATGGCAATGCTGACTTATATACATATATCATCATCATTACAAGGACACAGTTGTCCTAACATCTTACAAGCAAGAAATACATATATATATTAGAAAGCAAAGTGCATATCAATAATATGCGTACATATCCTGATATCTACTCTTGTACGGTAGATATCCTATACTCTATATGTTAGTATAATATATGCCTAAGTGCTAGCTGTCTACAGTGTACCTCTGGGGGTACCAATAAGGGTGCAGGGACCTTGTGTAACGGCCAGATGATCTGTTGCTAGTACTACTACAAAATAGGTTGATTTTCTGCCAGTGTTACATTCTCATTCAGATGATCCTGCACTTCGTTGCTTGCTGGCATCTGTAGCATCACTATTGAATACTGTATCTTGCTGATCTTTTTAATCAAACAACAGTCAGAAAGCTGTTACATAGAAACATAGAAACATAGAAGTTGACGGCAGATAAGGACCGCAAGGCCCATCCAGTCTGCCCATTTCTTTTTCTACCTTATAAATGTGCCATCGGCCTTTGCTCTGTCAGTGACCTATCTATTCATAGTCATTTGTATTGCTCCCTTATGCCTATCCCATGCCTGTTTGAAGCCCTGCACTGTATTCATAGCCACCACTTCTTGTGGTAAGCCATTCCATGCATCTACCACCCTTTCCCTGTTCCCACATTAACAAGTCATCAACTGATGTCTTTTGTCTTTTAGCAGCAGCAGCAGCAGCATCAGTAGTTCTCTGCTATTTGAAAATAAGAATGGGCATCCCCCATCATTTGAATCAGCAGCAACACTTTGGGGTCCATGGGCTCCCCCACTACGACTGTCACTAGGTGTGCACATGACAAATGTTCCTCATCTGCTTTGCTTGTAATTCTACCCTTTTTCTGGCCATGCATGCAGAGACCAGATGGATAAGCCAGTGTTTATAGAACTATTAATAGTTACTGCCTTCTTTCTTATCAATGAATGTCCCAAATGTGTCCTTAATGTGATGGTCTAATAGTATGGCCATCACATAATGCTCAACCATATGTATTTCATTAATGAGTGTCACCAAAGAAGTGTTCTTAGTCTTTGTGCCACGTTAACAGAAGTGGTATCCTCCTCCTCCTTTTCATAGTGGGACATTGTACAAACCATTCTCAAGATGCTCAGGACAAGGAGCAGCAGTGCTTAGCTTAAACTGGCAGTGCCACCAATCACAATCCATGTGGCTTCCTCAAAGGGTTTCAGCATACAACAGAAGATCTCTATTGGTTTCCAATGATAAGGGTTGATGTTTACTGCTCTCTTGCCAATACTTTGCTCAGCTACATTCTGGTGGATGACCTGTTGTTCCTGTAGCAGCTGTATCATGCAATAGGCACAATTCTGCCTTGTTGGCTCATCTTGTTTTGGGGGAGGAGGTTGTGGTGCTTCTGCTGCTGAATCTTGCAGAACCACATTTGTGCCATAACAGAATAACTAAAGTGACCATAGACTTTTCAGCCACCCCTGCACAATCCTGCATACTGCTGCCTTCCTCATCTAGATACCCATGAACTACCAGGTTAATGCAATGGGCAAAGCATGGAATATAGATAAAGACATCAGTCCTGACTGCCTTTACACTGGTTGTTGCATTATCTGTCACTATAAAACATGCTGTAAGTGAAAGTGGTGTCAGGCACTCATTAAATATCTGCTCAAGGCATTCTATGAAGTTTTTCCAGTGATGGTCATTGTAGAATCCATAGATGCATAAATCTACCTGCTTACAGAGATTGGAGAGTTCCCAGTGACTAGTTGCAACTGCCACATAAATGGGGGGGGGGAGCATGGAGTTTGGAAGGCAACTCAATGGTCATTCACTGCAATGTAATCTGTGGTCTGACCACTCATCCACATGATCACATGTCGGGGGGGGGGATGTAGACACTTTAATACAAATCTAGAAGTGCCATTGTGGATAAGTACATATGGCTGGGCACTTGGTACATTGGCATTGTAACTTTCATTTAACATAGAAGACCTTCATTGCTCACCAAATAGAATTAAAGCATGTCAGTAGTTAGCATTTCTGCAGTGTTTTTTTTCTTAACCTTTTGGTCTCCAGTCTGTTTTTTAATTTTTTATTTAACACACTAGAATTTGGCAGTGGATAAGAACCAATAGGCCCATCTAGTCTGCCCTATTTCTTTACCTGTTGAAAAACAAAGGCTGCAGATTCTACTATGTCTGCAGCAATTACCTCCCCATTTGCCTTGACAAGGTACTCCAATGTTTATCCCATGCAGTTTTGAATTCCTCCACCAACTTTGCCCACACCACCTCCACCGGGAGGCTGTTTCATGCCTCCACCACCCTTTCTGTGACAACGTACTTCCTTATATTGCTCCTTAGCCTCCCCACTTCCAGTCTCATGTCATGCTCTCTAGTTATGGAGCTTCTCCTTTTCTTAAAGAGCAGCTGACACCTTCAGGAGAACTTAAACCAAACGTAATATTTAGACACAGTCAAGCTTGTATTTCACATTAGTTCTGTATTTCTCCTCCACATTATTTAATACTGAGGTAATTTGCATTAAAACAAGATGTTTGCCCCTGAAGAATTCATCTATTCCTTTTGCTTTCTTTGCTTGTGACATCACAGTTACTCCCATGACAACAGATTGGGATCTTACACCAGAGGATTATGACATGAAATATGGAGTAAGCTATAGAGGCAGATGAATGCTAAAGGAACTCTTAGGGCTAAAGATCAGGTATTCGTGCAAATTTCCTCAGTAATAAATAACTGGTAGGAGAAATATATAGACTATATATGGAATACTAGCAGAATTGTACTTAATTATTTATTTTTTTTAAGTTTTCTTTGAGGTGTCAATAGATCTTTAAGGGTGCTGTCCTCCTGTACCTTATTTATTCCTTCAGGTACTTGAAGGTCTCTATCATGTCTCCTCTCTCCCTCCTCTCCTATAGGGTGTACATATTGAGCACCTCCAATATCTCCTCTTAAGTCTCCTGGTGCAGATCATGCACCATTTTTGTTGTCCTTCTCTGAACTATCTCTATCTTGTCTATATCCTTTCGGAGATGTGGCTTTCAAAACTGGATGTGGTACTCCAAATGATGCCTCACCAATCACCTATACAGTGGCATCACCACCTCTTTTCTTCTGCTGGTGTTACCTCTCCTTGTGCACCTCAGCATCCCACTAGCTTTCCCCACCACTTTGGCACATTGTTTGGCTATCTTCAGGTCATCAGATATGATCACTCCCAGATCTCTTTCTTGTTTGGTGACTGACAGTAATTCCCCATCCATCGTGTAATCCTCCCTGGGTTCCTGTAGCCTATGTGCATGATCTTGCACTTCTTTGCATTGAAACTCAGGTGCAACACTCTGGAACACACCTCCAGTTTAGTTTGGTCCTTCCTCATCTTTTTCACCCCTCCCAGAGTGTCTACCTTATTGCAGATCTTTGTGTCATCTGCAAAGAGGCATACCTTCCCCTGCAGTCCCTCTGCTATATCACTGAAGATATTGAACAGGACAGACCCAAAACTTGATCCTTGTGGCACCCTGCTGGTTCCCTCCCTTCCTCAGATTTAGCTCTATTTACCACTACCCACTGCATTCTATTCGTCAACCAATTTTCAATCCTATCCCCCACCTTATGACCTAATCACAGGCTACCAAGCTTGTTCACAAGCCTCCTATGAGCAACAGTGTTGAGTGCCTTACTAAAGTCCAGGCAGTCCACATCCACTGCCTCCCTGGTCCACTACCCTGGTCACCCAGTCAAAGAAATCTATCAGATTTGTTTGACACGACTTTCCTGACATAAATCCATGTTGCCTCATGTCTTTTGCTCCACTGCTTAGAAGATGCTCCACTATCCTTTCTTATTTATTTATTTATTGAAGATATTAACCAGAAAAACACACTGAACAAGAAGTTGCTTGTCTTACGGTGTGTCCTTTCTATTAGAAGTGATTCCATAATTTTTCCTACCACTGAGGTCAGGCTGACAGGTCTATAGTTACCTGCCTCCTCTCTGCTCCCACATTTGTGGAAGGGGACTACATCTGCCCTTCTCCAGTCCTCTGGCACCACTCCTGTATCCAGTGACCCATTGAACAGGGCTGCCAGTGGTGCTGCCAACACCTCCCTTTGTTCTTTTGATATTCAAGAGTGTATCCTGTCTGGTCACATTGCCTTGTCCACCTTCAGTTTTGTGAATTCCTTAGGACTCTCTCCTCTGTAAATGAGCTGGTGTCTACCTCCCTTCCTATCCAGTTAGTTTATTGTGGTCCTTCCCCTTCTCCCGCTTCTGTAAAAACTGAACAGAAGTATTTGTTCAGAACTGATGCTTTTACCTGGTCATCCTCCATGCACTCCCCTTTCTTTTATTTATCCTCACACCCCCCCAGTCTTCCTTCTTTCACTGACATACCTAGTGAAGGTTTTGTCCCATTTCTTCACGTATTTTGCTATTTTTTCCTCTGTTTGGGCTTTTGCTCTCCTGGCTGCTTTTCCTGCCTCCCTCTGTATCTATATATACACTGTCCTGTCCTCTTCTTTCTGTGTTTCTTTATATTTCCTTAATGCCATCTTTATAGCCCTCATTTCCCCTGCCACTTCTCTCAAGAACCATAGTGGTTTCTTTTTTTCTTTTGCCTTTGTTTATATGCCAAACACAGAAGTCACCCTAGAGGTCCACTAGGCCACCAGGGAATGGATTTATTAATATTAATAATTAAAAGCTAACTCAGGGATCTGGGAGAGGGGTCCACTACACCACCTGGGAAGAGGTTTATTAATATTGATAATTATGAGTGAACTTAGGGATAAGGGAGGAGGATCCACTAGACCACCGGGAAAGGGATTTATTAATATTAATAAAGAGCTAACTCAAGGATCGGGGAGAGGGGTCCACTAGACCACCAGGGAAGAGGTTTATTAATATTCGTAATTAAGAGTGAACTTGAACATCAGGGAGAGGGGTCCACTAGACCACCTGGAAAAGGGTATATTAATATTCATAATTATGAGTGAACTTGGGGATCGGGAAGGGGGGTCCACTAGACCATTAGGGAAGGGGCTTAATTAATTGTACCTGGGGACTGGGGATGGGGGGACTGCTAGCCTTTGCCGCACAGAGCCTGCAGCAAACCCCTCCCATGTGCCATGTGTTTGTTACATGGGAGAGGTTGCCACAAGTGTAGAGACTTAGGGGCAGGGGCCCTTCCCATACCAGAATATGGTGCAACATCCCTGGTGCACCAGCTTTGACACAAGCTGCTGTTTTCCACAGCTGCATTGATCTAAGCCATCTTTGTGAATTGAGCCCCTGATCCTGAATAATTATATACAACATACATACAAACATACGAAGAAATCAGCAGAAGAATGCCATTTTGTCTATCAAGTCTGTTCATATTGCAGGGTCCACAGCTTAAGCTAATGTTCCTGCCCTCCCACTCCTCCCATCCTCTCTACCCATGATCCTTACTTCCCCATGCCTATCTCAGCCTCTCTTAAAGCTACCCACTGTCTTCAATGAGATGATCTGTACCAGCAGTGCATTCCAAGTGTCCACCACCCTCTCTGTAAAGAAGTGCTTCCTGACCTCCCTCCTAAACCTCCAACCCTCCAGCTTAAAACTGTGCACCCTAGTGTTATGGTTGTCACTCAGCAGTTCTACAGGAATCAGTTAAATTCAGTGGCAGTTGCCATGCAGGAAACCATGATACACTGTTACACTGTGTCTTATCCTGGTGGACACCCCTGTATGTATGATCATTGTCTCTGTCCTTGCTGGGCCACCCCAGTATCATACTCCTCCATCTCCATTTCCACTACATATACGTGCTGCATTATGTTTCACATTTTTCAACTACTATTGTCTAGATCCCAACTTTTTCAGTGCCTTACAAATGGGTACCTACAATTTGTGATGCTTTATGGACTATTCAGTTTCTATGCTTTCCATTGAGGGGTTTTGTATTGTAATTAACTTTGGTCTGAATATATAAGGTTTAAATGTTGAAATTGCTTCCAACATATTGAATAAAATCCAAAAATGAAGAGTTTAAAAAAATCAAAATTACTGAATTTCACACATTAAAGAGTGAGTCCAGCCACAATTCTAGCACCAATAAATTCAGAATTTGTATCAGCATATCCCCATTCACCCCCGTGCCATAAATGAGATCTCTAAGTTACTTTGTTTAAGACTTACAAGTCATTTTGTAACCCTGAATTCACTGCCTGTTCAGAAAAGCCAGTTTCAGAGATTTACTGATGATGTCATAAGCTGAACTGGCAGCCTAGTCCTCCCTGAAAACTGCCTTATTTCTCCCAAGATACATAAAACTGCAGTTGTAGTAAACCTCTGAAAAAAGAAAACTGACACTGTGTAGGTTAATGCATGCATTTCCATTACAGTATATGTAGATGCAAGGTACAGTACTTCAGAATGTGGGAAGGGGAGTGAGTGGTGGAATGCAGCAGCAAACATGGCTTTAGAATGACAAAATTGTGTGCAATTTTTAGACTACTGGTATTAGATTTTGAAATGTCACCATGGTTGTAATTGTGGAGTGCATCAAAGACACAATTTCTGAAAGTAGCTGGGATATATAATGTTGTACTGGGGCAGGGATGCTAAAACTTATAATGCGGTGGTATCATATATTTTTAGAATGTGGCAGAAATACACAATTTTGATATGCAGGGGAAACATAGTTGTGTAAAGTGGCAAGTTTATGTAATTTTGTAATGTGTCATAGATGCATAAATTTGACATGTGGTGATGCACCATTTCAAAATGTGGTTGGGTTGCTGATTTCAGATTGCAGTGGCAACATGCAATTTCACAATGTGGCATGGACACAGGATCTCAGAATGTGGTGGTGACACAGTTTAAGAAGTGGTAGTCACACACAATTTCAGTATGAGGCAGGGATAAGTAATTTTAGAATGTGACTTGAACATGAAATATCAGAATGTGGCAGTGACACTCATTTTCAGAATGTGGTTAGAATGTACAGTTTTGGAATATGATGGGGATGCACATTTTCAGAATGTGACAATGACAGGCAATTGTGGATTGTGGAAGTTTACAAACAAATTTGGAATGTGGCAGGAAGGTACAGTCTTAGAATGTGGCAGTGATACAACGTTTCAGAATGTGGCAGTGATGCATAATTTAGGAATTTGGCAGTTTACACACAATTCCAGAATGTTGACGGTGACTCACAATTTTGGAATGTGGCGGTGATGCATAATTTTGGAATGTGGTGGTGACAATTTCTGAATGTGGTGCTGACTCACAGTTTAAGAATGTGGTGGTGATGCACAATTTCAAAATGTTATTTATTTATTGAATTTTGTTTACCCAGTAAGCCCACTGGGCCTAGAAGTCCCTTTTTCAGGGGTGACTGGGAGAGGGGGGCTACAGATGGTAAGAAACTGAAACTGAACCAGATTAAGCTGTTGGTGGTATTTTTAGTGAATGGGAGAAATTTGGTCTGGACACCAGGGAAATTCCCATACTCTTTTTCAATAAGCGCCATGGGATCTTTAGCATCCACTTGAACTACCAACAAGCTAGGCAGATGGGACCTTGGTTTAATGTCTCATCTGAAAGACAGCACCTCAGAAGTGCAGCACCCCCCCCATGCTGCATTACAGTGTCAGTATTGGGATATTAACCCAAGTGCCAGATGTGGAAACTGAACCCACAGTCTTTTGATCTCCCAGCCTCAGCGGAGAGTGTGCTACCTACTAAGCCACTGACACTGCTACACAATTTCGGATTGTGGTGGTGACAGACAATTTCAGTTTCAATCAATAAATATTTTATTGTTTGACACAAGGTCTTTACAATTTTTTAAAAACAAGATACAATGACAAGTAGTACATAAAATCTTTTGGACAACACAGCATCCTTATAAAACATACTCCTATTTGAATATAAAAATCATACCTTTATAAATTCAATGATAATAAAAAGTGACCAAGTCTGTACAATATAATTTTTCCTGAGAATTGATTAGGTACATTAAAATATTGTCCAGGGGAGACCAAAGCCTGACAAAATGTGTTCCATCCAGTGTTTCCTATGTTTTTCATATATAGGACATACTAGGAGAACTTGCCTCAAGTCATCTGGTACTTTTAGGTTACATTTACATAATCCATCACTAATACCTTTCCTTTTTTGCCAATAGTAAACCTATCTACAATTATAGATTTCAAACTGGAACCTGGTAATTATCATTTGAGCATCAGGATCTTCCAATATTATTAGATAGGACTCTAATTTGTTGACTGTTTTAATTTTTGTACCAGTCGAAGTTTTTATAAGTTTGTATTTGTTCCATGTCTTCTGAGATTGCTATTTCTTTGGCTCTGATTTTGACTTGAGACACAGTCTCCTCAAAGCACAATTTTAGAATGTGGTGGTGATGCACACTTTCAGAATGTGGCAGTAAAACATACTTTTGGAAGGTTTCAGTAATGCACAATTTCAGAATGTGGTGGTAACACAATTTTGGAATGTGGTGGTAATGCAGAAGTTTGGAATGTGACTGTGAAACAATTTCAGAATGTGGCATTGAAACACAACTTCGGAATGTGGTGAGGATGTGTAATTTTGAAAATGTGGCAGGGATGCGCAATTTCAAAATGTGGCAGGAATCTGTAATTTTAGAATGTGTCCGGAATGTACAGTGTTGGAATGCAGCGGGGACATGATGCACAATTTTTAAATGTGGCCGGTGCATGCAATTTTGTAATGTGGCAGGGACAAGTAATTTCAGAATAAATGGTGTGTCTTGCTACATCCTGACAGTGTGCATCCTAAATCACCAGTCACTACCAAATTCCTCAGCATGTGTTCCTACTGCATTCTAAAACTGAGTATCCCACCACAATTTGAGATGGCACATCCCAGCCACATTCCAAGATTGCATGCCCTCTCACCAACACTTTAAAATTGTGCACCACCTTAACATTCTATATCTTGGTTAAATGCTGCATTCCAAAACAACCTCCTGATGCATTCTAAAGTACAACATCATTCATTTGAGGATACTGGAAATGCAAGCACTGCAGCCAACCCTATGTCAGTTTTTTTAAATGATTACTAGAGCTACATTTTCTTAAACATTGGAGTGACAGGTCCTATAAGGTTGCTGAAAGGGAGGACTAGACTGGTAGTTTAGATTGACACCATCAGTGAGTCTTCACTGATACTGACTTTTTTGAACAGGTGGTGAAATCAGAATAATTGTGACAGGGAACAGCCCTGTCCATTGTTTGGACCTTAGACTTTATTCTTAAAAACCACTATTGCAGCAGTTGTCCTATTCTGCATACAATCCTAACGTTTTGTAGTTCAGATGATTGCCCCCCCCCATTTCCTTTCTTATCTATCTCCTCTAAATGCTCTTTTTTCATCTTGGTCCAATGAAAGGTTGTACACTTGTAGGTCTAAAATGTGACCTTGTGCTATGTAGTTGTAAAGCAGGAAAGAATTATTAGTTCCACAGAGGTGTACATTAAGCATGTAATGAAGCACAGAAGCCAGCTCACATTTGTATAAGGACATAGGGTCTGTATTCCTGCAACTGGCTTCATGAATATACTGAAAATTGTACTATAAGGAGTTGTTAATGCTTAATTGTGGAAGCCCCTATATGGTATTCCCATTAGAGTAACCAACAGGTTTTAGACATGTGCTGACCTGTATGCACATCTAGTAACTCAAGAAACCCTGAGAGCAGCCTTTGTTTTGTTAAATTTATCCTATTGCAGGAACTCTCTCTCTGCAAATGCACCCGGTGCAGAAATAAGGGAAAGAGCAGACTCCTACCAGAAGGGAATGCCCCATACCCGGGTAGCATAGTATATAAGGAAGGCATTCAGTGCTATGCACTGTAGTCCATGCAGTTTAACAAATGGTTGAAAAAATGGTGTGGAGCACAGGGGTTTGGCTTCATTGGGGACTGGGGTTCCATCTGAAGGGACACCAGCCTATACTGGCAGGATGGTCTGCATCTGTCCAGGAAGGGAACAAGTCTTTTGGGCAATCAGTTTAAATGCTTCATTGGCAAGCCTTTAAACTAGTCAAGGGGAGAGCACTGATAAGCAACAGGAAAATCCCAGCCTCCCCCTACAAAACAGGGTACTAAATGAGAAAAAGACCAAGGTAGAAAGGTCAGTGGGGGTTGCTGCTACAGAAGGTAAAGCCATCAAAAAATGGAGAGCAATGAGTACCAATGCCTGTAGTCTGGGTAACAAGCTTCCTGAATTAGTGGTCTTGATGGAGGAGGAAGATCTGGATATCGTGGCAGTCACAGAAACATGGTACACACAGAACCATGACTGGGACATAAACATACCAGGATACACTATCTACAGGAGGGACAGGGAGGGTAAAAAAGGAGGAGGAGTAGCTCTCTACGTAAGAGAAGAAATCAAAGCAACAGAACAAAAGGGTAAACAGGGAGGAGAAGAAGCACTGTGGGTCAATTTGGAGGCAGGCAATGGCACCACAATCCGCACAGGGTTGTAACATAGACCCTCTCCTCAGGGGAGGAAATGGACAAGGAAATGATAGAAAGTATACTTAGAATGGCAGATAAAGGGAGATATTGCTGATGGGTGATCTGAATATGCCAGATGTTAACTGGACTGCAGTTGCAGCAGCCACTTCTAGAGTGTGGTTATTCTAGATGCCTACAGGGTGCATGCCTTGAGACAACTAGTATTGGAGCCTACTCGAGAGGGAGCAATCTTAGATCTGGTTCTCTCAAATGGAGATGAAGAGGATCACAGATGTAGAAGTGGGTAGCCATCTGGGAACTAGCGACCATCCGAACAGTGTGGTTCACAATAAACACAGCAGTGAGTCAAGCCATACAAAGACAAAGGTATTGGATTTTAGGAGGGCTGATTTTGCCAAAATGGGTGAGTGCCTAAGGAATGCACTAGCAAATGGGCAGGAAGGAGGGTGGAAGAACAATGGGGAATAATAAAACTGTCATCACAGAGGTAACAAGCCTTTGTGTAAAACAAATAAACAAAATGAAACGAGGTGAAGAACCACTATGATTCTCAAAGGAAGTGGCAGTGAAGGTTCAAGAGAAAAGAAAGCATTCAGGAAGTACAAAAGAATCACAGAAGGAACAGGACAGAGAACTGTATCAGTTAAAGCAAAGGAAGCTGGAAAGGCAGTCAGAACAGCAAAGGCCCAAACCAAGGAAAAGATAGCCAACTCGGTTAGAAGGATAAAACCTTTTATAGGTACATCAGGGAGCAGAAGGAAGACCAAGGAGGGATAGTGAGGCTTAATAAAGGGGAGGAGGGTGGGCAGAGGGTGACTGTGAAAGTCAGAGATACTAAACAAATATTTTGCTCAGTATTTACAAAGGAAGAGGGAGGTACCTAAAACAAACAGTAGAAACACTCTGGATACAGAAGTTGATACCAGACCATTTACAGAAGAAAGGGTTCTGAAAGAGCTCTTAAACTGAAGGTGGACAAACAATGGGGCCTGATGGGATTCATCCCAGAATTCTAAAAGAACTAAGGGTAGAACTAGTGACACCACTGACTACCCTCTTTAACAAATCATGGGAGGATGGGGTAGTACCTGAGGACTGGAGGAGGGCAGATGTGATTCCCTTCACAAAAGTGGGAGCAAGGCAGAAGCAGGAAACTACAGACCTGTTAGTTTAACCTCAGTGGTAGGAAAATGATGGAATCACTTCTGAGAAGGAAAGAATTGTTGCATATCTAGAGGCCAGAGGGCACAGGACCCAAGGCAGCATGGATTCACAGTGGGAAGGTCATGCCAGACAAATCTGATAGATTTCTTTGACTGGGTGACCAAAGTAGTTGATCAGGGAGGGGCTGTGGACATGGCCTATCTAGACTTTAGCAAGGCATTTGACACAGTCCCACAAAAGATTAATATACAAGTTAGCCAGCCTGGGAGTGGGTCCTAAGATGACAGCCTGGGTAAAGAATTGGCTGGAGAATGGGACACAGAGGTAATAGTAAATGGAGTCCACTCTAAAAAAGGGGTTAGTAGTGGGGTACCACAGGGTTCAGTATTAGGACGGTCCTCTTCAATGTCTTTATAAGCAACATTGCAGAGGGACTGGAAGGAAAAGTATGTCTCTTTGCAGATGACACAAGATCTGCAACAGAGTTGATGCACAAGGTAGGTGGAAAGGATGAGAAGGGACTTGGCAAGGTTAGAGGAATGGTCAAATGTATGGCAGCTTAGATTCAATGCTAAGAAGTGCAAGATAATGCACCTGGGAAACAAAAACCCAGGGGAAGAGTACACAATGGAGGGTGAGATACTAACAACAAAAATGGAAAGGGACCTGGGGGTAGTCATATCAGATGACCTAAAGGTGGGCAAGCAATGTGAGAGGGCAGCAAGGAGGGCTGGGGGGATACTGGGATGCATAGGGAGAGGCATCACCAGTAGAAAACAAGAAGTTATTATCCCTCTGTATAGACAGCTGGTGAGACCACATCTGGAGTACTGCGTGCAGTTCTGGAGACCCAATCTCCGCAAAGACATAGACAGGATGGAAGCTGTCCAGAGGAGGGCAACTAAAATGGTGCAGGGTCTGCACCGGAAGACATATGAAGAGAGACTTGAGGAGCTTAATATATATAGCCTCGAGGAAAGGAGGGAGAGGGGGGACATGATAGAAACTTTCAAGTACCTCAAGGGAATCAACAAAGTCCAAGAGGGTAGCATCTTTCAAAAAGGGTGTCAAGAACAAGGGGCACAATTTGAAGATAGAAGGGGGTGGCTCAGAGGTAATTTGGAAATATTTTTTTCACAGAGAGGTTGTGGATGTATGGAACGGCCTTCCAGAGGAGGTTGGAGTCAAAACAGTGGTGGAATTCAAGCATGCATGGGACAGTCATAAGGCAATTCTAGGGGTTGGGGGTAGGAAGAAGTAGGCTGCTGGTTAACTAGGATCTGCAGCTTATCCATCAGGTAGGGAAATGGGCAGACTGGGTGGGTCAAGCGGTCCTTATCTGCCGTCAAATTCTATGTTTCTATGTTTCTATACAGAGTCTGCAAATGCTGGGCACTCCTTGGGTGCTCCCACACTGCTGCAAAATAAACCCCTTTCTCTTGCTTTCTCCAGGAGTCCAGGAGCAAATACATACGCTAGGAGCTTCAGGTGCCAATTTTTTCCTCTTTTTTTCTATAGCACTTGCAAGTAGGAGGGACATGCTTGAAACTGGTGTAGCCTGTGAATAAAATTAAAAATAAAGACTTGTTGACATTTTAGCCGTCAGCTGCAATTTCAGCTGTTGGTAGGTTAAACAGAGGTATATCACTGGTGCTGAATTGCTTTAAGTTCAGTGTACAAAATGCTTGTACAGGGGATTTAAGAACATACAAAATACTTACTGCTTAGGCTCATGCTCCACTCAGGGGATCGCTGCTCATTTAGGTGTTCACTATTGCTAAGCAGATTCTGTTTTAACCACATTATAGGGTGGCAGTGACCCCTAGTGTCTACTTTTATATTACTATGCTGTTAATCAGGGCAGGTTAAATGCCTAAAATTTATTTTTTAGTCCTGTATTGATTATTTGGTTGTCCTTTGACAGCATACCATTGAATTCACATATTTAAGAGCTCTCTAGTATTGTATAAAATAAGAGCTGTCTGAAAGAATGTTTTATAATATTGATGACATTAATAGCACCTGACTTGGTGGGTGGGTATAAAGAGGTAACCTGTTCTGCATGGTGTTAGATAGGGTCAGTGGAGTGCTTTCTGACCAGCATAGGTGAAGGACCAAGTGAGTCCTAGCACCGAGGTGGAACCTGTTTGTTAAAGTTTGCCATGGCTGTGAAGAGTTTCATCTATGTACATTGTTTAATGTTTATTTTGCTCACAGTTTGAGCGTTTTATTTATTTTAATTTCTTTGTTTATGAAGTGAATAAACATTGCATCAGGCCAACGGTGCACTGAACTTTAAATCTGGCTGTTGTATCCATCTGTTATACCACTCCCTATTACAGTAACAAAATAGCTCATAACTTCAGAATGAAGTAATGTAGAAACCTAATTTTTGGTTTGAGATTTATAGGCAGCATGCTTATACTAATTCTGCAGTGTAGCACTTTTGGCCAGACTCTCTCTTTAAAAGGTAGAACTTTGGGCACTTGGTGGTTAGTAAGCAGCTGGGTGTAAAGGGGAAGGGACATTGAATTTTCAATTGTATGGCTTTTGAACTATTCATAAAAACTATTTGGAAAGTGCACAACACTTCAGAATGTGCAAAACAGTTTGAAATATGCACAACAAGGATTTTGAGAAGCCTGATTTTAATGGATGTATAGCAAAACCTATGCAGTGTATTGCTAACAAGAGGAGAGGAAGTACAGAGGAGGAAGTATGCAAAAGGACCCAATAGATATTAACTTTAACTTCCACAGTACAATTTCATCACCTCATTGGTATGCACATGATCCTTGTTCTTCTGTATCTGTCTTTCTGTGCTCCACTCCTGCCCCCTCCATTTCCTCCTACCAGATCCACTTTATTCGTGAATCAAAGGTTGCAGCACTTTTTTCTGTTTTCTTTGCCACCTTTAGACCTGGAAGAATGCTGTTGACTACACAAAATACTAAACCTTAAAGGGACAAAGTGCCAGTTACAGAAGAACAGTGATCAACTAATGTAGATCTAACAGAGAAGAAATAACTTTTTTACCAACATGGTATGTAGTGAAAAAGCAGACTAATGGTGAGAGGAGGAGACAGGCACAAGCAGTAATTATGCTGATAATGACACCAATTTACATAGGTATGCAGAGAGTAGCATTGTAAACTGAAACCTGAGCTCTCTTCCAGACTAGCCAGCAGCAGCATCTCTGTCACACTCTGTTGCGCTTTTACATACAGGTTTGTAAAACGAAATAAATATTATCTGTGTAGCGTCAATGTACACTGTTGTGTTCGGGTTTCCTTTTACACCCCTGCGAGTATTCCAGCTATTCCCTCCTCCATTTGTTTTGGCTCCCCCAGAGTTTGATGCTCTAATGGCAGTTTCTGCAGTGGTACCGGAATGGCTGTTTTACACAGTCAGATCAAACGAAACACATTCATGCAAACCGCAAGAAGCAGAGATTGCGGTTTGGAAGAACGTTCACCAAGGGAACAAAACAAATGCTTTTTACACACAAGGGGTGTAACAGAATACTGTTTCTGTAACAGTTATTCAGTTGCATAGACCTGTGTTTAAAAGCGCCTGCCAGATACTCTGCCAGTTTGTGTCCTGTGCCAGTCAGTTGTAGGTGTAGCTGCAGATGCAAAATTAGTCGGATCCCTAATAGAAAAAAACTTGCTCTCTACAGTACAGTAGTTCAGCTGATTAAAACACTGGGTACAGCATGGATCAGGTTCCATAACCAAGAAGATCTATATATCACTTAAAGCACATGTGTTGCTTTTCCTTTCACATCACAGAGTGGACTAACATGGCTGCCACATTTCTACATCAGAACAGATCAAACTGCTTTGCTCAGCTCCCATTAAGATACTAAATCTGAAGACACACCTTCGCTTGGATCCACATTATTAAGTGTAACAGTATAAGTTGTTGGCAGGCAGTATAGCACAGTTTATTTATTTTATTTATTTATTTAGTTCTTGTTGACCAGGTAAGTGCACTAGACAAATCCTGCCTATTTTCAGGCACGACCCGGGTGGAGGGGGATACAGATGAATGCCAACTGACCTTGAACCAGATTAAGCTGTTGGTGGCATTTTTAGTGAATGATGGAAATTTGGCAAGAGCACCTAGGAAATTCCCCTGCTCTTTTCGATAAGTGCCATGGGATCTTTAACATCCACCTGAACTGCCACCAATCCAGGCAGATGGGACTTCGGTTTAACGTCTCATCCGAAAGATGGACTGGTTTAAGGCTCTGAGCTGGAGACCTGGGTTTGAATCCCATAGCCTCCACTTGTTTACTGTGTGATCCTGAGCAGGTCACTTAACTTCCCTGTGCTCCCAGGTCACATCTGTAAACCAGCTTTCAGCTTAGTGTGCCACTCCTGGTTAAACAATTGAAAAAAAAATATCTTCTGTAGAAATCAGTGGTGGAGAAGGGGAGAAGAAATGATAAAATGTGAGTGCAATAATTTCAATGGGAAAGTGCACTTCAGCACCTGCTTTTTAATATAAGCAGAGTAAAACACAGTTTGACCTGTCACAAAATGGCATAATTACTGATCTCTCATGAACCTTGCTCTTACACTTACAGATACTGCAGCTTGCTTCAGTAACAGTGAGTAAGTGGCCTGGGTGGGATTTCAACTTGCACTTGCTGGTTTCAAGCCTATGATATAACCACTACATAGAGAATAATATCTGCACAACTGTGTATCATGAGGATTTTTCACACACCCAAGGTGTGTGATAATCTGTAGGGGCTCACCAGTTATTATACCCCAATACCATCCCTCTGTCACATTTGTAAGGCTGCTTAGTGAAGCCTTTAGCAGGTAATAACAAACATAGGAGGGAACTTGGGGAACTATGTTCCAGGAGTAAAATTAAATGTCTGACTCAGTTGCAGGAATAAAATGAGGATGAACTGATTCTGTGTAAAATGTAAACTCCAAAAGGTATATAGTTGGCTACATAAAGTGAACATATGCAACATACTGTATAATGAAGAAACATATCCCCAGACCCCTGTCAAATATTCTAATTGTTTTACCAGGTGAGGCACACTAAGCTGAAAGCTTGTTTACAGGTGCAATCTGGGAGCATATGGAAGTTAAGTGATTTGTTTAGGGTCATGCAGTATGCAAGTGAGGGCTGTGGGATTCAAACCCAGGTCTCCAGATTTGCAGCTCAGAGGCTTAACCCACTGTGCTATACTGCCTCCTTTATATGTTTGATTATAGATGGGTGATGGGTTCCCTCAGTAAATTTCTTCCATTTCCAACACTGAAAGTAAACTTCTTGTTAGTGGTCTGCTGGGCATAGATAAAACTGGAAAAGGTGAACTTTGCTATTTTAGCCCCTCTGAGGGGAAAAAGCCAGCAGCGTACCAAACACAGCACATCTGTAATGCAGTGCTATAGTTTGCATAGGAAGCTACTGTATAGCTTTGCCTACCAGCTGCTTGAATCCTCTAGTCCAATTAGTTCCTGGAGGGTAGCTGAATCCATACCCCATATATGTTTCCATGTTGTCCAGTAAATGTGGGGTTTTACATTACAATAAGACAACAAGTGAATTACAACTAAGCCAAACATTATTCCCATATCCCTTATTGGGCTAATGCATCAGCAGCCATAACGACTCTGGCCAGAATTTTATTATATAGAACAATGGCTAAATATACACTATAGTTTATAATTGATTGGATTTATTACTGAGCCAACCTGGCAAAATAAAATTGACTGGAATTTTATCGGATTCTATAAGCTATCAAGCCCCAATATCTTGCTTTTAGATTAACAACATTCTCAAACCTGACACAAAAGTAATTTAAGATAGGAAATTCACTGTTTTTGTAGAAGGAATATATGTTGGATTTACAGAATTTGGTTTGGACCTTTTTAGGAATGGTTCCTGGTATACTGTAAATTTGGTTTTGAATTTTTTTTTCTCACTGAGTTAAAAGTGGTCATAGACATAGGAGAGATAATTGATGACTCTGCAGTTGCTTTCATTAACCAAAGAGAGTGTTACTGTCAGAGGTGAATAAATTAATAACGAATCCATGCAAAGATGTGTCCTTTAAAGAAAGCTACACAATAATTGTAGAAAAAAAAAGTTAAAGCTGCTAAGATTAACTTTTATAAACATGTTCAAAGCAACTTTTTTAATGATCATGGGTATTTTTGGAGCAGTTTAAATAAAGTCATAAATCCATTACCATAGGTAAAAGTACACAGTATAATACAGTTAAGAAGATGAAAAACAGGTGCTGCATCGGTGTGTGGTCTGAAGAAAAAACAAAATGGTAATATTAAACTGCACACTGAAAATAGAAAATAGTTTAGGAATCAATGTTTTGATCTTTTTGGCCTCTTCAGGAATTACATTGTATTCTACTTTTAATGGACTACTCTGTGTAAGGTCCTTTATTCTGTTACACGCAGCTGTTTGGGATAACCAACAGTACCATTTTATGGCTGTGGGCATAGCCCAGCAGATCTTTTGAATTCAGAAAAGAGAGGATGTCATTTTTTATTTATTTATTTGTTGAACATTTCAGGTTTATGACCTTTGAGTCAGAGACTCATTTCCAAAGGCACCACGTCATTAGACAAATATACAACCTGTGGGACAACAAATACATTTTGGGTACATAGATGAGTTACACATGTTTTTACAGCTGGTAGGTTGACATACATAATTTGAGTACATAAATGTGTTACAAGGGAAACAAGAATCAGTCTTAGCTCGGACATAGGCCTGACAGTGTCAAAGTACAAATAGGTAAGGTGAAAACAGGGAACAACTCTTAAGCAGATAATAGTGTTAGGGCAGGAGGGTGCAAGAGGAGAATCCATTGTCAGGAGTATTGGGGGGATTATGGGCAGTTGCATCCATTGTTGGACTGGAGGTGAGCCTTGAGGAGGGTTTTACAGAGGCCAAATTTGGGTTCAGATGTAATGGGGTGAGGAGTGGCATTCATCCAAAGCGGAGCTCCACAGGCAAAGGTTCGCTGACCAGGTGAAGATTGGAGGCATGGGATGTGAAATGGAGATTTGACAGAGTTGCATGTGATTTTTGTAGTGGGAGCAGATGCCAGGAGGGGAACTAGCAAGGGGGGAGGGGAAAGCTCCGTGGAGATATTTTTTGGCTATCAGGCAGGTATGGTACTTGAGTCTATTGTCGAAGTCGAGCTAGCTAGACTGCAGGTAGAGGGAGCATGTGTGAGTGTTGAAGTCGCAGTTTTAGTATAAGGCAGCAGACATTGTTAAGGGTTACTCTAACTCTCTGGAAAGATGAGGTGTCAGCCACACCATAGATTAGGATCCGGTAGTTGATAAGGGCAAGGACAGAGAGGAGATAAAAAGGCAGAGGGCATCAGCGGTCAGATAGTGATTGATGCAGTGGAGTAAGCCAATCCTGGTATTGACAGTGGTGCAGAGTGGTGAATGTGGCTGTGGAAGTTAAGAGCAGGGTTCATGTAGATACCAAGGTTTTTGAAGGTGGTAACCTGGTCGAGTGGTTGTGACTGGTAGTTGAGAATACTAAGGTTGTGGTCCTTATGTTGACTCTGGGGGTTAGCGAAAAGCATCGCTTTTGTTTTTATGTGGTTGAGGATGAGTCAATGTTCAATGAACCAGCAGTCTGCTTTGGAGAAGGTTCTTTGAAGAAAGAGTTGCAGTTGTTGGGGGTCTGAGTGTGAGGTGAACAGGACCACGTCATCTGCATAGAAAATAAGTTTCCCTGAGCATGCCTTGGGGAGGGTGTTAAGAAAAACACTGAAGAGGAGGGGCCCAAGGATGGAAACCTGTGGAACCCCTGACCTGACTGAGAGGGAGGAGGAGGAGAGCGCTGTGCCTATCCTGACTTGCTGTGATCTTCCTGAGAGATAGTTGGCAAACCAGTTAGTGGCTTCAGGGGTGAGACCTGAGTTGGTTAGTGCGGAGATAGAAGAGAGTGGTTAACTGTGTCAAATGCTTTCAACAAGTCCATGAATACTGCCCCAGGGAGGTGGCCTTTGTCGAGGGTGGAGAGAAGGGGGTATGTGAACTCCAGCAGTGCAGAGGTGGTGCTGTGGCCTTGTGGCCACGCTGCTGCTGGCAGAGTAGGTTATACTTAGTGAGATGATCGGTCAGTTGATCAGAAATAATTCTTTCTAGGGCTTTTGAAAGGGGGGAGGCTAGAGATCAGAAGGTAATTACCTGCATCGGAGAGGTCACTGCCCTTATGTATTGACATGATGTCCGCAGACTTCCAGAGGGAGAGGAAGGTCCCAAGACAGACAGAGAGATTAAGGATGGAGGTGAGGGGGTACAGGACATTGCTGAAGGTGAGGCATAGGAGCTTTAGGTTGAGGGAGTCAACACTGTAGCGAGCATGCCCTAAGGCCTTTAGAAGAGAGGGCCTAGCTTCAGCTGGGGAAACCATCTTGAAGTGAAATGGCAGGGTGGTGTGGTGTGAGGTGGCCTGGGAGGGGAGGGGGGTCAAGGAAGTGGGGAAGGAGTATACGACTGAGGTTGAAGAAGGTATTCAGGATATCGGCTATGTGTGTGGGGTCGGAGACAGCAGTGCCATTGTTAATGATGATGGAGGGGGGTGGGGACAAGGGTTTACCATTTAGTTCTTTAAGAGTGTCCCAGAACTTTCTGCCTGAGGCCCAGGTGGAGGTGAGGGAGGACTTGTAGTGTTTGGCCTTAGCTTTTAGAATCTCCCAGGTACATTTGTTTCTCATGGTGCTATACATTTGCCTATCTGCTGGTAAGCCTAACTCAAGAGCAAGTTGCCAGATGGAGTCATGTCTGCACATCAAATCCAAGAAGGTCTGGGAGATCCAAGGTGAGGAGTGACCCTTGACAAACATATTACAAAAGGCTCAAATAAGTCACAGGTGGAGGTGAAAGCGGCTATAAAGTAATCAAATGCCATGTTGACATCATGGGCATTGTAGACTGGTGAGCAATCTAGAGAGCTGAGGTGCAATTTGAGGCACTAGAGCATACCAGGCTTAAGGCACCATTGAAAAATGTGTTTGGGGGAGGTTCGAATTCTTACAGCACCAGGTACAGGTCCACCTCGAAAATGAGCTTGCTCAACGGTGATCACCTGGTTAAATAAAGACTTTGATTGAATGATTACTCATGGCATTGGGATGCACTGCCACCAATGTGATTCTGGAGAGGTGGTTAGATAGTATCAGGTCAAGCAAGGTTGCGGTGCCAGTTTTAGGTTTATGCCTGGTGGGAGTATAGACTAGTTGAGAGAAGTCCATTGCTGCAATGGCATGCTTAAGTGGGGCTGCTGAGAGGGAGTGCCAATTAACAATGAAATCTCATGAGTGCGAGGCATTCAGATTTGGGAGGCAGCTGAGACAGGTAGGTCAGTGTTGCAAGGAAGGCAGACTTTCAATTCCTGGGTGGAATGTAGACTGCAGTGACCAATGAGGGCAGATACTTTGTTGACCATGATTTGCAAAGTGAGAGCTTGAGCACCGTGTCAAGGTAGGCTAGGGGGAGGGCAAGGCACTGCAGAGAGTCATGCAGGTAGATGGAGCAGCCCCCTCCATGTTTGCCACACCTGTCAGCCTGGAAGACTGCATAACTGGGGATGAAGATGGTAGTGTCTTGGGTATTTTTGGAGAGCCAGATTTCAGCCAGACAGAGTATATCCAGTTGATGCTGTGTAATCCAGACTTGGAGGGAGTCGGATTGTTTCAGCAGGTTGCATATATCGATGGAAACCAATTTCAGTCCACCAGCTGTGGCATGGCTGGGAGTGGGAAGTGGGGGAGGCCCTGGGTTGGGTTGAACATTGCTAGACATGAGTAAGGTGAGTAGAAACAAGGGCAGGAGCAGTGACAGCCTGAGTTGCTTGCAGGAGCAGTGACATGGGTTTGTGTGAGGTTATAGGTCTGAAAATATGGATGGGGAGGGAGAGTATGTGGGGAGAGGAGAACAGGAATAGATGGGGCAGTAGGAGTGGTGAAGAAGGTTTGCATGAGGGGAGGGGTGGGGAGGTACAGGGGACAAAGTGTTCCAACTGGCCAAAGGCTGGGTGAGGAGCTGGGGTGGATGGTGTGAGGGAGGAGCCAAGACTAGGGTAAGAGAGTGGGAGGAGTATCGTGAGGACTACTGCCAGGGAGGGGGGACAGTGTTCATGGTGATGGGGAGCAGAGGTAGGGACAGTGTGGAGCAGGGGAAAGGCAAAAATATATAGGGTAGAAAAGGCACTACACTTACAGGGAGGCTTTCATAGTGCAATGGTAATGGCACCACCTAAGGTGTAGAAGGTGCTAGGTTTGAGCTTGGGCAAGGGAGAAGGAGGAAGTAAGTGGAGGAGGCAGGGAAATGGCCAGTGTAGGAGTGGGACAGACAGATGAAAGGTAGGGTTCAGCAGTGACTCTTAGTGGCCAGTGAATATAAGGATCTAAGGGGAAAGTGGACACTTAGTCTCTACAGTCACAAGTGATGTGACTGATCATGTGACCTGGGAGAGGCTATACAGGGATGCCCCGCTGTCTATGTGAAGTGTTGATGGACTAACCCCCCCCAGAGAGAGCTGCAGGCCTTGTGTAGTTACCTTTAAGCTCCACCATTTCCCCTGATGTCAGCACTTGTGTACAGGGTTAGCGAGTGAGGAGGGAGAGGGGTGCCAGAGATTTCCTAGAGGAACAAACAAATGAGGCAATCAGTATGTAGTGGGAACATGGTAGGACAGTTTGAGTTACCCAGTCTGGAGAGGGAGGATGATACTGTGCATGTGCAGGCAAGATGGAGACTGACTGGAAACAAGGGAGAATGCTTCCATGAGCAGGAGGCCTCACAGTGAATCTGAAGGTAAACAGGCAGGTATGCAGCTAAAATACATAAGCAATAAGACACGACAGGGTGTGCATGGAACAGATTTTACTGCACGGCTAGGGGCGTAATGAGGCACGAGGCCTTGGCCGAGTATCTTTAGCCCCTGGCGTGCAGTAAAATCTGTTCCATGCACTCACCTGGAGTTTCTTATTGCGCTTATAAAATGGGCTCCTGTTTTAAAAGCTTTTTACATTTGGGAAAAGCATGTTTATATGTAGAAACAATAGATTTACTTGTGTGCATTTATGATCAAATAGTCCTTCCACTCACAACAAACGATGTCACTGATGATGTCATTGTATTGTTGCCTACCTTCTTCTTCCTGTTTTTTTCTCTGTTTTTCCCCACATTCAAGATATGGAATGTTTATCACGGAATGTTTACCATGGAATACATGGATTCAAAATTCTGCTCAGTTCCACTGCTAGAATGTTCCCTTTCTAACATACTATACACACACACACACACAACAAAGGCCTCTGTTACAGCCAGAGACTCAATTATCTCACTGTGAGGGCAGGAGAAGAGATTTCCCTGATGAGCAGGTAAAGATAGTAGGGATTTTTCATGTCAGCAAAGAAACAGTTGTAATGAAAACTATAAACAATACTTAATGTTTCTTTTTTTTATGTGTGTAAGGATAAAGTGTTGATGAAAGCAACAATTTAATTAATCTGTTTTATTTTGTATTTAAGGTACTTTTATTTTTAGGGCCCAGTGCAAGTGAACGTGATGCTTCCAGTTACAGGGCAAAAAACAATGGCTGCCAGTTGAGTTTTTAACATTCTATTAGCTTAATGATTCCAGTGGTGATCAGTCCACATTTGGCAGCACTTTTTATTTCCCATGCATGGAACATAATTGCTACATGAACAACAGCCAATCAGATTTCAGGATTTTCTCTTGCCATTTTATAATCTACTTTTGCTACCAAACAACATAATAGAGTGTTAAAAATAGATTCCTCCACTGAAGCCTCATTGCTACACTGCCAGTATGTGTACATGAAGCTGTAGAGAACTATTCTTCCTCTGGCTTGAGGAGTTCATTGAGCCCACAGAAAGTTAACTTCTGTCAGTCATTCTGTGTCAGATTGCCAATGGATAGTACAGACATCATAGAAAGCTATTGGAAGTAGAGTGGGTTAAAGTTTAACCATTAAACACTTCCTGAAGCTTTCTGCATAACAAATAAGCTCTGCTGTGCCCTCAGACCCTAGGAACACCTCATTAAGCCATTTGACACCACCATCCTAAGAGCAGTCATTCTGCTACTTTGCAAGACATTCCATAGCAAAGAGTCCCAGTGATTCCTGTTTCCAAATAATACACCAACTTCATTTTCTCAGGCAGGCAATTCTGTGTTACTGTTTATATTCTACTGAATGTTCTTAACCTGCAATTTGTGACTATAGGTGTTTAAACTGAAAGATGGTAACCACATTTACTTCACTTGCAAATAGGTAGGCATGTGTGTGCCTAGTTTTTGTTTGCCTTAGGTTACGCATAGAATCTGATCAGTTCATAACATGCTGTATTGTGATTAAATGAACTGATAAATGGGGGATTTGGTTTCTTTTACAAATTCATTTTTCCTGACCATGGATATACTAAAACAAAAATTTCTCAATGAAATGTTTAAAAATAAGGAGTTTAGCAATCATTTAGTTGATGTGGTGTAAAAAGCTGCTCCCTGGAAAATTAACTGGTTTGGGGGGGGCACAAGCAGAATGGGACTTCATGGATGGGGGAGCTAATGGCAGCAGAAGAGGCATGATGGCATTGACAGCTTAATGGTGTGGATGTAGAGGCACCAATATTTGAGCATGACTTTGGTAGAGGACTAAGTGTGACTAGGGGGGGGGATCATCAGGAATTGAGTGAGCCTTGATATTTTTAGTATAACAGTTTTCTGAAACTTCAACCTTCAATGGCTTAGACTCTGCATCCATCTGTACAGTATGTCACTAAGCCACAAAGATATTGGAAATAGAATGGGTTAAACACTTCCTGGAGTTTTATGCATAACAAATAAGCTCTTTTGTGTCCTCAGCCTCTAGGAACACTTCACTAAGCCATTTGACACCACCATCCTAACATAAGTCATTCTGTTACTTTGCAGGACAGTTCATAGAAAAGAGTCCCAGTGATGCCTGTTTCTAAATAATACAACAACTTCATTTTCTCAGGCAGGAAGTTCTGGGCTACTGTTTATTTTCTACTGAATGTTCTTAACCTGCAATTTGTGACTATAGGTGTTTACAACTGAATTATAGTAACCACATTTGCTTCACTTGCAAATAGGTAGATGTGTGTGTGTGTGTGTTTAATTTTTTTTGACTTAGGTTATGAAGTGACACACAGAATCTGATCACTTCATGACATGCTATATTGTGATTAAATGAACTGATAAATGGGGGCTTTGGTTTCTTTTACAAATTCATTTTTCCTGACAATGTATATATGAAAACAAAAATTTCTCAACAAAATGTTTAAAAATAATGGGTTTTGCAATAATTTAATTGATGTGGTGTGAAGATCTACTCCCTGGAAAATTACTTGGTTGGGGGGGGCTGCCACAAGCAGAATGGGACTTCATGGATGGGGGAGCTCATGACAGCAGAAGAGACATGATGGCATTAAAAGCTTAATGGTGTGGATACAGAGGCACCAATATTTGAGTATGACTTTAGTAGAGGACTAAGTATTACTTGGGGGTGAGGGATCATCAGGAATTGAGTGAGTCTTGGTATTTTTAGCATAATGGATTTCTCAAACTTCAACCTTCAATGGGTTAGACTCTGTATCCATCTGTACAGTATGTCAGTAAGCCACATGCAGTGGGGGTATGGGTAAAATCCAGATCACCAGACCCAGACCACAGCTGTAA
This sequence comes from Neoceratodus forsteri, assembly GCA_016271365.2. Lineage (NCBI taxonomy): Eukaryota > Metazoa > Chordata > Ceratodontiformes > Ceratodontidae > Neoceratodus > Neoceratodus forsteri. Next base: position 94,779,698 of record CM028130.1, on the reverse strand, counting down.
AACCTGGACAGGGCACAGCTTGCACAAATATTGCTGATCCACTCACTCCAGATGATCTGGTCTAGCTTTTACCTATCTGGTCTGGTTCTGATGGTTCCATTTTTAACCATGCCAAGGAAGGGTTGAAAAAAAGACATCCAGGATTGGAACAGATACATAAAAGTCGGACTGAAGAGTGCAACCATAGTGAGGGGACCAGCAGTATTTGTGCAAGTTGCACCCATTATGACCAGTTTGGATTTTTACAGAACTGCTATAGTTTAGGTCAGACAGTCCAGTTTTTAATCAATCAATCAATCTTTATTTTATACTGAAAGGCATGTGAGCAAAAATACCCATTTACACAAATGTCCAGTTAAGCATAAAAAGAGAACAGAACATCAGGTCAAACAATTACATAGTAAAATACAGTATAAATAGGTCTAACATAAACAGATGTAATACAGAGCTCTTGAGGGAGGTACAGAAGAAAGGGGAAGCAAATAAATAACAGTGACAAATTTACAGTATGGGATATCATTGGAGGTACAATTCAGGAACATGAACAGTTGGGTGATGTGTCAAAAAGAAGTCCAAGTCCTGCAGCATCCAGATCCTGCATGCAGATAAGCATTCCCGCTGTGCGATCTGACTAGGCCCAAAAACTGGGTCAAGGACTGTGCGGCCTGCCAATCCTTCATCATGGCCACATGAACTAAGCACCAGAAAAAGCTTAAAGCCCACTTGCTGGAGGAGCACCTAGCTTTGATGGAAAAGGAGCTGCAGAATCTGCGGGAAAAATCTTCTCCAATGCCAGAACCCAAAAAGAAGAAAAAGGATAAGGAGAGGCACCGAGACTGGGATAGGTCTCCATTCACTTGACAGTGACCACCGGGCACCACTGACTCAGGAGAGGCCTCCACTTTGGTAAGTACCCCTACTGCCAGGTCTCCTACTGCTCCAGTGGATCAGATCACAGCCTTTCTGCCTGCTTTACTCACGGTGCAGTCATGGCTCTTCTTGGACAATAGAACCCCTATTGTGTTCCTTAGGCCCATATCTTCTTCAGGGTCTATCACCAACAGCCAGGTCAGTAAGTCACTCCCTGGCCCCACTGAGGAGCACACGGTCACAGCCGGTAAGCTGGACTCCAGCTCCGCTGTTGTCTGCATAGCCCAGGCTGATAGACTAGACGTCCGCTCTTCTGATGTCTGCACGGCCACAGCTAAGTCACTCCCAGGTTCCTTTGGGGACTGCACAATGGAGGCTTTCTCATTGGGGTTGCAGGATACCCCTGACATCGAGTTGAGCCAGCTTCCAGACATGCAACAGTCTTCAAAGGATTCCTCACTCCCACTGATCTAACTGGACCCTCCTGGCTTGCCTGAAGATCAATGGCCATAGATGGTCACTAATCTGGAGGTTCCCCTTCCTTAGCTGGGTCAATCTCTTCCTGGTTCACCCACTGGGCCTATTATTAATCCCTCTGGGGGCCTTCCGTCAGGACCTCCTCAAACCAATCCCCCTTGGACAGCCAGGTTCTGCCATCTTGGACTTCGGCTCCCCAGACGGCGGTCTTCCATCGGGTTCTACTGACACGCCAACACCAAGTGACCCTTTGCCAGGTGACCCTTTGTCAGGTCAGGGTATGTCTGGCACTCTGGACATTCCTCAAATGCTGGATGGCTTTCTGTCAGGCCCTCAGGCACTGAATCTTCCTGCGCTGGACATTCCTGCACCTGATCCAGTGCCAGCCCTTCAAATGTGCCTATGGGGCAGATGCATAGTCTTTCTGGACCTTTTACCAGGCCTTTGGTCCCATCTCCTGCCAGACCATCAGCTCTGCCTCTGGCCGGACCTATGGGCAATGCTCTGGGCTACCTGCCTACACAATACCCAAAGTGCCCTTCGCCGGAGTATCCAACGTCTGGTTATCAACCCCATTATGTACCAGGGTACCAGACACTGGGCTGTCTAATCAAGGGTATGCTCCTTCTGGCTTTCATTACTCATATCAGGCTCATGGATACTCTCAATATCAGATGCCGTGCTATACATTATACCAGCCTCCTCCTCCACCACCTCCTCCTCCTCAGCCTTAGCATCAAACTCTGCCTCCACAGCAGCCTCAAGCTGATATCCAGGCAGTGTTTCAGACCCTGATTCAGGAGGCCAGGTATCAACTAGCTTTGGAGCCTGACCATCGGAAACCAGTGGTGGCCTCTACTCCCGCCTCCTTTCTGACCGCTGGATCAGCCGCACCTGTGAATTCCCACCTTTCTGTTGAAGGCTCCTCTAGACAACAGGTCAGGGATAAAACCGAGGACACTCCCTTAAAAAGGGTTCAGACCCTCAGCAGGCACTCTTTGGACTCTGACTCCAACTTGTCCTCCAACTCTGATATGCATACACCTATAGAGCCTCAGCCTAAGGAACCCCCGAAGTCCCCTTTGGAGGACCCTTCCTTTGCAGAAATCCTCATAACTGTACATAATGCCTGTGGTTGGGCTATTCAGGAACAGGATCCAAAGCAGAAAAGGCTTGTGGAGCATCTAGACATGACTGACACAGCTCCTATTCCCATACTGCCTTGGACTGGGCCCCATGAAGACCTGACATCCACTATTTGGCAACAGCCTTCCTCTATTATGATTGTTTCAAAAAAGGCAGACAGAATGTACCACCCTCCAGATGGGGTCATACACCTTACTGGCCATCCTAATGCAGACTTGGTTGTTATCACAGCTGCCTATGACTGGTCCTCTAAATTTAAACATTTGAGCATGTCTCTTCCTGATAAAGAGTCCAAGCAGCTGGACAATTTTGGTCAGAAGATCCATTCCCCTCCACTTGTACCCTCAGGTCCCTTAACTATGTGGATCATATGGTTTCCTACCAGAAATCTTCCCTGGCCTCACTCAAGTCCAAGCTGGAAGCTATTCAGAACCAGGAGCTTAAGGTTGAGATTGCCAAGACAGTGAGAATGGCTAAGCTCTCCTGTTGTCATGCCCTCCTGGCCACTTATGACACAGTAGACTCAGTTGCTCTCACCACAGCCACTGCTGTCTGCATTAGGTGACATTTGTGGCTGAGGATTGCTAGCCTGGCACAAGATGTCCAGACCTCCATTCTGGAGGCCCCTTTCAGGGGATTCATGTTATTCAGAGGTGACGCCAATGAAATTATCACTGAACTGCAGGACCATGGTAAATCCATCCATGACATCTGCTTCATGTACTGAGGGTGTTACAAAAGCAAAGAGCCTGTTCATCAGCAACAGAGACACCAGACCAAAAAGGCCCCTGCCAAATACCGGTATCCAGCATCAGGAACCCCTACTCCCCCTGTCAAGTCCCAGAAGCCTCCCGGAGGAGCAGCCAGCTCCTTCCCCTCTGCCCCCTGACTCCTCCAGATCCTCTGGGGGAACCAGTGTGGGGGAGTATTTTCCCTCCACCTTCTGGGGTCACAGGACATAACCACGGGCTCTTGGGTCCTTCAGTTACTAGCAAGAGGTCACACCATAGACTTCCTAGACCGGCCTCGGGACAAACCCCCAGGCCTCTCTCATTATCCTCTAAGGCACCTGTCTCTGATTCGTAAGGTGATTCAGGCTGTTATGCAAAAGTTAGCCATAGAGCCAGTGGCTCCAGCACAGATAGGAAGAGGGTACTACTTTCATTCCTTCCTAGTGCCCAAAAAGATGGGTGACCTAAGACCCATCTTGGACCTCAGCATGCTGATCTGAACCTGTACATTGAGAACAAGAGGTTCTGCATTGTCTCCATCCAAGGACTTCTTGCCCTGCTCCACATGGGCCATTGACTTTGTGCACTGGACTTGAAGAATGCTTACCTGCACATCCCTGTCTTCCAGGCCCACCACTGCTTTCTTTGGTTTGCCTTCCAGGGGGATCATTACCAGTTCAAGGCTCTTCTTTTTGGCCTGTCCTTGGCACCTCAGGTTTTTAACAAGTGCCTAGCAGTGGTGGTTGTGGCCCTATGCTGCAGAGGGATCTAATTGTGCCTGTGTCTGCATGACTGGCTTTTGTCAGCCCCACCACAAAACAGTCTGAGGGATTCCTTCTCCTTCACCCTGGACCTCTTTTCCAGACTTGGAATAGCAGTCAACTATCCCAAGTCCCTTGTCTCCCCCTCCCAGTGCCTACAATTGATTTGGGGTGGTACTGGATACAGTCCATAGCAGGGTCTTCCTCCTAATAGACAGAGCAGAGACCCTGCAGGAACTGGTCAGATTAGTGGCCAATTCACGCTGGACCATAGCCCAATCGATCCTCCATCCTCTCGGGCTGATGGCAGCTGTGATCCCTACAGTTCCTCTAGCCAGACTGCATATGAGGGTGACCCAATGGACTCTCTGTGTCCAATGGGATCAGCGGCTGGACAACCTAGACCACAGGATCCTAGTGTCTGGGTGCATGAAAAAGGATCTTCTTTGGTGGCAAGAGTTATCTAATCTCTCCATGGGGGGGTTCCCTTTCAACCCCCTGCTCCTACCATGACCCTTACAATGGATGCTTCATGTCAAGGCTGGGAAACCTACCTAGGAGACCATCAGATCCAGGGAACATGGTCTCAGCTGGAAGAGTCTCTACATATCAATGTGTTAGAAATGAGGGCAGTGCTGTATGCCCTCCAGGCCTTCCAGCCTTATCTATGTCTGGGAACACTCCTGGTTCAGACCAATGGTTTTACTATGCCGCTACAAAATCTCCAATGAAGACATCCCCGATAGTGACAGCCGCATTGCTGAGTGTTGGCACTGCACTGCCAGGGATGCATCTGTATTTTTAGCGGGGGGCTGTGCCCCAAACCCCCACATGTGGGCGGCTCCACTCCCATGCACCCCAGTCTCTAGGGATACAACTCTGAGTCAGTTGGGGGGTGATACATCCTGTGAGGCAGTCCCGTGGCCAGCAGAGACCATCACAGCGACGTGCGGGTTTTGCCTGATTCCTGCCGCTGTGATGGTCTTTGCAGTCGGGGGTTTGCTGGAGCGATGGCACACCCAAACCAACAATATGTCTGTGGTCTGGTACCTGAACAAACAGGGAGGCACTCACTCATACCCTCTATGCCGGGAGGTGATGCGAGTCAAGTACTAGGCACTCCAGCAAGACCTCTGCCTGACTGCTGTCCATGCGCTGAGCGTCAGCAACATCCTGGCAGACAGTCTCAGCTGCATCACTGTCAGGGCTCATGAGTGGGAGCTAAATTAAGAAGTGATCAAAAGCTTATTCAACCTGTGGGGTCGGCTGGAGATAGACCTCTTCATCTTCCCATCCAATGCAAAACTACCCAATTTTAACTAGCTCGTTCCCGGATGTGGTGTTTTCTGGTGAGACGAGCTGTCTCTTTGCTGGACAGGGAGGTTCTCGTATGCCTTTCCTCCCTTCCCAGTGCTACAGAGATTCTCCTGAAGCTACAGGTGGAAGGGGCTCACATGATTCTAATAGCCCCTTTTTGGCCTCATCAGATTTGGTTCCCTCTGCTTCAACAACTATTGATAGAACCCCCAGTACCTCTGCCTCTCTGCCACAATCTTCTGACTCGGGAGCAGGGCAGACTGGTGTATCCAGGCCTCAAATTCCTCCACCTGCATAAGTGGCACGTGTGGACATAGCTGCTTCATGCTTTGGAGTTTCCACCCTAGTGGCACAGGTTCTTGTAGAGGCCAGAAAGCCTTCTACCAGAACTACTTATGCCATGAAATGTAAAAGATTCTCTATTTGGACAGCCTCCAAGGGTTGGGACCCTTTATCTTGCCCAGTGCCCCAGGTCATGGAGTACCTCTTGCATCTTTCAGATCTTAGCCTTAGCTATTCTTCTTTAAAGGTCCATCTTTCTGCAGTTTTGGCCCACCACCACCCCATGGATGGCAAAACCATAGCTCAGTTCAAGATTTCCAAAACCTTCTTGAAAGGAATTTTCCATCTGAAACCACCGATTCATAATCCAGTCCCCCTGTGGAACTTGAATTTTGTTTTGGAAAAACTTACTTTGCCTCCTTTTAAACCAGCAGCAAGTTGTGCTATGCACTATTTGTCTTGGAAAGCAATTTTCTTAATTGCTATTACTTTAGCTCGAAGAATTTCAGAGCTTCAGGCCCTGGAATGTAAGGATCCTTATTTGATTTTCCACAGAGACTGGGTGGCTCTGCATACAAACCCTAAGTTTTTGCTTAAAGTGGCTTCTGAGTTTATGTTGAATCAGACAATTCAACTGCCGGTATTCTTCCCTGAGCACTCTAGTCGGGGGGGATGGTCTTCTGCACACTATGGATGTGCACAGAATTCTGCATTACTACACTAACTGGACTAAAAATGTTCATAAGTCCGATCAGTTGTTTGTTTCCTTTGTATCCAAAAGACAGGGCACAGAAGTTTCAAAACAATGTTTGCCTAAATGGTTGGCAAACTGCATTGTTTTCTGTTACCAGAAGTACAGTAAACCTCTTCCGGGGAAGTGAAAGGGCACTCAGCCAGAGGCATGGCTGGTTCTACTGCTTGTTTCAGAAACGTCTCAGCCACGGACATTTGTGCAGGTGCGAATCTGCTCTGCAGTGAGCTGTATTTTATTTATTTTTCTTTACTACTATATATGTTATTTTCGTCTGTGAACTCACCTGAGATGCAGAGCAATTGAACACATCACCTATTGCCACTGGAATAGCTCTGTATTTGACTCCCCCTTCATTTTATAGCTACTTCTCTTCCATTCCACTTTGTTTTATTTTTTATCTTTATTCCTCTCACTTAAATTATGTGTTATGTGCAATAACTCCCATTGTTATTATCTTTTTACCAAAACTGTCAACTGTGCAGATCCATTTGTAAACAAGCATTTGTCAATGCCAAATGTTGATTGTGTTGGTCCGTTGAGCTCTCTCATTGCCCCTCTGTCACTCGCTTGTTCTGTTTCTCCCAGTGCTGCAGACTGCTCTTTTGTACTGAGCTCCTGCCTACGTTGGCATGTTTTTCTGCCCACAATGAAATCTGCAGCTATTCCGACAGAGCTCCATTGAGGTGGCTCACTCCCCCTCTCTCACTCTCTCATTCTGTCTCTCCTGGCGCTGCAGGCTGCCCTTTTGTACTGGGCTCCTGCCTCTGTTGGTGTCTTTTTCTGCCCACAAAGAAATCTGCAGCAGTCCCAACACAGGTCCATTGAGCTTGCTCACTCCTCCTCTCTCACTCACTCATTCCATTTCTGCCAGCGCTGCAGTCTGGCTTTTTGTACTGGGCTTCCGCCTGCATTGCCGCCTTTTTGTGCCCACAAAGAAATCTGCAGCAGTCATGATAGAGCTCTGTTGAGCTCGCTCACTCCCCCACTCTAACTTGCTCATTGTGTTTCTCCTGGCACTGCAGGCTGCCCTTTTGTACTGGGCTTCTGCCTGTGTTGGCACCTTTTTCTGCCCAAAAAGAAATCAGCAGCTGTCCCAACAGAGCTCCATTGAGGTCGCACACTCTCTCTGTCTCACTTGCTCATTCTGTTTCTCCTGGCGCTGCAGGCTGCCATTTTGTAGTGGGGTCCTGCCTCTGTTGGTGCCTTTTTCTGCCCACAAAGAAATATGCAGCAGTCCCGACAGAGCTCCATTGAGCTTGCTCACTCCCCCCTCTCACTCCTTCATTCCATTACTGTTGGCACTGCAGGCTGTCCTTTTGTACTGGGCTCCTGCCTGCATTGCCACCTTCTTCTGCCCACAAAGAAATCTGCAGCAGTCATGATAGAGCTCCGTTGAGCTCACTCACTCCCTCCCCTCACTCACTCATTCTGTCTCCTGCTGCTGCAGGCTGCTCTTTTGTACTGGGCTTCTGCCTGCATTGGCGGCTTTTCCTTTTTTTTGAAATTACTCTTTATTCTCCTCTCAGCCTGCCTCCTCTGACCCTTCAGTGAGGACCCCTGGACATCCTACTGCCCGGAACCCTGCCCACACAGACCACAGATCCCCATGGAGCCGTGGATTACCCCCTGGGTGGGGACGAGGTGGGGGGTTCTAACTCTGTAACTTACGTTTCGTCGGTCTCATGGTCTGCTGGGCGGGCACGGGCACATCATGGGCACGTCCAAAGTCCTCCCATCTTCCCGGCTGAGGCAGGCTCGTTCCACATTTTCTCCCTCCCCGAGCAGCCAACTACCTCCCCTGACGTCATGATGTGCACGTCGACGTCCGTGCTGCTCAACGGCCAGCCATCCCCTGGTGAGGCTTGCAGTTCCCCGAGCCTCCGCTCAGGGTCGTGCAGGTGCCGGGCATCGCCCAAATCCCTCCCCGGAGCAGGCGAGCTGTCGTTGGATGCTCAAGCCTGTCTCCCCCGGCCGACCCACCGACGACCCGAGTCCGCTCCCGAACCCGGGTCACCGGCGTGGAGCGAGATGTGGCATCCAGCGCCTCAACCCTCAGCACCACCGGGCCGTTGTTGGCGGCTTTTTCTGCCCACAAAGAAACCTGCAGCAGTCCTGACACAGCTCCATTGAGGTAGGTTGCTCCCCCTCTGTCACTCGCTCATTCCGTTTCTGCTGGCACTGCAGGCTGGCCTTTTGTACCGGGCTCCTGCCTGCATTGGCACCTTTTCCTGCCCAAAAGGAAATCTGCAACAGTCCCGACAGAGCTCAGCTGAGCTCAGTTACTCCTCCCCTCTCTCAGGCCCCATCCACACTACACTGCTCAGACCCTGTAACGGACAGAAACCATTACAGCCGGGGAGCGGTACAGTGTGTCCACACTGCAGCAGTGACTGGTACAAGACTGGTACCGCCAGTCCACACCTCAGGAACTGGGCGACCGTTACCGTGGCATCCAATACCACAATGCAGCTCGCGCTGCACTACTAGCCCTGCAGGGGACCGTTACCACCTGTCCACACTACCACCGGTAACATTATCGAGGCAGGACTGGTTTCATAACTGTTGTTGAAACCACCTCATAAGTGGTTTCAACAACGGTTATGAAAACGCCTTCCGTAATGTTACAGGTGTAAACGGAAACTGTTGTGGTAATGGTTTGGGCACTCTGTAACATTACAGAGGCATAGTGTGGACAGGGCCTCACTTGCTCTATCTTAATCTGCCCCAAACTCTGATTTCTGACAGCAACTGTGATATTCTATGCTGGAAGCATGAAAACACATTTTGGCCAGGATGTGAAAAAGGACAGCTGCACTCTTCATAAGGATGTGTGAAAAAATGCCAGTGTTGAAAATCTGAAGTGAAAATATTACTAATTTGCGAACTTACAAGGGTGCATGGAAACTCGGATTCACTTTTAAGTTGTCCTATTCTACTCATCACTGTGAACTGTATAGACTATCTTCCTGGCTTCCTCCCGGGATGGGTTGTCTGTACAGTTTATGTTTATTAACGGATACAGTTCTTCGTCAAGGTACAGATTCTCCATTATATTCACTTTTACACATTAAAATAAACTCACGGGAACTTCGCTCTGATCAACAAATTAAGCTAAAGGTTCCAAAAACTAAGACAAAATTGGGGGATGGTTCATTTACTTACTCTGCTGCTAAAAATTGGAATGAGCTTCCTATTGTTTTATATGAAAATGTTTGTCATCAGACTTTTAAAATTAGGTTAAGAAATTATTTTCTTGCTAAATTGCATTGTTGCTGTTTTCAGTAATAATTTTATATATATTTATTTTATTTGGAATGTATGTTTATTGTTGTATTGTATTGTGATGTGAGTTTGTTAATTGTAAACATCTTGACTGTATATGTATGGTCTCTGGGTCGTACATGAAAACGGGCCTTTGGCTCATTGTACTAACCCGGTAAACAAATGTTTTAAAATAAAAATAAAAAAATAAAAATAAAACTGCACAATGCACGCTCGTAACAGTCATTTTATGGAGTTTTATCACACAATTTTCAACATAGGCATTTTAGGACCTCTGCTTATGAACAGTGTCAGTGTGATTTTCTTAAATTGTCCCGAACACTGATTTCCCACAGCGACCGTGCTATTGTGCACTGGAAGAGTGAAAACATATTTTGGCCTGTACGTGAAAAATGACAGCTGCACTGATCATAAGGAGGTATGGGAAAATGGCACTGTTGAAAATCTGGAGTGAAAATATTGCAAAGTTGCAAAGGTATGAGCTTGTGTGGAAACTGCGCAATGCATGTTCATAACACACTAATTTTATAGACGTTCATCACCAAATTTTCAATATAGGCATTTTAGGACCTCTGCTAATGAACAGTGTCACTGTAATTTCCATAATGTGTCCTGAACACAGATTTCCCACAGCAACCGCGCTATTCTGTGCCTGAACTGCGAAAACACATTTTGGCCAGGATGTGAAAAATGATAGCTGTACTGTTCATAAGGAGATGCAGAAGAATGGCAATGTTGAAAATCTGGAGGGAAAATACTATTAATTCGTGAAGTTACGAGCATGCGTGCAAACTGCGCAACACATGCTCTTGTAACAGTCATTTTATGGAGTATCATCACCAAATTTTCAGCATAGGCATTTTAGGACCTCTGTTCTTGAACAGTGTCACTCTAATTTTCTTAATTTGTCCCAAACACTGATTTCCCACAGTGACAGTCTTTTTTTGTATTTTTTCCACCAAATTTGCAACATAGGCTTTTGAGAGCCCACCTCATGAACACTGGCACTGTCATTTTGTTAATCGGTCCCGAAGACGGATTCCACGCAGTGACCGCAAAATCACCTTTTGGGCCAAACAATGCCATGACAGAGGCAGAATTCATGAGGAGGGGTCCCCAAAACCCATGTTGAAAATTTGGTGCTAGAATTCCAAAAAATGCCTGAGATATGCATCAAAGTTGAAAAAACCCTATTCATTCCATTATACAGCTTACTGGCATTTCCTCAGTTCCCAGTCAGCTTTGAAGAGTGCAGACATGTTCCTGGTCCACCAAAGATCATCGGGACAGACTCTGGAGGTAAGTATGGGGTGAGGGGGTGTGGGGAGGCAGGGTGTGCAGTGGGTGGGTCTGGATTGTGGGGGGGGGCTGGGTGACCACGATGGACCTTTTTTTTTTTACAGGTTTAAAAAAAAACATTGCAGAATGTTTTTTTCTTTACAGGGGTATTGGGCACACTGGGGTGGGCTCCCAGCATGCCACCTGAATGTTTTGGAGGGGGTGCAGCTGACAGATTGGGCACACCCTTTGGCACAAAAGTGTGGGGGGCACAAGAGCCGAGGGAATTGGGCACCCCCTCAGCACAACTCTCCCACTACTCTTTCAGGAGGGGACCTGATGCTGATGTGAAATGGGCTCCCCCGTCGGCACATCAAACAGGGAGGGGGGACATAATGCCAATGGGGAGTGGGCTCCCCCATTGGCAAGTCAGCTAGAAACTGGGATGGAAGCCAACGGGGATTGGGGCCCCCTGTCATCATAAACACGCTGCTGTGGGGAGGGGCACATGCTGCCAAGGGGGATTGGGTGCCCCCTCAGCACTGGGGCCAGATTAATATTGTTTGTGAACATGGCGGCAAGGCGCCGCCATGTTCACAAACAATATTACAGTAGCAACGTTTGGCCCAGCAATGACGGGTCACTCCCCCATTGCAGGGAATCGCTGATGCTGCAATGATGAGGCGGCCCCTGATTGCAGTGGCTGAAACATTTCAAGGTTGTGGCACACTGGCTGAAATAGTGTCAGTAGCAGCGTACCATGGCATTGGGGAAAGTGGGCCAAGCCTTTACAGGCTGTGGGGGCATTGGCCACAACAGTGCCGCACCTCCACAACCTGCTTCTGGAATGCTGCCGCAATATGTTTCTTGCGCATGCGTGCAATCAACATAAAAATGAATTGTAATAGTAAGACTTTTTGAAATGTTATTTGACTTGCCATACTCATGCTTGTCTACCCACTTACTCAGCCTCCTACTTGTTTCTGTGCTTGTACTAAGCAATTCCTGTTGCAGTATAGCAAGGGATTGTTTTTCATATTGTGTGTGCCTGGGGACGAGCAGCAATAAAAGATAAACTATGCAATACCCTCAGTAACACACCTATCTCAGTTTACTTTTACCTAATGCCCATTTTTAAGCCTTGTACAGTAAGATCTTCCTTCAAAAGAACAACTTGTAATGAAATGTATAAGATTTATATTGACATTTGGGTACATGCACTTTTATATTATACTAATTATGTGTGTGTACTGTATAACAATCTCTAAAAAAATCAATTAAACACATCAAATGTCTTCCCAAACATGTCTCAGCATTGTGTTTATCTTCCACCTTGTCACAAAATATACTGTTTTTAGTTAAAGGGCACATTCACGAACAGTGTCAGACATAGTTTGAAAGCCCATGAAAAGTTCTTTTAATTGAGGTATTGGGCTTACTTGTAGCTAGAAGCAGTTCAGAGATATAGATGACCAAGTCAATGCAATATAAATACTACATCACAGCCATTTTTAGAACCTTGTGATGTCAATGATGATCAAGCACTGCCTAACTGCATTGAGTTAGACACTGCTTGATCGTCACTGACATCACAAGGTTCTAAGAATGGCTCTAATGTAGTATTTATATTGCATAGACTCAGTCATCTGTATCTCTGGACTGCTTCTAGCTACAGGTATGCCCAATACCTCCATTAAAAGAACTTTTCATGTGCTGTCAGACTATGCCTGCCACTGTATGGGAATGTGTCCCTTTAAGCTACAATACCTTCATGTATATGATGGCCCAGTTCTGTTGAGTTGATTGCTATAACAGTGCATAAAATAAAATGTGAAACTTACTGCATAGGTAACTATAATACAGATGGTGGCATTATTTTTATATCTGCCCTTTCTCAGTGTACCGTAGTTTAATTCAGTTAGCGTATGCAATAGCAATTCATGTATATGTTTAAGCCTATGAAACACCCTTATCTAGTTAATGCATTTACAGCTGTAGTGGCTCTGTCAGATCTTGTTTATAATGTGATAATGTGGCAATATAATGCAGCAGAAGTAACTTTTACTTTGCATTTCACTCACTTGCTTGCACATCTCCTGACTCATCCCATATGTCATTCTACTCATGTAGTAATGCAGTAAAACACAGTATTATGTTGCTTTTAAATTTTAACTTGACTTTATCACTGCCAGAAATGCTGAACTTACTGAATTCATTGTCAGCCGGGAACAGAAAAATGTCTTTCACTTTTGCTTTGCTTTTCACTCGCTCACTCAAACATCTAGTGCTCATACATTTCTAACTTTTAAATTTAACTGAACTTCACTGAACACTGAAGTCATGGACAGTTTACAACATAAAAAAGTGGCTCTCCATCTGACTTACCCCCACCACCCATCCACTTCTGCCAATACCTGCTTGAAGATCTTTGCTTGTACCTAAAAGAGAAAAAAGCAGTTACTGGAGAGGTAGGGGGAAATAAAGGATACATATTTGAGGAAAGAAAATGGGGGTGGGATCTGGAAGAAAAAGTGATAATAGGCAAAGTAACAATAGAAACTGGACAACAAAAAGCTGATGATGGGTATGGAAAAGTATAGTAGAAGTGAATGATCTGAGGAATCCTCAAGTGGGGACTAATTAACAGGGCCTTGTAAAAAGGCCGAAAGGTGACAAATTCAGGGGAAGGAGGCAAAGACAGAGACAACTGTACTCGAAAATTAAAATAGATGTGCACACATGGCTGGAATGCCCATGTGAGCATGCCCACATGTGTGTGTGCATGCACACACACACAAACACTAAACTGAAGTGTGTGCAGGCATGCCCACACATGCAGATCACTTAATTAGTCCAATATCACTTTGAGAAGTCTGAATATTCCATTGCTTAATCTTGGCACAAAATGGCCACCTCACATGGACTGAGTTGTGCACCATTTATAGATTTGGATAAACACTTGAGGCAACAAATTCTAATACAAAAAAAAATCTGCTATTTATAGACCAAAATAATTTTTGATAGGCCAAAATTTTACTTGAAGGCAGTTATCAAAAGCAATGTTTTTAAATGCTTCAGTAAATTTGATATTTGCAAGGGTCTGTGTTTGATGCACTGCAACCAAGATTTCTTAAACTGGCAGCTGCTGAGGTATAGGTTCCACTGACAAAATATTTATAATTTATCTTTCTCTACCTTGCAGATGCCAGATACATGGAAACCCACTTTGGTAGTAACAGTTCCTAAAGGTGGTGCTACTACCATTACTGATAATAACTATCCAATTTCATTATCCTGTCTCTCAAAAATACAGGAAAGTTCTTTCAGATAATGACCACTGTTAACTTTGCCATTCCCCTGGTGGAAATGTGTTTAATGTTTTATGGGAATGTGCTCCTATTTCCAAACTCTTGCATAATGTCTATCAATTTGCAATCAAAATTGTTGGTCACAAATTCGCTTTTGATCCTACATATTTCCTGCTCAGTAGTAACACCTCAGATCACAATTTATCCAAGTTCCAACACACATGGTTAAACCTCCTATTCTTGCAAGTAAAATGGCTCATTTTAATTCACTGGAAATCTACCACGGTACCTGACCTTTCAGACATCCTTAAAAGCTTGTCACAGCAGGCTTCCCTTGAGCGCCTCACTTATCTGACTTTAGGCCGATGACATGTGTAAGATCTATGCTGGTAGAGTTTTCTAAATTGCCTAGTTAGTAAATAATTTCCTCCTAGTCACCTATACTTTTACATCTATCTAGGTTATACCCCTTTCCTTACTAATATAAAATGTGGTCTAAAGATGCTGTTACAACCTCATTAATCTGTTATATAACTTTTTTAGGATTTTGGTATGTCTGTAGCATTTCTTTCATTAGTTATACACTTTAATGTTTCCCTTTATAATATACTGCATAGAATGTGTCCCCTTATTACATAACAGTGCTTAAATGCATCATTGTATTTTTCTAGCCAGTCTATTTAAACTGCATTATATTATTTTTAAATCTGCAATACTTGAATGCATTAAGTGACCACTAGCAGTATTGTACTGAATTTTGCCTCTTATCCATGATTGTATTACTTATACTATTCTATGCTGGTATACCTTATGTACATAGCCTTGCTTTTTATCTTCTATATGTTCACTGTTTATGATTTTTTTTAAACAATAAAAAGTTTAACTGCAAAAAATACAGGAAAGTCTAGTTCAAAATCAATGAATGAATTATATTGGTGTCTATAGTTGTACCATGACTGCCTGTCCAAGTTCATAAATGACCTCTTTCTCAGTATGAAAGGAAGTATGCTGGCAGGGGCTGTGTTCTTTGACTTGACCAAGGCATTCAGCTTGGTAGCCCATTATGTGTTGGGGAGTAAATGTGAACAACTGGGCTTGAGGGGGTCAGCCATTATGTTGTTAAATGATTATCTAGTAAGTTGGAAGAAAACTATTGAAAGACGTTGGCCACTTGTTTTCTCTTTGCTCAACACATTTATGGGATTCTGAGGGGGTCCATTTTGGGTCCTTTATTGTTTTCAATTTTTATAAACAAGATATGTGAAGGATGTAACCATTTCACATTATTATTGAATGAGATGATGCTGACATCTGTACTTCTGCAAAGAATGTCATGACTCTATATTTGAAACTTGTTTCTGACATTAGAAGCTTACAGTGATGGTTGTTTTCTACTCTAGCTCCTTTTATTTGTAGTCTTCCTAATTATAGTGATAATGTTAATGCATTTAAATTTGCATATGATGGTACAATCATTGAACAGGACCAGTTATTAAGGCTGTCCACATGGTTAATTGTTATTTGTATTTGTTTGTCTGGTGTTTTTAATTTGTATCTGTATTTGTTTTCATATTAGTGTTTGTGAAATATTTGATTTTACATTTCAGATTTCTTTCTGTTGTTAATGATGACTCAAGACCAAAGGTTTGAGAGATTTCAATAACTGTTGCAGTGCCATCAACAAAATATGCATTCATGTAATGGTGGTTTACTCACCTGGTAAAGGTGATTGCATGAGCATCATCTTACAGCATCCCTAACCATTACCAACTAGGTTATATCAACCTGATGGGCTAGAGATGCAGATGTGAACAGACATTTCAAAACCTGATCCACCTAGTCTCCTATTCTGGCTGCAGGAGCCCAGTTCATATCTTCCCAAACTATACCGAATCTAAAAGAAAACTAGTAGAACTTTCCTTTTAGATTCCATACTCTACTCTGGAGGCAGTCCAGAGAAGGGCAACCAAAATGGTGTAGGTACTGCATCAGAAAACATATGAGGACAGATTAACGGAGCTCAATATGTATACCCTAGAGCAAAGGAGGGAGAGGTGACATGATCGAAACATTCAAACATCTTAAGGGCATTAACAAGCTGAACGAGTCTAACATATTACAATATGAGAAAAATAGCAGGACAAGAGGACACAGCATGAGATTAGAGGGAGGCTGATTAAGGGGTAATGTGAGGAAGTTCTTTTTCACAGAAAGGGTGGTGGATGCCTTGGAACAGCCTTCCTCAGGAAGTGGTAGATCTGAATACAGTGCAGGGCTTCAAACAGGCATTAGATAGCCATAAGGGAGCAATACAGATGAGTATGACTAGACAGGCCATTGACAGAGTAAAGGCCTATGGCACATTCATAAGATAGAAAAAATGGGCAGACTGGATGGGCCTTGTGGTCCTTATCTGCCATCAACTTCAATGTTTCTATGATTCTATGTAAGTTATGGCATTGAATAGCTTTATCTTCCTATAGACACTTCTATGTGTATAAATACCCTGTAATCTGTACAATATCTGTATAATTCTAAGTACATATGAACTCCTTTTTCTTCCTCTCTGTAAACAGTATTATCTGTATTGCCTTGTAAATACCTGTGTTGACCTGTGTATACAATTGTTCATGCTCCATCCAGGTCCATCTTGCAAATGAGCTCCTGCTCAACAATGAACACCTGGTTAAATAAAGACTTGATTGATTGATATCTAAGCCCATAATTAAATATTTGCTAGAAAGATAGGTGGGAGGGACATGGCCAGTGTATCGGGTGTAGCACACTGCTAGATGCATTGTGGGCTGCAATTAGAGGGTGTGCATTTGGCACCACTAGAAAGGTGGAAATTATCAATTCTACAGCACTGTATCTGAAATGCAACATGGTGCTGCAATAGCATCTCTGGAAATAAATGACACCTGGAGTTGTTAAACTGTATCACCATCAGACATTGTAAATGCTAATGCACAATGATCAGGTGTCTTATCTATGCATAGCCAGTAGTATATAGTATGATAATAGTGCTTTATGTATAGCCAGGGAAATATCTATTTAATGATTGGCCAGCACTATATAGTAGAAGCTGTACATTGTGTGATTGCCTTCCTGTACTAGATTACTATAGCATCAGTGTGTTAGTGAGGCAATAAAATGACTGCCACCTTGTTACCAACATAAAATAGTCACCGCCATGACCAACATAGCAGCCATGACATCAGCACCATAATGCACATGTGTCCAAGTGTGGTGCCCCTCAGCATCATGGCTGACTTCCTAGATGGCCATGTGCATGGACAGATGTGGCTGTGCATGTGTAAATAATGGTTATGGAGAACAACTGGAGATAACCCAGTCTCCCCTCCCTCTCACCTTGACTCCTCCTTGAACTCTCACACTAGGTGTCACACCTCTTTATCTCCTTCGCTACATACAAACACTGTCCGTTACCCTAGTTGAATGCTCTTGATGCTGTACTATCACCATTGGTACTATGAATGACATTGTAACCTTATTGTATACTAGCTACCTACTATTCGAGTATTCTATATAAACTGTTTGTTATTGTTGTCATCATCACTGTTTGACATGGAACCTTTGTAAAAGAGCTCTGAGCTCAAAGGTATGATCCAAATCCCTAAATAAATAAAAAATAAATAAATAAAATAAATAAATAAGAGAGAACACTATCTACAACATGACACCTGTCTGAACAGAATCAGTGGAGAAGCCGCTGTTGGAAGGGGGTATTGGTACTGAGCAGGCATTGAGTTCAAGGTTCTGGACAACAGAGTAGTGATCCATACTAAACAAGCATTTGTCAATGCCGAATGTTGCTTGCTTGTATGTGCTGTTCAGGTATTTGGAAGTGAAAGTTTCATGCCTTCCTCCCAAGACATCCACTGTGTCTTTCCGTTCAGTATCCACAGAAGAGTGGGAGGGGCAAGGGCCACAGCAGTAGTTGCCAAGGGGGTGAAGAGGTGGACAATAGTCCATTCAAAGGCAAAAGAGTCCTGCAGGAGCTCACTAAATTGAAGGTGGACAAAGCGATGGAACCAGATGGCATACACCCAAGGATATTAAGAGAACTGTGAAGGGAGATAGCAGTACCTCTGGCAGCCATGTTCACTGAGTCATTCAGTACGAGTGAATTGGAGGAGGGAACATGTGGTCCCTCTACACAAGTTCTGCAGCAGGGAGGAGGCGGGGAACAATAGGCCGTTCAGCCTCACCTCAGTAGTGGGGAAGATCATGGAGGCATTGCTTAAAAAAGATAGTGGGGCATCTAGAAGCCATTGGAGCCCAGGACCATAGACAACATGGATTCACAGTGGGGACATCATGTCAGACAAATCTGGTTGATTTCTTTGACTGGGTGACAAAGGAAGAGAATCAGGGTGGGGCAGTGGACAACGCTTACCTTGATTTCAGCAAAGACTTTGACACCATCCCACATAGGAGGCTGATAAACTAGCTGGGTAGGCTGGGAATGGGGGAAAGGGTGGTAAACTGGGTTAGAAACTGGCTAACAGGCAGGAGGCAGAGAGTGGTGGTAAATGGGGTGCAGTCTAGGGAGAGGGGGTGACCAGTGGGGTGCTGCAGGGATCGGTCCTGGGGCCAGTCCTGTTTAGTGTCTTCATTGGTAACATTGCAGAACGGCGGAAGGGAATTTTTTCACCAAATTTTCAACATAGCCATTTTAACACCTCTGCTCATGAACAGTGTCACTGTGATTTTCTTAATCTGTCCTGAACATTGATTTTGCACACCAGTTGAGCCATTGTACGCTACATGCGCTGAAACGCATTTTGGGAGAGATGTGAGAAATGACAGCTGTACTGCTCATAAGGAGGTGTGGTCAAATGGCAATGTTAAAAATCTGGAGTGAACATATTGAAAATTTGCGAACTTACGATCGTGCGTAGGAACAGCACAATGCATGCTCATAAAACAGTCATTTTTGAGAATTTTTTCACCAAATTTTCAACATAGGGTTTTTGGGGGCCTACCTCATGAACTGTGACACGCACCCTCATAAGTTCATGAATTTCTAATATTTTCAGTCCAGATTTTCACCACTGGCATTTTTCCACACTTCCTTATGAACAGTACAGCTGTCATTTTTCACACTATGGCCAAAATGTGTTTTCGCACTTCCAGCGCAGAAATGCGTGATCGCTGTGAGAAATCACTGTTTGGGACAGATTAAGAAAATCAGTGACACTGTTCATGAGCGGAGGTTCCAAAATGCTTGTGTTGACAATCTGCTGTAAAAAAAATACCCAAACTAATTGCATTATGGGTGTGCGTTGCGCAGTTTCCACGCATGCTAGTAACTTCATCAGTTTTTTTTATATTTTCACTGCAGATTTTCAACATTGCCATTTTTTGCACCTTCCCATTAACAGTACAGCTGTCATTTTTCACATCCTGTTCAAAATGTGTTTTTGCACCAGTGGTGCCAAATGACGTAGTCACTGTGCAAAATCAGCTTTCCGCTAACGAACTGATATTGCCACTGTTCATGAGGTTGGGGTCACAAAAAAAACATGTTTAAAATTTGGAGTGAAAATACCAATGAATGCCTGGGACTTTAAGGTTTCTAACCATAATGCCCCACCCTGTAAAGACTGACAGGCATGAGGGGTGTGACTTGCGATTGTCGCCTATGATGCTCCTGCCGTTCCACTCCCACCCACACCCTGCAGCCAGCGACAGGAATCAAGGTGTGCCTTGGACTATTTGGCCCCAAAGTTCACCCTATTCTCCTGTACTGCACCCATCTCACCATATTTGTTATGGAATGGGGTGAGCATAAGGACCAAAGACTCCAAGGCACACTGTGACACTTGTCGGCGTCTGCAGGGTAGGATGTGGAGAAATGGCATGGCCATTATGCTTGATGACCCAAAGGCACACCCCAGTGCCTGTCAATCTCTGCAGAGTGGTGGTGGGGTTGGTTTCAGTTCAATACTTCACTGCCATTCCTATTATGCATCTCTCTAACTCCTACACTACCAATGCCAGCAAGCAAACATTCGGCATTGACAAATGCTTGCTACTTAAGCACCTTTCACTTTCAAACCCGATGGCAGCACAAGCTATTTCAAAACCACCGCTTGCTCACATGCTAACTCCACCTAACAGTTTCACTTCTGTGCTGCAGCTGCCACATCATTTTTCTGCTCAGAAAAGTGTTACATTTTTTTATGTACAGGGATATTTATAACCCCCTTCTTTTACACCACTTTTGCCACTCACATAGCTGCAGCCACTCTTACCTGCGATTGTTTTCCCATACCCCAATCCATGAGCATCACTCGCATCCTTCACCAGCTGCAAGCTCCCATATCCCGACCACACTTTCTGGCCAACTTGAAGCCATTACCGCCTGACCAAATCCTTAAAAAGGCTCTGATGTTTCACACAGCTGCATCCTCATATACTAGCTCCCTGGCGACAAGGATGTGCTGATGCACAGCGTCACGTGCAAAAAAGAAACTACCACTCAGTTTCAGTGCAATGGTGCAATTGGCCATCTGGAAAAGATATAAAAAACAAAACAATTAAAAAATTAAACAGGAAATGACTCACAAATGACAATGGCCTTGCATAAAAGAGATATGCCATAGCCAGGGAAAATCCGTGAAAGTCTACCCTTATGTCCCTGGATCTCTGACATAATTTGTGGCTCTACCACTCATGATATTAAAAGGTCAAGCTGCACTCGGGGAGATTATCATTTATATTTTCAGTTGGTTTATGGCATATCCCATATAGCCTACAGAGGTTAGAATAACATGTGAATGAAACTGGTACATTCAGCAGACCTGGGTTTGTTTCCCACAGCCCCCACCTGCATACTATGTGCACTAAGCAAGACACTTATCCTCTCCAGTGCTCCTGGGTGACCCCTGAAAACAGGCTTTGTGCTGAGTGGGCCTTACCTAGTTATCAAAGAAAAAATATATACATTTATATATACTGTAGATATATGAATACTAGGTCATGTGGTGCATAGGTAAAATACATCCAAAGAGGGAGAAAATCAGATTATAAAGGCAACTTTAAATTCAGTTGCACATCAAATTAACATTGCACATAACTGCTGATGCATTCATTGATAAATGGAGCCATCAGCATAACATATCACACTCCTTTACAAAGAACAGAGCACCTCGCTTACAGTATAAAAATACCTAGGCCTGCTGATGGCTCCATTTATCAATGAATGCGTCACATGACCTAGCACTGGTTTCTGGCATTGGCATTGTTTCTGGCAGGCAAGTTAGTTTGCTAACTGGCAGGATGGGTAGCTTAATGCTTTCCATTGGAAAGTAGGAACAATGATTAGACCCTGTGCTACTCTGTCCATCGCATAAGACCATTCTGGTGGCAGGGTGCCTTCTAGGGAAGGTTGATCTGACAGCAAGGTGGATGCTCAGACAATGAGTAGTCACCTCGGATCTCAAGGTAGGCATTCTGTCCCACACAGTGGTCATTCTCACTCTAGGATGGGCAAAAATAGTGGGTATTCTGGCAAGTGGTGTGAATTCTGGCACTAGGATGGTCACTGAGGCACAGAAGATGGGAATTCCAGCCCTAAGGCATACACTCAAGAACAGAAGGGACAGGGAAAGGGCAAATTGTTTAACCAGGAAAGGCACACTAAGCTGGAGCTTATTTCCAGGTGCGACCTGGGAGCACAAGGAAGTTAAGTGACTTGCTCAGGGTCACGCAGTATGCAAGTGGAAGCTGTGGGATTCAAACCCAGGTCTGGTCTGCTGGATGTCACCAGATTTGCAGCTCAGAGCCTTAGACCACTGTGCTATACGGCCTCCAAAGGTGGTCATTATGGTCTTGGGGCAGGTATACTAGCACAAGGGTGGACACTGAAGCACATCAGGAGAGCATACCAGCCCCATGGTGGGCATTACATCCCTAGAGAATTCATTGAGGCACATACAGCAAGTATTCCAGCATCAGGATGGATTTTCTGACCCCAGGGTGGTCATACAGGCTCAAAGAGTTGCCGTTTCTGCCCTAAGGTTGTCATTCTAGCCCTAGGGTGGGTAGTTTGACCCTAGAGTTTACATTAAAATAAAGAATGTGGGTATCTTACTCTGGGATGGGCACTGCAGTTGACTGGGGAGGACAGCATGCGCTGGGACCTGGAAGGGCAGCCTGGGAATGAAGGCCAGTCGGGAGGGTGGGTAGTCCAGGTCTTTGAGTGTTCCAGGTGAAATAAGGCTGGTCACAAAGCATAAAATAAGTAGGTTTGCATAGCAATTTGCTACCCAAAAAATGTGATTTGTTAATCAAGTGCAGCCTTGATTCGCAGAAGCTGCTAATGAACTGATTCACCACATTGTAAAAATTTCCAAATTGCAGTACTTTTTTCCTGTAGTTGTGGTAAAAAGTACAGAACTGATGCAATTTATCACTTTGACACTTCTTTCCCAAAGCAGCACTCTGACAAATTGTATCCTACAGATAAAAATAGCCATTGTGTGAAACTGCTCCTCAAATCTGGCTAATTGCTAATCAAATTTTATTTGATTAGCAAATACTGCTAATCAAGTTTCCAAAACAAATTTATGCCTTGGGTCAGATGAAGAGGAAAGTCTGGTCTGGGATCTGGAAGAATGGTCCAATTGCTGGGAGGAAGGTCAGCTAGGGTTGTAAGGCCAGTTCAGGTGCTGGCGGGTCATTCCTACTGCTGGGAAGATTAGGCTAGACTGGGGCCTGCAAGGGAGGTCCAGGTGCAGGAAGGCTGCTCAGATGAGAGGCTGGTCCAGGGCTGGGTGAGTCAGCTGCTGAGTTGAAGGTCAACTGGGGGAAGGAGGCTGGTTTAGGGACTGGAAGGATGGTTCTGCTGCCAAGAGACTGGTCAGCTGGCAAGGGGAGGCTGGTCTCTTTATCCTCTCCTTCCTCCAGCTGGTTTCCCTGTCTACCCTTCTAACCTCCTTGATGTCCCCCACAGGACCTCGTTCATCAAATAATTGCTAAATAATCTGCCTCTTAACCATGATCCATTCCTGCAAGGAGTTCATTTCAAGGCTACATTAAATTTCTGTACTAGCTTCCTTAGATATGCCACTTGCAATTAAATTCATATTCCACAGGCATGATATATTTAATTGTATGCTATGTCACAAATGCGACTGTATGATTATTTATGATAGTTTTTAACTGTTTGTCTTGTTACTAATGTAATTTAATGTTTAATTTCTCGGATATGTTAAATGTTAAACTGTATGTCTAATTCTTCATCCAACTGTACCGCCCTCCCCCGAAGGCACCGGGAGACGAACAACTTGTCCAGTGTGCCTTCCTGGTGAAACATTTCAATAAATAAATAAATATTTGCAGAGTCTTTGCATCAGGTGGAGAGGTGTCAGTGCAGTAGTGGGCATAGACTGAATTTGTAGGGCTACCCCAAAGAATAACAAGTCTCAAATATAAAAAAAAAAAGTGCCCTTTGTAGTGGAAAAGGGTTCAGAGCCAAATCCAGCACCAGTGTGTCTCACCATCACCTACATACAGCAGCATGCTGGGTGTGAATAAATCCTTTTAGAATGCATTTTAATTATTTCTTTTACTGCAATACTACAGCCTGTGGTTGGCTGGTGTGCTATCAAATCCATCGGCTATGACAGCATGGGTCCCCCTTAATCAACCAATGCCTGACTGCTGAGTTAATTGAAGTCTCTCTATCATTGATTGGTTCCTCTCCCTCACTCAGTCTGCAACTGCTAAGCAAATTAGTTTCTCTGGTATCTGGTGGACACCCTCCCTCACCCAATCCAGTTATTTTCACCAGTGTCTGGCACTTCTGCCCCTGTGAGATAGCCCCCTGCCCCCCCATGCTCATCTCCCTGGCTGTCAGGCCATCATCTGCCCCACATATGTCCAGTATTACTATTATAAAGTGCTCTATAGTGATACAGGATGTGGTCTGAGATTAGCTAAGTCAGTATACAGTTAGAGAAAGAAAGATTGGAGAAAGTTGAAGACAAAATAGAATTGCTAAACAAATTCTTCTGCTCAGACATCACAATAGAAGACTGCAATAAAGGACCTCCACTAGGTGAGACAAAGCATATTAGTAGAGGGGCAGATTGAAGCCCATTTACGAGGGAGAGGGTCCTAGAAGAGCTAAGTAAACTAAGGGTGGATAAAGTCATGGGGCCAGTTGGCATCCACCCTAGAGTGCTAGAGCTTAGGGAAGAAATTGCTGCACCTCTAGCTGAGCTATTCAATAATTCACTGGATAGCGGCAAAGTATCACAGGACTGGAAAAGGGCAACAGTTGTGAACTTGTACAAAAGTGGAAGCAAGGAAGAAGCATGAAACTAACGTCCAGTCAGCCTGACCTCTGTAGTGGGGAAAATTATGGAGTCATTGCTAAAGGAAAGACTAGCAGATTACCTTAACAGGTGAAAATTCAACCCCAAGCAGCATGGCTTTACATCAGGGTGCTTGTGCCAAACCCACATGAGTGATTTCTTCAATTGAGTTACCAGAACAGTAGATCAGGGTGGGGCAGTGGATGTGCTTTGGTGTACCTGGACTTCAGCAAAGCCTTTGACACTGTTCCCCACAGGAGACTAGCTAATAAACTGAAACACACAGGCATTAATCAAAAGATAATCAGCTGGATTGAAAACTGGCTCAGAATGGGACCCAAGGAGTGTTGGTCAATAAGTCACTATCAAGGGAGGGCAGAGTGACCAGTTGCTTGCCTCAAGGGTCTGTGCTAGGCCCAGTCCTCTTCAACATATTTATCAGTGACATCACCAATGGACTGGAGGTGAAGGTTTGCCTTTTCGCAGATGATAATGAAGCTCTGCAGCAGGGTGGACACACAGGAGGGAGCCTCAGGTATGGAAGCTGATTTCAGAAAACTGGAACAATGGTACAGGACTTGGCAGTGAAAGTTTAATGCCAAGAGAAGTATAAGGTAATGCACCTGGGAAAACAGAACCCTGGGAAAAAATACATAGAGGAAGGGCATCAATTAAAGGAGAATAGGATGGAATGGGATCTAGAAGTAATCCTTTCAGATGACTTAAAGCAGGGGTGTGCAAATCCAATTGCCACCTGTCAGGGGCAATTAAATTTCCTTGATGGGCAAGTACAAAAAGAGAGCTAATTTCATTGTAATGAATAAGGGCATGTGTAAATTCAGCTACAGTCATGGCTGGACAAGTCCTACAAGTTTTGTTTTGAACACACCTGCTTAAAGGTAGGAAAACAATGTGAAAAAGCTTGCGCAGATGGCCAGTGGCATCCTAAGATGCATAGGTGGTGTATTACAAGCAGAATACAAGAGGTAATCATGCCACTCTACAGATACTTGGTGAGGTCACACCTGGAATACTGCATCCAGTTCTGTAGGCCTCACCTGAAAAAGGACATTGACCATTTAGAGACAGTACAGAGATGCGCTACAAAGATGGTGCGGGGACTGCACCATGAGCCATGTGAAACAAGATTCAAGGAGTTGAATTTATTCTCATTAGAGATAATTTATTCTCTCTAGAGCAGAGAAGATATAGGGGGGACATGATAGAAACATTTAAATACATAAGGAGGAATTAACACAACTCAGTAGGGAAAACAGGGTGGCATATACAGTACAAGAAGACACAACTTGTGTCAGGTGGGAGGTAGGTTTAAAAGCAACTCTGAAGTACTTTTCACCAAGAGGGTGATAGACTTATAGAACAGCCTGCTACCAGAAGTGGTAGCATCAAAGACAGTAAGAGAATTCAAACTCACATGGGACAAGCAT
Organism: Neoceratodus forsteri; assembly: GCA_016271365.2. NCBI lineage: Eukaryota > Metazoa > Chordata > Ceratodontiformes > Ceratodontidae > Neoceratodus > Neoceratodus forsteri. Next base: position 94,753,695 of record CM028130.1, on the reverse strand, counting down.
TATGGGCAGCTGAGGAAGAAAAATAATTGGGGGAGGCAGCCACCATGTACAGACTAGATGTATCACATGGTCCCCATCTGCTGACTCCTTTCTTATGTTCTTATGCATCTGTATATGTGTGTGGACTAAACTGTATGTCAGTAACGCTTACCTCAGACTCAAAACTCTGCAATGGTACACTCACTTGTCCCTAGACTTGCATGGCACCTTCCAAACCAGACCCCTCAAGGTCACATTGGTGGTTGTTGTTCAAACACTAACTGTGCATGTCTTTATTATGCAAACAACTAATCCAAATGTGAGTGGCAGCATATTGTCTGTACACCTACTAGCATGGTGGATTATAGCTGCAACAGAGGTGGTAACGTAGCATGGTTTGTGTGATAAGATCCATGCAGCAGGCGCCTGGCACTATTGCCATAGCCATTAACACAACCCCCAAAGACTTGTACCTTTGTACATGCTTCCTGTGAATATCAAGTCTGAATTTTAATATACCTCTGTGGTCTAACCTGGTGGTCCAGTGGCCCTATATCAATCAATGGCAACTGTTTCATTTCTGGTATGCAGAGGATACTCCCTCCATAGCTCCATTCCTGAGCATTTCAATGTTCAGTGACCCATGTGCACCAAATAACTAATCCTCTTGCATTAATGGATGTTGTGGCTCACAAGGTAGCAAATCACTGTAAAAGTGCTAATAATACTACTTGTGGTCATAAGACCTCTGTACTTTGTGTACTGGACGGTGAGGATACTGTGGACACATTCTGTAGGGCACATCATGGACTTGCATACCAGCACTGTTAATCATAGGCCTTACCCTGCCCCTTTGAGTGTACTGTTACCCTGACCTGTGGAATAGTATAAGCAAAGACCAGATAGCCATTTGTGTGGTTATTTTTTATTCTTTTTGCCTCCTTCTTTCACCATGGCTGCCCCTTCCATCGGCTTCCCCCAGTGCGAAATAGGCTGTGCCAGGAGAACCAGAGGAATCCAGTCCATATTGAAGTGCCCCACTCCTGGAATTCTCTGAGCCCAGATGATCCCCTGAGTAGGGCAGAGGGGTCTTCCCTTCCCTCTCTGAAACCTCAGATGGAGTGGACACATGGGGCTGGTCCTCTGGCTCCCCCCAGTCACTGTTGCAGGGGCCCATCTCCTGGTGCAGCTGTGGGGTATTTCCACATTTTTCTGGTCCCGGCCCCTCGTAGACATCAACACATGAGGAAGGCCAATGAGACAAAGGCATGCAGAAACGTACCTTTTCTCAGACCCTTGGCTGATGTCTGCCCCTCCCTGCATCTCTGTCTGCTCTGCTGCACCTCCATCCGTGGTCAACCAGGTGGCAGTACTGCAGTGAGGATTGCAGCTCACCCTCCCCAGAGAAGGAGAGCGGACCTATGGGTGCTCAATCCCTATCCCTCCGTCCAGTCCTTCAGCAACCCAGGCTGTCTACCGAACCCAGATCGCTGGTGTTGTGAGCAGTAGCGCTTCCCCTGTGCCGGCGGGCTGGCTGCCATTTTTGTTTTTATAAAAGGGGTGGAACACATGGGTCATTTAGAAAACATGATGGCCTCCATCAGTGTGGACACTCCCGGATTTGAAAGATGGTGGACATACTGGAACTCCACTTTGGGTGGGTATTCCAGTCCCACTGTGGCCATTCTGGCACCCTGGGTGGATATTATGCCCCTCTGAGAGGGCACTGCTGCTCTGTGGTAGGCATTCTGACACCCATAGTGGTCAGTCCTCCACTCTGAGTGGGCATTCTGGCCACCAGGGTGGTTACTGAGACACAGTGGTTGGGCATTCCAGCCATCAGGACAGGCATTCTGGCCCCAGTGTGGCCAGTACATCCCTAGGGTGGGGACAGAAATACAGGGGGTGGGCATTCAAATACCCAGGTTGGACACACTGGGAAAGGGAAACTGGTACTATTGCTGGAAAAGTGGTCTGCCAGGGGAATTGAGGGTGGTCCTGGAAGGATTGTCCAGCTGCAGGGAGGGTAGTTGGCTGGGGATCAGAGGCTGGAATAGTGATTTAGCTGCTGGGAGTATGACTGGCTGGAGGTTGGAGGCCAGAGGCTGGTTTGGGGGCTACAAGTGTCTGGAAGGTGCAGTGTGGGCAGTTCAATGGTGAAATGCTTGTGTAGGGGTCAGACACTTTTAAAGCACTTTGTGCATGCTTCATGGTCTTCATTAACCTAGTGCTGAAATTCATAACAGCCGGAATGGCCAGACCGTCCATGTTGTGTCACTAAGGCTGGTCTGTCCAAACCAGGAAATTCAGTTTTTACCATTGTGGTCTGGTCCTGGTTTCACCAATACACCTGGCACAGAAATATATAAACTAAAGCATTACTTATCATTACCATTGGTGATACAAAATGAAACTGTTGTATAAAACACACAGGCACACACACTTAAGGTCAGTTTATTTTATTGATGTTTAATCTGAAGCCCCTCCAACCACCACCCCCCATATTCACACCTTTCCATATGCACTGGTAACAGCCTAAACAAAATTATATATTCCACTATAGTGATCCAACATACTACTCCCCCCTGCAACTACGTCATGCTTTCAGGGTATCATTATGGTTCAGCTGGTGGCACATTCACATCTAGGCCAGAAGGTCATATGTTTTAGTCCTGCACAGGGTCGGGATCATACCATAAATGCCACCAGCACTCAAGTGTAGTACTGGGGGATGATGTATTGTTAGGATGTGACGTTCTTCGATTGAGGCATTAAACTCCGGTCCCATCCTCCCACCTCCAGGGCTATGGTGGGTGTCTAGGTGGAAGTAAAAGACTTAAAGGCACTTTCACAAGAGACGGGTATTTTACACAGTCATAGAAACATGGAAATATATACTTTGATGGCAGATAAGGACCGCTTAGCCCACCTAGTCTGCCCATTTCCCTACCTACTGGATAAGCTGCAGATCCTAGTTAACCAACAAACTATTTCTTCTGACCTCCCACAAGAATTGCCTTATGTCTATCCCATGCATTCTTGAATTCCCCCACAGTTCTTGACCCCACAACTTCCTCGGAAGGCCGTTCCATGCATCCACCACCCTCTCTGTGAAAAACTACTTACTCACATTGCCCCTGAGCTGCCCCCCCAATCTTCAAATTGTGTCCCTTTGTTCTTTCACATCTCTTTTTCTGAAAGATGCTACCCTCTTGAACTTTGATTCCCTTGGAGGTACTTAAAAGTTTCTATCATGTCCCCTCTCTCCCTCCTTTCCTCAAAGGTATACATATTAAGCTCCTTTAGTCTCTCCACATATGGCTTCTGTTGCAGACCCTGCACCAATTTAGTTGTCCTCCTCTGGACTGTCTCCATCCTATTTATGTCCTTTCGGAGATGGGGTCTCCAGAACTGGATGCCGTACTCCAGATGGGGTCTCAACAACTGTCTGTACAGAGGGATAACAACATCCTGTTTTGTGCTGGTGATGCCTCTCCCTATACATCCCAGTACCCCCCCCCAGCCATCCCTACTGCCTTCTCACGTTGTTTGCTAGCCTTTAGGTTATGACATTGCTTGCTAACCTTTAGGTTATCTTATATGATTACCTCCAGGTCTCTTTCCATTTTTGTTGTTACTATCTCCCCCCCATTGTGTACTCTTGCCCTGGGTTTTTTTTCCCCAGGTGCATTACTTTGCACTTCTTTGCATTGGATACAAGCAGTCATACTTCTGACCATTCCTCCAACCTTGCCAAGTCCCTTCTCATCCTTTCCACCTCCCCTTGTGTATCAATCCTGTTGCAGATTTTTGTGTCATCTGCAAAGAGACATCCTTTTCCTTCCATGACCAGACCCAGTACTGAACCCTGTGTTACCTCATTAGTAACCCGCCTTTCTTCAGAGTGGACTCAGTTTACTATTACCTGCTGTGTCCTGTTGCCCAGTCAATGTTTCTCCCAGGCTACCATCCTGGGAACCACTCCCAGGCTGGCTAATTTGTTTATTAATCTTTTGTGTGGGACTGTCAAATGCCTTGCTAAAGTCTAGGTAGGCCATGTCCACATCCCCTCCCTGGTCACCAACTTTGGTCACCCAGTCAAAGAAATCAATTAGATTCATCTCACATGACCTTCCTGCTGTGAATCCATGCTGCCTTTGGTCCTGTGCCCCACTGGCCTCTAGGAACTCAAAAGTTCTTTCCTTCAGATGTGATTCCATCATTTTCCCTACCACTGAGGTCAAACTGACAGGTCTGTAGTTTCCTGCCTCTGTCTTGCTCTCACTTTTGTGAAGGGGAATCACATTCACCCTCCTCCAGTCCTCAGCCACCACACCATCGTCCCGTGATTTGCTAAAAAGAGTAGTCAGTGGTGTCACTAGTTCTCCCCTTAATTCTCTTAGAATTCTGGGGTGAATCCTGCCAGATCCATTGTTTTGTCCATCTTCAGTTTCAGGAGTTCTTTGAGAACCCTTTCTTCTGTGAAAGAAGTGGGATTGACCCCCCCCCCGTCCAGAGTGATTCTATTGACTGGATTAGGTACCACCCCCTCCTCTTCTTTTGCGAATACTGAGCAGAAGTATTCATTCATATCCTGGCCTACATTCCTGTTCCCATGAAACTGGCTCATGCATCTGTCTGAGGCTGTGTATAGGTGTTGATGTGTGAACAGCCACTATACTACCAGTCTCTCATCATTTGTAAAGTGCTTTGAGATAAGAATGTGTATCAAAAGCAATTGATACAGCAAGCAATTGTTTACACATGGTAGCTGCAACATAAACAAAATTATGTCCTCCCAGCACACTGACAGCAACATTAATAAAATTGTGTTTGAATTCAGTGATCCAAATCCCCCCCCCCCATTTACGCATGCTAGATGCAACATAAACAAAATTACATATTCAAATTTGACATACCAAACACTACTTACTTGTTTAGGAGCACTATCCACCTTTTTAAGCATGTTCCTATAAAGGCCGCACAATGACAATGACATGCTGGAGATGCAGGTCCACAACTGAACACTCAGCACCCTTTTTCCAGCATGCCGGCATCTTAGCAGAGTTGTATGTCAGATCACAACTGAACATTCCACCACCACCCATTTTTGGATATACTGGACTTTGAGCAGAACAGCATTCTGGCATGCTGGAATGAATTGAAACCACTGCAACATCTTCCACAGTCTGAGTATGAAGCATGTTATGTGCTTTTCAGAGACACACTTGCACTAATGTCATGAAAGAGAACATTGCTGGTGTGAAAAGCAAGACAGTGATACTCAACAGCCCTCCTCTTTTTACGCACACTAAGAATGATCCAGAGACCCCCACAGTAGCAACAATCTATAGCACATGCGCCCCCTTCATGCACTCTGGCTGGAAATGATGCAAAAGTCAAATTCTGGGTATTTAATCAATATTGTCTGTGTGATCCAGAGATCACCCTCCAGCAAAAGCATTCAAAGGCTCATATACAACCCCCCACCATCACCACCGTGCACATTGACTGTAAATGGCAAAAAAAAAAAATACAAATTCTGTTGGTGTTTTTATCAATAATGTTTGAACAATCCAGAGCTCCCCCATCAAAGTAATCCAGGGTACTTATACACACACTGACACAAGTTATATTCTGCTGTTTTCTTTTTAATCAGTGCCATCCAAGAAACCCAGAGCTCTCCCCCAAAGAAAATAGTGATGTAGGGGGACACACATCTCCCTCATCCCTGCATAGTAACTTGAAATAAGTCATTTTTGTTGTTTGTTAATCAATACAGTCCAGTTCTCTACATCCTGAGCTCTCTCTTTCATGCACACTGACTCAAAATAAAAGCAACAGTCAAAATCTTGGGAACATCAGAGACTTGCAGTACATAAAATATATCAGGAGAGACACTTGTGAGGGTTGTATTCTGGGACAGATAATTTGACAGGGAGTACAGTATAGCACAGAAACCCATGTTCACTGACAGCTACACAAATTATTTAATAAAAGCCCATCTGATTGCAATGTGATCTATTCTAGACAGTGTTTTTATATTTTCTAATGCTACCTACTGTACATGTAAGCTTTGTATAATTACAACAATTACTGTTTCAAAATATTTGAATCAAAAAGGACACACATTTTGGTAAGTAATTTGAAAGAACCACATTTGAGATTTTTGCTTCCGAGGGAAAATAAAATATAGTAACAAACGCTGATGCTGTCTCTCCCCACCCCATCCATTAGACACAAACATGCAGTCACAAAGTTCTAGATGTGTTTAAATTCAATTCTTCCATGCCCTCTACTTCAGAAGAAAACTGCAGAACTTGGCATTTTAGTGAGGAAATAAGAGCTAAGTTAAACTTCTTACCTAAAAGCAGAGGGAAATGTCCATCCATCCTGTCTGAAAGTGAAACTACTGTTAATTGTTTCCAGATTCAAACAAACTTAGTAGCAATGCTCGATACAGGAAGCATTAGGTGCATTTTGGGAAAGTTGTACATTAGTTGAGAATAAAGAGACAGAACAGATCTGTATTCAGATCTGTATTCAGTGTATAAAACCATTACAGATAAACTGTTCTTTGCATGCAACCAAAAAGCTATACAGTCTCTTTCTCTCCCTTCTTCCTATAAATTGGTGACTAAGAAAGGCATTCTGAGACAAAAAAATTTACTCCAAGGACTGCAATATAATTAAAAGAATCTAAAAAAAGGCAACTAGGGGTGTATGAATAATGAACAGTATTTTCCAAATACCACAAATAATGTACTATTCCTGTCTCACATATTTGGGAAATACAATATTTAATAGAAAAAATAAAAAGAAACAGTCCCTGCCCTATACCCTGTATGATATACAACTCCCTGTCCTCCCACCATCTGTTAGAATCCATCCACCCTCCTCTCCCAAGCACCAACAATTTCCATTTAAGTGGCTATATTTAAAAAAATCTTCCATGATGGGCAGCCGGCACAACCTATCAGCCTCCATGGCTGGCTGCCATCTTATAGCACTTATTTGTGCTAAATCAAATATAACTCCCCCCCACCCCACAGTGACAATACCCTCCTCCCATCCTCAACCCCCCAACACTTAAAAGCTGGTGATGGATGTCTATAAAGAGGAAAAAGACAACTGACACAACCCACCCTCCCTTGTGGCTGCCTGACTTCTTCAGACTGAAAGCACTTGCACACTTATTCAAAGTTAAACCAGCTGATCAAGGGACCCACTGGATGTATGTGCAGGGGATAACCACTGGGCTTTGTTTCAGAGAAGAACAGCTAGGCTGTAATTGGTTAAAAGATGAGTCCCAGTGGATTGGGCTCAGGTCCCAAAGCAGACCAACTGGACTGGGCCAAGGTACAAGAGGAGACGCACAAGGCAGGGTTTAGATGCAGGGGAGGACCCACCTGGATGGGCTTGAGCACAGAACAGGAAGTAAGTAGGCTGGGCTTGTGTGCAGGAATGGATGTGAGAGCAGGAGGGATCCAATGGACTTGGCTCATTTTCAAGAGGGGGACCCAGGGGGCTAGGCTTGGGAGCATAAGTGTTTCCCAGAGGGCAGGGGTTAGTTGCAGGATGGGAGCCAGAAGGCTGGGCTTGTGAAGGAAGAGACACAGTGGGTTGGACTTAGGTGCAGGTGGGGACCCACAGAGCTAAAATTGTGAGCAGTAGGGGTCCCAAAGAGCTTAGGTGTAGAAGGAGGTCCAGTTGGCTGGGTTTTTATACAGGAGGAACTCCAGTAGGATGGGCTTAGGTGCAGGATGGGGATGTAGTGGGCTGTCTTGGGTATAGGAGGGGAATCCAGTTCCCTCTGCTTGTATCCAGGAGAAAACTCAGTGGGCTGGGCTTGGGTGTATGATGGGACACAGACAGGATGGGACGTGGTGTGTTGGGCTTGGGTGTGGGGGTATTGTGCTGGGTTTGATTACAGGAGGGGACCCAGAGGGCTGGGCCTGTGTCACCATGCATGAGGAGACCCAGTAGGCTGAGCTTGTGTGCCAGAGGGAACCTAGAGGGCTGGATGTGTGTACAGGAGGGGACCCAGTGGTTTGGGCCTCTGAGAAGGAAGAGACACAGTAAGCAGGGCTTGGGTGCAAGAAGGGACATAGTTAACTTGACTTATGTACCAGAGGGGACCCAGTAAGCTGGACTCATATACAGGAGGGGACCCATTAAATGGGTCTTTCTATACAGGAGAGAGGCCCAGAGGACTGGGCTTGGGTGCAGGAGGAGACCCAGTTGGCCGGACTTGTGTACAGGGTGGAACCCACAGGGCTGGGCTTGTGTGCAGGAGGGGACTGAGAGTGTTGGACATGGATGCAGGAGTGTAAAACAGAGGGCTGTGTTTGGGTGTTGGAGGGTGCCCAGTGAGCTGGGCTTATGTGCAGGAGGGGAACCCAGTGGGCTGGGCTTGTGTGCATTAGATTTCTGACATCATACATGGTTGAGAATATAACTACTGTACACTGAAATCCCAAAGAAGATGCATCACATGTCTGTACTTTGTCATTTTCAGTCTATACAGGATCAGTTGTATAAGTCTGTATAAAATATTATGGGTTTGATTCTCAAAGCTCCCGGCATGGTGCAAGGGGCCTATGCCACAAATAATGGTGCAACGAGTCCCTTGCATCAAAAAATGTGCCAGGAGTGATTCTCAATTGCAGCCTGCCCCCAAATGGGGCTTGTGCTACCTGTGTACCCCAAAAATGGGCTGTAACATGCTGCTAGGGGGCATGTGGCACATGCAAGCTGACACATCCCTAAAAATGGGTTTCTCAGAATTAACCCGGAGGGGGAGATTCTATGTACCATTAGACCAGCCAGGGCTGGTCTAAGGGTAGAGAGCACAGGACAAGTGTACTACCAGTTAAGTCTATGGAGTCGGCTTCAAAGCAGCAAATGTAACTTAGAAAACAAAAACCTGCAGCAAAGCACGCACAGAAGCAGATTTCTGAAATAAAGGTTTGTTAGAGGCGCATCCAACAAAATTTTCCTGGTGCTTTGATGGAGAAATCCCTCTTCATCTGGGGGGGTGAAGAGTTCATCTCTGGGTGTGCTTTGCTGCTGCTTTAAGAGTACTTAGAAAATTCTCCTCTGGGAGAGTTGACCTGATTAATCAATTAGCACGTACACTATACAGTAAGCGCTCAGTGACAGTTCAGTCAGTGGCCAACCGCAGAGGTGAGAAGTGTACTGTGCCTGTCACTGGTTGTGTTTTGGGATGGGGAACAGGGTGGTGGGCACTACCTGCTGAGGTGAGGTCCACCAGGGAAGGGGGTTGTTATTAAATATGATGACGGCGACATCAGGGAGGGGGCACTAGATAACCAGGAAGAGTTATTTTTTATAAATATGAATATAGGCAACATCAGGGATTGGGAAGGGGGGTACTAGACCACTAGGAAGGGTTATTTTTATAAATATGAATACAGGAAACATTGGGGATCAGGGGCTACTAGACCAACAAGAAGGGGTTCCATTTAGTTTACAAGAGTTGGGGGGACTGTTAGCCTTTGCCACAGTGTACCTGTTGCAAACACCTCTCATAAGCCATGTGTTTGCCACATGGGAGAGGTTGCAGCAAGTGTAGGGAAATAGGCGCCAAGACCCCTCCTGTACCAGAATCTGGTGCAGGGTTCCTGGTGCACAAGACTTCAGCACAAGCTGTTGTTTGCCACAGCTTGCACTGATCTAAGCCCTCTTTGAGAATCTAGCCTGATGTCTGTTCTGGCAAAGCCTTGCCAGCTTGTCTTGCACAAGGAATTGCATACCCACAATGTCTTGCTTGGGAAATGAGGCTTGAGAGCATACATAGTGCATATGGCTTTGAGCGATGCACAAAAAGCAAACTATATGGATATTTCTGCTCTCCGAGCATACTTCAGTTGAATACTGCTTTCCTTGCAAATGACTTCTATTGTATGCTGGAGAGATAGAAAGAGCAAACAAGAAACCTAATTTAAAATCTCAAGTAACTGATAACTGGAAAATTTTCTAAATTTTGAATCTCAAGTAATTAACAACTGAGATATATTCTAATCAAAGAAATCAAGCAACTCATAAGCTGCATTATGTTTAAGTTGAACAATTCAATCAATCCATAACGCTAGTATTTTTCAAGTCTGCTTTCTCAACTAATGCAGAAGTAAAAAAATAATTTATTTTCTAATGTCTAGATAGCAAGGATTATATATTTGAGAAAAACAACTCAACTAATAGTCAAGCTCAATGCTGAACTTTTTTGGTTTGTTATTCCCTAATGAATAGATAAGCATTATGTATTCACTAACTTATGTTTTTTGTATGGGGACTCTTTCCCACAAGGCACCTAGGTACATGGTTCCCAGTTGATCATAACCATGTTTTACTCCCAAAACTGTAAATTAGGTATTTGAGTTCTCTCAGGAGCTATTAACTTTTATTGCGGATCAAAGATTATGGCAGAAATGTGTGGAACATGAAGCATAGAGCCAGTGGAGGATTTGATTTTTGTATAGCACAGAGATCAGACCCACTTGTGAGGGGACCAGACATGTGCTGCTACCATCAGGGGACTACTCGCAAGGAGTCCCAAGAGGTGCAACCTAATATCAGTTAAAAGGTATTATTTGCAGAATCCTCTTGGCTCACTAAGCTTCACTACTAGAGTTGCTTGAGAGAGGCACTAGAAGCATATGCCACATAACTGGTATCTTCAAGTTCTAGCCAGATTTTGCATGGGGGGGGTAAGGGAGGAAATAGCTTGGTGTTCTAAAACCCAGACTCAATTTTTAAATCCCTTCTCATATGTGGAATGCACTCCCCTTATCAAAAGTGGCAAGAACATAGAAACCAAATCCAATTTTTGCTAAAAATAAATGGCAAGAAAAAAATCAACCTCACTAACCTAGCTGCATCACATGGCAGAGGGGCATAGATAGTAAGCAATTATACAATGGCAAGAAAATGTCCTGGTCTCTGATTGGTCAGTGTGTCCCTGGCTCAGTGAGGTTATCTCAGCACAATCCACACCCTGCTGTGCATTATTGCTTAAGTAGATGCACCTCTAAATGCCAGAAGAAGCTGCTCATATCTTTTGCATAAGTATTAAATAATGTAGCATATAGAAAAGAATGTTCAGAATGAAAAATTAAGGAAGACAATTGCTGAGCAAGACCAGTAGCTGAGAACTGTAAGAGAAGAAAATACATTTCTGGCCACAGCAGCTGAACAAACAAACAGTGCTGCATGGGAGAAAATGTCCTGCAGAGATGGACTATATTTTATCACAGTGTGCTTTAAACAATGTGTTGACTAATATGGCTAGCAATATACAGGCTAGGAGACCACACATTCATGGTATAGTCCAGAAAAATACATAGATACATAGACAGTGTCGGCAGATAAGGGCCTATGGCCCACCTAGTCTGCCCATTTGAGCTTGTAAGTTCAGTTTGTTTTCCTAGAAGTCTATTTCCCCTTACCCCTGACCTCTAGAATTCCTTTATGTCTATCCCATGCATTCTTAAATCCCGAGATTGTTTCAGCCCCCACCACTTCCTCTGGCAGGGTGTTCCACTTGTCCACCACCGGTTTTGTGAAGAAATTCTTTCTCATGTTTCCTCTGAATCGTCCTCCCTCCGACTTCATCCCATGCCCTCTAGTCCTGAAACATCTTTTCACTTAAAAATAGTGTTTTCCTGCACCTGTTCCTCCCTGTAAGATATTTGTATGTCTCTATCATATCCCCTCTCTCCCTCCTCTCCTCCAGGGAGTACATGTTCAGTTCCTTCAACCTGTCTTCATAGGACTTGTGATGCAACCCATGCACCATCTTTGTTGCCCTCCTCTGAACCTTCTCTACCCTGTCTATGTCCTTACGTAGGTATGGTCTCCAGAACTGTACACTGTACTCCAGGTGGGGCCTCACTAGTGTCTTGTATAGTGGAATTATGACCTCCCTTTTCCTGCTGGTGATGCCCCTGCCTAAACATCCCAGCATCCTATTTGCTTTACCTGATGCCTTGTCACACTGTTTCCCTACCTTGAGGTCATCAGAGATGACAACCCCAAGATCCCTTTCCTGCTTGGTGCATGCTATATCCTCACCCCCAACTGATATATTGTGCCAGGGTTTTGTGCCCATATGCATTATCTTGCACTTCTTTGCATTGAATTTCAACTGCCAAACCCTTGACCATTCTTCAAGTTTCTGCAGGTCGCTTCTCATTCTGTCTACACCCTCTGGTGTGTCTACTCTGTTACAGAGCTTTGTGTCATCAGCGAACAGTGAAATTCTGCCTTCTAGATCCTGTGCAATGTCACTGATGAAGATGTTGAATAGAACCGGTCCCAGCACTGATCCCTGTGGTACCCCACTGGTCACTCTTCCCTCTGTGGAGTGACAGCCATTTACCACCACCCTCTTTGTCCTGCCACCCAGCCAGTTACCTACCCACACTACTGTCCTGCCACACCCATATTCCCCAGTTTGTGTAATAGTCTTCTATGTGCACAGTGTCAAAGCCTTGCTGAAGTCCAGATAGCCATGTCCACTGCCCTCCCTGATCCACCTCCCTAGTCAGCCAGTCAAAAATTCAATGAGGTTGGTCTGACATGACCTCCCCTGGTGAAACCATGCTGCCTTGGGTCCTGTAGTCCATTGACAACCAGATGTTCCACCAATCTCTCCTTCAGTAGTGCTTCCATGATCTTTCCCACTACCGAGGTGAGGCTGACTGGTCTGTAGTTCCCTGCTTCCTCTTTGTTCCCACTTTTGTATAAGGGGACTACATCTGCTGTCCTCCAGTCTTTGGGTACCTCCCTGTTTCCAGTGATTGGCTGAACAGGATAGCCAGAGGTTCAGCCACCACCTCTTAGTTCTTAAGGACCTAGGGTGCACCCATCTGGCCCCATTGCTTTATCAGCTCTTATTACTTCCAGTTCCTTCAGGACCCTTTCTCGTGTAAAGGGACTTGTGTACATTTCTGCACCATTCTCACCTCTTGTACTCCCTTCAGACCCATTACCCCCCTCTTCCTTAGTAAAGACTGAGCAGAAATACCTGTTCAATATGTCAGCTTTACTGTTGTCATCCTCCACGCGGCTCCCATCCTCCCCCTTCAGTCTCACTATCCCTACCTTTGTCCTTCTTTTTTCACTTATGTACCTGTAAAAGGTTTTGTCCCCTTTAACCACTGATTTTGCAATGTGTTCTTCTGTCTGAGCTTTGGCTTCCTTACTGACTTCCCTGCCTCCCTTTGTTTCTCCTGGTACTTCTCCCTATCCCCTTCTGCCTGTGTCTTTTGTATTGCCTGAATGCAATCTTTTTGCTTTCACTTTCTTTGCTATCTCTTTGGAAAACCATAATGGTCTCTCTTTCTTTTCCTCTTGCTAACCTGCTTAATGTATAATTCTGTTGTTCTTATAATCCCCATTTTAAATACTGCCCACTGTTCCTCAATCCCTGATTCCTGTCCCATTCCCTTAATGCCTCTTTCAAGCATCTCCCATTTTCCAAAGTCTGCCCCTAAAATCCAGGATCGTGTTTTTGTGTGGTTTGGTTCTGCTCTTTCTGTGATTTCAAACCACAATGACTGGTGGTCACTGTTACCCAGGTGCTCCCCACTGTTACCCCCATCACACTGTCCTGTTTGTGAGCACAAGGTCCAGTATTGCCTTCTGCCGAGTTGGTTCCATGACCAGTTGCTTGAGGAAGGCACCTGAAGGAGTCCAGGATAAATCTGCTCCTAGTTGATGCTGCTGCTGGGATGCTCCAGTCCACGTCTGGTATATTGAAGTCTCAACCAGTACTACCTCACCCTTGTCTGCCATCCTTTGGATGGCTAGCATCAACTCCCTATCTCTTTCTTCCTCCTGGGCTGGTGGTCTATAGACCACACCCATGCGGATGGCTGGCCCATTTTCCTTTCCAGCTTAACCCACAGTATCTCTCCCCATTTTGTTCCTCCTGGATCTGTGTGGCCCTTATGTCATTTTTCACATACAGTGCCTCCTCCTCCCTTCCTGCCTGCTCTGTCTCTTCTGAATATGTTGTAGCCAGGTATGGCCATCTCCCAGTCATGGTTATCATTACACCAGGTTTCAGTGATGGCCACAATGTCCAGGTCTGACTGTACCATGACAGCCTCCAGATCTTCCATCTTGTTGCTAAGGCTCCTGGCATTTGCACACATGGCTTCATGATTTGACCTCCTAGACTGCTTCACTGTTCTACTCCAGCCCTTCCTTGGTTGTCATTTATCCCTGGTTCTCCTTGCTGTCTGCCCTTCTGCTGAATTTTGCCCCTTTCTGCTTATCCACCTTTTGGACACTAATCTCCATCTTTGCACACTACTTTGCAGAATAGCCACTCCTCTGGTTCACTGGTTCCATTACTAGCTGTGGGGGGTGAGCAAGTAGGTACCGTCCTTGCTGGCTGCCACCCCCTTTGCTAGTTTAAATGCTTGTCAATGTAGCATTTAAACTTATCATTGAGTGCTTGATTCCCCTCCAGGATGGATGCAGGCCGTCAGGCTTGAACAAACCTCCATCCCTCCAGATGGGTCCCCAGTCACCAATGAATCCAAACCCTTCCTCACAGCACCAGTTCTTCAACCATGAGTTAAAGTTCCTGGTGCATGCACTCCTATGCTCTCTCTTGCCTCTAACAGGTAGTACTTCTGAGAAAGTGACAGAAGTAGCTACTTGCTTGAGACCCCTCCCAAGTTTCCTAAACTCATCCTGAACTTCCTTTGGCTCCCCATTTGCCAAGTCATTAGTACCTAGGTGGATAATGACATCCAGCTCACCCTCCTGTCTTGCCTTCCCAGTGATCCCCAGTATCTTCCTTCCATCCCTCCATGCCGTGGCACCTGGTAGCACCTCACCTCCTGTCCTCCCCTCCTGTGTTCCTAGCTGGATCCCTCTTATGATGGAGTCCCCCACCAGGATTCGCTTCCTCCTCCTCTGGGGTCCACTGCTTTCCCCACTGAGGTCACCTCCTTGCCTAACCTCCACATCCTTTTCTTCCACTTCCCTGGGTACCTCTATTTGGTTGTCCTCATTTGCCAGTGTGGCATATGAGTTCTTGAGAGGAATAGGATCTGGGATGTGCCTCTGCCTGACTGCTCTAACCCTCCCTGAGCCCACTGTCATCCAAGTGCTCCTCGTTCTCGACATCCTTTGAGGCAGCTGCATTGGACTGGGTGGTTCCTGGACAGGGGTGATGGTACTCCTGACCCAGTTTACTTCCGCTCTGAGTCTGGCTACCTCATCCCACAGTCCCGAGAGATGCATGCAGATAGGACAGCACCTCAGTGTCCAGAAGGTCTGCCTGAATATGGCTGCCCCACAGCCACTGCATTGCACCACTCCCCCACATTATACTGCAATTCCACTACTTATCTGTTAGTGAAGCCTCTTAGTTCTCTTTATTTATTTACAGTACTAAAATCCTGTAACTGATCCTCAGATATATATTTTTTAAGGAAAAGAAACCAATAAATAAATAAATGAGTCAAAACACTTGTCGTGCTGAGGGTGGTCTTCTTTCCCTTATGCCCTCCTACTTCACACTCTTACTATACCTTGTGTTTAGCTCCTGTCAATCAGATTTATCAGGGCATATAATTAAGAGTTGGGGAAGGGGTGGGAGGAAATTGCAGCAATTAAAGACAGCACAGAATTACACCACCACTATTTTTTAAATTTTCAACAGCCCAAAAACAATTATAAGTAAAGACAACACAGAAAGAAAGTATAGTGTCACTACAAGCCTACAATCTAAGTTTAAAAGAAAAATACCAGTTACCAGTTACTCTGAAGCACTGAATTGAATATGTTTCCTTCCTTCACCTTCTGGCTTCTTCTGAGAAGATGAACTTCTGTTTGCTGCTTTAACTGTGACTAAGCCCCACCTCCAGTTATCACGTAGCTGAGGTCAGAGGCCAGACAATTAACACCCTTTACCCAGCTACAGGACAGTCAGACAAGCCAAGATAAAATTTGCAGCAATTAAAGACAGCACAGAATTACACCACCACTATTTTTAAATTTTCAACAGCCCAAAAACAATTATAAGTAAAGACAACACAGAAAGAAAGTATAGTGTCACTACAAGCCTACAATCTAAGTTTAAAGGAAAAATACCAGTTACCAGTTACTCTGAAGCACTGAATTGAATATGTTTCCTTCCTTCACCTTCTGGCTTCTTCTGAGAAAAATATTTGTTAAAAATGGTATATCCTATCTAGTTTGATGACTGAAATTGAGAGCTAGGTGTTCATGCTAGTAGACTCTGAGATGCACATAAAGGAATTGGGCTCCTGCAGCCAGAATGGGGGACTAGGTGAATCATGTTTCAAAACATCTGTTCACATGTGCATTTCTAGCCTATCAAGAAGACATAACTCAGTTGGTAATGCTCAGGGATGCTGTAAGGTGATGCAGTATACAATATGCAGTAGTAGTCCTAGGTGTTTTTCATCAGCCTAAACCAAGGTATTATAATACTTTATGTGATCTGTGACAGAAATGGTAAGGAAAGAGTTAATGGTTTGGATTCTTTAGGTGCCTTATTTTTTAATAGCAGTCTATTAGCAGTCTGAAAAAAAACACACTTATGCAAGCTGAGAAATCCAACTTGTGGAATTCTCAGTCCTCCCCAGCTGCTAGATAAGAGCCGGGTCATAAATCTCGAGTGGACTTCTCCACACACACAGACCTGTCCACTCACACAGGCCAGTTTGAATGGATTGGTTCATTCAAATATTAATTTAAGATTAAAAGGGAATATAATTGGTCACTGATAGGTGTTCAGTCTGATTGGGTCAATTAAATACATACATGTTGGTTAGTGCATTCAAAGGGGGAATAGGCATTACCTAGTCCCAGGAGAATATATAAGAGGCTGAAAGACAATGAAGAGTGTTTCTTCTTACTTTGAAGCTGGAGAAAGAATCCAAGATTAGAGTCTACCCTTCTAGCTAGGTCCATGGGAGCTGGCAGTTAGCATAGGGCACAGTGGTCTTTTGAAAGGACAGGGAAGGGTAAGTTTAGTACTAGCATATTTCAGTAATAGACTTCTTTTGCCATCTGTTATTTAAAACATTTGTTTACTTTTCCTGTATGAGTGTTATTCTCTTGTGTTGTAAATATATATCCTGTAAATGCTTACTGCACTTTCTGTTAAGTAAAAAGCTATTTATTTGCTCAACAGTTGTGACTGTGATGTCATTTTTCTAAGGTAATATTTGGTTTCCACTGGTTGATTTAAACTCTGTGTAGCATCCGCCACCCGAGACAGACACACTACCAGACTTTAACTTGTGCAATTGCACATTTAATTATTCAAGTTTGTAGACTTGAAAGTGGTGCTGGAGACAGTCCAGCAGGTGGCAGTGAATACCCAAGGACAGACACCTCTCTAAAAGCTGTTTCAGCCCAGAGGGAGAGGTGGGATGTCACAATTGGTTGGCAGTGGTAGGTCGATGATAGTGGACTGCATAGCACACTGAGATACCGAGTTTGCCAGTGGAACAGTTACCTTTTTAGTTAGCACAGTATACCGTAGCAGTAGGGAATGAGGTCCACAGAGTATGACTCATTTATTGTGCCACAGCTTTGTGAAAGGTGCCAGGAAAAGGGGATTCAGGCTGAAGGTCTAAAACACAAGAAAAAGGCAGACCTCATAGCTGCCCTTGTGACACATGACCAGAAGCAGACAGTCTCTGGGGATGAGTCAGGAACTGATGTAGCAGACCCTCCAAACCAGCTTGAGGCACTGTGACTGCAGCTGTTGCTGCAAGACAGGACACTGGGTGTGAAAAGTTTGGATGCTGAAGCAGAAACAAGAAGGTTGGATACAGAGACAAAAAGAGTGGAAGTCGAAACAAAAAGATGGGAAGCCGAGATGAGAAGACAGGAAGCAGAAAAAGAACTGGAAGAAAAGAGACTGGCAGACAGAAAGAAAGAACGTGAAGAAAGAGAAAAAGAATGACATCACGAGAAGGAGATGATGACCCTCCACAGCCAGCAAACTGTGAGTAATGGTGGAGTGAGTTTGCCTCATGAAGCCAAAAATAATTCTAAATTGTTCCCTCAGTCTAAAGAGGGAGATGACCTTGATTTATTTAAGGTCATTTGAGAGATTATGTGACCAATTCCAATTGATCAAGGCTTCCTGGTCAACTTATTTCACACCCTTACGTACGGGAAGGGCTTTGCATGCATTCTCTAAAATGAGTAATGAAGACTATGCTGATTATGATAAAGTTAAAACAGTGTTGTTGAAACATTTTGAATTAACTCCTGAGGCTTATAGAAGAAAATTTAGGGAGTTAAAGAAAAGACCAGAAGACAATTATGCAGAACTGCAGGTTCAGTTGCGTACTTACCTTGATAGGTGGGTGGAGGGGGCTAAAGCAACCACTGCAGAACTAATCAAAGATGTATTGGTGAAAGAACAATTCCTTAAAATTGTACCTGAGGACATGCGCATATGGATCCTAGACCGGGCATGCGCCTCCTCAACAGAGGTGGCAGCAAGCACTGACATGTATCTGTCTAGCCAGCCATACACACAGCGTAAGTCTTATGGTGGGGGGGCAGCACATGGTTTTAAGGGATCCCATGGGGCAGCCCAAAGGATATCAGTCTGCACCTGAGCCCAAAGTAGAACCCTCTGGTTCTAAGGGGACTCAAGAGATAGGACCCAAGAAATGTCATATTTGCAATCAAGTGGGACACTTGAGATATAACTGCCCTCAGAAACTGGTTAAGGGAAGGGGGTGATCAAAAGAGCACTGGTGTGTTTGTAGGGTGCGTCCAGTCTGAAGAACCACTCTCCTCTGATGAGAATCTGCATCCCATTACAGTTAATGGAATAGTAACACAGGGACTGTGGGACACAGGTGCTGACATCTCCCTGGTAAGGCAGGATCTCATCCAGGCAGAGCAGATGGTGTCTGGGAAATACTCCAGGGTCCGGGCATTCACAAGGCCACCAGTCTAATTACCAATGGCTAGAGTCTTCCTGAGCTGGGAAGGGGGGCATGAAGAAAAGGAGGTGGGGATTATAGAGGACCTACCTATAAATATGATTGTGGGGAAGGATTTGGACCCCAGGAAAAAAACTGGTGTGTGTTGTAACTCATAGTCAGGCACAAGGCCAAGCTTCTGAGGGTGAAGAGGGGGTGAATCTGGGTGGTCCAGCCACACCCTCAGCAGCTGAGGACATGTCTAGCACAGGGAAGGGGCTGGCTAGAAGCAGCAGTCTAGAATCCCAGTCACAAATAGAGGAGCCCACAGGACTTCCTTCTGAAGGGGCACTGGGATGGGTTAGACAAGGGCAGCTGAGTGCGGCACAGCGAACTGACCCTACCTTGCAAAAACTGAGGGAAATCACTCATAGAGCTGAGCGTCCTCAGGGGGGTAAAGAGTCCATTTACTGGGACAATGGGCTGTTGTACAAAAAATGTACAACAGAGGAAGGGCTAGACGGTGAGGTACTCCAGCAGCTGGTAGTCCCTAAGGTTCACCATCAGCAGCTTTTGGCCCTCACCCATGATATCCCTTTTTCAGGGCACTTGGGGGTGAGGCACACAAAAAAGTGTCTAACCAACAATTACTTCTGGCCTGGTATTGGCAAGGATGTGGCAAATTATTGCAGGACTTGTCCACAGTACCAGCGGGTGGGGAAAATGGGGGACAAGGTCAAGGCAGCTTTGGTGCCCCTGCCCATTATTGATGAACCCTTCAAGAGGGTAGCTGTGGACATAGTGGGGCCATTGAGCACCCCAAGTCACACTGGCAAGAGGTATATCCTGGTAGTTGTCGACTATGCCACCAGATACCCAGAGGCAGTGTTCCTAACATCCTCTGAGGCAGAACCAGTGGCAGATGCACTGTTGGGAATATTTAGCCAGGTGGGCTTTCCCCAGGAGATACTGTCAGATCGGGGTGCCAATTTCATGTCAGGGTTAATGATTAGTTTGTGGGAGAAGTGTGGGGTAAAGCAGCTCAAAACCTCCCCATACCATCCCTAAGCTATTGGTCTAGTGGAGTGATTTAATTCAACCTTTAAGACCATGCTAAGGACTTTTGCTGACCAGCATAAGAGGGACTGGGAGAAATATTTTCCTCATCTCCTAGTTGCATACAGGGAAGTCCCACAGGAGTTCACAGAGTTCTCACCCTTCAAGCTCCTGTTTGGTCATAGGGTGCAGGGGCCCTTAGATTTAATTCAGGATGAATGGGAGGGGGACCGTGCCTCCCAAGGGGAGTCTGTTGTGGAGTATGTCCTGAACTTCAGGACCTGCCTTAGAGAGCTCATGGGGTTTGCTCAGGGGCGCCTGGCCACTGCACAACAGCAGCAAAATGTCTGGTATGACCGTGGGGCCCGAGCCAGAGAATATGAGGTAGGACAGTGAGTGATGGTACTCATCCTTGTCTGACAAATTAAATTACAGGCAGCATGGGGGGCCATTCTCCATTGTCCAAAAGGTTAGTGATGTCAATTACATGATGGAGCTACTGGGCAGGAGATGCAGGTGAAAGGTGTATCATGTTAACATGCTGATGCCCTACCATGACAGGGAGGAATTGGTCCTCACTGTATGCAGTGCCCAAGAGGAAGAAACTGAGATGAACCCACTGGTGGACTTGCTTGGGGAGGACAGGGTTGCATCCTCTGTGGACAACCTTACCCTCTCAGAACAGCTGACACCAGCCCAGGTGCAAGAAATTAGGGGTGTGCTGAGAGAATTTGAGGACATGTTCACAGGGAAACCAGGGTACACCACAATGGCAGAGCACCATGTGGCTATAGGGACCCAGGTTCCCCTGAAACAGACCCCCTACAGGGTACCTGAGCATGTTAAACAGACAGTAAAAGAGGAGCTCAAGGAGATGCTGGAACTTGGAGTAATCCAGGAATCTAGTAGCCCCTGGGCATCATCTGTGGTACTGATCTCCAAAAGGGATGGCACCACATGATTCTGTGTTGGTTACCGGAGGCTTAATAGCTGCCCGGAGTCTGACGCCTATCCCATGCCCAAAACAGATGAGACCCTGGAGTGACTGGGGGGAACCAAGTGTTTGACCACAATAGACCTAACAAATGGTTATTGGCAGGTACCTCTGACCCCTGCAGCCAGGGAGAGATCAGCTCTTGTCACTCCATTTGGTTTATACAAATTCAAGGTAATGCCATTTAGAATGAAGAATGCACCTGCAACCTTTCAACAGCTTGTGGATCACATTCTGTCTGGGGTAGGTGAGTTTGCATTTGGCTTATATGGATGATATAGCCATATACAGCCAGATCTGGGATGAGCACATCAAGAATGTACGGGATGTGTTCCACAGGCTGAAGAATGCAGGTCTGACTGTTAAGGTGGAAAAGTGCTAGATAGGTATGGCAAAAGTATCCTATCTTGGGCACTGGGTGGGTAGTGGACACATCCATCCGGAGCCTGCCAAGGTTGATGACATCCTGGCCTGGCCTACTCCTACCACCAAGAAAAAGGTCAGGGCATTTCTAGGGACAGTAGAGTACTACCGGAGGTTTGTTCCTCACTATAGCAATCTGGCTAAGCCCCTGACAGACTTAACCAAGAAGGGAAAGCCAGACAGAGAAGTGGTCAAAAGGCTGTAAGGTCACTTTTCAGGAGCTAAAGAAGGCCTTAAGCGGCCCAGCTGTATTGGCTAGCCCCAAATATAGTCTAAAGTTTATGGTCCATGTGAATGCCTCAGATCATGGGCTGGGGGCTGTGCTGAGTCAAGTTACCCAGCAGGGGGAGGAGCATCCAGTTGTATACCTCAGCCGTAGGCTTTTGCACAGAGAGGAGGCATATGCCACAGTTGAGAAGGAATGCTTGGGAGTAGTGTGGACCCTTCAAAAGCTGCAGCCTTACCTATATGGGAGAGAATTTACTGTGGTCACAGATCATAATCCCCTGATATGGCTTCATAGGTCTAGTGGGCAAAATGGAAAACTACTATATTGGAGTTTGGTACTGCCGGCATACAACATGACCATCCAGCATCGCAGTGGCAAACAAAATGCAAATGCAGATGGGCTATCTAGACAGGGCTAATGGCATGGCTGGATACTTTTGGGCACTTCCCAGTAACTGCATGAACAGCTGTGTCACTTGGGGTGGCCCAAGGAATATGCCGTCATCATCGGGGGGTGTGACAGAAATGACAGAAATGGTAAGGAAAGAGTTAATGGTTTGGATTCTGTAGGTGCCTTATTTTTTTAGCAGTCTGAAAAAAAACACACTCATGCAAGCTGAGAAATCCAGCTTGTGGAATTCTCAGTCCTCCCTAGGTGCTAGATAAGAGCTGGGTCATAAATCTCTAATGGACATCTCCACACACACACACACACGCACACACACACACACACACACACACACACACACAGACCTGTCCACAAACACAGGAGAGTTTGAATGGATTGGTTCATTCAAATATAAACTTAAGATTAAAAGGGAATATAATTGGTCACTGATAGGTGTTCAGTCTGATTGGGTCAATTACATGGTTGGTGCATTCAAAGGGGGAATAGGCATTACCTAGTCCCAGGAGAATATATAAGAGGCTGAAAGACAATGAAGAGTGTTTCTTCTTCCTTTGAAGCTGAAGGAAGAATCTAAAATTAGAGCCTACCCTTCTAGCTAGGTCAGTGGGAGCTGGCAGTTAGCATAGGGCACAGTGGTCTCTTGAAAGAACAGGGAAGGGTAAGTTTAGTACTAGCACATTTCAGTAATAGCCTTCTTCTTTTGCCATCTGTTATTTAAAACATTTGTTTACTTTTCCTGTATGAGTGTTATTTTATTGTGTTGTAAATATATATCCTGTAAATGCTCACTGCACTTTCTGTTAAGAAAAAAGCTATTTATTTGCTCAACAGTTGTGACGGTGATGTCATTTTTCTAAGGTAATATTTGATTTCCACTGGCTGAGGTAAACTCTGTAACATCCACCACCAGAGAGAGACACACACTACCAGACTTTAACTTGTGCAATTGTACGTTTAATTATTCAAGTCTGTAGACTTGAAAGTGGTGCTGGAGACAGTCCAACAGGTGGTAGCGAATACGCAAGGACAGACACCTCTCTAAAAGCTGTTTCAGCCCAGAGGGAGAGGTGGGTTGTCACATAATCTAACACAAATACTGTACAAATATTTAAGAGTAATATTTGTACAGTATGTGTAAAACATCCAGTATTTGTGTGTATTTGTTCTGAATAGTATTTGTTTTGTACAGCCCTACTGGTTAGCACAAAAGCAGGTGACATGTGTACACAAGGGGAGGAGAGGAATACCAGCAAGAATATGATTGGGAGGGCAGCATAGATTTCAGGAGTGGTTAGAAACTGGCAGATCAAACTGTCATAAGGCAGGTCTCGGCTGGGGGCAAGAAAACTACCTAATTTCACCATTTAGAAGCTTCCTCCATTTAGTAGCTACTCCTATTTAGAAGCTATATATAAACAAAATACTAATAAAGGCTGTCCTTGTTTTGTAGCCATGTTTTTAGGGCTGTGGGTGGTGCCAACAGCCCTATTGGGATCAGATTATAGCTCTAAAAATGTCTGATCATGGAACTCCCTTTCTGGACATTTGGAAGTAATCCTGAATAGCTGCAAAATAGTGCACTCTACCTCTGAGTTTTGCTATTTGCTGCTCTGTGTTAAAGGCATCTGAAGGGAGGGAGGATGCTACTGTATTGTACATCTGAATTTCTCCAGATATTAATGAAAAAAACATGTTTAAACTGTTCTTTCTATCATTTGTCCAGCTCAGTCTAATATATTTAATCTATTTATTTCAGCAACCTAGGAGTTAACTCATTATCTGTTGCACTGGAATTTATTGAAGCCTTGAAACAGTCAGACAGAATACAGTGTCAGATTATACACAGTGCAGCTACAGCTTTGTTAGTTATCTCATTCCTATGTGCATGACAGGTTGCATGCTCACACACTCATACACACACATGCACACACATGCACACACACACACACACACATGCACACACACACTGCATGTACTCTGACTAAATAAATTCAAGAGGACTGAATTAGCAACATGCCAGTTTTTGATGATTGTGACTGAACAGCACTATATGGCACCAATAAGACAATAACTTTAGTCATTTGGTAGCTCTTCACTGCCCTATCGGCTCTGTCTAGAGTTTGTTTACATGGTGAGCTTGGTCTCCATATTAGCAGTTAAGGAAGCAGAACTGAGCAGTAACAGCTTTGGATCACTGGAGTGCCATGCAAGGTATGGCAAAGTATTCTAATCTGCATTTTATTTACTTGCTCCATTTTATTTCATTAAAATAAATAAAACTCACAATTAGTGGCACTATCAGCTCCTGTTTCTCCTGCTTCATGATTTCTGCTTTGTCCCTTCCCCATACTAAAAGGGAGAAAAAGCAACTCATCAAAACCACACTCTGAGTGAGCATTCAAGTACTGTGGTGACTATTGCTCTGTTTTGTAGTTACCATTTTCACAGTGAAGTGGCACATCTGGAATTAAGTTACTATTGTGAGTGAGGCTAAAAGGACAGAATGCACATTAAAGACAGGTGGCATAAATGAAACAACATGAAACCAGACACTGAACCACTTGCTACTCACACACTCCCTAACTCATCTCCTGACTCTAAAGTAAGTTTTTAATTTTGGACAACATAATGTCATCGGGGTATAAGGGAAACATTGTATGTATTATATGTTGCTCATGGTCACCAGCATGGAGATAGATAGTATTTGGCTAAACACACTAAATTCCCACTGGCCCACAGCTTCACAATTAAAGCCACCCCTGAGTTGTTGCCACCTTCTTATAGAAGCCATAGCTCAAAACAGAAAAATGTAATAGAATCTGCAGCTTCTAAATGGTGAGATATGGTAGGCAGAAAGGGGACAGAAGGGGAGGAGGGTGAAAGGTCATGTCTACTAATGCCAAGAGACTGGGTAGCAACTCTTGTGACCTGGTGACTCTAATTTGTAGGGACAATAGGGCCTAGCAGCAACCAGAGATATGAGTCACAAGGCACCAGAACAGGGACATGACCATCCCAGGATACTCTGTGTTCAGGAGATCCAAAAAACAGAATAAAGGAGGGGAATGGCACTATATGTTAAAGAAAGAATAAAAGACACAGTAACCAATGCATATGATACAGGAAAGAAAGGAGAATTGTATGTACACCTAGAGACGGGGGGAAGGAAAACCATAAGAGTAAAGGTGGTGTACAAGCCACCATCACAGAGAGAATAGATGGAGAAGGAATTAGGGAAATAAGTAGGACAGCTGAGGGTGCAGAGATGCTCATACTGTTGGGAGACTTCACTGTGGCTGATGTGGATTGCAACATACCCAAAGTGCTGTTCGCTAGGTCTCATGCCATGCTGGATCATTTCCAGGGGGCTTTCTTGATTTTCTACTGAGGAATTCCTCCAGAGCAGTCTCCGTGCTGGCTTGGTACTAATCAACAGGGACAGCACTGGAGAAGTCACTGTAAGGAAACTACTGGGGAACAGCAACCGTTGGACAGTAGGGGGTCCACAGCAGGACTAGGGTGAAGAAAGACCACACAAGTTTAAGGTTGCTGGACTTCAGGGGTGCAGACTTCTAGGCCATGGGGAGCTACTCAATGACAAGCTGTGAAGGCAGAGGCTGAAGGAGGGGTGGAACAGAAATGGGGCATGATCAAGGAAACGATGCTACAGGTGTCAGGTCAGTGTATCAGGGAGGTTAACAAGAACAAATAGAAAAGGAAACCTAAATAGTTTTCTAGGAAGATGGGGGCTGTGTGAGAGAAAAGAGGGTGGTCTTCAAAGGGTAGAACAGACATTTGGAGACAGAGGTTTCCCTTACTGAAGTTGAATACTAAATTTGGAATTAAAGCAATTAATTTGTCTTCAAAGACTAATTTTAGTCATTTTAATCATCTTTAGTCATCATCAGAAGAATACAACCTCAAAGAATGTTACATTTTCAGAAGTATGTCACAGGCTACTTTATTAAGAGTAAATTATTACTCAGTGAAGATTAGATATGAATCTGCAATGGCCTTCAAAGTACAATTTTTTTGGATACTGTCTGAATTAACTGAAAACTTCAGTTAGCTTCCTCTTCCAGTTTCCCCATTAGAAACTGAAACAACCTCCATCCTTCCTTGCTGTTTTTGTTTGATCCCTTTAGCAGTAACACACCAAGCTACTTTCCCTTTGCAAAAGGCTCATGGATCAGCTGTGTTTCCCCTGCTGGTACACATAAAACAAATATAGATTTTTCTAGTTATCTCCATGATATTTTTTAGTCTCTCAAAACAGAATAAGAACATAGTTCAAACTGAAATGTCGTGTTTTACAGTTTTCATTTGTTTTCTCAGAGTTTTGTGCATTATATATATGGCAGAATTGAAATCATGCACACTGAGAATTATGTTCTGACTGCATATATGTAAAATGGAAAGGGGTGTGAACAATATTTTGTGTTTCATTCAGCTATTTTCCCCACTGCATTTTTTCACCAGAAGTTAAAATGTTGAGTATCCAATTACTAACCAAGTTTATCCTTTTTGATTCAAACATTTTGATATAGTTAGTGTTTTAATTACACAAATTATATGTAGGATAGCATTTGTAGGTATTTTAGCCATGTTTTCTAAGAATATTTTCTAATATTGGCTGCAATTCACTAATGGGTGGGTATCACGTCGGAAACGCATGAAACCTGCCTGGCCAGCTCCGCACCACCACACCAGGGTGTGTAGGATGGCATTCACAATCGCCTTTCCACCTGTTTATGCCCCTGCCCCCTTGGCATGCATCCAATAGGATGCCCAGTCTGGGTCCAATAGTGGTGTTCCCACCACACGCTGGCAGAGGGTCCCGGGATGATGTGCACCATCCCATGCATGACAAGAGGGTTATTGCCAAAATAACCACCTCCTGCCCTCCCATGTCACCCAGAGGGCCTTGGCAGATGTGTGCAGTGGGATCACTTGGCCACAGTTCCCCTCCGTCGATATGTGTGGGGGGCTGTGTACTGAGGTACTCCAGGTTCCCCCTGGACTGGCTGTAGCAGCAGAATGGTGTGCTGTGCCATTGTGAACGGGCACAGCATGGTACAAACCCCCTGGCACACCCAGGCCAGCCTCTGGTGTGTAACTAGGGCAGAAGTACTGAGCAGGATACTCTCCTCTGGCTATAGCGGGCCTCTGTCCATGCTGCTCTACTGCTTCAAGGGTAACTACAAGGAGCAGTGCAGCCAGAAAGTAGAATGGGTGAGGTGGACATGAGCCTGGGATCCATACAAACACACGTATTGGCCTCCTGAGTGTGCTGACACAAGTCAATTTGAATCTCTAAGTTTTCACAGAACCAGTTTGTTTGATTCTTCTGCTTGTTGTGAGAGAAGTAGGAGGGTGAGTTTTACTCTTTAACTGATTTTTTTGAGTCTGCTGTTGGTTTGGGAGTAGCTCAAATCTTTCTTTAAATGGAGGACTGTTGCTGGCTGGAAAAGCCCCCCCCCAACCTGCTCCACAAGCCTTTCTTAAATACTAGAATGCCACTGGGGGTTGGGCTTGGAGGCTGTGAGGGATGAGCTTGGGGAGCTGCAAACTGCCCATATGAACTAACTCTTAAAGCTAATACTCAACCCCCTTCATGGCATATCTGTCAGCAAGAGCTGGTATTGGTTGAATTAATTTCTATTTTTCCTTTTGAACTCTCTCATGATCCTAACTGACTGTTCACTGTACGTATTTGACCCTTCTGCTATAACGATAGTGTTATCAGGGATTATACTTTATTAGGCTCCATCTGAACTGATAGTATCTGTACATAGTTTACCCACAAAGTTGTACTGTTTTGCTCTGTGGGTACTAGTAGTTAATTAAGGAGTGTCTGTGATTGTTTTACTGTGATGTTATTTTGTTATATACTTAAATGAAGCAAATTTGGGACCTCCTTCTTTCTTATATATCTACTGTGGCCCCATGTTCCTCTAACATAGTAGCATGGCTGCACAGAAGTAGTAGCTTAATATATCTATATGACTGTTTACTCTGTGGTGCCATTCCTTCCAGGTGCTGTCTTGCAAATGACCATGAGAAGGTATGGCTACCGTGTTTCATCAGGCCTTGACATTTTAGTGGCGATACCTCCCTATGGTTGCGACTGGCTGGAATTACTAAGGTAGGTGCCATTATTCATCTCTCTCACACTCTCTGTTTACTTAAGAGACACAGGCTCCTATGTTTTTTTTACACTTGTTACGAAACTTCCATGTGGCGATATGCTGATACATATTAGAGAGATTCTAACGTTCAGGTTTCAGATATGTGAGCCATATGTTTGGAGTGGACACACTGTACTGATACCTGTATGTTCAGAACTGTGGCCTTGCAAATTGTTTGTGGCTTTATGTATGTATATTACAATGAATCTAATAAAACATTTAACTGAAAAAAAACGCTAATAGTCAAGTGGTGAGTAATTCAGACACTCAGGCTTTTACTAGTTAGATTTTAAAGTTTAAATGTTTTATAATTGCAAGTTTGAAAGTCAAACTGACAAGCTTTGGATAAGGAAGGATAACTGCATATTTTAAACACTCACAAACTCACAAGCATTTTAGACACCTGCAGTGTCAGTGGCACAGTAGGTAGTACACTCACCTCTGAGGCCGGGGGATCAGAGGGCTGTGGGTTCAGTTCCCACACCTGGCACTTGGGTTAATATCCCAGTACTGACACTGTAGTGCAGCATGAGAGGGGTGCTGCACTTCTGAGGTGCTGTCTTTCAGATGAGACGTTAAACCGAGGTCCTAGCTGCCTGGATTGGTGGTAGTTCAGGTGGATGTTAAAGATCCCATGGCACTTATCGAAAAGAGTAGGGGAAAGTTTTATTGAAACAAGAAATCAGGCAATATACAGTAAAGAAAATACAATAAGAACAAATCAGGTAAAACTCAAGACAATATACAACAGTGCTCATATCAGAAGGTATGGGATACAACAAAGAAAAGAAAACTAAGGAAACTATACTGAGAGAACAAAAGTCTTTCAAGTTACCGGCGCATCTGAGTCTGTAATCCAAGGTAGAGCTTTCCAAAGGGCAAACAGACCAGGCCTGGAATAAGATACAAGTTCACGTGCATAAACAATTTTCAAATCCGAACAATCTTTTGTTCAATTTCTAGATATGTACAGATCTTCTGCTGTAAGGTGAATTGGCATCTTGCCATCCAGATATACCATTTAATTACAACAAAATAAGATTTAAAATATCAGTGTTCCACAGAGACCATTGAGGGAATGCTCCATACATGACCATTGGGTAAGAGACAAATTGAAGCAATGGCATACCCATTTTTGGGCCAGAAAAAAACACCAATGTTGTATAAAGGGGCAATCAAAAAATAAATGAGAAATAGTTTCCAATTCATCAATACAGGAGGGCCTAGAACACAACCTGTCTTGAAGCTGTTTATGTTTATGGTTCAATTTAACATTAATTCTCTCATGGCAGGATAACCAATGGAAGTCCCACATATGTATTGGGATTCGACAACACAACAAGGTAAGCAGAGAAGGACAATATTGGGTAGGGCATTTAAAAAAGGGGACTGAACTGTACACACAGAGGAAAGAAGCAATCTATACAGGGATTTGTGCACATTAGTGAGAAGCATTCGTGGGGTAACCCACCATTGCTTCAGACGTAGAAATGTATACCTCACATAAGGTGGCGTGTTTCCCGAGGCACGCAGAATACGTAGGGAATTATGTTCCCATTGGTGAAACCATATCTTACAAGAACCATAGAGCCATGCTTCCCATCCTTTCTGCGAGTTAATCAAAAGTGGTCTAATGTTCACCATGAAAAACATACTGGAGAAAAACAAAAGGGGATTAGTCATGCCTACACCACCATCCATGATAGAGAGATAGGTGACATCCCGTTTTATCAGGTTTAACCTGCTCCCACATAATGCCTGAAAAAAAAGGCTAAGAATCGCCGTTTCCAATTGTTTTGGAATAGGAAAGATATAGCTAACATAGAGAAAGAGGGAAAGTAAATATGTCTTAATTAAATAGAATCTTTTCTTTTTCCTAATCTGACTCCTGTTCCATGAGGCTACCTTTATGCGACCTTGTTGTAATTTAGAAGTCCAATTATAAACGTCATCGGCTTGAGTACCAAAATAAATCCCTAAAATACGAACTGGGCCTTCTACAATTTGCAATGGTCCGATGTTCCTAATCGGTGCAATAGTAGACCCTAGCTGTATACCGACACTTTTCTCAAAATTCAGAGTTGCTCCTGAATATGTCCCAAATAAAGAACATTCCTGCAAGGAGGCTTTCACCGAATCCTCGTCTGTCACCAAGAAGCAGATATCATCTGCATATGCCATAGCTTTGTATGGTGCTGTTGTTACAGGACACGATACAGCATGTATCTGTGGGAGCATATTCACCCGGCGGAGCAGAAAGTCCAAAAACAGTACATATAGTATTGGACTCACGGGACACCCCTGTCGAACTCCTCGTCAGACAGGTATCAGAGGTCCCACCCAGCCGTTCACTACTGGCATGACTGTAGCCGTCCTATAAAAATTATGTAACCAGTGAATAATGATGGCTGGTACATTCAAAAAACTAAGTGCTTGCCATAAAAAATCATGATTCACTGAATCAAATGCTGCTCGTTGATCCACAGAAACCACAAATCCTGAAGTCGAAGCTGAGTACCCATGACAGAACAATTCATGGATCAGAATCAAATGATCCGAGATGTTCCTGTTGGGGAAAGAACAAGACTGAGCAGGATGCAGAACAGTTTCTGCAATACCTGTTAAAGGTTTTGCTATTATTTTCATCAATATTTTAAAGTCAGTGTTAAGCATACAAAGAGGGCGCCAATTCTCAAGAGAGTGGGCTTCCCCCTTTTGTTTATAGATATAAAGCAAAACACCAGTCGTACATTCTAAAGGGTCAGACTCACTGTTCAATAAAGAATTAAAGACAGAGGTAAGTTCAATAAGTAAGTGGTCACCCAGAACTTTATAAAGAGCTGTCGGAAGACCATCTGGGCCAGGAGTTTTACGTAATGGCAGTGAGGAAAGTGTCGTTAAGAACTCCAAAGATGTAATGGACTGTACGCCATCTCCACCGCTGTTGTAGAAGGAGTGGGATCTCTAAATTCTCATACAGGGCAGCAGGGTCAGGTAAGTCTATAGGAAGAGGGGAAAACAAAGCAGTCGTGTGGTTAGCAACTATCTGCTGAATCTCGGTTTGAGTAGAGCATATAGTCCCCGTGGAATCTGCAAGACTTAATATCGTCTTTTGAGCAGTCCGACGAGAGTTAGACTCAAAGGGACAAATGATCTCCTGTGGTCCAGTAACCTGAAATTTATGTTGGTGATACAGTTGCCGTGATTGTCGAGATTGGAAGTGCAACATAGCTGCTCGCATCAATTGAATTTGAGAGGAAAGGTCATGACCCGTGGTATATGACAAAGAAAGAAGCGATTGAAGATGCGCTCTTCTTTGTAAGTAGTCCAAATATTGACTCCTACTTTTCATACAACTATACTGTTTCAGGAATGATATCAACACATGTTTGGTATCAAACCACCACTGTATCAGGTCATCATAACAAGGAAACACAGATTTGCGTGCAAGGAAGGACGAAGAGATTAAACAAAAACACCTTATCCTGTAACAGGGAGGTGTTAAATTTCCTAACCCAGCCCTTTTGAAAAAGGATTTGCAGTACCAACACCAATAGAAAGTAAGCTATGATCTGAAAAGGCCACTGCCTGCACCATAGCCGAAACAATTGGTAAAGTACGGGACAAGAAAACAAGATCAATGCGTGTAGCCAATTTACCTTTATGAAACATAGGGGTATGTTGTTGCTGAAATGACAAATAAGCATCAACTAAATGGGCAGTATGTATCAGCTTGCTCAGTTCCTGTGAGTCACAGTACAGTTTTTTAGTAGTGGCAAAGGAACTTTTATCTTGAAGACTCAAGCCACAGTTGAAGTCACCAGAAAATAAAACTTGAAATGAAGTGTGCAAGTAAGGACGAATCTCAGTAAAAAGGGCTATGCGTGCTGATTTAAGTAGTGGCGCATAAATGTTGATAACTCAATAAGGGCAATTACCTATGGTGAAGTCCAAAGCCAGAGCCCTATCGGGTACCAAATCAAATAGCTTCAAAAGATGAAAGTCAGGCATATTTATCAAAATGCCAAGGCCTGAACAGGGGTCGTGACCTATGGACCAGAATGAGGGGCCTAAGAGCCAATCATTTTTTGCTTGTCTGATCTCTTGAGTCATATGGAGTCTGGTATCCTGCAACAAGAAAATACCCAATGGCAAAAGTCTTGAAAAAGAAAAAAACAACCGTCTCTTAAGAGCATGTTTCATACTATTAACGTTAATAGTGTGACAAGTGAACTGCGCCCTGGAGACAACAGGAAAATATAAAACATCACAGTTTCCACTTCCCAACAATATTCTTCCCTTTTAGCCTAACTCTAGCTTTACGTTTCTGTGATAGTCCAATGCCCACTGAAGGTCCAGTGTCAGCAGTACTATCAGGGAGGAAATACGCCACCGAGGATGAGTCAGACTCACCACCTGCGTCGTCCGAAGTCGGCTGAAGTAATTCAAAAGAATTTGACAGGGGTATGGGAGTAGGCGACAAGGATGTCATAGGAGGCGGCAAAGGCCGAGAAACAGTTCTCAGAGACCTACGGCGTGTACCTGCAGTAGGTTCACGGGGAGGTAGCATTTTACTAGGACCTGGGACAGAGTCCCCATCAGGAGCAACAGGTCTAACTTCCTCCATTCGGAGGGGTCCAGGTACCGATAAAGGTGGTACAATCTTGTCAGGTTGAGGAACAGTGTTCTGGGAGGTGCTAGCAGTAGGGCTGCTCCGTTGAGTCTCCGTAACAGAGGGTGCTTAGCCTACAGATGCACATAACTGTCTTTTGCTGTGTGATCACAAATCGTTGATCAGCCCCACCATCATGGTCTTCCTGAGCATGAGCAGCCCATCGACAATTCTGGAATACATGCCTAATTACGTCACATAGGTTACATTTACTAGCATTCCGACAGTGAACCCCACATGACCCATTTCACCACAGTTATTACATTTAATTTTATCACAGGCGCTGCTGAGATGTGAGGGATCCCCACATCTATAACAGGCCTTGGGTTGGCCAGGATAAAACAAAACTCCCCTGTCTCGTCCGAAAAAAAAGGAGTTAGGTAGGTGCACAGGACCTGAGTCATTTGTGTGTAACAGCACCCGAAACCTCCAACCCCCAGTCCAAATATTTTCAGTGTCCAGAATGGCTTCAGGCTGACCCTGTACCGTGCAGTGCTGTTTTAGCCAGTACATCACATCAGAGACATCAACACCTTCATTACGGAACATAACCGTAATAAATTTAAAGGCAGGCTTCGACAGGGGGATGGCCTGGAAGGGGGTCCATAAGGGGGTACTCTTCAAAGCATGGTATCTAGACCAAAATCGTTCAAGTCCATGAGACGTCTGAAAACTGACATCAAAGGAAGATTCTCCAGACACATGTATCAAGGCATATATCTCGTGAGCAAAAAATTTCAAAGAATCTTTTATCAGGGATCTAGCCACAAAGACACGATCCGGGGGGGTCAGAAAGTCCACCTCTATAAATAAGCCAGACAGCATTATGCCGCTTAGCAGCTACAACAGGTATCTTAAAGAGGGAAGAAAAGGAATGTGGAGTCTTACCCTGATCAGGGAGAGGTAGATCAGGGTCTGTAGCAGTAAAATCCATGGATTCCATCACAGGAGATGCCTTAGAGGGCGTATCCTGTAGGAGAGATAATACAGGGTTTCGGGTGAGTAACAATTCCCCTGGTAAACTCAAGGGGTCAGGAGATTCATTCAATTCCAGTCCCTTCGATTGTTCCTCCAGGAAGTCTTCAGGTTTAGGGGACTGAATAGGGGACAGACCAGAGATCTACTGTCCCTTCGTGGGTTCCTGTATCCAGCCTGCCCCTTGCAAGGCCTGCTCTATGGACCATATGGGTTTATGTTGGGGCAATATCTCCGAAAAAGACATCAGGCTGCCAGTTTCCAACATTGTTGGTGAGGAATCCTGTGATGCGATCCCCGAGCTGTGCACCCTCTGCTGCATGGGTGGCCGTGCAGCGGTGGTGAAAACAAAAGGCGATGACTCAATCCAGGGCAACAGCGGGTCAACAGAAGGCCCAAAAGTAGGATGAGATCCAGGAACTGCCAGGAGATGATCCCCCCGTGGCAGTCTTCTCAAAAGGCGTCGCATCATGTTGCGACATCAGCTCAGACAAGTCTGCTCCGTTGTCCACCAGGCACGTATCTCTCACAACCTCCACCAGTTCACCATGTATAGCGGGCTGCAGCACCTCTGATTCGCTGGACACAACAGCTGAGGCGTCTCTTCGATCTCCATCAGGGCCACTGCAACGAGCAGGGGGAAGAACAGTACAATCCATGGGCGCAGCTTCAGTCACAGTAAGTACACTTTCATACAGAATTCTGTCTGAAACGGTCTCTAGTAAATCAGAGACAGGAGCAGAGACCGAGTCCCCTGCCTCACCAGCCAGCTCTGCTGTGGTCACCAGAGCGTCCGCCATGTTGGACAGAGTATTCCCCTCTGTCAGAGATGGGGAATTTCCCTGGTGTCCTGGACAAATTTCCCTCATTCACTAAAAATACCATCAACAGCTTAATCTGGTTCAAGGTCAGTTGGCATTCATCTGTATCCCCCTCACCCGGGTCATGCCTGAAAATAGGCAGGATTTGTCTAGTTCACTTACCCGGTCAACAAAAACTAAATGAATAAATAAAATAAAATAAATAAATAAAGTTGAAAGTCTAAAGTTCAAACTGGCAAGGTCATGTATAAATGTGTTAACTAGAATTTCTGAGCTAGCAAGCTAGAGAGAATGGAGTAAAGAAGGATTCAGAAGCCAGCTAGTAGGGTCACATACAGTATCCAGCTATTGCTGTACAGACTGTGTGATAAGGAATTGAGGTTACGTTTAAGATAAGCTTGAATAATGGAGGGAAGTAAAATGGGGCATTAAGGTGGGATTGCACTGGGGAGTGGAAGGGCATGAATAAGGGTATGGGAGAGATCAGAATGGTGGATGGAATGGTGGGCACCATGGAGTGAGGAAGGCAGGCATAGGGAGGATTGTGGGGTGCAATGGTTGTGGGGCAGCTGTTTGGATGAATATACTATGGAAACAGGAGGGCTGTCCAATTTATTACAGGCTGAGAAGACTGGAAGAGGGGAGATATAGGGGCTCTGGAGGGAGCTGGAAGGGTGAGGAAGGGGGGCTGGGGCAGGAGGGACCCTGGAGAGGAGTAGATGGGAGAAGCATAGGAGGAACAGCAGGGCTAAATCCCATGAGGATATAGGGAGGTGGGTGGGGATGAGTAGAGAATAGGGCAGTAAGTGGACAGAAGGCTCAGGGCAGTGGGGAGGAGGAGATTGACACCACTGTGGGGGCAGCAAGTAATAGGTTTGCAGTGTGGGCATCGGAGGTGATAGTGGAGGTGTCAGAGATCATGGGGGAAGGGAAGGAGAAGGGTAGTGAAGGCCCAGGAGTCAGGAGTCAGGCTGGGAAAGGAATAAGGGGGGAGTGGAAGAGCAGGGTAGAGGCAGAGGGAGAGGTAGAGACAAGGGGGAAGGATGCAGGAGTCACAAATGGTGTTGACAGAGGTAATAAGGAGCTGGGCAGTGTGGTATTTCAGAAAGATGACAAATGCAGGCCAAGCTATAATAAAAAAGGTGTATGATATCATAATATTTTAAATTGTTTTATTATGTCACGGTATCAAGAAACTGCTGAAAAGCTTTCTAGAATGATTGGTTAGGTCATCACAATATCCCCACATTTTTATGACTTTAAACAATATAAACAGGACTAAAATGGGGGGTTGAGTTGCAAATGGTGCAGATAGAGGTAATAAGAGACAGGGCAGTGTAGACTCTGGAAATGTGGAGAGGGAACACAGGAGGAGGGGATATAGGACAAGAAGAAGGGGGGTACTACTGCTGGGGGATTCTATACTGAGAGGGGTCAGATGGGGCAGAAGGGAAGAAAGGCACAGTTGTATCTGGGTTGAGGCTATTCCAGGGTTGACCTCAGGCAGGGACGGGCAGGCACTTCTCAAGTGCACATGGAGGGGGATGGAGAAACCTCACATAGCGATGCATGTTGGTACAAACAACTTGGTGGTGGAGACAGTAGAGGTGGTAAAGGGGAGGTTTGAGGAGTTGGGTAGGCAGTGTGAGGAGGTGGGGGGTCTGTTGTGTTCTCTGATGTACTCTTGGTACCATGTGCGAGTACTGTGAGGAAAAAAAGGATAGAGGAGTTCAATGAGTTGCTGAGGGATTGGTGCCACACCAGGGAGTATGGATTAGTGTCAGACTGGAGCAGGACCTGGGGCAATAGTGACCTATATGCAGGGGACAGGTTACATTTGAGCAGGGAGGGGAAGGGAGTACTCAAATGAGGAATAGAGGGGTATATATCAACAAAGGTGGATTTAAACTAGGAGGGGGCGTGGTGAGGGGACTGCTGATAAGGAAAGGGTCCAGAAAGGGGAGCCTAGTGAGCTCACCCTTCCAGTTATGGGTAAAGGCAGTGGGGAAGCAGCACAGAGAAGGATAAAGGACGGGGAGAGAATAGGGGTAGGAAAGGGGAGGAGACAGGCTGGAGGTGGTCTCACTGAATTCAAGAAGTCTAAGGAACAGAATAGCGGAGTTACAGGCTAGCTTGGCGGTGGAGGGGGTGGACATTGCAGCCATCATGGAAACATGGGCCGCCCAGTACCAGGACTGGGACATGATGATCCCAGGGTTCAGGTTATTCAAAAAAGATAGAGCTAAGGGGGATGGGGGGGTGACAATCTATATAAAGGAGGGGATAAAGTGTGTTAGGGAGGAAGGGGAAGACAGAAGCACTATGGATGCAGTTCCAAGATGCAAAGATTAGGAAACTGAGGATAGGTGTGGTGTACAGGCCACTGGCTCAGGGGATTGACCTGGACAGGGAATTAGCTGAACAAATTAGGAGGGTCTGCAGGAAGGGGAACACAGTAGTGATGGGGGACTTCAACCTACTGGGGTAGAGTGGGGCACCCCATCCACCACGAGTTCAAGGGAGTGGGTCCTGCTAGAAGTATTTCAAGACAGGTTTCTGACACAGCTGGTCCAGGGGCCAACTCAGTTAAAAAGGATGCTGGATGTTATTCTGGATAATGGGGAATCTGTAAGGAATCTGGAAGTGGAGGAACCACTGGCTGGGAATGATCTCTCTTCAGGGTGGTTCATGTCCAACATGGGGAGGGAAAAAAGGGGCATGGGTACAAGGGTAGTTGAGTTTAGAAGGGTATTCTTTAAGAAGATGGGGAAATTTTGGACAGGCACCTGGCAGGAATGCAACCACAAATGGATGTAGAACAGAAATGGGACATCATAAAGGAAGGGCTGGCAGAGGCAACAGAGTCTTGCACTAGGAAGAAAAGCAAGAAAGGAAGGGAAAAGAAACCCAGTTGGTTGACACAGGAGGTTATGGAAGAGGTGAGGGCCAAGAGGGCAGCATTTCAAAAGTATAGGAAATTGGGGGAGGGGGGTGAAGATAAGGATATGTATATGGGGAAGTCCAGGGGGGTTACCAGACTTATCAGGGTGGCCAAGGTGTCCAGGGAGCTGAGACTGGTGCAGGGAATCAAAAGTGGAGACACAGACTTCTTCCACTATATCAGAGATAGAAGAAAGAGCAAGGATCAGCTGGTGAGGATTAAGAAGGATGGGGGTGGAGCAGACAGAGGCACTGAATGAATACTTCTGCTCCATAGTCATGCAGGAGAAGGGGGGCAGATACTTCTGGCGAATAGGGGTGGGAAGGGGGAAGGGGTTGACAGATGTAGGGATTACAGAGAGCAGGGTACAAGATGGGT
This sequence comes from Neoceratodus forsteri, assembly GCA_016271365.2. Lineage (NCBI taxonomy): Eukaryota > Metazoa > Chordata > Ceratodontiformes > Ceratodontidae > Neoceratodus > Neoceratodus forsteri. The sequence goes on along the minus strand of CM028130.1, from coordinate 94,715,669 downwards.
TGAGGGCATTAAGGGTGGATAAAGCACCTGGACCTGATGGCATTCACCCTAGGGTACTAAGGGAGTTGGCAGAGGTCCTGGCAGGGCCACTGGCTGACCTGTCCAGTACCTCCATGGACACTGGATGTGTACCACAGAACTGAAGAATGGCCAATGTGGTGCCCTTCCACAAAAGTGGCCCAAATGATGAAACAAGAAACTATAGGCAAGTGAGCTGCACTTTGTTAGTGGGAAAACTCATGGAGACCATACTAAATGAGAGGCTAGTGAACTTCTTGGAGAAAAATGGTCTCCAGGATGGTCAACAGCATGGATTTATAGTGGGAAGATCCTGCCAGACTAACCTTGTAGAGTTCTATGACTGGGTGAAGCTGGAACTGGATAAGGGCCATGGAGTGGATGTCCTGTATTTGGACTTCAGCAAGGCCTTTGATTCAGTGCCGCATGGGAGTTTGGGGGGGAAAATGGAATATGTGGGTGCAGGACCAAAAATGGTGAAATGGATCACAAACTGGTTAAAGGGAAGGCAGCAAAGGGTTGTGGTGGGTGGGAACCTCTCATCACCAAGAGCGGTGACGAGCGGAGTACCACAGGGATCGGTACTGGGACCAGTGCTGTTTGTGATTTTTATTGCAGATATCTCACACAGGATCCAGAGCAAGATCAGTCTGTTTGCAGATGATATCAAGATGGGAACTGTGGTTGATGACATGGAGGGGTGGAAGGGGTTGCAGGAGGACCTGACTAAACTGCAGAACTGGGCAAAAACATGGCAGTTGGGATTCAACCCCAAGGAGTGCAAGGTTTTGCACTTTGGAGCCAAGAACCAAGGCAGGGATTATCACTTGAATGTGGTACAGCTGGGGAGCTCACAGAGGAGGACATAGGAGTGATCATTACTGGGAGCATGAACAACTCTGCTCAGTGCAGGAAGGTGGCAGCTAAAGCCAACAAAATGCTGGGGTGTATTGCGAGAGGGATCTCAACCAGAAAGAGGGAGGTTATCCTGCCCCTGTATAGGTCATTGGTCAGGCCTCACCTGGAGTACTGCATGCAGTACTGGCTCCCATTCCGGAAGAAGGACATCAGATTGTTGGAGGGGGTGTAACGAACAGCCACACAGATGATCCAGGTATTGGAGAGCAAGCCCTACGAGGACAGGCTGGGAGAGCAGAACATGTATTCACTGGAGGAGAGGAGGGATGTGGGGGTATATGATCAAGACCAATACATATCTGAAGGGGATAAACAAGAACAACAGAGAAGGGACTTTTCAGATGAGAAGGGGGAGGGACACAAGAGGGCATGGACTGAAATTGGAGGGGGGAGATTCAAGAGGGAGATGAGGAGACATTTTTCCGTGGAAAAAATGGTAGACAAATGAAACACCCTACCAGATGAGATAGTGTCCTGTAAGATGATGGGCAGTTTCAAGAAGGGCTGCGACAGGGGAAGGGGAAGGGATACTCAGAAGGGAGGGCAGGGAAAGGCAGCTGTGAGATGAGGGGCTAGCTTCACACTTGAGCAGACTTGACAGACCATGAGGCCTGTTTCTGCTGGCAATTTGTATGTTCACAAGTAAGGGGAGGGAAGGAAGTGAAGGAAAAATGGCCCCATCCTGGCTTAGGGAGTAGATAACCTGGTATATTTGGGTTGGCTCCACCACCTCTGTCCACAGAACCCAACACATGGCATGATCAGGTTTACGTTCCCACCACTGCAAAACCCACCTAGAGGGGTAAACCATGCCATCACAGGTGCCATAGGATCTGAAGTAGGTGTTGGGGAAGGTACTGTGGAAGTCATAGGAGAATGAGGCTGGAGAATGTAGGGGCTTGTAATGTACATTAAAAAAAGAACCTCCCAAGTAGGAAATGTTCTTTCACCTATTCATAGCCTCTGTGTTTAAATTTGGTTTGTGGGCTTGACCTACCCATGTTGTTTTTAATATTATGCTATAGGTGCTTTATTTAAGATACATTTATAACATTTTATTTGTAGAAGCTGCCACCCTGAAGAAGCAACAGGAATGTTGTAGGGGTTTCTGAGTAATCAGTAGTATTTTCCAAATATGAAAAATGCACTATTCGTTATTCAGATACGCATAACAAATTGTGTCACTATACATGCCTATTTCTATTCATGAAATACTGTTTAAAAAAATAATAAAAACAAGCCTCCTCCCTCTTCCCCAGTCCAAATCCTTAAACTGAAGTCCCCCCACCATATGTTAGAAAGTCAGTCCCACTGTCCCCTCAAGCACCCACAATTTTATATTTAAGTAGTTACAACTCCCACTATGGGCAAATGGTACAACCCACCATCCTCCATGGATGTCTGCCATCTAAGTACTTCTTTGCAGTAAAAGAGAAATAGTTCCCTCATCCCAGCCTCACCCATGCAGCACCCATCAACCACCCTCCTCTACTACAACACTCAATTCTTGAATTACATAGAAGGCAACTGGCACAAACCCACTTCCTCCATGGCCAGCTGCCTTCTCAAGCATGAAAGTGCTCCTGTACATGTTCACTCTCTATAGTGAATCCAGCATATCATGTGATCAGCTGGTTTCAATGTACAGAGCAAGCAAGTGAGGGAGCGCTTTCATTCTGCAGAAGGCAGCTAGCCATGGAGAAGGGCAGTTTTGTTCTGATCAGCTTATTGTCATCTGGAGATGGCCCATCAGCCACTTAATTCAGGAATTGGGTACTGATAGTGGGAAGAGGATTGTTGGAGAGTGCTGCAAGGTTGGGGGAAATTACCTTTCTTTTAATGCAAATGAACGCTTCGATGGTGGACTGCTGTGGAGGTGTACGGGTTATGTTGGTCATCCACTGTGGGAGTTGTAACTACTTATATATAAAATTGTAGGTACTGGAGGAGGAGGGTGGAATCAGGATTCTCTCAGAAGGTGGGGGCCAAATGGGGGACTTGAATTTAAGGATTTGGGCTGGAGAGGAGAATGGGGGCTGTTCTTTTCCTTTGTATTTTTTTTTTGAAATCATATCTCTCAAATACGAATACGATACGAATATGAATGATGAATACCCAAATATTTGGGGGCTGTTGACAGGGAGAGCCTGACACTGGTGCCCAAATATAATATTCAGCCTGAATAGTCATAATAAGGTACTCATACAGCCTAGTGTGCTGCACTACACTGGGAGGGCCGGCTGGATATTTTCTCTTTAGTAAATTGTAACTTATACTGTAGCTTGGCTGATTTGAGTCCATTTATCCAACCATTTGGAGATACAGTTTCTATGAGTCATGTTGGGCTCAGATTCCTCACTTTCATTTTTTTATTGGTCAGAGGCTCATAAGGGATCTGCTGCAGTGCTACAGTATATCCATGATTGACTGGGAGGGGGACGATCCAAGGCTATCAATTGGGATTGGGAAGTCCTAGGTCACTGGGGGCTGTGTGTCGAAGGATTAAAACCTGTATACAGTACATATGCTAATTTTGATATTTTGCTTATCCCCCAGCTACACTGTTATAATCAATACTGCTAACCTCTCTTGTCATCCCTTGCTGGCCACTGTTGACCTTCTCTTCATGCTTTCCTGAGCTTGTCCTCAGGCTTTCTGTCTGGAGACCAGACACTCCAAAAGCAGCCCCCCTTATGACAGGGCCCTGGCAAGCCATTGCCACTCTTGAGAGTGACTACATATCTTAACAGACTCTTGTTCTAATCAGGAGACCTACATGAGCTAAGCTGTCTTTCAATAAACCACTTTTTAAATATATGTACTCCATATGGAATAGTATAAAAATATGCTATATCCAGTGGTACCCCTTCCTTGAAGGAAGATTTAAAAGGTCAGGTTAGTTGGGGTCCTAAGGTGGTCCAGAGCTGCTTAAAGAGATGAGAGACAGCACCTAGCTTTACCTTAAAAGTAAATAAATATTTTTTTGTAGACTTTGTTTATGTACCCTACAGCCCCGGGCATCCTTCTGGGGTACTCGCTCGGCAGAGGCCTCTACTCCGTGCTTGAACCACATGCTACCAGCTTCCTCCCCTGAACACCCAGGCAGGTCCAGACCCCAGGAGCAACCCCTGAGGTGGGCCCCCCTCTCTTGGCAGCCTTTCTGGAATTAGAGGGGCCTACCTGGGTGTTGGGTCGGCCATGGAGTCCCCTGGTGTGCTGGGACAGCGGTGGGCTGTGGGCCTGCCCCTGAAGTCCCCTTCATCTCCATGGTGCTGCAGAGGGATTTTTCCTATGGTGTTTTCCCCCTCAAAGTGCGGCATGCAATGACACCTGTGCATGGCTGCCTTGCTGGCATCTGCCGCACTCTGCCCCTTACGTTAGCCGGTGTACCTGCAGTGCCCCCTGATCACCATCAGAGGCTGCCAGGACACCACATGACCCTGGAACCCTCCCCAGGGAGAGAAGAGCTGTCCTCTGGACACTCCATTCTCTTCCTTCCTTGCTGACCCCTGGTAACCTGAGTCTGTCCCCAAACTTAGGCCGCCAGCGTGGCGAGAGGTGTGGCATCCAGTGCCACAACCCTCAGCACCTCCGGGCCAGCTAAGGTCAATGAATATTTATTTATAGTTCTCTTCCTTTTGAAAATAGCAGGGTAAGTGGGGAGAAAAGATCTGCAAGCAGTGGTTGAGGCACATTGAAACTCGGTAGACAGTGACTGGGTTACCTTGAAACTTGGGTTTTAAATTGTAACAGGTGGTATGGGGAAAATTAGGTCAAGAACTTAATCCCGGGGTGAGTAGATTCAGGACACCTGTGAATTAGGACTTCTCTGTGCCACATTGGCAGCAGTAATCACCTGCGGCTGTTGCCACGCTGTGCTAGGACGGCTGCCATTGCCGCAGAATTCAGAGGCTGGGTTGTTGGTGGCTGTGGTCCGATCGGCCCGTATTCTGCAGCCAAAGGACTGGTATCTCCATGGGCTCCCACAGGAGCTAATCAGCTGAAGGCCCCAGAAGGTGCAAAAACTGAACTCATCGGCTGGGCTATTTAAAACCAGCTGAGCACCAGAGAACACCTTCTTTCTGAACTTCTCCATGCCGCATTGACGGCAGGAATCACTGGCAGCTGTTGCCGCAGTGCTAGGAGGGCAGCCATTGCCGCCAAATTCAGAGGCCAGGTTGTTAGCAGCCATGGCCCGATCGGCTCACATTCCATGGCCGAAGGACTGGTCTCTCCATGGGCTGCCACAAGTGCCAATCAGCAGGAGGCCCTGAAAGGCATGAAAACTGACCTCCTTGGCTGGGCTATTTAAACCCATCCGAGCACTGATTTTCTCCCTCCCACCACCCGCACTTCTCCAGATTAAATGGCCTTGGTAGTCACTCTCAGCAGGTCTCTCCCGTCAGGAGTGAGCAGGAGCTGGAAGAAACAGGTCAGATGGAACTTTCAGACCAAATTTTTCTTCTGTGGTCATTCAGTTCTCTATCGGTGTGACTGTATAGCAACTTTGGGAGGTTGTTGGGATGTTTATTTGTCCTGCTAGAAAATAGTTTACAACCTTGTCCCCTGTCCACAGAGAGCTTTAATTGTGCTGCTGCTCTGCCCACTTCTTACCAGGTGTTAGCAGCATTGTTGTATCTGTCTATTGATTGGGACTCAAATTGTTCAATCAAATCATCTGTTACTTACTTCTCTCAGTCCCTTTACATCAGCTGCCTGTCCTATCAGATGGAAAATGTGTGTGGGTGTGTTTTAAGGGAGTGGTTATATTCTGTTTGTTCTGTGCACTGACCAATTGTTGATGAACACTCGGGTGGATAATAGCTGGCCTCCTGGTCTCACACCAGCCCATTATCCATGTGTCTACCCCCAAATAGACTCTTACCCTATCCTACTTACTTTAAATAGCCTCAGGAAAGGAGGGAATTGTTATGTGAATATTATATATCAAAGGTTGCAAAAATGCCACTCTTTCAGTTTCCCACTCCAGTCACTCCAGAAGGTATGGGTCTGTTTGAAGTTGTTGCTAGCAGGAAACATTGAAACAAACCTGGGTCCTCCTTACACTAATATCCCAAATGTAACTCCCTCCTTGCTCATCTGGGCCAATGCAAAAGGGCTGAAACTGATTCATGTGAATGTTAATAGCCTCAGACCCAAATTGCAAGAACTTGGGGCCTGAGTTGACCAGTACTCTCCTGATGTACTAGCCATCTCTGAAACTTGGCTTAAACCTAGCATCATAATGCATGAGATAGAGATCCCTGGATTCAAAACCTTTAGACAGGACAGAATTGGGAAAAGGGGTAGAGGGATCATCATATGCATTAAGGCATCACTAACAGCGTCTATAGCAGTGACCTCTGTCCTTACTGATTTGGGTTGAGAAGCACTATTTGTTAAGCTCCTGTAGGTGATATTAAGCCCTTATTAATAGACTGTGTATATAACTCTCCCAAGTCTGCAGTGGATGCACTAAAGGCCCTTACCAAACTTATCCCTGACCTGCCTTCCTGTGAGAAAATAATCCTGGGTGACTTTAATCTTAACTGGGGCAGCTTGACTAAATGTGACATAAAGTCCAATCTGCAAGAGGTTGACCTGACCCAGCTTATCCAGGAACCTACCAGACTGAATTTGAAATCTGGTAACCACACCACTCTAGATTGGATCCTGGTTTCCAACCCCCAGTAGATTCAAATTGGCTGGCAGTTTTGCTGACTCCTTAAGTGATCACGCCCCAATCTTTGGAATATGGAAAAATGTTGATCCCACCCAACCCCCCAGAACCTTTTTGGTGCATGACTACTCCAAATTTGATGCAAGCTCCTTCCTTGGTACCCTATTGGCAGTGGACTGGGCTCAGTTCAAACTAGCCCCAGTCTAGACATAGCCATGGATTTTTTTCACGAAGAATTTCCTTTCTGCTGCTAATAAGCACACTCCCTTAAGCAAATAGGGGTCAAAGGGAAACAGTCTAGGTGGCTGACACCTGACCTAAAAAAGTTAATGAGGGAAAGGGACAGGGACTGGGGCAAGTACAAATCCACTAAACTGTCCAATGATTGGGTCCTGTACCGAATGCTCAGGAATAAATGCAAAAGAGATTTAAAGCAGGCCAAGCGGCAGTACCTCAAGAATTTGCAAACAAAAAATCTCTCTGACTCTAGAAAGTTCTGGTCCCATATTAATGGACTCCTAAAGGAAATGTCTGACATTGTTGCGGGTGGTGTATGCCACACAAATCCACAAGACGCTGCAAATGCCTTCAGTGCATTTCTCACTGACCTCGACAAATATAAGGGTCACCCCAGCAGCTCTAGCCTAATATTCCATGATTACAGTGGATCCTCCCCCATCACCTAACTTCCACCCTAAGTTGGTATCTAGACCTGAGGTTCTAAAACTGCTCAAAAACATTAAGGTCACTGGTTCAGCAGGTTGCGACAAGCTTGAACCCAGATTACTCAGATTAGCAGCCCAAGAAATTGCCACACCAATCACGTGGTTATTCAATAGGTCGTTGATGGAAGGCAAAGTTCCCACAGCCTGGAAAACTGCTCTGGTTGCTCCTCTCCCCAAAGAGGGGCCAAGTGAGCTAGTCGAGAATTACAGACCTATTTCCATACTCTGCACACAAAGCAGATTGCTAGAGAAAATTGTGTACCAAGTCCAAGAATATGTTGAACAACATAGCCTCCTCACTCCCCGGCAACACGGGTTTAGAAAGCTACATGGTACTGATACTACCTTGGTTAGTCTTACGTCAGACATCTTTGAAGCTCAAGCTAATGGCCAACTAACTGGTGCGATCTTTATAGACTTCACCAAGGCCTTTGATCTGGTGGCCCACCAACTGCTTATCTTGCAGCTCAGATCCCTTGGACTGGATAACCACTCGGTGCAGTGGTTTACAGATTACCTTCATGGTAGATCTCAAATAGTCAGATGGCTGGGGGTGAAGTCTGACAAATGCTCCATTTCTGATGGGGTCCCGCAAGGTTCAATATTGGGGCCCTTCTTGTTCTTCTTATTCATCAACAACTTGCCCAAGCACTGTGGAGGTGCCAAGGTGACACTTTATGCTGATGATGCTGTGCTGTACAGATCATCTTAGGATGCAGCACAGCTAAATCAGCTCCTCAGCCAGGACATCTCCGTATTGGAAAACTGTTTTTTGACTAATTGGCTAGTCCTCAATGGGAAAAAAACTAAAGCTATCCTATTTGGACCCAAAACGGCTAAGCCCTGATAGGTCATGCTTATTGTTCCCCTACCTGTCCAGTGGCTCTAAGACAGAGGTTGTTGATTGCATTAAATATCTGGGCATGTATATTGATCAGGATTCTTCCTTCAAGGGTCATGTTGACCAACTAACCAAGACGCTGAACCAGAAGCTTGGTCTCCTGTATCGTCTGAGCCCATTCCTCACTCAGGCATCTAAGTCAAGGTTATCCACTGGCATGATCTTGCCCACATTGTTCTATGGGGCCCTGGTGCTACACTCACTGTGAAACATGGAGATGCAAAAGCTGAAAATATTGTATCACAGAGTTGGGCATTATGACCTGGGTGCACTATCCCTAGAACACCACTTCAAAGTATTGCACTCACTAAACTGGCCTTCCCTTGAGGGCAGATTAATGTAATCATCCCTATGTCTGGCCTTCAAGCTTCAACAAGCAAATGCCCCCCCCTAGTCTGAGTTGCACCTTAGCACTTAAACAGACAGGAAGAACTCTAAGGTCCTCCGATCGGCAGGTCCTCCATGTTCCCAGAGTTCAGATATCTCACGGTCTCCGATCATTTGCAGCTTACATGCTGTCCCTCTGGAATGACCTTCCTAATAATCTCCAGGAGTGCAGTTCCCTTGGAGGCTTTAAAAAGGCCTCCAGACCTACCTATTGGGGCTAAGCCTCTGTGAATGCTACTGCTGAGCATCACAACACCCCACAGGACTACCTCTGTAGCTACTGTAGGCCGCCTGGCATGGCACTGCTCCCATACTGAGACCCTTACCATTTTTGATGAGCTATGTGTAGCTGTTTTTTGTGAAACTGCTTTACTCCTCAGGATAATCTTCAATTGTGCCTAACCTGCCTGTGAATCACATTCCATGCTCTCATTGTAATGTCTGTATTATTCCATTTGCTTTGAGTTGTTCCTGCTGTTTATTCTCCTTTTGTTTGTAATTAATCCCGGGTTGCCCCTGAAAAAGGGACTGTAATGGTCTCAGTGGGCCTACCCAGTTACCAAAATTAAATAAATAAATAATGGGGGGGGGCCTGAAAGAGGATTAGTGGCTTCTAAAAATTAATTACTACAGGGTGTTTCGCTAGCAGCAGCAAAGGGATGTAACACACACACACACACACACACACACACACATAACCCCTAGGAGGTGCTATTCCCAAGGTTACGACCCCTGCCTTTATCTCTAACCACAGGTTGAGGGGTCTGGATTCAATACTAAGGTGCCTCCACCCTGAGTAACAATAGTGGGGGTATCTATCTAGCCTGCTGTAGTCCTCTGGGAAGCTATAACCACCAGCAAACTCACCTTTGGCAACAGTTAACACACAGTCATCAATTAGCATTAATAACATGCACACACCCTTCACACTTACCACCAGGGCCTGGCCTTCAGCAAATTTACTGTAACCCCCTTTAAAGGCAAGGTTAGCAAAACAGGTATACACATTCAATACTATAACCCAATTAATAATATACTCATAAGTAAAATGTGAAACAACATTCAGATTTATTAAGGGGGTTGTGAACAAGGAAGGGGTGTGAATTTAGATGAATGATTACTGTAATTACTAGATTCAGGGAAATCTGCATGCACTTTTAGTCCCAAATGATCAGTTCTACAACACTGGGTATCCAGGATGTTATACTGGCTAGCCAGACGCGTTGCCCAGGTGTTGCCAGCATTGCAGCTGTTGTTGGGGCCCTTGAAGGAAAGAGAAGGCAGTTAGCATGCACAAACAGAGCTTGGATCATTTGTAATCCTGGCTAGTTGGCTCAATCTCTTGTAACCCAGAAAATTGCTGAAGCACAAACAATTAAATGAAATGTTACAGGGAGCTACCCTGGATTTACTCATGCTACCAGTTGGCTGTGACGATGTCTGGTGATATGAAGACCTCTTGTAGATCACAGCAGAGTATGGGGAAGAAGGGCCATCAAGACACACCTCCACTTCACAGTCTTTCCCTCCAGGTGGCCACAACCTGCGAGTTCTCTCTGCGTAGGGGCTGAATTCCTGAAGTTGGTATCTCGCCAAAGAACAGTCTCTGGTGCAGAAAAGGTGGGCTTGTGCTGAGATTGGCATAGGCCCAATGCTGAGTAGCAATTCTGGCAAAGTTCAGTTTGTCTGCTGGTGAGGTCCTCCAACTGGCAACACAATTCAGTCACTGGCAAAACAATCTACAACCCACGATAAACATTCAGCAATTTAACAGGTGCAACATTAATGTTTCCAGCTCTCAACTCAGTATTCAGGCCAGTTGCTATTACAGTAGTTTCACTAAGCAAACCTCTTAATTCATCAAAGCAGTCTCTCACACTCTCTTGCCTGGGTCAATTGCTACGCAGGAGCTTCTTGTTGGTCCAAAATCCCAATGTTGAACTTTCAAATATCTTGGAGCTTTCTGCTGCAAGTAAAAATTATTTTTTGGATTATTCCGATTACTGTAATCAGGCAGTCCAAAGCAGAAGAACAATTACAGCAGGAAGGCAAGTCAGGCCTTTTCTCCACTGATTCTACTAGTCTCCTTACTGGAGCATCTCCTCGATAGCTCGAGCAGCTCACTCTTCAAGCTCTAACTCCAAATGGCTCACTGTTTGGTAACAGCGTTGGGCTTTCCCTTTGTATCCCAAGCTTTAGTTGGCTGGGAGGAGCTGTCAGTCACAGTCTGGATGCTCTTATCAGTGTAGTTTATGCACCAACCTGAAAAAACTACAAGAACTACAGTTTTTCCTTCCCACGAGGCACTGGGGCTAAGGAGCCTTTGAGGTCCCCTGCATCCTGTTTGTTCAAATGCTAGAAGTCCCACACCAAACATGGTGGCTCCCATTCGGATAAACAAAGCTGCAAGAAGGCAGGTTAAACAAAGCACTCTAGTTTAAATACAATAGCAAGCTAGAAGCAAATAAAACCAATACTAGTTAGAGCTCCCTCTGCTTTACTATCAACAGCAAAGTTGATCAAATTAAAGCAGTGTCTGGCTGGTCGCAAGCCTTGATGCACTCCCATGCAGCCCAGACCATTTGCTATACACATACTGGCTATAGTCTTAAAGGGACAAGTGCGGAGGCACATCATGACACTCTCACAGGAATCAACAGGATTAACAAACAAGTATGGATTTACTATTTATGCAGGGCGCTTGCCTGGCAGTGGGCATTACTGGAGCCCAGGAAGACATTTAAGGTAAGCCCCCTAATTGGGGGTTGGGGGCTACATCTCTTCCCTTCCTGAAATGCTTGGTGTCTGTGCCAAGACTATAATAAACTAGGATTTATCATGCTTTAACTTTAATGGCACCTTTAAACACCTTTTGTAATTTAGCCACTTAGCATTGTGTTATGACATCTTACATGTAGCTTTCACACTGTTAGATTGGTTAACCATAGAGACATTTGACCTTTGCATTTACTCATTGATATTTGACCTTGATTTTACCATATTTTAGACTTCTGCATCCTCATATCGACATCTTAGCTTCTATTATTATACTGTCTTACATAGTCATGTGCATTACACTTGTCTTTCTCACTTGTAGTACACCCTCAAACCCACATGACTGATAACCTGTTCCACAGCAGCTGCTGTGACTCAAACAAATGGGCTGGTGCTGCGTGAAAGGCTGCAAACCCCATAAATGAAAGAATTCCAAACACACAGCACTCTGTAGGCAAATAACTAGTCGCAAAACAAAGTCACAGCGAAATGAAATTTATTCACACAACCTGGGCTCTTGACCCAAACCCCAACGATTTGGCACAAGCCTTTGTTAGATCGCTGTGTGTGTGGAATTCAATGGCTGATAACCAGACCATGTCAACTGACTTTGGGGTTTTGGTAAACTGACCAAGGATATATCAATTAAAGAGTTTTATCACTAGTTTAGAAGCTGCAGTGTATCCTATCTTAGGAAGGAAATTAGCTGTGATGTATGCCCCGTAATGGACCACATTCATGGGAAGGTCTACAGGTATTCCTGGAGTATCATATGTGAGACGTACTACTGGTTTGACATCTCTTCCAGATCTTCTAGATGGAAGGGGCACAGCACAGTCTTTTTGACATCTATATCTGGTTCATCTACTTCTGACTTATTGTCCAGCAACGAATCAGCTTCTGCATTAAGAGGCACTTTTGCACAGTCTGTTTGTTCAGAGTTTAAAGGAGCACTGGCCTCTACAGTGGGGCTCACATTTACTTGCTCTGTAGACTTGGGTTCATCATTAGGGGGAACTCCATAGAATTTAAATAATGTAACTCATTGCTGATACTTTCAGAATTAGCAATTGAATCAGCATCATTGTCCAACATGCTATTAGGTTCACTAGGCCAAGTGATCCAGCTTCACATGATGATTCACTAGTGAGGTTTTCACGTTCTTGGTCAGGACTGGTAATTTCAATTTCAGACAGTTCCACAATCAGTAAAGAGTCAGCTACTTCTGAAGTCACACTTTGTACTTCATTATTAGGTGGCACTGGAGTGGTCGAGAGTGCAAGATTATCTGATACTTCATGATTATCAGCACTATCTCTCATATTACACAGAGGGTTATTTTGGAACAGTTGAGCTAGTTCGAAAGAAGAGCAATACATAAATTCCATACTCAGTGTCATCAGACTCTAAATGATTGTCATCATTAGTTGTAGCAAGACATGATGGAGGCTCTGATTGAGGAACAGCAGGAGGCTGATTCAATTGTCTCTTTTGAGCAGCAGATCGGGTAATGGGCCAAGTGGTAAAATCGATTTGAGGTGCAGAGTTTATAATAATTTGTCATGGGTAAAAGGTGATTTTGTTGTATTGTTTTTACAGATTTTAGATAATTTTCTGGAAGCACATTGTAGACTGGCAGGTCATTTAGCTTGCTGATAACAATGTACGGGGTGTGACTCCACTGGTCAGCTGTTTTGTGTTTTCCTTGCAAACCCACATTTCTCATTAATACATGGTCTCTGGGTTCTAACTCTGGAGCTTTAACATGTTAGTCATGTCTCTGTATGTTGGCCAAGTTTTTCTTAGCAGCCATTTTGTGCGCTAGTTGACAGGCATGATTGAGCTGGGCTTGCAGCTTTTATACATACTCTAAATAGTTACCGTATCTGCCTGAACTCCATCTGGTTACACTTCAAATCAAATATCTACATGCAAACATGCTTTTCAACCAAACATCAGTTTATATGATGAAAATCCGGTTGCATCATTGTGAGTAGTTATAAGCATGCACTAAAGTACTTACTTGTTGGCTCCATCTTGGCTTGTCCTTGGGGTGAAGTGTGCCCAAAATGTCCAACAATGTTCTATTAAATCTTTCAGGCTTTGGATCTCCTTGTGAGTGATATGGAGTGGTCCTTGACTTTCTTACACTCCAGAGTGAGAGCATTTGCTTGATTAAATGGCTTTTAAAGACCCTTCCCCTGATTGGAATGGAACCGCTGTGGGGCACCATAGTGGGAGAAAAAGTTTTCATCAAGCACTTTAGCTACAGTGGCTACTTTCAGTCCTTGGTTGGATAAACCTGTGTGTAGTGAGTGAAGTCTGTCATGGCAAGCACATTGGTAATGTTTTTGGAATCTGGCTCTAAACTTAAAAAGTCAATACATACAAGCTCCATGGGTGCACTAGTGGTGATGTTAACCAAGGGTGCTGCTCTAGTGGCTAGGCCTTTCTTTGGAGGCATCTGCTACAAATTTTATGTATTGGTCAATGTCTATACCCATCTTGGGCCAGTAGAAATGAGTATGAGCTAAGTCCTGGGCTCTCTCACAACCCTAATGTCCCATCTGGTCGTGGAGAACTTTTACAACCACATTTTTTAAAATTTGATGGTAACACCAGTTGTTTTCTTATGACTAAACCTTGGCTTTCTGTTACTTCTTGGTATTATAGTGTCTCTTAAAGCTTGTGTTTGGGACCCTGTCTAAACAGTAAGGTAGTTTGCTGATCACTGGATCGTAACTTGGAGACATCTTCCCCTTTGTGCAGAACATCTAAGACTGGTTTAATCATAGGATACTGAAAGTGTTCCTTTTGGATTTCAGCTGGGGTGAGCTGCAGTAAGATACTTAGGTTTAGTGCTGTGAAATTACAGTAGGCTACAGGCACACAGGTTTCTGGAGGTCCCAGGCAATCAACTAGGCAATCTACAGTTTCCGTGGATGGTTGTTCATCTTTGTCAAACTTGTGGCACAGGGCCTTTACAGATTGTTCTGACATTCTCACCCACACAGAATTTGCAGTAGGCCTTCTAAACAGAGCATCAGCATCAACGTGATTGAGGCCTGGATGGTACGCCACCAAACAATCGTACGTTGAAAGCACTGATAACCAATGGTATCCAGCTGCATCTAATTTAGCTGAAGTTTGAACATACGTGAGAGGGTTATTGTCAGTCTTTACCAGAATTTTAGCACAGTAGAGGTATTCTTAAAATTGGTCTACTATCACCCTCTTTAATGTGAGAAATTCAAATTTATGTACAGGATAGTTTTTCTCAGATGGTGTCAAGCCTCTACTGGCAAACACCACTGGGCATAGTCCTTACTCATAGTCCTGATAAAGTACAGCTCCAAGTCCACTCATGATGGCATCTGTGTGTAATACATATGGTTTAGTTGGATCTGCATACATGAGAATGGGAGCATGCATGAACTAGTAAATGATGTCATAGAATGCTGTGTCACACTCAGGGGTCCATCTGGTTCTGAATGGTTCATTAGGCTTGAAGTAGACTTTATCACCTTCTTTTACATCACTTCTTCTGTACTTCTGATTGGTAGGTAAGATGTTTAGGTCTAGCGTTGTGAAATTACAGTAGGCTATAGGCACACAGTTTTCTGAAGGTCCCAGGCAATCAACAAGGCAATCTACAGTTTCAATGAACGGTTGTTCATCTTTACCAAACTTGTGGCACAGGGCCTTTACAGATTATTCTGACATTCTCACCCACACAGAATTTGCAGTAGGCCTTCTAGACAGAGCATCAGCATCAATATGATTGAAACATAGAAACATAGACTTTGACGGCAGATCAGGACCACTAGGCCCACCTAGTCTACCCATTTCCTTACCTACAGGATAAGCTGCAGATCCTAGTTAACCAACAACCTATTTCTTCCTATCCCCCTCAAAAATTGCCATGTCTGTCCCATGCATTCATGAATTCTCCCACAGTTTTAGACCCCACAACCTCCTCAGGAAGACTGTTTCATGCAACCACCACCATCTCTGTGAAAAAATACTTCCTCATATTGTCCTTGAACTGCCCCCCTCTATATTCAAATTGTATCCCCTTGTTCTTACACATCTCTTTTTCTGAAAGATGCTACCCTCTTGGACTTTGTTGATTCCACTGAGGTACTTAAAAGTTTCTATCATGTCCCCACCATCCCTCCTTTCCTCAAGGGTATCATTATTAAGCTCCTTTAGTCTCTCCTCTTATGGCTGGATGGTTGAGGCCTGGACGGTACTCCACCAAACAATCATACGTTGAAAGCACTGATAACCAATGGTGTCCAGTTGTATCTAATTTAGCTGAAGTTTGTACTTACGGAGAGGGTTATTGTCGGTCTTTACCAGAATTTTACCATCATAGAGGTATTTCATGAAATTGGTCTACTATCACCCACAATAATGTGAGAAATTCAAGTAGACATTATCACCTTCTTTTATAGCACTTCTTCTATACTTCTGATTGGTAGGTGAATACCCTTGGGTTAGACTTAGCAGAGGACAAATTACTTTGGTTAAATCTTTTACAAAGCACTGATAGTATCCACAGAAATCTAGAAATCTTTGCAGTTTTTTAAGGTTGTTAGGGCTTGGCAGGTAGTTAAAGCTTCCACTTTGCTCGGGTTGATGTGAATGTGTATAGAAGGTACAATGTGGCCCATATATGCTACAGATTTCTAAAAAAACTGGCACTTGTCAATGGACAAGTTTAATCAGAATTCTTCTAACTGGTCCAGAACCTTGAACAGATGGGCCTCATGTTCGAGCATTTTTCCAAACAGAATGACATCATCCAAATAAACTAAGCTTGTGCAAGAATTCATAGAAGCCCATGGACAGATAAACGCAGTTTTTTCTCTATGTTCTGGTGCCATCGGGATTTGTTAATACCCACTTCTGAGATCTAAAATGGAGAACCACTGGCTTCCTGTAAGACAATCAAAGGCATCCTGGATGTAAGGCATTGCATATTCGTCTGGTATAGTCCTTTGGTTAAGGGTCCTGCAATCCGTGCACATTCTAACTGAGCCATTTTTCTTTCAGACAGTAACAATGGGTGATGCATAAGGGCTGTGGGACTCCTGGATGACCCCAGCTGATAGCATCTCTTGGAGGTGGAACTGAACATCATCCATGTCCGCAGGTGCCAATCTTCATGACCTTTCTCAAAATGGCCTTTCGTCAAGGAGTCTGATATGGTACTCGGTGCCTATGACATATCTGACATCCCATTCCTTTAATGAAAATACTTTACTTTGCTGTGCTAGGTTGTGGCTGATTCTGTCCTTCCACTTAATGGGAATAGGGGACTCTCCAAAGTCAAACATGTCTGGGGACACTTCATTGTCTTCCTCTCTGCAGTAGTGGGTTGGCAGCACTGTAGTATCTGCTCAGTATACTGTGGCCAGGATACAGCCCCAGGGAACTTCAATATCTTTTTCTGTCACATTGCAGATTTGCACTACTACTCTCTTAGCATATGCATGTGCTCTAACAGGTAACACACTATGTTTGACAAAAAGTCTTTGAGGCAGCCTTCCCTTTTCCTGTACAATCAAAATAAGAATCTTATTTGTTATGCCTTTCGGGATACAGTCCTCCTCATTGACATGATACTGTGCATTAGGTGGCAAGATGAGAGGTAAAGGGGGCCTTTTTCCTGACATACCACCCTGGTAAATCCATATCATTCTGTTGGCTAGGCAGGTGTCTCTCATAAACTTTTTATACCAGTGCATGAATAGGTAAAGCCCATCTGGTTTTATGAGGTTGCTTCTCTTGACACATCTGGGCTAGGTGGCCAAACGTGTGCCTTAGTGCCGATCAACAGGGGAATCCCATCATATAGTCATGTCACGGGGCAAACCAAAGCCGATGTTTCCATGGGTTCATCCACACCAGCCATGGTAGAAGCAAAATATAGTCATATTCATAAGAAACCAAGGTAAGGGTAGGATTTTATGACTCAAACCCCATACATGCAGTCCATCTAGGGGTTGGAGGCAGCAGTCTTACAGACGCTGCTCATACCAATCTTTAAATATTACAGTGACCAGAGATCCACTGTCCAATACAGCTCGGGTCAGAATACCATCAATGTGTACCATGGTCTCCATGGAAGGACCTACCATCTTGGACCAGTCTGGAGAGCATTTGCAGGAGCTGGGACAGTTGACCTAGCCACAAAGAAATTGGATTTGGGATTGCCTGAACCTCTGTCACAGTCATTCCTGCACCCCTCTGAAGTTACTTTGCTCTTCCGAGCTCATCCTGTAGTTTGTCGATCACTTTTTCTGGATCCCTTTGAGACCAGCAGTCTTTTTTCATATGTCCATCCTTCCCACAGTTGTTACAAAATATACTTCCTTTGGTCTGCTTTGGCTGCAATATTGCATTAGAGGCTGGCCTCCATTCATGGCTAGAGGGTGGGGAGGAGTACATATTTGGCACTGGAGATGGACCACTAACAGTAGAGGGTCTGGGTTCAGCCTATCTTTCTCTTGGCCATGTCAGAGGCTGAAAACTACATCCCATCAACTCCATCATGGCAAACAACTCACTTAGTTCAGTCCTTATGCTGCCATCTACAGAGGGCACCTGAGCATGCACTCCCACTCCCATAGCAGATGCATTTCTAGGGGGGTTGTAGTCTTTATCAGAGATGGCCCTAGTGGTTGTGCCAGTCTTTAATTCTCTGATTTCATTTAGTATCTCTGTCCATGGGGGAGCATCCCATACAGTCACTTATGCTCATCTAGCACTTTATTTGGCCCTCGAACTTCACCTGCCTGTCCACCGTCGGTATCCTGGCTGGCATTGGCAGATACATGAGGGGGACCCCAGGGTGGCCTCCTTTGTTTAATCTCCTGGACTTCTCTCATCAACCCTTCACAGCATGGAGTCAAATCCAGCCAGTCTGCCAGATGTAACATAAGCAACAATATTTTATTTATTTATTACAGAGTATCTAAATTGCAAACCTCTGAGACAGAGACTCATTCACAAAGTTTCCATGTCATGGAGAGACAAGAGTACAATAAACATACAAACAAGAATACAATAATATACAATTAGCAGTATGGTAGGCTAAAATAAATAGATTAAAGAACTCATTACACAGTTAAGAAGGTCAAGCAATCTGAACCCCGGCTGTAAATACAATGTTGAGTAACAGTGGAACAGCAGGTCATGCAGGATGAAGGTCCCTTGCCTGAGAGCGTTGGGGGGGGGCAGGAAGGAAGGAGGGGGAGATGGGGTCCATAGTCATGGTTGTAGCTAGTTGAGGTTAGTTTTTGGCATGTGCATGCGTGAGAAATTGAGGGGGATGGGGGGGTGGCATGACAGGGTCCCTTTTCGAGGCTGAAGTTAGTTGAGGTTAGTTAGTGGCAATTGCAGGTGCGTGAAATGAGGATATGATCCCTAAGGAGGATTTTGAAACTCCCAAGTTTATGCGTTATAGCAATGTGATGGGAAAGAGAGTTTAGCTAGGTGGGGGCACGGTAGTAGAAAGAGTGTTGACCTAGAGCAGTCCTGAAACCTGGTACTTGGAGGGAAGGGTTTGGTGGAGCTGTGGGTAGCTACCGTTACTGGGGAAGAGTGAAGGAGGGAGGAGACACCTGCCAGGGCAGGGCCATTGAGAATTTTCCTGGCAAACAGGCAGCTCTGATACTTAAGCCTTTCATCAAAGTTGAGTAAATTAACTATATTGTAGAGAGTGCAGGTATGAGTGAGTCTGTTACAACCGGAGATTAGGTGACATGCTTTGTTTAGGGTTACCCTAATTCTATGCAGGGAGGTGACATCATGAGACCCATTGACCAGTATACCATAGTCTACAAGGGACAATACTGATGAGGAAACAGCCATTTGAAGGGCCTCAAGGGGAAGAAAGTGGCGATGGTGGTAGAGTTGGCTGAGTCTAGCACTGATAGCTGTTCTAAGACGGTGAATGTGTGCTTGGAAAGTAAGACCTGGGTCAAGAGTGATCCCGAGGTATTTAAAGTTCAGGCTTGTTCAAGAGATTGAAGATGCTAAGTGAGTATGAGGAGGGGGGGGATTTTTGGATTTGTTTTGGTTGTGGGAGAAAAGTATGACCTTGTTTTTTTTTTCTGTTTAGTACCAGCCTATGATCAGAGAACCAGGCCTCCACTTTACTGAATGAGTCTTGTATGGATTGTTGTAGGGAAGTCGGGTTGGGGTGAGCAGCGAAGAGGACTGCATCATTTGCGTACATAAGAATCTTCCCTGGGCTGGCTTTGGGAAGTTTATTTACAAATAGACTGAATAAGGTGAGCCCCTAATATAGAGCCCTGTGGTACCCCAGAGTGGACCGGGAGGCATTTGGAGAGGGTCCCATTTATTTGTACATGTTGAAACCTGAATGAGAAGTAGTCCTCAAACCAGGCAGTGGCTTCATTGGAAAGGCCGAGTTGGGAAAGGGTGGATAGCAAGAGGGGGTGATTAACAGTGTCGAAGGCTTTTGACTGATCAATGAAGATCTCTCCAGCAAGGTGTCCTTAATCCAGGGCAGAGTGGATAGTTTGTGAATTCTAACAGGGCAGTGGTGGTGCTATGACCCCTCCTGAACCCATGTTGTTCATCACATAGAAGGTTGTACTTAATGAGGTAGTCAGAGAGCTGATCAGAGGCTATTTTTTTTACAATGCTTTAGAGAGTTGGGGAGGATAGAGATAGGGCAGTAGTTCCCAATAGAGGTACAGTCACCACTTTTATGAATAGGGGGTGATAGTAGCCATTTCCCATACTGAGGGGAACTTACTGAGACAGAGGGAGTGGTTTAGGATACAGGTGGAGGGAGAGGAACTCATCAATGACTAGGTGGAGTAGTCGGAGATCTAGAGAGTCACTACGTGACAGGTGCCACTAAGGGTTTTGAGAAGGTAAGGTTTTGCTTCATGGGCAGATATGGCACAGAAGTAGAATGGTGGATGAGAAAGGGAGGAAGGGGGGGTGCAGGGGGATCAAAGAAATTCTGTGGGAGGACTGTGCTAAAGTCCGAGAAGGAAGCATTTAGGGAATTGGTGATATGTTCTGGATCTGTAGAAATGGAGCCAGTGATGTTGAGCTGAGTTGGGGGAGATGAGAAGGGCTTGCCATTTAATTCTTTTAGGTTGTCCCAGAATCTTCTCCCACTTCCCAAGGCAGAGGTAAGGGACGCTCTATAGTACTCGACTTTGACCTTGCGGATAACCCAGGTACACTTGCTGTGTGCTGCCCAATAGCATTGTTTGTCAGAGGGCAAGCCACAGTCTAGTGCCTTGTACCACAGCTGGTGCCGGTGGTGCATCTGGTCAAGTAGCATTTGTCTGATCCAGGGGGTATCAGTCCATTTGATTGTTCACTTGGTTAGTGGGGCAAACCTATCACAAGCCAGGTTGAAAGACTTAATGAAGTAGTCAAGTGCAGAGTCAATATTGAAGGCATGGTACTTAGAGGTCCAGTCACAGTGGGTGAGTTAATCCTTTAGGGACCCAGTTTACTGGCCTTGAGCCGACGCAGTAAGGCTGTGATGGGAGCCAGTTTCTTCTATTTGCATGACCAATACTTCAGAATATGGAACAGACTTAAGTATCTGGTCCAGCCTAATTCAATCTAGCTCTCCTGGAGTCACACTGCCTTTCCTAAAACATTTATTTAAGGAAGGTCGTGTCAGACAAATCTAATAGATTTCTTTGACTGGGTGACCAAAGTAGTAGACCAGGGAGGGGCTGTGGACTTGGTATACCTAGACTTTAGCAAGGTATCTGACACAGTCCCACACAAAAAATTAATATACAAGTTAGCCAGCCTTGGAGTGGGTCCCAAGGTGGTAGCCTGAATAAAAAATTGGCTGGACAACAGGACGCAATGGGTAATAGTAAACGGAGTCCACAGTGAAGAAAGGAGGGTAACTAATGGGGTACTGCAGGGTTCAGTGCTGGGACTGGTCTTCTTTAATGTCTTTATAAGTGACATTGGAGAGCACCTGGAAGGATAGATTTGTCTCTTTGCAGATGACTCAAAGATCTGCAACAGGGTTGATACACAAGGTGGGGTGGAAAGGATGAAAAGGGACTTGGAAAAGTTGGAGGAATGGTCAAATGTATGGCAGCTCAGATTCAATGCAAAGAAGTACAAAGTAATGCACCTGGGAAAAAAAACCCAGGGGAAGAATACACAATGGGGGGGGTGAGATACTAACAACAATAAAAATCGAAAGGGACCTGGGAGTAATTATATCAGATGACCTATAGGTGGACAAGCAATGTGAAATGGCAGTAAGGATGGCTGGGGAGATACTGGGATGTATAAGGAGAGGCATCAAGAGTAGAAAACAATAAGTTGTTATCCCTCTGTACAGACAGTTGATGAGACCCCATCTGGAGTACTGCTTGCTGTTCTGGAGACCCCATCTCTGCAAAGACATAGACAGATTGGAGGCTGTTCAGAGGAGGGCAACCAAAATGGTGCAGGGTCTACAGCAGAAGACATATGAAGAGAGACTAAAGCAGCTTAATAGGTATACCCTCAAGGAAAGGAGGGAGAGGAGAGACATGATAGAAACCTTCAAGTACCTCAAGAGAATTAACAAAGTCCAAGAGGGTAGCATCTTTCAGAACACGATGTACAAGAACAGGGGAGCACAATTTGAAGATAGAAGGGAGATGGCTCAGAGGTAATGTTAGAAAGTATTTTTCATGGAGAGGGTTGTGGGTGCATGGAACAGCCTTCCTGAGGAGGTTGTCTACAGGAGGGACAGGGAGGGTAAAAGAGGAGGAGGAGTAGCTCTCTATGGCCTACCTAGACTTTAGCAAGGCATTTGACTTAGTCCCACACAAAAGATTAATATACAAGTTGGCCAGCCTGGGAGTGGGTCCCAAGATGATAGCCTGGGTAAAGAATTGGCTGGAGAATAGGACACAGAGGGTAATAGTAAATGGAGTCCACTCAGAAGAAAGGGCATTACTAGTGGGGTACCGCAAGGTTCAGTATGAGGACCGGTCCTCTTCAATGTCTTTATAAGCGACATTTCAGAGGGACTGGAAGGAAGAGTGTGTCTCTTTGCAGATGACACAAAGATCTGCAACAGAGTTGATGCACAAGGTGGGGTGGAAAGGATGAGAAGGGACTTGGCAAGGTTAGAGGAATGATCAAATGTATGACAGCTTAGATTTAATGCTAAGAAGTGCAAAGTAATGCACCTGGGAAACAAAAACCCAGGGGAAGAGTACACAATGGGGGGGTGAGATACTAACAGCAATAAAAATGGAAAGGGACCTGGGGGTAGTCATATCAGATGACTTAAATGTGGGCAAGCAATGTGAGAGGGCAGTAAGGAGGGCTGGGGGATACTGGGATGCATAGGAGAGAGCTACCAGTAGAAAACAGGAAGTTGTTATCCCTCTGTACAGACAGCTGGTGAGACCCCATCTGAGTACTGTGTCCAGTTCTGGAGACCCAATCTCCACCAGGACATAGACAAGATGGAAGCTGTCCAGAGGAGGGCAACTAAAATGGTGCAGGGTCTGCACCAGAAGACATATGAAGAGAGACTAAAGGAGCTTAATATGTATAGCCTCGAGGAAAGGAGGGAGAGGGGGACATGATAGAATCTTTCAAGTACCTCAAGGAATCAACAAAGTCAGAAAGGTAGCATCTTTCAAAAAAGAGGTGTGCAAGAACAAGGGAGCACAATTTGAAGATGGGGGGATGGCTCAGAGGTAATGTAAGGAAGTATTTTTTTCACAGAGAGGGTTGTGGATGCATGGAACGGCCTTCCAGAGGAGGTTGTGGAGTCAAAAACAGTGGTTGAATTCAAGCATGCATGGGACAGCCATACAGCAATTCTAGGGGTTGGGGGCAGAAAGAAGTAGACTGCTGCTTAACTCTGCTGGTTAACTAGGATCTGCAGCTGATCCATTAGGTAGGGAAATGGGCAGACTGGGTGAGCCAAGCGGTCCTTATCTGCCATCAAATTCTATGTTTCTATGTATGTAAATGAAGGGATCAAAGCAACAGAACTAAAGAGTAAAAAGGGAGCAGATGAGACATTCTGGGTCAACCTGGAGACAGGAAATGGCACCACAATCTGCATGGGGGTTGTATACAGACCCCCATCTCAGGGGGAGGGACTGGGCAAGGAAATGATAGAAGCCTTCCTTAGAATGGCAGAAAAAGGGGAGATATTGTTGATGGGGGACCTGAATATGCCAGATGTTAACTGGAGCACCTTTGCTGCAGGCACATCCAAAAGCAGGGTAATTCTTGATGCCCTACAGGGGGCAGAACTCAGACAGCTAGTATTGGAACCCATTCGGAAGGGAGCAATCTTAGACCAGATACTCTCCAATTGGGATGGAGAAAGAATCTCAGATTTAGAAGTGGGTAGCCATCTGGGAACAAGCGACCACCAAACAGTGTGGTTCACAATAAACATAGCTATACAATCAAGCCATACAAAAGCAACAGTATTGGACTTTAGGAGGGCTGACTTTGGGAAAATGAGAGAGCACTTCAGAAAAGCACTAGCAAACAGACAAGAAGGAGGGGTGGAGGAACAATGGGGAGTAATCAAAACAGCCATCACAGAGGCAACAAGCCTTTGTGTAAAGCAAATCAATAAAACACAACAAAGGAAAAAACTGCTATGGTTCTCAAAAGAGGTGGCAGGGAAAGTTAAGGAGAAAAGGATAGCATTCAGGAAATATAGAAACACAGAAGGAGCAAGACAGAGAACTTTATCAGTTAAAGTAGAAAGAGACTGTGAAGGCAGTCAGAATAGCAAAGGCCCAAACCGAGGAAAGGATAGCCAACTCTGTTAAGAAGGGGGATAAGACCTTTTATAGGTACATTAGGGAGAGAAGAAAGACCAAAGGAGGGATACAGAGGCTTAATAAAGGGGAGGGAATGTGGGTAGAAGGTGACAGTGAAAAAAGCAGGGATACTAATATTTCTGCTCAGTATTCACAAAGGAAGAGGAGGGGGAGGTACCTAAACCAAACAAGAGAAACACTCTGAAGATGGGGGTCAATACTAGTCCATTTACAGAAGAAAGGGTTCTGAAAAAACTAATAAAATTGAAGGTGGATAAAGCAATGGGGCCTGATAGGATTCACCCAAGAATTCTAAAAGAACTAAGGGTAGAACTAGTGACACCACTGACTACTCTCTTTAACAAATCATGGGAGGATGGGATGGCACCTGAGGACTGGAGGAGGCTGGATATGATTCCTTTTCACAAAAGTGGGAGCAGGACAGAGGCAGGAAACTACAGACCAGTTGGTTTGACCTCAGTGGTAGGGAAAATGATGGAATAACTTCTGAAGGAAAGAATTGTTGAGTACCTAGAGGCCAGTGGGGCACAGGACCCAAGGCAGCATGGATTCATGATGGGAAGGTCGTGTCAGATGAATCTACTAGATATATTTGACTGGGTGACCAAAGCAGTTGACCAGGGAGGGGCTGTGGACATGGCCAACCTAGATTTTAGCAAGGCATTTGATACAGTCCCACACAAAAGATTAATACGCAAGTTAGCCAGCTTTGGAGTGGGTTCCAAGTTGGTAGCCTGGATAAAAAATTGGCTAGGCAACAGGATGCAAAGGGTAGTTGTAAAAGTGAAGAAAGGAGGGTTACTAGTGGGGTACCGCAGGGTTCAATACTGGGACCGGTCCTTTTTAATGTTTTTATAAGTGATATTGCAGAGGAACTGGAAGGAAAAGTATGTCTCTTTGCAGATGACACAAAGATCTGCAACCGGGTTGATACACCAGATGGAGTGGAAAGGATGAGAAGGGACTTGGCAAGGCTGGAGGAATGGTGAAATGTATGGCAGCTCAGATTCAATGCAAAGAAGTGCAAGGTAATGCACCTGGGAAACAAAAACCCAGGGGAAGTGTACACAATGGGGAGTGAGATACTGACAACAGTAAAAATGGAAAGGGACCTGGGGGTAATTGTATCAGATGACTTAAAGGTGGGCAAGCAATGTGAGAAGGCAGTAAGGAAGGCTGGGGGGATACTGGGATGCATAGGGAGAGGCATCAAGAGTAGAAAACAGGAAGTTGTTATGCCTCTGTACAGACAGTTGGTGAGACCCCATCTGAGTACTGTGTGCAGTTCTGGAGACCCCATCTCCACGTAAAGACATAGACAGAGTGGAGGCTGTCAGAGGAGGGCACAAAATGGTGCAGGGTCTGCACCAGAAGACAACTGAAGAAAGACTAAAGGGCTTAATATGTTTACCCTTGAGGAAAGAGGGGAGAGAGGGGACATGATAGAAACTTTCAATTACCTCAAGGGAATCAACAAAGTCCAAGAGGGTGGCATCTTTCAGAAAAAGAGATGTGCAGGAACAAGGGGGCACAATTTGAAGATAGAGGTGGGACTGCTCAAAGGTAATGTGAGGAAGTATTTTTTCACAGAGAGGGTTGTGGATGCATGGAACAGCCTCCCTGAGGAGGTTGTAGAGTCAGGAACAGTGGGGGAATTCAAGAATGCATGGAACAGATATAAGGCAGTCCTAGTGGGGGGTAGGAGGAAGTAAGCTGTTGGTTAACTAGGATCTGCGGCTTATCTGTTAGGTAGGAAAATTGGCAGACTAGGTGGGCTAAGCGGTCCTTATCTGCTGTCAAATTCTCTGTTTCTATGTAAGCTTTCAGCTTAGTGTCTCTCACCTGATTAAACAATTGGAAAAAAAAAAACAAAGCATTTTGGGGACACGTTTATCCCCGGTACACCAACTAACTAATGGCTGCACGGCCATTTCCTTAGAGAAGGAGTAAGAATCAGTGCTAGTAATATTGCCCTTACTGGTGGCAGACCACGGGTAGTTACCCATAAAAACAGTGGGTTCCAGATGGAGCCTTACTAAAATTTTGTGACGTGGTCACTAGGGGGCGCTAGCATATAAATTAATTGCAATTTTGCATTTTGGCCACAAGGGGGTGCTAATCCCAGCTGTGCCTCCAAAATGTAACACATAGGCAGCACTATTCCCATGGTTACTACCCCTGCCTGTATCTCTAACCACAGTTTGAGGGGCCTGGATTTGATATATATGCCTCCACCCAGAGTAACAATAGTGGTGGTATCTGTCTAGCCTACTGTAGTCCTCTTGGAAGCTATAACCATCAGCAAACCCACCTAGTAACCTTGTACTTTTGGCAAAAGTTAACATACAGTCAGCAATTAGCTTGAATAATATGTGCACACCCTTCACACTTACCACCAGGGTCTGGCCTTCCGCAAATTCCCTGGAACCCCCTATACAGGCAATGTTAGCAAAACAGGTATACACTTTCAGTACTATAACCCAACTAAGAATACATTCATAAACCAGGTTTAACATGAAACAATCAGATGTATTAATGGGGTTGTGAACAAGGACGGGGTGTGAATTTAGATGAATGATTACTGTACCAATTAGATTCGGGTTAATCTGCATTCTCTTTTAGTCCCAAATGATCAGTCCTACACAACACTGGGTGCCCAGGATACTATACTGGCTATCCAGAGGCATTGTTGACATTGCAGCTGTTGTTGGGGCCCTTCATGGAAAGAAAAGGCAGTTAGCAAGCACAAACAGAGATTGGATTATTTGTAATACTGGCTGATTGGCCCAATCTCTTGGAACCCAGAAAATCACTGAAGCACAAATAATTAAATGAAATGTTGCAGGGAGCTACCCTGGATTTACCCATGCTACCAACTGGCTGTGATGTCTGGTGATATGAAGACCTCTTGTAGATCACCAAAGAGCATGGGGAAGCAGGACCGTCACAACACACCTCCACTTCACAACCTTTCCCTCCAGGTGGCCGCAACCAGAGAGTTGTCTCTACACAGGGGCTGGATCCCCAAAACTGGTCTCTTGCCGAAGAACATTCTCTGGTGCAGGAAATGTGGGCTTGGGCCAAGACTGGCATAGGCCCAATGCTGAATAGCAATTCTGGCAAAGTTCAGTTTGTGTGCTGGTGAAGGCCTCCAGCTGGCAACACAATTCAGTCACTGGCAAAACAATTTGCAACCCACGATAAACATTCAGCACATTTAACAGGAACAACATTAACTTCTCCAACTCTCAACTCATTATTCAGACTGGTTGCTGTTACAGTGGTTTCACTAAGCAAACATCTTAATTCAGTAAAACAATCTCAGTTCATTTTAGTTCAGTTCAGTTTGTGTAAGGATAGCTTCCATTGAGCACACTTATTCACAAGGAAGTCCCTGATACAAAGTACTAAACATCACAAACAGTCAGTACAAGGATACATCATAGTAATACAGAAGGTATATCATGGTACCTAGAGTAGATTGTTTGTAACAAATGCATGAAGGCAAAAGCATCACATGACAGTAAGTTTACCACCACCTAATGAAAATCATTACAGTCAATACAAGTAATGCAACATAGAAAAAAAAGCAGGTATATCACGGTACATAGAATAGGTCAGTTATAGCAATACACAGAGATAAATTAGAAGCATCACTAATAACATACACCTAATAAATATAGGCAATAACAGCTCAGGTAGAATGCAGGGAAGGGAAGGGGAAAAGGGAAAGGGGGGGAAGGGAAAGGGGAAGGGAGATGCATTTCAGTATACACAGGAATCTACAAAGACAAAAAGAGAGGAATGGGGTGAAGGTAGACCCACGAGGGATGCTAAGTTGCAGGTCTCAGCAGTGATCTCACGTACCCTACCAATGAACGCCGCCCTAACTGGGATAAGGGTATGGAGTTTTAGGGTAGCTTGAAGCTTATTCCAAAGGTAGGGAAGAGAAAAGCTTATAGATGCCCTACCAAACAGTGCCTGATAATTTGGCATATCAGGGTAATATATGCACATTTTCTGACTGTGTAGGTGCTAGTTAAGCATGAGAAGGAGGCTGATATATAAGGGGGTAGTTTATTGAGGAGTGCTTCATATGTCTAAGTATAAATGTTCACCATTCTCCTGGTGGATAAGGAGGTTATCGCCTCATACAAGGTATAATGATGGGTCCTGCCTGGGGCATTGGTAATGAAATGGATGGCTCGGTGATAGAGTGTCTAACTTACGCAGGTAGATGCGTGCACAATTGTTATAGAGAATATCAGCATAATCAAGAAGAGGCATGACGATGGCCTGTACCAATCTGGTTCTGGAGTCTTGAGAGAACAAGGATTTGTTCTTGAAAAAGAAGCCATGCCTAAGATTCAGTTTTTTGTGAGAGCTTCGACATGTGATGAAAAGGATAGGTGTGAGTCAAGTATGAAGCCTAAGTATTTAAAGTGATTCACCACTTCGAGAGAGTCTCCTGATAGGATGGTGATGGGAGCATAGTGGTTTGTCATGAGGCATACTGAGGGGACATGAGGGGGATAGAAGAACATAAGCTTTGTTTTTTTAGCAATTAGGAGTAGTTTGGCTGTTTTCAAGTTATGCTGAAGTTTGACAAAATCAGACTGGACAATAGAACATACTTGACTAACTGTAGTCTCTCACACTCTCTTGGGCCAGTCGCTTCACAGCAGTTTCTTGTCGGTCCACAGTCCCAATGCTGCACTTTCAAATACCTTGGAGCTTTCTGCCGTAAGTAAAAGTTCCTTTTCAGATTATTCTGATTACTGCAGTCAGGAAGTCCAAAGCAGAAGAATTAAAGCAGGAAGGCCTTTTCTCCACTGATTCTACAAGGCTCCTTATTGGAACAGCTCCTCGACAGCTCGTGCTGCTCACTCTTCAAGCTCTAACTCCTGCTCCAATTGGCTTACTGTTCTGTAACAGTTCTGGGCTTTTACTTGGTTTCCAGCTCTCTGGCTGGAGGGGGAGCTGTCAATCACAGTTTGAATGCTCCCATCAGATTAGTTTAGGCGCCAACCTGAAAAAAACTACAAGAACTACAGTTTTTCCTTCCCACGAGGCACTGGAGCTAAGGACCATTTGAGATCCTCTGACAGCTAAAGGGGAGGTTCTGATAATGGGAGACTTCAACATGCCGGATACAGATTGGTCAATACCAGCAGGAACATCTGCCAGAACTAGACTCATAGTGGATTCCCTGCAGGGGGAGGGCCTCAAACAACTGGTACAGCAACCCACAAGAGACAGGGCTATCCTAGATCTAGTACTGACTAACAAAGAAGGATCACAGATCTCCAGGTAGAAGGTCACCTGGGGGCCAGTGACCATCACATGGTATGGTTCAATTTGGCTACTACATCTAAATCATCCCATTCCAAGGCAAAATATGGGACTTCAGAGGAGCTGACTTTGATAAGATGGCCAACAGAGTTAAGCTAGCCCTGGCAAAAGAAACAGAGGTGAGGGGTACAGGCAAGTGGGCAAGCATTAAGGATGCAATACTTGCAGCAACATCCCATTGTGTTAACAGAAAGGAAGTGCAAAAGAAGAAGAAACCACTTTGGTTCTCAAATACAGTAGCAGAAAAGGTCAGAGCAGGCTGGCCTTCAGGAAATATAAGGGAACACAGCGGGATGAAGATAGGAAGGCATACCAAACTGCCCTAAGGGAAGCAGGTAAGGCAGTAAGGCAGGCAAAGTCCCAAACTGAGGAAACACTAGCACTAACAGTAAAGAAGGTGACAAGACTTTCTATAGATACATTAGTGAAAGGAGAAAGTCCAGAGGGGTATTGCTAAGCTAATGGAGAAAATGGAGCATGTGAGGAGGAGGACCCTGTAAAGGCATCTATCCTAAATAGATACTTTTGCTCAGTGTTTACTGAAGAGAAGGTAGGGCAGGGCCCACAGCTCAGCATCATGGACACGGGGGGATGGAGATGAGCACTACTCCCTTCACAAAAGAAAGGGTCCTACAAGAGCTTGCTAAGCTCAGGGTGGATAAGGCAATGGGACCTGATGGCATACATCCCAGGGTACTTGAGGAGCTAAAGGAGGAACTAGCAGAGCCATTAGCAAATTGTTTAGTGAGTCTCTGAGCACAGGAGAGGTCCCAGAAGACTGGAGAAGGCTCATGTGATCCCGCTCCACAAGAGTGGTAGCAGGGAGGAGGCGGGGAACTACAGACCGGCAGTCTTACCTCAGTAGTGGGCAAGATTAGGAGGCACTCCTTAAGGAAAGGATAGTACAACACCTGGAATCCATAGGGCACAGGATCCAAGACAGCATGGGTTTACAAAAGGAAGGTCCTGTCAAACTAATCTCATAGATTTCTTTGACTGGGTAACCAGAGTAGTGGACCAAGGGGGAGCAGTTGATGTTGCCTACCTTGACTTCAGCAAAGCTTTTGACACTGTTCCACATAGAAGATTGATAAATAAGCTGGGTAGGCTCGGTATGGGTCAGAAGTTGGTCAACTGGGTGGCAAACTGGTTGACGGGCAGAAAACAGAGAGTGGTGGTAAATGGTATACAGTCAGAAGAGATGCAAGTCACAAGTGGGGTACCTCAGGGATCAGTCCTGGGGCCAGTCCTCTTCAACATCTTCATTAGTGACCTTGCAGATGGACTAGAGGGTAAGGCTTGTCTGTTTGCAGATGACACCAAGATCTGCAACAGAGTAGATGATCAGATGGGGTGGGCAGAATGAGAAGAGATCTGGATAAACTAGCAGAATGGTCAGAAGAGTGGCAACTGGGATTTAATACAAAGAAGTGCAAATCATGCACATAGGAAGAAACCTGAAGCCACCTATAGGCTGGGAGGAGAGTTGCTAGCAGTCACAAAGGAAGAAAGAGACTTGGGCATCATCATCACTGATGACCTAAAATCATCCAAGCAGACCTCTAAAGCAGTAGGTAAGGCTAGGGGGGTGTTAGGGTGTATTAGTAGGGGTATCACAAGTCGTAAGAGGGAGGTAATAATCCATCTGTACAAGACACTGGTTAGGCCCCATCTGGAGTACTGCGTGCAGTATTGGAGGCCACACCTTCACAAGGACATTAACCAAATTGAGGCAGTCCAGAGAAGGGCAACCAAAATGGTGCAGGGACTGCATCAGAAGACATATGAGGACAGATTAACGGAGCTCAATATGTATACCCTTGAGCAAAGGAGGGAGAGAGGTGATGTGATCGAGGGCATTCAAACACCTTAAGGCATAAACAAGGTTGAAAGAGTCTAACATGTTTTAAATATAAGAAAAATAGCAGGACAAGAGGACACAGCATGAGATTAGAGGGAGGCCAATTAAGGGGAATGTGAGGAAATTTTTTCACAGAAAGGGTGGTGGATGCATGGAATGGCTTACACAGAAGTGGTGGCTATGAATGCAGTGCAGAGCTTCAAACAGGCATGGGATAGGCATAAGGGAGCAATACAAATGACTATGAATAGATAGGCCACTGACAGAGCAAAGGCCGATGGCACATTTATAAGGTAGAAAAAGAAATGGGCAGACTGGATGGGCCTTGCGGTTCTTATCTGCCGTCAACTTCTATGTTTCTATGTTTCTATGTTTCTGTGTTCTGTTGGTCCAAATGCTAGAAGTCCCAGACCAAACATGGTGGCTCCCATTCAGATAAATAAAACTGCAAGAAGGCAGGTTAAGCAAAGCACTCTAGTTTAAATACAACAGCAAGCTAGAAGCAAATAACCCCAGTACTAGTTAGAGCTCCCTCTGCTTTACTATCAACAGCAGAGTGGAGCAAATTAAAGTTGTGTCTGGTCAGTCACAAGTCTTGATGCACTTGCACCCAGCCCAGACCATTTGCTATACACATACTGGCTAAAGTCTTAAAGGGATAAGAGCGGAGGCACATCATGGCACTCTCACAGGGATCAACAGGATTAACAAACAACTATGGATTTACTATCTATGTAGGATGCCTATTTGGCAGTGGGCATTACTGGAGCACAGGAAGATAATTAAGGTAAGCCCCTAAATCGGGACACACACACACACATACACACACTGATAGTACTTTCCTCCCTTCCACCCCTCCACCCAGCCTCCCAAGGCTAGCTCCACTTTTATAGGACCTAGAGGGTGATTGACAGCAGATATATATTTGTTGTGGAGGCAGGATGGGAGAGTTCACCAGAATTCATAGATACAGCTACAAGGCAAAAGGCAACTAAGCAAGGGTGTTTCTCTACTGAAGGAAAGTAGAGAAGGGAGGAGAGAAAGACAGAGAAAAAAATACCCTAAAGCAGGAAGGATACTTATAGACATGATGGGAGTAGTGTAGTGCAGCGTCTGTGGGGTGGCAGTCTTCAGGGAGTCTTTCTGGAGGCTGCAGTGCTATCCCATCTGTAGGCACCTCTCGGTGCTGAGGGAGGAGGTTGTTCATCTCCAGGCCGAGTTGGCCAGTGTTCAGGAAACCTCCTCCCCCACCCAGGGACCACCAAGTTTGCCCCTGCTGTCTCAATGGTTGCAAAGAAAGAGGAGTGGCTGGACAAGGACTGGCTCAGGAAGGGTCAGGGCAGTGATGAAGAGACACATCCCTCCTACAATTCCACTCTATAACTCCTATGCTGCCCTGGCAGCACTGAACTGTCCCAGAAAGGCACTTGCAGTGGTAAACAATGAGGATGTGGGGGTTCTCCATGGCAGAGACCCTGGGGGGGGGAGGCAGAGGACCCCGGGGGAGGCTGAAACAACTCCTGGTGGGGGACTCTGTAATCAGCGGGGTAGACTTGAGGCCAGGAGTGGTGGGAGTGAGGGAGGTCAAGTGTTTACCTGTCACCACAGCTCAGAGGGATGGACAGCACATCCTAAGGATTGCTGGGGCAGCAGGACAGGAGGGTAAGCTAGATGTCATTGCCCACCTGGGAATGAATGACCTAACAAGTGGTGAAGCTAGGGTTGTGTAGGAGAAGTTCAGGGAGTTGGGAAGGGGTCTTAGACAGGTGGCATGCTCTATAGCCTGTTCAGAGGTATTACCCATTGAGGGCAAGGGGGAGAACAGGGTACTCTGCACCAAGAGATTCAACACATGGCTGAAAGACTGGTGCGGAGTGGAGGTATTTTGCTTCATTGGGGACTGGGGCTCCACGTGGAGGGATGCAGGCCTATACAGAGGTGATGACCTTCATCTATCTGGATGGGAGGAACCAGTATCCTCAGTGAGAGGTTTAAATGTTTCATCAGCATGCATGTGAACTAGCCAAGGAGGGTGGCAGAAATAAGATGGGTGAAGCAAACAGCACCCCCACACACAAAATGATACAGATGGCAGAGGGGACCCTAAAGTTGAGAAATCACTAAAGATAACTAAAACCAAAATAGGTAAAAATGCAGAGAAAATGGCAGAATGGGAGTAAGGACAAGGGGGCATGGAGGAAAGACATGGGGACAGGAGACAAGTTATTAGGAGAAGAGATCAAAATTAGAAGGCCATATGCATAAATGTCTGTAGTCTGGGAAACAAAATCCCTGACCTAGTGGCCCTGCTGGCTGAGGAGGACATGAACATTGTTGCTGTTACCAAGACATGGTTCATGGGGAACAATGACTAGCATATTACAGTACCAGGTTACAGTCTATTCAGGAGGGACAGGATGGGTAAAAAGGGAGGAGGAGGAGTGGATATATGTCAGGAAAGGAATTAAGACAACTGAGGTACAGGGAATGCAGGGAGAGGCAGAGGTACTGTGGACCACCCTGAAGACAGGAAATGGCACTGCAGTTCACACTGGTGTGATCTACAGACCTCCCACACAAGGGGAAGAGTTGAACAGGGTACTTGTAGAAGCCATCCACAGAATGACAGCCAATGGGGAGGTGCTGCTGGTAGGAGACTTCAATCTGTCAGATGTGGATTGGAGCAACCAGGCTGCAGCCTCAGTCAGGAACAGAGACATCATGTAAGCCCTGCAGGAGGCATGCCTAAGACAGCTAGTGATGGAGCCCACCCAAGAGGGAGCAACTTTGGACCTGGTACTGGGCAACAGGGCCAGAATTACAGATGTAAAAGTGGGGATCTATCTGGGATCAAGTGATTACAGTATGGCGTGGTTCAACTTGAGAACAGCACAGATGTCAAACCACATGAAAGCAAGGGTCCTGGATTTCAGGAGGGCAAACTTTGCAAAGATGGGAGAATGTCTTAGGAAATCTCTAGCAGAGAAGGAGAAGGGGGGGTAATGGGAGAATCCTAGGGAGCCATAGTGGAGGCAACAAGCCATTGCATTGGGCAAGTAAGCAAAACAAAGAGAAAGAAAAAAACACTATGGTTCTCAAAGGAAGTGGCCGAGAATGTAAAGACGAAAATGGTGGCATTCAGGATGTACAAGGAAACACAGTGGGAAGAAGATAGGCAACTGTATCTGGAAAAGCAATGGGAGGCAGGAAAAGCAGTCAGGAGTGCAAAGGTGCAAACAGAAGAAAATATAGCCCAGGTAATAACAAAAAGGGGGCAATAACCTTTTCAGGTACATCAGTGAAAGAAAAAAGACTAAGACTGGGATTGTGAGACTGAAAAGGGAAGGAGGGAAGTGTGCAGAGGGGGACCAAGAAAAAGCAGAAATCCTGAACAAGTATTTTTGCTCAGTATTCTCAGAAGGGGAAGGGGAGGGATCAATGTTAGGTGACAGGGTATGCCTCCTGTACGGCGACACCATTACAGCAAACACTTCGATGCTGACAACATCGACAGTTCACTGTAAAGGTCCGCCCGAGACCCTGACATTCTATCCCCCGGTCCTGCACCCCCTCCCTGAATCAACTCCAGCTTGGAGTTGATAATCCTTTAGTTCAGGGGAAAAGCCCCCAGATGGAAAAACAACCTGGGTCTCCTGCTGGATTTATGTCAACCGCAACTTGCGGTCGACATAAATCTGTCACTGTGATGTTGGTTGACAACATAGTTGTCAAACCTGCATCGTAGAGCCAAGCAACAGAAGCACTACTGGAAGGGAGGTCGACAACAGTCCATTTAAGGAGGAGATACTCTTAAAGGAACTCACTAATCTGAAAGTGGACAAAGCAATGAGTCCAGATGGGATACATCCGAGTGTATCTATAGAGAACTCAGATAGGTTTTGGCAGCACGACTGATAGCCCTGTTCAACAGTTTTCTGGAAACAGCTGTGGTACCAAAGGACTGGAGGAGGGCAAATGTAGTCCCTCTCTACAAAAGTGGGAGTAGGGAGGTGGCTGGTAACTACAGGCCAGTCAGTCTGACTTCAGTGGTGGGGAAACTAATGGAATCACTAATTAAGGAATGGTTTTGATTCGTGATATATCTCAGATCCAACGGAGTACAAGATCTGAGGCAGCATGGATTTACAGTGGGAAGATCTTGTCAAACAAATCTGATACATTTCTTTGAATAGTTGACTAGGGGAGATGGATCAGGGAGGAGCAGTGGATGTGGCTTACCTGAATTTTAGCAAGGCCTTCGACACAGTCCCACATAGGAGGCAAATAAACAAGCTGGGCAGCCTGGGAGTGGGTCCCAGGGTGGTAAATTAGGTCAAACATTATCTGAGCAATAGGATATAGAGGGTGGTGGTGAACAGAGTTCAATCCAAAGAGAGGGGGTGGTGAGCGGGGTCCCACAGGGATAAGTGCTTCGACCAGTCCTCTTTAATGTCTTCATAAGCAACATTGCAGAGGGGCTGGAAGGGAAGGTGTGTCTCTTTGCAGGCAACACGATCTGTAACAGGGTTAACACTCCAGGAGGGGTAGAGAAAATGAGAAGGGACCTAAGCAAGCTTGACGAGTGAACAAGGGTGTTGCAGCTAAGATTCAATGCAAAGAAGTGCAAGATCATGCACTTGGGGCACAGAATTGCAGGGGATTAGAACATGATGGGGGGTACTGACCACCACCAAACAAGAAAGGGACCTGGGAGTAATCATATCTGATGATCTAAAGTTTACCAAACAATGTGAGAAGGCTGACAGAACAGCCAGTGGAATGCTGGGGTGCATGGGGTGGGCAGGACCATAGTGCGTTGAGTGGTAATTTGCTGGGTGGCAAGACACAGACGGTGGTGGTAAATGACTGTCACTCCACAGAGAAGAGTGACTAGTGCGGTACCACAGGGATCAGTACTGGGCCTAGTCCTATTCAACATCTTCATTAATGACATTGTGCAGGACCTAGGAGGCAGAAGTTCCCTGTTTGTTGATGACATGAAGCTCTGTAACAGAGTGGACATGTAGAAGTTTCAAGAATTAAGGGTTTGGCAGTTGCAATTCAATGCAAAGAAGTTCAAAATAATCTATGCCGGGGCACAAAAACCCTTGAATAACATATCAGTTGGGGGGGTGAGGATACAACATGTACCAAGCAGGAAAGGGACCTTGGGGTTATCATCTCTGTTGACCTCAAGGTAGAGAAAGAGTGCAACAAGGCAGCAAGTAAAGCAAATAGGATGCTGGGATGCACAGGCAGGGGTATTACCAGAAGGAAAAGGGAGGTCATAATTCCACTGTTCAAGACAATAGAGAGGCTCCACCTGGGGTACAATGTACAGTTCTGCAGACCTTACATATGTAAGGACATAGACAGGGTGGAGAAGATTCAAAGGAGGGCAGCAAAGATGGTACAGGGATTGCACCACAAGTCCTATGAGGACAGGCTGAAGGACTTGAATATGTACTCCCTGGAGGAGAGGAGGGAGAGAGAGGATATGATAGAGACATGCAAGTACCTTACATGGAGGAAAAGGGTGCAGGAATACACTATTTTCAAGAGAAAAAAATGCTCCAGGACTAGAGAACATGGGATGAAGTTGGAGGGAGGGCGATTCAGAGGAAACATGAGGAAGAATTTCTTCACAGAAAGGGTGGCGGACAAGTGAAACACCCTGCAAGAGGAAGGGTGGGGGCTGAAAAAATGATGGGATTTAAGAATGCATGGGATAGACATAAGGGAATCCTGGAGGTCAGGGATAAGGGGCAACAGACTTTTAGAGAAATGTAAAGGGAACGTACACGCTCAAATAGGCAGACAGGATGGGCCATAAGCCCTTATCTGCCAACAGCATTTATTTATCTATGTATAGGGAGAGGTGCATCCAGCAGAAGGAAGGATGTGGTGATGCCACTGCATAGAACATTGGTGAAAACTCATCTACAGTAGTGTGTCAAGTTCTAGTGGACGTATCTTCTAAAGGTTGTAGGCATAGTAGAAGCAGTTCAGAGAAGGGCAAAAGAAATGGTGCAGGTGCTGCACCAAAAGTCATAAGAGGAAAGACTGGAGGATCTCAATATGTATTCGCTGAAGGAGAGAGAGAGAGAGGTGGGATATGATAGAGACTTTCAAATATCTCAAGGGTGTAAATAAGGTGCAAGAGGGTACTGTAGTATCTTTAAAAAAAGATGTTAAAGAACAAGGGGCCATGATATAAAGATAGAGGAGGGTAGACTTAGAAGTAACGTGAGAATTATTTTTCACTGAAACAGTGCTGGGTCCATGGAGAAGCCTCCTGGCAGAAGTTGTAGGAGCAAAAACAGTAGAGGATTACAAAAATGCATGGGACAGACATAAAGGAACTCTAGTGATAGGAAAGAGAGGGTAAGCCACAGATCATTTAGGATCAACGGTATATGAAACAGGTAGGGAAAATGAGCAGACTAAGTGGGCCAAGCAGTCCTTATCTGCTGTCAGATTCTGTTTTTGTTTCATTGTTTTTTCATGTCTCCATATGTTCTCCCTGGTGATCAGAGGCATCCCCCTCAATTTCGTCTTCCTACTGAAGTTCTCTTTGCTGCCCAGTGACACCACTCTACTCACCCTGTCCCCATGAAAGTTTTCCCTGACATCCTGGGGCACTGCAGTACTGCAGTGATGCCAACACAAACCCTCCATAAGCTGCATGGTTGACCACAGTCTGACTCATGCAACTACAGCATCAATATATTAGCAGGTATGTCAGTTAAGTAGCTGTGAGATGTCTCTGAAAGAAGGGTTTTGCTAACAGTATTCATCCAGCAAATACCAGTTCAACTCAAGTTGGTGCAATAACCTTATTGCACCAACTTGGGTTGTGCTGGTATTTGCTGGATGGATGTTTCGAATTATACCTAGCACAATGTCTGGACTTGAGCTGGGGACTGCTGTATGGTTTTGCTAACAATACACTTCTGTAATGTTCAAAGAAATCTCATAAGTACTATATCATTAACAGCCACTGATGCCTCAAGAAGAACTTTGAAAAGCAAGATATCTGGACAAAAAGCAGCTTTATATTCCTCATTAACTTAGTGTTTCTTTTATTTTCTTTTTGTAGACTCTTTTTGTGCTCCTACCTGAAGGGGGCATCTCTCAGGAATCCTCACTTGGCTGCTGGTACTCCTAACTGCCCGTCTGAACCGCAACCTCCAATCGCAGAATCGGATTCAGGATCTCTGCTCTCCCGGACCCCTAGGAGAGGCCTGAGATCCCCATGGTGAAGTTGGGATTAACGGCTGATGTTGGATGTGTGGGTCCAGGCCTCTGGAGGTTCCGTCACCTCCCCGGGGTAGGGGTATTTCTTAAGTTTTCTCCCCTGGGCTCAGAAATGCAATGACATCCTGCTTGTTGTGTGCATGCTCCCGTGCATGCCCAATATATGTCCACTGCAGCCCAATCCCTTTGCTATCTGCAGCCGTGCCATGCAGTGCCTCCAGCCACCACCAGAGGTCACCAGTGCATTAGCTGGTGGAAACCCCACTCCCCGGGGCAGGAGAGCAGTCCATGGGACGCTCTATCTTTCCCCATCCCTGCCGACCCCCTACAGCCTGAGCTCGATCCCGAACCCGGGTCGCCGGCATGGCATGAGCTGTGGCATCCAGCGCCTCAACCCTCAGCGCTACCGGGCCAGCCAACTTAGTGTTTCTTATCACTATATTTCTGAGGTTATAGAAATGATAACAGTAGTCTGTTCCTTGAGTGTTCATCAGCTCCTATTGTGTCTTCCCAACCTGATGTCATAAAGATCTGCTTGTGACATCAGTTATTCTCATGGCAACAGACTGTGATGTCACAACAAAGCATTATCATTTCAAGTAGGGAATAAGCTACAGAGGCAGATGAACTCTAACAGCTATAGATTGTGTTTTTGTAGGAACGTCTTCAGTATTACGTCAGTGTCAGTGGCTCAGTAGGTAGCACACTCACCTCTGAGGCCAGGAGATCAGAGGGCTGTGGGTTCAGTTCCCACATCTGGCACTTGGGTTAATATCCCAGTACTGACACTGTAGTGCAGCATGAGAGGGGTGCTGCACTTCTGAGGTGCCGTCTTTCGGATAAGATGTTAAACCGAGGTCCCATCTGCCTAGATTGGTGGTAGTTCAGGTGGATGTTAAAGATCCCATGGCACTTATCAAAAAGAGTAGGGGTGATTTTATTGAAAATAGAAATATAGGTACAAACTATTCAAATACAAAAAAAAAGGATCAAAACATTAATAACACAACATAATAATATCTCCCAAATCATTAAATTTTTAAAGAACCCCACCAAAACCTAACTTGATCTATCTTATCCAGAAAACAAAACACCAACAAAAAAAAAAGGAAAGGGACACAGTGTAACATCAAACTTTAACCTGCTATTTATATTTTATGATATGTGAAAAACCTTTCCACCATTTCCTAACTTGCTCTACCGTATATAATTTAGTATCTGAAAGAAAAATCTTCCTTAGTTCAGTTACTACATATATATGGAACCCCTCTAATGAGGTCCTCTTTTGATACAATACCCATTGACACCTTACTTGCCAAAGGCAATACCGTAAACATGCCAGTAGTACTCTTATAGTACCCTTTTCATATCTCCTTAAATTAGGGGGAAAATTACCGATTACCAATATGTCATAATTTAAACAAGCCAACCAGTTCAGATCCCATTTTTTTGCCAAAAAGGCCCATAATTTTAACGGAAAAGAGCACTGGAGAAAAAAATGTTCCATGGTTTCTTCCTTATTAATACATTCCTCATAAGGGCAATTCCTCTCTTCCTTGGCTTTATATTTAGCTGTTCCTCTGACATTTAGCCTCCCATACATTATAAGCCCTTGGACTTCCCACATATGGATTGGTAACCTGGGATTATTCAACTGATCTAAAATATTAGGAATCAGCCCAGAAGGGCAGTTTTTAAAGCTAGGTTGACAGGGATGAATAACTGTCATTAATGCGTTATAAATCTTCCTAAATGAACTCCCTTTAATAGGGTCTTTGGTAACCTTCCACTTATACAGCTTTCGTGCTGCCGGTTTAAAATATTCCGGCAAGCACAAATGAGGGGATAATTTAGGAGCCCACTGTGCCCAAACAATGAAAAACCATCTCAACTGAGCTCTAAAAAAACTACACTCTTGATTACCCAGTGGGTCTAAACCCTGTTTCAATGAGACCGAAAAAAATAATGAAAAACAAAAAACTACTGGATCCACCATACCCAAGCCACCTTTATCTTTCCCTAGGTAAGTAAAACACCTTTTTACAGGATTCAACCTATTCCCCCATAATAATTGAAAACAAATGCTATAAAGTCTTGTCTCAAATTGGGCCGGTAGGGGGTAAATAATTGCTATATATTGTAAGCATGGCAAAATAAATTGTTTTAACACCTGGTTTCGTTTAAGTTTTGAAAATCTAAACTTCTTCCATCTATCTACTTTTAAAGCCACTTTATCCAAAACAGCCATCCAATTTTCCTCCGGGAGGTTATTAGCTCCAAAAGCCACTCCTAAGATTGTAAGGGGATCTGTAGACACTTCTATAGAATTATATTGAAAGGGGGTCTGACAGTTCCCTCCCATTAATAACCCTCTGGTTTTAGATAGATTAACTTTAGCATTAGATACATCAGAATATAATTGAAAAATTTGAAAAAATATGCCGATTTGTGCCTCCTCGGAAAAAAAAAAGACAAACATCATCTGCATATTCCAGTATGGTTAGGCAAGACTATTTTAAAGGGAAATCCACCTCTTTCCACCTTGGGGTAAAGCTAATTGCTCTTATAAGGGGTTCTAGGGAAAAAATTTAAAGGAGAGGGCTCAAGGGGCAACCCTGCCTTACCCCACTTCCCATAACAAAACCTTTCCCCAATTGTCCTCTAATTGCAGGATACACCAACGCAGAGGCGTACAACCCTTTTATTAAATAAAGCAATTGCTCTGGTACTCCAAAAAATTTAAAAGTTGTAAACAAAAAGGGGTGACTAACTCTGTCAAAGGCTTTTTCCAGATCCACAGATAATAAACACCCCGTCACTCCTACATCCTTCAAATATTCAATGACATCCCTTATAGTACACAGGACTGACCGAATTCTTCTGTTCGGAAGACCACAATACTGTGCAGGAGAAATCACCATGCTAGCCAAAGTTTTCAACCTGTTATTTATCAAGGTTGCCAATATCTTATAATCTGAATTAAGCAACGTGATTGGTCTCCAATTTCCAAAACCCCCCTATCCCCAGTCTTAAAAATATAAGTTTGTAACCCTTCTGAAAAAAAACTTGGAATCAAATCCCCCTTTAAAAAGTTATTAAACACTAAAGCCAAACCAGGAACTAATTCTGAACAGAATGTTTTATAAAAAGAATTGGAAAGACCATCCAGCCCTGGTGAAACATCAGATTTTAAATTATTTATTACCATTTCTATCTCAAAACTAGAATAGGGCTCTGTCATTGCCTCCATCACTTCTTTTAATTCAATTCAATTTGTGTTTATTTATAAAGCGCCTTTCAAAATCAAGGCGCTGTACATAGTAATAAAACAGAAATCAACATTAAACAATCAAACTATAAAAAAAAAGCCCAGTTAAAAAGATATGTTTTTAAAGCAATTTTAAAACTGTCAACGGTCGGGCATTCTCTCAACCAATGAGGTAGAGAATTCCACAGGGTAGGAGCTGAAAAGGCAAAAGCACGAGATCCTGATAACTTCAAACGAACCCTGGGAATCTCTAGCAATCCCTCATTGGCGGAGCGGAGGGGGCAATAGGGAATCAGAAGATCTTTCAGGTAACCGGGTCCCTGATCCTGATCGTGTAGGGCTTTAAAGGTTAGTAAACCAACCTTAAAGGTGATTCGCCACTGCACAGGCAGCCAGTGCAGTTCGAGAAGCACAGGCGTAATATGACTGGTTCTTGGAGTCCCAGTCAAAAGCCTGGCTGCAGCGTTCTGCACCAGCTGCAGGCGGCGGATATCAATCCCTGGAAGCCCTAGGTATGAGAATTACAGTAGTCCAAGCAGGTAGTAACAAAGGCGTGAACCAAGGTGGAAGGTCCTCCTGGGGAATCAGATGTTTCACCGGCGATATTCCTCAGATGATAAAGAGGATTTGACAACAGCTGACACCTGAGATTTCAGGGTCAGACCGTAAATCAAAAATAATGCCCAGATTCGCACCTGTCAAAGAGCTAGAGGCGGTACCCACCAAGTGATAAGCCTGATGGATGTACCACCCAAACCCCTCCCAGGATGACCTGGGCCTACAACCAACACCTCGGTCTTATCCAGATTAAGCTTCAACCAACTCAAACTCATCCAAATTCTGATTTCATCCAGACAGTTGTTAAGCAGGAGAGTGCATCACTCTGATCGGGAGAAAGGATAAATACAACTGAGTATCATCTGCATAGCAGTGAAAACTCAAGCTGTATCTCCTGATGATTTCTCCTAATGGCAGCATATACACTGCAAACAACATGGGAGCTAAATGGAACCCTGAGGTACCCACATGGAAGGAGAAGGCGTCAGAGGAATAAATTCCAGTGACGACTCTCTGAGACCTACCAGTGAGGTAAGAACAGAACCATTAAGTGGACTGTACCAGACAGTCCACAAAAACTCGCATGCAGCTCCAATAGCACCTCATGGTCTACAGTGTCAAATGCAGCAGAAAGATCAAGAAGGACCAGAATGGTATAAGCCTTTCGATCTCTGGCCATTAGGAGTC
The DNA here is from genome assembly GCA_016271365.2 of Neoceratodus forsteri. Taxonomy (NCBI): domain Eukaryota; kingdom Metazoa; phylum Chordata; order Ceratodontiformes; family Ceratodontidae; genus Neoceratodus; species Neoceratodus forsteri. The sequence goes on along the minus strand of CM028130.1, from coordinate 94,672,434 downwards.
ACTCAATACCGAACAAGGGCAGTCTCAGTACTATGCCTTTCCTGAAGCCAGATTGGAGAGTATCATAGACATTATGAGAGGTGAGATATTCATCCAATTGCAGTGCAACTGCCTTTTCAATAACCTTACCAACAAATGGCAGGTTAGAGATAGGCCGGTAGTTAGCTAGACAGTCTGGGTCCAGGGAGGATTTTTTAAGGAGTGGATGGACTACTGCCTCCTTGAGGGGATTAGGAAAAACCCCCCTTTCCAAGGATTTCCAGACAATGTCAGCAAGGATTGGGTAGATGACTTCTACACAACCTACTAACAGAGGTGTAGGACCCGGATCCAAACTACAACTAGTTGGATGCATTGATTGGATGATCTTCACAATGTCAGCGAATTCCGGGTGGTGAAACTCCAACCAGATAGGCCGAGGATTAAGTACAACCAGTTGCCCACCATGACCCCCCGAAGGAGAGTTCGGACCGATGCAGGACCTGATGTCGGCAACCTTATCTGCAAAGAAGCGAGCGAACTCCTCACATCTAAGTTGAGAAAAAGCTTCTCTAGGCTGAAGACAGACTGGATTGCACAGCCTGTCCACAGTCCGGAAAAGCTGAGCCGGTCGATTCTTTGCAGCAGAAATCTCTCTGGACAGGAATTCTGCCTTCTTACGAGTGATTTCTGATTGGTAGCCATCATAATGGGCTAACAATCTAAGCCTGTCGACATCAAGGCCCGACTTCCGCCAGGCTCTCTCTAGCCTTCGGCCTACTCGCCTTAATTCCTTCAAGGAGCCATCAAACCATGGACTCCTTGGATGGATAGTGAGAGGTCGAACACGAACAGGAGCAATTTTGTCCAGTGCATCTCCCACAGCCTTATTATAGGCGAGTACAAGATCATCTGGACTCATGCATTCACCCGACAAACTCGATAGGTCCAGCACCGCCATAAGGTCACTGGGGCCAACACCCCTTAAAGGGCGGTATTGGACCATCTCTGTAGGGGCAGACCGATTAGAGGGGGCCCTGAAACTGAACCTTATGGTGTAATGGTCCGACCAACTGACTGGTTCCACCCCAAGTCAGTGATCTCCATACCAAGAAAGACCAGATCTAGTGAATGACCTCCAATATGGGTAGAGGTGGTAACAACCTGTGTCAGGCCCAGAGTATTCATCAACTGGAGGAGACTTTGACCAAAATGAGAGGATTCATCGTCGACCCAAGCGTTGAAGTCGCCCAGAAGTATTAATCTGGGAAACCTCAACATAAGGTCGAAAATGAAGTCCTGCAATCTCTCCTGTAGAGAATTCGCCACCGTCACCTGGTGGGCCGGTGAGCGAGAAATCCCACAACCTGCACCCTCGCCCAGGATATATTCAAAAGATCTGGTGTTCCCCAATGGAACATCCACAAGGCCCAGTTCAGATTTAAACATAATAGCCATACCTCCGCCCCTACGATCCTGCCTTGGACGGTGTATTACCGAGAACCCAGCTGGAGTTGCCAAGGCCAATATAGGGCCAGCATTTTCATCCAGCCATGTCTCGGTAATGCAAGTCAGATCAGCTGACCCAACAAGATCAGCTACAATAGCTGTCTTGTTTTTTATAGATCTGGCATTGCACAACACCGCCAAGGCAGGATGAGATGTCAGGGAAGACCTCGGTACCTGTCCGATATTTTCGGGACTCTTGGGTATGGGGACAAGATAGGAGCAACCTCTATCTTGACCCCATTTCACCCCAGGACGTCTTCTGGACCCTAAAACCCCAATCCGCCCTCCCTCTCCTGTCCCCCACAAGGCCCAGCTTTCCACCTTCGTCCTCGCCTCTTTAGAATGACCAATGCCCGACACCTAAAATAGGTGTCAGATGATAATGGTGGGCACTCAAAAGGGCGAAGTTCCCTGAGCCTGGTGGGGGAATAATGCCCAACCGTCATTATTAAACAAATCACTAAAATAAACCTAACAATAAACCTAAAAATACCACACTTATAAACGCCCTCTAAGTAAGTCTGACTCTGGGGGGGGGGCTAAAAATTGGTTAGTCTGTTGCTCAGAATATGAATGAGTGGATTGTAAATCCTGAAAATGGGTTTATAACATCTACTATAGAATTCACTCTGTCCACTCTACACCCTTTGTGAATTAAAAATTTTAAAGAGGAATGGTCTTTGATCGATTTGCATAATTCAAATGGATCTCCACTACCGATTTCCTCATATGATTGGTTATCACCGCCTGCAAAGTTTTAGCCCTATCATATTGATAACCCCTCATTTGCAACAATCCCTCAATTTGCTCAGAAAAATCCTGTCTAGAGGAATTTGCTAGTGTAAGTAAATATTGTAACTGGGATCTCAGTTTTAAATAGGCAAAAACTCCGAGTTCTCGACGTATCCCATATTTTTAAACCATACAACACAATCCTTTTTGTTTCTTGCCACCAAACTCCCTGTCGGTGTACAAAAAAGCTACTGATAATCTAGCTTTTAGAATTAATCTAATTGAATTTAGAACCATCTGGTCTTGCAATATAGAAGCATTTAGCTTCCATCTTGTCTGTTGCTTTTCTTGATCTCTGACCCCTCCTATCTCAACCTGCAATAGGACATGGTCGGAAAACTCCACTGGTACTGTAAGGAAATGTTTTACAGGGATTGTATTAGGGATGAAAAGATAGTCTATTATAAACCCCTTTTCCCCTTAAAAAAGGTACCTCCTAAACCATCAGAACCAAATTTTTCACAAGATACTAAATTTGCTTTCCTTACAATATCTTTTAAACAATTGGAATCACATTAGGTTTTGTTATTAAACCCCCTCTTGTTTGCCCCTATACTACAATTGAAGTCTCCACCCCAAAGTATGGTTAAGGACGTAACCAAAAAAGGTTGAATCCCTTTCAAATAGATCACCCTATCTGCTTTTGTTTGGGGATTATAAATATTAATAAAACGAAAATTCTCAGCTTCCCATTTCCCATCTATAATTAACACCCTTCCTGGAAATAAATCAATTAATTTATACAAAACCAAGTTATATGCATTAAAAAGAATCCCAACCCGTCAGCTCTATCCACCCCAAAGGACCAATATGATGGACCCCACGGCCAATCCTTTTGAAAAGAAACAATTTGATCTTTGGAAAACATCCAAGTTTCCTGTAAAAATATTATTGCAATTTGAGCATCATGAAGAAACTGAAACACAGCCCGTCTCTTTTGTGGACTCAGAATACTATGTATATTAACGAGGCCATAAAAACCCATTTAAACAAAAAAAAGTAGAACAAAGAAAATTAACTTATTTTTTCCGCCTTTTCTTTTTCTTTTCTTTATAATCATCCCTAGGTGGCGCCAATGAATCATATAATGATTTCTGGGAGTCTGTATCTCCCTGATCCATTTCAGAATCCCCCCAAAATAATGCAGTATAAGAATTTTTTGTTTCCAAAGGCTCCGAATAAGAGGGTGGGATGGTTTTTAGATTTCTACCAGATCTTCTGGGAGGTACAGGGAGGAGGGGAGTCGTCTCTGGACCTGAATCCACCTCCAAGCCTTTATAACATACTGGCTGTAACAGTTCAGAAACCCTCACCGACCCCCCCTCCTCAATGGCCACTTTAACTGGGGCCTGAGGTTTAGTCGGAATGTCCACCACATAATTATCTACAGTGCTCTGAGGTAAAGAAGGGGGCTTTAAGGTACCACCATCCCCTTGCTGCCTTTCTTTAGTATCTTGGGCTTTGGTAATAATCACGTCCAAATCACCACAAACAGCCTTATTTTGAGTTGCCCATGGACAATCTCAAAAAACATGATTACGTTCTTCACACAGATCACATTTAGTAGCATTATTACAAAACATTGTAAGGTGACCAGCTTCACTACAATTATCACATCTAGGCTAATCACATGTACTAGACAGGTGAGTTCTTGAACCACATTTATAACAAGCCCTGGGCTGGCCGCTGTAAAAACATACCCCCCTATCCCTTCCCAACAAGAAGGAATTCGGGATATGTTTCACCCCAAGTGAGACTGCCTCAATTTCACTCTATATTTCCAACCACCTGTCCAGAAATGTTCAGAGTCTAAAATAGGGTCCGGGTCACTCTGAACCTCACACCTCTGAGACAGCCAGAAGGTAATATCCTCCACATGCACCCCCTCATTTCGAAACATCACCGTGACATATTTAATTAATGGCTTTGTGAGGGGGATCACAAAAAAGGGGGTCCATAATGGAGAAAACTTAACCTGATTATATCTGTCCCAAAATAACTCTAGTAAGGAGGCAGAATGAAAGCTAATATCAAAATTATCCTCTCCCGAGATGTTAATAAAAGCAAAAACATCTCTTGGGGAAAAGGACAATGACTCTTTTATCAGGGATTTTCCCACATAATGCCTGTCCGGTCTCTCTGGTAGCCCCCCTTTGTATCTTATACGGACCGCATTACGTCTAGGTGCCGCTTCTCGTTTACTCTGTGCAAATAACGCAGACATTAATGGTTTAGCCACTGTAGGCTCTCCCCCAGGCTTAGTTCCCTCAGGGCCCAATTGTGACTTTGAAGGCCCCGAACTTACAGGTAAAGGATTGGTAACAGCCCCTTCACTCACATCCAGCTGTTCAGTTCTACCTAAATTACATCCCAATCCCTGTCCTACACCTGGTATCCATGTAGGAGAATGTTTATTCAAGTCCAGTGAATTATCCCATACCGGATCAGGTGTCCAAACCCCTGTACCTGCTTGTTTCCACCCAGCCGCCTCCAAAGCTCCCTGAGGTGACTAATTTGCATCATGATTTAATATCGAATTTACAGTAGAAGGCCCCCCTTCAGGAGGCACAGGGCCAGCTCCACAAACCTCCTTTTGAAAACTAGGGACTAATTCATTTTTTGACATCATACACTTTTTTGAAGCACTAAAACTAAATTCAGTCACCCCTGTTTGAACATTAGCTTCCGATTGGTAAATTACAGGGACTTCACAAGTCACCCCCGCTACCCCCCCTTTCATTGGGTTAAACACAAACCCAGTCTCTTTTTGCAAAGTTATTGTGGCAAAGGCTGACTTCAGCTGTCTGTTACTCACAACCTCTGCAGTAGTTAGCAAAACCGTCTTGAAATCCACCTCAGCGTCGTCCTCATTCACTTGCCCGTGTTGCGTCGAACCTTCCCAGGAAACAATTTCCTCTACTGTTCCACCAGACAAGCCTTGTACTGTAGAAATAACTTTTTGACATACATTCTCCCCACTTAGCTCCATCTCCCTGAGTCGAGCCATAGATGTCACCACTCCACCACGTCGTTCAACCACTTCCGCATTCCTAGTCTCTAGGGATGCCGTAGAAGCCGGTTTTAAAGCCATAGAGTCAACGAAATCAGTTTCCACTTCACTTGGAGCCTCCACTGAAATAGCTTTAAATGAACTCCTGACATTTGACTGTACCTCAGGTAACACTTCAATTGAAGCTACTGCATCTTGAAAGACCTCTGCGATTTCCACCTCCGATCCGATATTGGTCTCCAAATCCCTATCCAAATCCTGCATCACTTCATTGCCCTCGGCAGACACAACCTCTCCTGTCAAACTCCCCACCGAAGTGGCCATCCTGCTACCAAGTTCAGCTCCCCTACTGGCAACCGAGCGCCAGCAGAGTAGGGGAATTTCCCCGGTGTCCTGGTCAAATTTCCCTCATTCACTAAAAATACCACCAACAGCTTAATCTAGTTCAAGGTCAGTTTGCATTCATCTGTATCCCCTTCCCCGGGTCGTGCCTGAAAATAGGTAGGATTTGTCTAGTGCACTTACACACTCAACAAAAACTAAATTAAAAATAAATAAATACATAATGAGGAGAACTCTATAGACAATATTCTCTGCAAAAAAACTACATTAATGCACCATTAGGATTAAAGCATCAAAAGTAGGGAAATGTGACTTAAGGGTTTCCAAGCCTAATACCCCACCCCCACCCTGTATGGAGGAACTGGCCTATGGGGTGTTCCTTGGTATTGTGAACCCTAATGCTCACTCCATTCCACAAGTAAATAAGGTAAAACAGGTACTGTATAGGAGAATGGGGTGAGAATTAGTGTTCAACTCTTCAATTAGTTCCATTTCAAGATAGCAAATATGGGAACAACAAGGTGCAAAATGGCACTACATTACAACAAGTGCCATATCAGCAACCTTTCTGTTTGCAAGGTGCTTTGCCTCCTGTGCACTCCCTACTTAATATAACAACTGGGAAGACCTCGAAGAAGGGGGAACTGTCGTCACCAAGACGGCACTCGCCGTAATTTGTGTGCCGTTTTGACTCCTCACTGATCCATACACATTATCTTGATGGGCTGCCCTCCAATCCAAGCATGATTTTTGAGATAGTGTACTGCTAAAGTTATAGGGCCCTACACTCCCATTCTGTTGTGTGTACAACCAAAGAAACACCTGACATTTCCATGTTATTCTATAGAAAACACGGAAATCTGAAACCTGTGTAACTCAACACTAAATTAATATATTTTAACGAAACCAGCAAAAGGCACATTGATGAGTGCAGCCCTTTGTACCCTGAAAATTTAAGAACATAATTGCAAACTGTTTCTTCACTGTGGAGTGACAAAGAAACAACTGGGTAAACCTCCCATTACAATGTTATTGTATGAGAATTGAAGTAAAATTTAACCCCACAGAACTACACAGCCAAGTAATGTATTTTCACCAAATTAAAACAAACATTTGTCAATGCTGAATGTTTGCTTGCTGGTAGTGGAACTGGTAGTGCAGGAGTTGGAGACATGCATAATAGGAATGACTGTGAAGTACTGAAGCAACACCAGCCCCCACCTCACCCTGCAGAGACTGACAGATGCTGGGGATGTGCCTTTGGGCTATCATCCAAAATACTCACAGCATTCCACCTCACTCCACCCTGCAGACACAGAGAGGTGTTGCAGTGTGTCTTGATGACTTCAGCCCTTACCCTCAACCCATTTGAAAAGGAAGTAAGGCAAGATGGGTGCAGTATAAGAGAATGGAGTGAATGTTAAGGCCTAAGACCCCAAGGCACACCTCGATGGCTGTCAGTGGCTGCATGGTGGGTTTGGAATGGGTTGAGCATTATGGCAGATGACCCCAAGTCACACTCTCGATGTCTGTCAGTGTGTACAGGGTTGGCATTATAGATGGAAACCCTAACGCCCCAGGCATGTGTTGGCAGGTTTTGCTCCTAATTTTCAGCCTGGGCTTTTTGAAAGGCCACCTCATGAACAGTGGCAGTATGATTTCATTACTCAATGCCAAAAGGTGATTTAGCACAGCAAGTGTGCCATTCGACACCACAGGCACGATAACAAATTTCGGGCAAGATGTGAAAAATGACAGGTGTACTGTTGATAAGGAGGTGTGAAGAAATGGAAATGTTGAACTCTGGAGTGAAAATATGAAGTGGTGAAGTTACGAGTGGCCATAGAAACTGTGCAACACACAACAATAGTAGCTACACCATCACAAACAGTTGCCAGACTGGCTTTTGGTTACAATATTGCACTGTGACAAAGCCTCTGTACCACATCAAGGTAACCAATCACACAGAGGTCCATTCACCCAGACACACCCATCCCAGACACATACTCGACACACCCACTCACCTGACACAACCCACCCCACAGACATACCCACACCCCACAGATACACCCATCCACCCCACAGACACATACACACACACCCATAGACACACACACACACACACACACACACACACACACACCACCACACTACTGTAACTGTCTGTTACTTTACGTCCACACAGAGTCTCTCCCAGTCCCATACCTACCCATGTGCCATACAAGTTTTAACTTGTGTAGAGGTGACAGAAAAAAAAACTTAAGTTCACCGCAGGTCATGGGGGGTAGCATCTAAGCTACTGGTCAAAATGTCAAAATAAAGAAAATGTATTGTTTTTACCTAAATGATTCAAAGTTCACTGCAGGTCAGGGGCAGCATTTTTGTTACTAAAGGTAGTGCCAGTTGTGGTAACAAACAATAAGCTAAGCTACTGCTGCCAGTCAGTGTGCAATAACAGTACCTGATGCCTTGAAGGATTCCATGGTGGAAACGGTCAGAACTCAGAAGCTGCTGCACTTATTTCCAGTGGCTGAGCAAGACAGGAGGACATTTTCCCCTCCAGTATTCACTGCTCTGAGTCTTGACGTGACATCAACCACATTTGGTGGGCCAGCTGAGCCAAGTAACTGGAACGGAGTATGGTAGGACACAATGCCATAGCAAGGCATTTTGGTGCCTGGGGCAAGCCACAAATTTTGGGCTCTCCCCAGACTCCTTCTCCTGACCAGTACTGTGTACACTCACCAATACCCCTTCACACGTGGCCAGCTCCTACTATCACATACCCTTACCCTATGCCCATAAAACATCATCAAAATGGGAAAAAAAAGCAGCAGCAGAGGAACAAAATGGGCCCAGTACTGTGTAGCCTGTTGCTAGTAGTCTAGCGCGCAGGCAGCCGGAGACGTAAAAGAAAACTCACACAGACTGGTCACTGACCAACCAATCAGCCCTCTTCAGTTCTTAGTTTCTTACAGTCCATATTAACAGTCATTCAGACCGGTAAGGTAAAAATTATTTGAGGAAAAAAGAAAATATCAATCAAGAAATCTTCTGAAAGCTGCCTTCAACTGAGGAAGTGCCATGTCAGTATCTATAAATTAGTAGCAGATGCAGAGTCCAGGTGGCCAGACGGCCCAGCATCTCTCGGTACATTGAATGTATGAGAAACCATTTGTTTTACAATCACAGCATCATTTATTACCGATGTAAAAAAAAAAAAAAATTCAATACTCTCCTATAGTAGATGAGTCATGTCTTAAATCAAGCAGTAGAGAAGTAAAAGGTCAATAAACCTCCTTGCAAAAATCAGAAGGTACACACAAATATTCAAAATTTCAGGCAGAAAATAAATGTTCCCCTTGAAAACCCATTTCACACAAAAGAGACACTAAGGTATTCACAGTGCCAAACTTGTATTATACTGGCATTATAGCAATGGTAACTTATATTAGTTAAGGTCAGCCCAGGGCCAGGGGGTCTTGTGTGAATACGTGTGTGACTTCAAGTTGGGCAACAAGCAACAACGGCCACCAAAGTATCATGATCTCCATGCAGTCCTACACCACCATGCTGAGCAAGCCAGGGCCTCAAGGCAAGCAGGCAAACAACCAACTTAATTACATTTATTACTAGCATAATAGCATTGGCAGGGTCTCTGCCACCGAGCAGGAAGTCTGTTTAAGGACTACCGGTCTGTGGAAAGTAGATTTTTTATGGACTTACGGAGTGAGAGTCTGAGTTAGTATCAGGATAAATTTACATTCTAGTAAATTCTCCATTCAATAGGGTCAGGGACTCCAAAATCCGATCCCAATCCCACCCATGGTACCACCACACACAGAGTAGTGACCCTCCCTTAATTAAATACTTGCCATAGTCAACTGACACTTATGTCCCTCCCAATCAATACCCAACCACTGAGGCCAGCAGCACTAAAGTGCCTAAAAGTTTTAAAAACCTACCTAAAAAGGAGGACAAGTCATCAGTGGGCTGGCTGGTTCTGTGTGGAATCATTGATGTCGCAAGTCTGACGGATGGGACGAACAGCCTGCCTGAAGCGGCCCTCAGGAGTCTCAGACAACAAAAACAAGCAGCAGATACAGGCAGCAGGGGCCAAATGCACAACGGTGGACTAGTGCTCAAGTCTGGTTCCATGCGATGATAGCAATAAAAAACAGCGACCGCTATCATCAAGAATGTATATCGCCAAAAAGCATTTTGGCGATATACATTACTAAGCGACACACGACATCCAGGTTACATGAGTGGCTCCCCCCACACACCCTTACTAAGAATTGTCAACTCCAGGGAGGTGCATGTTGAGGAGGGGATGAAATTCTGGTGTGAAGGAAAAAAAACTACAGAGCCACAAGCAGCAACAAAATTCTGTTCCCCAGCAGGTCCCGAACCCAGTGCCTACTGCACTGTAGCCAGCCACCCTCACCACCACAACATAGGGCTGACCTAGTTGCAGCAGGCTCTCCTCCCCTCCTAAACCCTCCCTCCTATCCCTTCCCCACAGTTCCCTATCCCTCCCCTTCTGGTCGCTGTATGAGCAATAGCATTGCTACTGTGACAGGGTAGCTAATGATGATAGTGCTATAAATGAATCTCTGTTTCTACAGTCGCTCATTTATCATCGCTATTATCACGGGCTACCCTTAAGTCTAAATCCAGTTATAAGTCTCCAGCAGGGGCTAGTTGCATAAAAGAGTTAAGTCCATGTTTAAGACATGTTTTTGGTCTTACAAAAGTAAGCTGGTCTTATAAAATGTAAGTCTGTTGCACAAAAATTGTCTTACACTCCACTGGTCTTATTTAGAGACTTTAATTTAAGTCTCCTATGTACCAGGCTTATTTTTTGTGAGTAAGCTTATTCTGCCACAATTAATTATAGGAAAATGTACTTTATTGTATGAAACCATTCTGAATATTGTACAATAAAATATATATATACCTGAGTGCACGGATTTCATGTTTTACAGACTAGTTCACATAATTTATCTGTACGGTACCATGAAGAAAATATTTAATATATTTTTTTGCCATACAGATTTTTATCCTTTGCTCAGGCAGGTGATTGCTCATCACTGCCCCAGACCATCTGTCATCTCCCCCAGCCCCAGTGGCTAGAACTCCCCCCCCCCAGATTTCCCCCACGGTGGGGACAGAGGAGGGCTGGCCCCCTCTGGAGCACAAGATGTGTCTCAGGGACCAAATGGTAGTTTGGGCCAAAAAAAAGCAGGTGAAACTTCATCAAGCCCACCTAACTGCTACTTTTCTTCTCAGTTCCCCAGCCACTGGAAAACTATAGTCCTCAGCATTCAAAGTTTCTCAGAACCGGCATTAGCAATGGGCCTCCACCACAGGGTTGTCATAATTAAGTTCATAATTAAGCACTATACCACTAGAGGTTATGGGCGATGCCAGGATTTACACCCATCTCGTGTGGTTCAGTCATGAGGCCACAGGTCGAAGGACCAAACCACATCAGAAGTGGATAAATCCCTCATTTCTTTTGACAAAAAAAGAAAAAAGAAAGTGAAACAGGTTTTTTTTCCTTATATTTTAGGTTTTTCTTCCTTTTAATTTGTTGCCCTGTGAGAAAACAATAGTCCAGGTCTGGCAGTGTTGATGTTTGGGGTTGCTAGGGTTTTCCATTTCTGTGTATGTGTAGTGTAGTACTATTGGCAGACCAATGCTTTTCGTGGGGCTGGAAGAGCTTAAAGGCTGTGCCCCATGTTGCTAGTTCACTCTGTTCCAGTCCCATTTGTGCTTTAGGAGCCTAGACAGACTTGTTAATTTGCTGAAGTGAAATACAGAGCATTGGCTCCATTTTTGGTGCATGCGCAGCTGCGTACAGTTCTGCCTCAATGTGTAACACCGTTTCCCTAGCTCTCTTCCACTTCTTGGCCCTAGAAAAAAAGTTATCATGTTTTCTTTTCCTTTTTTTATTTCCTTTTTCTGTCTTCTGTGTCATTGCCCTTGGCAGAGAGAGACCGATGTGATAGCTGGTCGCATATTTTGACTGTGGAGTCACTAAATAAAATGGAGGAGGCTACGAACTGTGAGAGGTAAACAGTGTGAAGCAGCGAGGAGGAGGAGTATAAGACCTTCAAGTTAAAGTGATTTGTTTTACGTACATTATCATTAAGAGACAGACAATCAAGTTTTGGAGCTATGTTATTTTATGTTTTTCAAACTTGTGTAGGGAGGCTTTACTGGAGACTGCCGTTAAGTGGTGACTAAATATGGCTGTTTTCCATTTCAGTGTTTGAGGGTCAGACTGGTACTGGAGGGGTAAGATTTTATAAGCAGCTGTCTAGCACTTTACCCTTGTGTGATACTACAATTTATAACGTGTAAAACATGTCAGCTAGCCAGTCAATCAGGAACAACTATTTTCCGAGCCGTTGTATAATACTTATTAAACTTGTAGAGTCTCCAGGGTCAGTACACAAGCATGTGGTACCGACAGGAAAGGAGTAAGAGAGTCAACTGCTGCACACACTCGCACCCCAAAGAGGAATAGAAGCAATAAATGCCAAGATGAAGTTCTGTCTGAGTAGACTCATAGTCCGGAGTTCTTGGAGCTGATGAAGCTGAATTTAGATTTATAGAATAGAATATTGAGCACTTCATATTGGTATTGAGCGCTTCTGTTCCTCTTTGAGGAGCGAGTGTGTGCAGCAGTTGGCTCTTCTCCTTAATGATTACTAAACCTCAATGTATGGACATTAGGAGAATTAAATGGGTCAACAAGCAACTTATAAACAAACAATGATAGCATTCTTTACACTGCTTGTCATGCCTGCATAATAAAAATGATTTAATTTTGTCTTGGTTTGTCTGATGCATTTCTTTATGTAGCATCAATATAGCTTTTTTAGCACATCTTTGATATCTGTATGGCCTCTTGGGAGGCAGGGTAAATATATATGGACCCCACAGTCTTTCAGATTTTTGGGCCCATCCCTTTCATCTCATATGCAAGTCCCCACTCCCTGCTCCGTGGGTGAGACTTTCAAAACCTGGTTGTGCCACACTTCAAAAGTTGGCTGCTACCGTGAGACACATATTTTGTATGCATTACCTTATAAGGATTAGAATACGCACTACTGTTGTATAAGGGTCCCGGTCATCTGCACTTATGTACCCTAGAAACACAAACTTTGATGGTAGAAAAAAGCCCATCTAGACTGCCCTATTGCTGTGTCTGTTATTACTCCTGGACCCAATTCAGTCCCAGGTGAATCTCACTCCTTCCTTTCCTCTAGTTATGCCCATGTGCTTGTCCTTTGCATGCTTAAAGACCCCCACTGTCCTTGCCCTTCCCCACCTCCTATGACACTCTGTTCTAGGCATCAATCATGCTTTCCTGAAAAGTAGCATTTCCTCACATCACTTTTAATCTTCCTCTACTCAAGCTTCTTTGCTTGCCCTTGTATGCTGGTGCTCCTTCTTGTGAGGTACTTATAGGTTTCAATCATGTCATCTGAAGCTTTCCTCTCCTCCAGGGAGTACATGCAGAGTTCTTTCAAGCTGTCCTCATATGATTTCTCGTGCAACCAATGCACCATTTTGGCGGCCCTCCCTTGGATTGCTTCCACCCTGTCAATGTCATTGTGGAGCTGTGGCCTCCAGAAATGTACACAGTACTCTAGGTGGAGTTTCACTACTGAGTGATAGAAATGCAACACCACCTCCTGTCTCTTATTTGAAAATGGCATCTATATGCACCCTAGCATCCCAACAGTTCTGCCAACTGCCATGTTTCACTGACCCACCACAATGAGATTGTCAGTGATGGATGGGGATCAATGTGGGAGGATGAGAGCCTATTTGCCCCAGATAGATTGCACCTGATCAAGGAGAGACCAGCAGTACTAAAGATGTATAATTTAAACTGAATTCTGGGGGTTAAGGAAAAGACCACTCAAGGAGACAGGAGGGATGAGAGACTACCAGCCTCCCCCTTAGGATGGAGACAAAATGCTGGGAAAAAAAACAAAACAAAAAAACACATGAACAAGGGAAGGCTGGAAGGGGAGGGCAGCAGGAGTGGGGGTACATGGTAGAAGGGATTATCAGTCAGTGCCAGGAGTTTTGAAAACAAAATGGTGGACTTAGAGGCCATGATGGGGGATGAGGGTCTTGACTTAGCAGCGGTAAGAGAGGCCTGGTGGCCAGAGCATCATACCTGGGAGACAGTTATCACAGGCGGCAGACTGTTTAGGATGGACAGGACAGGAAAGAAGAGGAGGTGGCCTTATGCATTAAGGATGACATTAGGGCAATGGAAGGGTAGGCAGTGAAAGGAGAGACAGAGCTCCTGTGGATCACACTGGATAAATGGACTGGAGAATCACAGAGACTGGGGGTGGTATACAGACTTCCTACCTAGGGGAGGAAGGGGACAGACAGCTGATGCAGACAGTTACATGGATGACTCTTAAGAAGGGAGCTTCTGCTACATAGAAACATAGAAATTGTCAGCAGATAAGGACTGCTAGGCCCATCCATTCTGCCCATAGGCCCTATACATTGTATGAGGCCGCTGACCCTTAGTGATCAATGGCTTTTCATCATTCTCTACCCATTCAAGCTTACCTTGTGCTTGTCCCAGGCATGCTTAAACCCCTCCACTGAGCTTGTCCCCACTACCTCCTGTGGCAGACCATTCCAAGCATCGACTACCCTTTCTATGTAGAAAAACATCCTCACATTACCTCTTAATCTACCCCCCTCCAATTTCATATTGTGCCCCCTTGTTCTTAGTACTTTTTCTACATTGGAAAAGGTCCCCCACCTGCACCTTGTTTATGTCCTTGAGGCACCTGAAAGTTTCAATCATGTCCCCCCGCTATCTCCGCTCCTCCAGTGAGTACATATTGAGGTCCCTCAATCTCTTCATATGTTTTGTGGTGCAAGCCCTGCATCATCTTTGTTGCCCTTCTCTGGATAGTCTCCACCTTAGCTATGTCCTTGCATGGGTGTGGCCTCCAGAACTGCACACAGTACTCAAGGTGATGCCTTACCAATGTTGCATACAATGCCATCACCACCTCCTGCCTCCTGCTAGTGATACCCCTGCTTGTGCACCCCAGCATGCCACTGGCCCTCCCTGCCACCTTTGTATACTGCTTTGATACTTTAAGGTCATCAGAGATGACCGCTAGCTCCCTTTCCTCTTTGGTGACAGTCAGCTCCCCTCCCCAAATCTGTAGCTGTCCCCATGGTTCCCCCTACTCAGGTGCATTATTTTGCACTTCGTTGCATTGAAGCTCAGTTGCCACATCTCTGACCATCTTTCAAGCTTCTCCAGGTCCTTCTTCATTTTCTGCACCCCTTCTGGAGTATCCACCCTGTTACAGATCTTGGTGTCATCTGCAAGCAGACCTTTCCTTCCAGCCCCTCTGCAATGTCACTAATGAAGACATTGAACATGACTGGTTCTAGCACTGATTACTGTGGTACCCTGCTGGTCACCCCCTCTTCCCAGATTGTACCCCATTTACCACCAGCCTCTGTCTCATGTCTGTTAACCAGTTCCTAGCCCAATTCATCACCTTGTCTCCCATGCCCAGAATACCAGTCTTCTTAATCAGCCTTCTATGTGGGATGGTGTTGAAGGCTTTGCTGAAATCTAGGTAGGTGATGTCTACCAACCCTCCCTTATTTATTTCCCTAGTCGCCTAATCAAAACAATTTGTTAGATTCGTTTGACATGACCTTCCTGCTGTGAATCTGTGTTGCCTCAGATCCTGAGCACCACTGGATTCCATATGTGCCACTGTCCTTTCTTTCAGCAGTGTCTCCATAATCTTTCCCACCAATGAGGTGAAGCTGACTCACCTGTAGTTCCCTGCCTCCTCCCTGCTGCCATTTTTGTGCAGTGGGACTACATATGCCCTCCTCCAGTTCTCTGGAACAACACCCGTGTTGAGTGACTCTGTGAACAGGGCTTCCAGAGGTGCTGCTAGTTCCTTTAATATCCTCAGGTGGATGCCGTGTGGCCCAATGGTCTTATCCACCTTCAGCTTTGTGAGTTCTTCCAGAACTCTCTCCACTGTGACTGGACTGGTGTCAACTTCTACTGCCTGACTGCCTTTGTAAACCGACAGTGCTCCTTGACCCTCACCCTCCATAGTGAATACTGAGCAAAAGTATTTATTCAGTATTTCTGCCTTGTCCAGATCCCCTTCCTTAAACTCTCCCTTCTTTCCTTTGAGGCACACAATACCTCCCCCATTTTTTCTTCTTTTACTGATGTACCTATAAAATGCCTTATCCCCTTTGTTTACAGATCATGCTAAACCCTCTTCTCTATGTCTTCATCCTCCTAACGGCCTTCCCTGCTTCCCTTAGACATTCAAGGTACACCTCCCTGTCCTACTCCCTTTGGCTCCCCTTATATTTCCTGACACTCAGTCTTTTAGCCCTGACTTTGTCCCCACTTCTTTAGAGAATCATAGCGGTTTCCTCTTCCTTTTTTTTTTCCTTTGGCCACTATCCTAACACATTGGTTTGTTATCTCCACTGAGGCTCATTTCAGTTTTTCCCACTCTTCATCAATCCCCTCTATTACCAGTCCCTTCCCCAGGACTGCTTATACAACTACCCATTTCCGTGAAATCTGCCCTCACTAAATCTAATACTCTTTCCCTTGTGTGGCTTAACTGAGTCTATGTCTCCATGGTGAACCATACCATGTGGTGAACTCTGGACCCTAGCTGCCCTTCCATCTCTGTTTCTTTGACTCTGCTGTATCAGGTCCAGAACTGACTTCTCACTGATTGGCTCATGCACCAGATGCCAGAGTCCAACCCCTGCAGGGATTCTATGATGACTGTTGTTCTGGTTGAAGCAGTCGCCTGGGTGGCTCAATCCACATCCAGCATATTGAAATCCCCCAGTAGCAGAATTTTGCCGTTAGCTGGCATGTCGTGTATGTTCTTCACTAGTTCCCTGGCTTCTACTGCTTCTGTGCCACAGGTCTGTAGATCACCCCTGTGCATATTGCTGTTCCATACTCTGGCTCCAGGGTGACCCACATTACCTTGGCCTCGCCCTGTCTTCCATGAACTTCTGTAGCCTTTATACCATCTGTAGTGGGGGACCTAAACCTCCCTGATGTGGACTGAGAGATCCCGGTTGTAGTATCAGCTAGGAGCAGGGGGATCCTAGAGAGGCTACAGGGTGTATTCATAAAACAGCTGGTTAGGGATCCTTCTAGGTAAGGTAACCTGCAGAACATGATCCTCACATGTGTAAAGTATAGAAGAGGTGGTGGTGGGTGATGGTCTAGGTACAAGTGATCATAGGACTGTAAGGTTCAGGGTAAGGACAGGGAGGGATTCAAATCGGACCAATACGAGGGTAATGTACTTCAGGAGGAAGGTCTGTAACAAAATGAAGAGGATATTTTGGGAATAAATGGCAGGAAAGTGGAATATAGGGCGAATGTGGTGCCACTGTACAAGGTGGGGCAGTAAGGAGGTGGCAGAATTATTGCCCGGTCAGCCTCAGTTTGATTGTGGGTAAAGTGATGGTGGCATTAATAAAGGAAAGGGTGGTGGACTACCTGGTGGATAGCAGCCTGCAGGATGATAGGCAGCATGGCTTTATGAATGGGAAGTCATCTCAGACGTACCTGATAGAGTTGTTCAATTGGGTGTTGCAGGTAGTTGACCAGGGAGGGGCACTGTATGTAGCCTACAGTATCTGGACTTCATTAAAACCTTCGACTCTGTTCCTCACAAAAGGCTAGCACCCCAGCATGCCACTGGCATCCTCACAAAAGGCTAGTAAATAAGCTGGAACATATAGGGGAAGGATGGAAAATAACTACTGTAGGTGGTTGGGAAACTGGTTGTAGGGCAGAAGCCAGAGAATGGTGGTAAATGGGATGCACTGCAGAGTGACAGGGGTAACGAGTGGGGTGTCCCATGGGTCAGTGTTAGGACTCCTCCTTTTTAATATCTACATCACTGATACAGCAGATGGGCTGGAGAGAAGGCTGTGCCTATTTGCAGATTATATGAGATTCTGCAATAGTGTGGGCAAACTGGGGGGGAGGGCATGACACTGGGCCTGAAGATTCTGGAGGAATGGAAGGAAACTTGGCAACTGAAATTTAATGCCAAAAAGTATGCTGTGATACACTTGTGGCATAAAAACCTGCTAGCAGCTTACCTTTGAGTGGGGGAGGAGGGAAAAAGAGCAGAGCAGGAGAGGGATCTGGGGATCATAATATCAGGCAACCTTAAGGTAGATAGCCAATGCTGCAAAGCTGTGGCGAATGCAAATGGAATGTTGTCATGCGTTAAGAGGGGCATAAGTAGCAGAAGGAAGATAGTACTGATGCCTCTTTACAAAGCCATGGTGAAGCAACACCCATGCAAGGACATAGATGGAACAGAGAGGGTTCAGAGAAGGGTAATCAAGGTGGTGCACAGTATGCAGGGGAAGCCATACAAGCAGAGGTGTAGGGAATTTTATTTATTTATTTATATTTATTTATTGAATTTTGATGACCGGGTAGGCCCGCTGGGCCCCTAAAGGTCCCTTTTTCAGGGGCGACCCGGGTGAAACAACAACATACAGGTAACAGATCAGTACAGTCAGGAGATTGAATAGTTTTTAACAGTAAGAATACATATGTTTACAGGCAGCAGGTAGTGGAAGACATGCAGGCTATAAGGACATAGAATTTACAAATAATGAGACCATTAAACATTAAACATCACTAATTATTGATTAGATTAAAAGTGCTCTGGAATAGTGAGCAGCTGCTAAAGACCTAAGGTTAACTGCTGCGTGGACAAGTTGGAAGGAGGATAGATTTGGGACATAAGTGCACCCAATCTGAAAGGGGAGGACTTTTATACTGCCAGGATGGAGGTAGGGAGGGTCTATTGAGCTACCCAGGTGGCAGTATGTGGTCAGGTACTGTAGCAAAGACATATGCTCCTATTGAGCAGGTGTCCCTTAAGCTTAGTCCGGAAGCTGGTAGCGGTCTCAGCCTCCCGTACCTCAAGGGAGGTTGTTCCAGAGTGGAAGGGGCTGTATGCATAAGGACCCTAGACCCGGCTTTAGTCCTAATCCTGGGAACTGCGAGGAGAGTTTGGCCTGATGAGCGCAGGCACCATGGGTTGGGTTTCACCCTGACAGGCCCATCCAGGCTGGGGGAGGTGAGGGACAGCAGCTTGAATGTAAGGCAGAGGGTTGGGTAGAGAGGCGAGCATCTAGAGGACGGCCACCTGAGCCTGGATTGGGCCTCACAGTGGTGAGTCCTCGGGTGAGACATGGTGGCATAGTGGACTATCTTACTGTACAAGGTCTGCAGCCTTCCTATCTCCATCACGGCCACGCCTGAGGATCGGGCCAGGTGATGTGAGCTTTGGGAGGAGTACACTAGTGGCAATGGCTACCCTAGCTTCCGGGATGATCTGGTCCTTTAGTCTATAAAGGATGCCAAGTTTCCCATGGATGGCTTTGGTGATTTGATCTACATGATTTTTTAGTGTGAGGCCTTGGTCCAGGGTAAGGCCAAGGTATTTGGTGGAGGTGACCACCTCAAGTTTTGCACCCCTGGACTGGAGTTGAAGGAGATGTGACCTCTCTGTTCCCAGGGATCTAGGGCCAAAGAGCATTACCTTCATTTTGTTGGTGTTTAAAACCATTTTGTTCAGAGTGAGCCAGTCCTCCATCTGATGGATGTCTTCTTGGAGGGCTGTCTGCAACTCTGGTAAGTTAGGGGAAGCTCTATAAATGACTGCATCATCCGCGTACTGGATGGCGCTGCTACTCCCGCAGTGTTTATGCAGATCATTTATGTACAGTGTAAAGAGAAGGGGGCCGAGGATTGACCCTTGGGGTACCCCTTCTTTGAGTAGGGCTAGCTTGGAGACTTTATCCTCCCACTTAACCCTCTGGGTGCGTCCAGAGAAATAACTCTTGAACCATCCCAGTGAGTGGGTGTCAAGGCCCAGAGAGTGCATCTTTTGAAGAAGGAGGTTGTGATTTACCAAGTTGAAAGCTTTAGATAGGTCAATGAAGACCGCCCCTGTGCTGACCCCTCCGTCATTATTGCTCAGTACTTCTGTAGAGAATTTAGTTAGCGCAGTGTCCGTCCCATGCTTGGCCCTGAACCCATGCTGCGATGGTGAGATTGCCCGGTGGATTTCTAGGTAGTCACGGATTTTGGATCACAAATTGGATCTGTACCCAATGAAGACCAGAAAGGAGAGGGAGAACATGATTGAAACTTTTAAGTTTGTGAAGAGGATCAATAAACTGAAGGAGGGGAGCTTATTTAAAAGGGAGGGTCTCAAACTAGAGGGCATAGCCTAAGATTGGAGAGAGGAAGTAATAGAGGCAATGTGAGGGAGCGATTCTTCATGGAGAGGGTGGTGGAGTCCTGGAAAAGCTTGCCAGAGAAGGTGATGGGGGCTGAAACAGTAGAGGGATTCAAGAGGGCATGGGACAGAGATAAGGGGAAGGCCTGTGGAAAGGAACAGGTACAAGGGAGTTGAAGGAGCAGACTTAATGGGCCATTGGGGTCCTATTCTGCCATCATATTTCTATGAATATGATCAGACATGACTACCCCAATGTCCCTCTCTCATTTGGTGGCAGTTAAGTACCCCCTATCTTATACACGCCCTTCCGGTATCCCTGTACCAAATTGTATAACTTTGCTGTTTTCGGCACCATAAACCAAGCTGCCACCCCCAGGATGCACCTCTAGTTTCCCCAGATCTCATGCCATAGGCCAGACCTTGTTTTCTCTTATTCCTTAATTATTAGCCTCCTGTTTGGCACAGTGTCACAGACTTTACTCATGACCAGATAGGCCACATCCACTACCTTTACCTGATCTGCCTCCCTAAAAAATGTGCGAGATGTATCTGACACGACCTCCTTCCTTCCTTGGCACCCTTTCTGAGGCATAACCGTGAAGCAGCACCATTTCTCACATGGATTCCCATTATTTGCTCAGGCACCCAAAGCAGAATGGCCATCACGTTAGTTAAAAGACAGAAATGTTGCTGTATGTGTCATTTTAATAAATACATACCCACACACGTGCACACACTGTAATGGGCACAGATGCGCTATTACAGCAAACCATTCAAGTGTAGGTAATATATCGATGGTCTCTTACCTGGGTACTTAGGATCCAGAGGTAGAGGTTTTGCCAGGATGATGTCCGTTGGACCTGTAAAGTAAGATATAAGGATGGGGTAACAAAGGATCTGTGGTTCTTATGGAGTAGATAGGAAGGATAGAAAGGTCAGACATAGAGTAATACTTATCTGATGGGGATGGAGTCCGCATCCTTTCAGATCTGTTAAACAGAAAAATAAGTAATTATGGAGAAAACCCCAGTAACAAATGCAGAGACAGAGCATGTAAAAGTGGTACAGGAAAGCCCTGAAGTAAAAAAAAAAAAGAAGCTTTAGATAACATGTTACATTTAAGGCAAAATAGGAAGCTAGAGCAATACAAAATGAGATAGTGATATATAGAAAGAAATAACGTGCTGTAGAAAATCATGTGAAAATTCCCTTAAAGTTCTCCAGAGATTTTGGAAAATTATTTGCCAAGCAAACTGCTACTACTGTACATCCACTGTGAAATGACACAAAACCCTATCCTGGACTACAACAATGTATGTCAGGAGTACAGCAAAATCCTGTGACTTGCAACCAGATCAAATGCTTAGCCTGGGGGGTGTTCATAGAAACATAGAATTTGATGGCAGATAAGGACCGCTTGGCCCACATAGTCTGCCCATTTCCCTACCTAATCCATAGGCTGCAGATCCTAGTTAACCAACAGCTTACTTCCTCCTACCCACCACTAGAATTGCCTTCTGTCTGTCCTATGCATTCTTGAATTCCTCCACTGTTTTTGAGTCCACTACCTCCTCAGGAAGGCTGTTCAATGTACCCATAACCCTCTCCATGAAAAAATACTTCCTACATTACCTTTGAGTCATCCTCCCTCTATCTTCAAATTGTGCTCCCTTGTTCTTGCACGTCTTTTTCTGAAAGATGCTACCATCTTGGACTCTGTTGATTCCCTTAATGTACTTTAAAGTTTCTATTATGTCCCCCCTCTCCCTCCTCTCCTCGAGTGTATACATATTAAGCTTCTTTAATCTCTCTTTGTATGTCTTGTGGTGCAGACCCTGCACCATTTTAGTTGCCCTCCTCTGGACAGCCTCCATCCTGTCTATGTCCTTGCAGAGATGGGGTGTCCAGAACTGGATGCAGAACTCCAGATGGGGTCTCACAAACTATCTGTACAAAGGGATAACAACTTCCTTTTTTCGACTGGTGATGCCTTTCGCTATGCATCCCAGTATCCCACCAGCTATTCTTACTGCCTTCTCACATTGCTTGCCCACCTTAAGGTCACCTGATATGACTACCCTCAGGTCCCTTTCCATTTCTGTAGTTGTTGTTATTATCTCACCCCCCATTGTGTACTCTTCCCCTGGATTTTTGTTTCCCAGGTACATTACTTTGCACGTCTTTGCATTGAATCTAAGCTGGCATATCTGACCATTCCTCCAACCTTGCCAAGTCCCTTTGCATCCTCTCCACCGCACCTTCTGTATCAACCCTGTTGCAGATCTTTGTGTCATCTGCAAAGAGACATAATTTTCCTTCCAGTCCCTCTGCAATGTCACTTATAAAGACATTAAAGAGGACAAGTCCCAGTAACCCCTTTCTTCAGAGTAAACATTTCCCTCTGTATCCTGTTGTACAGCCAATTTTTAAGCCAGGCTACCACCTTGGGACCCACTCCTAGGCTGGCTAACTTATATATTAATCTTTGTGTGGGACTGTGTCAAATGCCTTGCTAAAGTCTAGGTAGACCATGTCCACTGCCCCTCCCTGGTCTACCACATTGGTCACCCAGTCAAAGAAATCTATTAGATTCATCTGACATGACCTTCCCACTGTGAATCCATACTGCCTTGGTCCTGGGTGCCCAGAAACCCCCTCCAATCTTGCTTTAATTATGTCTGTACACAAGAACTGTATAATTTCCTTGATGGAAACCCCCTATTCTGAAATCCTGGGTACACCCCTGCAGACAGAGGAGGAAGCAGTATAGCACAGTGGTTTAAGACTCTGAGCAGCAAACCTAGAGACCTGGGTTTGAATCCCACAGCCCCCACTGCATGCTGTGTTACCCTGAGCAAGTCACCTAACTTCCTTGTGCTCCGAGGTCGCACCTGTAAACAAATTATCAGGTTAGTGTTTCTCCTGATTAGAAAAAAAAAAAGATATACACCAGAGGAAGGGAACTCCAAATTATCACAGCACCACATAAAACCTTCTGTTCCCTGTTCATTTTAATGTGGTGGGGGCACTGAGCAATCTCTGAACCTTTGAATGAGGGATCTTAATGCAAGTGGTTGGGAAATGAATAGCTTGTGGATGTACTGTAGGAGGGACTCAGACCACTTTCCTTAAATGCCAACACAAGAACTTTCTAGTCAGTCCACTGCTTGACTGTTAGCCAGTACAACTAGTGCAGTGCTGATGTTATACTATATTCTAACCTATCATAAAGGAGTTCTGAAACCCCACTGCCACATCCTTGCACCAGCTGCAAGCATAGAATTTGACCAGAAAGGAGGCCGTTATAAAGCACATTACTGTACTTTCAGCAACTGAGTAGTGAGGAGACCAATGTCTGTACTACACTTTTTGATGTTACCACAAGTTTTAAGAGTGCAGCCTGTAATTTTACATAGAAACATAGAATGTGTCAGCAGATAAGGACCACACGGTCCACCTAGTCTGCCCATCTCCCTACTCACTTCAGCAGTCCCAGATCCTATTTGATCTGCAGCTCTCCTGCTCTGCACATCTCAAGGGTACCCCTAAGTCTATCCCATGCAATCTTGAATCCCCGTACTGTTTTTGCACCCACCACTTCTGCTGGAATGCTGTTCCACAGCTCTGCCACCCTTTCAGTGAAAAAGTACTTTCTAACATTACCCCTGAGTCTTCCACCCTTTAGCCTCATATCATGCCTCTTTGTTCTCGTACAGCGTTTTCTCTGAAATATGCTTTCCACCTGTACCATTTATTCCCCTAAGGTACTTGAATGCCTCTTATCATATCTCCCCACTCCCTTCTTTCCTCCAGTGAATAGATATTAAGGTTTTTAAGTCTTTCCTCATAGGGCTTCTGGTGTAGTCCATGTACCATCTTCGTTGCCCTTCTCTGGACTGCCTCTATCTTGTCAATGTACTACTGGAGATATGATCTCCAGGACTGGACACAGTACTCAGTTGAGGCCTCACCAGTGATCTGTACAGTGGCACCACCACCTTTTTTCTACTGCTTGTTATGCATGCCCCTCCCTATGCACCACAACATTATGTTTGCTCTTCACCACCGCTTTTTCACACTGTTTCGTCACCTTCAGGTCCATCAGACATGATAACCTCCAGGTCTCTCTCCTGAATTGTGATGACCAGAATTTCCTCACCCATCCTGAACCCCTCCCTTGGATTCTTGTGACCCAGGTGCATGATCTTGCACTATTTAGAACTGTAACTCAACTGCCAGATACCTTACCACTCCTCTTCTACATCCTTTCTCATTCTTTCCACCCCCTCCGGTGTGTCCACTCTGTTACATATCTTGGTGTCATCTACAATGAGGCACTTCTTTCTCTCCAAATGCTCTGCAATGTCTCTAATGAAGACATTGAATAGGGCCAGGCCCAGCACCAACCCCTGTGACACCCCGCTGGTCATCTCCCTCTCCTATGATTTCGTGCTATTTAGCACCACCCTCTGAGTCCTGTCCATTAGTCAGTTCCCAACCCACTTTACCACAGTAGGACCCACTCTCAGGCTCCCCAGTGTATTTAGCAATCTCCTGTGTGGGACAGTGTCAAAGGCCTTGCTGAAATCCAGGTAGACTACATCCACCGCCCCTCCCTGATCTACCACCATGGTTACCCTTCTTCTTAAGATAATACAACCAAGGGCCGGCAGGGGCGGGGCACCAGACTGCGACACCAACAGTCTGAGTTCCGGAACGGATCTGGGAAGTTGAGGCGCTGGCCAGAGGGAGAATGGTTGAGCATCCTAGCAACTGCTGTCCTTCTCTGGGGAGGTTAGAGTGTCTAGCACAACATGGACCCCTGGTGGAGGCTGGGGTACCTCCTTGGTCCCTGACAATGCAGGCAAAATTTCATATGAATCACTTGAATTGTTGCAAAATTATTAAAGTCCCAAATTTTCAAGTTTAACATAGAGTGAAGATTTCATTCCTTTCTATCTCACACCGTGCCTGATAAACGGAAAGTGGCTGTTGTTGTTCCAGTTCACAAAGAGGGGCCTAACACCATTGTCGAGAATTTCTGACCTATTTCCATTCTTTGCCCACTGGCCAAAATACAAGAGTGAATTGTCTATAATCACCTCCAAAATTACCTAGAGCACAACAGTCTGTTATCCTCCTTCCCGCATAGTTTCAGAAGGAACCATAGCACTCTCATAGCCTTATTAAAAGTAACATTCAATATATTCCATGCCATGGACAAAGGTGCTGCCACTGGTACTATATTTGTCTATCTCATCAAAGCGTTTGATCTGGTGAACCATGGTCTCCAGCTACAGCAGCTTCATAATATCGGATTTGATACTAGTGCACTAAGGTGGGTCCAAAGCTGTCTCTCCTGCTGCTCCCAAAGGGTCAGTTGGGCTGGTTCTTTGTCAGGCTTCAATCATAACACATGGGGTTCACCAGGGTTCCATTTTGGGCCCTATGTTGTTCTCCCTTTTCATCAACGAGTTAACTTTGCATTGTCATGGTGCCTCTGTGCACCTCTATGCGGACGATGCAATCATTTACCACTCTTTTCCCAATGTAACCTGGGTTAACAAAAAACTTGCAGCTGACTTTTCTGGCTTGAAGGTTGGTTCAAATGAAACCATCTAGTCCTCAGTACCAAAAAGACCAAAAGTATGCTTTTTTCTCACCTTCAACCCTCCGTCAGTCCCCCCTCCCCTCTCCATATTACCTTCTGTAATGGTGATGCCCTTGAGGCTGTCCAAACTTTCAAATACCTGGGTATTACCTTAGAAACATCTCTCTCCCTTACTGCCCACTTCTCAGCCCAGACTAAGGCACTAAATCAAAAACTGGGTCTCCTCTACTGAATCCACCCTTTTTCTTTTCTTTGCCTCCTGCCTCAAGATTGTCTCCTCGTCTCTCCTCCCACTCCTTACTTATGGTGCTCCTCTACTTTTGTCAACCAATGCCAGTAACATGTCACTGCTTGCTCAGGCTTACCATAGAGTGGGAAGGTTTGTGTTAGGGGCCTGTGCTCATTTCCATCACTGCAACATCCTTACCTCCTTAGGCTAGTTGCCTTATGAATTGAAATTGAGATACCCTACCCTGAACTTCATGTTCAAACTTGAGCAAATTCATGTTCAAATTCACTCCCCCATGTCTCATTGACATTATACATCCAAGGTCTGCACTACAGGCCCTTAGATCAGCCTCCACCCCATCTTCTCTTGAGACCTAACTTTAAGCTTGCTGATGCCAGTAAATACTCTGCATTTGTGACAGTATCTGATTGAAACTCCCCCCCATGTCCTGTCTTGCACCACCCTTCCTTGTTTCCAAACCCCCCTACTTGTCTCCCTCTCCTCCACCACTAATTGGAACTGCTTCCATTGACACTCCTCCTCTTGATTGCTTCCCTCCCCCTTCTTATCCTATCCCTCCCTTTTTGAATTTTTGTACACACTTTACCTTTTTGAACTCTCTCCACCTTTTTTGCTCCATCCTAACCCCCCATATCCTATTCTTCCCTTTTTACTTTTCTTGCATCTGTGTGCAGGTCTTGATGGCTCTGCCCTACCTGCTGTTACTTTGCCCTGCACAGATCCAATGTGCTGTGAATCATTGACCTTTCCTTACACTGTATATAACCATTTGTTACATAATTTTTTTTTCCTGTATAGTGTTTAGCTACAGCTCCTTACTTGTCATTGTTATCTCATCTGTAGTGATATATTTCTGTAATAGCAACTGTGCCCTCTGTAACTTGTCTATATTGATTAGTAATACAGAATTCTTTTATAAGTCTGTCTGTCCTGGGTCTGCCCTGAAAAAGGGATTGTAATTGTCTCAGTGGCCTTACTCGGTCACCAAAATTCAAATAAATAAAGATATAAGTCCAATAAAATAATTGCTGAACTGTGTCTAAATATTATGTTTTTTTAAGTTTTCCCATTGGATTCAGCTGCTGATTAAACCTGTATATAGATATTGTAGTTGCATGAGTCAAATGGCAGCCAGCCGAGGTGGTAAGTGGAGAGTTTTTGCTGACTGCTTTTATGGGACCGTAATGGAGTTCCCTGTGGAGTGTGGGTACCACTGGACACCATGGGCAATTTTTTTTGTTTTCAGTTCTGAATTTATCCTCTTTATTCACTCCCACCAGCCAGCCCTTGTTTGGACTGATTCCCCCAGACCCATCACCTGACTCCCCTGAAACGTACATATTCTGATGCATGCTCTACCACAGGACTTGTTCTGAAGGGCCCAGTCATCAGTGTGGGGCCTGCAAGGGACAAGGCATTCACTCAGCTGTGACCTGAAGATGTTTTTCCTTCATCTTCTCATCTGGGTCACACAAACATGCAATGATGTGATGTGTGTGCTCTGTCACTATAGAAATGCCCCAGTGTCTAGGCATGGGGACCCCTTCCCCTACTGTCCCACTGCACTGCCACCCAAATTCCTCCAAATGGCCATGGACCAGTGGGACATGGGACCCCCTCCCACCACACTCCAAGGGAAGATGACTGTCAGGGGATGCTCAATACTCTCTTCGCAGCCAGACCACAAGTGACTAACTTCCAATCCCAAAGCCAGAATTGCACCTGCTTATGTCATTTTTGTATTAAGGATTCCAGACAGCCACAGAGTACTCCAGGTAGGTCCTTCCATGATTCTTCTCTGCTGATGACTCCCCAACCCCATTATGACACACCCTAGCATTTTGCTAGCCCTCTTACAATTGCTGCACATGCTTGTAATCTTGAAACAGGCTGAATTTCAACAAAATTAAGTTCATTTTAATTTATAAAGACTTTCATTTTGGGGGTTAAATAAACTGGACAAAGGTTTTTTTTTAATTGCTTAAAATGGTACAGTATATGAATATGATGTCAGCTTCTCTGTGAAAGACATCCACACATTTGTAAGGTGTACAATCTCATAGCTGAATTTATCTATGCACTAAAAAACAACACAGATTTCTTCACGTTTAAGTGGTATGTGGTAAAAATTTCACAGCATTATCAGTTTGACAATGATCATGTTTAAATGATGTGTAAAAGGGAATACTTAAGAAATATCATGTGGACCAGTGGTGCAGAGGGCTGAGGTGCTGGCACCTTGCCTCGAACCACACCGGCGACCTGGGTTTGGGAATGGACTCAGGCGCCTGGGGGTCGGCAGGGGAAGGAGAAGGATTGAGCATCCGGAGGACTGCTCTCCTCTCCTGGGGCAGGCTAGAGTGAGGCACCACTCTGTAGCGACCCCCAGTGGAGACCAGGATAAGTACAGATGAGATGCACAAGGAACAAGAGGAGAAAAAAAACAGAAAAATGGCGCCTCCATACTGCCAGATGATGGCCGCCCAGACCAGTGCCTTCCCGGACCTCCGAGAATCTGACACAGTTGCAGCAGCAGCCAGGGCCAATGCCATTGTCCACCAGTCCCTTCCTCCTCTGAAGAAGAGAACCCACCCAATAAAGGGTTACATCGGGTTACCATGAGGTGGCTGTGATGTGGGGTCAGGGATCGGCATCGGAGCCATGAAAGGAGAGCATCCTTGGCAATTGGCCTGAAGGGTGGCAGATGGGGGAGCAAGGGAGCTAAACAAATAATACAGAAGAAGAAATATCCAGATAATTAGTATATATATATATCTATTATTTAGTCTTCATTGGCCCCCATATTCAAATGGTTAATGCAGCACTAACTGGGTTAGCACCATGCTGACTGTGAAGAGCACCAGCATTCAAGGGCCATAGTCAAAGGATCCCAGTTTGCCGCAGAAACCCATCAGTACTGTTGAAAACTTCTGAAACCCATCCCTTAGTGTGGGACATGGACTGTACCCCCCAATCATCCATGCTGGGCTTTTCGAACATGTATGCCCTGGTGTATAGTGGTCCCCCTAATTGTCCATGCCAGGCTTTTGAGACATGTATGCCCTGATATCTATTGGTCTCTCCTTCCAGGCTGCCCATGCTGGGCTTTTGAAGCATGTATGCCCTGGTGTCTAGTTGTCCCCCTTCCCCTCGTCACCCATGCTGGGTTCGTGCAATGTGTATTCCTTGATATCTTATGGTCACCCCCACCCCCAATCACCCATTCCTGACTGAAAAATGCAATTCCCCTAGTAGTCTCATGGACCCCCAGAATGACTGCTGAACCCAACCCAACCCACCTGGTCAGGACCCATCACCCCACACTCCACCATTACCCTGGACACCAACTGGTTCAACACTGATGGCAACCAGCACAGCCCCCTCCTCGCCTCATTGTCTGGCCACTGTCTGACTGTCAGTGAATGATCATAGGAACAGTCACACAATCGCTCACTGACAGGTAGATGGCAGTCAGCTAAAGAAGTGAACAGAGGATTGTGCCTGTCAACATTGATATGGTACTGACAAGTGTCCAGGGTGAGGGGGTGTGCAGCTATGGGTCCTGAGAGGGTAGGTCAGGTGAAGGTTTGGCAACCATACAGAGGGTTCGGGGGTCTAGTGGACTATCGGAGTGTTGTACATTTTAAAAGGGAATGAGTGATTAGTGGTTGGGGGAACCACTAGATACCAAGGAATAAATGTTGCAGAAGCCCAGCATTGGCAATTGGGGAGATCTCTAGACAGCAAGGCATATATGTTTCAAAAGCCCAGCATGGGTGATTTGGGGGAAGGTCCACTAAATGCCAGAGAATATGTTTCACAAGCCCAGTATGGACACTATGGGGCTGTATCATATGTTAATAAGCCCATATATGGCATGCGAATGGCCCCTTATTGCCATGCATGCCCAATGGACTTATTAGCATGATAGGGAAGAACATGGCCTGCAAGAGCCCTGGCATGATCCCATTTTGGCAGCGTTATCTCCA
The DNA here is from genome assembly GCA_016271365.2 of Neoceratodus forsteri. Classification (NCBI taxonomy): domain Eukaryota; kingdom Metazoa; phylum Chordata; order Ceratodontiformes; family Ceratodontidae; genus Neoceratodus; species Neoceratodus forsteri. Next base: position 94,642,586 of record CM028130.1, on the reverse strand, counting down.
GTGGGCACCCTGTGGGCCATATTCAATCACTATAGTGCTGCACTGGCACAGCCCCATATTCAGGCAGTTCGTGCGCTCTGTCAGAGAAGGCTAATTGTCTGAATACTGCACAGGGCCAGATGTGCACTATCTGCACAGTGTACAGAGACAGCTCCAAATATTGATGCCACTGTGTTGAATTTATAATATCAAGTTCAGGTTTGTTTATTTAGGATAAATTAATTGAGCAAGCTCATTTACAATGATGTCCCATCATCTAAATCACACAAGTTACACATTTAATAATAATAATAATAAAACAGTGAAAGGAAAAGTTTAAACATCCTACAATAAGACAATTTATTGTAAGGGAATCATATGTACATAATTTGTCCCTCAGTAACCCTTATTAAAGGATGACTACATCTCTCACAATAAACAGTGACAGACAAGAACCAAGACTTTAAAGCTGCTTGGGATGGAAGTTTTGCATCCTTCAAAGGAAATCTAGCTGGAAGGGAATTCCATTCACAAGGGATCATATAATAATAAATAATCAAAAATAAGTAGCCCTAATTGTAATGAACCTTGGGATTACTAACTCCACTAGATTTGAATTCCTTAAGGAACCATTCTGTGCCCTATATGACAAATGTTCTACCAAATAATCAGGAACTTCTCCCCGAATACTTTTCAATGCAAACAGTATTTTATGCAGCCATCACCTTTCTGATAGATATGTCCAGCCCAATTGATTTAATAATATACATCTATACGTATCATATGAACCATTTAGCACAAATGGTTCCTTCCTTTTATTTATTTATTTATTTATTGAATTGTTTCACCAGGAAAGGAATACAGAGTAAATTAATGCTAATCTCACGGCACATCCTGGGGGGAAGGGGAAAGGGATATACAGTATTTAAATGTATACTTTTATGTAATACATTCAATTTTGTAGGCTTATCCTTCATGCAATTATCATACACAATATCTACATAATTTAAAATTGGGAAAAATTGAGACTGCACTATCTTTAACCAAGTCTCTTGATCCAAACACCCCTTATGTCAATATAGTGCCTCTAAACATTTCCCAACCTTTTTTTATCAAATTAGCCACATGTAAATTTCCTGATTTGACCGTGTCCATCCAATATCCCAAGTACTTATAGTCCTCCTCTTCTTCCAATGTTGCACCTTCCACTGTATAAATATCTAATGAACTGTTAATTGGGTCATTCTGTTTTTCTGATGAACCAATTAATATCACATTAGCTTTGGTAGAATTCAATTTCAAATGAGACAATGTAAAAAAAAGTTTGAAGTTTATCAAACATCTGCAGTAATTTATTCTGGACTTCCCTAGCTGAAACGTCCAATGCATACATCATGGTATCATCAGCATATAGCTAATAATCCACATCTCTGATGCAACTCCCCAACCCCCTTAAATATACTATAAAAAGAAGGGGACCTTGAATGGATCCTAGCAAACTCCCCTTTAAATATTTATAACACTGGAATGAGATCCATTCACCATTGTAGTTTGCTGCCGCCCGATCAATTAATTTTGAAACCAAGTTAAGGCCTCTAATCCTAGCCCAAGATCACCCAATCTCTTTAACAGTATTGAATGTTCCACTGTGTCGAAGGCCTTGGAGAAGTCAGCAAAGATGGCCCCTGTAACTTTCTCAAGTTCCATAGCTTTGCTAACATCATCCAAGACCTTTGATACAGCAGTTAATGTATTATGTTTTTTTGCAGAAACCCGACTGGTATTTGTCAGAAAATTCTCACTATCTAGAAAGCCCTGCAATTGTGTAGCTACCAGCCTTTCCAAAAGCTTGGCTACAACTGAAAGAAGAGATATGGGCCTATAATTGGGCATTTGGTCGGGCTACCCCCTTTAAAAATGGGGATAACCCTGTCCCTGTTCCATCCCTGAGGTATTTTTCCTGTCCTTAGTGACCAATTAAACATATATGTTAGATGTTCTGCAATTTGTGATGCTAAATATTTTAAAAATCTAGAAGCTAATCCATTGTGTCCACAACCTTTACTTATTTTTAATTTTAGAAGTTGGTCCCTAACCTCTTCAACAGACACTTCAAGAAAAATAAATCTGTTGCCAGTTTCTTAGACAAAATTATTTATGTCCACCTTCTCAGCCTGTTCCACAACCCCACCAAAATGTCCAACATTTACAAAGAATTCATTAAATAAGTCTGGAAGTTCCTCATCTACAGTAGAATAAAATGATTTCCATCCTCTGATATTTTGATGGTTTTCCCACTCTTGCCTTTTTGATTCAGCATATTAATAGTATTCCAACATTTTTAGTGTCCCCTGCTAACTCACTAGTATTAGTCTTAAAATCATTTTCTTTAGCTAATCAAACCTCCTTAACAAAACCATTTCTAGCATTCCTATATTTTTGCCAATCCTCAGGCAACCCTGATTTCCTTGCCATGTTCCGGTATGTGTTTTTTTCCCCTCCTTAAATTCAGTAAGTGCAGATTGAACCACACCTCAGAGCTATACACTGGGAGGAAATCAATTCGAAGAAACACAGACAGAATGAGATCTTGGCATACTGATCACTGATGACTTAAAGGTAGGAAACAGTATGAGAAGGCAGACATGAAATTGTCTCTAAAATTATCCTCCCCACACTAGATTTTGCGGACATGGTTCACAGCTCTGCCCCATAACCATCCTTGCCAGGCTGGATACCCTTCTAAACTTATTTTGCCACTTCGCTACAAACTGACCGCTGGGCACCCACCACTGCACTCTTTACTTCCTCCTCAGACTAAGCCCCTTATCTCATAGGTGCGATATACATGCCCTCAAACCTACATCTAACTACTGGTTTAACTTGCTCCCCTCCTATCTAGAGGACTGTCTATCCTCTGACTCCCTATCCCCCTATGAACTCAGGCACAGAAATGAAAGATCCTTCACCATGCCCCAGCCCTCTTCCGCAGTGGGCAAAACTGCTTTATCCTACTGGCTTCCTTACTTGTGGAAAAAACTTACCCCTGCTATCAGAAACTCACTCTCTCAATATAGCTGCAAGCAACAGCTACTGTATGTCTCCTTCCTCCACCTTTATGTCTCTTCCACAACTGAGCTAAACCCACTACTTCTACTGACTTCACCTTCCTACAATCCCTCCCTAGCACACGATTCATTATGTAGAGTACTTACCATTGTATAGTTCACCTCTAGATATTTATCACAGGCCATGTTTTTGCTCTCACTGATGTATTAAATTGATTGTAATTAGCGCTATTGTTCTATTAACTAATTCTCTGCATTTGTTGTCTGTATTTTCTGCTCCCGGTGCACCTGGAATTGAGCCTCGGCTTAACATGCCCTTCTTGGTTACCAAATGTTTAAATAAAAAATGAAACATTTTTAACTTTCTTTGTTAATAGAAGGAACGCCTGTCATATTATATACTTAATCCACCCAGAAAAAAAGTCCCAAGCATTTAAAGCTGGTATTATGTATAGTCTATCCCAAGTTAAATTATCCAGATCAGTCATCAGTTTAACAAAATTAAACATTTTCATTGATCTAAACTGTACTAACTTTGGAGGACCTCGTATCTTCCTCCTTCCTCTCATACTAAAAATATTATGATTACTAGCAAGATCAGCCATGGTACCAAACTTTGAATAATGGTGTAGGGAATTTATTTATTTATTTATTTATTGGAGAGATCAGTTTTACAACCTTTGAGTCATGGACTCGTTTACAAAGGTACCTCGTCAAAAAGGGGGGGGAGACAATAGTAGAGTGAGGTTAGGACAGGGATGACGTACAGGTGAGATACATAAAATACACACTTGGAGAGTACAGACAGCAAAAACTATATTGGTACAAACTTGCGTAAGGTACTAACATTGTTATGCAGCAAGAGATACATTATTCAACTTAAACATCATGTCACAAACTATTATGTAGTGACAAAAACCAGTAGGCAAGGGGCCTGATGGGTTAGGCGGAACCGGTACAGGGCAGCTACAAGCATTTACAACATCGGCTGTCAATAATATGTTGGCGGAGGGCGATTTTGAAGCGGCCAATACCTGGGATCTTGGAGATAGTTTCAGGAAGGGAGTTGAACCAGGACGGGGCTAGGTGATGGAAAGATCTTTGGCAGCGAGAGGTCCTTGCTCTAAGAACGTTGAAGGTGGCTGTGGTGGAGTTCCGGGTGGGCAGGGACCTGGCAGCCCGCTGCAAGGGTCCAGAGACCCCAGGAGGGCAGAGACCTGACATGGATTTTTTGGCCAGTAGGCAGGTTTGATATTTCAGTCTTTCCTCAAGAGTGAGTATTTTTGTGGCAGAGTATAGCAGACAGGTGTGGGTTCTGCTGTGGGCACCGGTAAGGAGCCTACAGGCTTTGTTAATAGAGGTCTGGACTTTAGATAAGGCGGAGGCATCAGCAGCAGCGTAAATTGGGAGTCCGTAGTCGGCCAGCGATAATACCGATGAGGTGATGGCTAGTTTTAAGGCGGGTTCAGGGAGACAGTCTTTGTGGCGGTAGAGAAGACCGATCCTGGAGTTCATTGCAGATGACAAAGCTTTAAGGTGGGCATGGAAAGTAAGGCCGGAGTCAAAGGTGATGCCCAGGTACTTATAGGATGTTACCTGTTCAAGAGGGAGGGGCATGCTGGTGGTGATGTAGAGGGGAAAGTCCCTGGCGCTGTTTTGCCGATGAGAAAATAGCATGGACTTTGTTTTCTTTAGGTTCAGGACTAAACGGTGATTATTGAACCACTTTTCGGTTTGGAGGAAGGCGCTTTGCAGCATGACTTGGAGTGGGAGTGGGTCAGGGTGCGATGCTAGGATAACAGCGTCATCAGCATAGAGTAATATTTTACTGGAACAGGAGCTGGGGAGGGTATTCAGGAATAGGCTGAAAAGGGTCGGGCCAAGGATGGAGCCTTGGGGGACACCAGAGAGTACCAGAAGGTAGGAGGAGAGGGTCCCATTTAGCTTGACTCTTTGGGACCTGTTGTGTAGGTAGCTTGCGAACCACTTCAAGGGGTCGGATGAGAAACCCAGTGTGCTAAGGGAGTTTAATAGCAGGGGGTTGCACACCATGTCGAAGGCCTTGGATAGGTCTATGAAAACCGCCCCTGCAAGATGACCTTTGTCAAGTGCTGAGTGAATGTGGTGGGAGAATTCCAGAAGGGCAGTGGATGTGCTATGGCCAGGGTGAAACCCGTGTTGCTCCGGACATAGAAGGTTGTATTTAGTAAGATATTCCGTGAGCTGTGTGTTTACTATTTTTTCTAAGGCTTTGGATGGGGGGGAGGATGGAGATGGGCCTGTAGTTGTTAGGCAGAGTACGATCCCCAGACTTGTGGATGGGGGTTACTTCAGCATGCTTCCAGGCCTTAGGGAATTGGCTGAGGCGTAGGGATTTGTTAATGATAAGCGTTAGTGGGGTAAGCATGACATCCAGCACGAGGCAGAGTATCTTGGAGTCAAGAGGGTCATTGATTGGGTTCTGAGAGGCAAGGGACTTTATTAAGAAAGGTTTGGCATTGTGGGGTGAGATCATTCGGAAGTGGAATTGTGGCCTGGAAATGGGAGCATGGGTGGGTTTGGCAACTGGGTCAGAAAAGTGGGCAGGGAGGACGGCACTTAAATCTGTGAAGGTTTTATTAAGGCAGTCAGTAATACAGGTGAGGTCAGTCGAGACAGCCCCATTTATGACAATCTGGGATGGAGGGGGGAAGCGGGTTTTACCATTTAAATCTTTAATGTTGTCCCAGAAAGCTCTGGATGAGCCCCAGGAGGATGTCAACGCAGCCTGGTAGAATTTAGCTTTAGCCTGCTTGATGGTCCAGGTGCATTGATTGCGGGCTGCCCTGCAGGCTTGCCTGTCAGCTACCCTACCGGAGTCATTAGCTAAGTGCCAAAGGTTATCTGTCTTTTTTAGTTGTTGGATCAGTGCAGGAGTTATCCACGCAGCAGTCCGTTTTTTATCCTTGGAGTGTTGAAGGGTGTATACAGATCACAGGCGTGGTTGAAGGCCGTGGTGAGGTAGGTTAGGGCAGAGTTAATGTCAGGAGTGCTGGCCAATGGGGACCAGTCGATTAGGGCGAGGTGACATTTGAGGTTGGCGAGACCTCTGGGGAGAAAACGGCGGCGAGGGGTCCTGCTGTACACAGGGCTGAGGGTGGGGGAGGACCAGAAGCAGATGACCGGGGAGTGGTCACTGAGTGAGTCTGCAAGGACTTCTACGGAGACTACTTTATGAGGTCGGTTAGAGAGATTACATCCAGGAGGAGCTAGTTCCTGTTACTTTGTTAAGTCTAGTGGGCTGAGTGACCATTTGGGTCAGGTCAAGGGCAGCAAGCTCATTCTTCAAATTATCAGCCGACGGGCTGAGCCAGTTGGTATTTAAGTCACCCATAATTAATTGTTCAGCTTTCTGGGGTAAGGTAGATAAGTAGTCAAGGAGAGGTGACACTAGAACCTTTATTAGACCCCAGGGGTAGATAAGCCATGGTTAGAGTAGAGGGCAGCGTCCAGGGTAGGGTGTGATTTTTAAAGTAATGGCTTGCCCCGTGGTTAAGCTCAGGGTTGGGGAGGGCATGCCCGAGGACCGAGTCGCAAGTAGATAGCACACCCCTCCACTGCTGCCCATCCCATCGCCCTGAAAAGGGAAAAACCAGGAAGGGAGATGGCTGAGTCAGGCGTGAGGGAGGAGAGCCAGGTTTCAGCAAGCATGAGAATGTCGGGGGAGTGGTGGGTGACCCAACATTGGAGGGCTGCAGTTTTCTTAGGGAGACTGCATATATTAATAAAGGCGATTCGAAGGCCTTTGCCACCGGTGGGCAGAGGCGTGGCTGAGATGACAGGCCCGGGGTTTGGGTTCACATTGCCGGAGAGCAGGAGCAGCAGGAGAATTAGGCGCCTCGCATGGTGTTTGTTGCTGGCGGTGGGGTGCATATGTGGCCGATGGGACCTCACCTGGGAGGAGCAGGGGATAGGAAGGGAGAGAAAAACCGAGGGCGCTAGCGGGGAGAGTGTCCACTTGTGATGGGAATCACAATACCGAGAGTGGCACATAGGTGGTTGGTGGGTGGGGGTAGTGTGGTAGTCCAGGGTACGGGAGGGATTTGGGTGGATGGACTGAGAGATAGGTGTGGGGTAATCAGATGGGGGAGCAGAGAATTGAGAGTGGGGGCAGTGTGCTTTAGTTGGGGGCAGGTCAATGGGGGATATGGAGGGGCAGAGAGAGAGCATAGGGTGCTGTAGCAGGAGGAGGGTCAGCATAGCAAGGTTCATGCTTGAGTGAGACATTTCCCAATATAGAGCAAGAGGTGAGGGCAGACTCCCTCTAGTGCTGGAATGATATAACCAGCAAATGGGAAAGTAGGCTGATTGGTTTTTGCGCCTCATGTGACAAAGAAAAATACCCCATTTAAGGGAGAGCCGAGCAAGGGTGGTGGTGGGGGCGGTGGGGAGCCGAACGCGTAGCATTCGGCGGGGTTTCTCCAGAGCACCGACTAGAAGGAAACAAAGGGTGCGTGAGCCTGGAAAAAGGCGCCAAGAGCCGCGTTTCAAACAGAGTGTCTACAGGTAGGCTGGCTCACTGACTGTCGCGATTTGTAAACGGCAGTTCTTTCCAGGCATAAGTTTACCTTGGCAGGGAGGGTTTTTGTCCCTCCAAAGGGCCCTCACGACCAACGGCTCCTCGGGGGGTGGGGGTATCCTGGCGGCGGTAAACAGGCTGCAGGAGGGCACTTCAGCGTCCCCTCACGACCAACGGCTCTCGGGGGTGGGGATGTCCTGGCGGTGGTAAGCAGGCTGCAGGAAGGGCACTCCAGCGTAGCCCTCGTGACCTCCGGCTCCTCAGGGGAAGGGGGGTATCGATCTGTTGGAGAGGGAGAAAGAGCAGAGATTAAGTAGGCAGGCAGGGGGGATTAGCGATTAGGGGGCGGGCAGTGCAGGTGGGGGCTTGCTGCTGAGATGCATGTAGCCGAGGCTCAAGTAGGGATATGCTGCACTGTGAATAAATATATTTTGTGCAAAACAGAGGTTTCCAAGAGAAGAGAAAAAGAGTGGACTGGCAAAATGCAAACAGAGGTGCTGTGGTCAATACATTGGTGCAGGGAAACACAACAGTTTACACAATGCAGTACTTTAAGCACAGAAACAAAAACTCTACTCTTAGCAGGTAAACAGTGTAGAACAGGACAACCACATTAAATTCATCAAGTCCTAGTAATGCATATATTGTTACAGTTCATCAGGGCCTCCAGAGCACCAACTAGAAGGAAACAAAGGGTGCGCGAGCCTGGAAAAATGCGCCAAGAGCAGCGTTTCAGAGTGTCTACAGGTAGGCTGGCTCACTGACTGTCGCGATTTGTAAACGGCAGTTCTTTCCAGGCATAAGTTTACCTTGGCAGGGAGGGTTTTTGTCCCTCCAAAGGGCCCTCGCGACCAACGGCTCCTCGGGGGGTGGGGTTGTCCTGGCGGCGGTAAACAGGCTGCAGGAAGGGCACTTCCAGCGTCGCCCTCACGACCAACGGCTCCTCGGGGGGTGGGGATGTCCTGGCGGTGGTAAGCAAGCTGCAGGGAGGGCACTCCAGCGTAGCCCTCGTGACCTCTGGCTCCTCGGGGGAGGGGGGTATCGATCTGGAATTGGAAAGGCTTTACTTGGAATTCAGTGGCCAAGCAGCCAGCCATTCCCACTTTCTGAGCTATATAAGCAGTTCTTCTCAGCCTCATTGTGAAGCACTTTTTCTTTGCAGCCGAAGGCTCTGTCCGTCTGTCCTCTGAGCTGGGTGCCCCCCCCCACCTTGCTGCTCCTGCTTCTCTGCTGAATGTCTGTGTTTCTTTTCTGCTTCTGGTGTGTATTTTGCCTTCAGCTGTGTGTGCTTCTTCTGTCTTAGTTCCGTTTTCTGTGTTTGTGTGTCTTTGGTTTTGTCTTTTTTTGGGGGGGGGCTTTGTTTCTAAGCTCCTAGCATTTTATTCCAGAGCTCCTACTACGTGCTTTCAGTTACTCACAACTCTCAATCTACTGCAATGCAACTACAATCATTATTTGTGTGTTTCAGATCAACCATAGCTGCTGCATGTTGCGTACTCAATTGTTTTCACCTAACTCAGGCTTACACTGTACCCAGTTATACAGCTCAATCATGTTCTCTCATTCTACTTTACCTGATCGTAGCAGCTTCACTGCACTGCCTGGCTGCACCTGTTTTCAGAGCATTGTGTCTCCTTATTTATGTTTATTGCAGTTACAATTCAGTGTACTCCATACAGATGTTGCTTTTATGTTTATTCACCCTGGTCTACTCTGAAGTCAGCTAAAAGCTCCTGCTAAGACTGTTCAAATAGCTTTAGTATCTGCATGTGGTTTTCAGCCCTTCCATCACTTTCTTGTTTGTCCTACGTGGGGACTGGGAAGTGTCTGGGAGTCGTGGCCCCATGTGGCTAATTATTTCTGTTCTAAATCCTGCCTTCGCTGCTGAAAATCCTCAGAGTATATGTCACCTTGATTTGGCTTTTAAATGTCTGGCTGTCTTGCCCTACTATTCAGTGCTGTTTCATTGCTACTACATTATACAGACCTACATGCAGGTCCACTTATTACTACTGTTTACTGACCTTCGTACAAGTCCATGCTTGCTTATGCAATCACTTGCTCATGCCTACTGCATCCTCTCAACTTCAGCCTCTGGGATGTCTGCTGCACTCAATCTGCTTTCAACCTTGCAAGGTCTCAGCACTCACTGCTCATTACGATCAGCACACCAGTGCTCAATCAGCTCACCAGCTTCTCAGCTCTCAATCTAATTCTGGGGCATGCCAGCCATTCTTGTCTGGTGCAGGGTTCCTGCAGCTGACGGTCTTGCTCTGCATTTAGTCCACAACTTGAGCGTGTCCAACTTGGGGTGGGATCCTTCTCACCTGGCCCATAGCTGGGAATGTCCTCGCCCTGGGCTTGGCTTTAGATGCCTGCTATGTGACAGCAGCTCCTGGTGTAGAATTTAAAACTAGCAGTGAAGGGTGGTTATGATGATCTCCTTTGCCTCTGGTGTTCCACTATAATGGTTGTCCATTGGCTTTAGTGGTTTCTCTAGCAAGGCACCTTCACTGCATTCTCCCTACTACTGCCTCTGGTTCACCTGGTTTGAGTTTAGGGTGGGTAGGCCAGGTGAGTGCCTCAGCAGTCGTTGCTGTCCTCCTCTGCCTTGGTTGCACGTATTGTTGCAGAGTTTTCCCACAACCTTCCAAAGCGTTCCCGCTAGAAGGTTTGAGTGAGAGCCTTTCTCCAAATTGGAATATTTTCCACTTCCCTTTAATTGGGTTTTCCAAATTGCAGCTGCAGAGCTGTCACTAAATAAACTATCCCATGCCTGGAAGGAAGGCGACCTAGGCCATTGATCCCCAGAGATTTCCTCCTCATAGGGTTTTTTCCTCTCCTCCATTACTTCAGGTCATAACTGTTAGTTAGCATAGTAGTGTCTCCTAGTTTTTTTTATGTAGGTTCTGCTGTTGGATAGAGGTGGAAGATGTCCTGCTGTTCCCTCTCTCCTAAGAGGATCCCCTCATTCTCAATGCAAACCTTCAGTATCATGCTATACAAACCTGGGTATTTCATTATGTTATCAATCTGAGCATCTCATTACATTATCAAACTGTCTATGCTTCTCTACTGCTATGTTACAGTTACTGCTCCTACACCACAGTTATTGCTTGCTCATAAGCTTCATGTCACCTCATTATTTGGGATATGATTGTACTACATTTCTTTTGGGGATTCTTAAGATACCTTTAGCCATGAGAATTGTCCTGTGGTACCTCTAGGGGTGGAACCCTCTCCAAGGGTTGCTTGCCTTTTGTACCCCTACAGGGTGGTAATAAAGAGTGCGAATGGCCAAACCCAAACTAACACAGTTGCACAAGTATAACACTATACTGGCTGTGCAGGACATTGAATTGGAAAGGCTTTGCCTGGATTTCAATGGCCAAGCAGCCAGCCACTCCAACTTCCAGAGCTATATAAGTAGTTCCTCTCAGCCTCATTGTGAAGCACTTTTCTTTGCCCCACCATCCTCCCCTCCTCCTCCAGCGGTAGCACTTGTCTCCTTAGGGTGATTCCTAAGGTACTTTCAGCCATGGGACTCATCCTGTGGCACTTCTAGAGGTGAAACCCTCTCTGAGGGTTCCTTGCCATTTGTACCCCTACAGGGTGGTAATTCCTCTTGAATAGAGTGTGAATGGCCAAAACCAAACTAACACAGTAGCACAAGTATAACACTATACTGGCTGTGCAGGACTTTGAACTGGTAAATATTAGATCAATCATTGATTGACAAGGCTGAGGTTTAATATTCAAATAAGTTGACTCAGTGATTAACTGTTCTATGCCCAGAGTCAAAGCAACATTATGTAAATACATAGACTTAGCCAAATTTGCCCAATCAGAGTTAAAATCACCTATCAAAAGGAATTCATGAGATTCACTATAAGGTAACAAAACAGTAGATAACATTTCTATTTTTAATGCTTACAATTTTGGTGGCCTGTAGCATCCTACCATAAGCAATGGTTTTCCCTAAAAAATATTTATTTCCAAACCCAAACCCTCACATACATCAGTAGGAATGTTAAGATTCAGCTTCCTAACTACAAATTTATTTTAATAATAAACAATTATTCATCCCCTCATTTATTTCTATCCTGTCTATAAATACTATACCCTTCTGAACAATAAGACACAGAGAGTGCTAGTAAATGGATCTCTGTCGAAGAAAGGTAGTGTAACCAGTGGCGTCCTGCAGGGGTCAGTACTGGGACCTATCGTCTTCAACATCTTTATAGAAAACCTCGCAAAATGTTTGAAATAAAAAATGTGCCTGTTAGCAGATGATACTAAGCTCTGCAACAGAGTGGACTCCCAGGAAGGGGCAGACAACATGAAAGCTGACCTTAGAAAGTTGAAGAAATGGTCCAGGGCTTGACAGTTAAAATTTAATGTCAAAAATGTAAGGTAATGCACTTGGGTAGGAGGAACACAAAAAATACTGTAAGTATGCACTCGGAGAAAACTCGAAGAAACACAGATAGAGCGAGATCTCAGCATAGTGATCACTGACAACTTAAAGGTATGAAAACAGTATGAGAAGGCAGCACAGAAAGCAAATGGCATCCTCAGCTGTATTAGTAGAGGCATTACTAGTAGGAAGCAGGAGGTTATCTTGCCTCTCAATAGGTCCTTGGTAAGGCCACACTTGGAATACAGTGGTCAGTTCTGGAGACCTTACCTCAAAAAGGACATTGACCATTTGGAGATGGTGCAAAGAAGATCTACAAAACTGCTACAGGGTCTACACCACAAAACGTATGATGTGCAACTCAGGGAGTTAAATTTATACTCCCTCGAGCAAAAAAGAAACAGAGGTGACATGATTGAAACATTTAAGTATGTGAAGGGGCTAATCACAACTCAGGCAGGTAATCTATTTCAGCACAACACAACAGCATGTACAAGGGGCCATAATTTGAGGTCTGTGGGAGTTAGGTTCAAAAGCAAGGAAGTGCTTCTTCATGTAGAGAGTGGTGGAGCCATTGAACAGCCTGTCCCAGGAGCTGGTAGCATCAAAGACAATTAGAGATTTCAAGCTTGCATGGGATAGGCATTGCAGACAGGTTAGGTTGCAGGCAAAGTAGGGGGTAGTCTTTTTGGGCTGACTAGATGGATCACGTGGTCCCCATCTGCTGACATTTTTCTTATGTTCTTATATTTTATTTTTAGGAATTCATCATGTATCCTTTTATTTAACCATGATTAAGTTAAAATTAAAATACTTGGCAAATTCTCTGTTACAAAATTCCTAACTAAATCCATTTTAGGCAAAGACTCCTAACAATAGCATGAAAAAAGGAAATACCATTTTTATGTTTGCTTGTGCATGCAGTGCACAAGAAACATTTTGAGGAGAGTAGAGTATTGCAGATGTGTGGCAGTGTTTAACCAATCCAGCCAACGCTTTCAGGGGCTCGTCCCTTTGTCATCAATCAACAGGGAAGCTGCCAATAATGGCAGTTTCAAAGCGAGCGCCAGACTTGACATAGATCTGCCGTTCCAATCATGGGCAGTTTTGTCATTGCAGTGGGGAACTCTCCCCCCCCCAGCAATCGTGCAAATTCCAGCCATGTGCATCACAGTGCACAGTAATGCACATGGCTGAACTTAAGAGCAACTCGTTTGCTCAATGTGTTTTTGCTGGAGAAATAAATAAATGAGACTGCCATGTATAATTGGTGGCTCCTGCCGCCCACTACACTCTCCCCCCAAAGCTGACATCGGGGTGCCCAATCCCAATGTTGGCATGCCCCCCAAGCCCGAACATATATTTTGGCGACAATGGGATGCCCAATCCCTATGTCGGCATACCACCCCCCACTATTGTGGCACACTGCAAGACCACCCCAGTGTGCCAAAGTACTTATGGTTTTCCAACATTGGGATGCCCACTCCCAGTGTCAGATGCACCCCCATACCCCCTTTTTGTCAGCTGACCTTGGGGTGCTCAATCTCCTGGTTGGCATTGATCCCCCCCCAACTAGTCTGGCACAGTGGAAGCCCATCCCAGTGTGCCAAAATCTGTTTTGTTTTCACCTGTAAAAAAGAAAACAGTCCAATAACATATTTTTTTAAATCTAAAAAAAAAAGAAAACAGTCTTCAAAATGGACTTCAAAAGGGTGGGCTTTGGCAGGATGGGATACATACTGGAAAGTCATATGGCAAGCATCCGCCCAGATATGAACAGGGAACAAAAATGGGCAGTCATCAAGGCAGTACTGGCTGAAACCACTAAAACTTATGTCAAGAGCCAGGGCAATAAAGCCAGGACCAAGAAACCAAGTTGGATGGGTAGAGAGGTAGTGGAGAAGGTGAGGGAAAAGAGGAATGCATTTTGGACCTACAAGAGATCCAACAGGGCAGAAGACAGAGAAAAATATGTTAAGAAATCCTGAGAAGTGAGCAGAGTGGTAAGGCAGCAAAGGCGGCTAGGGAACAGAGGTTAGCACATGGGATCAAAGAAGGAGGAAAGGATTTCTTCAGATGTATCAGAAAGAAGAGGAAGAGCAAGGATCAAATTGTTAGGATCAGGAGGTGAAGTGGGTGGGTAGAAAAAGGGGCTGAGCAGGCAGAAATATTAATGAATACTTCTGTTCAGTCTTCACCAAGGAGAGGGAGGGGCCCATACCTGTGAGGAAGAGTGAGATGAGAGTGGGTGGGGGAGAAGCAACCATGTGTTGGGAAATCAAGGTGGAAAGGGTGAGGGAGGGCCTTAAGTCTCTGAAGGTGGACAATGCACCTGGCCTAAATGGAGTCCACCCCAGGGTGCTGAGAGAGTTGGCAGAGGTCCTGGCAGGGACATTGGTGGACCTGTTCAATACCTCCCTGAACTCAGGGTGTATGCCCAGGGACTAGAGGGAAGCACATGTGGTACCTGTCCATAAGAGTGAGCCCAAGGACGAACCTGGGAACTACAGACTTACTGCAATTGTCGGAAAAGTGATGGAGACAATCATCCTAGAAAGTGTGGTACAATTTCTTGAGGATAACAATCTCCAGGACAGCAGGCAGCACGGGTTTGTCTTGGGCAGATCCTGCCAGATGAACTTGGTTTATTTTTATGACTGGTTTATGAGAGCGCTGGACAGGGGACATTGGTGGATGTTCTCTGCCTGGATTTCAGCAAGGCCTTTGACTCAGTGCCACATGGTAGGCTGACCTGCAAGTTGAAGAATCTAGGCGCCAGGAGGAAATTGGTCAGATGGGTCAAGAACTGGCTGCAAGGTAGTCAGCAGAAGGTAGTAGTGGGGGTGGGCTTCTGAACTCAGGGCAGTAACACGTGGTGAACCACAGGGCTCAGTGCTGGGTCTGGTTCTGTTTAATATTTTCATAGCTGACATTGAAGTAGGGATTAAGAACAAGCTCAGTCTCTTCACAGATGACACAAAGATTTGTGCCAAGGTAGATTGGGGGGGGGGCAGGGAGCAAAAGTAATTCAGGAGGATTTGGCAAAATTGGAGGAATGGTCTCACACTTGGCAGCTTGGTTTCAATGCCAAGAAGTGTAAAGTGATACATTTATTAGGCAAGAACCCAGGACACAATTACTGGCTGGAGGGTGTACTGTTAACAAAATCCAAGGAGGAGAAGGATCTGGGAGTTCTGGTAATCAGGGAGATGAACCACTCTGCTTAGTGCAGGAAGGCAGCAGTGAAGGCAAACAGGATGCTAGGGTGCATAGCAAGGGGGATTACTTCTAGGAGTGGGGAGGTCATCTGGCCCTTGTACAGGTCCCTGGTGAGACCGCATTTAGAGTACTACATGCAATTGTGGCACCCCTTCTTGAAAAGGGACATCAAACTATTGGAGGGGGTACAGCACAGGGCAACAAAAATGATCCTGGAGTTGAGGGACAGACCATATGAGTAGAGATTAAGAAAGCTTAATATGTATACCCTGGAGGAAAGAAGGGAGAGAGGGGATATGACTGAGACTTTCAAGTACCAGAAGGGTTTGAACAGAGTATACAACAGGTGTATGTTCAATCTGAAGGGTGGAAGGGAAACCAGGGGACGCTCTATGAAGTTCAAGAGGGAATTGAAGAGGCACTATTTCACAGAAAAGCTGGTGGCAGTGTGGAACACTTTGCCAGAGGAAGTTGTATTGCTGTGTTGGGGACTTCAAGAGGGGGTGGGACAGATTCAAGGGGAGGGTACAAACTGGGAGGGGGCAGGAGATGGGGGAGGGCATATGAGGGAAGGGGGGCAGCTGCAGTCTAATTGACTGAAGTACTGCACACTCAAGCAGACTAGATAGACCAAATGACCTGTATCTGCTGGCAATTTCATATATTCGTATGTTCGTATGTAGTCCCTCATTCTTCCCGCCGGCACCTGTCCCCCAACCCAAACCCTCCCTCTACATACCCCACCTTCCACCACTCATACTTACCTCCAGAGATCTGATGCTGCAATCTTCTGTGGACAGGGAACACATCTGCACTCTTCAAAAGCCGACCACAAACTAAAGAAAATCACGGTAAGCCCTATAATAGCAATCAATGGGGGGGGTTTCAACTTAGGTTGATATCTCAGCTATTTTTTGGCGTTTTGCCCCACATTTTCAACATGGGGTTCTTGGGACCCCACCTTGTGACCACTGACACTGTCATTTCGTTTCTCTGTCCCAAAAGGTGATTTTGCAGTTGCTATGCATAATCACCTTTCAGGACGGATTAACAAAATGACAGTGCCACCATTCGTGATATGGGGTCTCAAAAAGCCTATGTCGCAAGTTTGGTGAAAATACTCCAAAAAATGACTGTTACAAGGGTGCATTGCACAGTTTGTACGCATGCTTGTAACTTTGCCAGTTTTTAAAATTTTCACTCCAAATTTCCAACATTGCCATTTTTCACACCTCCTTATAAACAGTATAGCTGTTATTTTTTGCATCCTGCCTGAAACGTGTTTTCACACCTGTGGAGCAGAATGGAGCAGTTGCTGTGCAAAATCAACTTTTGGGACAGATTAATGAAATCACAGTGCCACTGGTCATGAGGGGAGGTCCCAAAAAGGCCATGTTGAAAATTCCTTGACTTGGTACTGCAGCCAGACTCCCAGGTGCCAAGGAAATCACCCCTATTCAATTGTAAATTTTCTTGTCACTGGCTAGTGAGACCCTTTTGTCCTCCTCGAGTACTAAATTGGCTCCTCTCTCCTTCCCTCTTCAGCCGAGACCCTCCTAGAGCTCCCAGCTCTACCACCGCTCGAACCTCGGCCACCGGGTGGTCGGCAATACAGAAGCTGATGCACGAGACCACAAGGCCAGATACAGCTCACTGAGAGGTATGGAAAAGCTGCAAACCAATCAGAGCATGAGCGCCTTTTGCCAGGCTCATTCCGACTGGTCCCTTTACTTCACTCATTCTTTCCTATCTAGCAGAGCGAAAAGGCACGATTTTACTAGCAAACCAGACTGAAATCTAATTATCTAGACTGTTTTATTGCCTATTCTGCTTAGAAATTGTTAAATCTACATTGAAAAAGCTGTTTTTACCTTGCTAAAGTTATCTAAATATTACAGCGATTACAGCCCTTTCCTTGACTTGGTACTGCAGCCAGACTCCCAGGTGCCAAGGAAATCGCCCCTATTCAATTGTTAATTTTCTTGTCACTGGCTAGTGAGACCCTTTTGTCCTCCTCTAGTACTAATCGGGCACCTCTCTCCTTTTCTGTTCAGCCGCGACCCTCCGAGGGCTCCCAGCTCTACCACCACTCAAACCGCAGCCACCAGGTGGTCAGCACTACAGAAGCAGATGCCCAATACCACAAGGCCGGATACAGCTTGCTGAGAGGTACAGCAAAGCTGCAAACCAATTGGAGTGTGAGCGCCTTTTGCCAGGCTCACTCCGATTGATCCCTTTACTTCACCCATTCTTTCCTATCTAGTGGAGCGAAAAGGCACAATTTTGCTCACAAACCAGACTGAAATCTAATTATTTAGACTGTTTTATTGCCTAATCTGCTTAGAAATTGTTAAATCTACAATGAAAAAGCTGTTTTTACCTTGCTAAAGTTTAAATGTTAGAGTGATTGCAGCTCTTTCCTTGATTTGGTACTGTAGCCAGACTCCCAGGCGCCAAGAAAATCGCAGCTATTCAATTGTAAATTTTCTTGTCACTGGCTAGTGAGATCCTTTTGCTCTCCTCTAGAACTAATTTGGCTCCCCTCTCCTTCCCTCTTCAGCCAAGACCCTCCTAGGGCTCCCAGCTCTACCGCCGCTCGAACCACGGCCACCGGGAGGTTGGCATTACTGAAGCCGATGCTGGAGACCACAAGGCCAGATACTGCTCACTGAGAGGTACGGCAAAGCCACAAACCATTCAGAATGTGAGCGCCTTTGCCAGGCTCACTCTGATTGGTCCCTTTACTTCACCTGTTCTTTCCTATCTAATGGAGCGAAAAGGCGCAATTTTACTAGCAAACCAGACTGAAATCTAATTATCTAGACTGTTTTATTGCCTAATCTGCTTAGAAATTGTTAAATCTAATTTGAAAAAGCTGTTTTTACCTTGATAAAGCTGTCTAAATATTAGTGATTACAGCCCTTTCCTTGACTTGGTACTACAGCCAGACTCCCGGGCGCAAGGAAATCACCCCTATTCAATTGTAAATTTTCTTGTCACTGGCTAGTGAGACCCTTTTGTCCTCCTCCAATACTAATTTGGCTCCCATCTCCTTCCCTCTTCAGCCGAGACCCTCCTAGGGCTCCCAGCTCTACCGCCGCGCGATCCGTGACCATCGTGCAGCTGGCACTACAGAAGCCGATGTCCGAGAGCACAAGGCTGGATACAACTCGCTGAGAGGTACAGCAAAGACGCAAACCAATTGGAGTGTGAGTGCCTTTTACCAGGCTCACTCTGATTGGTCCCTTTACTTCACCCTTTCTTTCCAATCTAGTGGAGCGAAAAGGCACAATTTTACTAGCAAACTAGACTGAAATATGATTATATAGACTGTTTTATTGCCTAATCTGCTTAGAAATTGTTAAATCTACATTGAAAAAGCTGTTTTTACCTTGCTAAAGTTATCTAAATGTTAGAGTGATTACAGCCCTTTCCTTGACTTGCTACTGCAGCCAGACTCCCAGGCGCCAAGGGAATTGCCCCTATTCAATTGTAAATTTTCTTGTCACTGGCTAGTGAGGCCCTTTTGTCCTCCTTCAGTACTAATTTGGCTCCCCTCTCTTTCCCTCTTCAGCCAAGACCCTTCTAGAGCTCCCGGCTCTACTGCCACTCGAACAGCGGCCACCGGGGGGTCTGCACTACAGAAGCTGATGCCCAAGACCACAATGCTGGATACAGCTCGCTGATAGGTACAGCAAAGCAGCAAATTTTCACCCACCTGCTCATCCCCTCTCCTGGCCTATTTCTATATAGATCGTCTTGCTCCGCCCCTTATTGCTATTGGCTCCATACTGTCTACCCTTCCTTTTTTGCCCATTCCTATTGATCTATTTTTTAATCTACCCTGCTAAGGCGAGGGACACCACCTTAGACTAGCTATCTAAACTAACTCAAGGAGTCCTCCTTCTTCTCTAGGAGCACTACCTGCCGACCTAGACTAATCAACATGGCATTATGCTTCCATTTCCTTATTGCTCTATGTATTCTGCCTATATTAGGAAATCCACTAGACTGGACCTACTTTAGTGAGGAAACCCGTCCTGAGTCCATGCAATGTTCACACATCAGGCACATACTCTGCTCCTGCAACACCTCTGTACCTTTACACCCTTACCAAATCGGGTGGCATATCAGGTGTGCACCAAGCAGCCTAACTTCAGCCAAAAGGTACCAGCTACCTTCCCACAGTAATAATACATTGTGGTACCTCACAGCAAGGGTTCTATGCTATGTGATGCTAGGCCAACATAAGACTAATAGTATGTCCATAGAAACATACCTGGATACTACATCTACCTGGAAAAGGTCAACAATTTTCAAAACTTCCCTTGTGGTCCTAAGAAAACTTGTACTTCTGCTTTTACTATGTTCAGGCAATGTAGAGCGCAATCGTGGACCCATGATCACATCACCTCACCATCAGAACTCTCCAAAATAAAAGGAATTAGCTTCATGCATGTTAATGCATGTAGCCTTCTAAAAAAATTCTCCTCCATCCAGGCTTGGATCTCCCACACTGATCCTGATGTGCTTGTTATTTCAGAGTCTTGGCTATGGCCAGCCACACCTGATATGGAGATTGGAATACCTAACTACCTACTATTCAGAACTGACAGACAAACCAGGGGCAGCGGAGTCATCATCTATATCAAGGACAAACTCTCAGTCTCTACACTTGATTCCTCCTCGTATGCTGGTGCTTATGAATGCTTATCCCTAAAAACTGAAATTACTCCTGCGTCAGCCATTTGTATCAGTGGCTGCTACAGATCACCCTCAGCTGGACCCTAGCTCCTGACTTACCTGTCTTCCATGCTGGACTCCAGCAACCTAGAAACTATAATACTGGGAGGCCGTAATTGCGACTGGCTATCCAGCGCCTCACTACCTCTCAAATCCCTCTGTGACTCCCATGGACTCTCACAGCTTATTAATGAACCAACATGCATTAATAAGAAAAACCCAGCAAATAGTACCTTTCTAGATGTCCTATTAGTAAACAAACCACACCTCTACTCACATGCTGGTATCTTCCATGCCAACGTTAGCAACCACTGTTTTATTGCTGGAATGAGAACAAATCATATGCCCAAAACTACTTCGAAATTCTCTACTAAGAGATCAAAGCAAAACTTCGACCCACGTGCCTATGCCAATGATGTTAAGGACTCTCTGCTCTGGCAGAGTTTCTACCTCACCAAACTAGTGAACAATGCATATACCATATTGCATGAAATATTAACACATGCCCTCAACACCCATGCTCCACTGGTCAAAACTCGTATAGGGCCCAGAACTCATTGCTGGTTTACCCCAGAACTTAAAGCTGCATTGCTAAAAAGGGACAAACTATGGAAAACCACTTGTAAATCACAACTTGCCAAAGACCGGTGTTTTTTCAGAGCTGCCAGGAACTCCTGCACAAGTTTAATCGGAAAGGCGAAGTCCAACTTCTATCGTACAGAGCTAGATGCCAGAGATACTGTTGATGGGGGACCTGAATATGCCAGATGTTAACTGGAGGACATGTACTGCAGCCACATCCAAGAGCAGGGTCATTCTCGATGCCCTGCAGGGGGCAGACCTTAGACAGCTAGTGCTGGAACCCACTCGGGAGGGAGCAATACTAGACCTGGTACTCTCAAATGGAGAGAGGATCACAAATTTAGAAGTCAGTAGATATCTGGGAACAAGCGACCACTGCACAGTATGCTTCACAATGAGCACAACCATGGAGATAAGCCATACAAAAACAAGGATACTGGACTTTAGAAGGGCTGACTTTGGCAAAATGGGTGAACACCTGAAGAATGCACTAGCAAATGGCCAAATAGGAGGGTGGAAGAACAATGGAGAAAATCAAAACTGCCATCATAGAGGCAACAAGTCTTTGTGTAAAACAAATAAAAGAAAACAAAGTGGAGTAAAAACCACTATGGTTCTCAAAAGAGGTGGCAGGAAGGTTAAGGAGAAAAAGGCTGCATTCAAAAAGTATAAGGAATCACAGAGGAGCACGACAGGAACTGTATCAATTAAAGCAGAAAGAAGTAGGAAAGGCAGTCAGAATAGCAAAGGCACAAACCGAGGAAAAATAGCCAACTCGGTCAAAAGGGGATAAAACCTTTTATAGGTACATTAGGGAGCATAGAAAGGTTAAGGGAGGATAGTGAAGATTAATAAAGGAGAGGGAGGTGGGCAGAGGGAGACAGTGAAAAGGCAGAGATACTGAATGAATACTTTTGTCTCAGTATTCACAAAAGAAGATGAGGAGCAGTTACCTAAACCAGACAATAGAAGCACTCTGGGTGAGGTTGATACCAGTCCATTCACAGAAGAAAGAGTCCTGAAAGAACTCCTAAAACTCAAGGTGGACAAAGCAATGGGGCCTGACGAGATTCACCCCAGAATCCTAAAAGAACTAAGGGGGGACCTAGTGACACCACTGACCACACTTTTTAACAAATCATGGCAGGATGGGGTGGTACCTGAGGACTGGAGGAGGGCAGATGTGATTCCCCTTTACAAAAGTGGGAGCAAGGCAGAAGCAGGAAACTACAGACCTGTAAGTTTGACCTCAGTGGTAGGGAAAATGATGGAATCACTTCTGAAAGAAAGAATTGTTGAGCACCTAGAGGCCAGCGGGGCACAGGACCCAAAGCAACATGGATTTACAGCAGGAAGGTCATGGCAGACTAATCTAATTGATTTCTTTGACTGGGTGACCAAAGTGATAGACCAGGGAGGGGCTGTGGATATGGCCTACCTAGACTTTAGCAAGGCATTTGACACAGTCCTGCACAAAAGATTAATAATCAAGTTAGCCAGCCTGCGAGTGGGTCCCAGGGTGGTAGCCTGGGTAGCGAACTGGCTGCACAACAGGACACAGAAGGTAATAGTGAATGGAACACATTCCGAAGAAAGGGGGGTTACTAGTGGAGTACCTCAGGGCTCAGTACTGGGTCCAATCCTCGTTAACATCTTTATAAGTGACATTGCAGAGGGTCTGGAGGGAAAGGTATGCCTCTTTGCAGATGACACAAAGATCTGTAACAGAATTGATACACAAGAGGGGGTAGAAAAGATGAGAAGGAACTTGGCAAGGTTGGAGGAATGGTCAGACATATGGCAACTTAGATTCAACGCAAAGAAGTGCAAAGTAATGCACCTGGGAAACAAAAACCCAGGAGAAGAGTACACAATACGGGGAGGTACTAACAACAACAAAAATGGAAAGGGACCTGGGAGTAATCATATCAGATGACCTAAAGGTGGGTAAGCAATGTGAGAAGTCAGTAAGGAGAGCCAGGGGGATACTGGGATGCATAGGAAGGGGCATCACAAGTAGAAAAAGGGAAGTGGTTATCCCTCTATACAGACAGTTGGTGAGACCCCATCTGGAGTACTGTGTGCAGTTTTGGAGACCTCATCTACGCAAGGACATAGACAGGATGGAAGCAGTCCAGAGGAGGGCAACTAAAATGGTGCAGGGTCTACATCAGAAACCATATGAAGAGAGAATGAGAGAGCTTAATATGTATACCCTTGATGAAAGGAGGTACAGGGGGACATGATAGAAACGTTCAAGTACCTCAAGGGAATCAACAAAGTCCAGGAGGGTAGCATCTTTCAGAAAAAGAGATGTGTAAGAACAAGGGGGCACAGTTTAAAGATAGAGGGGGGACGGCTCAGGGGTAATGTGAGGAAATTCTTTTTCATGGAGAGAGTGGTGGATACATGGAACAGCCTTCCTGAGGAGGTCGTTGGGTCTAAAACAGTGGGGGAATTCAAACATGCTTGGGACAGACACAAAGCAATTATAGTGCGGGGTTGCAGGAAGCAGGCTGTTGGTTAACTAGAATCTGCAGCTTATCCAGTAGGTAGGGAAATGGGCAGACTGGGTGGGCCAAGTGGTCCTTTTCTGCTGTCAAAGTCTATGTTTCTATGTTTCTATGCCGCCTCAACTTGTCCAACCAAATTCTGGTCCACAATAAAAGACCTCTCTGGTCACACATCAGGAAGTGTACTCCCCTCTAAAATCTTCTCTAACAATGACCTTCTCAGCGACAAAAAGGTAATTTTGCAAGCATTTAACAACCACTTCACCTCAGCTGGACTAGCTTTTGATAACTCACCTGCCTGCAACCTGTGCTCTCAGATGCCTGCACTGCCTCCTGAACCAAATATAACAAACACTACCAGCTTCTTGTCACCTGCTACTGTGAAAGAAGTCGAAGAGTTACTCCTTCACATGGATACCAAGAAAAGCACAGGGACAGACTTGTTAGACCCCTACATCAAAAAGGTGGCCTGGCATGTATTTGCAGTGCTCATTATGCATTTGTCCAACTTATAACTATCCCAGGGGACTCTCCCTAATGTATGGAAAACTGCCCACATTATCCCATTATTTAAATCTGGGGATCCCTGCAAATTAAGCTACAGGCCAATTTCATTATTCCCTCTACTATTTAAACTGTTAGAAAAAATAGTGAATGCACAGCTACGAGTCTTCCTGGAAAACTCAGATTTCCTAAATCCATTACAGTCAGGCTTCTGATCAAAACACAGTACAGTTACAGCATTGGCCAAGGTAACAAATGATTGGCAAAATGACCTTGAAAACAAAAAATTAGTCTGCGCTGTCTTCCTTGACCTAAGCAAAGCCTTCGACACCGTCAATCACTCCCTACTCTTATTCTCTTTAAAAGCCCTAGGTCTAGACTCTACTTCCCTTGGATGGTTCCAGGACTACCTCACGGACAGGCTGCAGCAGGTTAAAGCAGATGGGGAGCCATCACTCTCTAAACCATTAGTAAGAGGTGTCCCCTAAGGCTTCATCCTGGGCCCAATACTCTTCACCATATACATCAACAGCATAGACCTTGGCAGCCACCTGTTTGTGGACGACGCAGTTCTATACCTAAGCCGGTCAACCCCAGAAACTGCCTGCACAGATCTGCAACACAACTTTGACATCCTCCAGTACCAGCTACTTAATAAAAAGCTACTCCTCGATGCTAAAAAAAACCAAGGCAATGATCCTTTCCCCCTTCAACACTCAGCCATACCCATCTATTGGCACTTTACCCCCCATCACCAAGTTACTGGGGGAAAACTTGGAGTTCGTCCCCAAATTCAAATATTTGGGAGTTTGGCTAGACCACAAACTTTCCTTTGGGGAACACTTGGAGGATATGGTAAAAAAGCTAAAGCAGAGGCTGGGGCTCTTCTACCGAATAAACCACCTCCTGATGCCTGAAGCAAAAGAACAGGTCTTTCAGACCACTTTCATCCCCTTACTAGACTACACCGACTTCATCTATAGCCACTGAAATACCTCTCTCCTGGATAAACTGGATGTCTTATACCATAGAGCATTGTGCTTCATCACCAGCCTCCCCTCCTCTACCCACCACTGCTCCCTATACACTGCTGTGGGGTGGACCTCCCTACAATACAGATGAAACAGAAATGCTTCAGTTTGGACCTTAAATGCTATTACCTCCAAATTACCACACTACATCTCCGACCTATTGCCTCTAAGAGAACTTCGAACCTATGCCTTAAGGAGCTGCTCACTAATTTCTCTAAAGATACCCACGGTCCACACGCGCCTTGGGAGAGCAGCCATAAGCTTCTCGCTGCCAAATCTCTGGAATGAAATACAGAAATCACTGAAACTAAAATCTCCAGTAAGTGTCGCAGCATTTAAAACCTTATATGCAAAATTAATCAAAGAGGTTTGCCACTGCTTCCACCGTCTATGAATTACGTCTCCACACCCTTCCAGGGCTCCTTGCCCAACTGCCATACAATACGCATTCACCGGGTGGCGGCACCCCTGAAGCAGACGCCCGAGTCCACTAAACTGGATCCAAGTCCCATAGAGACGCAGTAAGCCATAAAACCACTGGAGCATGAGCGCCTTTGCCGAGTACACCCCGTTTGGTCCTATATTCCACCCTCTTCTCCCCCACCTCTACCCCTTGCCTCTATTCAGCACCCAATTGTGCTAGACGACCGCTTAATTACCCAGTGCAGACACCTTATGATCTTGACCACCAGCGGTCAATGTCCCTGAAGCTGCTGGAGAACACACACTTGGATTATGCACCCTTAGTTCCGTGTAGTCTTGGTACCCTACCCTGGACGTAGCAGGTAACTTCAGGGCCACCTCTTCAGAAACCATCAACCGCGTACCTTTTCCTGAGTGCTGTGACTATAGCTCACTCATTTCAAGCAGTCAAGCACATGGCCACCAGTGGTCTTTGGCCCAGAAGTTGATCTAGTGTTGATGACTACACCTCACTCACCCCAAGCAGTGAAGGACACAGCCATCAGCGGTTGCTGACTAGAAGCTGCTCCAGTGCTCGAGTGCTCGATGTTTGCTAAGCCATACCCAAAGTCATCTCCTTCTGTGAGTGTTCCAGTCTTCCCAAATAACTAATACTTATGGATAGTCTGAGACACAATAAGCCTTCAACCCTTACATCTCTCAGATATAATGAAATAAAGAGTAGTCGGCTCAGTGCTACAACTAGAACTTTTGCTCTGCCACACCCTCCCCACTTTAGCACCCTACAGCTCTAGACCCCACCTGTTCTCCCTTCCCTCGCCCACCCAACCACCCTGTTTTGTACATAACTAGTTATTGATCCTGAGCATTTTGGATCACAGGGCTGCATTTCCCACTTATTTGTGTGCTTGTTCTGGTTCTTTCCTTTTTACCCATATGTATTTCTTCATTGCATGCAACTATGTGTGACTCCACATACTATGTATTCATTCTCTGCCCATTACACTGTTATTTTTTCTCATGTATTACCATGTATTGTCGCATTGTCTGCATTGATGTACGATTATGTGTATCGTTTATGACTTGTGAGATGCAGTTCCACCTTGCAAATGAGCTTGCTCAACGGTGTCCACCTGGAAAAATAAAGATTTTGATTGATTGATTGATGACTGCAGTACGAGCGCGTTACACAATTTCTATGCATGCTCATAACTTCGCCTCATTTTCATATTTTCACTTCAGATTTAAAACATTGCCATTTTTTCACACCTCCTCAAGAACAGTACAGATGTCATTTTTCACATCCTGCCCTGTCTTTTCACAGCTGTTGAGCCGAATGGCACATTCACCCTCTGAAACCACCATTCAGGACTGAGTAATGAAATGATAATGCCACTGTTCATGATGTGGGGTCCCAAAAAGCCCATGTTGAAAATTTGGAGTGGAAATACCAACAAACGCCTAGGGCGTTAGGGTTTCCAATCATAATGCCTCACCCTGTACAGACTGATAGGCATTGGGGGTGTGGCTTGGGGTCATTGGCCATAATGCTCACGCCATTCCACCTCCATCCCCACCCTGCAGCCACTGACAGGCATTGAGGTGTGCCTTGTGATCTTCAACCCTAATGTTCACTCCATTCTCCTATACTGCACCCATTTCAGTTTATTTCCTTATAGAATGGGGTGAACGTAAGGGCCAAAGACCCCAAGGCACACTATGACACCTGACAGTGTCTGCAGGGTGGGGTGAGGTGGAATGGCATGACCATTATGGCTGACCCAAAGGCACACCCCAGCGCCTGTTAGTCTCTGCAGGGTGGGGATCAGTATTTCATTGCCATTCCTATTATGCATCTTACTAACTCGTGCAGTACCAATGCAGTACCAATGCCAATACCAGCAAGCAGACATTCAGCATTGACAAATGCTTGTTACTAGTAACATCATCTACATTATTTGTTGGGCCAAGATTTGGATTAACATCCCCACACATTAATATATTAATGTAGGGATGAGCTTTGGAAATATCTTTTAAAAACACTTTATACAAATCCCTTAAATGCACATTACCATTACTCCCTCCCGACCCCTCACATAAACGACATCACACTAATATTGTGGCACTGATTTTAGTGCCCATTTGCTCAATAACTTTTTTTGGCAAAAATCTTCCACATTTAATTTATTTATATATCTATTTAAACTCATATTTAATGAGCATAATAATCTGTAAAAAGGGCTGAATTTTCAGTGTGAATCCTGTATCTTAAGGCTACACAATTTGTCTCCCTCAAGTTGTTTCTTTTCTAACCTTATATAGCATAATAAAAGGAGGCGCAATACAATCAACATTTTCTGTAAAGATCCACCGCACAGACACAAAATGTTGAGTGCTTCACAATATCATATTATATTGAATTAGTGTTCATGTACTAAACTGATTAATCATGCATGATTCCAATGCTATGGATAATAACTAGTGCAACATAAAAGCAGCTACCTGATATGTGTCAGCCTGCATCCCCAAATAGGCACAAATCTCATGCTAGTCACTATCACTTTCAACCCATCTACGGCCTCTCCCCACATGTGTGTAGGACCATGGTGGGGGCAGGGGGTGGGATGTGGGCACTGAGGAGGACACCGGCAGGCATCCAATAAGATGCCTGTCCTGCCAGTGGACTGAATCCTATGCTCTGTGTAAAGCAGGGGATTGTGGTACAGCTGTACTGTGGTATCATAAGGGGGTTATAGGATAGTGGTATGGCATGCCCCATCAGGACACCATCTGCAGGTAGGAGGTGGATGTACCTGTAGCAGCTATGGCATCATACCTACAGGCATAACCTGTGCCCCTCCCTGCAACTGGTATTATGCACCACTGTTAATGGCATGTTGTCAAATGCCAACCTAGAGCATTCCTCTCACTGGCTGGCATGGAGAACTACTGACAGTCAAAGGATTGAGCACAGCTTTGCCATGTAATACCTTCTTCATTCCGTGTATATTCAGCATGTATCATAGTATATAGGGCTGAATAGGAATACTAAACTAATACTAATTTAGTACTATTGAAAGTATTCAACTATTATTCCTTTGTCTTCATTGGTATTCTTTTGTACTGTTCAGAAGTAATAATATTATCTTCAGAAAGTACTGTCTTAGGGGTCGGTCTTGTGCTGTGGAGAGCTGAGGTGCTGCAAATGCTTTACCTCCTGCCATGCTGGTGACCCATGTTTTGGAACTGACATGGGTTGCCAGGGGTCAGCTGAGGGAGGTAGGTGTCTGTGACTCACCGCTTCGCAGCCACCTGGAGGAATCCAGCTGGCAGCACATGCAAGTCATTCTGTGTGGGAAGCTTGACATCCAGAGCACTGAGGACATCTCTGCAAAGGCTGAGCTCTCACAGTGTGCTCATTGCATGTTAGTGGAGTCAGGGAGAAAATGGAAGAAAAAGGTGGAGGTCGGGCTGCATGAAGCCGTCTGTCGCACCGCGACCCACTCTGCTGCACCAGATCCAGGGCCAGTCTGGATGTGTTGATCAGGGAGGGCAACCCATGGGGATACAGCCCTGAATGCTGGGGGTTGCTGGAGATGGTTGCAGATGAGAGGAACAAGGCTGATGTAAGCTGAGCATCCTGCCAGCAGGAATAAAAACCAATATGGAAAACAAGCATTTGTCAATGCTGAATGTTGCCTTGCTGGCATTGGCATTGGTAGTGAAAGAGTTAGAGAGGTGCATAATAGGAATGGCAGTGAAGTATAGAACCAACATGAACCACAGCCCACCCTACAGAAAGTGACATGCACTGGGGTGTGCCTTTGGGTCGTTGGCCATAATGCTAATGCCGTTTCACTTCACCCTACCCTGCATACTCTGACAAGTGTAGCATTGTGCCTTGGGGTCATCAGGCCTTATGCTCATTCCATTTCATAAGAAAGTATGTTGAGATGGGTGCAGCATAGGAGAATGGGATGAACTTTGGAACCAAAGAGTCCAAGGCACACCTGGATGCCTTTCAGTGGCTGCAGGGTGGGGGTGCAATGGTGTGAGCATTACAGCCGACAATCCAAAGGCACACCTTGAAGCCTGTTAGTCTGTACAGGGTGGGATGTTATGGTTAGAAACCCTAATGCTCAGGGTGTTTGTTAGTATTCGCACTTCAAATTTTCAACATGGCCTTTTTGTGACCCCACCTCATGAAAGCATGTGGAACCTCTGCTTATGAACAGTGTCCCTGTGATTTTGTTAATGTGTCCCAAACGCTGATTTCCCACAGTGACAGCACCATTCTGCACCACATAAAAATGTCAGCTGCACCATTCATAAGGAGGTGTGAAGAGATGGTAATGTTGAGAATCTGGAGTGAAAATATTAAAAATGCTTGATGTTACGAGTATGCATGAAAACTAGGCAACACTCGCTTGTAACAGTCTGTTTTTTGGAATTCTTTCACCAAATTTTTAACATACAGTAGGCATTTTGGGATTTCTGTTCATGAACAGTGGCAGTATGAATTTCTTAATTTGTCCCGAACATTGTTTTCCCACAGCAACCGTGCCATTGTGCGCCAGATGTGCAAAACCACATTTTGGGCAGAAAGTGAAAAATGACAGCTGTACTGTTCATATGAAGGTGCACAAAAATGGTAATGTTGAACATTTGGAGTGAAAATATAACATTTTCGAACTTATGACGGTGCATGGACACTGCACAACGCACGCTTGTAACATAGTCGTTTTGTGGAATTTTTTGACCAGCTGTTTAACATAGGCATTTTGGAACCTCTGCTCATGAACAGAGTTACTGTGATTTTCTTACTGTGTCCTGAACATTGTTTTCCTACAGCAACTGTGTCACTGTGTGCTGGATGTGCCAAAACACATTTTGGGCAGGATGTGGAAAATGAAGATGTACTGTTCATAAGGAGGTGTGCAAAAATGGCAATGTTGAAAATCTGGAGAAAAAATATTAAAAAATCTCAAACTAAAAAGTGTGCATGGAAACTGTGCAACACACGCTCGTAACAGTCATTTTTTTGAATTTTTTCACCAAATTTTCAACATAGGCATTTTGGGACTTCTGCTCATGAACAGTGTTACTGTCATTTTCTTACTCTGTCTGAAACATTGTTTTCCTACAGCGACTGTGCCACTGTGCGCCGGATGCTGCCGAAACACATTTCGGGCCATGATGTGGGAACACAGCTAATTGTTCATAAGAGGTGGAAAATGGCAATGTTGAAAATCTGGAGCAAAAATATTAAAAATTCTTGAGGTTCGGCCCAGTGGCGCAGAGGGCTGAGGCACTGGATGTCTTGCCTCACTGCACGCCGGCGACCAAGGTTTGGGAGCAAGCCTGGGTCATCGGAGGTTGGCACGGGGGGAAGGGCAGAGTAATATGGAGCAGCCCGGCGGGAAGCTCTACTCTCCGGGGTGGTGGAGTGACATCCCTTGCTCAATGGCTGCCCCCTGGTGGAGGCCAGGAGGCTGCGCCGGCAGGGTTCCAGGCAATAGGCCAATAGGGATGGGCGGAAGGGGGTCATTACTGGGGCTGCAAACTGCATGTGAACCTCAATACACATGCATCCTTCTCCTGGGGCCCTCGGGGGGAAAAAGTGGTGGATGGAAAATACCGGTGGCAGGATGATGACAGACTCCCTGAGGGGCACTGCTCCAAGACTGGGCATAAGGTAAGCCCTGGTAATTCCTGGTGACTAAGCTGGGGAAGTCAGTAAGATGGGGGTCATCTGGGGGGGCACAAAAATAGATAGAATAATAAAAAAATTCTCGAAGTTACAAGTGTGCATGGGAAATTGCACAATGCACACACGTAACGTGGTCATTTTTTGGACTTTTTTCACCAAATTTGCAAAATAGCCTTTTTGGGAGCCCACCTCATGAACAGTGGCACTGTTGTTTTGTTAATCGGTCCCAAAAGGTGGTTTTGTGCAGTGACCATGAAATCACCTTTCAGGACTGAATAACACCATGCCAGTGCCTGAATTCATGAGGAGGGATCCAAATAACCCCATGTTGAAAATTTGGGGCTAAAATTCCTAAAAATGCCTGAGATGTGCACCAAAGTTACAAAAACCCTGTTTACACCATTATACAGCTTACTGGCATTTCTTCAGTTAGCGGTCAGCTTTGAAGAGTGCAGACATGTTCCTGGTCCACCAAAGATCATTGCACTGGGCTCCGGAGGTAAGTATGGAGTGAGGGGAGTTGGGGAGGTGGAGTGCACAGACGGTGGTTGTGAGTTGGGGGTGGGGGCTGCCAACAGCCAGCAAGGGACTGTTTCCTTTGTTTCAGGTAATAAAAAATCACTGCAAACCATTTTCTGTTTTTTTTCAGGTTGTGGCCACACTGGGGTGGACTCCCAGTGTGTCACACTGGTTGGGGAGGTCAAATCACCCACACTGAGGTGGGCTCCCAGTGTGTGTGTGGCACACAATCAGAGGCAGTGCCAGGAAAATGGTGGGGGGGGTTAACATACTGACAGGGGGATTGGGCACCCCCCTCGGCAAGAATGTCTTTGTTTGGAGGAATGATGCCAAGGGGGATTGGGCACCCCCTCAGCACACCACAGCAGGAAAGGGGGCACATATGCAGACAGGAGGATTGGGCACCACCAAAATTGGCTAAATAGGGACAGTGAGAGTGGGTGGTGAGCCGCTAGCCACTATGTTTGTTAAAATGTAACACTGCACAAGGCACGCCCTGCAATGAGATGGAGCTCCCTTATTGCAGTGGCTAAAACGTTTGAAAGTGGTGGCACACTTTTGCACTGCTGTCATAGACAGCATGCAATCTAATTCATGCCATGGAGCCCAGCCTGAAAAAGCAGCGGTGTCACTGGCCACAGCACGACTGTACATCCAGAACTTGCTATTCCAAAGTCACGGCAACATGTTTCTTGCGCAGGTGCAAGATGACATAAAAAAAGAAAGTACTGTCATAATTTGCATATTCATGAGGTGAAGACAATCTGAACACTAAATGAATACTGCCTTATTACTAAGTTAGTCTTCAAATATTTAGCTTTTTTAAATATTTCAGCTCATTGGCTGACTGCTTTAATACTAGTGAGTACTAAGCCAAAATTACAAAAAGTAGTATACTGGTAATGAAGACAAAAAATAGTATTCAGACTTCAGAGAGGGCTACCTTCAGAAACTGAATGAGAGGAAGGTAGTGAGGAGATCAAAAGTGCAAACAGAGGAAAGGACTGCAGAGGGGTTGAGGGGGGGGGGACAAGACATTCTTCAGATATGACCATGAGAAAAAGGAAAAATGAGGGGTAGTAGGACAAGGAGTTGATCAGAATGCATGGAAGGAGACAAGGAAAAGATTGGATTGCTGAACTAATGCTTTTGCTCCATAGTAACAGTGGAGAGAAGGGGTTATTACCAGAGGAAGCATACCTGGGTAAGGGGGAGGAAGGCAGGGAAATGGACACTACATTTTGAGAAGAGTGAGTTTTGAAAGGGTTAAGGGTGCTAAGAGTTGACAAGGTTGAGGGCCCCAACAGATTGCACCCATGGGTGCTAAGGGAACTAGGGGAGGTCCTGGTGGCCCTGCTGACAGACTTGTTCAACAGCTGTCTGTAATAGAGTGGTCCCAGAGGATTGAATTGCAGATTTATTTAATTTTGTATTTATTACTTTTGTTTACCAGGAAAATGCAATGAGCCAAAGGCACATTTTGAGGCATGACCATATATATATACAGTCAGGATGTTTCATGTAAATAATTAACATAAATACAAAACAACACAGTCAGAAGCAATAACAACAGAGTTAATCCAACAAATATTTCCTTCATTTAACTTTAAAAGTTTGATGACTTATGTTACTGAAAAGTAACCCAGGAAGCTCATTCCAATTTATAGCTGCACTAAAAGAGAATGATTGATCTCCCATTTTAGTTTTGGTTTCTGGCACTTTAAATCTAACCATTTCACCAGAACAAAGTCCCCTGACATTATTAACATGAAGCAACGACTACAGAGGAGAACTTTCCCTTTGACGAGGAATGTTATCAGTCAAACAACCCAAACTATACAGGCTCCTCAGATGATATAACCCTACACAAGAACTGAAACAGGGAAGAGCCAGGAAATTACAGGCCAGTGAGCCTAATCTCTGTGGTGGGGAAGTTAATGAAGACCCTGATGAAAGTAAGATTAATAGAATTCCTAGAATGTAATAGATTACAGGACTGTAAGCAACATGGGTTCAACGGAGCAAGTCTTGCCAGATAGACCTAATAGAACTTTTGAACGGGTGACAATGGAGGGGAAAGAGGGCGATCAGTTGATATTTTGTTTATTCTATTGGTAACACCACTATGGTTTGGTAAGGCTGATTATGAAAAATGCCTGTTTTCAAGGGCAACCCGAGAGCACTGGTGAGGTTAAGTAACTTGTTCAGAGTCACACAGTATGCAAGTGGAAGTTGATGGAATAAAACCCAGGCCTGTTGGGTGTAGCAAGCTCATTCTCAGCTCATTACTCTACCCTCTAGGCTATACTGCCTGCTCGAATGCCCAGATGTGGCCTACTTGGACTTCAGTAATCCCTTTAACTCAGTGCCACACAGGAGGTTACTACAGATGTTAAGAGGCCTGGGCTGGGGGACAAAATAACCCAATGGGTTGGTAATTGGTTACAGAACAGAACTCAGAGGGTAGTACATAAAGAACTCTCATGGGAGATGGGGTCACAAGCAAAGTCAGTACTGGGTTTAATACCTTTCAATATATTCATAAGGCATTCAGGGGTGGTTCTAGAAAGAAATATCTGCTTATTTGCAGATGACATCAAGATCTGCAAAACTGTGGATACAATGGAGAAAGAAGAGGTCATGAGGAGGGGCCTTGAAAGGCTAGAAGAGTCATTCAGAATCTGGCAGCTGGGATTCATAGAAACACAGAGCATAGAATTTGATGGCAGATGAAGATCACTTGGCCCACCCAGTCTTTCAATTTTTCCCCACCTACAGTACCACTGCAGGCCCTACTTGATCACCAGCCCATTCTCCCTCCTACCCTTCCTTTCCCTTAAAGCAGCAGCATTTGTTAGTAACCATACACATTTTTCAGTAATAAGGTTTGCCAGGCAAAAATAACAAGATACACATTTTTCTTTTCTTTTTCATTCATTCCTGAACCAAGATATGGGATCTTGAGGTTTTTAAAAGTTCCCACTCCATGCCATGCCCATGACCATGAAAAACAAACATTTGTCAATGCTGAATGTTTGCTTGCTGATATTAGTATTGGACATGCAGGGCTTAGACTGATGCAGTATAGGAATGGCAGTAAAGTATTGAACTCAAGCCAACCCCATCTCCACGTTGCAGAGATGGACAGGCATTAGGGTGCACCTTTGGGTCATTGCACATAACGCTCATGGCATTTCACCTCACCCTCTTCTGTAGACAGTGACAAGTGTTGAGGTGTGCCTTGTGGTGTTTGGCTTCACAGTCACCCCATTTCATAAGGGCAGATGCTGAAATGGGTGCAGTATAGGAGAATGGGGTGAAGTCTGGGGCCGAA
The DNA here is from genome assembly GCA_016271365.2 of Neoceratodus forsteri. Classification (NCBI taxonomy): domain Eukaryota; kingdom Metazoa; phylum Chordata; order Ceratodontiformes; family Ceratodontidae; genus Neoceratodus; species Neoceratodus forsteri. Next base: position 94,607,986 of record CM028130.1, on the reverse strand, counting down.
GAGTGTAAAGCACAACTCGATGCCTGTCAGTGGCTTCAGGGTAGGGGGTGGGGTGGAATGGCGTGAGCATTACAGCTGGCAATCCACAGGCACACCCCTGATGCCTGTCAGTCTGTATAGGGTGGGACGTTATGGTTATTTGCACTACAAATTTATAACATGGCCTTTTTGTGACCCTCACCTTATGAAAGCATTTGGGACCTCTGATCTTGAACAGTGGCACTGTGATTTTGTTAATGTGTTCTGAATTTGCAGAGATAGCCACATAAGTTGAAAAAAACCCAGTTATACCATTATTCAGCTTACTGACATTTCTTCAGTTCATGGTCAGCTTTGAAGAGTTCAGACATGCCTGGTCCACTGAAGATTGTCACTCTGGGTTCCAGAGGTAAGTATAGGGTGAGGGTGGAGTGTGGGGAGTTGGGGTGCACAGAGGGTGGGTGCTGGTTGGGGAAGGGGCACCGGACTCAATGAGGAACCATTTTCCTTTTACAGGAAAGAAAAAAAAATGTGGGACAGTTCTGGTTTTGCAGGTACTTTGGCACACTGGGGTAGGCTCCCATCATGCCACCTGAATGTTTCTTGGGAAGGGGGTCTGTAGCCAATGAGGACTGGGTACTCCTGTTGGCAGAGTGTTGGAGGGGTGGGCACATGAGCTGAGGGGGATTGGGACACAACAGATGGGGGCGGCATCATGGCGATGGGGACTGTGCTACCCCGTCGGCAAAATGAACTGGTGAGGGGGCATGCCAACAGGGTGATTGGGCACTCCTAGCTTTAATGGGGACCGTGATAGTTGGCAACTGTTCCATCGGCTTCCTTGGGGACTGTGAAAAGCTGCCAGTGAAGCTGCCACCATGTTTATTTGAAAGGGGACACCAGACAAATCAGCTCTAATTCACTGCTGCAGTCAGGGAGAGCCCCACAAAAACAGCTGATTGTTAATGATGGGGCACTCCCTGATTGCAGCAGAAAGTTTCTTTCAAGTTGGTGGCAAGCTACACTACTGCAGTCATCGACAGCATGATCTTCTAGTGGTGCCACACAGACCAGCTCCAAAATGGGCCGCTGGCATTGGCAAAACACTGCCGTGCCTCCACAACTCGTTACTGTAGCAAGCTGCCACAATATGTTTCTTGCACGTGCATGCAAGCAAACATAAAAAGGATGCTATTTATGCTAAAGCCACCAAACAGCCAATCAAAAGTCATTTTACATATTGTTCCAAACAGGCTTTACTTCCCCTGTAGAAATCATATGTTACACTGTTGATTGACTATGGATCTCAATTGGGGGGGGGTCTAAACATGGAGGAATATATTAAAATAGAAAACATTCACCACAAGACACGTAAAATGACTGTGGGATTGGAACATTTATTGTACAAAGAAAGGCTGTTACATTTGGGTCTGCACTGTCTAGAAAAGCATAGAGTTTGGGGAGATTTCAGGTCTGTACTGTCTAGAAAAGAATAGAGTATGGGGCGATTTATTTTAATTTAAAACATATGATAGGAAATTGATAGATGAACTCATTAGAAAAAGCATCAAAATATTCTTAAATATGACACCACTACAGAAGGGTTCTCCCATGGCTTGGTAAGTGAGACAGGCAGCTGCCCAGTCATTTTCAATATTGTTTTCATGATAAACAGCTGCTGCAGAGGACCCCAAGCCAATGTCATGGAGGAGCTAAGTACTAGCAAGTTGGAACACCACAGCTCACCCTGGAATCTGGACAACTATGCCAATAAGAGGGATGGGACTCTTACTGGTGGAGAGCAGGTTGACCAGGCAGTTCAGAGCCCAAGCATGAAATGGATTGCATACCAGAGTAATCCTATAATACATGAGGCGTTCAGCAGACTAGCAGTTTGTTCAGCTGGCGTGCTAGCAGTTTTGGGTGGAAAAAAGCAAGTAATGTCAGAGGCTGGTGATCCCCTTCCAGCAAGCCAACCTCACTGCAGAAGGGCTCTCCACATGTCTTAGCAAGCGAGGAAGGCAGCTGCCTAATCATTTACATTTTTTTCTTCATTAGATGCAGCTGTGACACAGGAGCAAGCCAATGTTATGGAGAAGCCAAGTACTAGCAAGCTTGAACACCCCTGGCCACCCTGAAATGAGGACAGATGTGTCTCAGCTCTCCCACACTAGATGTTACTGTACTTTCATCATCTTCCCCCCCAATTAATTGTTGTCATTCCCAATAGTAAAGATACTGTCTCACACTGAAAGGAGCTCATTCTCTTTGTTATAAAGGCAGACATAATAGCTACAGTTCATATTTTATGCAGTTAAAGCATGTTTACAATCCAAAAATAAACCTTAGTTTCCGCAGTTTTTGTGATTGCATCTTCAGATGCAATGTTTAGCTAATTGTGAAGCCTGATGCCCCACATACACTCCTTGTGAGATTCGGTGCCCCATAACAAAAAAGTTTGTTAGGTATGGCAGGAGAAGGGAGGTGGCTTGCAAATGTACACAAGACTAATGCAGGTGGGATCCAACTCACTTCAGAAAAGTACGATTTTACCAGGTAGCAGCAGGCTGCAGACAGAACCCCAACAGTACACAGACACAGAAACATAGACTTTGATGGCAGATAAGGACCGCATGGCCCACCTAGTCTGCCCATTTTCCTACCTAATGGATAAGCTGCAGATCCAAGTTTACCAACAGCCTACTTCCTCCTACCTACCACTAGAATGTCTGTCCCATGCATTCTTGAATTCCCCCACTGTTTTTGACTCTACAACCTCCTCAGGAAGGCTGTTCCATGCATCTACAACCCGCTCTGTGAAGAAATACTTTGTCACTTTACCTCTGAGCCGTCCTTCCTCTCTCTTCAAATGGTGCCCATTTGTTCTTGCACATCTTTTTTTCTGAAAGATGCTACCCTCTTGAACTTTGTTGGTTTCCTTGAGGTATTTAAAAGTTTCTATCGTGTCCCTCCTTTCCTCGAGGCTATACATCTTAATCTCCTTTAGTGTTTCTTCATGTGTCTTCTTGTGCAGACCCTGCACCATTTTGGTTGCCCTCCTCTGGACAGCCTCCACTCTGTCTATGTCTTTGCAGAGATCAGGTCTCCAGAACTGTACACAGTACTCCAGATGTGGTCTTACCAACTGTCTGTACAGAGGGCCAACAACATCCTGTTTTCTTCTGGTGATGCGTCTCCCTATGCATCCCAGTATCCCCCCAGCCCTCCTTACTGCCTTCTCACATTGCTGGCCCACCATTAGGTCGTCTGATATGACTACCCCCAGGCCCCTTTCCATTTTTGTTGTTGTCAGTATCTCACCCCCCATTGTGTACTCTTCCCCTGGGTTTTTGTTTTCCAGGTGCATTACTTTGCACTTCTTTGCATTGAATCTAAGCTGCCATACATTTGACGTGTGATAAAATCATCATATAAAATGCATATTTATGTAAAATAAATGGATAAAGGGCTAGAGGAGGGCCAAGGACTTGGACTGTGTCTTTATTGAAACCCAGAAATGTACTGGTTATAAAAATTGAACTAATTAAAGTAGACAAGGTAGAAACAAACTAGTGGAGATTTTAAACTACAGATCATTTTGCACACTCCCTCCCCCCCACTACTATACTGTATCTCTGATGTTTGCCGAACAAAGTATCCAGTGTCCACTACAGTGTAGGTAAACGTATGTCACTGATGCTATTCCAGGACATATTGCTTGTCCTTAGTCACCCTCTTGGCAGCATGTAACTAAGACAGAAGATACAGGGCAGTTATGTGTGTTTCTCACAACTACTGGCTGCAAAAGTGCTAGATGGACTTTGCTCTCCTTAATAATGCTGCTTCTTCTGCTCTGTCCTAGTGACACCTTTCTGCTCTGCATGTCTTTCCTGGTAAATGTTCTGTGGGATAAAGAGAAAAATATTGCTGTCCACGATTATAAGAGAGAAGGAACCAAAGTGCTTGATTAACAGATGGTGGTACCATGCTGATCAAGAAGTTCATCATGACAAAGGCTAGTCACTAAACAGTGTGTGTGTGTGTGTGTGTGTGTGTGTTTTAGAGAGCAGGAGCCTTCTCACCAGCACAGTGCCAATCTTAAAGAAAGTGAAATATTTAAGGCATTAAGTTGGCAAGTAGCAGCACCATAGTTATGGTTCAGAGACTGGCTGCAAAATATTCATGAAAATATAAGAGGACACACCCACACAAGACTATTGCGGGTGGGCTCCCACTCACCAAAAAGACAATCTTACCAGGCTGCAGAGAGAACCGAAACAGTACACAGACACTTGATGAAATCATCACATAAAATGCATATTTATATAAAATAAAGCCATAGAGGGCTACAGGAGGCCTGAGGACCTGGAAGTATGTATTTATTGAAACCAAGAAGAGTGCCATTATAAAAATTGAGCACATTAAAGCAGACAAGTAAGAAACAAAATAGTGGAGATTTTAAAACTGTGTTTGTTTTACACACTTTGTTTTCTAACTGCTGTACTGGATATCAGCCAATACGTAACATATTTGTGCCATAATTGTTGGTTTTGTTGTTTGAAGGGTGCAAGTTCTAGATGACTGGGAAGGGGGGGATTACTGACATGAGAAGAAGTGTCATTGTAAGAAGCAGAATATTCAGGAGCAATGCTGAAAGGAAGGGAAAGCTTTGACTCTCTGCAGTCACTCTCTTGGCAGCATAACACAAACAGAAGATACAGGACAGTTCTGTGTCTCTCTCAACTACTGGCTACAGCAGTACTAGACGGACTTTTTGCTGCATAACAGTGCCATTTCTCCTGCTCTCTCTTTGTGACACTTCTCTGCTCTGCTCATTATGTCTTTCATACTAGATGTTTTGTTGGAAAAAAAGAGAAAAATGTATCCATACAATTTTGCAAAAAATAAAATCATGCATAGAATACTGTATGTGCAAATCACCACAGAATGTTATGCTGGTTCAACTTTAAGCAGAATTGCATGGTGCCGAAAGGCCTCTCTCACAGTTTGCAAAGGGTGCTAACAGATGACATAGACACGTATTCCGTCCTACCAGGACTCATCAGTATGCCTCGTCTGTTTGACACCCGGGTGGAATGAACCAGCTACCCTAAGACGGTCTGTCTGGGTTATGTTGTGGTGAACCCATTAAAATAAAAAAATATTTAAAAGACAAAGAACATCTGTGCGCAAACACTGAGGCAAGGGTTACCCCATAGGGCATTTGGCTGGGAGGCCAAGTTTCAGGAAAATACAAAATCACACATGCCCACACAATGCAAAGCATCATGGGCTGCATATGCAAATCACCACAGAATGTTATGCTGGTTCAACTTTAAGCATAACTGCATGGTGCCGAAAGGCCTCTCACACAGTTTGCAAAGGATGCTAACAGATGACATAGACACATGTTTCATCCTACCAGGACTCATCAGTATGTCTCGTCTGTTTGATACCCCAGTGGAATGAACCAGCTACCCTAAAACGGTCTGTCTGGGTTATGTTGTGGTGAATCCATTTTGTATTTTCCTGAAACTTGGCATCCCAGCCAAATGCCCTTTGGGGTAACCCTTGCCTCAGTGTTTGTGCAGAGAGGTTCTTTGTCTTTTAAATAGTTTTTTATTTTAATGGGTTCACCACAACATAACCCAGACAGACCGTCCTAGGGTACTGTAACTGGTTCATTCCACTGGGGTGTCTAACAGACAAGGCATACTGATGAGTCCTGGTAGGATAAAACACGTGTCTATGTCATCTGTTAGCATCCTTTGCAAACTGTGAGAGAGGCCTTTCAGAACCATGCAATTCTGCTTAAAGTTGAACCAGCATAACATTCTGTGGTGATTTGCGTATCGGCCCATGATGCTTTGCATTGTGTGGACATGTGTGATTTTGTATTTTCCTGAAACTTGGCCTCCCAGCCAAATGCTCCTTGGGGTAACCCTTACCTCAGCGTTTGTGCACAGAGGTTCTTTGTCTTTTGCATATAATATATACTGCTTTCGCTATTGTCGAATGTTATGGGTGTTGAGGCTATATACTGTAATATCCTGACTGTTGGATTTTAACACATTTAATAAATTAAATGTGGCTTCTCTGGTGTTGCAGTTGCTGACCCACAGTTGAAGAGGCAATAAATCTGTAGATGCCTCCCAACTCTCCAACAATAGGAGTTACTTTACCTTTATCATCCCCCAATTGTTTTCATTCCCAATAGTAACCATACTGTGCCACATTTAAATGAGCTGTTTCTCTGTTGTAAAGGCAGACATTAAAGTTACAATTCATATTCTTTGTGCTTAAATCACATTTACAATCTATAGAAAAAGAAGTCGTAATTTCCACAGGTTTTTGTGCTTGCATCCCCAGATGTGATGTTTAGCTAATTGTGAAGCAACATGCCCCAGGTATATGCCTTGTGAGTGTCAGTGCCCCATAGCAAAAGTTTGCGTGATATGGCAGGAGGAGGAAGGTGGCTTGCAAATGTTGTGCATTTTGAAATATGTTTCTGTGTAGAAGACAATACTGAGTTCAAGAACCTGTTGCCTTCTGAAAACAGTCCTATAACCAATTTAAAACGCATGTTGCATGATATGCCTTTTACAATAAAAAAAATTGACCAGGGCAATCGTACATGGGAGGGACAAAGGGACCTCTAGACTACCTGGGCAATCAGACATTGGGGGGGGGGACCAGTACAGTACTGTTTTTTTTTTACTGAGTCAGTCACCTGCCCAGGGCGGGGGTGGGTCAGGGTGGAATTAATAGTTTCTTTTATTAATTTATTTATTTAAAGATTTCTCCAAGAAAGCAGATAACGTATTAATTGCTGGTTACAGTACAAGGGGCATTATGGAAAGGGATTGCCACAAGGGCTAGGAGCAGACATCCGTGGCGTAAATGGGGAAGGGGCACTCTGAGAAACACTGTCCTGTTCCTATTGCATGTAATTTTTGTATGACCACAAACATGAGAGAGAGAGAGAGAGAGAGACAGAGACAGAGAGACAGACAGACACAGGCAAAGAGACAGAAGGAAATTTGTTTTGGATGACCAACTCCCTTGCTCTCTCTGTTTGCTGCACTATGTACTTGTGTGTTTTTCATTGAAAGGGACCTGTACAGTACCAGGGACTTTTATTTTTCTTCTTCTGCTTTTTTTTTCTATTTTGACAATCGGCGATTGGACATGGGTGTGTGTGAGTAGAATCAGTATTTTATTTTGTTTATTTATTTAAATGTTTCACGTAGACAGCAAACTAAGTAGTTTGTAATAGGTAACATATACTGAAGTGTCCAAAACAGCAATGCCATGTAAGAATAGACCAGGATGCTCACACATGGTAGGGACATGGAGGGACAATTAGACTACCAGGGCAATCAGACATGGGGGGGGAAAAAAAGCATTTGTCAATGCAGAATATTTGCTTGCTGGTAGTAGCATTGGAAATTCAGGAGTTGGACAGATGCAGAATGGGAATGGTAGTGAAGTATTGAACCAAACCCCACCTTCATCCTGCAGAGATGAACAGGCATTGGGGTATGTGTTTGGGTCATCGCCCATGACGTTCATGCCATGTCACCTCATCCTATCCTGCAGATACTGACACGTGTTGAAGTGTGCCTTGGGGTGTTCAGCTTTACAGTCATCCCATCCCATAAGGACATACGCTGAAAGGAGTACAGTGTAGGAGAATGGGGTGAACACTGGGGCTGAAGAGTCCATGGTGCACCTCGATGCCTGTGACTGGCTGGTGGGCAGGGATGGGATGGCATGAGCATTTATAAAGGCACACCCTGATGTCTGTCAGTCTGTACAGGGTGGGACATTATGGTTAGAAACCCTAATGACCCAGGCATTTGTTGGTATTTGCACTACAAATTTTCAACATGGCCTTTTTGTAACCCCACCTCATGAAAGCATTTGGGACCTCTTCTCATGAAGACTGGCAGTGTGATTTTGTTAATGTGTCCTGAACTTTTAGTTCCAACAGTGACTGTGTCATTCTGCGCCAGATGTATGAAAACACAGATTGGGCAGGATGTGAAGAATGACAGCTGTACCATCCATAGGGAGGTGTGAAGAGATGGCAATGTTGAAAATCTGTAGTGGGAATATTAACAAGCATTTGTCAATGCCGAATGTTTGCTTGCCGGCATTGACAGTGGTAGTGTAGAAGTTACAGAGCTGTGTAATAGGAATGGCACTGAAGTATTGAACTGAAGCCAACCCACCACCACCCTGCAGAGAGTGACAGGCATTGGGGTGTGCCTTTGGGTTGTCAGGCATAACGGCCACGCCATTTCACCACACCCCACCCTGCAGACACTGACAAGTGTCACGGTGTTCCTTGGGGTCTTTGGCCCTTATGCACACCCCATTCCATTAGAAAATATGGTGAGATGGGTGCGATATAGGAGAATGGGGTGAACTTTGGGACCAAAGAGTCCGAGGCATACCTCGATGCCTCTCACTGGCTGCAGGGTGTGGAATGGTATAAGCACTACAGGCAAGAATCCCAAGTCACACCCCTGATGCCTGTCGTTCTCTACAGGGTTGGGCGTTATGGTTGGAAACCCTAATACCTCAGGCATTCGTCGGTATTTTCACTCCAAATTTTCAACATTTTTTTTTGTGACCCACCTCATGAACAGGGGAATATCAGTTTGATGGCGAAAGCTGCTTATGCACAACCTTTCGGCATTTAGCACCACAGGTGCAAAAACATTCGAACAGGATGTAAAAAATGACAGCTGTACTGTTCATGGGAAGGTGTAAAAAATGGCAATGTTGCAAATCTGCAGTAAAAATATTTAAAAAAATGGTGAAGTGACGAGCGTACATAGAAACTGTGCAACGCACACCCGTAATATAATTAGGTTGGGGATTTTTTACAGCAGTTTGTCAACTCAAGCATTTTGGTGCCTCCAATCATGAACAGAGTCACTGATTTTCTTTATCTGTCCGGAACAATGATTTCCCACAGCGACCACGCATCTCTGCGCTGAAAGTGTGAAAACACACTTCGGCCATGTTGTGAAAAATGACAGCTGTACTGTTCATAAGGAAGTGTGGGAAAATGCCACTGGTGAAAATCTGGACTGAAAACATTACAAAGCCATGAACTTATGAGGGTGCGTGGAAACTGCACAATGCCCACTCGGAACACAGTCATTTTATGGACTTTTGTCACCAAATTTTCAACATAGCCATGTTAAGACCTCGGCTCATGAACAGTGTAACTGTGATTTTCTTAATCTGTTCCAAACATTGCTTTCGCACACCGACAGCACCATTGTGCGCTACATGTGTGAAAACACATTTTGGGCGACATATGAAAAATGGCAGCTGTACTGTTCATAAGGAAGTGTAATAAAATGGCAATGTTGAAAATCTGGAGTGAAAATATTAAATTCACAAACTTACGAGCATGCATAGGAACTGCTAGCATGCAGCTATAAAACAGTATTTTAGATTTTCTTCAAATTTTCAACATAGTCATTTAAGACCTCTGCTCATGAACAGTGTCTCTGTGATTTTCTTAATATGTCCCATACATTGATTTCGCACATCGACTGCGCCATTATGCTACATAGGCAGAAACATTTTAGCCAAGATGCAAAAATGACAGCTGTACTGCTCATAAGGAGGTGTGGTAAAATGGCAATGTTTAAAATCTGGAGTGAAAATATTGAAAATTCTTGAACTTATGGCGTCTTTGTGGAACTATAGCATACGCTTAGTAAAACAGTCATTTTTAGGAATTTTTTCCTGAAATTTTCAACATAGCCATTTTAAGACCTCTGCTCATGAATAGTGTCACTGTGATTTTCTTAATTTGTCCCGTACATTGATTTTGCACACTGACTGCACCATTGTGCGCTACATGGGTGGAAACACGTTGTGGGTGAGATGTGAAAAATGACAGCTGTACTACTCATAAGAAGGTGTGGTAAAATGGCAATGTTGAAAATCTGGAATGAAAATATTGAAAATTTCACTGAAACTTCTGGCGTGCATAGGAACTGTAACCTGGCTAAACAAAAACAGTCATTTTAGAATTTTTCACCAAATTTTTCAAAATAGTCTTTTGAGAGCCCACCTTATGAACACTGGCAGTGTCGTTTCGTTAATCATTCTGGAAAGGTGATTTCACGCAGTGGCTGCGAAAGAACCCTTCGGGCCCGAGTAACTCCATGACAGTGCAAGAATTCATGAGGAGGGGTCCCAAAAAAACATGTTGAAAATTTGGTGCAAAAATTCCAAAAAATGCCTGAGATATGCAATAAAGTTGAAAAACCTCTATCTAGCTCATTATACAGCTTACCGGCATTCCCTCAGTTCGCAGTCGGCTTTGAAGAGTGCAGACATGTTCCCAGTCCACCGAAGATCATCGCGCCGTGCTCCGGAGGTAAGTATGGGGTGAGGGGGGGTGTGGGGAGGCAGGGTGCGCAGTGGGTGGGTGCGGGTTGTGGGAGGGGGGCTGGGAGACTGCGTGGGACCGTTTTGCTTTACAGGTGTTTTTTTTTTAAAAAGGCGATGGGACATTTGCCATGCTGGGGTGGGCTCCCAGCGTGGCACAAGGATAGCTGGGGGGCGTGAAGCCGGCGAGGTTAGGCACCCCATTGGCCACAGCATCAGTTGCCATGCTGGGGTGGGCTCCCAGCGTGGCACAGTACTGAGGAGGGACAGTGGAGCTGACGAGGATTGGGCACCCCGTCGGCTATCTGATAACTTGCCATGCTGGGGTGGGCACCCAGGCGTGGCATTTGGAAAACTTTGGGCGGGAAGGCGCCAGCACAGCCCGGCGGGGATTAAGGCACCTGTCGGCTATAAAATTGGTGTGCGTGGGGACGGCATGCAGTATGCATGTGGCGCCTGCTCGTGTGTGTGGGGGAGGCTGCACATGAGCAGGCAATATCTTATCGCTGCTCACTGAAGTGTAGCTCCTCCTTTCAACTGGATGCCACTGCATTTTGGAGCTTGTCATAGACAGCTCCAGCATGCATTGGTGGACAGGGGCCGCGCTTGCCAACACACTGACTGAATTGGAGGAGGGGGTGACACACCTCCGAAAACTCGGATGATGGCTCTATGTTTCTTGCACATGCGTGCAAGCAAACATAAAAATGCTTGCACTTCCGAGCATACATGTAAACTGAGCAACACATGCTCGTAACACAGTCATTTTATGGACATTCATCACCAAATTTTTAACATAGGCATTTTAGGACCTCTGCCCATGAACAGTGTCACTGATTTTCTTAATGTGTCCCAAACGCCGATTTCCCACAGTGACCGCACTATTCTGCGCTGGCAGTGTGAAACACATTTCAGTCAGGATGTGAAAAATGACAGCTGTACTGTCCATAAGGAGGTGTGGAAAAATGCCAGTGTAGAAAATCTGGAGTGAAAATATTACAAATTCGTGAAGTTATGAGTATGTGTGGAAACTGCTCAATGCACACTCTTAAAACAGTAATATGTTTGATTTTTTACACACAGTTTGCAACATAAGCTTTTTGAGAGCTCACTTCATGAACATGCATGAACACTGGCACTGTTGTTTCGTTAATTGGCCCTGAAAGATGGCTGCAAAATCACCTTTCGGGACCGAATTATACCATGACAGAGGCTAAATTCATGAGGAGGGGGTCCCAATAACCCCATGTTGAACATCTGGTGCCAAAATTCCTCCAAATGCCTGAAATATGCATCAAAGTGGAAAAAAAACCTATTTATGCCATTATACAGCTTACCGGCATTTCTTTAGTTCACGGTCGGCTTTTAAGAGTGCAAACATGTCCCCGGTCCACGGAAGATCATCAAGCTGGGCTCCAGAGGTAAGTATGGGGTGAGGGAGTGGGGAGGCAGGGTGTACAGGGTGGGTGTGGGTTGGGAGGGACACGAACATTATGAGGACCGTTTCTGTTTTACAGGTTTTAAAGAAAAAAAAAGAAAACATCACAGGATGATTTTTTTTTTTTTATAAGACATTGGCACACTGGGTGGGCTTCCAGCTTGCCACCTGAGTGTTTTTTTGGGGGGATGTAGCTGACGGGGGATTGGGCACCCCCTCAACACACAACAAATTGAGGTAGGGACATTATGCAAATGGGGATTGGGCTCAATTGAACTGGGAAGGGGGGACTGAAGCTGATGGGGATTGGGCCCCCCATCAGCAAAGAAAGACTGTTGAGGCGCATGATGCAGAGGTGGATTGGGCACAACAGAATAAGCGGAGTGGCTACTGTGCGACGGGGGTGGGCTTCCCCCGTCGGCAAACTAACTGGGTCAGGGGCATGCGGATGGCAAGGTACCACCCTGCAATGATGAATCACTCCCTCATTGCAGTGGAATGGCTGACACTGTAATGACAAGGTGGCCCCTGATAGCAGTAGTGAAAACATTTAAACTTGGTAGCACTTTTGGAAAACAGTGTCATCAGCACAGTGTGCCTGCATTGGTCCACCAATGCCAAACCCCCAAATGCAGTGCTGCCGTTGGCTGCCACAGTTCCACAACCCGCTTCTCTCCTAAGCTGCTGCTTAATGTTTCTTGCGCATGCGCACAAGCAAACATAAAAATAAATATTCTGTGCTGTTTACTATCAGAAACAAGTGGAAGAACCATCCTAATACAAGTACAGTATGAATCTAGCATACACCTTTAACAAGTAGTATCAGAGGAAGAGAATTTTAAAAATAGTGAATGGCAGCCATCTTTAATGACCTGAGTCATTATTTACAAAATCAGCTATAAAAAAGTCTTAACAACATCTGTGAAAACAGAAAATATACTGGGCATGAATCTCAGGCTGTCAGAAATCCATTTTTGCAAAAAAAAAAATATATATATTATTCATTTTTTCACCGACTAACAAATACTGCTGCTTTAAGACTCCCTGATGCCCATCCCATCTCATGTATTCTTGAACCCCACCACTGTTTTTGTCCCCACCACCTCTGTTGGAAGGCTGTTCCAGGAATCCACAACTCTTCTGTGAAGAAAAACTTTCTTCCATCTCTCCTGAATCTACACCCTCCAGCTTCATAACATGCCCCCTGGTTCTTGAGCACTTTTTGTTTTTCTAAATAATACTTCACTTCAGCACTTTATTTACCCCTGTGAGGTATTTAAAGATCTTTATCATATCCCTCCTCCCCCTCTCTCCTCAGGGTGTACATAATGAGGTCCTTTCTGATGCATACCTTACACTATTTTAGTTGCCCTAATCCGGATGGCATACACTCTATGTCCTTCTGGAGATGTAGTCTCCAGAACTGAAGACAGTACTATGGGTGGGGTCTTACCAGTGACCTATACAGAGGCAACATCACCATACTATTTGTTGGTGATGCCCCCCCCATACTCCCCAGCATTACACTAGCCCTCCCAACTGCCTTATCACTCTGCCAGGCCACTTTTAGATTATCAGATATTACTTCCCCCAGGTATCTTTCCTCCTTGGTGGTCATCAATACCACTCTACTCATTTTCACTCTGCCGCTATGTTTTCTGTACCCTAAGTGCATTGTTTTACACTTTTTGGCTTTGAAACCAGGCTGCTATACCCTTGATCACTCCTCGAGTTTTCTCAGGTCTCTTCTCATCCCCCCCAGAGTGTCCACCCTCTTGCAAATTTTGGTGTCATCAGCAATGAGGCAGACCTTCCCTTCTAATTTCTCCTCTACAATGTCACTTATAAAGACATTAAAGAAGACTGGTCCCAGAACTGACTCCTGAGGCACTCCGCCGGCCAACACCCCTTCCTCATAGTGAACTCCATTTACCACCACCCTCTGTCACCTATCACCTAAGCAGTTTTTTACCCATTTTACCAACGTTGGACCCACTGCTAAGCTGACCAGCTTGCTTACTAGTCTCCTATGGAACATTGTTGAAAGCTTGCTAAAATGTAGGCAGGCCATGTCCAGTGCTCCACTCTGACCTAGTTCCTTGACCACCCAGTCAAAAAAAAATTATCAGATTCATTAGACATGACCCCCCCCATGCATTCTATGCTGCCTTAGATCTTGTAGCCAACTGAATTCAATATATTTCACAATCCCTTCCTTCAGCAGTGATTTCATTAATTTTCCCACAATTTATTTCAAGCTAACTGGCCTATAATTGCCATCCTCCCCCCTGCTACCACTTTTGTGAAGTGCGACTACATCTGCCTTCCTCCAGTCCTCTGGAAACACTCATGTTTCCAATGAGTTGTTAAATAGGACTCTAAGAGGTGCAACCAGTACCTCCCTGAGCTTCCTCAATACTTTTGAATGCACCCCTTCTGGCCCCATTTCTATGTCCACTTTCAGGTTAGCAAGTACATTCAGAGTTCTTTCCTCCAAAAACAGACCACTGTTCACGTCTCAATGTTCTTGCTACATTTTTATGGCTACTCCTCTTCCCCTTCCTCTGTGAGGACTGAACAAAACTATTTATTCAGGTTGTATGCTTTTAACCTCACAATACCCACACTGGTCTTCCACTTTTCACTTACATACCTAAAAAATGCTTTGCCCCTATTTGATACCACCTGGGCAATTCTCCTTTAGGTGTGTGCCATCACACTCCTCGCTGATCTCCATTCTTCCCTCTATTTCTCCTGATATGCCTCTCTATCCTCTTCCCTCTGTATCTCCTTATAACTTCTGAATGCCACCCTTTTAGCATTTACCTTTTCTGCCACCTCTTTTGAGAACCATATTAGTTTATTTTTCCTCTTGCTTTAAATCACTTGCTTGATGCAGAGGACTGCTGTCTTCACTGTACCTTCCCCCCTTTGTGTTGGCCCACTGTTCCTCCACCCATCAAGGTCATCTCCCCCAACCAGGTAATCCATGATTCATTCACCCATCTTTATAAAATCTGCCCTCCTGAAGCCAAGGACCCCCACCTTGTATGGTTCAATTCTGCAACTGTCCTCATATTGAAACACTCTGTATGGTGATCACTGGTGCTCAGGAGCCACCAGCCCCCGCCCCCCCCCCACACACACACTTTGACTTCTGCATCACTGTCCTTGTAAGTGAGTACCAGGTCTAGTATTGCCCCATCATAAGTGGGGTTTCAGTGCTAAAAGTGCAAAATCATGCAGATCAGACACAAAAACTCCAGAACCAAGTACTGGATAGGAGAGGTCATGGTATGTACCTCGGAAGAAAGGGATCTTAGAGTTATCAATGTAGAAGGATGACCTGAAACTAGAATCCCAATGTTCAGTTGCAGGGTGGAGAGCAACCTGGGTGATAAACTGCATAGGGAGGGAGATAGGAAGCAGAAGAGGGGGTGGTTATGGTCCCCTATGTAAGTTATTGGTTAGCTACCAACATGAGTACTGTGTGCAGTTCTGGATCCCTCCTCTTATAAGGAACACTGGCATGGTGGAAGCTGTGCAGAGGAGGGCTACCAAGATGATACATGGACAGCAGTGAAGCTCACAAGGAAAAATTGAAGGGCCTCATGAGGTACTCATTACAGAACATAAGAGCCAGATAAGAACTTATTGAGACATTTAAATACCTTCATAGGATAAGCAGAGTGGAGTGTGGAGAGTTGTTAGAATTAGCAAAAATGTGGTTATAAAATGGAACACAATGATATTAGTGAGAGGAAGATACAAGAGGGAGCAGATGCAGCACTTCTTCTTGGAAACGGTGGTGGATATTGAATAGGTTGCCTAGGGAAATAGTAGGGACAGAAAGAGTGATGAAATTCAAGCACGTGTGGGGTAGGCACATGTGTATCATTAAGAGAAAGAATCACATGGAGACTTGGGGAAGCTGAGGACCACATAATGCCTCATGCCACCACATATGGTAGGGAAGTTCAGGGCAGACTGGATGGTCCTTGTAGTCCTTTTTTTGCTGACAAATCTGTTTGTGTTTCTATTTAGGAGTGTGTGTATATGTATTGATCACTAAGTGGCCTATAATTATCACATGAGCAGTTTAACTAACAACAAGCATTTATCAATGCTGAATTTTTGCTTCCTAGTATTGTTATTGGTAGTGCAGGAGTTTGAGAGATGCATAATAGGAATGGTGGTGAAGTATCGAAGTAATCCCAACCTCCACCACCACCCTGCAGAGGCTGACAGGCCTTGGGGGTGTGCCTCTGGGTCATCAGTCATAACACTCGTGGCATTCCACCTCACCCCACCATGCAGACACCGACAAGTGTCGCAGTGTGCCTTGAAGTCTTCAGCTCATATGCTCAACTCATTTCAAAAGGAAATATCTGAGATGGGTGCAGTATAAGAGAATGAGGTGAATGTTAGGGCCGAAGACCCAAGGCACACTTCGATGCCTGTCAGTAGCTACAGGGTGGGGGTGAGGTGGATGGGTTAAGCATTTACAGCTGATGACCCCAAGTCACACCTCCAATGCCTGTCAGTCTGTACAGGATGGGCATTATGGTTGGAAACCCTAATGCCCTGGGTATGTGTTGGTATTTTTGCTACAAATTTTCAGCACCACTTCGGGGGGGGGGGGGACACCGCCGCCATCCTCTTACAGAATTGACTGTTTGAATACTGAGATGTGCATGTGGCAGTTTTTCCATTACTGGAAGTGCTGTCTCTTGCATTCTGAGAAACGGCCAAGGTGTTGTTGTACCATAGTTCAAAATTCATGGAAAGCAGTTACACCACATTGTGGTATAATAACATTTTGTCTGCGATGGATCTCAGTGTGGAACAAGGGGTCTCCATACACTATAAAGTAATTACTGTGGCCAGTTCATATAGCAAGTGTGGCTTATTGGCAGCATAATGCAAATGTAGCTGTGCTAGATAAGAAACTATAATACAACACCTAGTGCACACCTTGAATTGCTTACCTTCAGTATATGAAGTGGCTGATGGTGATATTTCTCAGTATAATGCAAGAATAACCCCAAATAAGCAACACATCCAGTAAAAAGTAATTACAGTGACCACAAACCACATTTTTATGTATCTGCAGTATAAGAGGCTCTGTCAGTGTAAATGTGTCCCTTTAAACACAAAAACTAATTCTTGCAGACAAACATAAGCAACAATTAAATATGGAGATGTCAGGTCCTGTAATACACAATATTCTGACAACTCTCCAAGGCAGAGCTGTCCTACATAGAGATATAACACATAGTCAAATACCACAACCATTTATTATTTTAATAGTTAGAAGTCTCTGAGCTACAAATAGATTCTTCAACTATTGCTATGTTTATTTTAAAGTGTCTTAAAAATCATTAACTCAAAAAAACAAATACTGAGCTTCAGGCATAATCATTTTTGAAAACAGGCAAACAGTGTGCAGTACACAGGGGTATATGTTTCATAATCCATTCATCTGGGTTATAACAGCTAGAACTAAACTGAGCTATCCACATACATATTATTCCTTGCTGACCTTACCAGGCAATCAAAAACAGAAGAGCAACCAATTTCCCACCAGTACCAGTCCAAATTTTAATACCCAACTACTAGATAATGTCAGTCTGTAGGTAAGGGAGGGTAACCACATCTTAAATCAGTAACTGGACAAAGCAAAACCAAAAAGAGCAGTATTTCAGAAACAGCTACCTGATGTTTAGAATACTTTAGAAGACAGTAGCCACTCGGTTCAGATACCCCCTTTAGGTGATTCAGTTGTTGTCTTTTTCCGTGTTGTCTGCTCATCTCCAGTCTCACATTAATCAAAGCACTACACAGTCCACAGCTCTCCATCCACTCATTTCCATCCACTCATGACTGGACACTACAGACAGGGCAAACAGCAGCTGTGGCAAGCAGCACAGGAATGAGACAGTACAGTTAAAGTAAAGGGGGAAAGGAGCACTCCCGTTTCCACTGACTCACACTTGCCAACTTCGCCAAGTTGAGAAACTAAAGTGAAGTGCACCAATACCACCAATGATAATTGCAGATGGTCACTTAAGTCTGTCTAAAGTTCTGAACCTGTCATCATCCCCAATTACCAACATTTGACATGGGTCGGATACTGCCACAATCGAATGTCAGTCAGGAAAACATTTCTTATCCCCACTCCTCAGCCAGATAGGCTCAACTCATGGCTTTAAGGGGTGCAGCCAGAAATTTCAGCTATGCACACCAAGTGGACTCACTGCTACCCCCCTCCCCATTGTTCAGGCCAGCTACCCCTTCCACCCCCGCTGTCCATGCCCTGTTCGTACCCTCTCAACTGATGCAAGTATACTTTTCTCTGTAGTGTATACAGTCACCCCACTAGCCACACCACCAACAGCTGTCAGACTAAGAGACTAGCCTTTAGCCTCTGTGCTACATCAAAGTAATCAATCCCTCAGAGGTCCACTCACACAACACTAGCCATGCCACCACACCAACAGTTGTCAGACTAGCAGACTGGCTTTGAGTTACAATATTGCACTGTGACAAGCCTCTGTACCACATCAAGGTAGCCAGTCCCACAGGGTTACATTCACACACACCACTAGCCACACCACCACACCACTAGCCACACCACCAACAGTTGTAAGACTAAGAGACTGGACTCCTCCTATAGCCAGCATTCTTCAACATCAGTGCACAGCTATAAACTTATATTCAGACATCATCACAGCAGAAAGGTACCACGTTACATTTAAATTGAGGTGTTTAAATAGTAAACACAGTAAAAGAATAAATCAAGCACCCACCAAGCTAGCTAGCTTTTGTTGAAATATTAAGATTGTTTACATCTCATCTCATCTCATGGCTGAGGTGAGGATATAAGCACCTAGCATTTTTGCTTAAATAAAATGTTGATACATTTTTCCATTAACGTGGTTTGTACCTTATGGTGGGAGCTTGATTTGTTCTTTACTAGATATCTATCCACAAAGACACAGGCATAACCTTCAAGTCTTCCATTTGTTGTGAAAATGGTGCAGCAACAAATGAACATCAAGTGAACATCTTTTTTACACTCCACATCCATGCACAGATTGAAAACCAGAGCTGAGCAGATCCCCAGGCAAGTCTCCACAACCCCTGACACTCTTAATCTTAGCCAGTGTGGTCAGAATGGCAAGTCACACAAACGTTCAAATGACAATGATATGTGGACCAGCAGAGTAACCATAGCTTCCTAGTTCAACATATACCTTTATGTCTTTTAAAGAACAGAGACCAAAACTTAATTTCAGGATATTTTTTTATAAGGTATCAAACACTATTTGTGCGTAATAAGATACAATGTTATCACTTGCTACTCTTGATGTTTCATCAAGGCAACCCCAGTAAGCAAGGCTAGAGCTGCCTCGATCTGTTCATTGCTTGAATAAGGACTACATTCTGAGCATGAGCACATTGGTGAGGAAGGCGTACTTTACTCAGTGTCATGGCATGGGGGATGCTACTTAACCCACCCAGCTTTCTCTGAAATTTCACACTTTTTGAGAAGGTTTGCCATTACACCTCTGAGTAATTCTGAGAATTTTTTAGGCTCAAAGTTGGTTTCCTCCTATTGTAGTTTCAATTCAGAATGAGGCAGGGGCCAGTGGAGTACTGCATGCAGTATCTGAAGAGGGACATTGTTACTAGAGGGGGTGCAGTGCAGGGTGACAAAGATGATCAAGAGGCTAGGGGGCTTACCACACAAGAGGAGGCTGAGTGACCTGCACATGTACTCACTGGAGGAGAGGAGGGACAGGGGGAACATGGCTCAAACCTTTAAGTACATGTAAGGAATAAACAAGACAGGTACAGAGGGGCTTTTCAAAGTAAGGAAGTGGAGGGACACCTGGGGCCATGATATGATACTGGAGGGAGGAAGGTTCTGGGGGAAGATGAGGAGACACTTTTTTACAGAGGGGTGGTAGCTGGATGGAATGCGTTACCGGCAGAAGTGGTATCCAGTAGATCAGTGGACTGCTTCAAAGGGGCTGGGACAGGCAAGGGGAGAATCAATGGAGGGAAGGGTGGGAGGGAGGGGCAGCTGCAGAATAAGGGGTGCTAGCTGCAAATTCGAGCAGATTTGATAGAACTGTAGGCCTTTATCTGCTGGCAAATTTTGTATGTCCGTATGTTTGTATTCACCCATATAACAGCAAATATCTCAGTTTCCAGCACCTTACAACACAGTTGTCCTTAAGGCATAGACAGCGCTGTATATTTTGTATCAGAGTATTCATCCATGAGGTAAGTGATAGCCTCTTTGTCTGCACAAAGCCACTTTAGCATTGCTCCAATCCAAACAGCCCGGCTGTTGAAACTTCAGAGGCTGTAAATACTTTTCATCAAAAATACAGTCTCCATGATAAGAGGTAAACCTCAACCACTGGTTGATATAATAAATAAGTTCCTTTTTAAGGCCATACCCTGTGGAAACACCACCGTTGTTATACAGTATCAGTGTGTCTACGAAATTTAAAAAGGTGAAGCGGTCACAGTTGGGGTGCAAGAAAATGTATAGCCCATCTTCAGACCAGAAATCAGGGAGTCCAAATCTCTCTAACAAGGGTTTCTCACAATTTATCACTTTTTCCTTACTACAGATTGAATACCATGGTCCATCTTCTTCCAAGTTGTGTACTGGGTGTGCTTTGAAACAACTGAGAAGCTGCATGGGATATACTATATTGGACTAGATATCTGTAACTAATCTCTCTCTCTTGCTTACATCTGAGAGACGTTTTCCTTACTTTTACTTTGGTATTGCTTTGTGTTTAATTATTTTAGTTTTTAATTCAGGAAGGGGTTTTTCAAAACTGCTTATCTTGTCAGCATCTTCAGAAGGGCTGAAATAACGGCATATTTGTTTTTCCTTTTTGGCTAACTGGACTGATTACTAGAATTCTGTGACAATCTGCATCAATATATT
This sequence comes from Neoceratodus forsteri, assembly GCA_016271365.2. Classification (NCBI taxonomy): domain Eukaryota; kingdom Metazoa; phylum Chordata; order Ceratodontiformes; family Ceratodontidae; genus Neoceratodus; species Neoceratodus forsteri. The sequence continues at coordinate 94,587,173 of CM028130.1, read as the reverse complement.
TTGCAATATTTGCTGGCGGTGGTCGTGTGATTTAAAATAGCAAAGGCTGCAGTTTGTAATTGGATGCCAGACATAGCCTGAGGTGGGAGAAATTGTCTTCACAAGTCAGGGAGGCCTGCATCACAGCCAATTGTTCTAGCTTGACCATTTCAGCATTGATCAATTACTATAAACTACTGGTGTGATCCTGTTTCAGACAGAAGTCCATATTCTTCCAAGTTGTGTACTGGGTGTGCTTTGAAACAACTGAGAAGCTGCATGGGATATACTATATTGGACTAGATATCTGTAACTAATCTCTCTCTCTTGCTTACATCTGAGAGAAGTTTTCCTTACTTTTACATTGGTATTGCTTTGTGTTTAATTATTTTAGTTTTTAATTCAGGAAGGGGGTTTTCAAAACTGCTTATCTTGTCAGCATCTTCAAAAGGGCTGAAATAACTGCATATTTGATTTTTCTTTTGTGACAACAAACCACCTGGCTGTTTTGGGGCTGAGAGGTTTACCTGTGTCTGACTTGGATGTCTGATTTTTCTCTGTTTGATTACCAGGGTATTTTGTCTGTCAAATTGTTGTGTAGGACATCTTGCTGACAGGAAGGCACTCATCGCAGCGGTGGGTGAGAGCTTTAGCTGATTGTTTTGTGAGGGCACAGTTTAGGCTCAACCCTTCCCACCCCTCACCCCACCCACGCCTGGAAATAGTTCCTTTATACCTGAGGTTCTGACATCATTTCCTTAAGAGTGCAAGGTGCATTTCACAGTCATATCCTCTCTAGCACACTGCACTGACAATATAAGCATACACATTGCATAATATATGTATTTCTATATAACAAACCAATCACACACATGCGCACGTGCACACACACACACACACACACACACACAAAAACAAACAAAAAAAATAGATAAACATGTGGGGAGTAGTGCAGTGTAATGGCTGTGGGGTAGCAGTCTTCCGGGAGTCTTTCTGGATGCTGAGATGCTGCCCTATTTGCAGATAACTCTCTGCCGTGAGGGAGGAAGTTGTCCGTCTTCAGGCCACACTGGACAGTAGTAAGGAAACCTTCCCCCAGACCACACTGGACAGTAGGAAGGGAACCTCCCCCATCCAGGGAACACCAGCGCCTCCACCACTACCTCAGAGGTTGCGAAGAAAGCACAGCAGTTGGACCACAGTGGGCTCAGGGAGGGTGAGGATGGTGGAACAGAGGCACACCCAGTCAATTGTTCCACTCCACAATCCATACACCATTCTGGGGGAGCATAGCTCCCCTATGGATGCACCCACAGAGAAGACTGATGACAACTGTCACAAGGGAGACCCACAGGAAGGAGGCAGAGGACACCACAGGGAAAGGAAGCAGCTCCTGGTGGGGGACTAAATTATTAGGGGGATAGAACTGGGGGGAGCAGGGAAAACTGAAGTAAGGTGCCTGCCTGGTGCCATGGCTTGGAGGGACAGGAAGCGCATCCTCAGGATCACGAGAACAGCTGCAAGGGAGTCTGAGCTGGACGTAATTGTCCACTTAGGGACAAATGACTTGGCTCATCATGAGATTAGAGCAGTGCAGGAGGACATTGTAGAGTTGGGGAGGGGCCTAAGACAAGTAGCACACACAGTATCCTTCTCAGAGGTGCTGCCTGTCAATGGCATGGGGAAGGCAAGGGTAATTAGCACCATGCAGTTTAATGAATGGTTGAAAAAATGGTGTGGAGCACAGGGGTTTGGTTTCATTGGGGACTGGGGTTCCACCTGGAGAGACACCAGCCTATACTGGCAGGATGGTCTGCATCTGTCCAGGAAGGGAACAAGTCTTTTGAGCAATCGGTTTAAATGCTTCATTGGCAAGCTTTTAAACTAGTCAAAGGGGAAGGCACTGATAAGCAGCAGGAAAATCCCAGCCTCTCCCTACAAAACAGGATACTAAACGAGAAAAAGACCAAGGTAGAAAGGTCAGTGGGGGATGTTGCAGCAGAAGGTAAAGCCATCCAAAAATGGAGATCAATGAGTACCAATGCCCGTAGTCTGGGTAACAAGCTTCCTGAATTAGTGGCCTTGATGGAGGAGGAACATCTGGATAATGTGGCAGTCACAGGAACATAGTACACACAAAACCATGACTGGGACGTAAACATACCAGGATACACTATCTACTAGAGGGACAGGGAGGGTAAAAGAGGAGGAGGAGGAGTAGCTCTTTACATAAGGGAAGGAATAAAAGCAACAGAACAAAAGGGTAAACAGGGAGGAGAAGAAGCACTGTGGGTAAATTTGGAGACAGGCAATGGCACCACAATCTGCACAGGGTTGTACAGACCTCTTCTCAGGGGAGGAAATGGACAAGGAAATGATAGAAAGTATACTTAGAATGGCAGAAAAAGGGAAGATATTGCTGATGGGTGATCTGAATATGCCAGATGTTAACTGGAGTGCAGTTGCAGCAGCCACTTTGAAGAGTGTGGTTATTCTAGATGCCCTACAGGGGGCATGCCTTAGACAACTAGTATTGGAGCCCACTCGAGAGGGAGCAATCTTAGACCTGGTTCTCTCAAATGGAGATGGAGAGAGGATCACAGATGTAGAAGTGGGTAGCCATCTGGGAACTAGAGACCATGGAACAGTGTGGTTCACAATAAACACAGCAATAAAGTCAAGCCATACAAAGGCAAAAGTGCTGGACTTTAGGAGGGCTGACTTTGCCAAAATGGGTGAGTGCCTAAGGAATGCACTAGCAAATGGGCAGGAAGGAGGAGTGGAAGAACAATGGGGAATAACAAAAACTGCCATCACAGAGGTAAGGAGCCTTTGTGTGAAGCAAATAAACAAAACAAATCGATGTAAGAAACCACTATGGTTCTCAAAGGAAGTGGCAGTGAAGGTTCAAGAGAAAAAGAAAGCATTCAGGAAGTACAAGGAATCGCAGAAGGAGCAGGACAGAGAACTGTATCAGTTAAAGCAAAAGGAGGCTGGGAAGGCAGTCAGAACAGCAAAGGCCCAAACCGAGGAAAAGATAGCCAACTCAGTTAAGAAGGGGGATAAAACCTTTTATAGGTACATCAGGGAGCGAAGGAAGACTAAGGAGGGAGTGAGGCTTAATAGGGGAGAGAGGGTGGAAGAGGGAGACTGTGAAAAGGCAGAGATACTAAACAAATATTTTTGCTCAGTATTTACAAATGAAGAGGGGAGGAACCTAAAACAAACAGTAGAAACACTCTGGATACAGAAGTTGATACCAGCCCATTTACAGAAGAAAGGGTTCTGAAAGAACTCTTAAAACTGAAGGTGACAAAGCAATGGGAGCCTGATGGGATTCATCCCAGAATTTAAAAGAACTAAGGTAGAACTAGTGACACCACTGACTACCCTTTAACAAATCATGGTAGGATGGGGTGGTACCTGAGGACTGGAGGAGGGCAGATGTGATTCCCTTCACAAAAGTGGGAGCAAGGCAGAAGCAGGAAACTACAGACCTGTTAGTTTAACCTCAGTGATATGGAAAATGATGGAATCACTTCTGAAGGAAAGAATTGTCGAGTATCTAGAGGCCAGAGGGCACAGGACCCTAGGCAGCATGGATTCACAGCGGGGAGGTCATGCCAGATGAATCTGATAGATTTCTTTGACTGGGTGACCAAAGTAGTAGATCAGGGAGGGGTTGTGGACATGGCCTACCTAGACTTTAGCAAGGCATTTGACACAGTCCCACACAAAAGATTAATATACAAGTTAGCCAGCCTGGGAGTGGGTCCCAAGATGACATCCTGGGTAAAGAATTGGCTGGAGGATAGGACACAGAGAGTAATAGTAAATGGAGTCCACTCAGAAGAAATGAGGGTTACTAGTGGGGTACCGCAGAGTTCAGTATTTGGACCGGTCCTCTTCAATGTCTTTATAAGCGACATTGCAGAGGATTGAAGGAAAGTATGTCTCTTTGCAGATGACACAAAGATCTGCAACAGAGTTGATGCACAGGTGGGGTGGAAAGGATGAGAAAGGACTTGGCAAGGTTAGAAGAATGGTCAAATGTATGGCAGCTTAGATTCAATGCTAAGTAGTGCAAGGTAATGCACCTGGGAAACAAAACCCAGGGAAGAGTACTCAATGGGGGTGAGATACTAACAACATCAAAAATGGAAAGGGACCTGGGGGTAGTCATATAAGATGATCTAAAGGTGGGCAAGCAATGTGAGAGGGCAGCAAGGAGGTCTGGGGGGATACTGGGATGCATAGGGAGAGGCATCACCAGTAGAAAACAGGAAGTTATTATCCCTCTGTACAGACAGCTGGTGAGACCCCATCTGGAGTACTGTGTGCAGTTCTGGAGACCCAATCTCCGCAAAGACATAGACAGGATGGAAGCTGCCCAGAGGAGGGCAACTAAAATGTTGCAGGGTCTACACCTGAAGACATATGAAGAGAGACGAAAGGAGCTTAATATGTATAGCCTTGAGGAAAGGAGGGAGAGAGGGGACATGATAGAAATGTTCAAGTACCTCAAGGGAATCAACAAAGTCCAAGAGGTGTGCAAGAACAAGAGGGCACAATTTGAAGATAGAGGGGGCTGCTCAGAGGTAATTTAAGGAAGTATTTTTTCACAGAGAGGGTTGTGGATGCATGGAACAGCCTTCCGGAGGAGGTTGTGGAGTCAAAATCAGTGGTGGAATTCAAGCATGCATGGGACAGTCATAATGCCATTTAGGGGTTGGGGGTAGGAAGAAGTAGACTGCTGGTTAACTAGGATCTGCAGCTTATCCAGTAGGTAGGGAAATGGGCAGACTGGGTGGGCCAAGCGGTCCTTATCTGCCATCAAATTCTATGTTTCTATGGTTTCCTTCTGTCTGCAAAGATACCTGAGAAATACCTGAGAAAGGAAGAGAGAAAAGACACTCCACTGAGCATAGTAAATTTAATTTGGGCCGATAAACTGGGACACCCCTTCCCCAGGTAATATTGGCATACCTTTAGTTAACTCATATAATGCTTATCAACAACATATTGTGCATTTGATGCTTACTCCATGTCCACTGCTCTTCAACCTGCTCTTCTTTTAGCAGACAACAATGTACGGAGGAGAAAAGCAAGAGACATAGACCAGCTGAGCTACTTTCTCTTTCTGTATAGAAGCTGGCAATTTCAGTACATACCGTGCTTCTGAACGCCATTCATTACACAGAAACTTTTTCTTAAGAGCTGATACAAATGAATGTCAAAAGCCCTCTCATCACTCTTTAGGCATTTTGCTTGAACTTTACCAGTATCTAGGCAATAACGAGCCACAAAACCTCCGCTCTCTCAGGCCTAATACTTAGTGGGGGGAAAAAAAAAATGTCAGCAAGCTTAGCCATTAACGAATGTGACAGTTAGACAATAGGCACAACTCCTATGTCCTTGAATTTACTTTAAAGGCTAAAATATCATGTGTTTCATTCATCAAGTTTGATTCTGAAAGGATATAAACTTTAAAGTCAGAGAATTCAAACACATTCAAACACCAACACAGAACCTTTGCTGAATAAATGCCAGTTGCCGCAATGGATTTCTGAATTTTAATATCGAGAAACAAAAAACAATACTGAGAGGGTCAGAAATGCTTAAATACTAGTTTCACTCACCAGCTTAAAAATAAAGTAAAAATAATTGGGCTAAATTCAAATAACGTTCAAGCATATTGAGGGCTCTGGGGAGCAGAGTGGCACTGCAACCATCTTGCCATTCCACCCCTCCAATCTGGCCAGACACTAGTCACCTCATCACACTCAGTCTCCTCCAGGTCCTGGCTGGCTGGCAGTGGCAAGTCAATTCTCTCCATCTCCACTCCGCAGACCACAAGGAGAAAATAATGCTGTCTGCTGCATGCCGTAGCACGCCAGGCGTATAGGTGGCTACATCCTGGAATGACGGGGCGGTCCCTTATTGTGGCTGTGAATTTCTTTCAATTTGGTGGCACACTTCAAAACTGCTGACAGACAGCATGCTCATTCACTGGTGCCAAACAAATGAGCCCAAAAAGCAGTGGTGGTATTAGCCACAACACTGCCACACCTCTGAAAACCGCTACTTCCACAAGATGCCACAAACTGTTTCTTGCACATGCCCACTAGCAAACATAACAATCACCAGGAAATCAGGGCATTGTACATGGTTAGACACTTCTTGATAGACAAACTGAGGATATCTGTGGCAAGAAGTAGTTTATTTCTTGGGATGGTGTATGGCTCAACTGTATGAGGGTCTGCTTCTGCTGTAATTCAACCCAGAAAGAAGGTTCTTTACTATTCTGGCTGGTGGTTTTCATTTAATGCAAAGATATTACTAAATCTTTGCAAACTGCATAATCAGTTGCACTGGCTACCACTATTAGACTGGGATATTATGAGAATAAGTAGGTACAATGATACAATAAGTTCTTCACTAGCAGACTCATTTCAGTTACAGAAAGAAAAGCATTTCTGGTTAGAAAATAAAATGTTTCTGGCTTTTCCTTTGCAGAAGACTATGCACTGTAGGACAGATGGTACTTTTCTTTTATTGCCTGTTAGATCTGGAAAGAACTTCGTTTGAATTTGAGACTGATGAAAGCTTTAGCTCTTAAAAAAACAGATGAAAGAACACCTGCATTTGAATTTTAAATTGAATATTTTTAATGCGACTTAAATCTAGGTCATGATTCTAAATGGATTTTATACGGAGTAAGTTTACCCAGAGAACAAATTCTTAAAATAATAAAATGAATAAAATGTTTATGTTTTGGACCAGATATTTATAAGAGTCCATGGAAATCAAACACACCTAATTTAACCTGTTTGATTCTCTAGTAGAACCACATCTGCAGCTATAATGTTCAGGGCCATCTATTTGCCAGGATTAGGTCATCCCTATGCACCCAAGGAGGGCAGTTGGCTGATCACCTCCCTCCTGCTGTTCATCAGGACTGGGCATGAAACTTTTGGTTTTGTCTGTAGCTGCTGCACATGTTATTCCCCAAGTTACTTCACAATCCCAGCACTGGCTAGATCCGTTGAGGCAAGGTTGGTGCTGGGGCCTGCATGAGTACCTGAGGACATCACTCTTCCAGCTATCAGAGGAGGCAGATGTTTTGCTTTTGCCCACTGGGTGGGTCCCAAAGGACCCGGCTACCCCTGCTGCCAATCACTACCACCAACTTTTGTGATCCATCTGACAATGACTTGTGCTACTGTGGCCACCATAGTTTGACCCCTGCTGGTTCTAAGGATTTTCTTCTTAGAAGAGTTTGGGGAGGAGGAGAGGTCATGTGTGTCATAATATAACCACCCATTGATTTAGGGGGAAAAAAATCTCTAGCTGATGTCCATCATGTGCAACCACTGCTCACTAGGGCTAAGCACCTAACATTTATCTCTGCCAATAGATGTGGCATATGTGCCCCATGGAGGTAACCTCACAGTAACAACACTGGCCACATCTGGTACAGCAATGGAAGGTTTGGGGGCCTGCAGGAAATATAGAAACATAGAATCTGATGGCAGATAAGGACCACTTGGCCCACCCAGTCTGCCCATTTCCCTACCTAATGGATAAGCTGCAGATCCTAGTTACCAGCAGCCTACTTCTTCCTACCCCACCCCCTAGAATTGCCTTATGACTGTCCCATGCATGCTTGAATTCCACCACTGTTTTTGACTCCACAACTTCCTCCGAAAGGCAGTTCCATACATCCACAACCCTCTCTGTGAAAAAATACTTCCTTAAATTACCTCTGAGCCGCCCCCCCCATCTTCAAATTGTGCCACCTTGTTCTTGCACACCTCTTTTTTTGAAAGATGCTACCCTCTTGAACTTTGTTGATTCCCTTGAGGTACTTAAAAGTTTCTATCATGTCCCCCCTCTCCCTCCTTTCCTCGAGGCTATTCATGTTAAGCTCCTTAAGTCTCTCTTCATATGTCTTCTGGTGCAGACCCTGCAGGAGGGGCTGGTAATATCACTTTTACAGCTCACGGGGGTGGACAATTTTTGTTTTATTTAATTTGTGGGGGTCCCCAGGACATACAGTGCAATGGTAAGGGTGTTTAATTGACTTCATCTACCTGTCTCTGCACATCACCTCATTAGTGGAAGTGGTACTGGTGGTGACAAAATTAATGTAACTGTACCAGTTCTTCAACCACAACACCAGTAAGTGGTGTAACAACATCCAGTTGGCAGTCAGGCATGTGTATGAGTGGTGCAACTATTCCCCTGCAGTAAATATGGAGGTGGCTAGCTCACAGAAAGGTTGCAGCATGAGTTAAACAATTAACAGCACAGTCAAAGAGCTCAGCTCAACAGCCACCATGGAAACAAATATTTGCAGTCACTACTGTTGTTTGTGACTATCAGAAAAAGCTGTATTCCATAAAAGATAAAAAGCAGATAAACCAGCAGTTTAGATAACAGACATACTCCTTAGCATTGCCTCTTACTGCCACTGACAGTGCTAAGGGGTCTGTCTGTTACCTAAGCTGCAGATTTACAGTATCTGCATTTTAACTTCTATGGAATAAAACTTTTTCTGTTAGTCACAACAGTAGTTACTGTGAATATTTGTTTCCAAGGTGGTTGTTGAGCCAAGCTATTTGACTGAGCAACTATTCCCCTGTATATCAGATATCTGGACAAGCAGCATCAGTTTAATGCATACATACAGTACCTGTACCTTACCATGCATAGGTCTGTACAATAAAATCAGCTGATGTCCCTTGGGGGCAAAACGTGCTTCTGGTAACCTAATAAATTAAGCATTTTAAATGCAACAAATACCATAGGTGGGGATCTTTTCACTTTCCCTCTGGTTAGTTGGCTATAGGTATATCATCACTTGGTCAGCACATTGAATGTTTTCAAACACCACCATCAAGATTGAAAGATACCCTGGGGTGATTCTGTGCAGCCTAATGACTTTCACGACCCTGGTGGTGTCCAAGACTGGGCCTCAATCGTTCTCACCAGATCATTTTTTTCTTTTCTATGTAGGACAACTTCAAGTCCTGATCTAGGAAGCTTGCTCATTTCAGATATCGAAGTCATCCTCCTCCGTTTAGTCACAATGATTTCTTAAAAAATCTGCAATCTCTTGTACTGGCTGACTAGGGTCCTGTTGAGGATTAGTGGATTCCATCAGCTGGGAACTCACTGCATTTACAAAGCACTCTGCTGGGGGGTTAAGAAGGCTTGTTCATCTTGCACAGTCCTGAGTTTATAATCTTTGGTGCCCATTCAGTTGGCAGTGAATGAACTGAGGTAAAATCAGAGCCAATGCCTCTGCCAGTGAGGTGATAAACTTTCCTGAAACTCTCTTAGGCAATGAAAGCAGGCATTTTGGAAGTGTCAGGTTCTATTTTTGCTTTTCACTAGGGCACTCAAACTCTTGCATCTAGAATTGAACGTTAGCCCTGGCATATTCAATTTTCCAAGGTACTGTATGGCTTCCAGTAGCACCTTACTGCTGCTACTGAAGTCAGTTTCCTTGCAGATTTCTAACTAGAATTGTGTTCTTCACATCTACTCACTCTTGTTGATCCCATTTCTCCCATTTCTCATGAAAACCTTGGGGGTTATTCATCCCAAACAGCACTGTCACAGTTCATGGGATAGTCTGTACTGGAAAAAGAGTTCCCAGCAGTGCCTCCAACATGTGTGCATCCTCTTTCAACTCCCGCTGGGCATGTGGCACTGTCATTCTTGCAAGTGAGGTGTATGCCTTTTAAAGAGCAACTCTGCAATTTGGCATGTACTTTAATAAATATGTTTTATCAGTTACACTTTACTAGCAAACACTTTTTCATTTCCTCATTAACTGGGTCCAGAACTGGTCAGATGGTAGGACCCAGAGAGTAATGATAAATGGCACTCTGTCAGAGGAGGGTAACGTGAAAAGTGGAGTTCCTCAGGGTTCAATACTAAGTCCAATCCTTTTCAATCTATTCATCGGAGACATAACTGTCAACCTAAATGGGAAGGTGTGCCTATTTGCAGATGACACTAAGCTATGCAAAAATGTGGACACAGTTGATGGGGCTCAAGTGGAGGGGCAAGACCCTAGGAAACTGGAAGAATGGTCAGATCATTGGCAGCTGAACTGCAATGCCAGGAAAAGAAATGTAAGGTCATGCACCTGGGTAGACATAACCCAGGGAGGAAATACTTCCTAAATGGGGAACAGTTGGCAGTAATAGAACACGAGCACAATCTTCTGGCTGTTATTGCCAATGACTTAAGGCTAGGCAAGCAATGTGAGAAGGCTGCACAAAAGGCCGGCAGCAACTTGGGTTACATCACGAGGGGCACAGCTAGTAGAACAAGCATTTGTCAATGCCGAACGTTCGCTTGCAGGTGTTTACAGTGGTGTTTGGCACGTATGGTGCTTTACCCTAATGCCCTGTGTGATTGCTGGTATTTGCACAATAAATTTTCAGCATGACCTTTTTGTTACCCCCATTGTGCGCTACATAGGCGGAAACACGTTTTGGGCAGGATGTGAAAAATGACAGCTGTACTGCTCATAAGGAGTGTGGTAAAATGGCAATGTTGAAAATCTGGAGTGGAATATTGAAAATTCGCAAACCCCGAGCATGCATGGGAACTGTGCAATGCACGTCGTAAAACAGTTATTTTTAGAATTTGTTCACCAAATTTTCAACACAGCCATTTTAAGATCTCTACTCATGAGCAGTGACACTGTGATTTTCTTAATGTGTCCCATACACTGAGTTCGCACAGCGACTGTGCCATTGTGTGCTACATGGGCGGAAACACGTTTTGGGCAAGATGTGAAAAATGACAGCTGTACTGCTCATAAGGAGGTGTGGTAAAATGGCAATGTTGAAAATCTGGGTGAAATATTGAAAATTCGCAACTCATTTAGTGTGAGGAACTGCACAACGACGCCTGCAGAAAACAGTTATTTTAGGATTTTTTCACCAAATTTTCAACATAGCCATTTTAAGATCTCTGCTCATGAACTGTGTCATGGTGATTTTCTTAATGTGTCCTGTACATTGATTTCGCACACTGACTGCGCCATTGTGCACTACATGGGCGGAAACACGTTTTGGGCACACTCGTAAAACAGTCATTTTTAGGAATTTTTGCACCAAATTTTCAAAATGGAGTTTTTCGGACCCCTTCTCATGAATGATGTCACTGTCATGGCATTATTCGGGCCCGACGCGTGATTTTGCACACTCATAAGTTTGTGAATTTTTAATATTTTCACTCCAGATTTTCAACATTGCCATTTTACCATACCTCCATATGAGCAGTACAGCTGTCAGTTTTCACCTCTCGCCCAAAATGTGTTTCTACGCATGTAGCACACAATGGCGCAGTTGGTGTGTGAAATCAATGTTCATGACAGATTAAGAAAATCACAGTGACACTGTTCATAAGCAGAGGTCTTAAAATGGCTTTTATAAATTTGGTGACAAAAGTCCATAAAATGACTGTTACGAGCGAGCATTGTACAGTTTCCACGTAAGTTCATGAATTTGTAATATTTTCAGTCCAGATTTTCACCACTGGCATTTTTTCACACTTCCTTATGAACAGTACAGCTGTCATTTTTCAAACCATGGCCAAAATGTGTTTTCACACTTCCAACGCAGAAATGCGCAGTTGCTGCGGGAAATCACTGTTCGGGACAGATTAAGAAAATCACAGTGACACTGTTCATGAGCAGAGGTCCCAAAATGTTTGTGTCAACAATCTGCTGAAAAAATCCCCAAACTAATTACATTACGCGTGCGCGTTGCACAGTTTCTATGCACGCTCGTGACTTCACCAGTTTTTTTAATATTTTCACTGCAGATTGTCAATATTGCCATTTTTCACACCTCCACATGAACAGTACAGCTGTCATTTTTCACATCCTGTTCTAAATGTGTTTTTGCACCTGTTGTGGCAAATGGCGTAGTCACTGTGCAAAATCAGCTTTTGGCTAACGGACTGATATTGCCACTGTTCATGAAGTGGGGGTCACAAAAAAACATGTTGAAAATTTGGAGTGAAAATACCAACGAACGCCTGAGGCGTTAGGGTTTCTGACCATAACGCCCCACCCTGTAGAGACTGACAGGCATCAGGGGTGTGACTTGGGATTGTTGCCTGTAATGCTCATACCATTCCACCTCCACCCACACCCCTGCAGCCAGAGAGAGGCATGAGTGTGCCTTGGACTCTTCAGCCCCAAAGTTCACCCCATTCTCCTATACAGCACCCATCTCACCATATTTCCTGATGGAATGGGGTGAGCATAAGGGCCAAAGACCCCAAGGCACACCGTGACACTTGTTGGTGTCTGCAGAGTAGGGTGTGGTGAAATGGCATGGCTGTTATGCCTGACGACCCAAAGACACACTCCAGTACCTGTCAGTATCTGCAAGGTGGTTGTGTCGTTGGCTTCAGTTCAATACTTCACTGCCATTCCTATTATGCAGCTCTGAAATTCCTACACTACCAATGCCAATGCCAGCAAGCAAACATTCGGCATTGACAAATGCTTGTTTACATCCTGGCCATAAGGTGTTTTTGCACTTCTGGTGTAGAATAGCATGGTTACTGTGCAAAATCAGTGTTTGGGATACATTATGAAAATCACAGTGACACTGTTTATGAGCAGAGGTCCTAAAATGCCAATGTTGAAAATTTGGTGGTAAAAGTCCATAAAATGAGTGTTACGAACATGCGTTGCACAGTTTCGACGTATGCTCAGAAGTGCGAGCATTTTTAATATTCCCAAATCAGATTTTCAACATTGCCATCTCTTCACACCTCCCTATGTATGGTACAGCTGTCATTCTTCACATTGTGCCCAATCTGTGTTTTTGTACATGTGGCGCAGAATGGCACCGTCGCTGTTGGAACTCAATGTTTGGGACACATTGACAAAGTCACACTGCCATTCTTCATGAGAAGAGGTCCCAAATGCTTTCATGAGGTGGGGTCACAAAAAGGCCATGTTGAAAATCTGTAGTGCAAATACCAACAAACGCCCGAGGCATTAGGGTTTCTAACCATAACAAACTGGCAGGCATCAGGGTGTGCCTTTGGATTGCTGACTGTACTGCTCATGCCATCCCACCCCAATCCCCCAGCCACTAACAGGCATTGAGGTGTACCTTGGACACTTCGGCCCCAGACTTCACCACATTCTCCTATGCTGCACCCATTTCACTGTATGTCCTTATGGAATGGGGAGACTGTAAAGCCAAACATCCTAAGTCACTCCTCAACACGTGTCAGTGTCTGCAGAACAGGGTGAGGTGACATGGCATGACCGGCATGGGCGACAACCCAAAAACTTACCCCAGTGCCTGTCCATCTCTACAGGATAGAGGTAGGGTTGGTGTGAAGTTCAATACTTCACTGCCATTCCTATTCTGCATCTAACTCCTGCATTTCCAATGCTAATACCAGCAAGCAAGCATTCAGCATTGACAAATGCTTTTTGTAGTAGAAAGTTGTTCTCAAACCTTTTGTTTGGAGAAGCCATGCTGTACCAACAAAATTTATGTAGTAAGAAGTTACTCAGTCATCCTGTCTTGCACAGTATGTATTAATTTGAAATTAACAAAATGAATTAATTGAACAAAAATTAAAAATGTGTGTGCTGTTAGGTACCGGCTACACAATAATCCATTATGGGCTATTCACTCCATGATAGAACACTCCCTGTAGATCATTAGAACCAGTACAGGGAAGTGAATGATTCCCAGTGTAAAGTAAATTGTTAATTTAGTGGGTTAAAAACAAATAAATACAATCATGTTGTGGTATCTCATTTTGGTGGGAGAGAGAAAGTGAACTGTCATGGAGTGAATTGCCCATAGCAAACTGACATGCTCCTGTTTGGTACCATATAGCGGGTAAGCATTTCCCCTTAGGTTTTATAGGTAAAATACAAAGCAAAAAAGACTTGCGTCCATGGTGCTTGATGCTTAGTTATAGAGGTACTGGATTCTTATAAGCATCTAGTCTTATTTTGAAGCATTCCATAGAGGGGCTAGCTATCACTTCTTGAGATAGTTTATTCCAGGAAGACACCACTCTTTGGCTGTGGCACATTTTCCTTCTCCAAGTTCTACAGTTTTCAATTTTTAATTGCATTGCATGTGCCCTAGTTATATAATGTTGGTCCCGGAATTCCAGACCCTTCCACTTCCACCTTGAAAATACAATCCCTGCAGGGAAACCTTCTTGGCTCTGTCACATCTTTCAAAGATCTTAGCCTACTGTACACCCAACATCTTGATGACTCTGACCACATCAGTAGGACTGTATCGAAGTGATTTGCCAAACTCTTTACAGAGCAAACAGCTGCCTTCACCTTTGTACTAGGAAATGCTACCTCTTTTCATCTTATATTGTATCAAAGGAGATGAGCATTACCTAGTTTTTATAAGGTATGGGGTAACTGATTAAATTGTTTTGGTGTGCAGAATGGGGATTCTCTTTAGGATCGCTACTGCTGTATTAGTTAGAAGGTGATTTTGTCTGGTGGTGGTGGGTGAAGTGTGTGTGTTGGGGGGGGCTCTCTAGCAGTGTTGTTTGTGGGGAAGTTCCTCATGGTATTTGTGATCTTTTGGTCTGTTGTCAGTTTTTTTGTGTATTCAGATTTTTTTTAATGTTTCTTTTGTATTGTTTGTTTTGATGTCATTATTACTGGTATACTGTTTTTGCTTGTTCATAAAGAAAATCTTTTGAATTAAAAAGTTCAATAAAAAAAGGAGGTGGGGGCTAAAGACTGAGCAGGTTTAGAAATACTCACTTAAGCAGTTATACACACCGATTTTAGGAACAGCCATACAGACAGAGATAATACTCTGTCCAACAGAAAAGACAACAGGTTTTGAACCAAGTGAATAATAATGTGTCAGAATTCATGCCTGGGATGTCTTGCAGCTCAGTAGCCATGGGAACCTAGGTGCTAAAGATTCCCCCCAAAATAAAAAAGATAGAGGAATGGGCTTGCCCAAGGCTAACCTGCACCTAGACTTCAGAAACTCAGTAACATTTATTATTCACATACCCACACATAGGGTTTTGATCCTGAGTGGTTAAGGAATGCAAAGAGCCTCTCTTTTTGATTCTATCATACCCATTTTTTTTCATTCTGTGTATAATTTAAATAGACTGGTTGTATTATAATAAGTAATTACTAATTGGGATTTTCACACTATTTAAATAGTACAGTTGGCCAATATGATTGTTTCTCATATGTTATGCTTTCTTTTAATAAAACATTCCTCTACTCATCTTGAATAAAACCATGCAGTCTTCATCTTCCACCTGTACAATGACCAGTGATGGCAGAAGGGACCTTGAATTAATGTCTCATCTTAAGGATGGCATCTCAACAGTGCATTACCTCCCTTTTACTGCACTACAGTCAGTTACGGGTAGTACCCAACGTACCTAGCATGAGGCTACAACCCATGACCTTCCAATCTTTCTTTTTTTTTATTTCTCTGTTTATATGGTTTTTCCTTTATAAGTCCACTCACCCACAAGTTCTTGATGGGAATGTGCGTGTGAGGAGGCATGGGCATGCCCTCGCACCCAGGATGTCCCATCCTACTAGCCATACCTCTCCTGCCTATGACACCACCAGACCTCCAACCAATGATGTCGGGATTACGTGAGAGGTGGAGTCCTCCTGGGAGAAGAGAGCTGACGTTAGGCAGCTCAGTCCTGCTCCAATCCTCCCCCCTTCTGGTTGACACCCCAGCAACCCAAGGTCATTCCCGAACACGGTTCACCGGCGTAGCATGAGGTAAAGTACGATGTCTCAGCCCTCTGCTACATGAGACCAGCTATGACCTTTCAATCTTCCAGCATCAAAGGCAAAAAATGCTACCTACTGAGCCCCTGACATTAATAAATATACATCTGCATTGGCCAGGAATTGAACTTTGGCTCTAGTGGCAGATGAAAATTTTACCACTGAACCCACCACTGTACTTGCTCAAGAATAATAATAATTACTAATAATAATAATAATAATTCTCTTTTTCCTGCCTCAGCCAGCAATCACATTTTACTGGCATATAAATAAAGCCAGTTTTATGAATATTATTAAAATGAAAGCCATTGAAGTTGACTGGTTCAGAAAACGAACATCACTGCTACATGTGGGTGATGTCACCTTCTGTCCTGCCTACACACTACAGTAGAAGTGCCATCCTTTACTACAGAAAGAGGTACTGATGACACCACAAGTTCATATGAGTCATTGCAGCATCAGCAGCACCAGTAGTAGCAGTAGGAAGTGACATTCATAAATGAGGTAGATGATGTGTTTCTGAAATAATTGTTGACAGGTTTGAAAGAAGTAATCTGGACATGCAGCATGGCATGGCAACTCTACTGTATCCTAGATAATGTATAAAGATGTGTTCATTCTCTATTGACAAATAGATTATGTCAAGCAGAAACTGTTGCATGCACTTCCAATGGAGCAGCAAAGACAACTTGATGAAACCAGCAAGAATATTAATACACAGCCTCCTGGTCATTCTTCTCCTTCTGCTAACTTCACACCAAGACTAGATCTTGCCAAGGATCAACTTTTGCTAACATCTTTCATACTCCCCCATTAGCAGTTTGCTGTACCCATGTCAATTAGTTCACTGGAAGCTAAAGTAGTTTGGTAGAATGCTCAAAGCTAAAGCAAATTATTGACCTCATTTCAAAGTCAAACTGGAGTTGGCTTTGTTCCACTTCTGTCACCCTTAGGGTCAAGGGGCAAAAATGATGGCCACTACCATGTTAATTTATCCGGTTATTTCTGTCCCATGTACGAACTTCAGGCTGCTTGACAAATGTGCACAGTGGGTCATTTTGCTATACTGTAGTGCTTGGCATGAGCTACATGCCCATCATAGCTCTCAGTCATGCTGTTTGGTAGCTGAAATCAGCCCCATATGGGTACTGTAGCTCAGAGATGTGAATCAGCTGTGCTCCTCATAGGAGCCAAAGAAAGAAATACTCATTTTTCTTTTGCGTGGCACCCATGCTGCTAAAAAAAATCACTAAGTCATGTGCTCACTGCTGTGAGCTGGTGCCACCAGAGGAGAAGATGAGCAACACACGGGAATGGCACACTCTACAGCAGAAAAAGGTTGACCATCAAAAATGTAGTCTACAGTTTAATAGAATGAAAATGCACAATATCCCAGTACCTCATGTTTCCAAGCAGTCACATTTCAACAGGGACGAGGACAACCAGTTAATCAGGAAGTTTTTATGCTGGAGCAACTCCAGACACATACCTACACAGACATCCACACACACACACACACACACACACACACACACACAGCCTGGCTTTTATAAATGTTATTTATTTATTTTTTTACAGTGTATAAACCTCCATAGCAACAGTGGTCAGCTATGTTCAGTTTGCAATGCTGCGGCTATCTCCTGAAGCTGTGCTACAAGGCTATGGATGGCAGGATCAACCAAACCAAGTTTAAAATCAGTAAAGGTGGGATCAACCAGATAAACATTTAATTAGTTTAAGAAGTCCCCTGCCATGGTAGTAAGGGGTGAAGGATCAGTACAGGCATTCTGTAATGGAAAACTGGAGCAGCCAAGTTCCTTCAGGGTTCCAACCCAGCCACACAAAGACTTAAGGCCAATGAGGTGGCATTCTTTAAACGTCTGACACTAAATGCCATTATAACCCATTCTATGGGTTATTACGGCATTTGAAACATGACTCTAGTCCATGTATTAAATGGAGTCACCAAGTAATTATAACCCAATTTTGCTTGAATTATGGTACACTAAATCTATCAACAAAAAGACCCAAAGACCCATAAGCTGGATATCAGGCAAACAACATGCAAAGTAGGTAAACTAAGACCTAAGAATGTGATATGGTATGGAATCCCAAAGGAGTAAATTAACAAACATTTGTCAATGCCGAATGTTTGCTTACTGGTATTAGCATTGGAAGTGCAGGAGTTAGAGAGATGCAGAATATGAATGGCAGTGAAGTATTGAATTGACACCAACCCCATCCTCACCCTGCAGAGATAGACAGGCATTGGGGTGTGCCTTTGGGTCATTGCCCATACCACTCATGCCATTTCACCTCACCCTACCCTGTAGACACCAACAACTGTCGAGGTGTGCCTTGGGGTGTTCGGGCATTACACTCACCCTACTCCATAAGGAAATACATTGAAATGGGTACAGTATAGGAGAATGGGGTGAATTCTGGGGCAAAAGAGTCCAAGGCACACCTCGATGCCTGTTACTGGCTGAAGGGTAGCAGTGGAATGGTGTGAGCATTACTGTTGACAATCCCAAGTCACACCCCTGATGCCCATCACTCACTACAGGATAGGATGTTATGGTAGGAAACCCTAATGCCCTGAGCATTTCTTGGTATTTTCACTCCAAGTTTTCAACATGGGCTTTTTGTGACCCCACTCATGAACAGTGATGCTATCATTACGTTAGCCAAAAGGTGATTTTGCATAATGACTACGCCATTTGGCACCACAGGTGTGAAAACACATTTCGGGCAGGATGTGAAAAAGGACAGCTGTGCTGTTCATGAAGAGATGTGAAAAAATGGTAATGTTGAAAATCTGGAGTGAAAATATAAAAAAATTGATGAAGTCACAAGCATGTGGTGAAACTGCACAACTCACACCCGTAATGCAATTATTTTGGGAATTTTTTACACCAGATTTTCAACATAGGCATTTTGGGACCTCTGCTCATGAACAGTGGCACTATGATTTTCTTAATCTGTCCTGAACACTAATTTTGCACAGCGAACATGTCCATTGTGTGCCACAGGTGAGAAAACAAGTTTCAGGCAGGATGTGAAAAATGAGAGCTGTACTGTTCATAAGGAGGTGTGGAAAACTGGCAATGTTGAAAATCTGGAGTGAAAATATAAATAATTCATGAAGTTACAAGTTTGCATGGGAACCCACATGCTGGTAACAGTAATTATTTGGATTTTTTCACCAAATTTGCAACATAGGCTTTTAGGGAGCCCACCTCATGAAGAGTGACATTGTCTTTTCATTAATTGGTCCCAGAAGGTGATTCCTTGCAGTGGCCGTGCAATCACCTTTCGAGACCGAATAATGACATGACAGTGATTGAGTTCATGAGGTGGGGTCCCAAGAGCTGCAAGTTGAACATTTGGTGCCAAGTTGCAAATATGGCCAAGATAACCACCTAAGTTGACCCCCATTTATACCATAATACAGCTTACCGGCATTTCTCCAGTTTGCAGTCGGCTTTGAAGAGTGCAGACGTGTTCCTACTCCACTGAAGATCGCTGAGCCTGACTCCGGAGGTAAGTATGGGGCAAGGGGAGGTGCAGGGAGGTATGATGCACTTAAGGGGAGGGGACCCAATGGTGAGGGACCATTTTCTTTTTTATAGGTGTAAGAAACATTTTGGGGGGTGATGTTAGCCACACTGGGGTGGGCTGTCAGTGTGGCACACAATGGAGGTGGGGAAATATGGAGGCGCACTGGGGTGGGCTCCCTGTGAACCACACAATCTTGGGGGGATAAACATGCTGACAGGGGGATTGGGCACCCTGCCAGAAAGAGTGTCTGTGTTTGGGGGGGATTATGCAGAGGGGGATTGGGCACTCCCATCGGCAGATTGGGGACTGGACACTGAAGCCGATGGGGATTGAGCCCCTGTTGGCAAGTGTGTCTGTGTGTGGGTGGGATGATGCAGACGGGGATTGGGCTCCCCCATCAGCAAATGAACTGGGAAGGGGGCATGCCGACAGGTGGATTGGGCAGTGCGGTGTAGCCAGGAATTTTAGATCTGCACACCAAGTTAGACCCATTGCTGCCCCCCCCCCATTGTTCAGGCCAACTACCCCTTTCCTCACTGTCCATGCCATGCTTGTGCTCTTACACGACACAACCGTCATTTTCTCTGTGTTGTATATCAGCACAGCACACCACTAGCCATACTACCACTTTGGTTACAAGAAGAATCTGTATTTATATAGCTCTTTTCATACAAGTGTATCTCAAAGCACTTTATAAGCAATGTTAGACTGGTAGTGAAGTGATTGAATGTGTGGTGGTGGCCATATCACACATTATACAATAGCAAGAACGACTGCTATCCTCTGATAGGTCAGTCTGGGACTGGACCCATGATGTTATCCCAGTATAACATAACGGATCTAGTTCCAGCACACTAACGACTGCATGAAATGTAAAATGAAAATCAGTACACAGTGACCCTGTCATCAGTTTTACTCTCCTGAGTCCCTGACGAAGTGTAATCCACGTTTCCAGTTGGCTTTGGCTTTCTCAGTATTCTTAACCCAGAAATCTATCATGTTACCCCAAACAATATTTTGTTTCCTTAGTTAAAAATAAATGTAAGCCAAGTGAAAACTGGCTTCACAACAGTCCCCACTCCATAGCTCTCCCTACCCGCCCCCAAGGACATCACTTGAAAAAAAAAAAAGCAGATCGCAGACCACACAGTATCTTCGTATCCCATTTTCTTTAGGGATAACTAAGAAGATAAATCTGAAAATATTCCCTAATTTTTACATATACAGAGCTGCAGAGGGAAGAGAGGGAGCGCGTGAGCGTCTAATGGCTTCAATGTTGCCATCACACACTTGCTTCTTACGGCCCATATCACGATCTTCTCCCCAGATGAAAAGGGTTTTTATCTAAACCTTTCTTCTCCCGGTACAGACATATGTTAACTGTACCAGGAGAATCTGGAGTAGAGCCCCCCAAAAAAGTGAAACTGAACAGCAGGTGGGGTGGGGGCAGGGCTTGTTACCAGGATGGCTTCACTGCTGCTAGCAACTAGCTCCTCAACAATCTTCACCCAGTCTTCAAGTGAGCAGCGGGACCAGGTCTGCTAAACGTCTATGTCACGAAAGAGGTGTGTGTGTGTGTGTGTGTGTGTGTGTGTGTGTGTGTGTGTGTCGAGAAGGGGGCTAGAGCTGGGGGGTCAGGGGAATACAGAAGCAGCCCACTTGGGTAAAAAAAAAAACAAAGGAAACATCTACAAGGCAACAATACAGCAGGACTATTTTTCCTCTTTGTACACCTACTCAGTAAAAACATGGTGTAAAAATACATAAAAAAATATATTTTAATCACTGTTTTTGTAATTTTTTAACAAGAGATCCATTGTATAATAGGAATAATGCACTTCAGGGTGAGTGTCATGCTGGGATAATGTCACTTCTGGGGTGATTAGTCACAGTCGGCCTGCATCCTCATGCCTAATCACCCCAGGCCTGACGTTATCCCAGCACGACACACACCCTGTCATGCATTATTCCTTTATCAACACTCACACACAGCCTGAACAACTGCATACAATATTGCAGTCTTACAAGCCTCTGTACCACATCAAGGTAGCCAGTCCCACAGAAATGTAGAAACATTGAATCTGTCAGCAGATAAGGACCATACAGCCCACCTAGTCTGCCCATTTCCCTACTTGGTTTGGCAATCCCTACTCTTATCTGGACTGCCTTTCCCCTGCTCTGCTGTAAAACAGGGTGCCTTTTATGCTTATCCCATGCTCTTTTGAATCCCTGTACTGTTTTCACTTCCACCACCTCCTCTGGTAGGCTGTTCCACGGATCCACCACCCTCTCTGTGAAAAAATACTTCCTAGCATTCTCCCTAAGCCTCCCTCCCTCCCTCCAGCCTCATGTTATGCCCCTTGTCCTTGTGCAGTTTCGTCTCTGAAATAAGCTCCCCTCCTGTACCCTGTTTATTCCTCTAAGGTATTTGAAAGTCTCTATCATATCCCCTCTCTCCCTTCTCCAGTGAATAGCTGTTTAGTTCCTTGAGTCTTTCCTCATACAGTTTGTGGTACAGTCCATGTATCATTTTTGTTGCTTTTCTCTGGACTGCTTCCATTTTGCCTATGTCCTTCCTGAGATGCATTCTCCAGAATTGGACACAGTATTCCAGATGAGGCCTCACCAGTGATCTATACAGTGGCATCACCTCTTCACTCCTCTTACTTGTTATACCCCTTCCTATGCACCCCAGCATTCTGTTTGCCTTCCCCACTGATTTTTTGCATTGTTTGGCTGACTTCAGGTCATCGGATATGATAACTCTCAGGTCTCTCTCCTGACTTGTGGTGGCTAGAACCTGCCCCCCATCCTGTATTCCTTTCTTGGGTTTCTGTGCCCCAAGTGCATTACCTTGCACTTCTTAGCATTGAAACCCAACTGCCAAACCCTTGACCATTTCTCAAGTAGTCTTAAGTCATTTGTCATTTTATCTAGCCCCTCCTATGTGTTGACTCTGTTACAGATCTTGGTGTCATCTGCGAACAGGCATACTTTCCTCTCCAGTCCCTCTGTAATATCACTTATGAAGACATTGAATAGAACTGGACCCAGCACTGATCCCTGTGGATCCCCATTGGTCACCTCCCCCTCTTCTGATTTTATGCCATTTACTACCACCCTCTGGGTTCTGCCTTTTAGCCAGTTACCAACCCATTTTACTACTTTAGAGCCCACATCCAGATTCCCCAATTTGTTAAGCAACATTCTATGAGGAACGGTGTCGAAGGCCTTACTGAAATCCAGGTATGCCACATCCACTGGCCCTCCTTGATCCACCACTCTGGTCACCCAGTCAAAGAAATTGATAAAAATAATCTGACAGGACCTACCCTCAGTGAATCCATGCTGCCTTGGGTCTTTTGCACCTCTTCACTCCAGGAACTTCACTACCCTTTTCTTAAGCAGGGACTCCATCAGCTTTCTAACCACTGAGGTCAGGCTTACAGGTTTTTACTTGCCTGTCTGCTACCTACTTCCAGTCTTGTGCAGGAAGACCAACTCTGCCCTCCTCCAGTCCCCATGTACCTCCCCAGTCTCTAGTGATTGGTCAAATAGAGTTGTCAGTGAACCTGCTAGGACTTCCCTGAGTTCCTTTAACTCTCTAGGGTGAATCCCATCTGGCTCCATTGCCTTGTCTGTCTTTACTTTTCCTATTCCTTCAAGACTCTATCCACCATAAATGGGCTGATGTCCATCTTTACCCCCTGTACATCTTTCCTCGTGAGTCTTGGCCCTTCCCCTGCCTCTTCCTTGGTAAATACTGAGCAAAAATATTTGTTCAGCACCTCAGATTTTTCATGGTCATCTTCAACCCACCCACACACCCTCTCCCTTCTTTAGCCTAACAATACCATTTCTGGTCTTCTTCCTCTCTCTAATATAACGGAAGACGATTTTGTCCCTCTTTTTAATAGCCTGTGCTATTCCTTCCTCCATTCTTGCCTTAGCCCCTCTGACAACTTTCCCAGCTTCTCTCTGCTTCTCCATATATTTCAGTCTGTCTTCTTTCTGTGTCTCTTTATATTTCCTGAATGCCTTACTTTTTTCTCGCACTTTCTTGGCTACTGATTTAGAGAACCATAGTGTCTGCTTCTTTCTTTTGCTTTTGCTAAGCAATTTGACACATAAACTTGTCAGTCCTGCTATGGATCTCTTGATTCGTAGTCACTGTTCTTCTACCCCTCCCCCTGTATCTTCTGTTGCCAGGGCAGTTTTGAGCTGTTCCTCCATCTCCATGAAGTTGGCCTTCTGGAAATCTAGGATCTTAATCTTTGAATGGCTTTCTTCTGCCAACTTGTTGACTCTAAACCACAGAATTCTGTGGTCACTGGTACCAAGGTGACTGCCCACCTCAACATCCATGATTCTCTCCCCATTTATCAACACTAAGTCCAGTACAACCCCCTCCCTGGTGGGCTCAACCACCAGCTGCCTTAGGTTTGCCCATTACATGGAAGACATGAGGTCCCTGCTCCTTGATGTAGTTGCAGTCTGGGTATTCCAATCTTCATCTGGCATGTTGAAGTCACCCATTAGTAGTACTTCCCCTTTGGCTGCCATATTATGGATGGCTTCCACTAATACTAGATCTATATCCTCCCCCCCACGTGGGGGGCCTGTAGACTACTCCAGCACAGATGGTTGTTTTGTTCCCTGACTCCAGAGTGACCGACAATGCCTCTGCTTCTTCCCTGGATCCCTGAGACTCCATAGCTTTAATCCCTTCCTTTACATACATAGCAACCCCTTCTCCCTTCCCTATCCTTTCTGAAAAGTGTATACCATGGTATGGCTGCATCCCAGTCATGGTTCCCTGCATACCATGTCTCTTTAATAGCCACAATGTCCAGGTGTGTGTCTACCATCAGTGCTGTTAGGTCTGGGATTTTGTTTCCCAGGCTGTGGACATTTATGCACATGACCTTCCACTCTGTGTACCCCTTAATGTTCCTTGTTTATTGGTCTTTGTCCTGTGCTTCATTTGTGATGTACCTTCTGTTTTCTCCCCCATTGTAACCATGGTAGTTTTACAGTTAAATGTTGTGCTAGTTATTGGGTCCTCACTGCTTTCAGACGTCCATTCACACACCACTAGCCACACCATCAATAGTTGTCAGATTAACAGACTGGCTTTTGGTTACAATATTGCATTGTGACAAGCCTCTGTTGGTAGCCAGTCCCACAGAGGTCCATTCACACAGCACTAGCTACAACACCAACAGTTGTCAGACTAACAGACTGCTTTTGGTTACAATACTGCATTACAATGTGTGCCCCCAGAAAAAACAGCTATGTCTGACATGCCACTAGACAGGCACCACCATGTTCATTCTATGACTTCAACAAATTAATGCAGAGTATAACTTGACCTGTATGGGCAGAATTGTTCTATAGCTGTTTATAGTTGCAATTTAGAAAATTCAAGGTGGCAGCTGGAACAATCAGTTACCGAAGGGGTCAGTCTGATTTTTCTACATTGCAGCAGTAAATAGTAATACATTCTATAAAACATTGTGCCCATACAGGTCAAATGAGTGCTCATTCACCATTCATTAGCAGACGTCACAAAATGAGTATGGGGTGCTTGCTTGGGGGCCAGGGGTATTCAAATCAAAACTTTTATTACTTGCCTTACCATGCCTGAAGCTGAATTTTCACTTGTCCCTTTATTTATTTATTTATTTTTGGGTGTTATTTTTCAGGCTCCGGCTACCCCCGCACTCCGCCGTTCCCCGGTGCCATTCCCAGACATAGAGACCCCTCCCTTCCGCACCCGTGGCCCTTGGCGGCAGGGTGGTGAGGGCGACTCTACCACCACAACGGATCCATGCCAGGGCGTCCTCCAGGAATGGCACCAGGGAATGACCCGTGCTGCAGGCCCATTTTTCTTGTTTCTCCCCGATGGGCCATGGCGTGAAATGGCGCCAGTGACTGAGTCTTGGCGCCGCATCCGTTATGCGCACTGGTCAATCGTCAGCCGTCCTGCCCTCCCTGATCTTGCTGACTACGTGCTGTCGGTCCCCCAGCCTCCGCTAGGTCAGACAAACACCGGCCAACCATATCCCCACCCCGGAGATGAAGCAGTCCTCCAGATGCTCAATCCATCTCCGCCCTGACCCCGGCAATCCGTGCCCATTCCGAACACGGGTGTAGCGTGGCGCGCAAGGTGTGGCGTCCAGCGCCTCAACCCTCAGCGCCACCGGGCCGACCACTTGCCCCTTTATTAATTACAATGACATTTGTTTTGCACTTGCCCTTCAATGAAATTTACTTGCCCTGGACAGGGGGCAACAGAATTTGCACAACACTGTTAGGGGTGTGCACATGTCAGAAGGTTCAGGCAGTCTGTTCTTCTGAGGGTACACATTCTTGGTGCTATAACTTTTTTGGGAGGGAAGAGCATGCAATTTCTAATACCCTTCAACACTGGAACAGGTCAGCTACTATATATGTTTGAAGGTGACTGGTAACAGTGTACACCTGCTCTGTACTGGTTTTATGCTAAACCAAGATCGATCATTGTAATGCAACAAATAAAAATGGCAAACACATGACCTTTGGGTTACAAACAATGTCCACAGCCTAGAGGGTAGTTAGTACAAGATAAATAGGACAGTGGGGGTCAAAATTAAGTTTTGCAGCCACTTGCCAGCAGAACCAGTGACTGGGAAAATCTGCTAGCCCAACAGACTTTTCCACTGGCCCAGCTGTTTTATGTATCGAAATGTTACCTTCCAGTTCGAGTCCGCAGGGTTAGTCAGAAAAAATTCTTACTAGCAAGATACAAAATCTACCAACATTTTAGCTAGTGGGCCAGTGGGAGAGGGATAAATCCATACTTATTTGAAAGACAGGTTCTTTTTTTTTTATCGTATAATATTTTATTGAGTGATTTTAAGTATTTATAGAACAGATGACAAGCCATATATCCAGCCATATGATGACCTTGATACAGTAAAGTAATACAACATCAATAAAGAGTACCATCCAATGTACAGTTTGTCTTATACTAATCATTCACTTCATAGCAGGTATGACACCTCTATTCTAGGATATAGTTCTTATTAGAAAATATACTTGAAGTAGATAGAGAGGATTAAGAGAAGTGAAAGCCGATGCTTACATCTAGATTCCAATATCTGGGCTAGGGTAGTATAGTCTAATGCAAAGATAGAGGAACTATAAGGTAGCCATTCAACCAAAGGGGGGGGTTGGAAGGTGGTGCTGGGAGTTTGCAAAAAGACGAATTGAGATGAGGTTCCCGTCTCTTGTAGTAGAGGTGCATATTGCCCTTCTGGAGGTGAGAAAGTCTCTCAAAGATGGAGAGTTTGGCTAGTGCTGCATGCCAAGCTGAATGAGTGGGAATGGCTGGCTGACACCAAAAACTAAGGAGAAGATGCTTGGCCTCTAGGATAGCTACCATGCACCAGTCCCTGTGTGGTTTAACCAAATGACCCAAAGAGGTGGTGTCTCCCATACAGGGTCTGGGGTCCACCAGGACTATGTAATGATTAAGTACTAAGGAAATATCAGAAGCTACCATTTTCTAGTTTGTGGTCAACTTAAGGAGGACCAAAGAATATGGAGAATGTGTGCCTTTGCTTGTGAGCAACACCAACATTTGTTATGGCTAAGCAAACCACGTGCAAAAAATGCTGCTGGGGTTCGATGCCATAGCAGCAATATTTTAAGCTACAAAAAGTGGCTGGTGGTATCCCCATAAGTATGGTGAATGCCTTTAAGATAGGAATTCCATTGGGCTTCAGTAATGGTTGCCCCAATGTAAGATTCCCATTTCCTTTCGCTGGAAATAGTTGTGTTGGGTGAGTCTCTCCATGAGGTATAGAATCGACCCATGATCCCTCGGGTGGTAGGGAGCTGGTGCAGGTTAGCCAACCAGGACCATTGTGTAGTTTCTCGGTGCCCAGAAAGAAGAGGTTGCAGTGCACTTCTAATTTGTAAGTATCTCCAAAAGTCCTTTTGTGGTAGTGAGAATTGCTTCTGAAGCTGATCAAAAGGAAGCAAATGGAATGTACCTGAGGGTGAAAGATCCTGCACTCAATGGACTCCTGCTTTGTGCCATGAGGGCCAGTATAGAAACATAGACTTTGATGGCAGATAATGACTGCTTGGCTCACCTAGTCTTCCCATTTCCCTACCTAGAGGATAAGTTGTAGATCCTATTTAACCAACAGCCTATTTCTTCCTACACCCCACAGAAATTGCCTTATGTCTGTCACATGCATTCTTGAATTCTTCCACAGTTTTAGACCCCACAACCTCCTCAGGAAGGCTGTTCCATGCGTCCACCACCCTCTTTGTGAAAAATACTTCCTCACATTGCCCTGAGCCACCCCCATCTTCAAATTGTGTCCCCTTGTTCTTGCATATCTCTTTTCTGAAAGATGCTACCCTCTTGGACTTTGTTGATTACACTGAGGTACTTAAATGTTTCTATCATGTTCCCCATCCCTCCTTTCCTTAAGGGTATACATATTAAGCTCCTTTAATCTCTCCTCATATGGCTTCTCTTGCAGACCCTGCACAATTTTAGTTTCCCTCCTCTGAACTGCCTGCATCCTGTCTATGGCCTTGTGGAGATGGGGTCTCCAGAACTGGACGCAGTACTCCAGATGGGGTCTCACCAACTGTCTGTACAGGGGGATAACAACTTCCTGTTTCCTGCTGGTGATGCCTCTCCCTATACATGCCAGTATCCCCCAGCACTCCCTACTGCCTTCTCACATTGCTTGCCAACCCTAAGGTCATCTAATATGATTACCCCGAGGTCCCTTTCCATTTTTGTTGTTGTTATTACCTCCCCCTTCATTGTGCATTATTTTGCACTTCTTTGCATTGAATCCAAGCTGCCATATTTCTGACCATTCCTCCAACCTTGCCAAGTCCCTTCTCAGCTTTTCCATGCCTCCTTGTGTATCAACCCTGTTGCAGATCTTTGTGTCATCTGCAAAGAGGCATACTTTTCCTTCCAGTCCCTCTGCAATGTCACTTACAAAGACATTAAAAAGGACTGGACCCAGTACTAAACCCTGCGGTACCCCACTAGTAACCCCTCTTTTCAGAGTGGACTCCATTTACAATTAACTTCTGTGTCCTGTTGTCCAGCCAATGTTTTACCCAGGCTACCACCCTGGGACCACTCTCAGGCTGGTTAATTTGACTATTAATCTTTTGTGTGGGACTGTGTCAAATACCTTGCTAAAGTCTAGGTAGGCCATGTCCACAGCCCTCCTAGTCTACTACTTTGGTCACCCAGTCAAAGAAATCAATTAGTTTGTCTGACATGACCTTCCCGCTGTGAACCCATGTTGCCTTGGGTCCTGTGCCCCACTGGCCTCTTGGTACTCAACAGTTCTCTCCTTCAGAAGTGATTCCATCACTTTCCCTACCACAGAGGTCAAACTGACAGGTCTGTAGTTTCCTGCCTCTGTCTTGGTCCCACTTTTGTGAAGGGGAATCACATCAGCCTTCTTCCAGTCCTCAGGTACCACACCATCCTTTCATGATCTGTTAAAAAGGGTAATCAGTGGTGTCACTGGTTCTCTGCTAAATTCTTTTAGAATTCTGGGTTGAATTCCATCTGGCCCCATTGCTTTGTCCACCTTCAGTTTTAGGAATTCTTTCAGAACCCTTTCTTCTGTGAAAGGACTGGGATCCACCCCCCTCTCCAGAGTGCTTCTGTTAATTGGATATTGCACCTCCCCCACTTCTTTTTTTGTGAATACTGAACAGAAGTATTCATTCAGTATCCCCGCTTTTTCACTGTCACTCTCTGCCAACCCACCGTTCACTCTATTCAGCCTCACTATACCTCCCTTTATCTTTCTCAACCCCCTGATATACCTATTAAAGGTTTTATCCCCCTTCTTAACCGAGTTTGCTATCTTTTCTTCAGTTTGGGCCTTTGCTATTCTGACTACCCTCCGTGCTTCCTTCTGCCTTAACTGGTACAGTTCTTTGTCCTGCTCCTTCTGTGCTTCCTTATACTTCCTAAATGCTATCTTTTTCTCCCTAACCTTCACTGCCACCTCTTTTGAGAACTGTAGTGGCATTTTCTTTCATTTTGATTTGTTTATTTGCTTCACACAAAGGCTTGTTGCCTCTGTGATGGCAGTTTTAATATTTCCCCATTGTTGCTCCACCCCTCCTTCTAGCCTGTTTGCTAGTGCTTTTCTAAGGCACTCTCCCATCTTGCCTAAGTCAGCCCTCCAAGTCCAGAACCCTCATTTTGTATGGCATGACTCTGTAGCTGAGTTTATCATGAACCACACTGTTTGGTGGTCACTTGTTCCCAAATGGTTACCCACTTCTAGATCTGAGATCCTCTTACTGTCTCCATTTGAGAATACGAGGTCTAAGATTGCTCCCTCATGAGTAGGTTCCAAAACTAGCTGTCTGAGGCATGCCACCTGAAGGGCATCAAGAATGGCCCTGTTTTTGGATGTGGCTGCAGCAAAGGTGCTCCAGTTAACACCTGGCATATTAAGGTCCCCCATAAGCAGTATCTCCCCTTTCTCTGTCATCCTAAGTATGCCTTCTATCATATTCTTGTCTATTCCCTCCCCCTGACATGGGGGTCTGTATACAACCCCTGTGCGGATTGTGGTGTCATTTCCAGTCTCTAAGGTGACCCACAGTGCCTCCTCTCCTCTCCTCTCCCCCCTGTTTACTCTTTTGCTCAGTTGCTTTTATCTCTTCCCTTACATAGAGAGCTACTCCCCTCCTTCTCCCCTCCCTGTCTCTCCTGTAGGTTGTATACCCTGGTATGTTAACATCCCAGTCATGGTTCTCTGTGTACCATGTTTCTGTGACTGCTACGCTATCCAGGCATCCCTCTTCTATCAAGGCCACCAGTTCAGGGAGCTTGTTGCCCAGATTACCGGCGCTGGTACTCATTTTTTATTTATTTGTTCTCGGACTACAAATACCCTTGAGCCGAGGATCTTTTACAAAGGTTCCCCATCATTGGTACAATTGAGACAAACATAAACAAAGATAACAGTTTATAAAATAAAAAAAAAATAGTCTTGTAGAGGAAAAAAGAAAAATAAGGTGAAACTTTGGGGAGGGGAAAGGGAAAGGAGGAGGGTGAAATCAGGGAGACTAAGTGAATGGGAGAAAAGGGGAGGTAGGTGGGGGAACAGAGAGAGGAGAGGTGGAAGGTGGGTAAGAATAGAGGTAGCGCAGAAGGGTGGCATTTGTCATGGGACAGCAGGGGAGGTGAAGATAGGAGGGTGGGAGCTGGCAAAGTGCTGGAGTAGATGTAGATCCAAAAGAGAATTTTCTGCTATGGAACCAAAAGACATGTTTAGCCACAACAGTCACAGAGGTTGGAGGCAGTGAGTTTTAGGCAGAGCCGAGTCTTAAAAGTGCTGAGCGATAGTGAGGATGAGATGTCACTGGGAAGACTGTTGTACCAACTAGCAGCCCGGTAAGCAAAGCATCTTTGGCCTTGTGTTGTGCGGCAATGCGGGATTTGCAGAAGCTAAGGTTTTGATCCCCTGGTATGGCTAGTGTGGATTCTCGGTTGTATGAGGGCACAGACTCCAGGGGGGCAAGGCCCAGCAAGATTTTCTTAGTAGTAATACAAGTTTGGTGGTTTTTTTTTTGATTGGCAAGATTCAACCATCCAGTTTGAGAATAGAGGTCTTTCTTGATGGCCTTACCCCTTTTTGCCCCATCCCTGTCCTTATTGTGTTTGTCACTTTCTCCATTTACCCATGCGCTTCTCCCTATTAACATCTCTATATACGTGTCTACCTCACTTAGTACCCTGATTTTTTTGGTGGCGGCCAGGATTTCCCTGCTCCTTTCCAGTGCCTCCCCTCTTGGCTAGTTTAAATGCTTGCCAATGAAGTATTTAAACCTATCACCTAGGATCCTGGTTCCCCTCCTGGACAGATGCAGACCATCATGCCAGTATAGGCCTGCATCCATCCAGGTGGAACCCCAGTCCCCAATGAAGCCAAATTACTGAGCTCTGCACCAGTTTTTCAACCACTGACTGAATCCCATGGTGTGGAGCACCCTAGCCTCACCCGTGCCATAGACAGGCAGCACTTTTGAGAAGGTTACCGTGTGTGCTATTTGTCTAAGGCCCCTCCCTATCTCCACAAATGTTTCTTGCACTGCTCTGATCCCTTTCTTAGTCAGGTCATTTGTCCCTAGGTGGACAATGACATCCAGCTCCTTCCCCTGTGTAGTTGCTCCTGTGATCCTGAGATTTCACTCCCAGTCCCTCCAAGCCATTGCACCAGGCAGACACGTTACCTCCCTCTCCTCTTCCTCCCCCAGCTCTACCTTCCTAACAATGGAGTCCCCCACCAGGAGTTGTTTCCTTCTCCTGTGGGGTCCCATGCCACCCTCCTGTGGGTCTCTCTTGTGGAGGTTCCCAGCATCCTCCTTGGTCTCCAATGTGGGTGCCTCCATAGAGGAACCACACTTTTCCAGAATGGCATAGAAACTGTGGAGAGGTACAACTGGAGGGATGCACCTCTGTTCCACCACCCTCACCCTCCCTGAGCCCACTGTGGTCCAACCGCTCCTCTTTCTTGGCAACCTCTGAGGCAACAGCAGTGGCCCTGGTGGTCCCTGGGTGGGACAGGAGGTCCCTCAAATCCTGGCCAACTCAGCCTGGAGATGAGCAACCTCCTCCCTCAGCCCAGAGAGTTGCCTGCAGATGGCACAACACTGCATCCTCCAGAACGTCTCCCGGAAGACTGCTGCTCCACAGCCACTGCACTGCACCACTCCCATCATGTCTTTTTTCTGGCCCCCTAACTGTTGTTTGGAATACTTACTCTTTCCTCTGTTTGTTTATTTCTTTTTTTTTCTCTCCCTACTTACTGCCTCTGTGCCCTTTTAGCGCCTGATCTTCCTGTTCTGAGACAAGAAGTTCCTATATTTCTCAGTAGTCTCCTTACTTGCTCAGAGTCAGACTTCCAGCAGCTGGGGGGGGGATGGAGAGATACTCTTGCCCTTCTAGGATGTTGAGTCTTTGGTGGCTCTGCAATCACTCACTTCCTGCTCCCAAACAGGAAGTTCCTGTTGTCAGTTAAATCCTGTGCCTATAAAAGTAGAACTGGTTTAGGGTGGAGGGAAGGGAAGAAGGGCAATATAGTCCCAGTAGAAAAGTTTAGTTATACCAGTAGCTCCTTCCTCCTGGTGTTCTGTCTGTTCTCTGGCAGAAGCTATCTAGGGCAGTGTTTAAATCTGGCTTTAACCTGGCTACTTCTAGCTAAGCCACTCCCCCTACTTTGCAAATCTTTCTACACTTAATTTCACAGATAACAATTCCCTTCTGACATCTGTGACAAGCACCTAGATAACTACACAGATAACACAGATAACAGATAACAATTCACTTCGACTAACTTTGACAAACACACTAACTCTTTTTCTTTCTTTTTATACCCTAAATTGAAGGTCCCAGTACAAGAGTTCTAGTTCTTAGTCCCGGTAGAGAAGTTTAGTTATACCAGTAGCTCCTTCCTCCTGGTGTTCTCTGTTCTATACGGGTATATGGGTGCCCCATCTATTTTGATAAGACTATTGCGCCATAGAGGAGTATACTGTATGGGGGGAATCGAGGACGTCATTTTAGGGCATGTTTTGTTCGTAAGGTGTTTCCAAGAAAGAGTTGTGAAAGACATTATTGGCGGGAGGGAGTGTGGTAAACCTGCAAATGGGGTGAGAAGTGTGTAAAGGGGTGTATCTCCTACCAGGTCAGCATCTAGTTGGACCCAAAGTGGAGGATGCACAGAGGTGGGAACAAACCATTTTGTCGCCTGTGCTGCCATACAAGATAGATGATAACCAACAAACCAGGGGACGCCCAGGCCTCCTTGTGACCAGTGCTCCCTCAGTTTGTGCTTACTCCACCTTGGTAATTTAGAGTCCCAAAGAAAGTTAGCCATTAACTTTTCTAAGGAGTCAAAGAGCTTAGGTAATAAAGCAATAGGAAGATTATTAAGAAGGTACATAACTCTAGGCAGCACCAGCATACAGATGGCTGCTACTCATCCTGGTAGGGAGAGTTGTAGCTTTCGCCATCTCTTATTTCAATTCTTAGCTGAGCTACTAAAGGGGAGAAATTAGTAGACTCAAGCGCTGCCCAGCTCCCTGGTATGCAGATACTCAGGTGCCTAAACCCATGATCTGCCCAGGTCAAATTAGTTACTTGGATGCAGACCTTGGTGCAGTGGCTGTTTAAAGGAACCAATGTGGTTTTCCTTTGATTGATTTGTAGTCCAGAGAGTGTCCCATATTCACCTAGAATTTGGAGTACTTCGGGGAGAGTTTGTTGAGGGTTGGTCAGAGTTAATAGTAGGTCATCTGCATAGGCCGCTACTAAATATGAACATTTGGCAACCTGTATCCCCTGAATTTGTAGGCAGGCCACCAATGTCCTGATCAGAGGATCCAATGCTATCAGAAATAGTAAGGGGGATAGTGGACAGCCTTGCCTGGTGCCACGCTGTAGTTCAAAGGAAGGGGATATCTCACTGTTAGTAAGAATGTGCGATGAGGGTGCACCATAGAGAGTATGCACCCATTGCATGAAATGGGTGCCAAATCCATATTTATAGAGAATTTCATAGAGGTACCCCCACTCGATGGAGTCAAAGGCTTTTGAAAAGTCAATCACCAAGGCTGCTGGAGAGGGGATTTAGAGGCAAGCCATTTGAGGTCGAGCAGGAGCCTAGTATTGTCTATGCTGGATTTGTTTCACATAAAGCCTGCTTGAGAGGGGTGAATGATTGAGGGAAGAATGGAGACTAGCCTGGAGGCTAGCACTTTGGCCAGTATTTTTGTGTCCACTGACAGAAGGGATATTGGATGAAAATTGGCACAATCTAATGGGTCAGACGATTTTTTTGGTAGAAGGGAGATGATTACCTCTTTCATAGTAGGTGGGAGAGTTCCAGCATCATGAGCTGACTGGAGGGCACGTTGAAGAGGCTGGATAATGTCAGTACACAGAGCCTGGTATAATTCCACCAACATACCATCTGGGCCTGGGGCTTTCCCCTGAGCCATTTGGGAAAGCACCAATTGGAGTTCTTCACAGGAAATTGAGGACTCCAGAAGCGTGATCGGCTCAGCAGTGAGAGTTGGTAAGGGAGTATGCTGACAAAATTTAGCCACGAGAGCCTGCAACTCCTGAACTGTATTTGAGGAGCAGGATTGATAGAGAGTGTGATAAAACTGTTGCACTGCGGTGTTGATATGCATGGAACTAGTAGCTATCTCACCTGACGGAGTGCGGAGAGCATGTATTCGTGTAGTTGATTGCTGCTTGCAAAGACGAAATGCAAGGAGCTTCCCAGCTTGCTTCCTTCCTACCCAGAAGGCTTGCTTTTGTCTCAAGAGGTGCCATTCTGCCTTTTGATGCAGCATAACATTAATTTGGTACTTGAGACCAACTATTTGTTGGCGTAGAGGACTATCTGGCTTAGCCCTGGTGGCAGATTTAAAACAGCACTCTAAGACCTCCAGTTCAGATTGAAGTTGGCTGAGGGTCACTTAACGCTTCTGATCCCTAGCCACTGAAAAGGCTATAATGTGTCCCTGTAACACTGCCTTGAACACCTCCCATACCATACCCGGAGCTACCCCACAATCCATATTCAAAGAGAAGTAGTCTTTGGCCACTTGTAATATATGGGGGCGGAAGTCCAGATCTTGAAATAGGATGGGATTACATCGCCAGAAAATGCCATGTGGGTGAGGGACAGGGGGGAAACTTGAGTGAGACAGTGGTATGATCTGATACTAATATTGAGCCAGTCTTGGCATCAGATAAACATCTTGCTGCAGGCTCATTAGCCAACCAAAGGTCTATGCGACTATGGGAATTATGTGGAGCTGAATAAAAGGAGAAATCCCTACCGGTAGGATTCTCCCTACGCCTAATGTCCATGAGGGCCCACTCCTCTATCATGATTTGTAGGGATTGCCTAGCCTTGGGGTTAATGTGTGGGTTGGGTTGGGACTTATCCAGAAATATGTTGCCCACCATATTAAAATCTCCAGCTAGTATTACAGGGAGCGCCGGCCCCTCTGGCTGAAGATCCGACAATGCCTGACTTACAGCTGGGAAGAAGTCAACATGCTCCATGTTAGGAGCGTACACATTCCCCAGTAAAACAGTACTCATGGGGGAGTGCAGTTTCACCACAAGCCATCTACCCTGAGAATCTTTTTTGACCTCTTTCACCACCCAAGGTGAGGCACATCAGATGAGAATAGCCATACTTTTTGATTTGGTGACCAGGGAGCTAGCCAGGACTTCCCCCAACCACATTTTCTTTAGCCAATTAGTACATTTAGCCATCAAGTGGGTTTCTTGGAGCAGGGCGATATCTACCCATAACGATTTAAAGTGTTGTAGGACTTTTGTACGCTTAACTGGATGATTGAGTCCTTTTACATTCCAGGATATCCACTGGTATCCCTGGGGCAGGGAAGGAGTAACAGGCATCTTCTCACACAATAGACAAGAGGAGGTACTTATAGAATGTCCCGTTAGAGTGTCAGAGGAGGAGATATGAGGTGCCAGAGTCCCTAGATACCATAGAAAGAGAAGGGCTACCAAAATCTGGCCTAGTTCAGAGGAAGATGTAAGCATCGCTTGTTATGTTCTTACTATAGGTCTTCGGCTATTCAGAGGCTGTAACAGTCTTAGTAATTCTAGAAAAAAGAAAACAAACAAGTAAATGATATATACCAAAAACAAACAGGGAAAGGTGGGCAGATAGCCCAAAATTCAACAATTGTCAAATGTAAGAGATACTTCTATACACTACAGTAACAACACTGTGAGTCTGAAGGTCAATGCATGAGAGGATAAAATGCACGTATGTGTCCCCTACAGCTGCACTAGCTTCAGCACTCAACTCGAGGGGGTAGTTTAGGAAGGAGTTATCAACCCAACTCATCCTAGACCCGCCCTAACCGTAGGTCTGGCGATGCGACCCGTGGAGGAGGAAGGGAAGGGAGAGGGGGAGGGAGAGGAGGAGGAGGGGCGGGAAGGGTATATGAAGGGAAATGGATGGTGTGTACACCCACCTGCTGGTTACTAATCGCTAGCCTTGAGCCAGACCCTTTGATGTAGTGAGGGAGAGTGAAGGGGGCTTGTAAGGCCAGAAGTAAGCCTGAGACTTAAGCACTAAATTGAATACTCTTATATGTGCCATATGTTGAGGAGATGGGGCTATAGTCGCCCATGCATTCCTGAAGTAAGAGCTACACCCTGATTAGGGTGAAAGGACTGTGTGTGCTTCACTGACTGTCCAGGCATAGCATGTCAGCCACTCTCGGAACAAAAAGGGGGGCCCAGAAGCAAGCCTGAGACTTAAGCGCCAAATTGGATGCCCTTATACGTCCTATGTTGGGGGGGTTTATAATTGCCCATAAACTCTTAAAGTAGTTAGGGTAAAGAGACTGTATATGCTTCACTAACTGTCCAGGCATAGCGTGTGAGCCACACCCGGAGGGGAAGACGGGGGGGGATTAGACCCCTACTTATTTAGAGGCTTAATGCTTCTGATAGGAAGTGTGTAGCCTTGTTCATCTTGATGTAGAAGCAATAGATACAGGAGCCCCTTCCACTATGGCCATTACATAGGTGGTATGTAAGGAAGAGAAATCTTGATTGCAGCCCCACCACCCTTCAAATATGGCACAGCAAATACTAGAAATAGAGAACAAAGAAAACAAATCAGGGTCCAATGCTTGAGCCTTCGACCAACTTGGGGGAGCCCCAAGGGGTACATCCAGGTTCCATAGACGAATTCACCACCGCAGCTGCATAATTGATAAGTCCAGGTCTTACAGGGGAAAAAGTATCTGCAAGTTCCACCAACGATGCCTCTGGCAGATCAGCCCAGTTGGTTGATTGTTCTGTGTCCATATCGGGGGCGTCATTATGTAGTTGGTCGGGCAGTGGGGAGAGAGATCCTCCCTGGAAATATTTGCAGAAGGTGCTGCTGAGAGTTTAGAAGGTGAGTACTGATGCCCACTTCTAGGTCACTGCCTAGATTTAGGAAGAGGGTTTAGAGTGCACTGAGGAAGAGACAGTTGCTTGCTAGAAATAGGTGAGGCAGGGGGCAGGCCTTGAGCAGCAGCGTGAGCAAACTGGACAGCTAGAAAATGATCACTTGGTGGGGGACTGGTGAGCTGCGGGTCCTGTCCTGTTGATAACAGGGTCAAGGAGGAACCATAACTGGAAAAAAGGTTCCTGCCTGGGAGGGGCTGCATCATAGGGCACCCAGAGCCTTCGGGGATTTGCAGAAGGACATTGTAGGCCTGGCCAGAATTTGTGGATCCAGCGTTCGATCTGTCCAGGGTGGTCAGCTCTAAGTTCATGGCCCTCCTTAAAGTTGTTCAGTCTGGTGAGATTTTTAAATTTGAATCTAAAGTCGTGCTGATATAAAAAAAGTTTGGGGCCAAAAGACCTCCGTTTTGCAGCTGTTTCCTGGCCAAAGTCTCTATAGATAGCAACTGTCATGCCTTGCCAAGACAGTTCCCCCAAATCCCTCGCTGCCCGCAGAATCCTCTCCTTTGTAGTGTATCTTAACAGGTATGCCACAATTAGTCTCGGAGTATTGGTATTCTTGTTTGTGCAAGCTGAGACTCTATGGGCCCTTTCCACCTCCATTGGTCCCCTCCATCTGTCTCCTAATATGCATGAAAGATTCTCATTTAGGAATTTCTTCATAGATTGGCCCTCCACCCCCTTCAGGAGTCCTATAATCCACAGATTGTTCCGGCAGCTCTGGTTTTCATGATTCTCAGCCCTTCCCCAGAGCATTGCCAACCTCTCCTCATGTTGTTGTTGTAAACATTGCCAAACCAGTGCTTCTTGCACTTCACAGGCCTCAGCTATTTGTTCCACAACATTCATCCCATCTTGAAGCTGTTGAACATCCTTTGTAGTGCCAGACAGAGAAAAACTGTCATCAACTCTCATGATTAGAGTTTCTAAGAGCTTAGTAATGTGTTGCAAAGACTCCCCTATGGCCACCAGTTGCTCCATTTTCTATGAAACAAGGCAGTCCGAACTCCGAAGAGAAGAGGTATTAAAAGATTCGATCCGGTAGGTAGGAGATAGTAGCAGCCCCCTCAAAGGTTGTGCTTGTAGATGCAGGGGAGCGACAACACACTGTGCCAAGTAGACGGGCTGATTTGCGCTGCGTGTAAGGCTTCAATGGTCTAACTAGGCTCACTTAGTACCAGGCCCCGACACCACCAATAAAGAAGGAATCCTCTGAGATATGCTGAAAAGAACATGCCGCCTAGTGAGAGGGGTATTACCCATGCATTAAGCTCTTGTTTTGTGGTGCAAGCTCCACGGGATCGTGGCGTCCGAGCACGGATGGGCTAAAGTCTGGATGGAGCTAGAGAGTTATGCTGCCATCTTCTTTGGTGGCTAGACCACGCCCCCAAAAGACAGGTTCTTTATTAAGAAGCTCAGTCAGCACAAGTAATACCAATGTATAGGCACCTTTTCCACTAGTCAATAAATTCTCTATGGTACAAAGAGGTACCTTGCTTTGCCATAACGTATCCCGTAAACACCTGACAAAAATACAGTACATTAGGCAGTACACCAGACAAAGCAAGGTACTGTACTGCCTGTCACAAATACACTCATCAGGTCAGGCCCTCTGCTCCCACAGTGCCAACCTCAGAGTGCAATAGTGTGAACAGCTAACAGACAGGGTAACCCTCCTGTCTGCATTGGGTTCGAATCACCTGTAGTCTCAAGTTCTGGGGGGATTCAAACTGTGAACCTTATGCTAGCATACCCAATTAACAGGTTCAGATACGTACTCTCTTTGGGGAATGCAGTACAATCCTTCGCCCAGGGGCACCTAATCAGGTATCTAAAATGAACCCATAAAACTCTGTAAGAGACCTTAGGCATATTTTTACCTTTTCTGAGCTTAGTAACACCATCAAGCCTATTTAAATCATTGTCAGACTTAAAAATACAGGCACTCCACATGTAAAAAGAAAACTGGGAAGACTAAGGCAGTATCTTAAGAAAAGGTGGTTTATTAAAAATTGTAAAATAAGTAAGAAACTACAGGACAAATATCAAGAGCTTACAATCTCAAAAGAAAATAGGAAAGTTACAGAACAAAACTCCTACCATAGTACTCCTAGATCTTTTCTATCTAATGTATTACCTCCGTAAGTGCGTTTTAAGTTAGGTCAGAGAACTGTTTCTCTCTTAGAGTCCCAAAAAGATAGCTCACATTTCAGATACACTGATACATTTTCAACTCTATTTCCTCACCCACTTGATGAGTCATCTAGCTCCTCCTTTTAGAATGTATTCCTCCAAACATAATTTACTACCAGAAGGTATTTTAAAATGAATGGTAACATCAGAAGAAAAACATTTCCTAAATATGACTCCTTCATTAAACATTCCCCTTTGATCTAAACATTCCCACACTGGCACCAAGGTGTTAAAAAGTCAACAGGAATCAGCCTAATGACGTACTGTTTCTGATGTCATAAAGTCACATTTGGTTTCCACTTCAAAAAGCCTGGGCAGGTCGTAAAAAGGTAATAAAGTGCCATTTTGCAAGAAAGTCAATTAAATGGTCCTTCTAGTCTGTTTTATAATATCTTATGGTTTTCAGCTACTGACACCTTGAAGTTACAGGCCAATTTCCTCACACACTGAAAGGTTATACACAGATCATGTATTTATAATACTGATATCATACAATAATCATAACCTGCTGGCCAAATGTCATACTGCCTTGTACCTTAGAGAACTTATTTTTTGATGGAATTAGGTGCAGATACATTGGTATTATGTGCTGTGCTGTCTACCCTGAACTTGTTAATAAAGAACCTTTCTTCTACATAAAATATAGAATAATATATGGGGTGGTGTGTGTAATGAGATTTACACCCGAGACTATGTTTGCATCTAACGGTGTGAGGTAACTTCAGTGCTAATACTCCCATATTTTTTTTATATAATTGCTGGGTTTCCCTTTTTTGCCTCAACAGTTACATAAAATAAAAAGCTCCCAGTACATCTCACGGTCGGTTTCGTTTTAGTCGGGTGCCGAGATTTGCCATATTTTAAACCTGTTTTTTTCTCTTTCTGCAGGTCTTTGTGTGTTTCCAAGATATGTAGGGGAAAAAAGAAAAGAAAAGAACGTACCACCGAGTTCTTATGGTGGTTCTGTTTCGGGTGAGATGGAAGCGGTGATCGGTATCGACTGGTCATGCTGTTGCCTGAGCTTGTGCACAGCAAGGGAAATCGTGTGCATGTTTGCCGTTATAAACACTTCTTTATAACGGCAAATTATGCCACGGTTTCCCTATGGGAAAAAGGTAGACCCATTTATTATTATGGGGTTATCCGTGTCTTTTCTTCAACCAACTCCCTCCCAGTTGGACAACATACATTTTCTTATAGCCTGCACCTTCTTCAACAGCTGTGCACAGTTACAAGCTTATATTCAGATATCCACAACAGCAAAAAAGGTAACGGCACCAAGTTGTATTGAAATTGGGGTGCTTGCCTTACATAGTAAACATGGTAAAACAAATCAAGCACCCACCAAGCTAGCTAGCCATTGCTAAAATAATAAGTGCATACACCTCATCTCATGGCTGTGGTGATAATATATGCACTTAGTATTTTTGCTTAAATAAAATGTTGATTCTTATCCCCCACATTAAAGCATTTTTGTGACTTATGGAGGGCACTGGATTTTCCTTTTTTTTTTACAGGCAGAGGCATAGTGTACGCACCTCTACACATGCACTCTTAACTACACACCTCTTCCAGAACTCTGCTTAACAATCTCCAATGTGTTGTGAAAATGGAGCAGCAAGCATCAAGGAAACACATCTTTTTACACTTCAAATGCAGGAGCAGATTGCTAATCAGAGCAGGACAGATCCCCAAACCAGTCTAGTCCACAACTCCTGATAAGACAGACTAAATATAGGAAAAAATTATCTTATACTTCTTTAAAGCAGAATTACTATGTAAAAAAATCTGCACTTTTTTGACAGTTTATTTCCTGTGCTCTGTTGAGTATGTCCCTGGTACTCTTTCCCACCGGCATTGTACTATCACCCCATAATTTGCTCAGTTATCTTATGTTTTTGTTTAAATTTCTGCCTCCTGCTGCATTGACAGCAGTAGTACTAGATAGCAGCTGCCATATGTTGTGTGGCGCTACAACAGTTGTAACGGATCACTTCCTCTTTAGGTAGTGCTGCTGCTTTAGTGCTCCTAATTTTAGGCAGTGTGGGCAGAATGCCAGCTCACACAAACCTTTGCATACAGTAAAGCTCAAATGTCAGTGATGTGACCAGCAGAGTAACCTCGTTTTCCTAGTGCAACATATACACCTCACCACGACACTTAAGCAAGGACATGAATTGATTTGGCTCCAGATGACACTTTCTAATACGGACTGACCCATATTACTGACAGCCTAAACAGGGTTCCACATGACACTACAGATTGACCTATGTTACTGACAACCTAAACAAGGCACTGTCATCTGGCACCTGGAGTAGTCACTTGAAAGCCTGAGACTCGGGATAAAATCTTTTGTTACATGTATCTGTAGACCAGTAGCAGTAGATCCCTCACCCCCAAAATGACATGCGTCCACAAGTGACTGTATAGACCCATCTGCTTCTGTCTGCACTGAACCATATTGGCAGATTTCTATTCACCAATGTGGGCCCCAAACCACAGGTTCTTTAATCGCATATTAAGTACATTAATAGTGGAGCGCTGAACTAACCTACTTTATTTGTGACATATTATTTCTAGTTTTTTTGTCATGTTGTGGCATATCTCCCGTATACAAGTATCTAGTAGCAGAGATCATACAGTAGGTATAATTTTAAGACAAGTGATGTGAACAGAAGCCTGCCAATATGGGTCAATGCAGATAAATGTGAACTGCTGCCTTACATTTATAGAAATGGAAGATTTCAATGCAAAAAGACATAAGGTACAGAGGTGGAAAACAATTCTACCCCATGCAGTTTTCTGCTATGAAACACCATTCTTCCTGTTTATATATTAAAGCAGCAGTACTACCTAACCAGGAAGTGATCTGTTACGACTGTTGTAGTGCCGCAGAAAATATGGCAGCTGCTATCTAGTACTACTGCTGTCAGTGCAGCGGGCTGCAGAAATGTAAACAAAAACAAAGGATAACTGAGCAAATTATGGGGTGATGTGGGCAGAAAGAGCACCAGGTACATGATCAGCACAGGACAGGGAATAAACGGATGAAAAAGCGCAGATTTTATTTTACATAGTACTGCTGCTTTAATACACAACATTACATAACACAATGCAGGATACTCTGTGCTGCAGCTGTAAAAAACTTTAGCTATTCCTGATCTGCCACTGGTGCTTTACTTCTGAAAACCAACCAACTGCATTACTGGTCGGCAACTTGGCAAATCACTTTTTCTCCTCATAAGCTTATATGAAGAAGCAAAACAAAAGGCCATTCATATAGGCATTTTAAAAGCTAACCTATCTATGCAAAGTAACAACCTTGTCTGCAGAATATCTGTAGAACTTACAACAGTCTGACTGATATTCTTTTCCTATACACCCCCTCTCCGATTCCACATTTAACCTAGTGTATATTAAGGAAAAAACTACCAGCAACAGAATGGAAACCGAAACAGGATTAATTATTTACAAACCCCAGGATCAGCTCCTAAGTTGTCTGTCTGATTGACATTCTCTGTTTATACACCCCCTCACCGACTCCACTTTTAACCTAGTGTATATTATGGAAAAAAACAAGCATTTGTCAATGCTGAATGTTTGCTTGCTGGCATTGGCATTGGTAGTGTAGAAGTTACAGAGCTGCATAATAGGAATGGCAGCGAAGTATTGAACTGAAGCCAACCCCACCACCACCCTGCAGAGAGTGACAGGCATTGGGGTGTGCCTTTGGATTGTCAGGCATAACAACCATGCCATTTCACCACACCCTACCCTGCAGTCACTGACAAGTGTCACGGTGTGCCTTGGGGTCTTTGGCCCTTATGCGCACCCCATTCCATCAGGAAATATGGTGAGATGGGTGCGGTATAGGAGAATGGGGTGAAGTTTGGGCCAGAAGAGTCCGAGGCACACCTTGATGCCTCTCACTGGCTGCAGGGTGTTGGTGGAGGTGGAATGGTATGAACATGACAGGCAAGAATCCCAAGTCACACCCCTGATGCCTGTCATTCTCTACAGGGTGGGGCGTTATGGTCGGAAACCCTAGCGCCTCAGGCATTCGTTGGTATTTTCACTCCAAATTTTCAACATGGATTTTTTGTGACCCCCACCTCATGAACAGTGGCAATATCAGTTTGTTAGCCAAAAACTGCTTTTGCACAGTGACTATGGCATTTGGCACCACAGGTGCAAAAACACATTCTGAACAGGATGTGAAAAATGACAGCGGTACTGTTCATGGGGAGGTGTAAAAAATGGCAATGTTGAAAATCTGCAGTGAAAATCTTAAAAAAACTGAAGTCATGAGCATGCATAGGAACTGTGCAATGCACACCTGTGATGTAACTAGTTTGGGGATTTTTTTTTACAGCAGATTGTTAACACAGGCATTTTGGGACCTCCGATCATGAACAGTGTCAGTGTGATTTTCTTTATCTGTCCCGAACAAAGATTTCCCACAGCGACCACGCATTTCTGTGCTGAAAGTATGAAAACACATTTCGACCATGTTGTGGAAAATGACAGCTGTACTGTTCATAAGGAGGTGTGGAAAAATGCCACTGGTGAAAATCTGGACTGAAAA
This sequence comes from Neoceratodus forsteri, assembly GCA_016271365.2. Lineage (NCBI taxonomy): Eukaryota > Metazoa > Chordata > Ceratodontiformes > Ceratodontidae > Neoceratodus > Neoceratodus forsteri. The sequence continues at coordinate 94,542,950 of CM028130.1, read as the reverse complement.
TATTACAAATTCATGAACTTACAAGGGTGCGTGGAAACTGTGCAATGCTCACTCATAACACAGTCATTTTATGGAGTTTTGTCACCAAATTTTCAACATAGCCATTTTAAGACTTCTGCTCATGACCAGTGTCACTGTGATTTTCTTAATCTGTCCCAAACATTGTTTTCGCACACTGACTGTACCATTGTGCGCTACATGTGCAGAAACACATTTTGGGTGAGATGTGAAACATGGTAGCTGTACTGCTCATAAGGAAGTGCGGTAAATGACACTGTTGAAAATCTGGTGTGCAAATATTACAAATTCGCAAACTTGCCAGCGTGTGAGGAACTGCGCAATGTGCGCTCTAAAACAGTCATTTTGGGAATTTTTTCACCAAATTTTCAACATAGCCATTTAAGACCTCTACTCATGAACAGTGTCACTGTGATTTTCTTAATGTGTCCGCTACATTGATTTTGCACCGACTGTGCCATTGTGCGCTACATGGTGGAAACACATTTTGGGTGAGATGTGAAAAATGACAGCTGTACTGCTCATAAGAAGGTGTGGTAAAATGGCAATGTTGAAAATCTGAGTGAAAATATTGAAAATTAGCGAACTCTACGAGCATGCATAGAACTGCTTAGCATGCCTTCATTAAAACAGTCATTTTAAGGAATTTTTCCACCAAATTTTCAAAATAGGCTTTTTGAGAGCCCACCGTATGAACACTGGCAGTGTCGTTTCGTTAATTTTTCCGGAAAGGTGATTTCGCGCAGTGGCTGCGAAATCACCCTTCAGGCCCGAGTAACACCATGACAGTGACAGCATTCATGAGAAGGAGTCCCAAAAACCCCATGTTGAAAATTTGGTGCAAAAATTCCAAAAAATGCCTGAGATATGCAATAAAGTTGAAAAAACCCTATCTATCCCATTATACAACTTACCGGCATTTCCTCAGTTTGCGGTCAGCTTTGAAGAGTGCAGACGTGTTCCCAGTCCGCCGAAGATCATCGTGCCAGCTCCGGAGGTAAGTACGAGGTGGGGTGTGTGTGGGAGGCAGGGTGTGAAGTGGGTGGGTGCAGGTTGTGGGGGGAGGGGCAGGGAGAAGCGCCGAGGGACAGTTTTTGTATTTACAGGTTTTTTATTTTTCTAAGACGACGAGGGACGTTTGCCACGCTGGGGTGGGCTCCCAGCATGGCAGCTGGAAGGACGTTGGTGGGGGCAGGAGCCGATGGGGGATTGGGCACCCCCGTTGGCCATAACATCATTTTGCCACGCTGGGGTGGGCTCCCAGCATAACACCTGGATGCTGAGGCGTGCAGCCAGCGGGGATTGGGCACCCTGTCGGCCATAAAACATTTTTAGCCACACTGGGTGGGCTCCCAGGATGGCACCTGGATGCTGGGGGGTATGCAGCCAGACGGGGATTGGGAACCCCTGTCGGCCGTACAGTGTGGGGGGGATAGGGGGAAGGCGCATGAGCACGCATTGTACGTGCATGCGCTCGTGTGTGTGTGTGGAGAGGGGAGCTCTGCTCACTGAAGCGGAGCTCTCCCTTTCAACTGCATGCCACTGCATTTTCAGCTGTCATAGACAGCTGAAGCAGTGATTGGCACACTGCGACCGCACCTGCAAACACACTGACTGAACTGGAAGAGGCTGACACACCTCTGGAAAACTTGAATGATGCTACTATGTTTCTTGCACATGCATGCAAGCAAATATAAAAACTACCAGCAGCAGCAACAGGATGGAAACCAAAACAGGATTGATTTACATACCCCAGTATCAGCTCCTCAGTTGTCTGTCTTCACAAAGAGTCAGGAGAGAGTCAGAAACACTCAGCACAGACTAGGACAGGTTCCATCTCCTTTTTGGCTCCACCGACCGTGAGCGGCTGCCTCCTAGTTCCAAGTACTAGTAGCTTGGTGCTGCAGTCCAGACTCCAGAGACTCAATCAATCAATCAATCAAAATCTTTATTTATTCAGGCGAACATCATTGAGCATAGCTCATTTACAAGATGGACCTGATTGGTCATAAACAACAAAAGGGTCTAAACTCACATATATACAAATACAGATTGAGTACAATAACAAAGACTTTTAAAAAAAAGAAAATGAGCAGATACAATAATATGCACATATATACAAGGCAAATAACCAGTGATATTGGGCACCAAAGCAAATATAGAAAAAAGGTAAGGTATAGGGGTTTAGGAGACAAATAGTATCGCTGTTAATGGATGAATGCTTAAACAGATAAGGGAGGGGGAATCTAATGGGGGCAGGGGTGAAAAGGGGTCTGAAGGGGCCAAGAATTGTGGAAGCAGTTGCATATCTCTGGGAAAAGATTTAGGTACAGCTTTTTGAAGGAGGCTATAGGAATGAAAGTGTTCAGCTTCAGGGTCTTTTGCAGAGAATTCCAGATGAGTGTTAGAAAGTAGTTGATTGCAGCCCTTCCATGCCGGGTACTGGCCTTTGGTAAATTCAACATGATGAGGCTATGGCTTCTTAGGGCATATGGCCTTGGAGTAACAAGAGAGAAGCAATCTGAGATGTAGGATGGTAGTTTATTTGTCAGAGCTTTGTAGATCCAAAGAGCAGCATTTTTGTTCCTTCTGTGATGTAGGGATGTCCAGCCAACTGCAGCATAGAGAGAGCAGTGGTGGGTGCTGAAAGGAAGGTCAATGATGAACCTTAGAGCTCTATGGTACAAGGTATCCAGTTTATTTAAGTAGGACAGGGAGCAGTGGCCATATAGGAAGTCTGCATAGTTGAGGAGGGAAAGAAATGAAGCCTGGATTAGTCTCTGCTTAGATTCTCTGTTTAGAAAATGTTTGATCCTGAAGAATAGGCCAAGCCTTTGTCTGAGTTTTTTCAGGAGCTCTTCAATGTGCCGGGTGAAATCAAGCCTGTTGTCAATCCAAACCCCCAGATATTTGAATTTATCTACATATTCAAGGCTCTCACCAAGGACGGTAGAAAGTTGGGGAAGAATGTTCGGTGAGTAAGTGTTGGTGGAGAGGAACATAGCTTTAGTCTTCTTGGCATTTAATAGAAGCTTCTTTTCAAGTAATTTGTGTTGCAGTAAGGAGAATTCAGATTGTAGTAGATCATAGGCCTTTGTTGGTGATGGATTGCTTACAAAAGGACAGTATCATCTGCAAAAGGTGAACATTAGATTTTGTGAGGCCTGAATCAATGTTATTGATGTAGATGGCAAAGAGGATAGGGCCCAGGATGGAGCCTTGAGGAACTCCTCTTAAGAGTGGTTTTGAGGAAGAAAGGTTGCCTTCACTTTTTACCTGCTGTATTCTACCAGAGAGGTAGCATCTGAGCCAATTAAGAGAGATTGGGTCAAGGCCTAGGGAATGCAGTGAGGAGATTAGTAGATCATGATCCTGTAGTGCAATGCTGAACTGGCTGGTTCCTCAGTGGACTGGACTGACAGGCGGCATGGAGAGATCGAGAGAGGGAGAGAGAGAGATATGTGATGAGCAGCAAGAGGAGCAGCCAAGAGGAGGACCTGGTCAAGCAGAGCTGCAGAATGCTAATGCAGGCAAGCAAGACAAAAAGGCTGACAGTCAGTGGCAGAAGAAGAACCAGGCAGCAAGCAAGGGCACCATTTCAGATTTTAATGGGGGGGTAACAACCGGTCAGAGGGGTTGTTGGAGCAGAGGCAGGGGCTGAGTAGGTTACAGAGAAGGGTCACACTGGGAGGGTGGTGCTTCCAGACCGACAAGGCAGTACATGTAGAAAAGGTCGAGCACTCACCATCTCATTTATTAATCACTCCAGACAGTTATGAGTGTAGTTGTAAAGTGAAACTAGAGGCCAGCGCTTGGATGAGGTGGATGGGTATGCTAGGTGGCATACACAGTGGCAGGTGCGGGGGGGGGACTTGGGAACCTGCTGCCACCCATGTCTGGGGGTAAGAAGAGCTTGCTGCCAGTGCTGGGAGGCGTGGGGTCAGGAGCACGTCGCAATGGCTGGGTGCATTTAGGAGTCTGAGGACATGGCTGTGGAGGCTGAAAAGTCTTAGGCCAGGAGTAGGGCTTGTAATCATGCTGACAGGACTGGGTGGGACCTCAGAAACCTACTACTCAGTGCTGACAGGGAATGGGATGACATAAGACTGCCAATGCTTGGGGGACAGACTGTTAGCCAGAGGCTAGGGAGGGGGACTTATGAACAAAAATGTTGTCTGGTCTGTTGGAAGGGGTTCCAGCTCTTACTGGGGGGGGGGGGATGGCTGGTTTACTGCCCCTAGGCCCTAGTTCTTAATGTTTCCTCTTTTATGGGCTGGCAAAGCTCCTCATGTAGTATGGAACTCAACCCAGCAAGCTGCCCTCCCAAGTGCACCTAACTTAATACCAGGATTTGATTTGCTAAGCACAAAAGCATGATTGAAGCTTCCCTCCCACCCACCTGTCCTCCACTGGAATGCTTCCAAGCATCCAGCCATCCGCCGACCACCATCCACCAGTCTTTCAGTGAAGATTAAGAAGACATTGCCCCCCCCCCAGAATAGCAATCTGTTAAGTCCTTCCTTCCTCTCCTCCTCCTCTTCAGCCTGGAGTTCAGGCCACACTCAGCTCCCCCTCCATTCATTCATGAAAAAAAAAATCATTCATCAGAAAGAAAGTTCTTCTTAAGCTAGCCTACTAAGAGATTCATTGTCTTTCTCTCTCTCTGGTACTGCACTGCAGTGCACTCTGGACTATCCCAACTGCACTGAGAACTAGAACAGTAACTGACTGTCTGGAGGAGCAGAGCGTCAAGCAGCATCACAGCAGTAGGCAGGGAGGCCACAGTGGTTTGGTGGATGGACCAGACATGAGAGGAAAGGCCAAGCAGAGAGAGCCTAGGAGACGTCGGCATGCATCGCACTGGTAGCACAGCAGGTGGGCGGCAGGGCCAGGTGGAGACAGGGGGAGAGAGAGAGAGAGAGAGAGAGAGAGGAGGGAGGGAGGAGAGAGAGAGAGAGAGAGAGAGAGAGAGGATTTTTATCTTGTCAGGACAAACGGCAAAGTCAAAGTTCGGGCAGGTATTGCTACTGTGAAAAACACATGCTGGCCATTGACAGTCAGTGAAGTTGCACACTCTGGAGTTGGAAGAGGAGCTAGAGATCACATCCTCCATTAGTGTTCTGATGCAGAATTGCAGACAGGCAGCCAGGAGCTCAGCCCTGCCCTCTGAACTGACACATCCCGCCCCCATCATTGCCTAGTGACAATGCACTGACTGAGTTAGTGATTGACTGCCTGTGGTCCTCGGGTACATTTTAGGCTAAATTTGGCAAAACTCCAAACAGGGTGTAAGCACAACCAAGGGGAGAACGGGAAGGGCGGGGCGACTGGAGGGGTGTGTGTGCTGTGATGGGAGAACCAGAGTGAGAGGCAGCGAGAGCAGGGCAAAACAAGACAATGACACTGGGTAGCTGTAACAATCAAGGACTGCCCACCATCGCACTGTTAGATTGTCGTCTGCACTACTGAGACCACGGAGAGGTGGATGGCTGATGCTGCAATGGTGAGGCGCTCCCTGATTGAGGCGGTCAATTCATTTCAAGTTGGTGGCAGTCTTGCTGAACTAGTATCACCAGAAGTCTGCCGCTGCATTGGTTACAGATGGCCAAGCCCAGAAATGCAGTGGTGGCATTGGCCACCACAGTGCCGCACCTCCACAATCTGGTTCTCTCCTAAGCTGTCATATGTTTCCTGCGCATGCGCGCAAGCAAACATAAACAATAAAGTACAAAAAGCACTCTAAAATGAAAAAATCCCTGAGAGAAAAGGAAAAAATTGTTAAGCTGAGCAGATGTACTACTGAGATATAGCAACCATTAGGTACAAAATATATTAATTACAGTGGTCAGAGAGTTTGAGCTTCATCCTGACTTTCTGCATGCTAACAGAAGCATCTATAGTATGTTGAAAAGCAGTAAAATAAGTCAAAAAATGTTGCATTAAAATACACATATCTAAACAAATAAATGCATCACTATAGGACAAAAGTTATAGACAGCAAATACCAAAAGGCTTAGCGAAAATGTTTGATATCCAGTGAATCATTTAGATCACAAAGTTGAAGTTCTTGGAAGATGATGGTCAAACATGCCTCATGTTGTTACCAATTTCCTCTGTCACCACTCTTTTTGTCTATATAATCTATTTCAAACCTTATCTGGGTTACCAATCATCTCTCACCTGGGTTTAGTGGTAGTATCAAATATGTTCGGGATGTGTGATCATATTTATTGTTTATTGTATTCTAGGAATTAATACCTTTGAGCCAAGGCTCTTTTACAAAGGTTCCACGTCAAATTAAGTACAAGCAAAAAGGTTACATTGAGTGGCACAATAAAGTACGTTGTGGTAAAAAACAGAAAACATAAACAGTCAAGTATCAAAGACATTTGTGCAAGGACAGATAATTACCAAATGAACACTTTTCATCAATAAGAAAACAAATGAGGAGGGAGAAAAGACAGGTTAGGGAAGTGTGATAGATAGAGCAGGTGAGAGAAAAGGTGGGAGGAGCAGACCATAGCTAGAGAAAATGATCCTCTACCAAGCCTTTGTCAAGTAAAATGGGCAGGGTGGAGAAATGAAATAGGTAAGGATTTAATCACGGCAGTCACAGGAGTTGGAGGTGGCAAGGTGAGAGAATAGGCTAGATTTAAATGCACCTAAAGAGGTAGAGGAGGTAATGGAGGTGCTAAGGGCATTAAGCTAGTAGGGGGCACGATAGGCAAATGATCTTTGACCCTGGGTAGTCTGGCAATGGGGGACCTGAAGAGGCTGATTTTCTGATCTTCTGGTGAGTCGGACACTTGTGTTCTGGCATAACAGGTCTTGAATGCAAGGTGGAGTGAGGCCCATGATGGATTTTTTAGCCATAAGGCAGGTGAGGTACTTTAAGCGGTTTGAGAGTTGTAACCACCCAGTTTCAGCATAGAGCTCGCAAGTGTGAGTACGTCGATGAGCGCCAGTAAGCAGCTGACAGGCCTTGTTAAGGGAGGTTGTAATGCATTTAACTGCACTAGTAAAGGCAGGCCCATAGACAATTAAACCATAGTCAATGATTGAGATGATTGAGGATTGAATATCTAGCTTCAGTGCTGGTAGGGTGAGGAGCTGTCTGTTCCGGTACAGTATCCCAAGCCGCTGATTAATAGTTTTTGCTGTACTATCGATATGGGTTGCAAAGGTTAGGCCTTGATCAAAGGTGATTCCAAGATATTTGAAAGTAGCCATCTGTTCAAGGGTGATTCCCCGGGATGTGTTGATAGTGAGTGGTACTTGCCTTTTCTTGTTTTGCGGGCTAGAGAAGAGCATGGATTTTGTTTTTTTGTGGTTTATGACCAGTTTATGTTCAACGAACCACGTCTCGACACTGGCAAACGCGTGCTGGAGGCTGAGGTGTAAGGGGTTTGGATCTCTATGAGAGGATAGAATCACAGCATCATCGGCATAGAGGATAATTTGCTCTGGGCAGGATTTAGGAAGGGAGTTTAGAAAAAGGCTGAAGAGGAGAGGGTCTAAGACGGATCCCTGCGGAACTTCTGAGAGGACAGGCTTTGGTTCTGAGAGAACTCCGGCTATTTTTACAACTTGAGAGCGCTGGGCGAGGTAACTTTTTATCCAGTTACCAGAACCCTGGGAGAGCCCAAGAGACTGTAGTTGACTGATGAGTAGACCATGGTGTACTGTCAAATGCCTTCGTTAGATCAATGTACACAGCTCCAGTTAGGAGTCCTTTGTCCATGGCCTTGTGGATTGCTCCTGAGAATTCGAGTAGGGCTGTCGATGTGCTGTGCCTTTGTCTGAATCCATGTTGCTGGGCACAGAAGATGTTATATTTCTACAGATAGTCTGTAAGTTGGTCCGCCACTATACGTTCAAGAGCCTTTGAGAGGGGAGGTAGTATTGAAATAGGTCTATAGTTAACAGGCAGAGACTTGTCACCACTTTTGTGCACAGGAGTGACTTTTGCAGCCTTCCATTTACTAGGGAATTTGCTGGAGCAGAGGGAGAGATTGAATAATCTGGTGAGGGGGAATAGAACTTCATCTAGAGTGAGGGACAGTAGTTTAAGGTCAATAGAGTCGCTGCTTGCCAGGACTTAGATATAGCCTTCTTTATGTATTTATGGACTTCATGTGCTTTAACTATTTTGAGATGAAAGGGTGGTATGGTTGGAGAGGCAGTGGGGGATATAGAGATTGGAGAGTCAGCATCAGCGAAGAAGTCAGATGAGAGGACACCGCTAAGGTCTGTGAAGGTCTCATTAAGGGTGTTTGCAATGACCATGGCGTCCATCGAACAGTATGGTTCACAATAAACACAGCAATAGAGTCAAGCCATACAAAGACAAAGGTACTGGATTTTAGGAGGGCTGACTTTGTCAAAATGGGTGAGTGCCTAAGGAATGCACTAGCAAACGGGCAGGAAGGAGGGGTGGAAGAACAATGGGGAATAATAAAAACTGCCATCACAGAGGTAACAAGGCTTTGTGTAAAGCAAATAAACAAAACGAAACGAGGTAAGAAACCACTATGGTTCTCAAAGGAAGTGGCAGGAAGATTCAAGAGAAAAAGAAAGCATTCAGGAAGTACAAGGAATCACAGAAGAAACAGGACAGAGAACTGTATCAGTTAAAGCAAAAGGAAGCTGGGAAGGCAGTCAGAACAGCAAAGGCCCAAACCGAGGAAAAGATAGCCAACTCAGTTAAGAAGGGGGATAAAACCTTTTATAGGTACATCAGGGAGCGAAGGAAGACCAAGGGAGGGATAGTGAGGCTTAATAAAGGGAGAGAGAGGGTGGGCAGAGGGTGACTGTGAAAAGGCAGAGATACTAAACAAATATTTTTGCTCAGTATTTACAAAGGAAGAGGGGGAGGTACCTAAAACAAACAGTAGAAACACTCTGGATTCAGAAGTTGATACCAGCCCATTTACAGAAGAAAGGGTTCTGAAAGAACTCTTAAAACTGAAGGTGGACAAAGCAATGGGGCCTGATGGGATTCATCCAAGAATTCTAAAAGAACTAAGGGTAGAACTAGTGACACCACTGACTACCCTCTTTAACAAATCATGGGAGGATGGGGTGGTACCCGAGGACTGGAGGAGGGCAGATGTGATTCCCCTTCACAAAAGTGGGAGCAAGGCAGAAGCAGGAAACTACAGACCTGTTAGTTTAACCTCAGTGGTAGGAAAATTATGGAATCACTTCTGAAGGAAAGAATTGTTGAGTATCTAGAGGCCAGAGGGCACAGGACCCAAGGCAGCATGGATTCACAGCGGGAAGGTCATGCCAGACAAATCTGATAGATTTCTTTGACTGGGTGACCAAAGTAGTTGATCAGGAGGGGCTGTGGACATGGTCTACCTAGACTTTAGCAAGGCATTTAACACAGTCCCACACAAAGATTAATATACAAGTTAGCCAGCCTGGGAGTGGGTCCCAAGATGACAGCCTGGGTAAAGAATTGGCTGGAGAATAGGACACAGAGAGTAATAGTAAATGGAGTCCACTCTGAAAAAAGGGGGTTAGTAGTGGGGTACCGCAGGGTTCAGTATTAGGACCGGTCATCTTCAATGTCTTTATAAGCGACATTGCAGAGGGACTGGAAGGAAAAGTATGTCTTTTTGCAGATGACACAAAGATCTGCAACAGAGTTGATGAACAAGGTGGAGTGGAAAGGATGAGAAGGGACTTGGCAAGGTTAGAAGAATGGTCAAATGTATGGCAGCTTAGATTCAATGCTAAGAAGTACAAAGTAATGCACCTGGGAAACAAAACCCAGGGAAGAGTACACAATGGGGGTGAGATACTAACAACAACAAAATGGAAGGGATCTGGGGGTAGTCATATCAGATGACCTAAAGGTGGGCAAGCAATGTGAGAGGGCAGCAAGGAGGTCTGGGGGGATACTGGGATGCATAGGGAGAGGCATCACCAGTGGAAAACAGGAAGTTATTATCCCTCTGTACAGACAGCTAGTGAGACCCCATCTGGAGTACTGCGTGCAGTTCTGGAGACCCAATCTCCGCAAAGACATAGACAGGATGGAAGCTGTCCAGAGGAGGGCAACTAAAATGGTGCAGGGTCTGCACCGGAAGACACATGAAGAGACTTAAGGAGCTTAATATGTATAGCCTCGAGGAAAGGAGTGAGAGGGGGGACATGATAGAAACTTTCAAGTACCTCAAGGGAATCAACAAAGTCCAAGAGGGTAGCATCTTTCAAGAAAAGAAGTGTGCAAGAACAAGGGGGCACAATTTGAAGATAGAAGGGGGTGGCTCAGAGGTAATTTAAGGAAGTATCTTTTCACAGAGAGGGTTGTGGATGTATGGAATGGCCTTCCAGAGGAGGTTGTGGAGTCAAAAACAGTGGTGGAATTCAAGCATGCATGGGACAGTCATAAGGCAATTCTGGGGGGGGGGTAGGAAGAAATAGACTGCTGGTTAACTAGGATCTGCAGCTTATCCATCAGGTAGGGAAATGGGCAGACTGGGTGGGCCAAGCGGTCCTTATCTGCTGTCAAATTCTGTTTCTATGTTACAAGGGTGGTGGTGCCATCCACATTCAATATAGTGGGAGAGGACTTGGACTGCTTACCCGTGATATTTCTTAGATTGTCCCAGAAGGATTTCCCTTCACCCTAGGAGTTGGAGAAGACATTCTTGAAATAGGAGCTCTTCACCCAGTGAATCTCTTTGGTACAGTGGTTTCGGGCCTGTTTGTACTTTTGGATGTCAGTCAGAGAGCCAGTGGCTCTTGCAATGGCCCAGAGGTGGTCCCTACCTTTGAGTAGTGCCAACAGCTTAGCCGTGAGCCAGGGATTTGAGAGCGCTTTAACTTTGCGCTTTTTTTCAGGTGCATAGGAGCCACAGGCAGTGTTGAAAGTGGTAATAAGGTGATCAAGGGCTACGTCGACATCTTGAGTATTGTAAATAAGTGACCAGTCTTTCTGCCTAAGATTTTCCTTGAGATGAGTAAGGTTGCCAAAAGGTAGTACTCTACTTGAGATGGTTCTTGGAGGTGGTTTTCTGAAAATATTTGACCAGGTACATTTTATAGGAGAGTGGTCGCTAAAAGAGTCTGGGAGAACAGCTACATTATTTATCTGGGCAGGGTGGTTCGTAAGGATCCAATCTATTAGGGTGCTATTCCCAGATTTATAGCTTTTCCTAGTAGGTGAATTGACCACCTGTGTTAAGTTTGCAGCAAGGATGGCATCCTTAATTGACCCTATGTCTGGTGCAAGCCAGTTGATATTAAAGTCACCAAGAAGAAGGACCTCGGCGTCAGGAGGTTGAGATCTTACGAATTCTAGTACAGTCTGGAGGCCGTACCCTGGATCTTTAGGTGGGATATAGATAGCAGTAACCGTGAGGACTCTATTGTGGGCGCCAAGGAGTAGCTTGATGGGAAGGAGTTGTACAGAGGTTTCAGTGGTGGTATACGTAACAGGGAGGCATGTGAGATAGTCCTTTATGTAAATTGCACAACCACCACCCCTTTTTGAAGTCCTATCCAGCCTGAGTATCTTGTAGTGTAGTGATATGGCATGGTCAGCGGTGTTAGGTGTCAGCCAAGTTTCAACAATGGCCAGGATATCAGGGTTGTGTTGGCTGGCAAAGGTTTGAAGGGAGGCCAGTTTTGGTAGGAGACTACAGATATTTAGGGTGGCAATAGTGAGTCCCCCCTCCATTTTGGCTGGCTTTGTTGTGCTGTGGGAGATAGGGCCAGGATTTGGGTGAACACTTCCTGACATTAAGAGGAGGAGGAGCATGAGTTTGAGAGTCAAATGCTGTAATTCATAGTAGATGGAAATACACCTCCGTTGCTTGTGTGATTTGGTCCAGTGCAGGCGTCTAGGATCCCAGTGTAAGGCAGTAGTCAGAAATAGAGGCCGAATCACCCCCAGGCCAATGTCGTAATTTATCATTTTTAAACAGTCCATTGCCAAATGGCACCATTTGTGCGGGTAGCGGGAGATTGCTATCGTACCTGATGGGGGGTAGCTGGCCCGGAGGGCCAGAGTAAAGGGTGGAGAGGTATAGGAGGAGGTTGGAAGATGGCATAGAGTAGGAAGCAAGGAGAGGGCTAGAAAAGACAGAAGAATGTGGTTATGGGGAGGCATGGCAGCTAGGAGAGGAGACAGGGGTGTGAGGATAACGGATGTAGCAGGGGAGGAGAGGGAGGTGAGAGAAAAGAAACCAGAGAGCTGAAGTACACAGTGTTGTGTAGCCTGCAATATCACCCAGAGAAGCTAGCAGTGATAAGAAATGCAGGAGGAGAGGGAGTGGTTTAGCAAGTGGAACAGGATAGGAGGTAAGACAGGGAGGTGGGTAATTTGGAGCAGGGGGCAGCGACGAAGGAGACTACTTAATAAAGGTGGGGGGTGGCGTAAAATTTCGGCTCTGAGCAGTGCAAGTCAATGGGCTCTGAGCCCAGCAAAGCCCAAAATCACCCAGACCAATCAGGAGGCAGGGTCTGAAACCGGAGGCCAATCAGTGCTCAGCACAATGAGTGGTCGGCCAATCGCAGCCGATCACTGCTTCCCCAGTCAGAGGATGTCCTTACCCGGCTTTCAGGGGTCGGGAGGCGGCTAGAGGAGGCATCGTAGGTGGCGTGGGGAAACCAGGTCCCATCAACCGTGCCTACCTAGCACCCGGCTAGCCCTCTCAGGGCTAAAAATCTGGAAATGAGGAGAGAGAGAAGAGGACTGTGAGTAGGCTTATATTCACAGAGGCAAGCAGGCAGTGACGTGGAGTCAGTAACAGGGGGAGGAAGGAAGAAATTCAAGTGTATGCAGCGAGGAGGGTGGAGGTTAAGTCAGTATAGAGATGGGAGGGTGCGAGAAAACTAAATGGGGAGGGCGGAGGTGTTAACCAGTAACGATCAGGTCCAGAGGATTGCTGGCACCAGTTTGGAAGGACAACAGAAAGGATGGAAAGAAAGAGAAAAGAGGAGATTTCTTTTTTTTTTTGAACAGAGGTAGCGAGGGGCGGACGAGGAGCTGTGAAGGTAAGCAAGATCCAAGACAGTGTAGGTAGATATGGGGGGGGATGGGTCAAACTGGTAGCAGTATAGGGAAGGAAGCAGAAGTCTAAGGAGGGATACACTCACCAGTGGCAGAGCACATTAAGAGAGTTCAGGACACATCTGTAGCAGAGGTCAACTGCCTAGAGACTGCAGAACAGGGAGGGAGCAGAGAGAGTTACAAGTGGAGAAGCAGACATAACAGCTTGAAAGTGCACCAGAGCAAGAAAAAAAAAATTACGAGCAGGCTGCCATTACAGATTCGCGGGGTTGGGGGGGGAACAACAAGGTTCCAAAACAGAGTCAAGCAGCCACAGCCGTTTTGCATGGCTATAAATAGACTATGGCTGGATCATTTCATACAACGACAGAGGCTATGAGCAAAATATGAAGTCAGAAAAAATATAATTTGTAACAAAAACATTAATAGTAATCTAGGAATTTAACTAACAGCCTATAATTACTGTAAAGCAATGGAAATACCAGGCAGATTATCACAGTTTTCACGGCTTGCTTATGAATTAAAATAGAATAATTTTGAAATTCTGAGTATTAGGCAGAACTAACAGTGGAACAGAGGTTAAAATGCAGTAGAGATTCAGGCTGCAATGTCCAAGACACAAAATTTTGGCACTGAGCAGTGCAAGTCAATGGGCTCCAAGCCCAGCAAAGCCCAAAATCACCCAGACCAATCGGGAGGCAGGGTCTGAAACCAGAGGCCAATCAGTGCTCAGCACAATGCGAGGTCGGCCAATCGCAGCTGATCACTGCTTCCCAGTCAGAGGATGTCCTTACCCGGCTTTCAGGGGTCGGGAGGCAGCTAGAGGAGGTGTCATAGGTGGTGTGGGGAAACCAGGTCCCATCGACCGTGCCTACCTGGCACCCGGCTAGCCCTCTCAGAGCTATGAATCCAGCTTTCAGGGGTCGGGAGGCGGCTAGAGGAGGCGTCGTAGGTGGCGTGGGGAAACCAGGTCCCATCGACCGTGCCTACCTGGCACCCAGTTAGCCCTCTCAGGGCTACGAATCCGGCTTTCAGGGGTCGGGAGGTGGCTAGAGGAGGCATCGTAGGTTCGTGGGGAAACCAGATCCCATCGACCATGCCTACCTGGCACCCGGCTAGCCCTCTCAGGGCTACGAATCTGGCTTTCAGGGGTCGGGAGGCGGCTAGAGGAGGTGTCGTAGGTGGCGTGGGGAAACCAGGTCCCATCGACCTTATTTAACCTTAGCAAATCAAGGGCATACATTTGATTGTTTCACTATCTCAAGATCCCTGTTGGCATGCATCTCAAAAATGTCTTATAGTGCTTGGAAGATAATCCAAGATGCCTTATGTTGTAACAACAAACCCATTCTATTACCACTCCTCTTTGGGGCATGGAGATTGTCTAGGCCTATAAATTGCAGTTAGTTATGATCATTATGGTGGAACTGGTGACAGTGCTGACCAGGGGGAACGTCCAACAGTGATAACAAAACACATCAGAAATGTTCTTATTTACTTGTCTGCAGTTGACTATGTAGTATATCCAACATAGATTATAGAAAGTGAATTGAATTGAATGGCATGTGCACCCGATCATATACACAGTGGAGTATGTGTGGCAGTTAATAACTGGTTAGACCTAAACATTTCACATGTGCAGCAGGTACACTTTTTTTGCCCTTTGTGGCAATTTTATACACCTTAAACCCTACACAGTAGAAAAAAACAAACAAATGGGGATGGGAAAGCTAAGATAAATATTAGTCAGATAGCAGGTATAAAAGCTATGGGTTACCAGGTCACTGATGCGTTTCCCTTTACTATAACTAATATATGGTTCAGTACTCACAGCCTCAAATAGAGATGGATCCCTGCCCAAAATATGTCAGTGTTTTACTTATTTACTTTTTTTTATTTATTTAAAATTTTAATGACTGGGAAAGACACACTGAGATGAGGCTCATTTCCATGTGTGACACGGGGAGAGGGGGATAAAACAAGCTGTCAGTTACAAACAAATTAAGTGCAATAAAGACAGTTTAAAGTGCAATACAGGGGTTAACAAAATGGCAGTAGGAATACATTGACGTACAGTATATGGCAACATTACTGTAGAATCAATCAATCCTTTATTTATAAAGTGCCTTTCGAAATCAAGGTGCTGTAGACAACATAAGCATAAGATTTAAAAAGCAAGTGGCAGAATAAATTATTTAAAATTAGTCTGGAAAAGCCAAGGAAAATAAATAAGTTTTCAGCATAGTTTTAAAACTACTGACAGTCAGGCATTCTCTTAACCGATGAGGTAGAGAATTCCACAGGGTTGGTGCTGCAAATGAAAAAGCATGAGCTCCAGAAGTTTTTAAATGAACTCTGTGAATCTCTAGCAATCCCTCATTGGTGGATCAGAGAGGATGATTGGGGAAGTAGGGAATCGGGAGATCTTTCAGGTAGTCAGGTCCCTGTTCATGTAGGGCTTTAAAGGTAAGCAAGCCTACCCTGTAGGTGATCCACCACTGAACTGGCAGCCAGTGCAGCTCGCGCAGCACAAGCATAATGTGACTAATCCTAGAGGTACCAGTCAGTAGCCTGGCCACAACACTCTGCACTAGCTGCAAGCAGCAGATATCAACCCCAGACAGAGTGCATTGCAGTAGTCAAGATGGGTAGTAATAAAGGCCTGGACCAATGTTAGAAGGTCACCCGGTGGAACCAGGTGTTTCACCTGGGCAATATTCCTCAGATGGTAAAATGAGGATTAAACCACAGCTGACACCTGAGATTTCAGGGTCAAACCAACATCAAAAATATTGCCCAGGTTATGAACCCCGATCTGAAGTAATGAGCTGGACATCATCAAGCCATAGGCCTGATGAGTGCCCAGCCCCAAAACCTGCCACTGGGTGACCCAGGTCCACAACCAACACCTCAGTCTTATCCGGATTCAATCTCAGCCAACTCAAGCTCATCCGATCTCTGATCTCAGAGAGGCAGGTATTTAGCACAGAGACTGCATCAACCTGTCTGGGCACAAAGGACATATACAACTGAGTAGCATCTGTATAGCAGTAAAAATTAAAGCTGCATCACCTGATGATATCTTCCAATGGCAGCATATACACTGCAAACAACATGGGTGCAAATATGGAGCCGTGCGGAACCCCACAAGACTGGAGGAGGGTGTCAGAGTAATAAATTCCAGTGACCACCCTCTGAGACCTGCCTACGAGGAACGATCGAAACCATTCGAGGACAATACCCAACAGCCCACAAAGGAACCGCAGGGTCTCCAAAAGAACCCCATGGTCCACAGTGTCAAAGGCTGCTGAGAGATCAAGAAGGACCAAGATGGTATGAGCCTTTCGATCTCTCACCATTAGGAGATCATTAAGTACACAAACAAGGGCAGTCTCCATGCTATGCCTCTTACTGAAACCAGACTGAAGAGCTTCATAGATACTATGAGTTACAAGGTGATTGTCCAGTTGCAACACAACCACCTTTTCAATAACCTTCCCCACAAAGGGAAGCTTAGAGACAGGTCAGTAGTTAACTGGATCATCGGGATCCAAGGAGGTTTTTTTAAGGAGTGGTCAAATGACTGCCTCCTTTAAGTGGTCTGGAAAGACTCCCCTCTCCAAGGATCGTCATACAATTTCAGCTAGGATTGGGCAGATAACATCTACACACCCCACTAACAGGGGGGTAGGGCCCGGATCCAAATTATAGGTGTCATTGAAAATTTTACAAAGGTATGCAGCGGGGATCAGGCCAGTTTAAATTTATAATGAGGCGAGTCCTCAGATGAGAGAGAGGGTGAGGAGAGTGTGAGAGCACATTGGAGGAGTGTAGTGTTAGTAGAGCCAACAACTCCGCTCCACCAATGAGGGATTGTTAGAGGTTCCCAAGGTCTGGTTTAAGACATCTGGGGCTTGGGCTTTTGCACTGTGGTCCCCACCCTGTGGAACTCTCTACCACATTGGATACAAGAGTGCCTGATGATGGAGAACTTCAAAACTGTCCTAAAAACATACTTGTTTGACCTTGCCTTTCCTGCTTACTGACTTGTTGAATGATTATGTGAGTTGTTTTATGTTTTTAAGTATGATATTTATGGAGTTTTATTGTACAAGCACTATGATCAGTGTGAATAATGCTTTTTAAAAATAAAGATGAATTGATTGCCTAGAGAGGGGAAGAAGTGAGGGAGGAGGAGGGACTGAGAGGGTTAGAGGGAGTGTGACAGAAACAAGTGGTGGTAGGCTTTAGCAGCCACTTTTGGGATAGTAGAGATGGGGTTTGGTGAAGTACAGGTAGTTTTATGACTACATGTGATATCCTTGGGGCTATCCTATTAAACTCTATTACAAACATAACTGGGGAATGGCCAGGGGCATATTGTCATTGAGGCTTAAGCAACAAGTTTCTGTTAAGTTTTCTGGCATGGAAATAAGCTTATTTTAAAAGGTGTGTTTAAGTACAATGTGTCAAAAACCTCTTCTACAGATCCTGATCCAGATGCTTGTCAAATGCTGCTAAGGTAGTACAATTCTGATTAAGCCTGACAGACTACACATGCAGGATGCAAAGCTTTGTGTTTACTGTAAGCTGACCTGGATGGGCACTGCCTGACTGCAGTAGGATGTTTTCATATTATGATTTTCTCTACCTTTCAGTCTGGATCTTCTGGCTATGAGGTGCAAATCAAGAAACACAACACTAGAAAGAACAAGTATGTAGGTTAATGTGATTCCCACATCATTATTATTCAGTTAGTTCACAAATCATACAGCTAAGTCCCTTGAACAAGCCAAATGAATAGGATGTCATCAATGTAACACCCTAGGTAGATTGCATTAGAGAGGCATGAAATGTGACCTGGGTCATAGATGGCCTCCTCCTCCACTTCCTACCAACTTATGAAGAAGTTAGCACAACAGGGACCATCACAGTACTCTTTGTGGCATCACATATTTGTAAGTAGAAGGCCCAATAAAAACAATAATAATTAGATGTTAAAAATAATCTCAGTTCTTCCAAAATTAAATGTACTTGAAAAATCCAAATTCTTTGCATATTTAGAAAATGAAAGGGGCCACAGTTTGAATTCCAATGCCATACTTTACGGATATGTACAGATAAATTAAATATATTGTATGCTACATTGTAAGCCTACATCCACTGTATTATATATGTTTGAAAGAATTGTTTAAACCAAACCCTTAAAAGATGAAATCAGTAAACTGAGATAATTTGCCAGCTAGTGAGCCATTCCCAGATACAATGGGATAACCTGGAGTGACTTTATGAATTTTAAGGAGGAGATAAAACATTGGCATTACAGGATTACCTGTTTTAAGGAAAGAGATTTTCTCCTTAATAATGTGTCCCACAAATAGTGAGGAATCGATTAAGTCATTGATACAACAATTCAGAGACCTATTTGGGTCCTCCTGTAGATGTCTACAGAATTGGTTTCCTCTGCTTGTTATCTTTTAGTCTTTTGATAAGACTTTTCTTTGTCCATAATCATCACATTACCTCTATTGTAAGATGGTTTGAGTTCCATACAAGACAAGGAAATCGACTGTTTAAACCTTCCAATTCGGCATGAGTAATGTTATTATGAGGATGCCCCCAGATGGACTGAAACATAATGTTAATCTCCTGGAGCACTAATGATTCATAACTTTGTAATTCAAGTGAAAGCACAGACCCAGGAAAAAATTTAACATGTCTGAACCACTTTCTTCTATTACATTAGTGTCTGATGTGGCGAGTTGGTGTCTGTTGGGTTCCATCTGAAGGGTTTTAAAACACTGGTGTATTATTCTGTTTCAAGAAGGAAGTTTCCTTTGTAATAGTTCTGGTTTGCACTCTGATAATTAATCATTCAGTACTTGGATATATTTTGTGATTACTGAGCTGGCCACAGAATCCTGAATTGGAGGAATTAAAAGTCTATATTGACTCTCATTGTGAAGTATTTGTAGAGATTGGGTTTTCTAAAAAAACATTTTGGATAGCAATGCACACCTGAAAATATATTTTTTGGCACAGTATTCAGGAATGAATAACAGTCTCTTACTTAAGAGGTACTGCTGTGATGCAATTAGCTTGACACCTGAAATATTCTAGACTTGGTTTTCACCCTCCTCAGACCCCTTCGTGTACCACTGACTGGCTCAACTTCTTTCCCTGCTGCCTCTTCAGGTCTAACTTCTGCCAGTTTTACTTTCCTTGATTGTTGGCTGTTCATGGGTACTGTTCAATTGCTTGGCAGTAAAAGGAGACTGATTTAGTGACTTTGCTGGCAAAAAAGTCTAAATTTAATGTTGTTGGTTTAAGGTGTCAATTATTTAGCCTTGACTTACTGGATCTGATCTTGGAGCCATACTGACCACCACCACCACTGCATAGACTCCAGCGACTGGCACTACCACCACCACCATGACAACTACTGTATCTGTAATCACTTGGGATGTGCAAGAACCTTCTCAGTATCCCCAAATATATAGTACTGTATTTGGTATGTGCTGTACAGAACCAGTGAAGTAAAAGAAGGTCTCTAGCCCTTCCTAAGTGGCCATGGCTAGTTCAATGACAACTCACCTATGCTTGAGGGGTGTGGTAGCTGCAGTATAGGGGTGCTAGCTGCGCATTTGAGCAGACTTGATAGCAAGTTTCATATGTTTGTATGTCCTTTACCAGTATCTTCCCATGCAATTATACATCCAGTGAAATATGGTGCCATATCCCTGTGTAAGTATTTTCAACAACTCTCCCAATTTAACCATATTCCCCTTGCCCAAAAGGCCATTTCTGTCAAGTAGCCCCATCTCTTGATTCCTGATACATGATTGGGAAGTGGTAATGGGTAATATGTACCCTAGAAGTTAAAGCAGCAAGCTGTGAAGTTTGGAGACCAAGCAGCCTTGGTTTGTATCCCACAATGAGTATTTGCATACTGTGACTCTGAGAAAGTCACTTAACATCCCTGTATTCCTAGGTTACACTTGGAATGAGCTTCAGCTCAGTGTGCATTTCCTGGACAAAAATTGTAACATGAAAAATTCCAGCTGCTCAGTGGTCCCCCTCCTTAACATATTGTGCTTCTGTCTTTTTCAGTATAATCCAGTCAGATGACAGTCTGTAGCATGCTAGGGAGAAGAAATGATCTGTATTTTATTGAGTGATTCTAGGCGGACTAAATAAGTCAGTGAAAATGGGAAAAAAGTTCTAGGGCAGGATTCACACAATTTTGTGAATTGCGCAAAGTGTTTGCATGCTGATTGTGCTGAGTTTGCACAGAACCGCAGTTCACGAAAAGCCATTTAGTGCAATCACAAAAAAAATAATGTATGTGTGATGCAAAGGAAGGGGCCTTACATACAACACACTAACATCATACAAAATGTCTTGGGCGGCATGTAGCATGGCAATAAATACTGCCTATAAAAAGGTCCTATTATTCCAGGCAAAGCCCAGCAGCAGAGAGGGGATCTGCAGACAGAAACACAATGTACGACTTGAAACCACAGCTGCTATACATGACGGGGAGACCCTCCAGGATGAACAGTGGCAACAGGGACATCCTAGACCCATCCGGGCACCAGTAGATGCACTCTGCTGCACACAGACGGTTCGGGCCATGAGTCTCCTTTGAGACAATGACCAATGACCAGCTGCTCAGCTGGTACTGCCTCAACCAGGCCAAGCTCTGTCAGCTGTGTGAACTCCTGGATGAAGGCCTGCTCAGCACCATCCAGTGCAGCCATGCCCTGAAGGTGGAGGTCAAAGTGACTGCAGCCATGTGCCTCCTTAAAACAGGCCCCTTCCAGACCCCCATCGGGGGTACCACCAGAGTGTTGCAGCTGTCCACCTCATGCCTGCTGGCCAAATTCATAGATGCCCTGCTGCCACACACTTGTGAATTCATAGTATTCCCTAGCACCACAGTTGAGCAAACAGCAGCAATGCAACAGTTTTACCAGGTAGTGTTTCTGCCATGAGTACTCAGTGTAATTCACTCCACCCATGTTGCCATCCATTCACCACCTGGCCAGGTTTCAGATGCCTACCGAAACAGGAAAGGATACCACTCTATAAGCTGCCAGGTGATATGTGATGCCACAGGGTGCATCACCATTGCGCTGGTGCGTTACCCCGGGAGCAGCCATGCTTCATTCATCTGGCACAATTCCATCATGTGCCAGAGATTTGAAGGTGGCAATATACCCATTTGACACCTTATTGGTGAATATGCTCTTCAGAACAGGACAGTAACCACTGTGGGGTACAGTGGTTTGTGTCCCAGGGTGAGTGAAGGGAGTGGGAATGCCAAGAAGGTTCTGGAACGTGGGCAGACATCAACTGTCAAGAACAAGGAAAGGGCCACATGTGCTGGTGTCTGATACAAGTGAGTGTGTAGTTGAGAATGCACTGCAGGACAGAACAGCTTACTTCTGTGGGGTGCACCTGCATGTGACCCAGGGAGAGAGGGATGAAAACCCAAGAAGATTCCATAACATGGGTAGACATAAACTATCAAGATCAAGGCAAGGTCCATAGATGTTGGTGTCTGGTACAGATGACAATGTGTGGTTGAGAATGCACTGCAGGACCGTACAGCAAACTCCTGAGGGATACACGAGTATGTGACCCGGGGTGAGGTAAAAACCTAAGAAGGTCCCAGAATGTTGGCAGCCATCAACTAAAAACAAGAAGACATGGGTCACAGATGCAGATGTCGGATACAGGTGACCGTGTGGTTGAGTACATACTGCAGGGCAGTAAAGCAGTCCCCTATGAGGTACAAGGGTACGCAACCCAAGGCATGGAGAAGGGGTGGGAAACCCAAAACAACCACAGGAATGTGGGCTGATGGTTACTTCCAAGAACATGGCAAGGTTTACATATATATGTCTCTTACAAGTGACAGTGCTTATCTCCTGCACTCCTGGCTCATCACCCCTGTCCTCTGTCCCACATCTGAAGCAGAGGAGAGATATAATGTGGCACACACTGCCACACATAATATTATTGAGCGGGTCTTTGGCAAGCTCAAAATGTGATTCTGTTGCCTGGATTGATCTGGCGATGACATACAGAGTACACCTCAGAAAGCCTGTGGCATATTTCTTGCCTGTTCTGTGCTACACAACATGGCACACTCCTATGGAATAGGGCTGCGGGTCCAAGAGGAACAGACAACAACTGCCACAGAGCCCAAGGAGCAGGAGATAGCACAGAGGATACAGAGAAGAAACCTGTGCATGGCACAGTGGGCTCAGGAGCACAGAAGCAACAGCATACAACAACAAGAAGCCAGCAGATGGTGAATAGCAATCACATAAATGATGGCATCAACCAGAAAAGTTTATTGATTGAACATGAAAACATACAAGAAATTGACAACCGTACAAATGAACTGGTATAGGACAAATGAATATCAAAGATATGGTATAGCACAAATGAATATCAAAGATATACAATATGTACAAACCATCATAGTCAACCTAGGTGTCAGACATAACAAACACAAAACCAGCATACAGGAAAACTGAGCAACAGAATGACCAGTGGACTACAGCAACACGAATACCCTTGATGGAACTTAGAACAGCAACGAACAACAGATGGCAGGGGACAGGTTTATAAAATACATGAACAAAAATATGAACATTGACCATATCCACCTAAACCCTTGCAGGAGGGTCATGTACAACACACAGGCATCTAAATACAGTTGTGCCCGTGCACAGAACCCAGAGTCAGTGGGGGTGACCAAGCTATGTCTGCCTGCTTGCCACCATGTGTTCTGACAGTGTGGTGACATAAAAAACGGGGAGAGGGTGTAGTGGCCCCAGAGGAGGCTGTCACTGAGTGTCAGGACACACAGTTCTGGGGCATCAGCCTGGATCTTAAACAGCCATGTGGAATACTGGACGTTCACATGAATACACCTCGCCAGCGATGCATGATCTGCCAGGGTACATGATCGATGCATGCATGCTACCACTGTACAGTGTTGCACACCGTGGTGTGGATGTGCCCCACTACCTCCTCCAGAACATAGGACTGTGCCCATTGTGTGCAGATGGGCTGTGATCATGGCACTGTCTGCCAAATAGTGCACTGCCTAGTTTCTCCACCCCCTCGTAAAGTCTCCAAACAGCCAACCAATATCATCCAGGAGTCAGTACTCATGCTCCTGGGCATCCTGCATGTTCTAGTGATGCTGTTGCTGGTGGAGATTGAGGTCCTGTTGCAGAACACCCCATATCTGTTCAAGGAGACTGAGAGAGGCTTCTTGGGTGTCCACAGTAGTGCACATTATCGGGTGGACTCCTGGTCAGCACACTGTGACACATCAGGCACAGGTTCTAGAGGAGGAGGAGTAGCCAGATGTAGGGGCTGTGTAACCCCATAGTTGTCCACAGCATGGACAGCTGACAGAGCCAGTCTCAGGGAAGATGGTTTATGTGTGCCGCTCTGAACATCCTGGATGGTGTTGTCCCCAGGCAGGGCAGACCCCCATCCCCTGTCTGGTGTGGCGGACCACTAATGGGGAGGAGTGTGGATAGGAATGGCTGTGTGGCAGAGGAGGAGGTGATGAGCATGGAGATGTGGGATGCCAAGGCTGGGTCTTGGGTGAGGGTCAGTGAGGTGGTGGTAGTGGTGGCCACTGGTCCAGGCTGTATCGCATCATCTGAGCTGATGGTGAACCAAATGGATTGCTCCAACTGGGACACATTGGTAAAAAGCTCTTGGCTGGCCTCAAAAGTCTCATGATAATCTTCCCCAGTGGCCTCCCCACTGCTGTCATCTAGCAGATCTGGGTGGGCGATAGTGGGATCCCTGACACCACTCAACGGCCCTGGTATGACAGTCTCTGTTATTGGGTGGACCATAACTTGAGCAGCTGGGATAGAAACGTGTAGGTGAGGGTGTGCCTATGACACATGGCAGGGCAGGCAGCATGATGGTGGTGTACTATGATTCTGATGGTGAGGTGTACAGGGGTACAGTGTGAGCATGCTGTTGTGCAGGTGAAAGACTAAGCTGCCTTTGTGTCACACAGATCGTGATATGTGCATGCCCAGCCATGAACATGCAAACCAACCACACCCACAGGACACAACAGAGGTGCAATAACCAAGACCAACACACAGCATGTAGCAAAGGCACAGAATTCAGGCACAGCTATGCAGTGATATGTCATTACACAGTGTTCTGCTGTAGCAGTATGCATGCATGTCCGTGGTATGTCCCTCCAAAACATGGGGATGGACCCCAGTGTTGCTCATGGAAAATGTGCATGTGGCAGTCCTTCTGTCCACCCTAGGGAGTTGCTGTGTAGGGCTGGATTGTACACTATGTGTGGCCTGTGTCTGTGCCCTGTGATACCCATAAATTTGTACCCAGAGGTGTGTCACATGCTAGCATGACAGTGTTAATATTGTAGTATTTTTGTGGGGGTTATCAGTGGTACCTGGGACTCATAGCCCCCACCTGGCACCACGGTCACCTCCACAGTGTGCAGCACCAGTGCCACTATCTCCTCAGTCAGATCTAGGGGTCACATCATTGTGGGCATAGGGTGGTCACCCTCAGTGGCATGCATTTCCCTCTGTCGCATGGCCTCTGAGTCTTTAGCCCCATGGCGAGGTCACTGAGGCACTTCCATACGACATTGACTACTCTGCCCTCACTACCCACTGTATTGACCTCCTCTGTTTCTGACCAGGTCTGCAGGATAGCAGAATCTGTGGTGCGGCACCATGTGATTATTGACTCTTGGGTCTTGTACGCCTAAGTTACTACATTAAGCTCTTGGCTACTAAACCGATGTGCCACGATTCTCTCTTGCAAGCACATCACCTTCTGGGGAGATGTGAAAGTGACAGGTCAGTGTCATGTGCTCCGCATGTCTGCAGAGTGTGGCCACTCCTGTACCACTGCGTGGCATGGGACCATAGCCACAATGTACACATGGAACATGTGTGGTACGGTAGGATGGAAGGAGACATCCACCCACAGATCCAAAGGTGACACTCCACTGGACTACAACATGCAACTGCATGGCCAGGGCTCCATCCATAACAAACTGTGCCACTGCACGGCAACTGTATTGCAGCACAACCCATAGCACCCGTGATAGATACCTGTCCATCAGAGAGGTATGCACAGCAGCTGCTGCCACATTATCCCACCCCAGCCCCAGTGTTGTGTCAGTGCACACCAGACATTGCAGCCAACAACAGTCATGGTGCAAGGGAAACACACACATGGCCTTGGCTGCTGGTGAGTGGCACACCACACAATGTCCGGGAACCGTTGGAAGGCCCAACATGACAGCAGACTCACATGTGGGACCCCGTATATGTGAGGCATAAACTTGGCCACCATAGCTGGGTAAACATATATGTGGTGCACAGAGCTCAGTGGCACAGTCACAGATGTCCATGCCATGGTGTGTAACTGGCATGGCGTGCAGTGTCAAGGAGCAATGACAACACAGTGCCATGAATCTGTCACTGTCGTGGGCTACTTCGCCATGTAGCATTGTGGACAGTGACATGCTGGTTGTAGAGCAGTACTGGGGGCAGAATGTCTAACTCAAGCATTATCACATGACATATGCCTACGTGACAGGCATGGATACCCCTACAGACATGAAACACGATGATGGCAGGTGGGGGGACTGTACACCACCTTCTGTGCCTCAAACCATAGGGCTCTGAATCCAATGCACCCAGCACATGTGCAGGACTCCCACAATGGGTGTAGTCCTCCCTATCAGTGCACTGCAGAGTGTCCCTGTACAGAACAGTATATGCCATGGCAGACAGATTGGTCTGCTAGTTCACATATGCTATGCAAAGTGTACGGGACAGGGTCCCTGTTGATGTTTCTAATGCCCTGTACAATACAAAACTACCTGTAGTAATGGGGGCCCTGCAGGTATCTTGGTACCATAGGTTGCGCTACTGCATAGGACTGCAGCTATACAAATATGTAGTGGCATAGCATGACGTACAGTAGTTTGCAAAGTAGCGACATACATAAGCGATGACTCTTATGTGGCAAGGTAAGGTGCACAGTCCCCTCAGCTGCAATGTGCTGGCATGAAGCCATTTAAATCTGTAAATCTTTACTGTACATAGCTGGCTGTCCAGAATGATCTGCTTGGCTGGCTCCAATCACTGTCCCTGCTGGCTCCATTGTTTGCAATTCCTCAGCTATCTCAAGATGGTGCACTTGTTCCCTTAAATAGGCTGGAGCAAACCTGTATGCAAATGCATGCAAAAGACTATGGAATGAGATGCAAATTATTAGCTTTGCCTCCTGATTGCCAAAGCAGCTCATTTACATGCTTCCTTTGTGAATAATAGTTTTTAGCTTTGTGCTAACACATATTGTTCTTGGGCAGCAGTAGTGTGCCGCGCAAAATAATAGCAAATTGCACAGTATGTTTAACACAATTCGTGGTCTTTCCAGAACCTTCTCAAGATGGTGCCTAATTTGTACCACACATGATTGGTACAAAACTGTGTGATGATGTTGTACATTACTGTGTGGTCCGGCATTAGTGCGCATGTGTGATGTCCCACTACCACAAGTCTATTGTGCATATGGCACAGTGCAATGCCTCATTGAGCAGAACTAACCAGTGTTATTCTATCACACAAAATACATTGTTTACAATACTGCTACAATGTGGCAGCACTGGTATTAGGACAGTCATTCTTTGAAAATATCCAGGTCCTGGAGGTATGGGCACCCATGCAGACAGACCAGAGTTTGTTAGAGGTTGAGCTGGCCAACCTGGTAGACCTTGTTGTCACCAGGGAGGGCAAACTATTTGGGGCTGAGGACCTTGATTGCCCCCAAGGAGAAGTTTGGGCCTCAGTGAGGAGACAACTGTCAGGCTGAACAGGAGTGGACAGTATGGGGAAGCAGTATTGCCACCATTATGGTGACCTAGTAAGGCAGAACGGGGACTGGCTCTAGCACTACTGCAACATGGTGCATGATGGCACTGTGCCACGCCTAGGTATTTGCTATGTGTTGTTTTAGGTGGCCTGTATATAGGTGGTGTACTACTGAGTGGCACTGCCTCCTGCATGCCAGCTGGTACATGTGGTTGGCACCTTCGCTGACCTTGACGTGAAGTTGTCACACCCCACTGCATACTTTCCATTAGTAGTTTGGACAGCCGTGCCTCACATTGTGGGACTGGCCACTGGTGGGCCTTTTTAGTGTATTGCACTTCATGGCTGAAGAACAACTCCAAGGAACTTGTTTGGGTGTTGGGAATCTTACTGTGGCAGCCCAGCCTGTTTATACTACATTTGTACTATCTCAAATGTGTCTGGCTTACGTTACAGTATATTGATGGTTCCCTATTTGCTTGTTTATGCATGTGTCTATGCAATCATATATTGTACCCATCAAATGTCTGATATTATTTATTTGATATTTGGTAACTGGGTGAGCCCACTGAGAGAGTACAGTCTCTTTTTCAGGAGCGACCCCTGAAGTGCAGTACAATGACAATGACATGGTAGGTACAATGGTTGCATTACATCATTTACAAGTACAATTACATCATTTACAGTTACACTTACAAATTATACATACATAGTAGTTCAGACAGTATGAATACCAATACATGTTATTTGGAATGAGAGGTGGAGTAATAGGGAGGATTGGAATTGAGGGAGAGAAGAGTAGGACAAAGAAGAATGTGGTAGGAAGTTCCAACAAGACACTGCTGAGAAAGCAAAGGATCTCCTGTATACAATTAACCTGGATTTGGGTGTAATGAGAAGGTGGAGGGAGGCAGACTTTAGAGCACCCAGGGGGTGCCAGAGCTGAATAAGTTCACCAATGTGGGGGGGGTGTAATGGTGGACCAGTTCATACACTAGACTCATGGTGGCATATTGGAGTTTTGCTTCATATGGTAGCCAGCCCAGGGAAGAGGGGACATCACAGTGGTGGTGATGGAAATTGACCCCTAAGGCAAACCTTCCCACCCTATGATAAGTTTGTTTGAGGTGCGAGAGGATAATTGAGTTGGTAGAGAGTAATAGCGGGGTTCCATACGTAAGGAGGGGGAGAAGGGTGGCGGCAGTGATGTTATGGCAAGAAGCTGAAAAGAGGAAGAGGAGGAGGTGATAAAGCAGACCCAGCTTCTGGTTTAGTGCCTTAGTTAGGAGGGTGACATGGGTGTCCAGGGAAAGTGAGGTGTCTAAGGTGACACCCAAATATTTAAAAGATTGGACGAATTCAAGGGTATCACTATTATGGGAAGAGTATCTCAAGAGAGGTAGGGATGAGGTGTGGGGAGGGGTTGGAGAACATCATGCATTTTTTTTTTTTATTGTTGAGGAATTTCCTGGTTTTCTAGGAACCAGCCCTTGAGAGTTCTGACATCTGATGCAAGCAAACTGTTGAGCCAGCCAACGTCTGAGGACCGGTAAACAACTACATCATCAGCATAGAGGTGCACAGAGGCCCTGCCACAATTATTCGATAATTCATTAATGAAGAGAGAAAATAGTAATGGGCCCAGAATGGAGCCCTGAGGAACACCATGGGTTATAGATCTGAGCTCCAAGTGAGACCCGGACCACTTGACCCCTTTGTGTGCAGCCTGTAAGACAATTTTGGAGCCAAGTTAAGGTGACTGAGTCCAGGCCAAAGGAGTGTAACTTCTGTAGCAGGAGATTGTGGTTTACCAAGTCAAATGCCTTTGTCAAATCCAGAAATAGATTGCCGTATTGGTCCTTATAAGAACAGGTCCAGAAGCAGATAGTCTGATACCTTTTATTGGACCAATGTAGATGCTACAAAAAGAAAACAATGTCTAAGCTTTCGGACCAACCAAGTCCTTCCTCAGAGACTTATGCCAGTTAGTTTAAAGTATCTATTTTAAAATATCATATTTAGAAAATGTCTCCAGATAGGTATGAATATTTTAAACAGTTCATACAAGGTACATTTTCCTTATTCCCTCTTATTTCCATACATACATTTCTGCTTTACGGTTTTTTATCATACAATTCTATCAAATTTTAACTTGGACATTTGTGGTATTAAACCTAACAGTCTTGCTTTTAATTATGAATGTATTCTTATAACACACTCATTCATTAATAATTTCAGTTAGAGGTTTTGTCTACTTGAGTGTTCAGCTTATCTACTTTTGATGTCATTTGACCTTGGAAAGATTCTTGGCAGTAGCAAGCTAGTGGAATGCTGTTTATTCCATTTAAATCTGTGAGTCTTTTAAAATAGATACTTTAAACCAATGAGAATTTGTTCTGTTTTTTTATGTATTATCTGGGTGTTAATAAAATGTGATTCTCTGAGCAACTGGCAAAAGTCTCTGAGGAAGGACTTGGATGGTCCGAAGGCTTAGACATTGTTTTCTTTTTATAAAATCTACATTGGTCCAATAAAAGATATTAGACTATTTGCGTCTGGATCTGTTCATCAAATCCACAAAGATAGCACTGGTGGCAATGCCTTGGTCCATAGTATGGAATAGATTGAATGAGACTTCTATTAAGGCTGTGACAGTACTGTGATTTTTCCTGAACCCATGCTGGAAAATTGAGGAGATGGTGAAGGTGCAGGTAGTCTTGTAGGTGGTTGTAGAATATTCGCTCTTGGATTATAGCCAGTGGACAGAGGACAGAGGACAGAAACAGGTCTAAAATTCTCTACAGCTGTGTCAGGTCTGACCTTGTGGATGGGAACAACCACAGCTAGCTTCCATTTATTGGGGACAGACCCTGTAAGGAAGGACTGGTTAAACAGGTCACTGACTGGGCTGGCAAGGGCTGCAGCTCCTAATTTTAGATATTTGGCTTTGAGGGTGTCATGACCCAGGGAGCTATCAGCTTTTAGGTTAGTGAGAAGCTGGCGTACTTCTTTGAGGGTGGCAAGCTTAAGGTGGAAGGCTGGGTGAGTACCAGTATCCATCAGAGAGGGAGGGGAGGAGAGGGGAGTGGGGGACTTGGTAAAGAGCACTGTATATTTAAGCAGGTCAGTAAAGAACTCATTAAATCCAGTGGTGATAAGTGGGGGGTTGGAGAGGATAGTGCCTTGGGCATTAAGGGAGCAGGGAGCCTCAGAGGACTTGCCTTTAATGAGGGAGTTCACCTGCCTCCAGAACTCTTTGGGGTTGCACAGGTGCTCGGTTTGGATAACCTTGAAATCGGTGTGCTTGGCTTTCTGAAGGGAATTTTTATACATGTTCCTGAGACACCTGTAGGCTTCTTTTGCTTTTATTTATTAATGGAAATCTTGCCAGTCAGTTGGTAATCCCCTGTATTGGAAAGTTTTCCAGGCCAAATCACGTGTGGTCATGAACTTCCTTAACTTCCTAGAGAGTCAGGAGGCTTTGAATCAAGGTCAAGGTCAAGTTTATTTATGCAACATGTATAAAACATTGTTTGTCACATGTTAAAAATGTTAAAAACATACAACATAATCAGAATGTAAAAGGCATTGCTGTCTAGATATTAATTTGCCAACTACTTTAGTGCAGACAAAGCAAATATTCATTACAGTACATTTTAACACCTTCTCAGGTCTGTGCACAAACTATCCAAATGCTTTACCTATCTAAATATTTGGAGGCTGAACCCCTGCATGTTTACCACTATATTTTACCAGGTACAATATACTTTGTGCAAGTCTTGCTAGTGCAAATATAAGAGATTCATATTGCAACATCAAAATGGACACAACTTTTTCTATAACATTGATCCCACTAATTCTCTTCTAAGACAGTAGGATCCATTCCTCCCTATCCTTATTTAAAAGTGGACATTCTAACAGCAAATATGAGACTTCAAGCTTAATATATTCATTACATAGGCAGGATGAAAAAGTACCATGCTTTCTCAAATAATGCATAATAGGTTCTAACTGTCCCATTCTTAGGTTACACAGCACTTTTCTATGGACAGCATTCTCACAAAAGAGAAGGTATATTTCTGTAGAGAAAGTTTTCTTGATTTCTTTCAGTAACTTCAGATCCCATGAATTCTGTATACTTGCTAAGTCCTGGCTTGCTGTTATATCTAAGATTCTTTGCAGGGCTTCATTTTTGAAGAGCTGGAATTCACTGCCATAATCTATAATACAATTCCTCTCAAGACCCATATGGTTAAATGACTTCTTCAGTTTAATAAGCCAGAATGTTCCTCTCTCATATAACTTTCTTCTTTAAGGCATTCAATTAAGATATTTGAATGAGTTAAGTTATTGATCCTATATCACAAATTAACTGCTCTCTTTTGAATTCTAACCTGCATAGGGTACATTCCAGTTTCTGCTCTAATGGGTATCTTGATACACCTATTAACATTTTACGGAACTGATTTTGTATTATTTCAAGCTCTTTAATATTACTCTGTATACCCCAGATTTCTGAGGCATACAGTATTTGAGTAGATACCTTTGCCTCGAAACATCTTATTTGTGCAGAATATGAATTATGAGCAAATGTATTAGCAAAGCGATTGATGGCTAGCAAGGATTTATTGGCTTTATACTTCATATTCTTAATATGTAGAGCCCAGGATTGTCTCTTTGTTATCCAAACCCCTAAATAACAAAAGCTATCTACTTCTTGAAGTATGTGGTTCCATATTGTCCAGTTTTTTTAACCTAGTATTCCCATTCTCAAAAAACATAATTTTAGCTTTCTGCGTGTTACGTTCTAAGTCAAGATTTTCCAGTGAGTTCATGATTGATCCTTTGTCTCTTTTTAATCCCAAGGGGGTCTGCTTTAACTTCTTAGAGAGCCAGAGGGCTTTGAGTCCTTTTGATCTGCACCTCTTTGGGGGAGTGTGATGATTAACTATATTGGTGAAGGTGGTCACGAAAAAGTCGAGGAACTGGTTGATATCAGGGAGAGTATTTATAGGTTCTCAGTTGGCATCCATAATTGAGGTTAGAAAGGCTCTAGGGTCAAGTTGGGACATATCCTGGACCAGGGTGATCTTGGGTGGGGGGTTGGGAAGTTATTTCACCATGCAGAAGGTGGGCAAGTGATCACTGATGCGGTCAGAAAGAACACCCACATATATCACCTTGAGGGCATAGTTGGTGACCATCCAATCAAGTAAGGAGTGGTTGCCTGATTTAGTGTTCATTCTTGTGGGGTCAGTGATGAGCTGATCAAGGTTACAGTTGGCAAGTGTGAAATGTATCTTGTCAGTGCTGGGGTTCAGCGAGTCCAAGTTAAAGTACCAACAAAGTATGTGATCATGATGAATGGAGGGGGGCAGACAGATGCCTTTTGGGGGGGCAGGTAGATGCAGCCCACTATTGGTTTTTTGATGGAATTGAGAGTCAGGGATAGAAACAGTGATTCTGCCACTGGGATGCCTGGGGCAGACATTGGTATTTCAGTGGCACCTATGCCAGTCCAGACATACATGAGGACACCACCACCCAGTTTTCCAAATCGGTCCTTCCTGAAGCAGTTCTAGCCACACAGTACTACCTCATATTGTTTAACGCTAGACATTAGCCCAGACTTTGAGATGTTTACTATGTCTGGGGTGTTTAAGTAACCCATGCCACAAGTTTGGCAATCTTGGGGTGCAGGCCATGGATAGTTATGTAGGCAATTATCAGCCCTATGGGTGATTGATGTTGAGCTATTGGGAGGAGGGTATGATAGAAGGGCATGTAGGGCGTGGGTCAAGCTTTATATCTCCCACCTGGGTATGGAGGATGAGGAGGGGTAGGAAAGTGCAAAATCAGCAAGGAGTTGCTTCAGGTTAATGCAAGTGAGTGGCGTGGTTGCACATAGACCTTTGTGGAGTTACTACCCAAGGTAAGCAACATCCAGTTTGGGGAGGCAAGGAATAAGGACATACCTGAGTGTGAAATCCATGGGCACTTGCCGTGACAATGGGTACTCACTGTGCTGAGGTGAGTGCATCAGGGAGAGGGCAATAACGTAATCAGTGGTGTGAAGGATCAGTTGGCAGGAGAGGGTAGCCAAGCAGCCTGCCTTAACTGTGGTAGTTGGACAATAGATGCAGTTCTTTTATAAAATGAGGTAGGAGGGGGGCCAAGATAACCACTACAGGTCAATTAATATATCCTGCATCCCTGAAAAAGGAGGAATACTCTTGTATGATAAGTATAGGATTACACTGATGCCCCCACTGGTAGGGTCTTATTAGACACTAATGGCAAACTGGGAGGATTTTTCCTAGAACCCACAAGTAACACAAAGGGTCGGATATGTCTTAAGCAAAATGAAGAGATGGAACATATGACACTCCGAATAGCTCCACAGTTAGTGTGCCTGCCTTTGGAGGGTCTGAGTGTGTGGTAAAAGGTCTGGGTTCTAGTCCCACAGAGGAGTGAATGGCACTATGACAGCAGGGGGTGAAAACAAACAGGAGGGCAATGTCACAAGCAGGGAGTAATAGAATAACAGGGGCAAGCAAACGATAGGGTACCATCTATCTCTATTTAGAAATACTGGAGGAACAGCACAGCATCCTCCAGTACTGTAGCAATCTAAGCAACCAAAGGGGAATTGGGGAGATAGGAAAACATGTGACAGGTTCATGTGACCCAACCAACCTATTAGTGGAGTGTCTGACCAGGGTGGGAAAATTAAGACAGGGTAACTGGAGCTCTCAAGAGTCCTCTGTATCTTGTAGCATGGAGCATGGAACTGCTGGATACCGCAGGGAGGGAGGGGGGATATGTTTGATACCTGACTGGTGGGACCCTTAGTATATGTGATGCAGTTCACTACTCTTTCTCCTATCTCCTGTATTGCTAAGTTATGCATAGCATTGTTCTCCATTACACTATCAGTCACACTGTGGCTCATATACATGTGCTACAAATGACACACTTTTGACATGGGTGCTGCAGGGCTGTTTGACTTGCACAACACACTACCATACAAAGTTAACACAGAGCAGGGGTGTTTCATAGATCCATGCCCTCTTCCTGGGAAGGGGGTCCAGAGCTATGTTGCCTCTAAGGCATGCACATGTGTGCCCACTCAGCATCTGGCCAACAGGCACACACAACTTTGGTAGCAGCACACACAGAGTCAAGCATCAGAAAGTCCCATATCATAAGCAACTCCCAAAGTCTGTTACAATTTTTTCAGGGCAGAGTATTGCAGTAAACATGTGCAGTACATTAACAGGATGCAGAGTTGACTAGTTCTTTGGTTATCTCCATGTTGTCAAGGCACAGGTCAGGAAGCATAGGAAAACTTGCTAGAACCAATTGTCTACCCTTCTTCTTTTTTTCTTCAATATGTAGATTCCAATATTTCTTATTATGGTGTACAATACCAAGATAGGTGTAACTATCAACATCAATCCTATTTGTGTACATTTTTCAACCAAAAGTCAGATTTTTTGGTCTATTAATTATCATAACCTTGGTCTTTTCTATTTATTGTTAAAGAAAATTCTCTCAGTACTCCACCAACACAGTCAAGTGCTTTTTGTAGCCTACTGGCACTGCCAGAAACCTGTACCACATCATCAGTGTATAAAAGAGTATTTACTTTCATATTCATAATTCTTGAAGCATCAGTATCACAGAGATCTAATTGTTTTACAATTTGATCAGTATAAATGTTAAATAATAAGGGTGCAGGGAGGCATCCTTGTTTCAACCCTTTATCTACTCTTAATGGCTCTGTAAGCCTACCATATCTAGAATATCTAATCTGTACTTATATATCTGTATACAAGTTCTGTATTAAAGCAAGTAATTTTACATCTATGTCCCATGCCATCAAGCTATTCCATTAAGTATTCCTATTTACAGTATCAAAAGCAGTGAATAAATCTAAAAATGCTAAATATAATGGGGTTTTCTGATAAGTTGCTTTTCTGATAAGATGATCTAATATGAATACACAGGCTACAGTAGAGTGCTTTTCCCTAGAACCAAATTGTCCAAAACCAAAAGCTTTTTGCAATCATTTCAACGGTATAACTATATACATTTTCAAACAAAGGGATTACAGTTTCACTTACATTTGCACACATTGATTCACATATATTTGTATAACTGCAGATATGCAAGTGGGAAGAAAAGACAGAAAAAGCAAGTGAAGGCAGAGAATAGTGACACCATCAGAGCGATCAGCTCCTAGGTCTCATGAGAACATTTGGTTGCGCAACCAGATAGACAAGAGGCAGAAAAGGAGATGACAGAGCAGCTCCCTATGTTCAACTCCTTCTGTATAACAAATGGAACAGGGCCTTTTTCAATACTGTCAAACTGCACCCCTCCCTCCTCCGATCAGTACATTATTCAGTTTATTTCTGTCTTTAAACAGAGCTGATAAGAGTACAGTCCAACCCCTCAGTCCCTTTGCAAATCAGGGCAGTCTAGGGATGTTCATCCTACCTTCTCCCCTCCCTCAGACAGTGATGCACATCTTATTCCCCTTTCCTTGAAGAGCTGATCGGTGTGTATTTAACTCCTCTTTTGCAGAGCTAATCACAATCTACCTATGTTGTTATAGCTGTTAAAGGTTCTAAGCAACTGAAAAATTCTTCCAACAGTCAAATATTCTTGCTGCTGTCAAAAGCTTGGTAGATGACCAGATGATAATTAAGGGCTCTATAATGGTTCCCAGTGTTTGTATCCACTTACTGAAAACAGAGCTGCTGAACACTCCAGAGGGATGACATCTGGTGAACTTGATGTGTGTGATCGAACTGGAACCACTGCACTATGTTGGCAGTTTATTTACCCAGAAAAACCCAGTTGACAAGCAACTTGTTTTCCAAGTTGGTCCTGCTTCTGTCCACTTCCAGAAGTAAGTAGACTGTAGTACTGGGAAGTTAAAGGAGTACTACAGTCAACATTTTCACAAACACATGTTGTGCAGAGTGTTTTGAATTGCATGTGTAGTACTAGTGTGTCCTTTCCTTTGTTTGTTATAACACATTTTTCTTAATTATCCTGCTGGTTATATGGTAGATTTTATGGCCCTTGGAGATCTCCATCTTGGCAAGTTTATTGCTTTTATTTTTCCTACAATACTTCCTGTCCCATGTTCAGGTTCAAGATTATTACAGGAAAACTCTATTGAGCAAGCTCATTCAGAAGGAGGTCTTAGAAGTCAAATACATGAACAATACATACCATAACATATGCAATCAGACTTTACAAGGCAAAAACATACGTCACATTAAAATGGAAATACAGTCAATAGGATGTCATTGGTACAAGGCAAGCCAAGTGCAACTACACACAAGGAGGTCCTAAAAGACCTATTCAAGTAAAATACAGTCTGCAACAAACATCACATTTTAAGGTACACACAGTCAGTAAAATATCATTGGTGCAAGGTAAACCAAAGTGCATAATAGAGCAGATAAAGGAGACAGGTTCAAGGGGGTAGATTGAGGACTGGGTAAATTATGACTAATCTGCCACAGACAAGGGTGACGTTAAGGAGAGGGGAGTGGTAATCAGGGTAACTTCAGGAGCAGGGTACAACTAGACAACAGCAGACAAGGTAAAGATGAGGAGAGGGGAGGTGATTTCATGGTAATTGGGAGACAGCTGCAAATTCCATATCTGGGGTGACAGTGATGCATCTGGGACCACTGATTCAGCAAGTACTAGGGATTGGAGCCTGATGTTCTGATCTCCACTAGCTAGTTGTAATTCAATATTTTTGATGTGTGTGTGTGTCAGGTCTAAGAGTAAATATTTTGCTTTTAAATGTTTTCATTTCATCAAATTACACACAGCCATGAAATACACACAGATAGAAACATAGACATGATGGCAGATAAGGACGGTGTTGCTCACCTAGTCTGCCCCTTTTCCTTACCTAATAGAATACTGCAGACCCTAGCTGATAAACATCTTACCCTCTGTTCCCTATTGAAGAGTACTTTTATGTCTATTCCATGCATTCTTGAGTTCCTCTACCAAGCTTTCCCCCACCACCTCCACTGGGAGACTGTTCCAAGCATCCATTACTCTTCTGGGAAAAAGTATTTCCTCACATTGCCCCAGTGCCTACCCCCCTCTCACCCTTCACTCTCCTCCAGTCCCCTGGAACCACCACTGTCTCTATCAATTATCAATTTGTTGAATAGGGCTGTTAGTGGTACTAAGTTCTTTTAATATTGTGGGATGTATCCCATCTGGCCCCACAGCCTTGTCCCCTTTCAGATTCTTTAGTTCCTTTACGACTCTTTCCTCTGTAAATGGGCTGGTGTTCACCTCTCTCCCACTGATACTCCTATCACCCAATAGTGATCCTTCTCCTTCTACCGTGAGTTCTGAACAAAAATATCTGTTCAGGATTGTTGCTTTTTCAAGGTCCCCCTCCATGCTTCCCCATTCCATTTTAAACTCTCAATCCCACCCCTGTCCCCTTTCTTAATTGCCTGTGCTATTTTTTCCTCTGTTTGCACCTTTGCACTCTTGACTGCTTTCCCTGCCTCCCTCTGCTTTTCCTAAATCATTTGTAAATTAAATCAAGGCAGTAGTCATTTCATGAAATTGTGTGACAGAAAGTGATGCCTCTGAGAGACAACTGTGCTTAACAACATGCAACTTGCCCTTCATTGACAAAATATTCTGTCTATTTCTCTGAACTGCTGACATGTACAGGTAAGCTCTGTACTTCACTTGAAAGAGTTTCTCACGGGCATTTTGAATTTGATTGGCTTGCTACACTTTCTCACCCCTATAGTTGTGATTTCTGAAGAAAGGAACTAGTAGATCCAAAACCAAAGGCAGTTGTCACTTTTATTCCTAGAAACATAGAAAGTGTCGGCAGAAGGGGACCTCACGGTCCATCAAGTCTGCCCATAGTGCATAGATTTCTATCCCCTCACCTGCTAATACCTCTTCCTTATGATTCCATTGTGTTTATCCCAGACGCTTTTGAACTCGTTGACCATTTTGGACCCCACTGCCCCTGATGGTAGGGTGTTGCAGGCTTCCACCATCCTTTCTGTGAAGAACTTTCTAACATTAGTCCTGAACTTACCCACTTTTAGCCTAAGATCATGTCCCCTTGTTCTGCTACCCTCCTTGGGATTGAAAAGTTCCTAAAAATGTACCTTATATACACCCTTAATGGGTATCACGTCAACTCATCACAAACATTTCATCGAAAAAATATCGTTGTAAACACTACATCATAATTAATATCAGTGCATGATACATTTGATCGCATGTGACATTTAATTGCAAAAATCGCAACAGGTGAAGGAAGGGGCCGGGTCTCACCTCTGCTAACCTTGTCATGGCAGCTCACCTCTGACCTGAGACAATAACACAGAACAAGACATGACACTAATTGGCACTGCGAGAGCTAGAAAACTGCTCTCACAGTTATGGAGAACTAGTCACTGCCACGAGTCAGGGGCGCAAATAGAAATAATTTTCTCTCTCTCTCTCTCTCTCTCTCTTTCACGCCCCATATCTGTTTTAGTGCTTAATAGAAAGGGCTTTCCAATGCTACGTCTCCCTAGGACTTCTGCTGCGATTTTTCCCTAAGATTCAAGTAAAGCCAAGAAAATAGTAAGAAGGGAGGAAAGCAAAGCTAACGGTAGCAGGCTAAAGGGCACAGAGTGGTCCATAATAAATGCCGTGTAGCAGCAAACTGGACATCAAAATTGCAAGGTCTGAAAATTCTATGTGGGTTTGCTTTGAGTGATTGGGATGAAGGCAAGTAAAATAATAAGTAAAAAGTAAAATAATAACAAGAATAGGCTGGTGACGCATTAGCTGGAAACAGTAAGATACTCACTGGATTCAAAGCAGTAGGTGGATATGCACTAAACACAGCTCTATATGCACTTAACTGTCATGCGTGGAAGAGTAAGTGTGCTGAAAAGTATTGTGAGGTAAATTGATGCATGGTAATTGACCGCAACAAAATTTTTGCGAGGAAAAGACATGGAACCCCCTTAATGCACTTGAAAGTCTCAATCATGTCTAACCTTTCCCTCCTCTGTTCCAGAAGGTAGATATTTAATTTGTTCAACCTGTCCTCATATGAACTTTGATTCCTAAAGTATTTGTCTGTTTTTCTTTTGCTAATGAAAAGTTTTTCTACTTCATAGTATTAGGTGTGACTGCAAAACACAACTCTATCTGGGGACTGACATATCCAGTGCTATTCACCTCCATTCCTCACTAACACCATAACTCATGTGACATCAGTACTGACAAATTTGGCAGAAGGCGAGTAGCTATTCATTATCATATATGATGCCATATTCAGTGCGTTATCAGCTAATGAGGTATGAGGGGTGAACTGGCATGTAAGCCACCAATTAGAGTGTTGTTCTGCATATTGCCAATACAAAAAGTAACCTTTTGTAATATAAAAGTTAACATTAGTTCCATGCAGTGCACTGTAATATTCATGCCTTGTTTTATTTACATATACTGTATATTTAATGCCTAGTAGTTTTAATATGCATAATGTATAGCCATGTTGTAATTATGCATTACAACTTGCTGTGTATAATCAGGACTTGTCAATTAAATGAACATTTCTACATCACATGGCACAGTCCCATAATTCAAAAACAAAAAAAGCTACAAAGTAATTGTAAACAAAAATTTGTGGGTATAACCTAGAATTTTTACACACACCCTGTGTATGTAATGCTTTTATAAACCCCTCAGTCTTTTTTCTTGGGGTTTATACAGCATCACATACCTCTAATGTGTACAAAACCTCTGGTTACACACACCAACCCCTGTATTATTCTCTACTTAATCAAACAGATTACACAGTTTCACTGGTACCCGTTTGTTTTTTGCTTACAGTGCCACATGCACTCATATGACTTACACAGAAACATAGAAATTGTCGGCAGATAAGGCCCGCTAGGCCCATCCAGTCTGCCTGTAGGCCCTATACATTGTATGTGGCCACAGATCCTATGTGATCAATGGCTTTTCATCACTCCCTCCTCTCTCAAGCTTCCCTTGTGCCTGTCCCAGGCATGCTTAAACCCCTCCACTGTGCTTGCCCCCACTACCTCCTGTGGCAGACTATTCCAAGCATTGACTACACTTTCTGTGTAGAAATAATTCCTCACATTACCTCTTAATCTACCCCTCCAATTTCATATTCTGCCCCCTTGTTCTAGTACTTTTTCTACATTGTAAAAGGTCCCCACCTGCACCTTGTTTATGCCCTTGAGGTACTTGAAAGTTTAGATCACGTCCCCCCATTGTTTCCTCTCCTCCAGTGAGTACATATTGAGGTCCCTTCATCTCTCCTCATATGTTTTGTGGTGCAAGCCCTGCACCATCTTTGTTGCCCTTCTCTGGATAGTCTCCATCTAATCTATGTCCTTGCACAGGTGTGGCCTCGAGAACTGCACGTAGTACTCCAGGTGAGGCCTTACCAATGTTTTATACAAGGAAGAAAGGGTTCTGAAAGAACTATTAAAACTGAAGTTGGATAAAGCAATGGGGTCTGATGGGATTCACCCCAGAATTCTAAAAGATCTAAGGGAAAAACTAGTAACACCACTGACTACCCTTTTTAATAAATCATGGGAGGATGGTGTGGTACCTGAGGACTGGAGGAGGGTGGATGTGATTCCCCTTCACAAAAGTGGGAGCAAGACAGAGGCAGGAAACTACAGACCTGTCAGTTTGATCTCAGTGGTAGGGAAAATGATGGAATCACTTCTGAAGGAAAGAATTGTTGAGTACCTAGAGGCCAGTGGGGCACAGGACCCAAGGCAGCATGGATTCACATCAGGAAGGTCATGTTAGACAAGTCTAATTGATTTGTTTGACTGGGTGACTAAAGTAATAGACCAGGGAGGGGCTGTGGACATGACCTACCTAGACTTCAGCAAGGCATTTGACACAGTCCCACACAAAGGATTAATAAACAAATTAGCCAGCCTGGGAGTGGGTCCCAGGGTGGTAGCCTGGGTAAAACACTGGCTGGGCAACAGGACACAGCGGGTAATAGTAAATGGAGTCCACAGTGAGGAAAGGGGTGTTACTAATGGGGTACCGTAGGGTTCAGTACTGTGGCCGTTCCTTTTTAATGTCTTTATAAGTGACATTGCAGAGGGACTGGAAGGGAAAGTATGTCTCTTTGCAGATGACTCAAAGATTTGCAACAGGGTTGATACACAAGGTGGGGTGGAAAGGATGAAAAGGGTCTTGGCAAGGCTGGAGGAATGGTTAAATGTATGGCAGCTTAGATTCAATGCAAAGAAGTGCAAAGTAATGTACCTGGGAAACAAAACCCAGGGAAGAGTACACAATGGGGGTGAGATACTGACAACAACAATGGAAAGGGACCTGGGGTAGTCATATCAGGACGCGTAAGGTGGGCCAGAAAGAAATGAGAAGGCAGTAAGAAGGGCTGGAGGGATACTGGGATGCACAGGGAGAGGCAACACCAGTAGAAAACAGGAAGCTGTTGGCCCTCTGTACAGACAGTTGGTAAGACCACATCTGGAGTACTGTGTACAGTTCTGGAGACCCCATCTCCACAAAGACATAGACAGGGTGGAGGCTGTCCAGAGGAGGACAACCAAAATGGTGCAGGGTCTATACCAGAAGACACATGAAGAAAGACTAAAGGAGCTTAAGATGTATAGCCTTGAGGAAAGGAGGGAGAGTGGGGACATGATAGAAACTTTCAAATACCTCAAGGGAATCAACAAAGTCCAAGAGGGTAGCATCTATCAGAAAAAGAGATGCAAAAGAACAAGGGGGGCACAATTTGAAGATAGAGGGGAGACGGCTCAGAGGTAATGTGAGGAAGTATTTCTTCACAGAGAGGGTTGTAGATGCATTGAACAGCCTTCCTGAGGAG
Organism: Neoceratodus forsteri; assembly: GCA_016271365.2. NCBI lineage: Eukaryota > Metazoa > Chordata > Ceratodontiformes > Ceratodontidae > Neoceratodus > Neoceratodus forsteri. The sequence continues at coordinate 94,501,048 of CM028130.1, read as the reverse complement.
GTCATAAAGTCAAAACACAGTGGGGGAAATTCAAGAATGCATGGGACAGACATAAGGAAATTCTATTGGGGGTAGGAGAAAGTAGGCTGTTGGTTAACTAGCATCTGTAGCTTATCCGTTAGGTAGTTAAATGGGCAGACTAGGTGGGCAAAGCGGTCCTTATCTGCCATCAAATTCTATGTTTCTATAACCACCCCCCCACCTCCTGCTAGTGATACCCCTGCCTATGCATTCCACCATGCCACTGTCCCTCCCTGCCACCTTTGTGCACTGCTTTGATACCTTAAGGTCATCAGAGAAAATAACACCTAGGTCCCTTTCCACTTTGGTGATAGTCAGCCCCCCACCCCATCCTGTAGCTCTCCCCCGATTCCCTCTGCCCAAGTGCATTATTTTGCACTTCTTTGCATTGAACCTCAGTTGCCACATCTCCAGTCATCATTCAAGCTTTTCCAGGTCCCTCTTCATTTTCTGCACCTCTTCTGGAGTATCCACCCTGTTGCAGATCTTGGTGCCATGTGCAAACAGGCAGATCTTTCCTTCCAGCCCCTCTGCAATGTCACTGATGAAGACACTGAACAGGACTGGTCCTATTACTGACCCCTGTGGTACTCCACTGGTCATCTCCCTGTCCCCAGATTGTACCCCATTTACCACCACCCTCTGTCTCCTGTCTGTTAACCAGTTCCTAACCCAGTTCACCACCTTGTCTCCCATGCCCAGACTACCCATCTTGTTAATCAGCCTTCTGTGTGGGATGGTGTTGAAGGCTTTGCTGAAATCTAGATAGGCAACATCTACCTCCCTTCCCTGATTTATTTCCCTAGTCACCCAATCAAAAAAATCTATTAAATTTGTTTGACACGACCTTCCTGCTGTGAATCCGTGTTGCCTCAGATCCTGAACACTGCCAGATTCCATATGTGCTATTATCTGTTCTTTCAGCAGTGTCTCCATGATCTTTCCCACCACTGAGGTGAGGCTGACTTACCTGTAGTTCCCCACCTCCTCCCTACTGCCACTTTTGTGCAGTGGGACTACATGTGCCCTCCTCCAGTCTTCTGGAACGACACCTGTGTTGAGTGACTGTGTGAACAGGGCCACCAGAGGCGTTGCTAGTTCACTTCACAGCTCCTTTAATATCCTCATGTGGATGCCGTTTGGCCCCATTGCCTTATTCACCTTCAGCTTCATGAGTTCTTCCAGAACACTCTCCACTGTGAATGGACTGGTGTCCACTCCCCCCCCCCATATTGCTTCTGCAACCCAACTGTGGTCCTTGATCCTCCCCCTCCTTAGTGAATACTGAGCAGAAGTATTTGTTCAGTATTTCTGCCATGTCCAGCTCCCCCTCCTTACACTCTCCCTTCTCCCCTTTGAGCCTCACAACTCCCCCCTGGAAATCCACCCACTTTGTCAAAAAATTAGCGGGAATACTGGTACTGAGGTACATGTCCCTCTGGTGCTGCTGGAACACAGTACTACAGTTACATCATCAGTCACTCGTGTGCTGACAGCCCACCCTGCCCAAATATTGTGACTGCCCAGCACTGGTGGTGGATGGCACACATCCTACACCCTAACCTGGGATGTGGCCTCAGGGCAAGAGTGTGCACCCACAGTACACACCTTGACTATGCAGGTACTGTCACATGTCCTGCATTGTGGGCATTGCATATCCCAGTGCCTTCCTGATGGTGTACACTGGTCACTGGCATGTACTGAGGGACACTGACAGGGCACTATGTTACGGCGCTCACCTTGACCAGGATACACATATGCTGTCAGTTCTGTGCCATCAAGAACCAGCTGGTCAACTTAGCGTTGTGTGTCACAATGCAAGTTCACACCGCTGAACTGCCTGGGCATTGTGCACCAGGATGGTGTGCCACAATACCATGTTTATGCATTCCTAACATACCCTTACATGGTGGCCCTTAGGTACCATATGCCATGGTCTTAAACTATGCTCAACAGCCAGCCCTTTCATAGAATGGGCCAGTGTACCCCCTGTCACCATGTATAGGACTGCACTGGTCCTGTACACTGCACGCCTCAACCGTGTCATGGCATGCTAGAATGAGTTAGTCAACAATCCATGCAGAGCAGCCAGTGTCGGTTACATTGTACCCAATCAGCCAATCAGTACCACAGCATGGCATGTGTCGGGTCACATTGATGGTTTACACAGATATTGTGTGGACATTCCTGATGTATACATGTGTACACTACAGTACTTTCTCATCTCGTTGTCCTACCTGCATTGTTAACACTGATGACATGTGGTCCCCCCCACTGGGAGGTCATAGGATGGTCAGTGGATGCAGTGCCAGCAGTCTCACATTTAGTCCTGCATGGACCACCATGAGGTGTGCAGGGGGACCTGCATACCTCCACTCTTGCCTGTGCATGCGACTGCAATGGTGTCTATGATGTGTCTGCACATGTAAACCCACCTCCCACTTCACATGTGCGGCCATAGGTCTGCTCATGTTGCACTGTTGGTTGCTCTGTCCTCTGCCTAGTTACGCACACTCCCATGATGACTGCCATCCAGAAGTGGGCCCAGGCACAGATGTGGCATCAGGCCACCCACAACTGTACTGCTCACACAAGTATTAACTTGTGCACCATGCTGAGCGTTGTCCCTTTGCTGCCCATTCTGTCCACTGAAACACACCTGCATGCTGCCACACAGATTGTTAGGTGTCTGGTGCACTGGGCACCTGTGTTGCAGGACTCTGGTGCATCACCTGTCTGGCAATGTGAAATGTCATCAAGTAGCATGGGTCATGGCTTGCAGGACAATGCCACTGCATCTTACTGGCACACCCAGTGGTCCCGTACCAGTGCCATGATGTCATGTACATTTCCAGCCCTTTCTACCACCACCATCTACACAATAACATCCCTGGCATTTTTGAGTCTTGGGGGAGCCATGTCCATACCTGTACAATGCCTGGGCACTTGTGCAACACTATCTTCGCTGTGATGAGTGGGTCACCCACCCAACTTATGGGTGACCGTCTGCCATCTCCCTGATCACCATGTTCCTGGGTGGGCTTTCGGTGTACATGTATGGTGATGCATGACACTGACAGTATATTTTGTGTTTACATTGCAGAATGATAAGCCAGAGGCCAGGCCAGCAGGAGGTCTAGGCAGGATGAGGGAGAGGCTCAGATGGCGGGGGGGGGGATGGCAGCAAGGGCCGCAGGGAGTAGTGGAGCCAGTCACATAAGTATGCCTTGAATACACGTATTGCTATTCCTAACCCATGGCACCCTTGAACCGTGCCGCATCCAACATATTCTGGGGTTCTCTATTTGTGAGTTTGTGACATGCAAACACACATGATGGACATGGCCCCTGGTATGGCTGGCCTTAATCAGTGCATTGTCCCTCTTGGCAGACACATGCGGTGAACATCCTGCCCAAGGGAGCTGTGCATGTCAATGTCTTTTCTCCTGGCACATGGCAAGTGCAGTTCATCTGTGGCATACATTACCCTGCTGGACACACACACACATACCCTGCCAGTCACCTCTGCACGTGGCAGGTGTTGACACCCCAGACAGGGCCAGTTGTTCAGTATGTGTCATCTGCACACTACATGTGGTCATCAGTTTGGCCTCTGGGCATCATGTTTCTCCCTCACCAGCAGGAGGACTAATGACTGGCAGCAGAAATGTGTCTCTCTGTGCTAGCCCTTGGGGCACTACTACTGTACTACGGCCTGAGGTTGCACCACAATCAGGATTCAGAGGACACTGTACAGTCACATGTCTCACCAGCTGTCTTGACCACATGATGTACTCTGTCCAGCTGGTGCCTGTTTGATGTTACCACACGGCCATTGGCCTGTGTCCACCTGCTACACATGTCCACTTGTGGTGACTTCCTACCCATGTGTGTGGTCCAGCACCCCTACCCCTGCCCTTTTCACAGTCTCCTTGTGGAGACCTTCTGCTGCTATTGGCACCTGGGCAGTGGCTAAATACCCCGTCTAACTTCCACACCTTTACTGTTGTGGTCTTTACTGTGTAGCTGTTGTACCCTGACACTCTGTCTGTCTGTATGATAGGTTGTTTTTTACTGGTCTCAGTGCTGTGATGTAGTCAATACTGCTGTTCCTGGGTGCTGGAATGTCCAGGACTAGCATCTGTGTGTGCCACACTGGTTGGCCATGCCCTACAGAATGCGGCATCTGTGCCTACCATGTCATGGGTGGATCAGCATGACCTCTATGCATATGCAGCTGGGGTGTGTACAGCCAGTGCACATGCACACTGAATATGATCCCATTGGATTGCCAGGCATGCCCAGACCTTACTGTTATACCATGTGTTGTCACTGCCCTATTGATTACATCTTGGTGGGATGGTCTACACTCCCTTGTTGTGTTGCAGCCTGAGTGTAACATACAGCAATGACACTATCACCCCTACTGCTCATCTGCTACATGTTCCCACTCACATACCTCTCTGTTTTGTTGCTCCCATCACACAGGTCCTTCTGGCCTTACGATGGGGCCTGCTGGTCATCCACAGAGTGGTGTATTGCGTATCCTGACATGAACTGTTTGTCTCAGGCCTGTCTCTGCAACCTGAAGTGGCTGCATTGCCCAGTGACTTCTGTCAGCCTGACAGGGCAGTGACAGAGGAGGGCCATGCCCACATGCCCCATAACTGTGCACGGAGCTATACCCTGCATTTGCTGTCGCTGAGATCCCCCAGCAGTATGACACCCATTTGATGTCATTTGGTATAGCACAGCTGTCCTGCACCTACGTCTGCCCATACACAGTATACACTTGTTGCTGCTGTGGCACACTCACCACCCATCCATGTGCCTCAACATCACATTGCACATTGTTGTGCAGGCTGCCCTTCCTCCAGAAACCTCTCATGCCATCACACTGGGGACACTTGTCCTGTGCCTCGTGGCATGCATGTCATCCACACACATGTGGCCTCTGTGACACATGGCACATTGACAATGCCTTTGAGTGGCACAACCGCACAGTCCCCGTCACACATCTCACAGGTCTTGTTTTTGTTTGTGGGGGGTGCCTTTATTTTCCAGCACATCTCCACAAAGTCAGTGGTACTGTTCTGATTCAACTTTTTTCTCCCCTTAGTTTGTGATCGCACCATCACATCTGTGTGACACCCTGAGAAGCAATTAGGAAGGGTTTCACTCCTCTGTTGGCAGGTTCAGCATCAGAGTGACATCCTGGAGGCCATAGGGATATTCTGGCAGTAGTGAGGTGGATGGCGGCACCTTTGGATGTGGTGGCTGCCTGGCTTGTCACCATTGGACAAAGGCCACCACAACCCCCCCACCCACAATGTTGCCACCCCCAGCTTGATACCCTAGTCTCTGTCCCTTCTTCCTCCTCCCATATTTCCACCCCATTGCCCTTCCCACCGTTGTAAATAGTTCACTCCCTCCACTCCATGTACATAGTTCTGTCCCCTTGTTCCCCAGCCCAACCCCTCTTGTATACACTTTTGTGTTTATAGATAGCTCTGTTTGTTCTGTGTTACATATTTTCATGTTTATTGTTTATTAAATATTTTTCTACATCTACATTCTCATGTGCACCATGTGTGTTCTTTTCTACCACTTTAACCCTTGTGGTTATCCCATGAGCCCCCCTCCACACAGTATGCGAAGCCGGGTGGGGGAGGGTGCTACACATCTCCCCATGCCTTGAGTATCCCTACAGTACGTGTCAGTCAGTTATGTGTAGCTGTGTGTCCACCTCCATGGGTAGCCCTATGTGACCATGGGACAGACATCCTGCCTGTTCCATGTGGTGACACAGGCCTCAGCCATACAGTCTATGTGCTGTTGCAAGTGGCACATGCTTCACCTTGCCCCTTTTCAGGATGTCCTGGACTGTCACCAGCTGGGACACATCCCTGTGGTGCCCACATGTGTGTTCTCCTTGCTAACTTTTCTTTTTGGTTGTCTCTTTGTGGCCCTGCCAGATGTGCCATGTTGACTGACAGCTACAGCATCACGCATTCTCAGCCATCAGCATGTAGCCATGGGTACTGCCCATTGTTGTGCTCCTCTGTCCTGCAGCACTGTGTATTGCATGATGGCACTATGCAGTGCTTTTCTCAGACCTGTGCAACTGTTTGCAGTATGTGATACTGATCCATTGCACACACTGCTTTGCACCCTATTCACACTGGGCCCTAGTCACAAAGGTGCGGAGTGCCTAAGCGCCTCGCATTTGTGGCGCATAGCCAACCCACAACCATTGCACCCCTTGCATGGGATTCAATAACAGGATATGAGTCCCATATGCTCACGATCCCCAACTGGCTTTGGATATCCACATGAGGCCAGTCAAGGGGGCGGTGCGGGGTGTGTGGCCATTAACCACGCCATTCACAAATGTGCGGAGTGCTCCCAGACATAACTGTTATGTGCTCCCCCAGGATGCTGCCTCCGGTAGTGCTGGAGATGTTGGGGCACAGTGGACCCCCCCAACATGTCTCCCCATCCCCCGGGGCCCACAAGGAGGGCTGGGGGCTGAAAAAGCACCCACATGCCATGTTGCTACAGGTGCACCATGTCTACCTGCCATATGTGATGCCCCGCAGGTGCAAGGGATCCAGTAGTGGACCGGGTCTGTGCATCCCATTGGATGCCCACCCTTGACCACCAAACAGCCCCCATGCACCTGTGCACTGGGGGACAAGGCCATGGAAGGGTACTGCGCGGTTGCCGGTGGCTGTGAATATGGCCACCATGCATCTTTCCGTGGACGTGGAGCTATGCAGGTGGGATACGTGTCTTTGGCGCATTCTTCCCACCCGTCTCTGAATAGGCCCTACGCATTTAGGGCCCACGCTACACCTTTGAACAGGACTGCCATGCTGTTGTGCAATCACAATCTATCATGTAACGCAATCTTTGCACAGGCGCTATTGTTTGTGAATCTAGCCACTAGTATTTAAACTTTATCTACATTGGTAATTAAAACATCATTAACATGCAGCTTTATTCTTTTAATCATTGTCAACTGCTTCAACCATCCCTTGCAAATATACAGATTTACTGTCAATGGAACTGAGTATGAGAAAAGTGAGTTTAACCTCAACAGATCCTCCATGCTCACAGAGAGGAGCCCACCCCCACACTGCTGCTGGGGAGGGAACCTTGAATTTTTCAGTGACAGTAAAATGGTGTAATCTTGAGATGCCATGTCTGAGGTGGTTGGGGTTGTCCTTTATGAAACGGTAGGAGAAGGATAAAAACAAGGGGACTAGGTGCAATTAATTTCTTTTTTTTTTCAGTATTTAATGTGTTCTTTCCTTTACCCACCACTAGACACCTCCAATCATACCATACCTACTGTGCTGTCAGGAGGACCAGACTGTGTCATCGCTAAATGACAAGTATCCCACATTTCAAGAAGCAGAGGGGGCACAGTTTGGAATAGATGTCTTCAAACACTTGTACCAAAAACTTTATACACACCATCTATGGGGAGAGGATGCAGGCATGACTAAGGCCCTGTCCACGCTACAAAATATGTTAAAAAATCATTTTAAAAATGTTTGTCATTCATGTTTGAGCTCTGACACTGTGTTTGTCCCTGTGAGTTTCAGGCATGACTTTGGCACCAGTGCAAAGCATCACAGGTACCGCAATGCGTGATGGGATACTCACGATTGGGTGTGGTAGAGATTTTCAGGAAAAGTGACACTATCTGACTCAATAGCTCACTGCACACTCCAGAATACATGTACTTTTTTTCTTCATAACAGCCCAAAGAAAAGAGATAATGGGTGGCAGTGTTTGCCTTAACCCATGTTGCAGTGTGGACCACATTCACACTGCTGTTAACATAGGCTCTGTCCACACTACCCCTCTGTAACATTACAGAGTGCCCAAACCGTTACTGCAACGGTTTGCATTTACACCTGTAACGTTACAGAAGGTGTTTTCATAACCGTTGTTGAAACCACATATGAGGTGGTTTCAACAATGGTTATGAAACCAGTTACACCTCGGTAACATTACCGGGCATAGTGTGGATGTGTGGCACCAGTCCTAGTGCAAGCGCAAGCTGCATTGTGGGATCGGGGTGCCCACGCGGTAACGTCGCCCAGCTCCCGAAGTGTGGACCAGTGGTGCCGGTCCCGTAACGGACACGGCGGCAGTGTGGACACACTGCACCACTCGCCGGTTGTAATGGTTTCTATCCGTTATGGGGTCTGAGCAGTGCAGTGTGGATGGGGCCATAGACTAAGGCAACCATGTTCATCTAAAACTGTGCTCAAGCCTACACCTGAGTAGGGTTTGAGCATGGCTCTAGAACACAGATTTTAGCACAGTTTTTAACATGCTACAGTCTAGACCCAAACTTATTAAACTGTTCTAACAGAGTTAAATTGGTTTAAAAACCCAAGGGTAGACAGGACCTAAATGGGGTCCTCTTGGAACAGCTCATATTCTCTAGGGTCACCAGGCACAGCTTTTCCATGAGTAGCATTGGAGGCCCCCGATGAGAAAGAGAGTGGTTCCTTTGGTCTGCCTCTCTAACCCTTGTTGCAGATGACAGTTGCAGTGATGAAGTGAGTATCTGACCAACTCATGTTGCTACTCATAGCTGGGCCATGTACAGCACTGCTACACTATTAAGGAAATGTTGTACCTGTGTTCTGCTAATTATAAATGATTATACCATGGACATAAGTGAACAGTCAATGAAATCATCAGACTGGAAGTTTACCACCGGTGTAAATCCTCTGATAATTAACAGTTGTTGATGAGTAAATAATCCTAATCCCAATCCCAATCCAAATCATCTGCAGCATAGGAATAAATACAATAAAAATTAAAAAACAAAGCAACCTCTTTAAAAGTTGCATTTTATCATAGTAAAAACAAGCATTTGACAATGCTTAACGTTCGCTTGCAGGTATTTGCAGTGGTGTTTGGCACGTATGGTGGTTTACCCTAATGCCCTGTGCGATTGCTGGTATTTGCACAATAAATTTTCAGCATGACCTTTTTGTTACCCCCACCTCATAAAAGCATTTGAGACCTCTGCTGATGAACAGTCCCACTGTTATTTTGTTAATCTGTCCTGAGCGTTGATTTCCCACAGCGACCACGCCATTGTGCTCCACATGTGCAAAAACACAGTTCAGGCAGGATGTGAAAATGACAGCTGTAGCATTCATAGGGAGGTGTGAAGGGATGGCAGTGTTGAACATCTGGGTGAAAATACAACAATTTCTCGAACCTACAGTGTACATGGAAACAAGCAATGAACGCTCATGGCACAGTCATTTTGTGGACTTTTGTCACCAAATTTTCAACATAGGCATTGTGGGACCTCTGCTCATGAACAGTGTCACTGTGATTTTCATAATTTGTCCTGAGCATTGATTTCTCACTGTGACCACACCATTGTGCGCTGGATGTGCAAAAACACATTTCAGCCAAGATGTGAAAAATGACAGCTGTACTGTTCATAAGGAGGTGTGAAAAAATGCCAGTGTTGAAAATCTGGACTGAAAATATTTAAAATTCTGGAAGGTATGAGTGTGCGTGGAAACTGCGCAATGCACACTCGTAAAACAGTCATTTTTAGGAATTTTTTCACCAAATTTTCAACACAGCCATTCTAAACCTCTGCTCATGATCAGTGTCACTGGGATTTTCTTAATGTGTCCCTTACATTGAGTTCGCACACCGACTGTGCCATTGTGCGCTACATGGGTGGAAACACGTTTTGGGCAGGATGTGAAAAATGACAGCTGTACTGCTCATGAGGAGGTGTGGTAAAATGCCAATGTTGAAAATCTGGAGTGGAAATATTGAAAATTCGCGAACCTACGAGCGTGCCTGGGAACTGTGCAACGCACGTTCGAAAACAGTCATTTTTAGGAATTTTTTCACCAAATTTTCAACATTGCCATTTTAAAACCTCTGCTAATGAACACTATCACTGTGATTTTCTTACTGTGTCCCATACATTGATTTCGCACACCGACTGTGCCATTGTGTACTACATGGGCGGAAACACGTTTTGGGCAAGATGTGAAAAATGACAGCTGCACTGCTCATAAGGAGGTGTGGTAAAATGGCAATGTTGAAAATCTGGAGTGGAAATATTGAAAATTCGGAAACCCTCAGCGTGCATGGGAACTGCATAGCATGCGCTCGTAAAACAGTAATTTTAGGAATTTTTTCACCAAATTTTCAACATTGGGTTTTGGGACCCCTTCTCATGAATGATGTCACTGTCATGGCATTATTCAGGCCCGAAGAGTGATTTCACGATGACCGCGCGGTGACTTCAAAATCACCGGGCCTGAATAGTAACGCAACATACAGCATCATCATGAAAAGACATAAACCATCAATAATTTGGTCAAAATCAAAAATACCTGAGATATGCAATAAAGTTGAAACCCCTATCTAGCCCATTATTAAGCTTACCGGCATTTCCTCAGTTTGGTCGGCTTTGAAGAGCGCCAGACATGTTCCCAGTCCACGAAGATCATTGCGCCAAGCTCCGGAGGTAAGTATGGAGTGAGGGTGTGGGAGGCAGGGTGCACAGTGGGTGGGTGCAGGTTGTGGGAGGGCTGGGAGAAGCGCCGTGGGACCGTTTTATTTTTAGGTTAAAAAAACAAGAGACAATGCGGGACTTTGCCACGCTGGGGTAGGCTCAGCATGGCACCAAAGCTTTGGGGGTGTTTGAGGGGACGTGGAGCCGACGGGGTTGGGCACCCGTCAGCAGCTGACGGGATGTTTGCCACGCTGGGGTGGGCTCCAGCGTGGCACCAGCTTTGGGGGGCCTTTGAGGGGACATGGAGCCGACAGAGGATTGGGCACCCCGTCGGCAGAAACACACAGGGCGTTTTCACGCTGGGGTGGGCTCCCAGCGTGGCACTAAGCTTTCAGGGGCGTGAAAACCTACAAGCGCTGTGTGTGACAGCAATGTTTTCTTTAGTGAAGACCACGCTGTCATACAGCTCCCGCACCCATTGGTGCGGGACCTGCAGCCTGCTCAGCGGGCAGTGCATTGAACAGGAGGCACACTTCCAAGGGTATTACTGCTCTCTAAAAGCGTTCCTTGCGCATGCGCGCAAGCAAACGTAAAAATGAACCTTGGTATAATCACAATAAACCACTCTGAGGATGTGGGTTATTGGAGAAATGACCACAGCTGGTGAGGATTTACCCAGTTGGCTGTGCCTCGTGGGCAAACCACTCCAGCCATGGTAAATCCCCTGTTAACCCACACGCCCTCATGGCTTATTGCTTAAATTTTATTTATTTTTATTTAGTTTTTGTTGACCAGGTAATTGCACTAGACAAATCCTGCCTATTTTCAGGCACGACCCAGGGGAGGGGGATACAGATGAATGCCAGCTGACTTTGAACCAGATTAAGCTGTTGGTGGTATTTATAGTGAATGAGAGAAATCTGACCAGTACACCGGGGAAATTCCCCTACTCTGCTGGCTTTGGGTGGCCAGCAGGGGTGTGCAAGGGTCATTCATGGCCACTGCAGCTCTGGAGGAGGAGGAGGAGGAGGACGTGGCGTTGGTTGGAGTTTCTGAGGAGAGATGTCTGAATGCAGCAAACACGCAGCCCGCGTTAAGTGAATTGTCAGAGCCAAAAGAGGATTCGGTAAACTTTGCCCAGCATGAGAAGAGTCTTTTTTCTGCAGCAACTGAGTCGGGGAGTCTTAATATGGCTTTGTTAGTGAAGGACCCCGGAGTTTGTTTGGAAGAGGTTTCAGCGCCTTTAATTCATTACTGGAGGCGTAACGATCGTCTCACAAAGGCAGTGTCTTGAATCCAGGCTATGTTGGCGACCTCGCGTTTGGCGTTCTGCAGTTGTGGAAGCCGTGGGACATTGGCGTGAAAACAGCTTTGTGACTGGGGTTTCAAGTGCTGGACCGGGGTGAAGTAATACTATTGATTCTGCTTCGCACAGGGAGAGTTTCAAATGAGATGGCACCTTGAGCGGTTATCTGCAACACACTGAGCCTGTAAGTACTGATCGAAGTCTTCCTGTTTTCCCCACTTTCCAATTAAAAAAAGAAAGTGGCTTCGTCTTTAAGCCTCTCACAATTGAACCTGTGGGTTCTGAGATCAAAGACTCGATTATCTATCAAACTACTGAGGGTTCCCAAGATGTGGTGACAGAGTTTTCTTTTTCCAACAAGAACAAGGATCTTCAAGGTCCTATTAACACTATGGAGTCTGTAGCCGATACTGTATTAAGGTCTCCTTCATTTCCTCCCTTAGAACACGATGAAAAATGGTTCCCTCAAGCAGCACTAGTCGCTGCAGGGTGGAAGTCTTTAGGAAAAGGCATTTGGACTCCGGACTCTGCTTGGGACAATACTTTTGAATTACAAAAAAATGGGCCAGAATGGAGACCGGGGGGTAATAATTGCATGTTACTTCTGCTGGTGTTTCCGTTACTAATGCGTTATCATGTGGTGATACTGATGTGAACAAGCTTATGCAGCAAGATGGCCCTGTTTCACTGACCTCAAATAAGGAGGATATGTTAGAAGGGAGCAGGGTCGAGAAACCCCTTATATTATTTGCCAGCAGATTAGGCCTTATGGTCTATCAAGTCTGCTCGAACCTAGATCCTTAGTTGGGTGCAGAGACCCTCCCATCCCTTGTGCTCCAGAAACCCCTATCATCCATCCCCACCGCCCGGGACAGGCCATCATCTGATACATCCACTTTCTGTGTCTGTCCCACCCTCTCTTAAAGCCCTCCACTGTGATCTCTGAACCAGCTCACCAGGCAGAGCATTCCAAGGGTCCACCACCCTCTCAGTGAAAACCTCCTCCTCTTTTCCCCTCACCCTTCCACCTTCCAACTTCAAACCATGCCCTCTGGTGATGCCTCCCTGCTTTAGTCTAAGATCCCCTCCATGTTTACCCTATTTATTCCCTTGAGGTACCAAAGACCTCAATCATGTCCCCTGTCTCTCCTCTCCTCCAATGAAAACAGGCAGAGCTCCTCAAGTCTGTCCTCGTAAGTCATATCCCCTAGCCCTCGTATCATCTTTGTTGCCCTCCTCTGACCCTCTCCAGGAGCTGTATGTCCCTCTTCAAGTGTGGTCTCCAGTACTGTACACAGTACTCAAGGTGTGGTCTAACCAGTCCATTGTACAGCGGCAGAATCTTCCTTGCTCCTAGAGGTGATCCCCTTGCGATGCATCCCAACATCCTGTTTGCCTTGCTAGCTGCTCTCCTGCACTGCTCAGAGTTATTCATACATGTATCCACCATGACCCCTAGGTCTTTTTCCCTATTGAGGCTTCCAGCACCTCCCTCCCAGGGTGTACCTGTGTTTGAGGTTCCCCGACCAAGATGCAACACCTTGCACTTGGTGATATTGAAATTAATTTCCATGTGTGAGCCCAGCTTTCCAGGGTGTCCAGGTCCCCTTGCAGGGCCAACCTCCCCTCTTCTCCCTCAACTACTGCTCCCATCTTGGAGTCATCCACAAAGAGACTCATTTCACACCCTATACCATCCCTGATGTCCGATATGTATGCATTAAACAGGATTGGACCCAGGACCGAGCCCTGTGGTACCCCACTACCAACCTCTGTAGGGTTCGAGAGCTCCCCACAGACACTACTCTCTGAGTGCGTCCAGCTATCCAGTTTTCAATCCATCTGACCATCAAAGGGCCTACTCCTAACCCCATCAGTTTCTCCACCAGACCATTGTGGGGAACAGAGTCAAAGCCTTGCTGAAGTCAAGAATAATACATCCACAGGCTTACCCTGTCCAGTTCTGATGTTACCCATTCATAGAACTCCACAAGGTTGGTTTGACATGATCTACCTAGCACAAACCCATGCTGCCGACTATCCAGACCTCCCACCTCCCCAAGTAAACCCCCAATCGTTCCTTTAGTATACTCTCCATTAATTTTCCCACCACGAGGTTAAACTGATGGGTCTATAGTTTCCTGGTATTTCCTTGACCCCCTTTATGGATTAGTACCACATGTGCCTCTCGCCAATCCTAGGTACCCTCCCTGTCTCAGTGACCTGTTGAAAAGCTCCACAGAGGGTGCACCAGTATCCGCCAATTCCCATAGTACTCGGATGAATGCCATCCGCCCAGGAGATTTGTCTTTCTTTTAGGGCCTTGAGGGCAACCACACTTTTTGGTGGGGATGGCATCATCTGCCCCTCCACCTTACTGGTCTTTTTATCCTTATCCAGATGTGACACCCCTGAGGTACTTTCCCTCCCTTTGCTCCATTTCTGTTGCTCCCCTGATCCCACTCCTGCACTTCTATCCCCTTTGTGCCTTGCTTGTAGATATCCCATCCCCTCCCTAGTGAACACAGAGGCAAAGTACTCATTAAATACCTCTGCCTGGTCCTCGCCTCTTCCACCCACCCTTCTTCTGATCTCAATCTGCTGAGATGGCCCTTAGTTTTCTCCGCTCCCCAATGTACCAGAAGAACCCTTTTCCCTCCATGTATCCCTGTGCCAGCCGTTGCTCTTTACTGGACTTTGCTCCCTCACCATACGGGTGACTTTTCTAGATGCAAGCTGGTACATTTCCTTATCCCTATCCCTCTTGTTGTTTATATTTTTTGTAAGCCTTCTTTTCTCTGACTGCTACCTGGACCTCACTGGACCACCAGCATGGTTTATGTGACCTTGATCCCTTACGTTTCAACTTAGCCAGATCCTGACTGCCTCATGAAGTCCCGGTTTTATGACCTCCCATCTCCTTTCCACACTTGTCGTTGAGGTAATCCCCTTCAAGTGATCCTTGAGAATATTTCCCATGCCCATAAAGTCTGCCCCCCTGAAGTCCACTGCCAGTGTCCTAGATCTCACCCGCACTCCCCCAATGCTTATTTGAAACCAGACAGTATTGGTCTTATGTCTAATCTTTTTACTCAGTGTAAAAGAGAAGCAGCTCCTAGGAGGAATGCGGTCCGTATCAGATATAAGGGAGGGTTACAGGAACGGCCTAACAGATACTATGTGGGTAAATCATTGTTGAAGGAGTCATTAAAGTTTTCCCCTCGGGATGTCTTTGCTTTTATTAATATCTCAGGGGAGGACAACTTTGATGTCAGCTTTCGTTCCCCCACATTATTAGATCTCTTCTGGGATAGATACAATCAGGTAAAGTTCTCCCCTTTATGGACACCCTTTTTAGTAATTCCTTTGACAAAGCCTCTAATTAAATTTGTTACAGTCATGTTCAGGAACGAAGGGGTTCATGTGGAGGACATTGTGTTTTGGTTGTCACAAAAATGTGATTTACAAAGTGATCCAGAACCAATCTTAGATACTGAACAGTTCTGGACGGGGGGGTGGAAATTTAAAGGTAAACTAAGCCAAACGACAGCTGGCATTGAACACATTCCTAACTCCTTCATGTTGGGTAGGGATAGGGGGGTGGTGTTTTATAGTGGTCAGCCGAGAGCCTGTTATAGGTGTGGGGCTAAAACACATTTATCAAGTTCATGTCACCAGCCGAAATGTGATAATTGTGGAGATGTGGGGCATGTCACTATGTTTTGCACTAATCCTATTAAATGTGACCTCTGTGGAACACATTCATCGTTTAGAGACTGCCCATGGCAGCACAAAATAAGAATGTTGGTGGGAATCCAGGTTATTAATCAAAAGGCACAGGATGCCAGGAAAACCAGGACTTGGGTAGAGCTGTGCCAGACCCTCTTATTCCACAGAGTCCGGCAGTCACACTACAGGAGACAGAAACTAAAATTGTAGACTCAGGCCTTGTAGATTTAAAGAGGAAGGAAATGGAACATAATAGCTCTACATTGTTACAGCCGGTTTGCTATACAGAATCTAAGAGTATATTATTGAATACACCAGCTGTTCCTTTAAAACCCCCGCCAGTTCTTAGAAGATCAAGCAAGTCTCTGAAACCTCAAGTACCTTTAGAACCAGATGGTATAGAGACCAAAAATTCTTTTGAGGCCTTAAGTTGGGGAGATTCAGAAATCGAGATGGTAGACACAGATTCCCAGGTTTCAGTTCAAGAGGGCCTTGTGATTACTAGAGAAGAATACAAGGAAAAAAAGAAAAGCGGAAAAAATAGTAAAGGTTGTTTAGACACTTAACTACGGATGTATGGATTTAAATTTTCCTGGGCCATCTTAAATACTCATAGCCTTTTGAAGACTATGAAGAGACAAGCTGTTTTCATCTGATTCATGACTTAAAACTTACAATAATTTTTCTACAAGAAACTTGGATGTTTACACAGAATCAGTGCTCTGCCTTTGCTAAAGACTGGCGGTGGGGGCCGTCTTATTGGTCCTTTGGGAAGACAAGGCAGATGGGGTGGGTATCCTTTTTAATTCATATAACTTTACTTTGCATAAATTAGTGGAATTATGTCCGGAGAGAGTATTAATAATAGAGGGTAAATGGTTCGCGTACACTCTGCGCTTAATAAACATTTATAATCCTCAAACCAAAGCTGGGAGAGTGCTTTGCATGAGACAGATTCAACCTTTTTTAGTGACTACTGTCCCTATTTTTTGGGGAGGAGATTTTAACTGCAGTACAGTAGCAAACATTAAAGTAGTAGACAAAAAAAAAAATCTATTGTGACACAGCATGTTTAACAGATATTATTAAAACTGCAGACTTAATCTCTTGTATGGACAAAAGGGAGCCTGGATTTGAAGGCACTTTTTTCAGAAATGGGAAAGGGTATACCATTGATTACCTTTTTGTTTCTAAAAGAATTATATTTGATCACCTTCAGATAATTCCAGTAGAATTCTCAGATCATGCGCTAGTAAAGATCAACATTGGCCTTACGACAGATTGTGGGAGACAGCATTCTAGATAGAAGCTTAACACTTCTATTTTGCAGGATACTTTAGTTCAGAATTCCATAAAACTTATCTTACAGGCAAGATTGTCAGTGAGTTTTCTATATCAGGATATGGGAACATGGTGGCAAGAAACTAAAGACAATTGTATTTGGTGGTTTAAAAAACATGGGAAAGTTTGTCAACAGAATAAGTTTTTTCATTATCTTAAATTACGGAACCAATTGCAATTGTTATTATCAAGATCTAACACCTCAAAAGATAATTTTGCATCCCAAATAGATGAAATTAAAACAAAAATGAAAGCTTTTCAATATAATAGAGCCAAAACGTTACAAGCTATTATGTCAAACCATGTATCGAAATCGGTATTCGGTGATCCGTTTGAATTATGTAAAAAGGTTAAGGAGCAAGTGTCTTTGAACTCGTTGTATCAAGGTAATAAGCAAGTTTTTTCCATTCAGGAAATAGGGGATGTAATACATAATCATTTTAAGGAGTTGGAGCCTCAAGTGATTCCTTCCTTTACCCAGATTCATAATTTGTTGAGACCTCCCATAGACTTGACCTAGAGCCAGACCTACTTCAGTCACTCCAACAACCTTTTCACAGGCAGAAATCATTGCAGTTTTAACTTCACTAAAACCTAATGTAGCTCCAGGTCCAGACGGTCTTTCTAATTTATTTTACAAAACTTTCCAAACTGACCTTAGTCACTGTTTAGGAATATTGTTCAATCATTTTTGGTGAGCGGAGTTAGTATTTCTTCCTTTTTCTGATGGTTTACAAATTTATATTTTCAAATCAGGAGATAAGAGTGTCTTTCAAAATTGGAGGCCTATTACATTACTGAACTTGGATTACAAGATTTTGATGTCCTTAATTAATAATAGGCTTAAAGAATTAGCAAAACGTAGTTTTACTCAAATTCAGCATTGCGGCATTCCTGGCCGTAGCATTCAGTCCGTCTTATGTTTAATTAGAGACGTAATTGAGAAAATTAATGAATTAGGAAGTACTGGTCTTTTATTAACCTTGGATTTAGAAAAGGCCTTTGATAAGATTAACCACATCTTTCTATTTTCGCTTGGAATTCTTTAAAGTGCCACTGAATTTGTTAACCTTAATTCAAAATCTATATCGTTCAGGTAAGGTTTTCCTTATATTAAAGGGAGATGGCAAGGGACTTACGTTAACTATGGGGTCAGACAGGGTTGCCCGTTAAGCCCAATGTTGTATAACTTTTCATTGGAACCCCTTTACGAGCTGTGAGTTTGGTCCCCCTCTGGCAAGGTATACATATTCCGGATTCTGATTCCTCACTTACCATCCAAGCATATGCAGATGATGTATGCCTTTTTTTAACAGATATCTCACAACTTAAGGTATTTTTTACAAAATTTGAGGAATACGCTTTGGTAGCCAATGCAAAAATTAACTTTCATAAAACTAAAGGTTTAATTTTAGGCGGGAATTATCAAAACCCGTTAACTTGGAACTCCATTAATATAACAACAGAACATAATAATCTTAGGGGTCATATTTAGTCCACAGAACTGTCCTGAGGATAATTGGATTTGGTGTTAAACAAAATTGAGTGCAAGTCAACAGATGGAAAAAGTTTCGATTTTCTAAGATGAAAAGAATCCAGGTTCTGAAGCAATTCCTCCTGCCCTGTCTTCAATATATAGCAGATATTCCTTTACCAGCAAAATATGAGACTAGATTGTGTAGTATTTGTTTTCAGTTATTTTGGGAACAGACTTAACCGGTCAAAAGATGTTTTACTTACTTGGAAAAGAAAAAGAGGTTGGGTATGGTAGATCCAGTTTTTTATTGTTTCTCAATCTTCTTTTCTAATTCATTAAAAGATATTTTAGGCGGGAACATCAAACAGGAGGCCTCTTTTCTTTTCAGTTTATTGAGTCGTTACCTTACTACTTGGATACATTGTGCCCCAAAATTGTCCAACCATTTATCTTTGCCATATTATTTTAAACCGGCTGCACAGAAATTATTTAAGTGGCAGGTAACAAAACACCAAATTTTAAGATGTTCTTCAAGGGTTCTATACAAAGAGTTAATGGCTGTAACCTATTCGGAAGTCCCGTGTTTTAGGAATTGTCCTAGTACTCGGAATGGGACATTTGAATCAACTTAATAACCCACGCTTTACCATCATATGTGGGAAACGCAGTGGCTTATTCTATAAGGAAAATTAAATGTTAGAGGCACAGCAAAATATAAAGCCAGAGAAGAGAAATTTGCCCTTACTTGGACTGTACAAACCAAGAAGAAACAATGGAGCACTTTTTCTTCAGTGCTCTGTGGCAACTAAAATCTGGGCGTATTTGGCACAGGCATGGAATTTTCCTTGGCTGGCACAGCTTACTTATGACATTTTGGTAATTGGAACCTTTCCTTCAGATTTCCAGAAATACGAAAAGGGACTTACAGGTTTTCTTAGCTAGTCTAAGATACTGCTTATAGCAAACAAGATGCCAATGGGTTTTACGAAAAAGCCTTCAGCTCAGGGTTTAAAAATATGTGACAAATGTATTAAATAAGGTATTTCTTTCAGATTCACAATTGTATAACGTGAAGAAAGTTAGAATGTGGTGGAAAGGCTTCTCTCACATCATTAAGTTCAAATAAAGTTGTTTTCCTTTCTTAAATTTTCGTTTAGAAGTTAATAGTCCAATGTGGGATTATATTTGAGGTATTATCCATTACTTTCAAGTTGTAAATATGTGAAATAGGAAGGTGACTGTTTCCTTTGTATTAGGTTTTAGTATTTCGATTCATGGTTTTCTGTTCAATTTTATTTCACTTTTGTGTGGTGTTCCCTGTATAATTTTTTGAGTATTATGTATCACCATTTTTCTACGTGTATCATCATTTGTCTCATATGTTCAATTTTGTATGTGTATATTTCAATAAAATTGCCCCTACTCTTTTCGATAAGTGCCATGGGATCTTTAACATCCACCTGAACTACCACCAATTCAGGTAGATGGGACCTCGGTTTAACGTCTCATCCAAAAGACGGCACCTCAGAAGTGCAACACCCCTCTCATGCTGCACTACAGTGTCAGTACTGGGATATTAACCCAAGTGCCAGATATGGGAACTGAACCCACAGCCCTCTGATCTCCCGGCCTCAGAGGCAAGTGTGCTACCTACTGAGCCACTGACACTGACAACTATACATAACAATAACACACTACCACTACACAAGGTCTCTAAGTATCCATCATCTGTCTGCTCAGGACCCTTCTTCTGGGCATAGCTGGTAGGACTTCACATTGCCTGTGCTGCTTTGCACACACCCACCTCTCACTTTCACTCCCTCCACTCAGATAATGCCTTACCTATCTAAATGCTTTTAGGATTGTCTGTTTAGAGTACAAATCCTCATATGCATACATATATGCTAAATTTTGTTTGCTGAAGTTGAGACTAGGACATGTACTTGTATATGCTTCCATTGCCAGTGTAGTGTTCCCTGTCTAATTATCTACTGTATGTCTTCCTACCTAAACCTCCACCCCTGAAAATTAGCTCTCTTCTCTGTGTGTCTGCAAAAAACTTGTAAATAAATATTAAACCTAAGTAGTGATAGTGCCAGATTCACTGGCCATATCCTGAACATGTACACTTCACAGGGGTTATTAGGAAGTAATAACTCTAGGGCTTCAGGACAGACTAGATAGCCTTATAGTATGGACTTTCCTGTCTTTATTAATATTATTGTATGATGCAGATCAGGTTCAGTCTTACAGCACACATTATTAAGGCAGGATCAATAAACTTGATCCAAACATGATTCTGTGATGGCATTATGGCAAATCTTGTTTTCTTTTTCTGTACTTTTCTGCTACCTCCCTGGTGATGCCCCTTTCCACAACAGGCAACCACCCAGTAGCATAATCCCTACCTGTGGCCCTCTCTTTTCCAACTTACTGGCTTTCCCCAAGAGATGGAGCCAAAAGGGGGCAGGTCCCACCTCAGGAGCATGTCCAGGATGAGAGTAGTGTGGGAGGTTGTGTGAAGCCACATTATTCCACGTCCCACAATCCTGGCTATCTGCCAGCATTCCTGAGTCCTACCATGCTAACCCAGATTTCATCCTCTAACGCCAGGACCATGGCAAGTGAGGTGAAGGTGTTGCCCTTTATGTCCATCAATCATTCTCCTTGACCTTGACAATAGGAATTTTGTCTGTGCCATTTTTTTGGATCTAAGTAAGGCCTTTGACACAGTCGACAATAGCCTGCTTCTTTCCTCCCTATGTAACCTAGGTCTGGATCCTAACTCTATGTGCTGGTTTGCCAACTACCTAGCAGATCAGAAACAGCAGGTTAAAGCTGAAGGTGATCTTTCGCTACTTAAACCCCTACAGAGAGGTGTGCCTCAGGGGTCTATCCTTGTTCCCCTATTGTTTGCGGTTTACATTAAAAACATCAATGACAACATTAATAAAGCCAATATCCACTTGTTCGCTGAAGACACAGTACTTTATTTGAGTTGTCCTATGCTGGAAGCAGCCAGTGAAGACCTCCAAGCTGAATTTAACCTATTGCAATACCAGCTCATAAGCAAAACGCTTCTGCTTAATGTGAAAAAAACAAAGCGATGCTCTTTTCCCCTTCCTCTTATGTGGTGATCCCTGCTTGCATTGGAGCTATCCCTCAGTACTTGGAGAAAAGCTAGAGTACAGTATGTGCCAAAATTTAAATATCTGGGTGTATGGCTCATTCACAAACTCTCCTTCTCTGAACATCTCGAAGAACTACAGAAGAAACTAAGACAAAGACTAAGACTATTCTACAGAATTAACCACTTCCTTACTAGGGATGCCTAGCAGCGGTTGGTTCAAGCCACGTTCCTTTCATTAATAGATTACGTGGACCTTCTCTATAGCCATTGTACTGCCTCTGCCCTGGCTAAGTTGTACACCCTATACCACAGAGCAATCAAGTTCATAATGGAACTTCCACTTTCCACACACCATTGCTCGTTGTACACTGCAGGGGGCTGGACTTCCCTTCATTATAGGAGAAATAGAAATGCTGCTGTATGGACTTATTAGAGTGGTTACCAACAAGCTCCCCCTATACTTCTCTGATTGTATTCCCCTGAGTGTGATAGGTGCCTATGCTCTATGAAGCTATTCCCTAATTGCCTTGCAATTACCTAAGGTCAAATCCTGTTACGGCAGAGCTGTCATAAGTTTCTCGTTGTCTTCCTTGTGGAACAATATGCAAAAAAAAGTGAAGCTGAGATGTCCTGTTAGCCTGAATATTTTCAAGTTGCTCTATGACCGCTCCGTGAAGGAATCCTGCAAATGTTTCCCACATCGCTAGCTCACCTATTTTCTAGTTTCCCTCCTGCCCATCCTGCTTCCTGCCCTGCCTTTCTCTCCCTACCAAAATACCTGCTTCTCTGCCTCTCTTTAGCCATGGCCAAGTTTCACCCCCTTCCCTGAAGTATGCCAATTAACTATTCCAATCCCGCCATTTCTTCCTAAGCTGGTATCCCTCTTCTTACCTTTTTCTCTCCTTTTTAGTGAACATTCCGGCTGTACCCGGTTATGAGCCTATCTGTTGTAAAGGTCCTCTCACTCAAATGTTGATGTACATATGTATATTTTTCTTCTTTGTATAATATTGCATTATGTTTTACCATGTTACTGTACTATGATTTTTGTATGACCAGGTCCATCTTGCAAATGAGCCCTGCTCAATGGTGCCAGCCTGGATAAATAAAGATTTTGATTGATTGATTGATTCTCCATCTCCCTTCATGTATCCCATCCTGCCTCCCATGAGCTTATCACCCTCCTATCCATTTCCTCCACCCTTCCTAACTATATTGGTGTACTCCATGCTTCCCCTAGACTTGCCCCTGGCTCCCTTGTCACCTGCCTCTCCTCATTTGCCTCCCTTGAGGCTGATGGTGAGCTTATAATTCTGGTAAATTTCAACTTGGACTGCTCTCCCCCTCATCTAAGCCCTCCCTCCTCAAAATAGTCACTCAATCTCACCCAGCTGGTCTCTTAACCCACCCGCTACAATCCTCTCTCCCCCAATCATCCCCTCCTAGACTGGATACTTTCCTGCCATCCACATCGCATCACTGCTGCTGACATTCTTCATGACTCCCTTAGAAATCATTGCATAACCTATTGAGGTGAGGAAGGTACATTTCCCCCACTCTACCCCCAAGTTTATTAGTTATCACTAGCTCCATGCACTGGACACTGCAGCCCTTCCCGATGGTTCTAGTCTATGCTGACTACTCTCCAGTTTTGTATTTATTTATTCATTTATTCATTTGGTTACCAAGTTGGTACTCCGATCCAAAGACCTTTTTCAGGCATGGCCCAGGCCAGAAACTGGCTTAAATAGTATAAAATACAGTGAGAGAACAGTCTGGATCATACAGGGAACATAACAGGGAATTCAGTGTAGGTCAAGTTGATGGGTCCATGTCATAATAGCGATCGCAAAACAGCAATCGCTATCATGGTGAGTGTACAGTGAAGCTCACCAGGAGGAAGCACAGTGTCACAGGTTTCCTGCATGACAAAAGGGATTAATTCTCATTTAAATTGCATTGTTTGCTGTAGTTACTCTAGTGCAGAATTCTGTACAGTTGAGTTTCACCCTGGTGGGCTTCACTATAAATCGACAAAAAGCAAATTAGTGATATACACATCTAGGCAACCCAAGATCCAGAAAAATAAAAGGGGTTTTTGTGGGGGGGCTGTACCCCCCAGGCCCCACTCACAGGGGTTTTGCCCCCCACACCTACCTTATATTAGATTCTCAACTCCAGGGGGGGTGCATGTCGGGGAGGGGGCAAAATCTGGATTCTGTAAAAATTTAGTCCTGTTGTCACAGGCAGTGGCAAAATTTCCATGCTTCCATCCCCAGCCACAAAACTAGTACCTGCTGCACAAGAGCTAGCCACCCACGCCGCCACACCACGTGGCTAGTTTGGCAGCAGCAGGCACACCAATCCCTTAAAATCCCTTCCCTGTCCCTGCACTTCCCCTCGCTATCCCCCCCTTCCAGTCGCCTTTCCCTATGCTCACTTTCGCATGGGGGGGGAATACAGCACTAATGGGAAATACAAGCCGGACTGTGTCTAAATATTAGGTTTTGTTAAAGTTCTCCTGAATGTGTCACCAGCTCTTTATGAGTAAACACCATGAAAACAGTTTCCATGACCTTCAGCTCCAGGCAGAAACGAGCCAGACTCCAGATCCTACTGTCGTTCTACACCCAGGATGACTCTCCTCTCAAAATAGCTCCTGCTTTCAAATACCTCGTGGTGTGGCTGGACAGCCACCTTGACTTGTCTGTCCATATCGACGCCATATGCTCTAAATTCTGCCCTAAACTTGGCATTCTCTTTTGCAGTAAAGACTGCCTCCCTCACTGTTCATTAGAAGCTGGTCACGAAATTATACTTCCAATCTTCAACTACGCTGACGTAGTCAATGGCACTGCCCTTGCTGCCTCCCTCTCCAAACTCAATACTCTCCTAAATTCCTTCTGTTGCTTTGCTACCAATTCCTGTCCCTGTACTCACCACTGCTTTCTCTGCTGCTATCTCTCCATTTTACCCCTATCCCACAGGAGGCTAATCCACTCTTCATCCTTCATTGCCAAATTCTGGCTTGCGTTTCTTCCCCCCATCTATCCTCTCAGCTATCCTCTGCTGCTACTTCATCTTATGCTTTGCATGCCAGGGACCTCCTTTCTATCTCCCTCCCTCATCCCCACTCTACAGTTGGTCAGTATGCCTTCTACTACTACCGCCATCTCCTCTGGAATCAGCTCCCCCAAAATTTTCACAACCCTTCCACCTTCCCTGCCTTCAAATGCCTTATCTGACTCCTTCCTGACACCCCTTGTTCTTGTCCCTCCTTCTCCTCTGTCTCACCCCCACTGTCTCCCTAGCCTTCCCCGCTTTACAGACATTTTAATTACTGAAGAGTTTTTTATTACATGCACTTTCTGTATTCGTTCTGATATGCTAGCAGCTGTTTCCAACTGACTGTATGTTATTTGTTTTGATGTTTCTTGTTTTCTGCAATTTCTGCTGGATATTGCATTTGCTGTATATGATTCTCTGTAATCCCTCTGTTTCTATTATACCCCGTCTCTGGGTCACACCTGAAAACAAGCCTTGGCTCAGTGTGCCTTTCCCAGTTACCAAATTTAAATAAAATACCTAATTAAATAAATAAAATTATTTTTTTCTTCCTAGTTGCACCCTCCTAGGATGTCAGTGGCAATGGCTGTAGTGGTGTTCATGTAATTAGCTGTGTAGTGACACATGGAACAGCTGACTACAGTTTGATGATGATACACATGACACAGACCAATTATATATTCACTATGAATCTATTTAGAGAGTAGTTGAAACTGGAAAGTTTAAGGGTGTTTTAAAAATAACATTTATTTATTTGTTTATTTATTTATGACTTTGGTAAATGAGTAGGTGCACTGATCCCAGGGACCGTTTTCAGACACGCTCTGGGCCACAATACAGTGGAACAGAGATTACAAAACAGAGATGCATAAGACAGTAAACAGTTTAACAATAAATCCAGGTTACAAAAAATGTACAGACAACAAAAAAGAAAAAAATAGGTAGCAAAGGTACACTAGAATACATGGTCGCTTGAAGGCAAAGTATCACAGTGGTACAAAGCTATGTACTACAAAGATCCCACTAGGCTAAGCCTGAAAAGTAGGAGAGAGACAAAGTTCATGAATGTACATACTATGTTCAGCAGGATTAGACTACCAAGGGAAACAGTGGCACTTGGAGGTAGCCAGTAGCCATTCTTTGAGGTGGGATTTGAGGTGGTCATGAGTGTCAGTGGAGCGGAACTCAGCAGGTAGTTTGATCCAAAACATAGGGACAGCTACCAATAAGGCTCTACCGCCACCATTTGAGGATACCCTGGAAAATTAGAGAAGGGGATACTGTGTGAGCGGAGGGAGCGGTGAACCGTACGGGCCATGAGGATGGCTGCGAGGGGGGGGTCTCCTGGTAGGACCTGATGGAGGAGTCAACCATGTTACCTGGGGCAAGGTCAAAGTGGCCTTGCAGTGGTAGCCATCCTAACAAATTATAGAGTACACAGTGGTGAGTAGAAAACAGTGCCAACAGGACAAAATGACATGCACCATTGTAGACAGAAGAGAGCTTGGACATAAGGGTTGAGGATGACCTAGCGCTGATGAGGGCACAGTAGTCCTGGACTGTGAGTAGATTACCCTGGACGATGGCAAGTCTAGCAGCCAGGGTGAGGTATTGCCAAAATCTGTAGGCAGCACCTAGTTTTTGGTGGAATCTTCTAACAAGAGAGTTTATGTGATTGGTGAAAGAGAGTGAGGGGTCAAGTAGGACTCCTAGATATTTATAGGAGTCAACTTCTTGCAGGGCTTGGTCATCAGGGGAGAAAATGTTGAGAGCAGGGAGAGTTTTGGATTTGACGAGAAAAGGCTAGGATCCAAACAGCATGGATTTAGTTTTTTTTTATTATTAACCAAAAGGAGGTTTTCCACAAACCAGTTGTAGGCCACAGCATAGTTTGAGATAAGAACAGAGGAAATGAGAGCAGGGGATTTGTCACTGTAGTAAAGTATGAGGTCATCAGTGTGGAGGAGAGAGTGGCAGTTTAGGTTGTCTGAGGGTAGGGAGTTGATAAATAAAGAGAAAAGAAGGGGGCCAAGGATGGAGCCCTGGGGCACACCCAACGATGCTGGCAAGGTGGGGGAGCTGGCGGGTCTGATACGCATGAATTGGGTATGACCTGAAAGGTAGCTCAGGAACCAGTTTGTGACCTCTAGAGAGCAACTAAGACTCTGTAGTTTGAGGAGGAGGAGGAGGAGGAGGGCATGATTGACCATGCTGAAGGCTTTTGAGAGGTCAATGAAGACCGTGCGAGTGGCATAACCATGGTCCATGTTTAAGAGGATGTGGTTAATCAGTAGAGCAAGAACAGTGGTGGTGGAATGGTTCTTGCAGAAGCCATGCTGTTGGCTGCTCAGGAGGTTATGCTTACCCATCTACGCAGCGAGCTGGTGGTGGATAGCCTTCTCTAGTAGTTTAGTAAGGTGGGGGAGGATGGAGATGGGACAATAGTTATCAGTGGATAAAGGATCGCCTACTTTGAAGACGGGAATCACCTTGGCAATCTTCCAGGAGTTGGGCAAAGTGGATGAGGAGAGGGCAAGGTTAAAGATACAAGTGATAGGTTCTGTGATAGCCAGGGAGATGAGCCTGAGGAAGCCTGGGGAAAGATCATCAGCCCCAGGGGACCCATGATTTGGCAGACTTTTGAGGAGCTTGGCACTACTGGGGCATGCATTAGAAATCCTATAATACACACACTGTAGTAGCTTATTAGTTACACAGATTACATAATCCTTAGGAATAATTTTCCATAGTCTATGGATAATGAATCCACTGTTTATATAAACTAAAGAATACAATTCCAGATCTAGAATTCTGCTTCTGAAGGAATTCTGCAGAATTACGCAGAATTTCATAAATTACACAGCATTCTGGTGGAAGTTTATTTATTTATATATCAGATTGCAATTCTTTTTTTTGTACTTGTGTTTATTGCATTTTAAACAAAACACAAGATAAACAGTAGGGAGGGAGAGGGGGGACATGATAGAAACTTTCAAGTACCTCAAGGGAATCAACAAAGTCCAAGAGGGTAGCATCTTTCAAAAAAAGAGGTGTGTAAGAACAAGGGTGCACAATTTGAAGATGGGGGGGGCGGCTCAGAGGTAATTTAAGGAAGTATTTTTTCACAGAGAGGGTTGTGGAAGCATGGAACGGCCTTCCGGAGGAGGTTGCGAAGTCAAAAACAGTGGTGGAATTCAAGCATGCATGGGATAGTCATAAGGCAATTCAAGGGGGTGGGGGTAGGAAGAAGTAGGCTGCTGGTTAACTAGGATCTGCAGCTTATCCATTAGGTAGGGAAATGGGCAGAATGGGTGGGCCAAGCGGTCCTTATCTGCCGTCAAATTCTATGCTTCTATGTTTCTATGTTTCAGTACATATCCTTATGTCAGGCATCACATCATACATAGGAACCATCCAATGGATCAGAGACAGTTAGTCTGGCACAATAGTTAAGGATAGGAGGGTACACCTATAATCAAGGCCACTGATTTACAGTAATTAAAACAATAAAATTCCATATTCAAGACTTCAGATTCTGTAATTGCACCAGTGATTGTTACTCTGATTATCCAGATTTTACTGGGATTCTGCTATCATTCTTTTAGTATGCGCATAAATAATAAGAATTGAAGAAGGCTTAATGTACGGAGTATTAAATAAAACAAATTGAAAATAGTACTAGTATGAATTAAAAAAAAAAAAAACACAAGTTTTGTAGATTTACCGACCTACTATAATATGCCAGATTACATGAAATCTTTGTTTTAACCGGTCTTCGGGCAGCCCTCATTCCAGAGTTTTACTGGATTTTCTGGTAAAAAATGAAAAACAGTGGCCTTGCCTATAATACAATAACAAAGCAAAATATGAATTCCAATAGCTGCACCTTACAAGAATATAGAGGTCCATCCTAGCATGCTACACTCCACAGCATAAAGACATTTCAGCCTAAAAAGCTGATATGATCTCTGCCCTAACATTTAGGAGTCCCAATCATGGTAGCAGTTCCAAGTAGCTGAACTGAGAGTCCAGAATTTTAGCAACTTTAACAGTAAGGTATGCATATAGAAAACCACAGAAAGAAGAACAAAAGGTAGCCTATTGCTTACCAAACACTAGGTTAGATTATAATTATCTAAACATACAATGGGGAGTATTAACAAAATTAACCCACTTATATTAGCCCATATCTAACGGTAAAGGAAAGTCCCTTGGCCTTAGGCAAACACGGACCAGCAAGGCCCAAAACAGCCTGAAGAATCACCATTAAGAAGCCATCCAGGAGTCCTTGTATGTTCAGGTCTCTTTGTCTTCTGAGTCAGTATCAAGCAACTCTGCTCCACGTGTAGCGGCAAACTCCTGTTCTATCTGCGGCACCCGACGACCCGCATCCTCTGGATAGGTAAATTGATATGTGTAGCCCCATAATAAATCTGGAGGTGAGCTGGCATCAGTAATGAATGCACAACCCCGAAGCTGCACAATCTAGCTTGAACTTCATCAAACTTTTTTTCAGCGGGCCCACATGGCATAGGAAAGATCTGGGAACAGGTGGATTGTGGTCCCATGGAAATTCAGATGATTCGCAAATTGTGCCACTTGTAACTGCATGTCCCTTGTGTTGGACCCATCAGTGATCAACAGCATAGTCCAAAGGATATTTTGTTGAGGGGCCACCGAATGAGGGGAGATGCGATATGCCCAAGAGAAATGAGCTGCCAGGTCTGGAGGTAAGTGGAAAGCACCAGGCAACCACTGTTTCATAAATTTAAGTAAATCCAACTCCTCAAGATCCTCTGGAAGGCTCACTAGATGAAAATTTGTTGCCCTCTGGGCATTCTCCAGGGCCTTAAGGCTATACCGCAGCTGTGTGCTATCCTGCACCAGTTTCGTCAATGTACTCAATGCCTTAATGGCATGTGTTTCTACTGTAGCCGCTGCTTTGGTAGCTGCCTCGATTTTGATGTCCTGCTCTCCGATCCTCTGGAGAATTGTTTCTATTTAACTATCGATGGCCTTCATCGATACTTGTAAGACCTTCCATGGCAATTCCTGAGCTGCACAATCAGTCGTGGAGGCCGAGGTCTGTGGCTCTTTCAACAGTTAGGACTTTGACCCCCAGCACCTCCTTTATTTGCCTTTCCCATGGTTGAATTTGGAATTCAAACTGCTCTGCTATGGATGCTTCACCTATTGCTGCAGTTAATTTCTTATATTTTGAAGTTGCTAAGGCAATTTTATAGGAAAAAAACTCTTCTCAACATAGAACTACTGTGAGCCACATCTGCTCAGTAAGGTGCTCCACAGCGCCCCTTGGATTACAATTCCTTTGAGTCAGGAGCTCTTTTACAAAGGTTCCACATCAGAACATTGACAAAAATGTTTACAAGACAAGTTAGACAAAAACATTTGATAACAGCAATAAATACAATTGATGCATACAAAACAGTCATGGCAATAAGACATTCGATAACAGCAGTAAATACAAATTGAGGTGTAAAAAACAGGCAGGGTAGATATTTTACAAAAGCAGTAGGTAGATATAAAGCAGTCAGAGGCAGGCTTTATTAGGGATTGGGGGATTAGGCAGGGTGGGTTGGGGAGGGGTGAGGTAAGTGGGAACAATAACAAAAGCAAGGGGATGAGGAGGTAGGAGGGCATAGGTTTGTGTGGAAGAAGCGAAAGGTACTGGTGCATGCAGTATGGGCTGCTATTGGTGGTATGGGAGCCACTAGTAGGGGTGTGTGAAAAGAGGGAGTGGTAAAAAGAGGGGGTGATGGGGGGTTAATGGTGAGACTTGACATAGTTGCAACTGGCAGCAAAGGGGGGACTAAGCAAACAAGGGTGAGATGTTTGCTGAGTAGGGAGGGGGAGGCAGCCTAAGGATAGCAGTCGCAGCTGCTAAGTGCAGTGAGGTGCCGGTTGAGTTTGCTTTTAAAAGGGCTGATCCTTGTCTCATCCAAGATTACAGAGGGGAGGTTGTTCAGCCAACTGAGCGCCCTGTATGAAAATGATCACTGCACCTGAGAGGTGCATCAAAAAGGGACTTGATATGTCCTTCTTGACATGGCACAAGTTCGATGAGGATTAGACATAGGGTTAAGGAGTTTCTGGACAGCAGGGGAAGTTTGACCAAGACAGATTTTTTTTGCTAAGAGACAGGTCTGATATTTTATTCTACCCTTAAGATTCAGCCTGCTAGTCTGTGCATACAGGTCACAAGTATATGTGAGTTTGTGGGCTCCAGGATTCAGCCTGCATGACTTATTTAGTGCTGTGCTGATCCTTTTGAGCATGGTGTCCATAGCAGCTCCGTAAATTACTAATCCATAATCTATTATGGATAGAATGGAGATATTTACAACAAGCCAGAGCACATCTGGGGTTATACAGTGACTGTTTCTAAATAATAAGTAGAATTTGAAACTTCTGCACAGCCCTAAAAAAAGGTTGTAGCTACTGTACAAAGATAAGTCTCATGTATGAGAATGCAGCATGTGAACTTTTAGTAAATATTAGAATGGGTAATTCTAAGAATATTATAGCTGGATCTATATATATATATCCCCTTCTCATAATTCAGTGGAGGGGTTGTCCACGTTTGTAATACTTATGTGTGTTGAACAGGAACCATAGCAAGGTAATTATGGGGGATTTTTATTTGAATTGGAGTGATAAGAAAAACCTGAGATTGTTTTAGAAAATTAATGATTTTAATTTAACACAAATTATTCAGTCCTCTACATGACATAATTCTAAATCTAGCACTTAGGCACTGTTACACTAGGTCTTGGGCATGGTGTTGGATGCCATGGTCCATCGCCTCAGTATCCACTCTGCTGCAGCAAGCCCAGCTACTGAATTTGTCCTGCAAATTTCTGAGTTTGTTTTGAAATTAAACATGTATTCTTTCTTCAGTTAGGACTATTTGCAAGTTAGGGGAATGCAGTTGAGGCAACTTTTGCCCCAGGGTGTCCAAACATTACTTTGGTTTGTGCGAGGAAAAGTTTATCTACAACAGGGGGATGAACCAGTATTTGGACAAACTGGTGCTTTGAAAGCACTACAGTATATGATTTGGTGGCTGTATGGTGTAGGTGCAAATCATAAATTTGGGAATTTTTGTATTATAGCAATTCCACATATCCAAATTTGTAATTTTCATACAGACCCCATGCACTAAGGGGCAAGCTGCCTACATGCCATGGATCTGTGGCACATTGGTAACCCCACCAGAAAAATGCCACAAACCAGGGATCCAGTAGATCCCTGCAGCAGTCACAGAAAGGATGCACATCCATTTCTCATTGGATACCCCAGCCAGTTGTGCAGCTATGTGACCAGCCGGTCTGGGGGCATGTCTGGGAGCATGCCCACACTCCACACCATTCACAAAGACATGGCATGCTTGGCAAGGGGGCACAGAATAAGGCAGCAGGGGCCCTGCTGTATCTTTTGCATGCTCTCCAGCTTACACCCGCCAGCTGTAGCAGGACAAGGAATCCCCCCACCATGCTACCCCAGTCTGCTGGACTGAGAGGAAGTGCTGGGGTCATCCATTTGGGAACTCATTTGTCTTTTTCAAAATTGGATATTCTGTACCCCTCCCAGAATCCCTTACTCTGTGCAGAGCAGGGGATCCAATAAGGAACCAGAATGGGCATCCAACTGGATGCTCACCTGTATCCTACAGTCTGCCCTAACACAGCTCCACATTGGGGGGGCATGGACGGGTGCATGGCAGTGGCCAGTGGTCATGCATGTCATCCACTGCTCACCTGTCTGGGGGTGTGAAGCTATGTGGACCTGGTATATATGAATCATGTGTATCCGGCCCAACATTCGTGCATAGCCCCAAAAATGCAGATCCCAGTTCTGTCATCTTTTTAGATTACTAGGGGGCCAGGAAGAAACTGCAGACACTAACATCTATAGAAAGTCTACCAATAGCAGTACACTCCTCCTGTCCTCTAGCTGCCACCCATGCCATATGGTCACCAAGATCCTCAAAGGACAATTTCTATGCTTGGGTAGAAATTGTGGTACAGAAACTGCTTTGAAATGGTCATTCGTGAGGTTATTACTGACCTAAAGAAAGATTTGAGGAAAGTGTTTAATCTGACAGGCTCATTACAGAAGCAGGAAATTTTGCAAGGAGTCAGGATTTTGACATCTTGATCAGTGGTATTAGGGACAATCAAAAGAATTAGAAACAAGTCAACTTTGTGACAACTTTTTCTGCCCACTCAAGCCTCATTGCAGCCATTATCAGAAGACATTGGCATGTTTTACAAATGGACAGAGCAATAAAGGATCTTACAACAGTACCTCCAAGGATGTCATATTGGAGAGCTACTACCTTTAAGGAGTCCTTGTAAAAAGCAGGTAACC
This sequence comes from Neoceratodus forsteri, assembly GCA_016271365.2. Classification (NCBI taxonomy): domain Eukaryota; kingdom Metazoa; phylum Chordata; order Ceratodontiformes; family Ceratodontidae; genus Neoceratodus; species Neoceratodus forsteri. The sequence goes on along the minus strand of CM028130.1, from coordinate 94,468,062 downwards.
CTTAGACAGTGCCAATACATGGCTTACAAAATTTCACAAAGGTTGTCATTCATGTAAACACTGTCTGTCCTGTAAATACATCAAAGCAGGCAGCAGCTTTATGAACCTACACACAGGTAGAGTTAATGAAATTCAGAAGTTCATCTGATGCAATACCTGTGGGATCATCTGTGCAGCTACCTGCAAATGTGGAGCCTTTTATGTGGGCAAGGCTGCTCGAGATTTCAGCATTCATGTGGGAGAACATCATAGAGCTATCACAAATAAAAATCTTAAGTTATGTTACTGCAGCCCATGTCCACTGCTCTACAGAACATAGTACCCATTCATTCCTGTTCCAGAGGGCAGAAAAAGTTAAACACTATCCGGAGGGGGGGAGGGGGTGACTTTGATAATGCTGAATCTTTCTGGATTTTCAGCTTTGGTGATAGTGAATGGATGGGTCTGAATAGCAGCTTTGACCTGGCAACTTACTTGCTTGTTAATGGAATGTACTCTAGTCTCAACCAGTTCATGCTAATTTTCTGTTTGCTCTATCCTACTATGCAGATTTCATACATGCAAAGTGTACCACTACCTACAGCCCCCTGTAGTGGACACAGGAATCTGCATCCCACATGAGCTGACGATCTCTCACTTAGAAACTTGTTTACTGGTCAATTAATTGTATTGACAGTTTAAATATAACAATGTTTCTATTTTAATATTTGCCTATTTGTTATCAATGTTTATATATTTATTAGCATTTATTATACACAGGGACCCTGGTTTTCCATTTTTGCTGGTAACACCGGTAGCAATCACGGAATTCTGCTTGGGTTTCGGATTTTGAATTCTTGTACCAGTGCCTCACGGAAATTGCATGTCACTGCACAGAATCTCTAAACTTTCAGCATCTTTTTAATTTTTTTTGATTTTCTCTTTCTATGCCCTCTTCTCACAGCATCCATCTCCACTTTTCAGAGATCCCTAGGCTGGGTATCCCCTAGCTTCACCCCAGGTAATGCTCAGAAGCTTCTGTGGGCCTGCCCCTATCCTGCATAGGTTGTACCCCCCCAGGTGGGAAGGGAGGGGACCCCAGGTCACCCCTCCACACTCCCTTAGTGTGTGTCGGGCAGCCCAGTGGATCCCTCATGGAGCCTAGTTATGCAGTCTGGGGCATCTGGGTCCCTTCTGCCAGTGGCTGATGTGGGGTGATTGTTACTGGTTTTCTGTTCTTTGTCCTTGAGGGCACCTGCACTAGAGGATATCCAAGGAGGAAGGTCACATAGAGACATGCCACTGCTTCAAATCCTGGCTAGCATCCTCCCCTCCTGTTCATTCTGCAGCACCACTTCAGTACCACCCATGGCCACACAGGTGGTGGTAAAGCAGCAGAACCTGCAGCACACCCTCCCCAGATGAGGAGAGTAGTCCCCCAGGTGCTCGATCCTACCCCCCTGGCAAGACCTCCAGCAACCCCAATTCACATCTGACCCTGGATAACTGGCATTGCAAGCAGTAGTGCTACAGCAGCACCAGCGGGCCGACCCAGATTTCAGCATCTTATAATGAATGCTGTTGTGCTTCTCATTCCTTCTGCTTTGCTGCATATAGAGTCAGTAAGGAAATCACCTGCACTGCTTTGTTGTAACCAGCCATTTAGTTTAACCACCCATGCTTCCCACCAACATCTCCATCACCTGAGGACTGCTTTCCTTTCTGAAAAACCACAGTTTTCCTGTAGTATGTGCCTAAGTGTCTTTTACTATTTATATTACACTGTATGATACAATAAAAATACAAGTATCAGCACACATGGGCAGGGCCACTGGAAAACTGCAGGAAAAGCAACCTGAAATTACAGAGATTTTTTTGCAAAACTTGCTGGGAAATTGCGAGAGTTCTATAGATCCGGAGTGCTTCACAATAAATCCTTTACTGTTTCCTACAGCATATATTAGTCAGCATAAACTACTAAATGAATACACTGACACTTGAATATGTTTTAAATATGAAGAAAAACTTCTGTTTCTAACATGAATCCTAAACGGATAAGATGTGTTGCCTCTTCCAAAATGTAAAAACATCTGCCTTATACAGTGCTACATTCTATTAAGTGAGCCACAGAGAATCAATATTAAATATATCCAGAATAAACACATTTTATCTGTTTCTGGATGTAGAATAATGAAGCCTGATCAAAAGCTATTCACAGTGCTCTGTCAACTATTCACTGACTTTGGTGTAAGAAAAAATAAGCAGATGGAGTGGCAAATAGTTCAGTTTTAGTAAAATGTTGTAAAGTGTTTCATGTTCATAATTTGCACTGTAGGTACTGTGCACTATTACTAAAATCATATATTAAAACATATATTGGTGTTATTATGGCTGGCAGTATAGCCTAGTGGTTAGAGTAACAAACAGTGATTGAACTGGGTACATCCAGCATACTTGAGTTTGATTCCCACAACCTCCACTTGCATACTGTGCGACTCCAAGCAGGTCACTTAACCTCCCCAGTGCTTCTAAGTCACTCCTGAAAACAGGCAGTTTTGCCTAGTGGGCCTTACCTGATTTACAAAGAATATAAAAAAAATACCAATATATGTTTACTACATCATAGAATAGTAGTCAGGGTACCGTGTAATTTACTTGAGTTTTACTTGGGCTGCAATGATTTTGTATAGTTAAAGATAAATGTTCAGATACATTTTATGTGTTTTATAAGCTTGCTTTTAGATTTCAGTCAGGTTTTTATTGTATAATTTGCATATGAGCATCTAGGTTGTAGATTGCTAAATGCAGGATCACTGTTACCAACTCAGCTTATTCAAGTTTATAATCGCAGGGCCATCCAAAATCCTCAGTTGTTTGAATGAAAACTAGTCTGAATGGAAAGTATGTTCTAGAAAAAAACTACCTTACTGCTTATGAAAAGACTTCAAAGTTAGCACCCCATTTAGGTGAATTGGATCATTTGCACCGTTTCTCCCACCTGCTGTTTCAGTCTCTGTGATAACAAAAAGTATCCTGATAGACTGCTTCAACAAAAAAGCAAATGTTAAGTATTTAAGTGTACGTATGTTTGCCAGTGGATTTTGAAAGCACATTCAATAGCATACAGAAGGTAAGACCCCAGGGGCTGTATGATGCTAGTGGGTGGAGTGGTGCTTGATTCACTTCTGAGCTCAGACACCAAAAGTGGGAGACACCCTTCTCATGGACACCAAGTAAAAGAAAAGTATCCACATGTCTACTCTAGAAGATGCATGAATCCATTTGAAGGGCTACTTGTGGATCTTTTAAATGAAGACACTTCATTTCAAAGAAGCAAATTCAAGCATTTTATTTGCTCCTCCTACCCCCTAGCCATCCACTCCTTCAGGCCTGCCAAGGCCCCCTACCACCGCTGCTGAGTCCCAGCCACCATCCACTGCCCCTTACTGCTGTGCTACCAGGTAACCCAAAATGACCCTTCATTGAGTGGGCCCCTAACCCTGTGGGAGGCTACCAGGGGAGAAGAGTTGCCCCAAAGAGCTTCCTGTGTATCCTGGGCATGGCAGAGGTTAGAATGGACACATGTCTGGGGCTTTCAGCTTACGGAGGGACCAGCAGCCATGCTTCGGTTGGCCAGCTGGTGTTTTCTCATTTTCTTGGGAGCATGACAGGCCCCATGATGTCAAAGCACAAGCCGACATCTGTCACGCTCTCTCCCACAGTGAGGGCCGATGTGTTGTTGTGCCTCTGCAGGGGCCAGCAAATGCTGAGCCATAAACCCACCGTCCCTCCCAGGAGAAGGTGAGTGGTCGTTGGATACTCAAGCCTTCACCCATTAGCTGGCCCTCCCACACTCAAGTCAAGTCTGTTCCCTAACCCTGGTCAGCAGTGTCGCAGGCAGAAATCCAATTCAGGCAGTTAAATTATAGATAGGAAAAAAACAATGGTAGTCCACCTTATCGGTGATGGTTCAGATTAATTCACATCTGAGTTCTAAAAAGCAAAAAGAGCAAGTCATTTGTAACTTGTGCATGTGGGGTGTGGGTGTTGAAGAAAGGGGATCATAGTGCTGTCACTACTGTCATCACCCCAGAGGGATGTGGACTGCATTGTTGCTACTGCCATCACACCAAAGGGGTGGGGGCTGTAGTGCTTCTGCCATCATCACTGGTGGATGGGGAATGTAGTACTACTGCCATCACACCTAAGGGATGGTGGCCGCAGTGCTGCTGCTTCTGTCACACCTGAGGGAGGGAGGTCATAGTGCTCTTTCTGCTGCCATCACACCAGAGGGATGGGGGCCATAGTGCTGTTAGTGCTGCCATCACATCATGTACCTAAAATAACTTTAAATTGGTACAAGGATGTATAGATGTGCAATAGTGGAGGTCAAAATTGCTAAAATGTCTGTTAGCAGAGTTGAAAACTGTTAAATAAAGTACACAGACCCAAATACCAGTAAAATCAGATTTTGGCTTAGCAGACACCGGCGACAATACCGTTTTTTACAATGTGCAAAATGGAATATGCCCTTTCTCAATCCCGGTAAACCAGTGACCCTGATTATACACTTGCAGTTTGTGCAGCATGTTTTGTGAGAAATAAATGTGACACTGAGCTATGACTTTTCAGAGTGTCTGTTGCTTTAAATCTTATTAGTATAAAAGACCTTTCTGCTCATGCGTCGCAGCCTGTGAACAAGAATTTGTCAATGCCGAATGCTCTTGGTGTGGACTGGTGTCATGGCAGCGGGAGGGGATGTTAGAAAATTGCTTCAGTGAAGTTGTTTGAGAGGTGGGGTCCCAAAAAACATATATTGAAAATCTGGGGCAAAAATATTTAAAAATGGCCAAATTATGCCACTAAGTTGAAAACCCTATTGAAATACATTGACACCGAAAATCCCATTGAAACACTGAAGCGCTTACCTCAGTTCATGGTTGGGCTTTGAAGAGCAAAGATGTGCCTGCAGTCCAAGGTTGATTATGGCTATGGGCCTCCAGTGGGTATGTGTGGGGTATGGGGGTGGGGGTCCTGAGTGGGAGGGTAAGGGGTTGGATAACAGTGGAATGGGCAACGATGGATGGTTTTCTTTTTTCCAAGAGCTGGGCCATTCTTGATGCCCTACAAGGGGCATGCCTCAGACAGCTAGTTTTGGAACCAACTCAGGAGAGAGCAATCTTAGTCCTGGTACTCTCAAATGGGGGACGGAGAGAGGATCTCTGATCTACTCATCTTGTTAATCAGCCTTCTATGTTGGAAGTTGTTGAAGGCTTTGCTGAAATCAAGGTAGGTGACATCAAACAACCATCCCTGATTTACTTCCTTAGTGAGGCATAAGGGTTTCCAACCCTAATGCCCCAACCCCCACCCTGCAGAGACTGACAGGCATTGGGGGTGTCCCTTTGGGTCATCGGCCATAAAGCTCATGCCATTCCACCCCCACCCTGCAGACACTAACAGGTATTGCAGTGTGACTTGACGTCTTCGGTCCTAACACTCACCCCATTCCATAATGAAATAAGCTGAGATGGGTGCAGTATAGGAGAATGGGGTGAACATTTGGGCCAAAGACTCCAAGGTACACCCTGATGCCTGTCACTGGCTGCATGGTGAGGGTGGGGGTGGAATGGTATGAGCATTATGGCTGATGACTCCAAGGCACAAGCCCAACACCTGTTAGTTTCTACAGGGTGCAGCTTGCCAGGTGGGACCTTTCCATATGGAAATTGTACCTTCTGCACCCATTTACAGCCAGGCTCAATATTCCAACATCCAGTGACTGGTAAAGAATATGTGAATAGGAATTTTATTAACTGTGTCTCTACTTACATAGTTTATATAGTAGTGTGTCAGTGCAGTGACTTTTATGTAGGGAAGACAAAAAGGAATTTTAAAACCCGGATTTCAGAACATTTGAGATGTATAACTAATAGAGATTTGAAAAATGCTTTAGCTGTACACTTGTTGAATTGGGGTCCAGGACATCATTTTAAATTTCAGGGTTTGCAGAGGGTATATCTAAATATCTGGGGGGTGACATAGATAACAAATTATTACAGATGGAAAGTAAATGGCAATGTCTCTTAGGAGCCCATAGGGAAATGGGGCTCAACGCTACGTTTAGTATTATACCATTGCTCAAGGACAAGGCATTTTAATTTGCCCTTGTATATATGTCAGTGCTTTCTCCTTGTGTATACTTGTATGACACTTCATCTTTGGACATTTCATCTTATGATATCTGTTTGCCCAGTGCCTTATTTATTTATTTATGTGTAGAGTGTGCCCCCTTTTTGACATTTTATATTTATTTTGGTACTTACATTTCTGTAAAATATTTTGTAAGTAATTTAGGGATTGTTATCATTGAGAGAGAGTATATAAAGTAGACAAAGAACCTCTGTGCGCAAACACTGAGGCAAGGGTTACCCCAAAGGGCTTTTGGCTGGGAAGCCAAGTTTCAAGAAAATACAAAATCACACATGCCCCCACAATGCAAAGCATCATGGGCTGCATATGCAAATCACCACAGAATGTTATGCTGGTCCAACTTTAAGCAGAATTGCATGGTGCCGAAAGGCCTCTCACACAGTTTGCAAAGGGTGCTAACAGAAGACATAGACACGTGTTTCGTCCTACCAGGACTCATCAGTATGCCTCGTCTGTTTGACACCCCAGTGGAATGGACCATCTACCCTTAAGGCAGTGTGCCTTGGATATATTGTTGTGAACCCATTAAAATAAAAAACTATTTAAAAGACAAAGATAAAGTAGATTTTGTAACTATAACACTTATTTGCACTGTATATTAGGGGTTTTCCCATTTAATGAATTGCACTATAAAATAGGGTGGCATATGGGACATTATGCATTGACAAAGCGTGTGTGACGTGAAACGTATGTCTGCGTGAGCACCTCATGGCGTGCTGCTGTAGCTTGCATTACCTGTTAGCAGGTTTTTATCATTGAACTGAATAAACTTGCTTTTTTATCGTGGCCTAGCTCAAAGGTAATTTTTTTAACACACTGTGCTGGGTGGCCTGACTTTTACTGGAGGATATGTTGATATTTGTTGAGGCACCAGCTTTGTGATAAGTCATCAGCTGTTTTTGTTGAATATAAAGTTACAGGCATGCATAAAAACTGTGCAACACACGTCCATAATGAGATCATTTTTTGAATTTTTTTCACCAAATTTTTAACATGTGCATTGTGGGACCTCCCCTCATGAACAGTGACACTGTGATTTTGTCACTCCTTCCTGAAAGTTGATTTCACACAGTGACCATGCCATTCTGCACAACTGGTGTGAAAACACATTTCAGGCAGGATGCGAAAAATGACAGCTATACTATTCATAAGGAGGTGTGACAAAATGGCAATGTTGAAAATTTAGAGTGAAAATATTCAAAATTGGCGAAGTTACAAGCGTGAGTAGAAACTACTTAACACACACTTATAGCCTGATCATTTTTAGCGGTTTTGCGCATGTGCAAGAAACATAGTGCCATCATCTGAGATTTCGGAGGTGTGTCACCACCTTTCAATTCAGTCAGTGTGTTGGCAGGCGCGGGCCCTGTAGCTGTGTATGACACGCTCCAAAATACAGTGGCATACAGTTAAAAGGGGGAGCTACGCTTCAGTGAGCAGCAATAAGATATCGCCTGCTCATGCGCAGCTCCCCTTACACACACACACACACACACACACACACAGAAATGCACGCATACTGCGTGCTGCCTCCCCGCTTATGCGTATGGCTGACAGGGTGCCCAATCCCCATCGGCTGTGCTGCGCTACTCCCAAGCCTTCCAAATGCCACGCTGGGTGCCCACCCAGCGCTGGCAAGTCGATGAGAGCAGCCGACGGGGTGCCCAATCCCCGCCGGCTTCACTCTCCCCCGAGTACAGGTGCCACGCTGGGAGCCCACCCCAGCGTGGCAACAAAGCTATGGCTGACGGGGTGCCTAATCCCCCGCTCCACAGCCCCCAGTTATTTCTGCCATGCTGGGAGCCCACCAGCATGGCAAACGACTATTGCCTTTTTCTTTTTACCTGTAAAGCAAAAACGGTCCCACTGCAGTCTTCCTGCCCCCCACAACCCGCACCCACCCACTGCGCACCCCGCCTCCCCACACCCCCACCCCATACTTACCTCCGGAGCTCGGCGCGACGATCTGCAGTGGACCAGGAACACGTCTGCACTCTTCAAAGCCGACCGCGAACTGAGGAAATGCAGGTAAGCTGTATAATGGTCTAGATAGGGTTTTTTCAACTTTGTAGCATATCTCAGACATTTTTTGGAATTTTTGCACCAAACTTTCAACATGGGGTTTTTGGGACCCCTTCTCATGAATGATGTCACTGTCATGTCGTTATTCTGACCCGAAGGGTGATTTCGCAGTCGCTGCACGGTCACTGCGCGAAATCACCTTTCAGGACAATTAATGAAACGACACTGCCAGTGTTCATAAGGTGGGCTCTCAAGAAGCCTATTTTGAAAATTTGGTGGAAAAATTCCAAAACGACTGTTTTACGAGGCGTGCATTGCGCAGTTCCTACGCACACTCGTAAGTTCGAGAATTTTCAATATTTTCACTCCAGATTTTCAACATTGCCATTTTACCACACCTTCTTATGAGTAGTACAGCTGTCATTTTTCACATCTCACCCAAAATGTGTTTCCGCCCATGTAACGCACAATGGCACAGTAGGTGTGCGAAACCAATGTACGGGACAAATTAAGAAAACCACAGTGACACTGTTCATGAACAGAGTTCTTAAAATGGCTATGTTGAAAATTTGGTGAAAAAATTCTAAAATGACTGTTTTATGAGCGTGCGTTGAGCAGTTCCTATGCATGCTCAGAAGTTTGCAAATTTAATATTTTCACTCCAGATTTTCAACATTGCCATTTTATTACACTTCCTTACGAACAGCACAGCTGCCATTTTTCATATGCCACCCAAAATGTGTTTTCGCACATGTAGCGCACAATGGTGCTGTTGGTGTGCGAAAGCAATGTTTGGGACAGATTATGAAAATCACAGGTACACTGTTCATGAGCAGAGGTCTTAAAATGGCTATGTTGAAAATTTGGTGACAAAAGTCCATAAAATAACTGTGTTACGAGTGAGCATTGCACAGTTTCCACGCACCCTCGTAAGTTCATGACTTTGTAATATTTTAAGTCTAGATTTTCACCAGTGGCATTTTTCCACACTTCCTTATTTACAGTACAGCTGTCATTTTTCACAACATGGCCGAAGTGTGTTTTCACACTTTCAGCGCAGAGATGCATGATCGCTGTGGGAAATCATTGTTCGGGACAGATAAAGAAAACCATAGTGACACTGTTCATGATCGGAGGCACCAAAATGCCTGAGTTGACAATCTGCTGTAAAAATCCCCAACCTAATTATATTACGGGTGTGCATTGCACAGTTTCTATGTACGCTGGTGACTTCACCATTTTTTTAAATATTTTTACTGCAGATTTGCAACATTGCCATTTTTTACACCTCCCCATGAACAGTACAGCTGTCATTTTTTACATTCTGTTCGGAATGTTTTTGCACCTGTGGTGCTAAATGCCGTAGTCGCTGTGCATAAGCAGCTTTCGGCTAACAAACTGATATTCCCCCTGTTCATGAGGCGGGGTCACAAAAAAAACATGTTGAACGTTTGGAGTGAAAATACCAACGAATGCCTGAGGTATTAGGGTTTCCAACCATAACGCCCAACCCTGTAGAGAATGACAGGCATCAGGGGTGTGACTTGGGATTCTTGCCTGTAACCCTGCAGCCAGTGAGAGGCATCGAGGTATGCCTTGGACTCTTCGGCCCCAGTGTTCACCCCATTCTCCTATATCGCACCCATCTCACCGTATTTCCTAATGGAATGGGGTGCGCATAAGGGCCAAAGACCTCAAGGAACACCGTGACACTTGTCAGTGTCTGCAGGGTGGGGTGTGGTGAAATGGCATGGCCGTTATGCCTGATGACCCAAAGGCACACCCCAATGCCTGTCATTCTCTGCAGGGTGGTGGTGGGGTTGGCTTCAGTTCAATACTTCACTGCCATTCCTATTATGCAGCTCTGTAACTTCTACACTACCACTGCCAATGCCAGCAAGCAAACATTCGGCATTGACAAATGCTTGTTTGGCATTGTTTCACCAGATTTGCATCATGGGCTTTTTGATACCCCACTTCATGAACAGTGGCACTGTCATTTCATTTCTCAGTCCCAAAAGGTGATTCTATGCAGCGACCGTGAAATCACCTTTCGGATCAAGGAATGAAATGAGAGCAACATGTTCATGAGGTGGGGTCCAAGACCTCCATGTTGAAAATTTGGCCCAAAATTCCTAAAAATGGCTGAGATATCAACATAAGTTGAAATCCCCATTGACTCCCATTATACGGCTTATGTTTCATTCTTTCAGTTTGCCAGTCAGCTTTGAAGAGTGCAAACATGTCCTGCTCCACAGAAGACTGCAGACCTCGGATGGTAAGTATGGGTTAAGGGAGGTAAGGGGAGGTGGGTGCACAGAGGGAGGATCAGAATGGGAGAGGGGGATGGGGGAAGACTACGAGGGATGGTTTTGGTTTTTACAGGGGAAAAAAAAGACACTGAGGGAAGGTTTCTTCATTTACAGGTAAAAAAAGATATATATATATATATTAATTTAAGCACAATGGAGTGGGCTCCCAGTGTGCCACAACAGTGGTGGGGAGGAGGGGATGCCGACACAGGGATTGGGCACCACTATGTCAGCTAGGGATATAGACAGGTTGAGGGGGCACTTCCGATACCAGGAGTGGGCATCCCGGTGTCAGAAAGGGAAAGGGGAAATTGTTTTACCAGGAAAGACACACTAAGCAGCAGCAGGGAAATGGGACACAGTTTAACAATGAAAGACACACTAAGCCACAGCTAAAGGGCTTGCATTTCAAAGGACAGAGCTGAGTGCAGTGTCAGCTCTGTCCTTTGAAATGTTTGCCGAGATGAGCCCCCTCAGCAAGCCAGTGTCATCAGGACACTGCCTCCTGATTTGCCAGCCACAGACAAGCCCCTGCAGCATCACTGGCACCCCTCACACCTCTCTAGCAACTCTCATATCAGCATGTTCATCTGCACTTGCGTGCACGATGAACATAAAAAGCACAGGAGACCTGTGTGAAACCTGTCAAGCCAGGCATTTTTGCAGGAGCCTGCTTTTATGTATCCATACCTCTGGCACTGAATAAAATTAAACACTTTATATAAAATGTGTGTGGCGGAGGATCACGTGATGCAGCAGGCCTGAGAAGATGCTTTCCCTTTCTCTCCTGCCCACCGCCGTTAAATTTTCATACTTTTATTGAGTTTTTCAACATTGTGAGCCTTATTCTTGCTATTATCTGGTGGGGGAAGTTCTCGAGTGTGCAATCCATGCGTTTGCCGCAGAATGGAAGCTGAGATGAAGAAGCCTCCGCCTAAACATGCACCCCCCAGTTACCCCAGAGAAGGCCCCTAAGAAACCGCGGGCTGGAACCACAGGTTCAAAGCAGGCAATGGCACCTCCAAGCTCAGAACAGGAGCCATTAACCCTCACTGGATTCCTGGCCAAATTTCGGCCGTTCAAGGAAGAGTTAAGAAACCTCACTTCTGAATTCAAAACCCTCTCCCAAGCTATAGAGGACATAGCATTGAGAACCTCAGATGTCGAGATTCAATTTACTTCTTTAGAGAGGAAGGTGAATAAGCAGAATCCTGAGGTGGCCATGCTTCAGCAAAAAATTAACAGGATGGAGCAAAAGCTCGAAGACCTCGAAGGTCTTAGCCGCATGAACAACGCGGTCATTATTGGATTACCCGAGATGGAAGAAGGGAATGACGTGGTCTTGTTTGTGCAGAAGTTCATCGAGAAACTTATAGGACCTTCACCCTATGGCCCCAACTGTATTATACAGAGGGCTCATAGAGCGCTGCATTCTATGCCTCAGAGGGGGGCCTCTCCTAGACCATTAATTTTTCATTTTCTCAACTTTTTAGAGAAGCAGCATTTTTTTCTCAAACTAAAGGCCATACAAGAGCTGCAGTGGGAAGGAGCGAGGATCAGTTACCCAGGATCTGCCACTATCTGTTAGGCAACGTAGAGCTGCCTTTCACCCGGTGGTTAAAACACTGTTGGCAGCTGGTCTCCAATTCAGAATGCGATATCCCTCGAAGTTGCAGGTCCAGATATCCAGGCAGTGGCACTCTTATGAAGACTCGGACTCTGCAATGGATGGACTAAAAAATGCTATGCCTGATCTCTTTAAAAGCTCTTAATTATCACGGGGGCTATTAGAAGGGATCATTTAGGAAGTTTAAGATGTAACAGAACATATGGAAATGTGCAGTGTTTTATTTCCTGGTTTACATTCATCTATTTCTGGTTATTTCTCTAGTTGGGGTCTGAAAAACGAAAAGTTGCTGTACCTTTAAACTTCTCGGTTAATTAGGTACACTTTAGATCTCCTCGGGGGAAGGTCTGGTGAACAGTGGGGATATCTCTGGCCACAGTTATGAAAGGACAAGGCCCATTTGCACTCATGGGTTTCTTTTGGGGGACCGTGAAGGTCTTTAGGGTTGTAAGGGGGCATTTTTCTGCTGAGCCGCCCATTATGGAGATCCGGTTTGCTGAGACGAAGGTTCAGGGTAGGGCGGTGTTCGTACCCTGCTTCCCAATTGAGTGGAATTAATCTTGTCCCCTCCCTTGCCTTGATGATTGGGGTAAGGGACTTCTCTCTCAGTTTAATAGCCCTTATGATGGGAGACTGGGTGACCGGCTCATGGGAGTTTTGGCAGGACTCAGAAAATTATAGGGGATATTGGCGAGGTAGGATTCCTCTCAGGTTCTTTTTTTTTGCCTACCACAGCTTTACAAGGGGATACAGGGATCATTTATGGGGAGGATGGTTGCACGCAGTTCTCAGTAGCGGCCACTAGAGGGGATTATTTCTCAGGATTACTTCCACTCCTTGCAGTAGTGAAGAAGTGGTAAGGCAGATTTGGTGGCAAGACAGACATAGGTCGGGTTCAGTGGTACAGTCATTGTTTTGGAGTGGAACCAGAGCTTGGCTCATTTGGAGGTTTCTAATCTCCCTTCTTTTTTTTTTTTTCAGGGGGAGCTTCCCAAGTTTGAGCTTAGCCTATTTTGGTAGATTGCCCTTTCTCCACTCTCACTCTCACTCCCTTCTCTGTTAGATAATAGGGAGGAGACCCATTTTTGTTTGAATCTGGGGGTAGTGATCTCACCCTCATCTTGTACACTAGCCTTGAGGTGAGGCATTGGAAGGAAGATATCTTTGTCTCATTTTATTCTGTATTAGGGGTGATAACTATTTTTGTAAGTAGCAGGATTAAAGGCAAGTTTTTCGAGACCTTCTAATTGTTTTCCTTTAGCTTTAAAAGAGGTTCTCACATGTAGTTCTGATGTTTGTGGGCCTCACAAGTGTCTTGAACTTGCTTTATTTCTTTAATTTTGTTATGGTTGGTTATTATGATGAGATTCTGGACGGGGGTGGGCGGGAGGATGGGGGCGGCTGTTTTGGAAGTGTGCTGCTAAGCGATGCATAGGAGATTTGGGTGGGTTGGGAGGGCGGGGGGACTGAAGGGTAGGGTGTTTGTGGCTTGTGTTTCTGTTGGATAGTTTGGGGATGTTTTCAGTAGGGGAGGGCAGGTTTGGGGGTTGGGGAGGTATTACTGGGTGGGACACAGTCCATTTTAGGTCAGTTGAGATCTGTCTTTAAGGTAGTCTATGACTTTAGTTACTGTAACTATATATTGTTTTTGCACAATGGCTAAGGAGCTCTGTTTCTCAACCTGGAATGTTAAAGGGGCCCATAAAAAAAAAACAAGCAATATAAGATACTGAAGCACTTAGACATTTTATGTGCTAATGTTGTTTTTATCCAGGAATCGCATTTGCTTGACTCGGAAGCCATTCAGATGAAACGGATGCAGATTGGTCAGGTTTTCTCAGCCCAAGGAACATCAAACAGCTGTGGGGTCTAATCCTTATTAACAGAAGCATTCCTTTTCAGGTTGTCTGGGAAATTAAGGACCCCCATGGCAGATTTATTCTAGTTAAGGGCACGTTTTATTCAGTAGATTTTGTATTAGGAAGCATTCGGCCCCTAACAAGATGACCCCTTATTCTTTCTTGAGACTTCTTAATAATATTTCTCCCTGTTACCCTCCATCATAATTTTAGGGGGGGACTGGAACCTAGTGGTGGATTCAGGTAAAGACCGCATTAGCTCACTCCCATTTTTTTTTTTTCTCCGGCTCAGCGTGCATTACATGAATTAATAGACAGATTGGGGCTTTGTGACATTTGGAGGGTTTTACACCCTGCAAACAGAGAATACACTTTTGTGTCCCCTGCTCACAGGTCTTTTTCCCGTATGACTACCTTTTGGTCTCTCAAGCCCTGTTACCAGGGGTGATAAGCTCTACTATTCACTCAGGTCCGCCCTCCGACCACTCACTGGTGCTCTGCAAATTGGCCCTTACTTCTCTGCCTAAGCAGCAAACCAGGTGGAGACTGAATGGCCAATTGCTCAAGGATCCCCAAGTGCAGAAACCAAATTAAGGAGCATATCACACAATGTTTCGAGTTGAATGCTACACAGGACACCAGGCCAGATGTGCTATGGTGTGCCTTCAAAGCATATCTCCGAGGCATCCTAATTGGGATGGCAGTGACAAGGAAGAGGGGACGGGAGGCCAGGATGAGGGAGGTGTTAGCAGATAAGAGCTTTAGAAATTACCCTACAATCAAACCCTTCTGATGACTCTAAACAATAACTGGTAAAATTGAGGGACTCCTATATAAATATGCTCAACGAGAAAGCAGAATTTGCTATTTTATGTACTAAAGCCTCATATATAGATCACGGGGAAAAAACGGGCAAGCTACTAGCCCAGAGAATTAAGCAACTGGAGTCTGCTCTGTTTATCCCCTGATCCGCTCCAAAATGGATGGAACTCTCAAGTCTAATCCCCATAAGATTGTTTCAGAGTTCTTCAGTTATTTTGAACACCTATATGGCGAAATGCCTAACCCCCCCCTCAGCCCATACTCTTTCCTCATACCTGGTGTAGGCCCAATTGCCCCGTCTCTCAGAGTCCCAGGGTAGGATGTTAGTAGCCCCCATTATGGAGTCGGAAATCCTGGAGGTGATAAAGGGCTTACCTTTAGATAAATCACCAGGACTAGATGGTTTTTCGGCAAACTTTTATAAGTGTTTTAAGGAGCAAATTACCCCCCATCTTCTTTCTCTCTTTCATTAAATATTATCAGGTGTGCAAGTTGACTCCTCTATATTCGAGGCCCTCATTGTACTTCTCTCAAAACCAGGTAAAGATCGAGAATCTGTTGAGAGTTATAGACCCATATCATTGTTGAATCAAGACATAAAAATTCTAACAAAGATCTTAGCAGATAGACCCAGTTTGGCTCTTCCCGATTTAATTGGCTCACATCAAGTGGGATTTATGAAATGTAGATTTTCCACAGACCATCTCCGCACTCTCTCGCATGTCTTCTCGGTGTCCAGGGATGCCTCCTTTCCAGTGGCACTGGTCTCCCTGGACTCCGAGAAGGCTTTTGACAGAGTCAATTGGAGTTTTTTACTTCAAACACTAAATTCTTTTGGATTCCCTTAACAATTTCAATCTTGGATAAAGGCCTTATATCAGCACCTGATGGCTAAGATCTCTGGGAATGGGGTGTTCTCCAGGACCTTCACTCTGCATTCTGGAACCTTTCTCCCCTACTTTTTAATCTCTACCTAGAGCCTTTAATCCATAAACTAATTTCATGCTCGATGGTCCAGGGGATTACCATTCTCTGCAATGAGCTAAAGGTCGCTGCATATGCGGATGACCTGCATTTATACCTCTCTTATCCAGAGACTTCTATTCCTGCCATGTTGGATATAATTGGACAATTTAGTAAACAATCCAATTACAAATTAAATGTAGGGAAATCAATTGTGTTTCCCCTAATTCACAAAGTTTTTAAGAATGATATTACCGCCCTGGGCCCAGCCTGGTCTAAAGACTCTTTACGGTATCTGGGCATTGTGTTAACTAGAGACCTGAAGAGTACCTTTAAATACTACTTGGAAGCCCTACTGTCCACAGTGGCTCTAGACTTGGCTAGATGGTTGGCACTACCCATTTCTTTTTGGGGAAGAGTCAGTCTGGTTAAGATGAATGTTCTTCAGCATCTCTTATACCCCCTTCAGCTACTTGCCATTTGTCTGCCAAGTGGCTGGCTTAAAAAGGCCCAAAGTTTGATTAGTGACTTCATCTGGTTTAAAAAGAAGCCTAGATTAGCTTTCTATAAGTGTGTGGCACCCAAGTCCAAGGGTGGTTTACGACTTCCATATGTGAGTATGTACTATTGGGCCTGCAGCACGGCCAAATACCTAAGATGGATGGTATCTAATCCCTCCGATTATTTGCCCGCATGGCTCAAAATAGAGAGGGAAATGATTCGCTTGGCTAATATAGCCCCTTCCGCATTATTATTCCTCAATACCGCTTCTATACCCAAAAGTTAAAAGGCACCACAATTGGAGTTTCCATGAGGATTCACTCACAGTTGTGTAGATTCCTAAAGTATAAAAAGTGGCTAGATGTGGAGCAGTCGATTTGGAACTCCCCTGCTTTTAAAATAGATAATAAAGTGTTACTCCCCAGATGGTTACCTAGTCTAGGTGATGGTAGGGTCTACTCATTTCTTAAGGAGGATGGTACCTGGTTATCAGCTGCGGATATTGTGGCAAAATTCAGGCTTAAGGAAAGCGACTATTTTAAGATACTTCAGCTCAGACATCTCCTCATTCAAAAATTTGGGAAGGGCACCCCCTTATCTTACAATTTCACCTTCCTTACTGAACTAGTCCCATTGGTTAATTCTCCCCGAAGTATCTCCAAATTGAACAATATTTTGTACAATTGGCATTTTCCAGTGCCGTTTGGCCCAACAGAGTTCTGGTCTGCTCTCTTCCCACACTGGGATAGGGACTGGACGACCATATGGAACAACTGCCATCATTTTGTAACACAAGATAGGTTACTGTTAATGCAGTTTTGCATTCTTCATAATCTCTACTACTATCCTCAGAAACTGGCTAAATGGGGAATATCTTCCTTTGATGTTTGCGCTAGGTGTACTCAGGCAGAAGGTTCCCTACTTCACATTTTCTGGGATTGTCCTAAAATATCACCCCTTTGTGAGACTATAAGGGACAAAGCTGATCCACTGCTTGGGCTGAGAGACCTGTTTATCCTAGAGGTCTGCATCTTCGGGGATTACTCGCAGATTTCTGTTAATAAGTGTAAATTCCATATTGCTTTGATCTCGATGTCCATTAAGAAACTAGTGTTCAAGTATTGGAGGAGCTCTGAAGTCATCTCTTATTCTGAATGGCTAAATGAGTTATTATTTAATCTTCAAGTGGAGAAGACTGTTTCGAGTATTAATAACAAGTCCGAATAAGACCGGATTTGGGCCTCACTCCATACGTTATATACCATGTAATTCTTAATACTTAACTCCTAATTTCTCAGATGTCATGGACTGTCATGCCTTTGGGACTGTGTGGGGGGGTTGGAGTGGGGGGGTCAGGGGAGGAGGGAGATGGGGTCAGTTAACTTGTGTGGTCATAAGTTTTATGCTATGGATGTTCTGACCCTGTCCATTGTTTAATGTGAAAAGTTTAATAAACTTTAAATTTAAAAATAAATAAATAAATAAATAAAATGTATGGCATCCCTTTCGTGAGCATGCATTGTCTATTTTTTTTTCTTCATTTACATTTCAAGAGTTTGATCTGCAGCACCTTGTTCATGGTGCAGCATTTTTAGTCTTCCATTTGGATCTTGCTCTCCAGACTTGATATGGGGAAAAAGCTCTGTCATCCTTCCAGATGTTCTGAGGAACCACTGCCTTATTTTGTGTCATGGTCTGCTACAGTTGAGAAACCCAATCCAGGATAACTTCTATAAGACATTTGTTTAAAACAGCAGTGCACAGAATAATGTATTTTTCCAAAAAGCTAATTTCAGTTACAACAAATAGAAATATTAGCGTGACTGTCAAATCTTTTGTAGATAACTCCTATGCTGTGAACCCTGAGTTCTTTTTTTTTTCTCAGTCCTTATCCTTTCCTGGTCTACAATGCTATTTCTGTGCCAAATGTGGAGGCAAACTTTTTTGTTGAGAAACAAATTTAATAGAAACAATAAAATATTAAAATTTTGGTGGAATTAGAAATTTTGCCAGCAAATTACACTGGAAGATGCCTGAAATCTTTTATAGTGAAAAAGGGTAGGGTCACATTTTTTGCCCAGTTTTGTTGCACTGCTGCTTTAAACTTGATAGTGATAGTTTTAAAACTGCTATGTTAAACACAGACTGGAGTCACATCAGTTTGAATCCTGATTTACAGTATGTAGCCTTAGATTTCCTCGTAGCTGATTATACCATCATGTGACACATACTATGTGAAGAGCTTGCTCCCTTGAAGTAAATAAGAACTTTGTGGCAACCGTCACTATTGCATTACATCCTATATTACTTAAAGTGCTACGGACTAGGAATTCCATCAGGCAAAAATGTAGGGGGGGGAGAAAAACATAAGAAACTAAGAGAAAAGTTAACCTTTAAAAAAGAAATCTAACTCATAATTCTTAAAAGATAAACAAAAAGAATGTATGTCAGATTGTCTGAAATTATGGAACAGTAATACTATGTTTGGTCAAACAATAAAGGTTAATGGTAAAACCCTTCGATCAGGATTATTTGTTTATGGATCATAATAATTTGGTTGTCGGTTTAAATGAATTTTTAGTAATGTTGATGCATAGGCACTATAACGTGCCAAGACTGACTCTACTGTTTGCAATGATGAAATTCCTTCTTGCCTAAGACTCACAATTTATGCTTGCTTACCAAAAGCTTTATAAACATGCTAGTATAAGATCTGGGGCTTTGGGGGCTTAGCACTGCCTCAGCCACTGAGAGAGTTACAATTTTGGGCTGATACTGAAAATGTTCAGCCAGTCAAATTGGAGTATGCTAATTTGCATGCGTATTACAAATGCAATCATGTGCTACATAACACTGAAGCACTACTGAAGGAGAAACTGGTGGCACATCTGGTTGCCAATGGACTATAGGACCCAAGGCAGCATGGTTTAATGGGGGAGGTCATGCCAGACCAGCCTCATTGAATTTTTTGACTGAGTGACAAGGGAGGTGGATCAGGAGAGGACAGAGGACATGGCCTATCTGGACTTCAGCAAAGCCTCTGACACTGTGCCACATAGAAGGCTATTAAACTGGGGAATATGGGAGTGGGAAGGACAGTAGTGCACTAGGTGGGTAAATGGCTGGGCAGCAGGACACAGAGGGTAGTGGTAAATGGCTGTCACTCTCCAGAGGGAAGAGTGACCAGTGGGATACCACAGGGATCGGTGCTGGGACCGGTCCTATTCGATGTCATCAGTGACATTGTGCAGGACCTAGAAGGCAGAATTTCCCAGTTCGCTGATGACACAAAGCTCTGTAACAGAGTGGACATGCCAGAGAGTGCAAACAGAATGAGGTGGGACCTGCAGAAAGTTAAAGAATGGTCAAGGGTTTGGCAATTAAAATTCAATGCAAAGATGTGCAAGATAATGCATATGGGGCAAAAAAACCCTGGAACAACATATGAGTTGGGGGGTGAAGATATAAAATGCACCAAGCAGAAAAGAGACCTTGGGGTTATCTCTGATGACCTCTAGGTAGGGAAACAGTGTGACATGGCAGCAGGTAAAGCAAATAGGATGTTGAGATGCATAGGCAGGGGCATCACCAGCAGGAAAAGGGAGGTCATAATTCCACTATACAAGACACTAGTGAGGCCCCACCTGGAGTATACTGTATAGTTCTGGAGACCTTACCTTTGTAAGGACATAGACAAGGTAGAGAAGGTTCATAGGAGGGCAACAAAGATGGTACAGGGATTGTATTGTCATGGGAAAAAAACTCAAATATTATTATGGTATGATTTGTATTACACATCAGTGGTCTGTGTATGAAATTGTCTCACAAGTTAACAGATTTGGCCTGTAACTTTAAAGGTCAGTAGCTGGAACTACAGGATGTAATTAAACTGACCAGGAAAAAAAAAAGCTAATTAACTGCCTTTCTTCCAGAGGGCATTTTATTACCTTTTTATGGCCTGCACAGGCTTCTGAAGTAGAAACCAAACATTAAGTTTATGACGTAACAGGATAAAGAGTAATTTGGCAGGTTCCTCTCAGATTTTAACATGCAGCCGAGAAATAGTGACAAACTGTAGGACTGTTAAGTTCAAAGAGAAATGTTTGATTAAAGGATGTCGTATTTAGGAAATGTTTTTTTTCTGATGTTACCATTGTGTAAAAATACCTCCTGGTATAAATTATGTTAGAATTAATTCTAAAAGGAGGAGCTAGCTGATTCACCAAAAGGGGGTGGGGAGAAGGAGTGAAATGAACCCTGTATCTGGGGAATATGTGTCATATCATCTTGGGCTCTGAGACAGAAAGTTTTCTCTAACTTAAATGCACTTAGAAAGGTAATACTTAGAAATAAATTAAGTCTTTGTGGTAGGAGTGTTTTGTCTGTAACTTCCGTTTTACTTTACATGATTGTATGCTGTATGACATATTGTTCTGTTAATTTTACTTTTATCATATTTTTAGTAAACAACCATTTCTTTGAAATACTGCCTGGGTGTCTTCTCAGTTTCTTTTTTGCATGTGAAGTGCCTGTATTTTAAGTCTGGCAGCTGTTGAAAAGCTTGATTGTGTACTGAGCTTGTATAATAAGGTAAGAATATACCCAAGGTCTCTTATAGAGTTTTAAGGGTTCATTTTAGAAGCCTGACTGGGTGCCCCTGGTGAAAGATTCTACTGCAGTCCAGAAGAAGGTACATATCTGAGCCTGTACACTGGGAATGCTAGCATAAGGTTCACAGTTTGAGTCCCGCAAGAACTTGAGGCTAAAGGTGATTTGGACCCAAAGCAGACAGGGAGATTACCCTGTCTGTTACCTGTTCACACTGTTGCACTCTGAGGTTGGCACTGTGGGAGCAGGTCCAGGATTGGATCAGGAACTGGGAAATGGGCAGGAGTTACAAGGAAGTTAGACCAATCACAAACCTTTAAGGAGCTTCCAGAGGGATAAAAAGCAAACTCTCTAGCTGTCCCATCATGCTCATGTTCCAGAGCATGAGTAGAACAGAGCAGGAGTTCAACAGCTGAAGTGACTGGCATCTTAGGCATCAGCAGGCATCTGCAGGTGATAGCAGGTGTGCAAGGAACTCTGCCGGTCCAGTAAGGTAAGATGCAGTACATGTTAGCTTGATGTGGCCTGTGTAGAAAGTACTGAAGGAGGAGCAAGGACTAAACTTCAGGGAAGAAACAGAACTTACAAGCAGTAAGCACATATTGTTGGTAAAAGGGGAATAGCCTATCTAAGATAGTTGTACGTAAACTGTTGAGGACAGGCACAAAGGGGACGGTTAAGTAGCAGGCAAGCAGAAGGGTTCTGGGGGAGAAATACAAAAACAAATAAGGGATAAAGTAAAGGAAGCAAGGTAAAACAAGAAACACCCTGACTAGGGTAGGATGGCAAAGTAAATACTGGTAGAAGGTGCAAGCAGAAAAGGACAAAAGTAACAGGAAGGGAGCAACAGGGTAAAGGCTCATACAGTAGTAGCAGAGAGTGAAACATAAAGGCAATTATGGGAGTGGTGCAGTGTAATGGATGTAGAGCTAAGTCTTATGGGAGACTTTCTAGAGAATGGGGTGCTGCTCCATCTGTATGTACCTCTCTGTGTTGAGGGAGGAGGTCACTGGTCTCCAGACCAAGCTGGCTAATATCCAGAGAACCTCTTCCCCCCCTCGCAGGGCCACCAAGGCTACCATCATTGCCGCAGAGGTTGAATAGGAGTGGGAGTTCTGGTTGGATTGTAGTGAGCTATGGGAGGTTGAGGGTGGTGGATTAGGGGTTCATTCCTCAGTCTGTGCCACTGCAAAATTCATTCGCAACTTTGGTGGGATGGGACTGGTAGGAGGAGGCACCCATGGTAGTGGTAAGGGAGGATGCGGGGATCCTCCAAAAGGGAGGCTCTGAGGTGGTAGGTAGAGAACCCCAGTCGAGGAGGAAGCATCTTTTGGTGGGGGAATTATTGTTAAGGGGTAAATTTTGGAACAGAAAAGGGGGAAAGACGAAGGTAAGGTGCCTACTTGGAACCATGACTTGGAGGGATGGATAGTGGATTTTAAGGATCGCTAAGGTGGTAGAGCAGGAGGGGAGCTGAATGTCATTGTCCCCTGTGGACTAATGACCTACTGTAGCTAGGGATAGGGCTGGGATTGAGCATAGAGATTTCAGGGAACTAGGGAGGGAGCCTAGGTAGGTAACATGCAGGGTTGCTTTCAATGAGGTGGTATCTGTCTGTGACCAGGTGGAAGATAGAGTTCTCTGCACTAGAAGCTTCAACTTATGGTTCAAGGAATGGTGTAGAGAAGAGGGATTCAGCTACACTAGGAACCAGGGACCAACATGGAAGGATATGGGCCTATGTAGAGGTGATAGCCTGACTCCATCTGGGAGTGGAACCGCACTCCTCAGTGGATGGCTTAAATATTACTTAGATGAACATTTGAAGTGGCTGAGAGGGGTAGTGGAATGAAAAAGAGAGGCATTATCTTCTCCCCCTGACTGAGGCAGTAGGAAGGGAGAACCCGAGGGGAGGAGATCCCTCCAGGGAGCAGAATAAAGATAACAGTACTGAAGAGGACAAGAGGGATGGGAACAAGAATTGCAAAAAGAGAGGGGAAAGGAGGCAATCCAGAATGAAAGGAAAGGGGCTGCAGATAGAGTGGGAACAAGGTGTGTAAGGCTATGTGTGCAAACGCAGTCTTGTAAATAAAATTTCAGACCTAGGAGCCATCATGGCTGAGGCAGACCTGGATACTGTGGTCATTATTGAGTCACGGTGCACAGGTAACCATGACTGGGACATGATCATACCAGGTAACACTCACTTTGGAAAGGATAGCGTAGTGTGTGTGTATATATAGATAAGTACGGTAGCATATACATGGAGATATCTATCTCTATCTATCTACCTATCTCTCTCTCTCTCTCTCTCTCTCTCTATTCTATGCAAATAACTTCATTAATGCATCATTTAGAGTAAAACACAAAGTATGGAAATGAGACCTTTAGGGTTCCCCCCTCCCCCCCTCATGTACCCCCTCCTCCCGAGATTGACAGATAACAGGGTGTATCATTGGAGTTGTGAGGCCTAAATGTCACCCCATTCCACATGTAATCATATTCACAAGCCACAGTAAAGAAGAATGGGGTGACATTTAGGCCTCACAACCCCAATGACACACCCCGTTGTCTGTCAAACTCAGGAGAAGAGAGGGTACATGATGGGGGGCAACCCTAAATGTCTCATTTCCTTACTTTTTGTGTTTTAACCCTAAATGATGTATTAACGAAGTTTTTTGCATAGAATTTCCTTACTTTTTGAGAAAGCATGGAAAAGTAGAAAGTTGCGAGGTTGGAGGGGGCGCGGGGCCCTTTGGGCCCCACAAAGCTTCAAACCAACTTGCAAATTTCTGCCTAACATAACAGTGCAAGTACTAAATATAATAAGTGTTGGTGGGAGCGCATATGGGTGGGAGCATGGGGCCCTAATCACCTTGAAACAAAACAAAGTTTTATTCATCAGAATGGCACAATTCCACACCTGTTTACATGTCAAAGACCTAACCACTGAAAATTATCTCCATGGCAGCAAGGCTAGGTACCCTGTAAATGTGAAGCCACTGCCACAATGCAAAATGCAATACACAAAACATAAATTGTGTCATGCAATATCTATGCAGCAAATTTATTTTCCAACACCTAAATACCATGATTTACATGTACAGGACATACCCGCAGCACCCTCCAAATTTCAATTTAAAAGACCAAACAGTTTTCCAGATATAACATTTGGAGGTTTGAGATTTTCATTTGTCGGAGTGGCAGAATTCCACACCTGTTTACATTTTACACACGTAACAACTGAAAAGTACATCCATGGCAGTAAAGCTAGCTACCCTATAAATTTCAAGCCACTACCACAATGGAAAATGCAATCCACAAAACGTAAACTACGCCACACAATATCTCTGCAAAAAATGTATTGTCCGACACCTAAACATACAATTCACATCTACAGAACATCCCGTCAACACCCGCCAAATTTCAAGTTAAAAGACCAAACCGTTTCTGAGATATTTAATTTTTAAAAAGTGTGAAAATTGGGCTATCTGGTCCCTCCAAATCTGGCCATCTAGTCCCTCCCTTGCCATCAAAGATCGCAATCAAAGAATTTGCAGGCTTGTGACCAAAGAATTTGCAGGCTTGAGATCAAAGAAAAAATTTGTAAAAGTCAATTTTTACACAAAAATACATGAAACCACAGCCATGACTTGATAGAACAAAGCCCCTTGAGCAAAACCCATCCTCATTTGGCTTTATAAGTCACCCCTTTGCTGAGAAAACATTTTTTTTTCATCTGGCCATCTAGTCACGCCCTCGTGATCCAAGATCGAGGTAAAAGAATATCGCGATCAAAGAATTTGCAGGCTCGCGATCAAAAATCGTTAGCGAGCCGCGATCAAAGAATTAAAAACTGAAAAACTCAATTTTTGACCAATTTAAAAGAAACCACAGGCATGGCTCAATAGAGGGATGACCCCTGAGCAAAACCCAAAATAGTTTTAATTCAGAAGTCCCCCCTGAGCAGAAATATTTGATTTTTTCCAACTGCAAACTGAAAACAAGATGGCTGCCATCGCGATCAAAGAATTCCTTGCGAGTAAAGATTCTTTGATTGAGAGCCTGCAAATTCTATGATCGTGAGGAGTGTCCAGATGGCCAAAACCCCATTCTTCTTTAACAAAATAACCATATAAATGTTCCAATAGACTTATAATGGGAACTTAAAACTTTAATAACTTTTGAATGGATTAATATTTTTTCACCATACAAAAAGTGTCATGTTCCTTGACCCAAGCTCTTCCAGATGAGCCAAGTCACAAAGTGGCATGCCACACAGTGCCATGGACAAAATCCCAAAAACTGCCCACATAACTGGCAAAAAGTGCATTTCTCAGCGTTTTGGTGCTCAAAACTGTAAGTCTGACCAAAACTAAATTTGGCAAATTAAGAGATCTACCGTGCCCCACAACACATACCAAATGTCATGCAAATCCGTTGAATGGGTCCAAAGTTATTAATGCGCAAAATTTCGAGTTTAACATATAAGTGGCTTCATAACCCTAAATATAGGGGTGCCCCTATAATATATATATCTATGGTAGGAAGTCTAATGAACCCCATTAGGGTTGTTATTTATGCATATGGATATTTGTAGTCCTAAAATATAAGTTCCTGTCATGCCCAATACGTTTTTCTTTGTTAATGTGCGCTGATATGTGTCCACTATCTTGGAGAAGAATAAAGAAGGCCACTGAACATACAAGCTATAACAGAGTCTCTCTGTGATGACACCAAGATATACTAAAGATAGAGTATGGAAAGAGAGGTGGTGCTGTATGTAACGGAGGGTATCAAAGTGATGGAAATGCAAGGAAACCGTTGGGGGGGTGGAATTAGGGGTTGGTGATATTGCAGGTTACCCTGGAGACAGAAGCAGAACAACTATTTGTACTGTGGGGTTCTGCAGACCTCCAACACAGGGGGAGGAACTGGATAAAGACACTGGGAAAGCCATTAGCATAATGGCAGAAAAAGTGAAGTTGCTGCTGGTGGGGTATATCAATCTGCCGGATATTGATAGAAGCCTCCCAGCTGCAACCTCAGCTAGAAGCAGGGACATCCTAGACTCCCTACAGGAACAATTGATCAGGCAACTAGTCAGGGAGCCTATTCATGATGGGGCAATGTGTGCTGGTTCAGTGGCGCTGAGGGTTGAGGTGCTGGACTCCACACCTTGCGCCATGCCAGTGACCTGGGTGCGGGAGTGAACTCAGGCCATTGGGGTTGGCAGGGAGGGAGGGAGGGATTGAGCATCTGGAGCAGGGGTGTAGCCAGGAATTTTAAACTTGTACTCAAAACTGATGCACTGGTGCCCCCCCTATTATGTAAACATAAACCAAAATATGCACTGCCATGGCATACCAACAATGCCCCCACATTTGCCATTTCTGATTTCAAGTAATCAGTTTCTTCCTGTAATCCTCCTTCCTTTTTTTTTCTGCCTACCTGGTAAGTTGTTCTTATTTATGTATTTGGCTGGTGGCATCAGTGCCCCATAGTGAACAACAAAGGCAAAAGTGCTCAGCATGACACAGATATAATGTGACTCACAATGTCCTTGCTGTCATCTTTTTGTTGCCCCTGCCTGATTTTTTTTGCTATACTCTGCTGAGTACAGTGTGTATGCCTGCCGACACCCCTGATCTGGAGGACTGCTGTCCCCTCCCTGGGGTAGGTAGTGGTGCTGCATGACTCTCCAGTGACCCCTCAATGGAGATCAGGAGCACTGTTAAAAAGCGACACTGCAATGAGGGGTGGAGCAGTGGCTGACACCAGAACATTAGTGTACTGGTGTCATTGCATGTCCATGCTTGGGGGAAAAGACACAGAAAAATCCCCAGAGGATATGGGGAGGTGATGGAGGCTCCAGGGGCTGCAGCCCATAACCTGAGGCCAGACCATCCTTCACCGGGTTCTCCCAAGCACCTCAACCTGACCCAGGATGGACCTCCTAATTTCAGAAAAGTTGCCAGGTAGGTGAGGCAGGCCCTCCCCCTGGGGGTGATCCGGGGGGCTGAAAGATCCTTGGGTTTATGGAGAGGGTGCTCAGCAACTATAATCCCTGCATAGAAGGTGGTTTCAGGCAGGGAGTAGAGGCTGTAGTTGAGAGGGCACTCCTGAGAGATGCCCCAATTCCCTCGGTGCAGAAATGGACTCTACAAAAAAATGATGGGGCAATACTGGACCTTGCAAGCATAAATAAGGACAGTACTGCAGACATGAAGGTGGGAAGCCACCTGGGGACTAGTGATCACCAAAAAGTGTGATGTAACATAAGGACAATAGCAGAAGCAAACCACACAAGGAAGAAGGTCCTAGACTTCAAGTGGGCAGATTATAAAAATGGGTGAATGCCTCAGAGATGACCTAGCAGTATTGGATGACCTGGGTGGGGTGGAAGAACAGAGGGCCAAGTCAAGGAACTGCATAGTGGTGGCACCAAACCTCTGCACAAAAGAAGTGAGCAAAAACAGGAAAGTGAAGAGACCAGTATGGTTCTCAAGGGAAGTGGCTGAAAAGGTAAAGGCTAAAAGGGCAACATTCAGGAGGTATGAAGAGACACAGAGGAAAGAGGATAGGTAGGTGTACCAGGATATGCAGAGGGAAGCAGGGAAAATGGTGAGGCACACAAAGGCGCATGTAGCAGGGTTGGGATAGTCAGGATAATAAATCAAGCAGACCCACAGACTTAGTGCATAAAAAGTGCCGGTAAGGCACTTATCATTTTATTTTTCTTAGAGAATGTTGACATCAGGTTTCACAGAATTCAGAAAAATAGTTAGTTCATTCACTTTCAGAATCTCAACAAAATAATAAACAGATGCAATATGCTCAGGAAGAGCCACTGCTCTGCCCAGCAGTGCCACCAGGCTATCTCCTCACCTGTTTTACACAAACATATACACTTCAGAGACCCTCCACCTCTGGCAGTTGACTCCCCTATCTGAATATAGCTTGCTAAAGTAGGCTTTTTATACCTGCCTACTGAAGTCATGTGACCTCAGCATCATCAACTTATAAAACATTTTGTGTAGGCCCTCATATTAAATTATACAGTGCCAGAGGGCCTTCTAAACATAACAATTAACTAAGGAAACCATCATACAAGAAAAAGTTCTGCAAGAAAAGAATATAACAGTAAGAGGAAATGGAAAACTTTCCACTGAGCTGTGATTGACAGCATCATTAGTATAAAAAGAGGAAACTAGGAGCCGCTGTCACCCTATAGTGCACCTCATTTGGCATACCATTCTTGGAGCAGGCAAACCTACAGGCCGAAAGGCCTGATATTTAATAATACAATATAGTGTAAGTTTCTTTTTTCTTTTATTTCAATGACTATTCACACTTTATTGCTTTTAAACCTCTCCAGCCTTGCCTTAAAGACATGAGGCCTGTCTGTTTTTTCTATTTTAAAAGAAACCACAGGCAGGTACCTAGTTTTCCTCTAGATAGATTTTTGTTAACCCCCTTCACTTGTGTACATTCATGCAGCAGGGCAGTGCTTAGAGAAATTGTGTGTGGGATTTTACAGAGACTTGGGGTGTCTTTTTAGCTTTATTATTTTATTTCATTTGTGCATTTTCATTTTTAAGACTTGTAGCCAACTCTTATACTGAAGGCTGCCACCATTTTACACTTTGTGGTTTCACAGGAATATTCCTGTCCCTTTAAATCCTTAACTCCTTCTGGTTTGTAGCAAAGCAGCAGGCTCTCTAAATAGAAATTTAACTTGCTGCTCTGCTGTGGAGAACTGCAAACACCGGTAAGACCCCTTTTACATTTATGTATTGCAGAAAAGACCTGAAGTTCTTTATCAACCCCTCCTTTCCTATGGAATCCTTGTATGTATGTAGCATAAGCCACTCAACTTGTGTTAATTCTTATTTAATTCTTATTTATTTTATAACTAACATCTAGTACAAAATGTTACGTGGCAAGCACTGCTGCCTTTTACTTTCAAGACAAAAAGCATTTTATTATTTAAAGGCACAAACGCACTTCAGTTTAAATCCAGTGAACATTTGTAAATGCCTCTCATGTACTATATTTAAACTTCAAAGTACTTTATTTAAGCCATAAGCACCTTATTTTTCTTATAGGCACGTATTACTCTGTTTAAGCAACCAGCACCTTAATTACCTTGGCCAGCTGGCATGCTGGACCTACATACCTGGTGCTTTATACCTAAGCACTTTATTTCTTGGGTGGGGGGGGTACTTATAAGTATAAGGGAAGAATAAGGAGGGAGGAGGAGTGGCACTGTATGTGAAAAATGACATAAGGGCCACAGAGATCCAGGAGGAACAAAATGGGGGAGAGATACTGTGGGTTAAGCTGGAAAGGAAAATGGGGACAGCCATCCGCACAGGTGTGGTCTATAGACCACCAGCCCAGGAGGAAGAAACAGATAGGGAGCTGATGCTAGCCATCCAAAGGATGGCAGACAAGGGTGAGGTAGTACTGGTTGGAGACTTCAATATTCCAGACGGGACTGGAGCATCCCAGCAGCAGCATCAACTAGGAGCAGATTTATCCTGGACTCCCTTCAGGGTGCCTTCCTCAAGCAACTGGTCATGGAACCAACTCGGCAGAAGGCAATACTGGACCTTGTGCTCACAAACAGGGACAGTGTGATGGGGGTAACAGTGGGGAGCAGCTGGGTAACAGTGACCACCAGTCATTGTGGTTTGAAATCACAGAAGAGCAGAACCAAACCACACAAAACACGCAGATCCTGGATTTTAGGGGGCAGACTTTGGGAAAATGGGAGATACTTAAAGAGGGATTAAGGGGAATGGGACAGGAATCAGGGGTTGAGGAACAGTGGGCAGTATTTAAAATGGGATTACAAGAACAACAGAATTATGCATTAAGCAGGTTAGCAAGAGGAAAAGGAAGAGGAGACCATTATGGTTTTCCAAAGAGGTAGCAAAGAAAGTGAAAGCCAAAAAGATTGCATTCAGGCAATACAAAAAGACACAGGCAGAAGGGGATAGGGAGAAGTACCAGGAGAAGCAAAGGGAGACAGGGAGGTCAGTAAGGGAAGCCAAAGCTCAGACAGAAGAACACATTGCAAAATCAGTGGGTAGAGGGACAAACCTTTACAGGTACAGTGGTGAAAAGCATTTGCCCTTCCTGATTTTCTCTGTTATTGCATATTTGTCACACTGGATGTTTTCAGGTCTTAGACAAAATATAATATTAGATAAAGGGAACCTGAGTGAACAAATAACACTTTTTTTTACTTATTTCATTTATTTAATTAAAAGCGTTAACCAACACCAACTGGCACTGTGTGAAAAAGTAATTGCCCCTAGTTAAATCACCCAATTAAAGGGATAATTAGAGTCAGCTGATTGAACACAGCCAGGCTTGATTACAGCCAGCCCTGCTCAATATAAACCTCACTTATTTTGACCCTTACCATCAGAGTCACGTTGCCAGCACAAAGATTCAACAAGCACATTATGCCATGATCA
This sequence comes from Neoceratodus forsteri, assembly GCA_016271365.2. Classification (NCBI taxonomy): domain Eukaryota; kingdom Metazoa; phylum Chordata; order Ceratodontiformes; family Ceratodontidae; genus Neoceratodus; species Neoceratodus forsteri. The sequence continues at coordinate 94,437,668 of CM028130.1, read as the reverse complement.
AAGGAAGTTCCTGAAAGATCAGAAAAAATGATGTTGCCCTCTATCAGTCTGGAAAGGGTTACAAAGCTATTTCTAAGGCTCTGGGACTCCATTAAACCACAGTGAGAGCCATAATCTCCAAATGGAGAACACTTGGAACAGTAGTGAATCTTCCCAGGAGTGGGCGGCCTGCCAAAATTACTCCAAGGGCGAGCGTAAATCATCCAGGAAGTCTCAAGGATCCTAAACAACATCCAAGAACTGCAGGCTTCTCTTGCCTCAGCTAAGGTCAGTGTTCATGACTCCACAATCAGAAAGAGACTGGGCAAAATGGGCTTCATGTGAGAGTAGAGCGGAAACCACTGCTAACCAAGAAGAACATAAATGCTCGTTTCTCATTTGCCAAGAAGCACCTGGATGATCCACAAGCCTTTTGGGAAAATGTTCTATGGACAGATGAGTCCAAAGTGGAACTTTTGGACAACATGGATCCCATAATGTCTCGCGTAAAGCAAACACAGCATTCCACAGTAAGGCACCATACCAACAGTCAAACATGGTGGTGGTAGTGTGATGGTGTGGGGATGCTTTGCTGCCTAAGGACCTGGATGACTTGCCATAATTAAAGGAACCATAATTCTGCTCTGTACCAGAAAATTCTTAGAGAATGTCCGTCATCCTTACGTCAGCTGAAGCTGAAGCGTAGCTGGCCATGCAGCAAGACAATGATCCAAAACACAAAAGCAAGTCCACATCAGAATGGCTAAAAGAAGTAAAATTAAAGTTTTGGAGTGGCCTAGTCAAAGTCCAGACTTAAACCCAATAGAGATGCTGTGGCAGGACCTGAAACGAGCAGTTCATGCTCGAAAACCTACCAAATGTTACTGAATTAAAGCAGTTCTGTGAGGAAGAGTGGGTTAAAATTCCTCCACAGCGATGTGAAAGACTGATATTGATTTATAGGAAGTGTTTGGTTGCAGTCATTGCAGCTAAATGTGGCGTAACCACTTATTAAGTGTAAGGGGGCAATTACTTTTTCACACAGTGCCAGTTGGCATTGGTTACCTTTTTTTCATTAAATAAGTGAAATTAAAAAAAAAACAAGTGTTATTTGTTCACTCAGGTTCCCTTTATCTAATATTACATTTTCTCTAAAGACCTGAAAACATCCAGTGTGACAAATATGCAATAATAGAGAAAATCAGGAAGGTGGCAAATACTTTTTCATGCCACTGTACATAAGTGAAAAAAGAAAGACAAAGGGAGGGATAGTGAGACTGAAGGGGGAGGATGGGAGCCGCGTGGAGGATGATAACAGTAAAGCTGACATATTGAACAGGTATTTCTGCTCAGTCTTTACTGAGGAAGAGGGGAGTAATGGGTCTGAAGGGAGTACAAGGGTGAGAATGGTGCAGAAATGGACACAAGTCCCTTTACACGAAAAGGGTCCTGAAGGAACTGGAAGTAATAAGAGTTGATAAAGCAATGGGGCCAGACGGTGCACCCCAGGTCCTTAAAGAACTAAGAGAGTGGTGGCTGAACCTTTGGCTATCCTGTTTAGGCCGATCACTGGAAACAGGGAGGTACCCAAAGACTGGAGGACAGCAGATGTAGTCCCTTATACAAAAGTGGGAACAAGAGAGCGGGGAACTACAGACCAGTCAGCCTCACTTGGTAGTGGGAAGATCATGGAAGCACTACTGAAGGAGAGATTGGTGGAACATCTGGTTGTCAATGGACTACAGGACCCAAGGCAGCATGGTTTCACCAGGGGGAGGTCATGTCAGACCAACCTCATTGAATTTTTTGACTGGGTGACTAGGGAGGTGGATCAGGGGAGGCCAGTGGACATGGCCTATCTGGACTTCAGCAAGGCCTTTGACACTGTGCCACATAGAAGACTATTACACAAACTGGGGAATATGGGTGTGGGCAGGACAGTAGTGTGGTGGGTAGGTAACTGGCTGGGTGGCAGGACACAGAGGGTGGTCGTAAATGGCTGTCACTCCACAGAGGGAAGAGTGACCAGTGGGGTACCACAGGGATCAGTGCTGGGACCGGTCCTATTAAACATCTTCATCAGTGACATTGCGCAGGATCTAGAAGGCAGAATTTCACTGTTCGCTGATGACACAAAGCTCTGTAACAGAGTAGACACACCAGAGGGTGTAGACAGAATGAGATGTGACCTGCAGAAACTTGAAGAATGGTCAAGGGTTTGGCAGTTGAAATTCAATGCAAAGAAGTGCAAGATAATGCATATGGGGCACAAAAACCTGGCACAATATATATCAGTTGGGGGCGAGGATATAGCATGCACCTAGCAGGAAAGGGATCTTGGGGTTGTCATCTCTGATAACCTCAAGGTGAGGGAAACAGTGTGACAAGGCAGCAGGTAAAGCAAATAGGGATGCTGGGATGTATAGGCAGGGCATCACCAGCAGGAAAAGGGAGGTCATAATTCACCATACAAGACACTAGTGAGGCCCCACCTGGAGTACAGTGTACAGTTCTGGAGACCATACCTACGTAAGGACATAGACAGGGTAGAGAACGCTCAGAGGAGGGCAACAAAGATGGTGCATGGATTGCATCACAAGTCCTATGAAGACAGGTTGAAGGAACTGAACATGTACTCCCTGGAGGAGAGGAGGAGGGATATGATAGAGACATACAAGTATCTTACAGGGAGGAACCTGGCGCGGAAAACACCTATTTTTAAGCAAAAGATGTTCCAGGACTAGAGGGCCTGGGATGAAGTTGGGGAGGATGATTCAGAGGAAACATGAGAAAGAATTTCTTCACAGAATGGGTGGTGGACAAGTGAACACCCTGCCAGAGGAAGTGGTGGGGCTGAAACAATCACGGGATTTAAGAATGCATGGGATAGACATAAAGGAATTCTAGAGGTCAGGGGTAAGGGGCAACAGACTTCTAGGAAAACAAACTGAACTTACAAGCTCAAATGGGCAGGCTGGGTGGGCCATAGGCCCTTATCTGCCGACACTGTCTATGTATCTACGTATCTATGTAAGTATATTAGGGCCTGTACTCATCACAGGGGGCACCCTGTGACAGCACAGACTGAGGAAAGGGTAGTCAAAGGGGCAACTAAAGGGACAAGACTTTTATGTACATAGGTGAAAAGAGGAACACTAGGGGTGGGATTGTGAGGTTATGACAGGTGGGAGTAGAGGACTGCAGAGGAGGATCAGAAGAAAGCAGATATCCTGAACAAATACTTTTGTCCAGTTTTCATAGTGGAAGGGGAAGGGAATGAGCCTCACAAAAGCAGCAGAAAAAGTGGGAAAAGGGAGACAGACAGAAGTCCATTAACAGAATCCCGTCCAACTGACACAGCGGAAGCATGACCCTTTGCAGCGCTGATGATCCATCTTCGGGAGCTAGCACGGAGCTTCAGAGTATCGGCCAGGGGAAGTAGGATGAGCATCTGACAGCCAGTTCTCCTCCTTTAGAAGGGTGTGTCATGGTTTCCCCAACTATCAGTGACACACAGCAGAGGCTGTACATGCAACAGCCAGGGCCACATTTGAATGGGAGGTGGCAAACGTCTATGGGTAAGATGCGGTAGTGCCCCATCCCATGCTGGCATCGTTGCATGTCCACATCCCAAGGGGACAGTGCAAAGAATAGGGAAACCCCCATTGGCTGGAAGGAAAATGTCACTCCTCTGCCCCCATACCCACCACTGGATCCTACTCTCCTGGGTCCCAACACCCTCCAACCTTCACCTCCACTTGCAGATTAATTGGATTAATAGTACTGGAGTACTGAGGAGCAGAAGTCAGACCCTCCCCAAGGGGGGTGATATCTGGGGAGGTTACTTGCAAGGTGAGTCACAGGTGGGTCGGAAGACTGGGATCTCAGGTTGGGAGGGTTCTAGGTAGAATGGGAACAGACTAGGGATTGACCAGTGGGGCTCTTGCCCACAGTGACCGGAGAGGAAGAAAGTTAAAAAAATGTCCATTCACAGAGGAGAGAGTCCTGAAAGGACTTGAAAGTCTGATGGCAGACAAAGCAATGGGGCCATCCGGGGTACACTCAAAGGTGTTGAGGGTGCTTAGGGAGCTCATGGAGGTACTGACTGCACCTCTGACAGCCCGATTCAACAACTCATTGGAAACAGGAGTGTTTCCAGAGGTCTGAAGGAGGGCAGATGTAGTCCCACTTCATAAAAGCGTCAGCAGAGAGGAGGCTGGCAACTATAGGCCAATCAGTCTGATATCAGTGGTGGGGAAGTTAGTTCAGTCATCGTTAAAGGAAAGAGTTGTGGAGTATTTTGAATCCAGTGGGTTACAAGACCCTAGTCTACATGGATTCGGTGGTGGGGGGGGGGTCATGTTAGCTGAACATGATAGATTTCTTTGAACCGGTAACCAAGGAAATAGAACTTTTGGGGCAGTGGGCGTGACCTATTAGACTTCTTCAAGACCTTTGACACCATACCACATAGGAGGCTCATAAGGACACTGAGCAATTTGGGGTGGATCCTAACATGATAAACCGGGTGCAAAATTAGTTGAAGGATAGGTAGCAGACAATAATGGTAAATGGAACTCACTTAGTGGAAGGGCAAGTGACCATTGGGATACCTCAGGGCTCAGTACTGGAACCAATCCTCTTTAATGTCTTTGTAAGTGACATTGCAGAAGAGCTGGAAGGGAAGGTATGCCTCTTTGCAGATGAGCACCAAAATCCACAATTGGGCAGACACTCCAGAGAGGGTGGAGAGAATGTGCAGAAGTCTGAGAAAACTAAGGGAGTCATCAAAGGTAAAGCAGCTGAGTTTTAATGCAAAAAAATGCAAAATCATGCACCTAGGACACAGAAACCCAAAGGTAGAGTATAAAATGTGAGAAGAGGTATTGATGGTCACCAAAAGGAAAAATACCTTGGTGTAATCTTATCTGATGACCTGAACATGACAAGGTAGTACAACAAGGCAATAATATGGCCAGTGGAATGCTGTAGTGCATAAGGAGGATTATCACCAGCAGAAGGCTGGAAGTAGCATCGCCAATGTGTAGCTTGTTGCTGAGACCCCACCTGGAGTACTGCATCCAGTTTTGGAGACCACATCTCTGGAAAGATGGACAAGGTGAAGGATGTCCAAAAATGTTGCTGGGGTTGCGTCAGAAGACCTATGAGGAGGGACTGAGAGTTCTCAATAAGTACACCCTGGAAGAGGGGAGGGATAGGTGGGGCATGATAGAGACCTATAAATACCTCACGGGGTTGAAAAAGGTAAAGGAGAGTAGCATTTTACAGAGGAGAAAGTACACATCATCATGCTGCACCGGCAGAGTGAAATCCACGGCTCGGCCTCCTTCATGCTGCAAAGGGAAGCAGCATGTAGAAGAAATGCCAGTTTGGCATTCTCAGGGAATGGCAGTGCATAGAGCAAATTTTAAAGCTAAGTAAATGTGAGAAACGGGTCTCATCGCCAGCTCCAAATGCACCATATTCAGTGATTCCACCTAAAGAAACAGGGTAAGTCACAATTTAAATTGACACATGAGCACAAAAGTTTGAATAAAAATATGCTCAGAATCAGAGGGGGGCAGTAATTGTTATCTGAATGGTTTTACTTTAGGTCCTTATGACCCAGAAAGGCAAACCAAAGAAAACAAAGGAAAAAAAAAAAGCATTTTTATACAGGTATGTGATAAAATAAAATAAAAGCCAAAGAATAAGGAAAACTGCGAATTTTATAACAAAATAAGGACCCTGTGGCCTTACCTATAACATTAAAATACAAACAACCTGTGGAAAGAATATACCAAAGCTCATAAAATGGGCACTAGAACACTAAAGGCTTAAACGCTTGTTAGAAATATAGAGATGGATACCCTTCACAGCAATCCTCCCCCTCCATATTTTTGAGAGAACACTATAGAGGATTGAAACTGTAAAAAAGACAAAACACATAAACACATATAGAAATAAAAAAATTGCAATTTATTTTTATTAAGTGTCAAGAGGCATAACATGAATTCATTTATGTAAGAAAAATGTGATTTGCACTAACTAGCAGGTATGTTCCTCCTGCATTTAATTAAACTAGTTAAATATGTTTGCTTGCATTATTTAGTTGAATATTCAGAAACATTTGTACTTATATTTTATCAAGAGCTTTCAGGTTCTGAAGAAGGGACAAAATCAGGTCCTGAAATGTTTACCATAAAGAAAGCTGTTATTTTGATTGTGGAAACAAAACATATGTTAAAAAAAAGAAAAAGAAAGAATTAAAGCACAAATAAAATCACAAAGAATGAGTCATATGGTGTATTCATTTTAAAGGGGTAGAGGTTCTGAACTTACAGTGCACACAAGAACAAGGGAACATGCAATGAAGCTGAAAGGGGGAAATTTAGGAGGGATGCGAGGAAATACTTCACTTGAAAGAGTGGAACAGTCTTCAAGCAAAGGTAGTTGGAGTGAAAACTGATGGGCTTCAAGCATGCATAGGATAGGCACAAGGGATTTTACCTAGGAAGCAGGGGGAGGTAATCACAGATAAAGTAGGTTCTGCTGTGACAGTATAGGCAGGGACAAATGGGCAGACTAGGTGGGTCAAATGGTCCTTATCAGCCATCAGATTCTATGTTTCTGTTCCGAGAGATGGCTAACCTGATAATCTGTGCCATATCCCTGTTGTTACCAATAACCAGGCATTTGCACTCTCTCCCCCTTCATATTGCAGCTGCTGCTCAGTAGGGTCTCTGAAAAACTGTAAGAGGTGATAGGGCAGCTTGAGTGTGGCTCGAATGCAGGTGAGATCAGTGAGGTAGATGTGAGGCAGCTTGACTAGAGAAAAGCCATGTTCTCAGAGTGGTGGATTGCTGCCCTGCCCATTACAGAAGAGCCCAGTGAACCATTGATATAAGAATGAGGTCCCCGGCATGCTGCTGAGTCCAAGATCCTGGCTCTCACTCTCTTGCTTGTTGAGAAGCAGAGCAGGGAGCCACTCATAACATGGTTCACAACAAGCGGCCACTCATCCCATGGCTAACAGGCTGCCACTCATCCCGTGGCTTGCAACAGGGAGCCACTCATCTCATGGGTTACAACTGCATCCCACAGCTCAAACAGCCAGCAGCTTGTCCTCCAGTTCTAGCTCACATCAGGGAGCTACTCATCCCACAGCTCGCAGCAGGGAGCTGCTTGATCCATGGCTCACTCTAAGCAGCTGCTCCTCACTTGCATCACAACAGAAAGGTGCTCATCCTGTGACATCTCATGGTTAGGAACGCTTCAGGTAGAGGTTTCCTGATTCCGGTATCCAAGTGGGAAATTAATCTTTTAAAAAACACCTTCAGCACGTTGTTAGCCAACTAGTGAACCTCTGGGTTAGCAAGAATCAATTCTTGTCAGGTAGTTAAGCCTACAGATTTTATAACAAGAACTGTCTTTCCTTTTGAAACATACTGAGCAAGTCTAGGCCAAATAATATTTACTGCATCATTTAAATGGGGTCCTGAGTCTGCCCAATTTTACAGCTACTATATAAAGACTGCAATACAGAGCAATCTTTGAGTTGCTCAAGGTCTCATAGTGAGTCAATGGCAGAAGTACAATTTTTAGCAGTACTGAACGGTTTAAAAAATGTAAACGGTTTAAAAAATATTTATAAGCTAAAATGCAGGAAACAGAAAGCATCAATATGCTGAACTGCTCCAAGCACCTTACCACCTACAGTAGGAACCTGCCTTACTTTTGTTATGAAACAAAGAACATTTTTATTTCCTTCTGGTTTTGGACCACAGGGGCTTTTATTTGTGTAGGTCCTTAAACACACAGGCAAGATTCTTCTCTTCTTTAATTTCTTGGCATTTTGTTATGCGGGGTATCGTTAGTGGCACTTTCTTCTTTCGTCCAGTGCCAGGCTGTAGGCACAGCACATTGGATCATTGACTAATAGGCAGTGCAGCAGGTATTAAGAGACCCATTTTCTATCAGAAGACAAGCACTGATTGACTCCATGTGGCTGAGCAGTGTGCAGCGGTGCTGTGTCTGAAGGGGCTAAGCAGCTGAGCTGGTAGTGGACATGAGGAGTCCTTTTTAAACTAAGGTAGTCTCGCTGCCTGAAGCTCTGTGTTACAGAGGGTGCCTTAATTGCTTAAAGGGTGCTTAAAGTACTTAAAATTCCAAACAGGGCTTAAACCGCTTATGGTGCAACTTGGGGGACAAGGACCGCATCACTCTGGTGTCTGGCCAATCAGGTAGCAGCTTTCTGAAGGCACCAATTTTTGAACACTGACTGGGGATCTAAGGCAGCAGCTTAACTCACCCAGTCATTCAGCAGTGCTTTCTTCTTTCATCCAGTGCCATGCTGTAGGCACAGGATCATGGACTAATAGGCAGTGCAGCAGGTATTCAGAGACCCATTTTCTGTTGGAGGGCACACACTGATTGACTTCAGGCAGTGGAGCAGTGTGCATTTGGGCTATGTCTGAAGGGGCGGACATGTGCAGTCCCTTTTAAACTTAGGCAGTCTCTCTCCCCGGAACTCTCTCTGTTACAGAGGGTGCCTGACTCAGTTACAGAGGGTGCCTAACTTCACTTCCCATCGACCCACCCACCTGGTTTCTAAGCCATTAATATAGGCTGTAACGTAATTCACAGCACGATTCATCTCTCCCTCTGGCCGTCCCGATCGGGTGACAACTGTCACAGGAACCTTTCTAGCAGAGGGGGCTCTATATGCTTCTATCTACTTCCTGCCAGAGGTAGAATTTTTGGATAGTGCTATCCAGCTCATGAGAAGGGGGAAAAAACTATTTTTTTCTTCTTCTTTCAAAAAAATGAATACATATACAATGGACTTGGTATGCTGCCAGGTATACAGAGCAAGTGTCTTCAGAAGTCTTCTCTGGAGGGTGGACAGTGCCCTATGTGTAGAAACGTGAATGATCTCAGAACTCAGCTGGATGCTGCTGGAAGGGAAATCACTAAGCTTCATCTTCTACTGAACTGGAGTTCACTCCCACCACAACCTCTCCTGCAAGGAACCACTTGCCCAGGAGGATGGAAGTTTGTAGGAAGAAGAGATGGGAAATCTGCAAGTATGGCCCAGGTGAAATCAGCTCAGCCCTGCAGCATCTTGACTACTAGCCACTTTACTCCCCTGGAGATAGATCAAGATCAGGACTCAGTGTGAGAAGACATCATGGTAGTTGAGGGGGAGAGGCAGAGCACTGAAAAGGCATGCTGTGGTGGAAAACGGGAACAAGATAAGAGCAACCATGTGCATACAATTGTCCTAGGTGACTCAATGGTAAGAAGAGTTGAGCCTCACTTGAGTGGAAGCCCTACTTCCAGGGTGACAGGCAGGTCCCTACCTGGTACCTTGATTATGTGGAACATGGACTGCATCATAAAGATTGTCGACAAATTGGAAGGGGGAACTCAGGGCACTGATTCACGTTGGGACAAATGATCTGGTGAATCAGACAATTGAAGAAGCCAAGAAGAACTTTACCAAGTTGGAAGAAAGGCTGGTGGCACATTCAACATCACTGACATTCATGGAGGTCCTCCCAGTATGGAGCAGAAGGGATAGCACAAACAAAATCAGGAACAAGGAGATTGAAACATTTAACACACAGCTGCATGGATGGTGAAGGAGAAAGGGTACCAATGTCATAGGCAGCTGGGGGAACTTCTGGAAGAGAAGGCTTTTCAAGAATGATGGCCTTCACCTAACCAAAGAAGGAATGAGTACCACTAGGGCAGAAGTCTGACATGCACCTTGGGCATTTAAACTGAGTGGGGGGGGGGTCTGGTGCTAGAAGTCCTATCTGTAATCAATCTCAAGATGAAAACTTAACTGTCACTCCCCCCTGAAAGTGAAATACTCTCTACCAACATTGGTGTCCAATCATAGAATTCACAAAGAGACTGCAAAAGACCATAAGAAGGGCAAAGATGTTAGGTGCCAGCAGAATAAGGATAAATATAAGAGCAATAGGGCCCCTGGGCTATGGAAGGGGTTGTGCCTCAACATCAGAAGCTTAGGCAACAAGGTCAGTGACCTGCAGACCTTGATGGCAAAGTCTCAGAAGGACCTGGTGGCCATCATGAGGACTTGGGCCTTGGATAATAACAACTAGTATCTCATGGTTCAAGGTACTCATTCTTAAGGTGAGATAGATCTGGAGCTGGGGGAGGTCACTGTATGCGAGGGACGGGCTTGACACTACATCAATAGATGATGTCAGAAACAATGGAGTCAGATCACTGTGGGTACAGCTAAGATCACCAGCAAGGAAGAAACATACATCAGGGTGGTATACAGGCCTCCTGGCCAAGGTGGGGACAGGGATGAGAAGGTCCTACAAGAAATCCAGATGTTGATTGGGGTATTCCAATGGCTAGGTCAGAAGAAAGCCAGTCTATGGTGGATGGCTTTCAGGATTGCCTTCTCACACAAATAGTAGGTGAACCAACTAGACAGGGCATGATCCTGGATGTTATCCTCACCAACTAGGAGTTAGTTAGTGCTGTAAGAGTTGTTGAACCTCTGACAAACAGTGACCACAACTCTCTCTCTCTGGTTTGATTTATCTACTGGGGTTATAAAATCTAAATTCAGAGCAGAAGTCCTAAACTTTAGAAATATGAATTTTGGAAAAATTATAGATTTAATCAGGGACATACTTGTGGGAATCCAGGATCAACTGGAAGTAGAAAATATTTTGGGGCAGGTTAAACAAGCTATCTTACAGGCTGCACGGTCATGCGTAAGGACAGTAACAAAAAAGAACAGGCATAAAAGACCAATATGGTTTACAAACCAAGTTAATTCAGCATTCAAGGCCAAAAGGAAGGCTTTTCTCAACTCAAGAAAAATGCGTATGATAAAGGCTAGGAAAATTATGTCAAGAAGAATAGGGAGGCTAAGAGGATGGTGAAACAGGTGAAAGTGACAGCTGATCAGCAGATAGCAGTAGGGGGTCAAAAAGGGTAACAAGCACTTCTTTAAGTATATTTGGGAGAAAAGAAAGAAAGGGGGAGAGGTAGTCAAGCTTAAAGATGGGGACAGGTTAGTGGAGGAAGATAGGCAAAAAGCCTCGGTCTTGAACAAATTATTCTGTTCAGTGTTCACCAAGGAACACTTGGGTCCAATGCCTGACAGCGGTATTAGAGCAGTTGACAAGGGGGTCATATGTATGGAAAAGGCAGCTTTCATGTCCACTGCCAGGGTTAAAGAGGCTCTTGAATGCATAAAGCAGAACAAATCAGCAGGGCCAGATGGGATCAATCCAAGGGTGCTGAAGGAGCTGGCGGGGGTGCTGGCGGACTCATTAGCTCCTTTGCTCAACCGATCGCTTCTGTCTGGTGTCGTTCCAGAGGACTGGAGACAAGTAGATGTGGTACCACTTGACAAGGGTGGAAGGAAGGTGGAGACTGGTAACTACAGACCAGTTAGTCTCACATTGGTGTGTGAAAATTAATGGAATCCTTGATTAAGCAGAATCTGGTGGAATATGTGGACAAAATTGGCCTTCAGGATGTCAGGCAACATGGGTTTATAGCAAGTACAATAGATTATGTCAGATGAACCTGATTACGTTTTTCAACTGGGTGACTAGGGAACTTGACAGTGGACAGACAGTATTTATTATTTATTTATTTATTTATTTATTTAGCTTTTGTTAACCAGGTAGGTACACTAGACAAGACAATTGCCTATTTTCAGGTATGACCTGGGAGAGTACAGGAATAATAGATTTAGGTACATACAATGACATTGTACAAATTAGACATGTTACAGTTCATGTGAGGATACAGATTCAACACAGCATATGAAACATGGTAAGGCATAGATTATACAGTATTAACATAACAAAAATAAACACCTTGTGGGAGATAAGAGCAGTAATGTTACAGATTCAACACAGCATACAGCGTAGATCTCCTCTACTTTCACTTCAGCAAGACCTATGATTTGGTGCCACATAACCACCTGCTGAAGAAGCTGGAGGATCTGGGCACTGCAAAGTGCATTGTTAGGTGGGTATATAACTGGCTGAAGGATAGAAAACAGAGAGTAGTCATCAACGGGGAGAAATCTGAGGAGGGGGACATCAGTAGAGGTGTACCACAGGGCTCTGTCCTGGATCTGTTACTGTTTAACATGTTCTTCAGTGACATCAGGGTTGGTATTTAGGGAAAGATAGCACTATTTGCAGATGACACCAAGCTAGGTGGGAGGGTGGACAGTGAGGAAGCAGTTATGAACCTTCATAAAGATCTTCAGAGGCTGGAAAAATGGGCTAGCATTTGGCAGCTAAAATTTAACATCAAGAAGTGTAAAGTGAAGCACCCAGGTATAAAGAACCCTAGAACTACATTTTGGCTCTATGGGATCAAACCCAGTGTTTCTCAGGAAGAGAGAGACCTGGGTGTTATCATCTGTGACACCTGCAAGCAGGCCAGGCAGTGCACCACAGCTTACAGTAAGGTCAGCAAAGTGTTAGGATGCATTGGTAGGGGATTTCACAGCAGGAGTAGGGAGATAATTATACCACTCTATAGATCTCTTGTGAAGTCTCACGTGGGGTACTGTGTCCAGTTTTGGAGCCTTCACCTAAAGGAGGACATAAACAGACTAGTGACAGTGCAGAGGGGAGTGGCTGGAATGATCCAGGGCCTACAAGAGCTTTCATAGGAGGGATGCTTAGAGGAGCTGAACATGTTCTTACTGGATGCTAGGAGGGTGAGGGGGATATGATAGAGACCTTCAAGTTCTTTAAAGGAATGAACAGGAAGCCCTACCCTGAATTGTTCAACAGGGTTCCCAGCTCCAACACTAGGGGCACAAATGGAAGCTGAGGCGGAAAGCTTCAAAAAAGAAATCAGGAGACGTTACTTCTTGGAAAGGGTAGTAGTGCCTTGGAATAGACTACCTGCTGATCTGGTGGAGGGGTGAAGATGGTGACAGCATTCAGATTGGGCTGGGATAAATTGTACAATGGATTGAAAATCAAGGGGGAAGGCTCGTGATGGCTTTCAGGGGGAAGCTAGGTTATAGGATCAGATATGGTGTTAGGAAATTCTGGGATGACTTGATGGACCCTTGGGTCTCCCTCTGCCATCAACTTTCTATATTTCTGTTATTATCTGCAGTGTCTGGCTGCAAAGAAGAGCAACATTACATTTATCAAACGATAGCAGCCAGTGTTGGGGCATCCCATTGATCACCAGTTGTCCATTCTGGTTTGGCTCATTCACTGCACCATTAACCTCCGATAGAAATGTGTTGAATGAGGAATTTGTGGGGAATGGTAATTACACTTTCAAAATACTTTTCAGAATGTCTTTTTTTTTGAGTCTGTGGAATTCTGAAAAGCATTTCTTTGTAGACCGCAGAGTATTATTGTGTGGAACACATAATCTATAGAATATTATTCCATGGCTAGAGGAAAATTAATCCACAATTTATGCAAACTGCTAAATATTGTTCTGTTGTTTATGTAAACCATGTATTGCTTATCCATTTATTATGTCATTTCGCTCTCAGAATTTCAGAATTCCACTGCTGACAATATTCCAGGGAGTTAGACAGAATTTCAAAAATTCCTTAGAATTCCAGTGGAATTTGAGAATTCTCATTCTTTATTTATTTATTTATTTTTATTTAAAATTTTGGTAACCGGGTAGGCCCACTGAGACCATGATGGTCCCTTTTTCAGGGGTGACACGAGATTAGTTACAAGTACCTAAAGGGAAAAAGAAGTTTCGGCACATACGATTGAGAATTACATAACTCGACATGTACATGACAATGGTTCCACACATACGACTGAGAAATTATACAAAGTTGACAAGTAGAGGACAAAGAGTGTTAGCAGATACAACATACAGCCACAGGTGCAAGGTTCTAATCCATATTTCAGTATTATAGGTTCCCAAGCTGTGCTCAACATGGGGGAACTAGTCGAGCATCAGGTTGTGTGGGCAACACCCCAAGGGACTCAAAGTATTGGGTCATCGGTAGCAAGAACAGGTAGTCAGTTTGATCAGGTGTGATTGAAGTCCTGATTTGAAACCAGCAAGTGATTTGCAGTCCTGCAGTTCTTTAGGGAGATTATTCCAGAGTCTGGGGAGAACTGACCTAGCAGATCTCTGTCCATGGGAGGATCTGGCCCTGGGAACCAGAAGAAGTTTGCGGTTAGAGGATCTGAGGTCTCTGCTACCCAATTTGAGGCTCAATAGGTTTGCCAGGCTTTGGGGGGCATCTGGTTGCTGTAGCTTGTATGCCAAGCATAGTGCTGGGTATGCTAGCTTGTTTTCTAAGGGTGGCCAGTTTATGGTACCCAGCATTTTGCAGTGATGCTCCATATGATGTGCTCCAGTCACAAAATGACTGATCCAGTTGTATAGTGTTCTCAGAAGCCCCATTTCTGTGGCCTTCAATGATTGCAGCAGCGTGGTTCCATACAGTAAAGTGGGTAGGATAGTTTCATTACTGACAATAAGTTTTGACTCCTTGGTCAGGAAAGGGCTAAGCCTGTATAGGAGGCTGAGTTTTTGATTGACCACTTTGGTTGTGTGATCAATGTGGCATCTAAAAGTAATTTCATGGTCTAGAAACATTCTTAGATACCTTATGCAGTTAACAACTTCAATCCTTGACCCATTTGAGAGTGAGAGAGATAGTAGGTTGGACCTATTAACCCCCAGGTTCTTATGCTGAAAAGCATGGCCTTGTTTTTTCTGCTGTTTAATACTAGTTTGTTGCCATGGAACCATTGCTCTAGAATTAACAGATCCTGACTCAGTGATAGGTTTATGGAAGCCACATCGCTAGAGGTTCTGTACAGCATGGCATCATCTGCATATAGGGTAACCTTAGCCCCACCACAGTTTTGTGGTAAGCTGTTCATAAATAATGAAAATAGTAGAGGGCCCAAAATGGAGCCATGAGGAACCCCATCAGTTACCTGGCGCTCATTGGATCTAGCACCCTGCCAGCGGACAAATTGTGTCCTGCCATGGAAGTAGTGAATCACTGTAAAGTTAGTTCATCTAGTCTCAGGGATTTCCGGTGCCCAGCAAGCAGCTGGTGGTCCACTAGGTCAAATGCCTTGATGAGATCAATGAAGACTGCACCAAGTAGCTGACCTTGATCTAGGGCTGAATAGATATCAGAGGTGAAACTAACCAGAGCTGTCTCTGTGCCCTGCTTCTTCCTAAAGTCATGTTGTTGT
Organism: Neoceratodus forsteri; assembly: GCA_016271365.2. Classification (NCBI taxonomy): domain Eukaryota; kingdom Metazoa; phylum Chordata; order Ceratodontiformes; family Ceratodontidae; genus Neoceratodus; species Neoceratodus forsteri. Next base: position 94,422,453 of record CM028130.1, on the reverse strand, counting down.
TCTGTCAACAAGCTGTTCCTCTCCAGGTATGATAGAACCTGCCGGTAGATCACTTTTTTGAGTAGTTTGCTAAGGGGACAGAGTATGGAGATAGGCCTGTAGTTCTCCATCTGAATGTTTGACCCACCTTTGAGAATAGGGGTTACTAGTGTCAGTGGCTCAGTAGGTAGCACAGTCGCCTCTGAAGCCAGGAGATCAGAGGGCTGTCAGTTCAGTTCCCACAACTGGAACTTTGGTTAATATCCCAGTACTGACACAGTAGTGCAGCACGAGAGGGGTGCTACACTTCTGAGGTGCCGTCTTTCAAATGAGACGTTAAACCAAGGTCCCATCTGCCTGGATTGGTGGTAGTTCAGATGGATGTTAAAGATCCCATGGCACTTATCGAAAAGAGATGGGGAATTTCCCCGGTGTCCTGGCCAAATTTCCCTCATTCGCTAAAAATACCACCAACAGCTCAATCTGGTTCAAGGTCAGTTGGCATTCATCTGTATCCCCTTCCCCCAGGTTGTGCCCGAAAATAGGCACTATTTGTCGAGTGCACTTACCCGGTCAACAAAAACTAAATAAATAAAATAAAATAGGCAACCTTCCATTTCAAGGGCACTTTCCCTTTGAGTAATGATTTATTAAATAGATATGCCACTGGTGCCGCAATGACCGGAGCAGCAATCTTAAGCAGCGTAGACTCCAAGTTATCGTTATCCACTGATTCTTCTGCCTTTATGCCCTTAAGCAGCTTTAAGACTTCACCACTGGACAGAAGTTTGAGGTGGAGTTCAGGGCCTTGGTGATGAGTTCCCCCCGTCTATCTTGAGTGGTAGATATTGGGCTGGGGGCATCAGATTTTAATTTTTCTAGATCTGTAAAAAACACGTTAATGGCATTTGCTGAGTTCAGAGCCATGGAGTGACATATCCCAGCTGCTATGATTTCACTAGCCCCTTTGGTGGTGGCATCCTTGAGCAGAGAGTTTATTTGTGTCCACAACCTTTTTGTATCTGATAGATTGTCGGTTTGCAGGGTGTGAAGATTGCACTTCTTGGCCCTTTTTAGCACTTTTTATGTCTGCTTGTGCGCATGCACAAGAAACATTATGTGACAGCTTAGGAGAGAAGCAGGTTTGGGAAGTGCGGCGGTGTGGCAGCCAACACAAGCATTGCATTTGGGGGCTTGGCCGTGGTGCACCAATGAAGGCACAGTATGCTGATGACACTGGCTTCCAGAAGTTGCACCAAGTTGTAACATTTTTGCCGCAGCAATCATGGGCCACCTTGTCATTACAGAGTCAGCAATTTGCTGCAATGAGGGAGTGACCCATCATTGCTGGGCGGAACGTTGCTAGTGTATTGTTGTTTGTGAACATGGCGGTGCCTTGCCTCTGTGTTCACAAACAATATAAAACTGGCCCCCAGTGCCGAGGGGGTGCCCAATCCCCCTTGGCAGCATGTGTCCCTCCTCACAGAAGTGTGTTTTTGCCAACTGGGGCCCCAATCCCTGTCGGCAGTATGTTCCCATCCTTTTTTGATGCGCCAAAGGTGGAGCCTACTCCCTGTTGGCATCTGCCCCCCCAAAGAGTAACGGGAGAATCTGAGGAGGTGCCCCATCCCCCTTGGCTCTTGCACTCCCCCCAGCTTTTGTACCGACAGGGGTGTTCAACTCGCCGGCCACACCCCACCCCAAAAATATTCAGGTGGCATGCTGGGAGCCCACCCCAGCTTGCCCAATGCCCTGAAAGGAAATTATTCCTGATGGCTTTTAAACCTGTAAAGCGGTCCTCATGCGTCTCTGGTCCCCACCCCCACAACCCCACCCACCCACTGTGCACCCTGCCTCCCACACCCCCCACCCCATACTTACCTCTGATCCCAGTGCGATGATCTTCAGTGGACCAGGAACATGTCTGCACTCTTTAAAGCCGACCGCGAACAGAGGAAATGCCGGTAAGCTGTATAATGGAATAAATAGGGTTTTCCCAATGTTTTTGCATATCTCAGGCATTTTTTGGAATTTTTGCACCAAATTATCAACATGGGGTTTTTGGGACCCCTCCTCATGAATTCAGTCACTGTCATGGCGTTAATCAGGCCCAAAAGGTGATTTCACAGTCACTGCGCGAAATCACCTTTCGGGACTAATTAACGAAGCAACAGTGCTAGTGTTCATGTGGTGGGCTCTTAAAAAGTGTATGTTACAAATTTGGTGGGAAAATCAAAACAATGACTGTTTTACTAGCATGTGTTGCACAGTTGCTATGCATGCTCGTAACTTCACGAATTTGCAGTATTTTCAGTCGAGATTTTTAACATTGCCATTTTTCCACACCTCCTTATGAACAGTACAGTTGTCATTTTTCACATCCTGGCCAAAATGTGTTTTCGCACTTCCGGTGCAGAATAGCGCAATCACTGTGGGAAATCAGTGTTCAGGATGCATGAAGAAAATCACAGTGACTCTTTCATTAGCAGAGGTCCTAAAATGCCTATGTTAAAAATTTGGTGGCAAAAGTCCATAAAATGGCTGTGTTATGGACGTGCATTGCGCAGTGTCCACGTACAGTCGTAACTTCTCACATTTACAATATTTTCACTCCAGATTTTCAACATTGCCATTTTTCTGCACCTCCTTATGAACAGTACAGCTGTCATTTTTCACATCCTGGGCAAAATGTGTTTTCGCACTTGCGGCACAGAATAGCCCGGTCGCTGTGGGAAATCTGTGTCCGGGACACATTATGAAAATGACAGTGACACTGTTCATTAGCAGAGGTCCTAAAAAGCCTATGTTGAAAATTCAGTGTCAAAAGTCTATAAAAAGACTGTGCTACGCAGCGCAGTATTGCATAGTTTCTCATCGCACGCCAGAATCTCAAGAGACATTTGCAGTATTTGCACTCCAGATTTTTAGCAGTGCCATTTTTCCTCACCTCCTTATGAACAGTACAGCTGTCATTTTTCACATCCTGGCCAAAATGTGTGTTTGTGCTTCTGGCGCAGAATAGCGCAGTTGCAGTGAGAAATCAGTGTTCGGGACACATTACGAAACTCACAGTGACACTGTTGATTAGCAGAGGCCCTAAAATGCCTATGTTGAAAATTTGGTGATGAAAGTTCACAAAATGACTATGTTACGTGCATGCGTTGCACAGTTTCCACGCATGCTCATAACTTCGCACATTTGTAATGTGTTCACTCCAGATTTTCAGCATTGCCATTTTTCCGTCCCTCCTTCTGAACAGTACAGCTGTCATTTTTCCCATCTTGGCCAAAATGTATTTTTACACTTGCAGCGCAGAGCTGCACGGTTGCTGTGGGTGATCAGTGTTGGGGGCACATTAAGAGAATCACACTGACACTATTCATTAGCAGAGGCCGTAAAATGCCTATGATGAAAATTTGGTGATTAAACTCCATTAAATGACTGTGTTACAAGCATGCATTGCACAGTTTCCAGTCGCTCTCATAACTTTGCACATTTGTAATATGTTCACTCCAGCTTTTCAACATTGCCATTTTTTTGCACCTCCGTATGAACAGTACAGCTGTCATTTTTCACATCCTGGCAAAATGTGTTTTTGCACTTCTGGCGTAGTATAGCGTGGTTGCTGTGGGAAATCAGTGTTCAGGACACATCAGGAAAATCATGGTGACACTGTTCATCAGCAGAGGTCCTACAATGCCCATCTTGAAAATTTGGTGACGAACTTCCATAAAATGACTGTGTAATGCGCATGCGTTATTCAGTTCCCACGTACTGTACGCTCGGACGTGCGAATATTTTTTATATTCCCAGTACAGCTGTTCAACAGTACCTTCTCTTCACACCTCCCTGTGGATGGTATAGCTGTCATTTTTTACATCCTGCCCAATCTGTGTTTTTGTTCATGTGGTGCAGAATGGCGCTGTTGCTGTTGGAAATCAATGTTCGGGACACATACACATAATCACACTGCCACTCTTCATAGGTAGGGTCACAAAAAGGCCATGTCGAAAATTTGTAGTATAAATACCAACAAACGCCTGAGGTGTTAGGGTTTCTGACTATAACATCCTACCCTGTACAGACTGACAGGCATCGGGTGTGCCTTTGCATTGCTGACTGTACTGCTCATGTGATCCAACCCCCACCTTCAGCCATTAACAGCCATCAAGATGTACCTTGGAGTCTTTGGCCCCAGACTTCACTCCATTCTCCTATGCTGCACCCATTTCAGCGTATGTCCTTGTGGAATGCAGTGACTGTAAAGCCAAACACCCTAAGGCACACCTCAACACGTGTCGCTGTCTGCAGAATAGGGTGACCTGACATGGCATACCCGTCATGGCCAAAGACACAAACACTTACCCCAATGCCTGTCCATCTCTACAGGATGGAGGTGGGGTTGGTGTGAACTTCAATACTTCACTGCCATTCCTATTCTGCATCTTTCTAACTCCTGCATTTCCAATGCTAATACCAGCTAGCAAACATTCGGCATTGACAAATGCTTGTTTATAGCTGTTTTGCATTTCCCTGTACATAACCCAGTCATCATTCATCTAATCAAGAATTCAGAACAGATCTACCTTTTGACCTTCCAGCGATGATGTCCACTGCAGTGTCGGCCTCACATCCCCATAGCACAGCCAATAAACATTCACTAAGAGCCTGGAGTAACTAGAACAGGTAGATAGTAACAGGGACCAGGGTTGGGGTAGATAATTTGTGTGACAAAGTGCAAATTATTTAAAACATAACATGAGACTGTGAATGGTGAAAAGAGGATTTGTTTCTCAGATAAAATTATTTTGGGGGGGTTATATGTCAGAGCTATTCTGCACTTGCAAGAACTTGCTGTGGATTCAGTAAGGGAGGTTGACATTCAAATGAGAAAAACACAAGCAAGAGGGAGTAGCAAAGTTAACAAAAACAATAGCTGTTGATACTGCACTTCTGAATGACTAGATGAAGAGAGCAGATAAGACTCCACTTTTAGAAAACTTCCAAATATTAGAAATCATGTGTGTGTCTCCACTAGAGCTGTGCAGACTATGACAGTCCACTGGTGGAATTCAGGCAGAGTGGCAGTTCTGCTTCTGAATTGCTTTTCAGAATATTTTGAAAGTTTCTACAGACTTCAGAAAGTCTTTTTATTTAAACCTTGGATTAGTTTTCCTCAGTTTACATAAACCATGGAACACTAATCCACAGTTTATGTATACCACTAAATGATTAATCTGTGGTTTAAATAAAAACAGCAAACTGCTTTTGGAATTTTGCTTCTGATGGAATTCTGTGGAATTAGGTGGTATAGTATTTCTGAACTTCTACAAAACTCCATCAGAAGTGAAATTTGAAAATTCCACATAGCTTTTGTCTTCATTTAACTGGAAAACATATAGAAATCACCCCTTTCCTTTGTTTTACCATAGTTTTACATGGTTTTAATTTGGAAAATATTGTTGTGGGATTCTGTAGAATTTGATAAATTGCAGCAGAGATTTTTGAAAATATGCATGTAGAATTTTGAAAAAAAAGTCGGGTCTAAAAATATGGCATGTGTGACTAAAGTCAAGTTTCAGTGCAAGTGCACAGTACTTCTTTTCATCACACAGCAACACCCCCTTCAGGTAACAAAGTTAATGACATGCATTATTGCCCAGAATGGGTGCAGGCATATCCAAGGTACTCCCATGTCTAAGAGTATATCTGGTCTGCTTGCCAGGAGCCCCTTGCACTCAGCACCTATGGGTTACTCAGTTATTCAGCTCAGTAAGACAGAAGGCTGATAGCCTATTGAGACATTCTCCCACTCCTAGTGGGTGCATTATTTTACTCTAGATGAAAATATTAAGAACCTATCAAGTTCTGTCTTGAATTTGCTGAAAGTTTTATATCTACCAAATATTGTGGGAACATATTCCAGACTTGAGATGCCCCAGTAGTAAAAAAATATTCCTTTTGTTAGGATTAGCTCTTGATAACATGAGTTATTCATTATGTGACCTCGGATCAAATGATCTTTTACAAAAGGTAATACCACACTGGGACATGATTTCAGGGTTCTGGAGTATAATAAAAAACAACAATATGTCGCTCCTCAATCTTCTGTCCTTCAGGCAGGGTGAAGAGACAAATTTCCCTTAATCTTTCTTCATATGTAATATTTCTGAGTCTTGGGATCAGTCTAGTTACACATCTCTGGAGTTGTGTCAAGAGGAGTGCCTCAGAGAATTGTTTTGGGCCCTTTTATTTTTCAAATATTTATAGCTGACCTGACTAGGAATTTAAATAGCTGGCATGCTAAATATGTCAATGATTCTAAAATAGGTGGAGTGTGCAATACCCTAGAGGAAACGCATAAAATCCAGCAAGACCTTGACAGTATCGTTAAATGGGCATGTGACTGGGAGATGCAGTTCAATGTGGATAAATGCAAGGTGATGAACTTGGGTGATAGGAACAAGATACAGGCTTATTTCTTATGCATCAGCCAACTTTCTGAAACACAGATAGAAAAGGATCCTGGGATATTGGTCAGTAGTGATCTAAGCCCAATGAATCTTATAAATGAGGCCTTCACAAAGGTAAAGGCAAACAGTGTTATAGTCAGTTAGAAGAACTATAAAGTTTAGAAATCCTGCGGTACTGGTACCTTTGTATAGGGCATACTGTACTTCCACCCACACTTAGATTATTGGTCACAATTTTGGTGTCCATTTAGAAAAAAAGGATATTTTCTAAATTGAGAGAGTTCAGAAAAGAATTACTAAGCAAACAATGGGGTTGCAAAATCTTCTTGATGCAGAGAGATTGTCTTAATTAAAACTTATGACACCTGAGCAAAGACATTTGAGGCGGGACTTGTTAATGATCAAATAAATTGTTCAGGACCCTTATTTAATGACCAGTATGGGATTTGAAGTCAAGCATGGTTGTATTACAACTAGAAAGCACAAATATCAGATCAAGGAGAAATATTTTAATATCTTAAGGAAAAAGTATTATTTTTCCCAAAGGATTGCAAACTGTTGGAAAGCTCCACCAAAGGATATTCTCATAAGGGAAAACAACTTAGCCTTTAAAAGCAAGTTGGAAAATTGTATCATATCAGGTATGCTCTTAGAATATTATGGGTATTGAGACAGGAATGCATTATGAGCCCTGGCCTATTGCTTCTAATGCAGCCTTAGTATGAACCGTAGTATGACACCCTCAACTAGTTTTATGTCACCTCTCAGAAATGGTGACCACAATGGAGAACTGAAATCCAAGTGGGGTCTAATGTATGTTCTGTAGAGAGATAATATACAATGTTTACTCCTGGAAATAAAAGTTTTTTTTTAATTGTTCTTAATAGACTATTTGCTGTCTGTGTAACTTTCTTAGACTGATTTGATGATGAAAAGTTTGTCATTTATAATAACCCCTAAGTCACACTCATTTGTTACAGATTTCAATTGGATGTTGTTTAAAGTATACATATTTAAAGGGTTGTTCTTTCCCAGATGCTAAAATGTACATTAAGCATGATTAAATGTAATTTTGTTTATGTCTGCCCACCTTTCAGTCTGCTGCAAGTCATGCACTGGCGATTGATATTGAGTGGCGTCGCTAACTTCCCCAGTTAATTTAGTGTCATCCACAAATTTAATTATATTGTTTTTGATATTGAGGTGTATGTCTCTATTAAACAACCCAATCAGGGTTGGCCAAGCACCGAATATTGCTGAACACCACTATCCATTAATCCCTCATCCAAATAGTGGCCACTAATCCTCACATATTGTTTTTGATCAGATAGTCAGTTTCTAACACATCTCACAACATGTATACTAATTCCCATGTTATCAAGTTTTCCGCTAGTTCTTTGTGTGAGACCATATCAAATGCTTTACAAACATCCAAGAGAATAACACCTACTGGGATACCAGAATCAAGGCTCCTACTAATTTTTTCATAGAACGTAACTAAGTTAGTGATGCATGATGGACCTTTTGTGAAGCCATGCTGGGGCCAGTCATTTAGTCTCATACAGTGTGCTTACTCCTCAGAACAGTTTTGATTTGTCATTCTAATGTTTTGCTGACTAAAGATGTAAGACTAATTGGTCGGTAATTTACCACACTACTTCTATTACCCTTTTTATAATGTAGAACAAGCACAGCACTCCTCCAATCACATGTGATGTCAACGGTCTTGAAAGGTTTGTTAAAAAGGATAGTAAAGGGGCAATTCAAAACTGCTGCCAGTTCCTTAAGGAGCTTTGGATGGATGTCATCAGGACTGGGAGAGGTATTGGTTTTGACTAAACTCAGCGTGTTCTCAGCCTCATATAATGAAAGATACATGTTTTCACAAAAAAGTGAATAATTGTTCAAATCATACTTCCCCTTATCACCACCAAAAACTGAACAGAAAAGTGCAATAAATGGGTTGGCTTATTTTGTAGGATCATCTTTACTAATCTGTTATCCATCAAGGAACCTATTGCCCTAGAACTGTTTCTATTGCTATTTTTGTAGTTATAAATTTATTTCTGATTGTCATTTGAGTGTGCAGTTCTGAGCTCTACCTTTTTCTTTCTCTCCTTAATATAGACTTCACCACCCGTAGTTCATATCTGTATTTTTATCTATTTTTATTGGATGGTTCTTTTCTAAAGTATGCATATGCTTTTCTCCTCGTCATGATTTGCTTCTTAATAGAGGAAGTATACCAGATTGGAATTTCCCCCTTGTTATTATACTTTTTATGTTTGCTTGCATACATGTGCAAGAAACATAGTGCCATCATCTGAGTTTTTGTAGGTGTGGCACCCTGTCTTCCAATTCAGTCAGTGTGTTTGCAGGCATGGCCATAGTTCACTAATGAATGTTGTAGCTGTCTATGACAGCAGTGCCGTACAGTTGAAAGGGAGAGCTCTGCTTCAGTGAGCAGTGATAAGACAGTGTTGATTAGCATATTGCCAGCAATCCTGATTGTATATGTCTCTGCTTTCTCTTTCTTTCTTTTCTTTCTTTTTCTTCATTGGTAACCAACCCCCATCGGCTCAATTAACCCCCCCACAAGAAACAGACTTCCAGTTGCCACTCTGGGAGCCCACCCCAGCATGGCACATGTCTGTGTGGCTGATGGGGTGCCCAATCTCCCGTCGGCTCCATGGCCCCCCCACAAAAAATCTTCCAGCTGCCACGCTGGGAGCCCACCCCAGCATGGCACAAGTCCCACGTCGTCGTCCTCGGCTCCACTGCCCCTCCAAAAAATCTTCCAGCTGCCATACTGGGAGCCCACCCCAGCATGGCACAAGTCCCACGTCGTCCTCCTAAAAAGAAAAGAAACACATGAAAAGAAAAAATGGTCCCGCGTTGATTGTCTTGCCCCAACCCACATCACCCTCTGTGCATCCACCTCCCCACACCCCCACCTCACCCCATACTTACCTCTTGAGACCAGTGAAATGATCTTCGGTGGTCACGGAACACGTCTGCACTCTTCAAAGTCGACCGCGAACTGAAGAAATGCCGGTAAGCTGTATAATGGAATAAATAGGGTTTTTTCAACTTTAATGCATATCTCAGGCATTTTTGGGAATTTTGGCACCACATTTTCAATATGGGGTTTTTGGGACCGCTCCTCATGAATTCTGGCACTGCCATGGCATTAATCAGCCCCAAAAGGTGATTTTGTGGTCACTGCATGCAACCACCTTTTGGGACCAATTTACAAAACAACAGTGTCACAGTTCATGAGGTAGGCCCCCAAAAACCCTATGTTGAAAACTTGGTGGAAAATTTCCCAAAAATGACTGATTTTTTTTTTAGTTGTTAAACCAGGATTTACGAGCGTGCGTTGCACAGTTCCTATGCACGATTGTAAGTTCATGAATTTTTAATATTTTCACTCCAGATTTTCAACATTGTCATTTTACCACACCTCCTTATGAGCAGTACAGCTGTCATTTTTCATATCTTGCCCAAAATGTGTTTCCATGCATGTAGCGCATGTCACACTTGGACCACTGATTCTGATCCCTGTATAATTTTTTGTTGCAAATATAAGAAATTAATGTATGATGACTGTGTCAGAGGAAAATGCTGTCTTACTGGAACTGACACATCAAGACCCCCAAGGGATAAGTTCAAAGGACAGCACATAGCTAAACTGCAGATATCTGGGGTGCAATCACTTGTCAATTTGATTTCATCCCAGGAAATAAGATTAGCCATTCATAATGCCCTCAGGGAAATCCTTTGACTTGCAATAGTTGTCAAGAAGAACTTGTGTTGGGAGGGGTGTCAGAGGGAAGCCAGAATGGACATTGAAGAGAGGTTGATGTCCGGGAAAGGGAGGACCTAGACGAATTTGGGAGGCCCAATATACATTCCCGGGGAACCCTTGAATTACATCAGAGAGACCTTTGATGTGTAGATTCCAAGGCTCAGACCAAATTAAAGAGGCAAATACACTTTTGCTTTAAATACAGTGACTTAGATCAAAGAAACTTTTGAGATGTATGTGTAGCAGAGCACAAACCAGTTTTGTCTGGTTAACCTGTGGAGGGGAAAGTCAGTGAGGTCACCTATTATTTTTTTTATTATCTCTTAATTGGACATTCTGGATATAAAATATAGATTTTGTTACACCAAGGTGGAGTTAGGTGACCTCTGAGAGAAGGCAGGCTCAAGACTCTTCTTAAGTCTACTGAAAACCTTGAAACACACACAAGACAGTATTGTATGTCTGACAAACAAGGACATCAGCACTGGAAGATTCAGAAAGAAAGGACTATAGACAAGTTTAGTCTGAGAGTTACTATTTGTAGAATCTGCACTTTTAACCTATTTGTTTTAAGGCTGTATGTGTTGGGATATTTTTGTTCTGTAATGTTTTCTGTTTTCCTGTTTTAAAGTAAGGAGATATATATATTTTAAAACAGAAACTGCCTGGAGTGCCTTGACATTTCTTTTTATTTAAGTAGAGCTTAGAGTGGTTATAGTTAACACTGTGTTGAGTGTATTGTATACCAAACTAGGAAATGGATAGAGTTCTCTAAAGTCTGGCATTGAGTTCTAAGGGTTCATTTGAAAGACCAAGTTGGGTGCCCATAGTGAAAGATATCTGGCCCCCCCCCCAAAGACAGAATTATCAGAGCCTGAAAATTGGGTACGCTAACAAGAGGTTATCAGTTTGAATCCCTCTAGAACTTGAGACTAAGGTGACTTGAACCCACAAAACAGACAAGAGGGTTACCTTGTTCTGTTCACTGTCCACAAATCATACGCTCAGAGGTTGGCACTTTGGGAGTAGAGGGCTGACCGGCTAAGTGAGTTTGTGACAGATTGGTTGGCAGTGGTGGCATACAAAGTTTGGTGGTATAAGCTTCATTGTTCAGTGTGTCAGCTTGAGACCGTTTTGCTTACTTGGAAAAGAAAAGTAGTGTTTTATTTGTAAAGGACACAGAACTATATCCCTTTACTTACAATTAAGTTCCTACCTATTTTATTTTTTTTCTAAAGTGCCAGTCAGATTAGCAGTAGTTAGGAAAGATGGCATCCAACTACAGCAGGCACACTGTAGAACAGTTAAAACAGTAGTGCTAGGGCAGAGGAGTCCTATTCGAGGTGACAGCCAAAAAGCATAACCTCATAGAGGCCCTGATGGTAGCAGATACCCAGAGCAGTGAGTCACCAACCATGACTGAAAGAGACCAGACCTTGAGTGTGGCAGGACTAGAGGCCAGTGAGGGGTCCCGAGCTGATGAGGAGGACAGCAAGGCCATTGTCAGTGAAGGGCCACAGCAGCAGGGGAAGGTCACCAGTGTCCTGAATCCAGCGGTATTCAAGTTACAAATTGAGTTGTGCAGGATGGAATTGGAGGCAGAGTGACAACAGAGGGAGGTGGACCATGAGGCAGAGTGACAACAGAGGGAGGTGGACCGTGATGCAGAGCGACAACAGAGGGAGGCAGACCATGAGGAGCGTGAGTGCGAGTGAGAGGCAGAAGAGAGAGCGAGAATGCAGAGAGGCAGAGTGAGAACAGTGAGCTGCAGTGGAGAGGAGAGAGGAGCGCTAGTGGCAACACAAACTGTAGAAGCTACGACTCCAACCAGCGTCACCAGGGCAGGTAAGTGGCTTGGGTTTAACTGGGACTGCAGGACTGGGTTACAAATTGAACTCCAAATTAATAGCTGAATTTAAGGAAGGGGAGGACATGGACGCCTTTTTAAATTCTTTTGAAAAAGTTTGTATTCAGACTAAAATTCCTAGAGAGTCCTAGAGCTTCCAGCTATCCCCACTACTTACCGGAAAAGCTTGGGATGCACTGGGTCAAATGAACAATGAAGACAGTGATGATTACAGCAAGTTAAAAGCTGCACTGTTAAAAAAAGTTTGAATTAACTACTGAATCATAAAGAGCTAAATTCCGTAAGTTCAGGAGAAGCCCTGATATGAGCTATGAGGAGCTAGCCATGAAACAACGTCAGTTTTTAAAATGTTGGTAGGAAGGAATTGAGGCAACCTCTGTTGATAAAAATTGAAAATGTGATTTTGTTATAACAGTTTTATTGGGCATGCCCAGCAGAGTTAAATACCTGGCTAGAGGACCAAGATCCAAAAACAGTGCAAGAGGCTACTGAACTCTTGGACCGCTATGCCAAGAGCAGACTTGCTCTGAGAGCTAATGGGGTGAGTGTGGCAGTGCAGAAAGGGAAAAGCGTGCCTCCAGGGCAGCTAAAACCTTCACTGCCTCCACCGAAACCAGTTAGGTTCTAGGTTTCAAAGAAAAGATTTTTGAAGTAAGAAATGTTTGTTGGTTATGTAAAGAAATCAAGCACACAGAAGACTGTGCCCAAGATGGGCAAGCAATAATATGCAAAGTAGTACCAGAAAGGAAGTGGGTTGTTTGTGTGTCTCCTGAAGCATGCCAGTGAACATGAGGGAACACATACACCCAGTCATGGTAAATGGCATACAGACACAGGGGTTAAGGGACATGGGGCATCCCTGACATTGGTAAAGGGGGATCTGGTACAGCCTGGTCAGCTTATACCCAATAAATACGTAACTGTACAAGGGTTTACTGGTGAAGAGAAAACATTGCCACTCGATAGTGTTCTCCTTGATTGGGGTGAAACAAGGGGAACTGTGCAACAGGTGGCTGTAGCCAGCACATTAGCAGTGGATGTGATCCTGGGTAACAATCTCCAACAGGGGATGGTATGTGCAGTTACCCGTAGCCAAGCAGCAAGGGAAAATAGTAGTTCCTGGAACCCCACAGAAACCAGTGCGGAAACCACTGAAAGGCTGATTCCCCTGCCTGTCTCTCCAGATGGGGAGACTGATAAAAAGGGGTAGAAATTTCCCCAGTAGCAAGTAACCACTCAGCTACAGAGGGTTACTCCAAAAAGGAAGGGGTGACCCCTTGTCAGAGGGTAGGGATTGACAATGATCCTGAGGGCCCTGATGCTAGTGCTTGGGACCCTAGTTTAGTGATGGAAGGGGACCTGTCCCATGCCTTGGGAAGGTGTGAGGGGTTCGCAGCTGCTCAGAGAAGTGAACCTAGTTTAGATAAGCTGAGGGCTTGGGCAGACTCGTACGGTGCACAGGTAGGTGATGGCAGACATAAGGTTTATTGGGAAAATGGACTTATGTATACACAGGTAGTACAGACAGAGGGAGGGATGCTAGGCAGGCAGCTTGTTGTTCCCCAGGGATATCGTGAGCAGTTGCTCAACGTTGCCCATGATATTCACTTGTCTGGTCATCTGAGAATCATGCACATAATGCAGCGGTTGGTCCAGAATTTCTACTGACCTAACTTCACCCAGCAGGTGAAGGAGTATTGCAGGTCTTGTCACCGGTGCCAAGAAATAGGGAAGGTGGGCAAGAAAACCCAAGCCACCCTGATCCCCTTGCCCATAGTGGAGGAGCCATTCCAGAGGGTGGGAATGGATATTGTGGGGCCTTTAAATACCCCCAGCTCCTCAGGGAAGAGATTCATCCTGACTGTGGTGGATTATGCCACCCGGTACCCAGAGGCAGTCGCCCTATCCTCTCTGAGGACAGACAAAGTGGCAGATGCCTTACTTGGGATTTTCTCCCGTGTTGGGTTTCTGCAGGAGGTAATCACTGATCGAGGGGGTTCCTTCATGTCGGACCTAATGAAATGTTTATAGAAGAAGTGTGGGGTGGTGCAGAGATGCACGACGCCATATCACCCACAAGCCAATGAGCTTGTGGAATGCTTCAATGGTACCCTAAAGTCAATGCTCCAGGCTTTTTCGGAACAGCATGGGAGGGACTAGGAGAAATACCTTTCCCACCTATTGTTCGCATACAGGGAGATGCCCCAAGAGTTGACAGGATTTCCCCCCTTCAAACTCTTGTATGGACGCCGGCTACGTGGGCCCCTAGGCTTGATCCAGGAGGACTGGAAAGGCAAGCATGCCACCCAGAGAACTCCCATTGTGGATTACGTCCTAAGGTTTAGTGAAAGGCTGAAGGAGCTTATGGGGACAGCCCAGAGCAACCTGGCAGCTGCCCAACTGAAACAAAAAGTATGGTACAACCGCAGAGCCAGAGCTCGCTCGTACATGGTGGGTCAGGAAGTCATGGGCCTTATTCCAGTCCGGAAAGACAAGCTGCAAGCTGAGGGCAGGACCATGCAAAGTGGTTAGGAAGGTAAATGACGAAACTACATTGTGGAGTTACCTGACTGCAGACAGACAGAAAGGATATACCATGTCAACATGATGGCCATATGCAAATAGGGCTGACATGGTGTTTGCAGTGTGTAGTCATGGGGAGAGGACAGACGAAGGAGACCCCCTTCTGGACTTGCTGGAGGAAAGTAAGTGGGAGTCCTCTGTGGAGGCAGTAAAATTGTCTCCCCAGCTGACCCCGGAGCAGATCCAGGAAGTGAGGGAGGTTTTAGCAGACTTTGCCCCCTTGTTTAGCACCAAGTCTGGACTAGCCACATTTACAACACACGATGTGGAGACAGGGACTCAGATGCCCATATGGCAGACAGCATATTGGGTGTCGGAGGCTGTCCAAAAGGGAATTAGGAAGGAAGTGGAGGAGATGCTGGATTTAGGGATAATCCACAGATCCCACAGTCTGTGGGCCTCAGCCATAGTCCTTGTACCCAAGCCAGATGGCTCAACTTATTGCTGTGTAGATTATCATGGACTGAATGCAGTCACAAAGTTAGACGCCCACCCAATGCCCCAGATGGATGAACTCCTGGACAAGTTGGGGGGGTGAACTACCTTCTAACCATTGACCTGACAAAGGGGTATTGGCAGGTGGAGTTGACAGACAGAGCTAGGGAGAGGTTGGCCTTCATCACTCTGATAGGATTATTTGAGTTCAAAGTAATGCCTTCCGGAATGAAGAATGCCCCGGCCACTTTCCAAAGGTTGGTGAACCAGGTGTTAAATGGTGCTGAGTACGCTGTGGTGTACCTGGATGACATTGCCATCTTCAGTACCAGCTGGGAGGAACACCTGCCACACCTTAGGGAAGTGCTGGTCAGAAGACAGAGGACCGGGCTCACTGTAAAAGCTGAGAAGTGCCAGGTGGCCATCGGAGAAGTGGCATACTTCGGGCATGTGGTAGGCTGGGGACAGCTCCATCCTAACCAAATCAAGATAGAGGTAATCCAGGCATGGCCCAGACCAGAAACTCAGAAGCAGATCAGGAGTTTTCTCAGGACAGCCAGGTACTATAGAAAGTTTGTACCCAATTACAGTGCCCTGGCTGCACCCCTACCTGACCTGACAAAGAAAAGCCTGTGAGGAAGCTTTTTCCGAACTAAAGTAGGCACTGTGCCGTGCTCCTGTTTTGACAAGTCCCAACTATAGCAAACCTTTTATAGTTCAGATGGACGCCTCAGATGTGGGTATTTGGGCAGTACTGAGCCAGACATCCAGCGAAGGGAGGAACCACCCCATAGCCTACCTGAGCCAAAGGTTGCTCCCCAGGGAGCAAGCATACTCCATGGTGGAAAAGTAGTGTCTTGCCCTAGTGTGAACCCTAAAGAAATTGGAGCCATACATGTATGGGCAGCCTTTTGTGGTGCAAACTGACCACAAACCCCTTGTTTGGTTGACGCAGATGGGGAAAAACAATGGCAGACTGTTCAGATGGAGTCTTGCTTTACAAGGGTATGATTTGAAAATCGTACATAGGGTCAGAGCCAAGAATCAGAACTCAGATGGGTTGTCCCGTGTGTATGAGGAATGAACTGATTTGAGAAGCTCATCCCATGTAGGGGATTGATCCCCAAATTCAGTCTAGGTGGGGAGGAATTGTCACACTTGGACCACTGATTCTGATCCCTGTATAATTTTTTGTTGTAAATATAAGGAATTAATGTATGACTGTGTCAGAGAAAAATGCTGTCTTACTGGAACTGACACATCAATACTCCCAAGGGAAAAGTTCAAAGGACAGGACATGACTAAACTGCAGATATCTGGGGTGCAATTACCATGTCAATTTGCTTTCATCCCAGGAAATACGATTAGCCATTCATAATGCCTTCAGAGAAATCCTTTGACTTGCAATAGTTGTCAGGAAGAACCTGTTTTGGGAGGGGTGTCAGAGGGAAGCCAGAATTAACATTTAAGAAAAGTTGATGTCTGGGCCAGGGAGGACCCAGACTAATTTGAGAGGCCCAATATACATTCTAGGGAACCCTTGAATTACATCAGAGAGACCTTTGATGTGTAGATTCCATGGCCCAGACGAAATTAAAGAGGCAAATACACTTTTGCTTTAAATACAGTGAATTAGGTAAAAAAGAAACTTTTGAGATGTATGTGTAGCAGACCACAAACCAATTTTGTCTGGTTAATCTGTGGAGGGTAAAGTCAGTGAGGTCACCTATTATGTGTTTTTTTATTATATCTTAATTGGACATCCTGTGATATAAAATATAGATTTTGTTACACCAAGGCGGAGTTAGGTGACCTCAGAGAGAAGGCAGGCTCAAGACTCTTCTTAAGCCTACTGAAAACCTTGAAACACACACAAGATAGTATTGTATTTCTGACTGAAACAAGGACATCAGCACTGGAAGATTCAGAAAGTAAGGACTATAGACAAGTTTAGTCTAAGAGTTACTATTTGTAGAATCTGCACTTTTAACCTATTTGTTTTAAGGCTGTATGTGTTGGGATATTTTTGTTCTGTAATGTTTTCTGTTTTACTATTTTAAAGTAAAGATATATATATATTTTAAAACAGAAACTGCCTGGAGTGCCTTGACATTTCTTTTTATTTAAGTAGAGCTTAGAGTGGTTATAGTTAACATTGTGTCGAGCTTATTGTATACCAAACTGGGAAATGGATAGAGTTCTCTAAAGTCTTGCATAGAGTTCTAAGGGTTCATTTGAAAGACCTGGTTGGGTGCCCGTAGGCAAAGATATCTGGCCCCCCGAAGACAGAATTATCTGAGTCTGATAATTGGGTATGCTAACAAGAGGTTATCAGTTTGAATCCCTCCAGAACTTGAGACTAAGGTGACTTGAACCCACAAAACAGACAAGAGGGTTACCTTGTTCTGTTCACTGTCCAAAAATCATACGCTCAGAGGTTGGCACTTTGGGAGTAGAGGGCTGACCAGCTGATCGAGTTTGTAACAGCACACAATGGTGCAGTCTGTGTGCAAAATTAATATTCAGGATAGATGAAGAAAATCACAGTGACACAGTTCATGAGCAGAGGTCTTAAAATGGCTAGGTTAAAAATTTGGTGACAAAAGTCCATAAAATGACTGTTACAAGCGAGCATTGTGCAGTTTCCACGCACCCTCGTAAGTTCATGAATTTGTAATATTTTCAGTCCAGATTTTCACCACTGGCATTTTTCCACACTTCCTTATGAACAGTGCAGCAGTCATTTTTCACACCATGGCCAAAATGTGTTTTGACACTTCCACTGCAGAAATGCGTGGTAGCTGTGGGAAATCACTGTTCGGGACAGATTAAGAAAATCACAGTGACACTGTTCATGAGCGGTGCTGTAAAAAATCCCCAAACTAATTACATTACGGGTGTGTGTTGCACAGTTTCTATGCACGCCCATGACTTCACCTGTTTTTTGAATATTTTTACTGCAAATTTTCAACTTTGCCATTTTTTACACCTCCCCATGAACAGTACAGCTGTGATTTTCACATCCTGTTCAAAATAAGTTTTCACACCTGTGGTGCCAAATGGTGTAGTCGCTGTGCAAAAGCAGCTATTGGCTAACAAACTGATATTGCCACTGTTCATGAGGTGGGGGTCACAAAAAAAACATGTTGAAAACTTGGAGTGAAAATACCAATGAATGCCTGAGGCATTAGGTTTTTCTGACTATAACACCCCACCCTGTAGATAACGACAGGCATCAGGGGTGTGACTTGGTATTGCTCTTACCATTCCACTCCCACCCACACCCTGCAGCCAGTGAGAGGCATTGAGGTGTGCCTTGGACTCTTTGACCCCAAAGTTCACCCCATTCTCCTATACAGAACCCATCTCACCATATTTCCTGATGGAATGGGGTGAACATAAGGGCCAAAGACCCCAAGGCACACCTTGACACTTGTCGGTGTCTGCAGGGTAGGGTGTGGTGAAATGGCGTGGCCGTTATGCCTGACGACCCAGAGGCACACCCCAGTGCTTGTCAGTATCTGCATGGTGGTGGTGTGGTTGGTTTCAGTTCAATACTTCCCTGCCATTCCTATTATGCAGCTCTGTAACTCCTACACTACCAATGCCAATGCCAGCAAGCAAACATTTGGCATTGACAAATGCTTGTTCTTGATGGGGACGTGTTATTTCAGCTCCCTAAATCCTTTCCCTTAAGTGTAACCAATTGTCTTCCAAAGACAACACTGACAGATCATTTTCCCAGTCAAATGAATTTAAATGATCATGAAAGTCATCAAAGTTGGCTTTTGAAAAATAATTAAATGTGGTATTATCTACATATCTTATTGTACAACCCGGAAAAACAACTGATATCATATTATGGTTGCTGTTGCCAAGTGGTTCTAGCACTGATATATTTGTAATATCCAAATAAAAGTTAGTTATTATAAGGTCCAGAATGTTGGCACCTCTTGTGGCTACATTGACTAATTGATTCATTCCATTTTCCAACAATAAATCTATGAACTTGTTCTCAAGGGTAGAAGAACC
Source organism: Neoceratodus forsteri (assembly GCA_016271365.2). Classification (NCBI taxonomy): domain Eukaryota; kingdom Metazoa; phylum Chordata; order Ceratodontiformes; family Ceratodontidae; genus Neoceratodus; species Neoceratodus forsteri. Next base: position 94,403,276 of record CM028130.1, on the reverse strand, counting down.
ATTAGAGAGTTCCAATTAATCTAAGGTAAATTGAAATCCTCAGTGATGATTGTGTCACCCAGGCAAGATGCTGCTTTTACTTTTTTCATTAGGTTATTATTATATTTCATATCACTTGTTGGAGGCCTATAAGAGATTTAAGAGATCCCTGAAACGTTATCTATTTTTGTTGGCATTTGGTTAGTTTATTTTATGGTTATTTTACTGTTTTATGTTTTCATTTATTAGTGTTGATGTTTTATCTCTGTTTTGTATTAGCGCTTTGATTTCTTGAAAAGCGCTTTATAAATAAATTTTGATTTGATTTTGATTTGATTTATAGCAGTTACCTATAATCAGTTTTGATTTGCTTTCGAGTTGCAATTGAATCCAAATACTCTAGGTCAAAACAGAGGTGTTGTTTATAAACTTGTATTTTTTAACAGTCAAGATTGTTTTTGACATAGAAACAAACTCCTCCCTCTTTCTTATTATCTCTATTTTTGTAATAAAGATGATACTTGGGTATTTCACACATCCAACAACACGATGGTTTCACCAGCTTTCAGATATTGCTGCTATATCTTACTTTAAACTTACACTACAGAGGGATCAAGGAGGCTTACACCTCCCTAATGTTTTCCTTATCATTATGCTCTGCATGCTAATAGAATTTTTCTCTGGGGTCACCCAGACTTAATTAGAACAGAAGTTAAGTACGTTCCTGTATGGTTGACAATTGCAAATAAGTTATGCCAGCAAGCTGGAATACAGCTGTCAAGTTATTTATTTATTTTTTTATGCTCCTCCCAGCTCCCCAGCTGGCCACTCTTTCAGTCACCTAGGGAACCCCCCTGGCACTTCACCCCCACCACCAACCACCACCACCCCACATCACAGCCCCTCGGGTAAGTGTAACCCAGTGTAACCCTTTCACTGGGTGGGTAGGGCAGCAGGAGGGGCCAACCAACGCATTCTTCTACAGTTGGACCAGGTGCTGCTGAGGTGGTCTGGGGCTGTCCAGGGGCTTCCGTGGAGGCATGGGCCAGTAACCATCATCCGGTGAGCTGGGGAGACATTTTCCCATGTTCTCCCAAGGGACATGGCGTGCTACTGACATCAAGGCATACGTAGATGTCCACCATGCCCCCTAGTCAGCAGAGCCCGACATGTTGCTGTTTACCTGGTCTCCGCCAGGAGTTTGCAAGTGCTGGGTCACATCCCCACCCTCCTCTCAGGAGGAGAGCAGTCAACTGATGCTCAAGCCTTCTCCCCCTGGCTGGCCCGCTGGTGACCCTAGTCAATTCCCAAACCCAGGTCATCGGTGTCACAAGCGGAAATCCAACTGCTGTGCCAACAGGCTGGCCATGCTTGATTTGTTTTTTTAGCCATCTCACTTACCCGCAATACTAAAGATTACACCTCTCTCTTGGTCCCTGAAAGCCCTTCTGCAATTATGCAATTATTTTGGCCATGACTGGTCCAAAGTCATGAGTCAGCCTATATTGGGTAATCCAAATATACTGATTGGCTGTGATCCAATACCCACCTCCTTTTGTCCACAACTTCAAGATGTTACCTGTGACTCCTTGCTAGAGGCAGGTAAGTTTCTTCCCTTTTTGGCCGTTAAAGAACATTTTTCTTTACCTTCCTCATAAAAGTTTAGATATTTGCAATTAAAACTAGCCATAACTGCTCACTTTGGTCCGAGCACCCTATCAGACCAACAAGTCTTGGAACTTCTACCGCTCCTGTCTCTAGCAGTGCAACCCCACTTGATGTCAAACTTTTATAAACATTTTTAAGATTGTTATCCTATGTATCTTTCAGGCATTTGTTACTATTGGCAGCAAGATTTATCCCTCTCTGAAGATCCTACTGTGTGCAGGACTATATGGCAATCTCTGTATAAATATGTTAAACAAGACCGCTACTGCCTTCTTCAATTTAAAGTTTTGCACAATCTATACTATACTCCTGTGCGGCTGCACTGGATGGGTAGTCTTCCCTCCTTGTATGTGCCAGATGTAATGTAGTAGTTGGTAATCTCAAGCATATATTATGGGATTGTGTAATGATTACCCTTTTTTGAGAAGCTATTAAATGGTCATTAGATTCCTGTTTGGGTCTTGATTCCTATTTTACACCTAAAATTTGTCTAGTGGGCCTTTATCCCCCCGGTCTTTTTGGACCAAGGAAAGCCCATATGGCCAAGATTTCCATAACTGCTAAATTGATAATAGCACACCATTGTTTAGACGACACTATCCCCTCATACCAAGAGTGGCAACAGGAGATTCTCAAGGCAGTAGTGACAAAAAAAAAAATCTTGCTTCCATGCACCAACAACTTGAAAGTTTTCGGGACAAATGGGAAACATTGTACGCTGTACTTTCCCCTCCGGAGCAGTCACAGAGAATTTCTTCAAATTCACTTCTGACTGATGCCTGAGCTATTTACTATTTTACATCTGTAATATTGCATTAGTTCTTCCTTCTAGTTGTCTTATGGAGTTGGTAATGCCCTGGGACAGGAGGGGGGGTACGTTGCTTTGGGAGGGGGGGTAGATTAGGAGTACATAGATAGTAATAGTTAATGTTTTATTTCATTATTTTTCTTGTACTTGTGAGTTTGTTGGTGGTTGTGTTTAGTTAGTTTGTTGTAATTGTTCTGAAAAAATTAATAAAGTGTATTCAATTAAAAAAAAAGATATTACCACTATATCTAAATTATCTCTGTGGAGGATAATTTCTAATTCTGATTTCTTTATTAAGTTTAAACTTCTTGCATTAGTTAATAAGATTTTAAAATCAGGTATACCTCTTGAGGGTTGCAATTTTCTGCCTGTTAGGATGACGGCACTTTCCCGAGCCCCCTTGCAAATTAGTTTAAAGATTTGGAAATACAGTTTGAAAATTGTTTCCCTAATACTGCACTGCCTCTCTTACTTAGGTGAAGGTCATCCCAGCTAAAATAGCTGGGATTATTTATGAATATTTCCCAATGAGTTATGCAGCGTGAACTCATGCTTTATGTACCATTTATGTAGTCATTCATTAATCAACTTTATTTTCTTCTGCCAATTGAAACTTGTCCTGGGGACCAGTAAGATTTCAGAACAATAAATCTCACAATTTTTCTCTTTCAATGTTTTACTGAGATCAATTAATTCCTTCTGGATATCTTCAGTTTCTGATTTATTAATATTATTAGTTCCTGCATGGATAATGACTGATTTTTTCACCAGCATCGCTCATCACTTATTGCCTGTAGGATACGGTGAATATAGGCACCTTAATTGGTCAAAAAATACACTAACCACTGATCTTGAAGCATATGACTTGATTTGGAGGCCTTTTCTTTGTTAATGTTAAATTGAATTGGTTGATAAACACTGGCCCAATGATCCCAATAGCTTGACTTATAAGCACTTTGGTACTTGAAAAACGTTATTTCCCCACTCTCTGGTTTCTCCTCATCACAGTCTCCAACTTTACATCTTTTCACTTTGCAGACAAATCAGGTTCTGATGGCCCATCTGCCTGCTCAACAACACCATGCCAGGTATTCTCTATCTCATTCTGCACTATAAGCCTTTCTGATCTGTCTTGCCTACAGGTGTCTTTCTTCCCAAACAATATACAACTGTGGCCTTTGCAGTTACTACACATTGGGACGGCATACTGTATAAAGATTTAAGGTAAAGCTCTCAGTAAAAAGGAAGCCGTATTTCCCTTTTATCAAGCCATAGGTGCTCCCTAGGAAAATGAGCATCAGCAGCTTTGCAGGGCCACCCAACACCAAAACCATGGTGTGCGCCCAAGGGCTTCCATCACCTGTCCTCCCAGGATTGCATTGCAGCAGCTAGACAATGGGGCACCTTCTGCCATTTTCTGGGGTACCCTTTCGTCTTCAACATTCTCAGATATGTATCTCCTACTTTACTGCTGCTATCTATGACAGAAGGTACCTGCCTCACCATCCTTTGGGGTACTCAGTCTCATGTTCAACCATCCTCCAGGATGCTCACAAGATGGTTCTTCAGGGAAACCTACTCTTGGTCCAAAGGCCATCAAGAGCTGTCCACTGAGGGGGCATCCCCTGAGTTCCCAATCTCTCCTCTAGGCCCCACTATAGTTCAACTCTATGAGCTAACACTAGGATCTCCACAAAGGTCTCAATGGGTAATGGTACATCCTGAATGCCCAAGACCTTCCCTGGTGCTCCAAGGGTTCCACCAGTGTTCTTCTACCTGTCCACCACAGTAATGGTGTCTCAAACCTCGTGCTTCCCTCAGGTAGTAAGAGTTGTGTGGCACCAATATGTCCAGGTGGGAGCAAGCAATGGGATCATCTGTGCCTGTGGCCTAAGCTTTGCAGCCTCTCTGGTGGAGAAGTGCATGTGCTTGCCCTTCTAGGCACACCAGGTTCCTGGCTCCCAGCACCTTGCAGGTAAAGTCTGCAGCATACCTTGGTAGGCACCAATGCCCAGGTCAACCCAACTGATCCCTCGCCAGTGACCAGTGCACCTTTGCCATGAGGTCAACTGGGACTAGATGCTCCCTCCCTACTAGATCCTTGAAAACTTCTGCCTCCAACTCGAGGCTCACTGGTGTCATAAAGGCAATATATCTATAGTCTAAGTTGCTCCTACATCAGCCTTTCTGTGAGGGTAGTGCCAGGGAATCATTCTTCCTCTGACCACACATAGTAAAATGTCCTCTTCCAACTTTTTTTTTCTTTGGTAACCAGGCAAGGCCCATTAGGCACAAGTGCCTGTCTTCAGGGATGATCTGGGAGCACTATGGAAGTTAAGTGACTTGCTCAGTCACACAGAATGCAAGTGGAGCTTGTGAGAATCAAACCCAGGTCTGCTGGATGCACCAAGCTCATGCACAGCGTGTTACTCTAACCTCTAGGCTATACTGCCAGCCCAATGTATAGGTTGTCACACTCACCTCTAGCAAATTAATGCTGTCCCTAGAAATACAGGACAAGGTCAATGAGAAGACCCAGCATGCTACACTATGCAGCTGATTACTCCACTCTTTGCCCATTGACCAGTGTGAGTACATGTGGAATCACTCCATCCCCAGAACAAAAATCACAACCCAAATGAAAATAGAAACCTGCTATTTTATCCTGAAATTGCAATCCCCTCCCAGTAGCTGTCCCTCACTGGCCATGAGGCCATGGTGCCACTCTTCACATAAGCACTCAGATACATCAAGCCATATTGACTGTCATACATGGAGGCTACAGTCCTATCTTACGTTAATCTTATACCAGGTACCCTGGGGTCCTAACCACTGCTCTGTGTCTCTCTGGGACTGCATGATAGACCATCCACAGTACCAGCAGCACCCAGTCAGACAGTGCCTCCCTTACTATGTTTATTTGGTTAGACCAGTTTTGCCTTCCACTCAGGAACATAATCTTCCAATTGCAAGCAACCCATTGCCCTGGGTGGTCATGCTCTCTCTTACTGCACCTTCTTTTGGGTGGCTATGCACTTCAATTCACCCTAAACATCCCCAACCAAGGCACCCTCTCCCAGTGTTATTGGCCCAGTGACTCACCTTGAAGAGGGAGAAGAGCAAGTGTTTTGAAAACTATAGATTAGTACTGTAGAAAAAATGGTGACACAGGCTAGTGCATATTTAGTTATCACAGTGCTAACAACATTTGGCATACTGTATATAGGCTGTGCACATTAAAAGTCCAAGGGGTTGTTCAAGATTTCAGTCACTGTAGGGGTGGTTTTCCCCTCAGGGCCTATTCTTTGGCCTAGGCCTCCAGCTCTTCCTGACTGGAAACACTGGTCCCAGTTGTGACACTTGACCTAGCAAGAAAAAAAACATGCATTCACAAGAACAAACATAGTTTTTGATTCTTATTTTTGCACACTCAGCAATGATGTTTCACATGTATAGCTGCACTTTCCAGCAGTTTTGCATACAGAAAGAGTCTATTTATTTTATGTCCACTAAAACACAACAATACCAAGTGCTGCACTATGTCACCAGTTTTGGGTGCCTTCTTATGGCCATTTGTTGTCTGTGCTCAGATAATGCTGCAGATAAAGCTGTTTAAAAAACTCAAACCAAGGCAAAGATAGGTGCAGGAGAATGGTGATGGGTAGAAGAGGCCAGCTCCCTACAGTTACAACATGGATCGAGCTGCAAATCTGGTGACATCCAGCAGACCAGACCGGGGTTTGAATCCCACAGCTTCCACTTGCATACTGTGTGACGCTGAGCAAGTCACTTAACCTCCTTGTGCTCCCAGGTCGCTCCTGTAAAAAAGCTTTCAGCTTAGTGTGCTATACCTAGTTAAACTGAAAAAAAAGAATAAACAAGAGCATGGCACTCCAGATAGTCCAAACTGTTGCATGAGTAAAGACACTTCCACAGCAATAAATGATGCAGTTAATCTATTTATTGTGGATGCCACTCATGGCTACAGAAACACCAAAACCAGGCAGGAGCTCATACAGTAAGGAGCTCCTTCCTGATTTTGATGCTGTGGAAGCATCTTTACTTAAAGGTTTGGACCTTTCTGGAGTGACAGGCTTTTGTTGATATGTACAGAACAAACTCACCCCCTGCCCATTACTCCTCCTGTTTCTGTGAGATAAGCCCATCTTGGATTTGGTACACCACATTGTATATTCACATACTTTTCACAACTTCCAACTTATTGATGATAAGCTGTATGCTCTCCTTATGCTCTACCCCAGACTTAAAGACAGCATATTCAAGATGCTGGGTGATATCTTCACAGAGCCAGCCCACCAAATGGGCTTCAATGGTGCACTATAGTCTTATGGGAAGGAAAGAGAACCAATAAACCAAGCAGTCGTGTACCTGGCAGGTGATTTTCCTGTCTGCTTGACACAGTCTCACCAGTGATAGTGGTCCTTGTCCTGGCTACAACCAGCATTCAGTGTCTGCTTGTTTCTCAGATAGTAGGGCTGAGGGACACTGCTCACACTGGAAGGTAATGTTTTGCCCATGCCCACACCAACACCCTCAGCTACAATCAACTGGTGCATGGAAAAGCAGTTAAAATCCACACCGTCCAGCAGGTGGTGGGCTGGAACAGTACTCCCACCAAATGTCAGATTCATTGTCCATCTGCTCTACTTTCAACCTCTTTGTGAAATGAGATGCATCATGATTCAACACTTGTTCAACACTAAATGCCTCGATATCACTACTGACAACTCACTCTCCTATACTCTCCACATTGACAACACAGCCAAAGCTATCAACAACCGCATGGGGCTACTTTATCATCACAAGCATAGCCTCTCTCCTGAAGCCCTCAGTCTAGCTGTTCACAGTTCTGTGGGTTCCCTGGTGGACTACAGGCTGCCTATATATGGTTCTGCCACAGATACTGCTCTCCGGCGCATAAAAACTGCACTCAGCAAAGCCTGCCAGTTCACCTTATGTGTGCACCAACTGACTCACACCTGTGATCTCTATGCCAGGGCACACTGGCTCACGTTCAATGGCCTACTAAAATATCAATCCTGCCTTCCAGCCAAAAAGATCTACCTTGATCAGCTACCACCAGGGGTCCAACAACTTCTGGATCCCAGCAATAATAAATGGCATACCCGTAGCTCTGAACACCAGTCCTTCCTAACTCCAAAATGTCAAATATCTCAAGGACAAAGGTCCTTTGTTTACCATGCACCACTGTGGTTCAACTCTCTCCAGGAGAACATTGCGTGCCTTCCCACACTGGGTACTTTCAAAATGAACTTGAAGCTCCTTATGATATGTGAATCTCAATGTGCCTGCCATCGCTAGTATCACCTTTCCACCCTCCTTCACTACTTCCATCCACTGCCCTCTCAACCTTTCCATCTCTCCCCCTGAGTAGACACTCCTGCTCCCACCCCATACATCTAGCACCCTCTCCCTCTGCCTCTAGTCTAGTCACCTCCCTCCGATCTCTACTGCTATACTGATATTGCACACTCCTTTTGCACATTGCTCTTGGGCTCCTCCCTTTCACCCCTTTTTTTTCTATGTTGGCGTGCTTGTGCAGCCAACATCTTGCGATAGTGCAGATTTAGAGGTGCAGTTGCTGTTGGGCAAATGCAGAGCACACACCAGTAGGTGCGTCCCTCATTCCCCAATCGGCCTGCATACATGCCACACCATGCATACTAATGTGGTGAGCACATCTAAGGAAAGGTGTGCTAAACTGCTGACTTCGGGGGTGTCCAATCCCCCTGGTTGGCTGTATGTGCTGACAGGGGAGCCCACTTCCCATTGGCAGAATGTGTCCCCCCCCCCACTTTCGTTGTTTGCCGACGGGGGTGTCCAATCCCACTCGGCATCCGTCTCCCCCCTTTCCCTCTTTAATGTGCTAACAGGAGAGCTCACTCCCCATCGGCATAATGTCCCACCCTTCTTCTATATTAACAGAGGTGACCAATCCCCCATCAGCTACTGTACCCTCCCAAAAAGAAACCACCTGTAAAAAGGAAAACCATCCGCGATGTGTTTATTTAGTACCTGTAAGCAGAAAACGGTCCCTTGTAGTCTACCTACCCATCACCCGCACCCACCGACTGCACACCCTGCCTCCCTACACCCCCCACACCCCATACTTACCTCCGGAGCTCAGCACAATGATCTTCGGTGGACCAGGAACACATTTGAACTCTTCAAAGCCGACCATGAACTGAGGAAATGCCAGTAAGTTGTATAATGGGATAAATAAGGTTTTTCAACTTTGATGGATATCTCGGGCATTGTTTGGAATTTTTGCACCAAATTTTCAACATGGGTTTTTTGGGACCCCTGCTCATGAATTCTCCCACAATTATGATGTTAATTGGTCCTGAAAGGTGATTTTGAAGACACTCCGTGGAATCACCTTTCGGGACCGATTAACGCAAGGACAGTGGCAGTGTTCATGAGGTGGGCTCTCAAAGAGCCTATCTAAGCCTATGTTGCAAATTTGGTTTAAAATCCAAAAAGCGGCTGTTTTATTTAGCCGTATTGCACAGTTAAGCAAGCACACTGTAACTTCGCGACCGTAATATTTTCATGCTAGATTTAACATTGTCATTTTTCTACACCTCCTTGTGAACACTACTGCTGTCATTTTTCACATCCTGGCCACAATGTGTTTACGCACTTCAGAGCACAATACCACGGTCACTGTGGGAAATCAGTGTTTGGGGCAGATTACAAAAAGACAGTGACACTGTTCATGAGCAGAGGTCCTAAAATGCCTATGTTAAAAATTTGGTGTCGATACTCCATAAAATGACTGTTACGAGTGTGCGATGTGCAGTATGCACGCACGCTTGTAACGTTGTACATTTGTAATATTGTCATTCTGGATTTTCACCATTGGCATTTTGCCACACCTCTTGATGAACAGTACAGCTGTCATTTTACATATCCTGCCCGAAATGTGTTTTGCACGTCTGGCACAGAATCGTGAAGTCGCTATGCAAAATCACTTTTTGGGACAGTTTGAGGAAATAACAGTGACACTATACATGAGCAGAGGTGCTAAAATGCTTATGTTGAAAATTTGGTGCTGAAACTCCATAAAATGACTGTGTTACAAGTGTACATTGTGCATTGCCCACGCACTCTTGTAACTTCGCAAATTTGCAATACTTACATGCCACATTTTCACCACTGCCATTTTTTTACACCTCCTTATGAACAGTGCAGCTGTCATTTTTCACATCCTGCCAAAAATGTGTTTCCACATTGCACTACCAAAGTCAATGCCAGCGCGACAACATTCAGCATTGCCAAATGCTTCTTTTCTTTAGCACTCAGCAATGCTCCAAACAACCTCTTGTTTGCTGACAACTGACGATTTCATCATTGGGCACTGTAAATTGTCTGTTTTTCTGTGACCTGCACTGTGTTTGATATATAATCATGCTTGTTTACCTTTGTATAATTTCACCTATCTGTTGTACTGAAATGTCCTGATGTGGAACCTATGTAAAGAACTCTGAGCTCAAATGGTTTTCTGAGTACTGAAATAAATAAAATAAATAAGTGATTTGAAACATTTGACCATCTATTTTCATCTGCAGCAGACAGTCTGATTCTGGGGGCATCCCAAAATCAGGGTTTTGGCTGCGAGTTGATGCTAAAAGGCTTGCACAATTCCCCATAGGGAGGAAGGTGAAGGCTGCCCAACGGTGTCCATTTCAATTTGTTCAAACCCACAGGCCCCTCTAACTGGCTCTTCTGGTGCCTTCCAGTCCATGGTCAACATCACCTCTATCTTGTCATCCTGGCCAGTGGGTCCCTCTTTTGAGGGTTGAGTATCACCATGTTGTTGCTGTGAGATGAGTGCTGTTATCCCGCAGACAATTGCCCCCTCACCTTAGGCAAAAGGTCCCTTGAGAGCAAGAAGGTCCTCATACACCCCTTAATCTCAACCACCATTGCATGGTTGTAATGTGAGTCTCTCAGCAGACATGACCACAGTCCATCACCATCTCCCAACAAATGGTGCACAGCCAAAGCAGCTCAATTCCTCACCCCCAGAACTCACAGAACTCACACCTCAAAGTCCAGTAATACACAACAGGCCTGCAGCACTCTGGGATTTGGTGGAAGTCTACAAAGCTTTTCTCCTTTGGTGAGGTTGACAATGCAACAGTCCTTTTTGAGAGAACATGGAAGTAGCTGGCATCTGCAATCATACTCACTGGTCAGGACAACTGGAGGCACTTGGGCCTTGTCCATAAAACAAACAAAAAAAAAACAATCTTCACACTACTATTGCCTTTATTATCTTTATGATGCACTGGGAGAACTGACCTACATATGCCTTGCATCCTGCAGTGGATGACTTGGTGCTATTATCATACTCTGAGGTCAGAGCAGCCACCTACACTGAAAGAACGCCCAAGTTTTCTGGATTTCTGGATTAGGCCTTAAATGTGTAGTTTCCTACCTGTACCAGCATGTGTAGCTAACATTACAATCACCAGCTAAGATTTTTCTTCTGAGTCAGCAACACCCCCCCCAAAAAATCCAAAACTTTGATTGGCTGAAATATTAATGTTCCCTGAACAAGCTGCATAGCATGTATTGTCTCACCAGTTTGTAGGCTTTTCCTTGGTGCTATTAGGATTTTTACACAATCATGCAACATTTTCCAGGCAATAAAATGCCTGCAAGGCTACTTCTCATGCATGGCCATAAACCCCTTACAGTCATTAACGTCTCACAAAAATTGCACCAGTGCAACACATGCTTGTAATATCAATAGAAACAAAAGAAACCAAGAATTTGATGACAAGGCAAGGACAAGGCAAGGCAATTTTATTTCTAAGGTACCCAATCCTCTGATCCTCTGGCTCTGGGTGCCATACACAATAAAAACAGAATACAAAATACAGAATATAAATAAAGAATTAAGTGCAGTAGCAGTAGCAAAATTTTTAAAACAACATTCTTAAAAGCATAAATATAAAATATGAAATATAAAATAGCTGAGGATAGGGTAGGGGGGAGATGGCTTAATCCCCAAAAGCATGGCAGAAGAGATGGGCCCTAAGCCTCTGATTAGATATACCAATCAATGGGCAGATAAGAACCATTTGGTCCATCCTGTCTGCCCATTTCTCCCTACCTACACTACTACTGCAGACTGTACCCGACCTACAGCTCTTTCTCCTTCCATCCTTCATTTCCACTATGATTCCCTTACACTTATCCCATGCATTCTTGAACCCCACCACTGTTTTCACCCCAATTACCTCAGGGGAAAGGCTGTTAGTGAGTACCCAGGTGGCCTTCTACACTGACATCTAGAAACACAGAAACATAGAATTTGATGGCAGATAAGGACCACTTGGCCCACCTAGTCTGCCCATCTTCCCTACCTGTTTCATATACCACATATCCTAAATGATCTGGTGCTTATCCTCTCTTTCTTATCGCTAGAGTTACTTTTTGTCTATCCTATGGGTTTTTGAATTCCCCTACCATTTTTGCAGCTATAATCTCTGCCGGGAGACTGTTCCATGGATCCACTATAATTTCTGTGGAAAGATACTTTTGAACATTACCCCTAAGTCTACCCCTCTCTATTTTAACACCATGACCCCTTGTTCTTGAACATCTTTTTTTTTTTTGAAAGATGCTACCCTCTTGTACCTTATTTAAACCCTTGAGGTATGTGAAAGCCTCCATCATATCCCCCCTTTTTCTCCTCTCTTCCTGGGAATACATATTGAGATCCTCCAGTCTACCCTCAAATGCCTTTTGGTGCAGACCCCTTATCATATTTGTCACCCTTCTCGGAAGCATTTCTACTCTGTCTACATCCTTCCAGAGATATGGCCTCCTGAACTGGACACAGTACTCTAGATGAGGTCTCGTCGATGTTCTATATACTGGCATCACCATCTCCTTGCTTCTGCAGGAGATACCTCTCCCTATGCACCCCATCATTCCACTGGCTCTCCTCACAGCCTTCTCACATTGTTTGGTAACCTTTGATTGTCAGATATGATTACTCTTAGTTCCCTCTCCTGTTTGGTGGCCACCAGTACCCCTCCCCCCATCATGTACTCCTCTCCCGCATTTCTGTGCCACAAGTGCATGATCTTGCATTTCATTATATTGAATTTTAGCTGCCACATCCTTAAACGCTCCTCAGGTTTGCTTAGGTCCCTTCTCATTCTCTATTCCCTTCCTGGAGTGTTAACACTGTTGCAGAACTTTGTGTCATCTGCAAAGAGACACCCCTTTCCTTCCAGTCCCTCTGCAATGTCACTTATGAAGACATTAACAAAGAGTGGTCCAAGCACTGAACTCTGCGGGACCCCGCTGGTCACCTCCCTCTCTTCAGATTGAACTCTGTTCACCACCACCCTCTGTGTCCTATCACTCAGCCAATTTTTGACCCAGTTTACCACCCTGCGACCCACTCCCAAGCTGCCCAGCTTGTTTACTAGCCTCCTATGTGGGACAGTGTCAAAGCCTTTGCTGAAATCCAGGAAGACCACATCCACCGCCCATCCCTAATCCACCTCCGTAGTCACCCAGTCAATGAAATCTGTCAGATTTGTTTGACAAGATCTTCCTGTTATGAATCCATGCACCTCGGATCCTGTGCTCCATTGTCTTCGAGATATATCGCAAACCTTTCTTTTATTAGTGATTCCATTCATTTCCCACCACCAAGGTCAGTCTGATTGGCCTGTAATTGCCAGCCTCCTCCCTACACCAACTTCTGTTGAGAGGGACTACATTCACCATCCTCCAGTGCTTTGGTACCACACCTGTTTCCAGTGAACTGTTGAACAGGGCTGTCTGTGGTGTTGCCAGCATCTCTGTGAGTTCTCGTAATACTTTCAGATGTATCCCATCCAGCCCCATTGCATTGTCCACTTTCAGATTAATGAGTTCCTTTTAGACTGTCTCCTCCTTTAATGGAATGGAATCCACCTCCTTCCCAGTGGTGCTTCCATTGCCTAACTTTGGTCCATCCCTTTCTCCTTCTTCTGTGAATACTGAACAAAAAATACATGTTCAGGATTTCTCCTTTCTCTTGTTCTCCCTCTGCACAATTCTCTCCTTCCCATTTTACTCTCACAATGCCACCCTTAGTCTTTTTTCTTTCATTAACGTACAGTACCTGAAAAAAGTTCTTGTCCCTTTTGGTTATTTTCTGAGCTAGTTTTTCTTCTTTTGTGCCTTTGCACTACTTTCCCCACCTCCCTCTGCTTTTTCAGATACATTTTCCTGTCTTCTTCCATCTGTGTTTCCTTAATGCCATCCTTTTCACCGTTACCTTCTCAGCCAGTTCCTTTGAGAACCATAGAGTTTTTTTCTTTCTCTTTGTTTTGCTTATTTACTTAATGCAATGTCTTGTTGCCTCCGCTATGGCTCCCTTAAGATTCTCCCATTATTCCCCCACCCCCCTTTTCTTCTTCCCTGCCAGTGATTTTATAAGACATTCCCCCATCTTTGCAAATCCAGCCAGCCTGAAATCCAGGACCCTTGCTTTCTTGTGGTTTAACCCTTCTGCTGTTCTCACATTGAACCACACCATACTGTGATCATTTGATCCCAGATGACTCCCTTCTTTTATGTCTGTAATTCTATCCCTGTTGGTGAGCACCAGTTCCAAAGTTGCTCCCTCTCAGGTTGGGCTCCATCAATAGCTGTCTTAGGCATGCCCCCTGCAGGTCTTCCAGGTTGTCTCTGTTCCTGGCTGACGCTGCAGCCTGGTTACTCCAAGCCACATTCGGCAGATTGAAGTCTCCTACCAGCAGCACCTCCCCTTTAGCTCTAATCTGTAGATGGTTTCTACAAGTACCCTGTCCAGCTCTTTTCCTTGGGCAGGTGGTCGGTAGATCATGCCATTGTGAGTGGTAGTGACATTTTCCATCTCCAGGGTGATCCACTGTGCCTCCTCCTCCTCTCCCTGCATTCCCTGTACCTCAGTTGCCTTATTTCCTTCCCTGACATAGATAGCCACTCCTCCCCCTCCCTTTTTACCAACCCTGTCCCTCCTGAATAGAGTGTAACCTGGTATTGCCATACCCCAATCATGGTTCCCCTTGAACCATGTCTTGGTAACAGTGACAATTCCAGGTCCACCTCGGTCATCACGGCCACTAGGTCCTGGGTTTTGTTTCCCAGATTACAGGCATTTGGCACATAACCTTTCAATTTTACTGCCTCCTCTCCTAATAACTCCCCTCCTATTCCTCATGTCTTTCATCTATACCCCTCTTGTCCTTATTCCCAGTCTGCCTTTTCTCTGCATTTTTACCTGTTTTGGTTTTAGTTGTCTTTGATGATTTCTCAACCTTAGGGCCCTCTCTGCCATCTGTATCATTTTGTGGGGGGGGGGCTGTTTGCTTCACCTAGCTTATTTTTGCCACCCCCCCTTGGCTAGTTTAAATGCTTATTGACGAAACATTTAAACCTCTCACTGAGGATCCAAGTCCCCCTCCCGACAGATGCAGACCATCACCCCTGTATAGGCCTGCTTCCCTCCAGGTGGAACCCCAGTCCCCAATGAAACCAAATCCCTCCATTCCACACCAGTCCTTCAGCCTTGCATTGAATCTCTTGGTGCTGAGTACTCTGTTTCCCCCCTTGCCCTCAATGGGTACCACCTCTGAAAAGGTTACAGAGCGTACCACATGTCTAAGACACATCCCCAACTCCCAGAACTGCTCCTGCACTACCCTAGCCTCACCACTTACCAGGTCATTCATCTGAGGTGAACAATGATGTCTAGCTCATCCTTCCATACTGCTAGATCTGCAATACTGTCCCTGTTGGTGAGAACAAGGTCCAGTATTTCCCCTTCATGAGTGGATTTACTGACTACTTACCTTAGGAATGCCCCCTGCAGAGAGTCCTGGATGTTCCTGCTTCTAGCTGAAGCTGCTGCTGGGAGGCTCCAATCTACATTTGGCAGGTTGAAATCCCCCACCAGCACCTTGTCCCCTTTTTCTACCATCTTGTCAGTGGCTTTCACCAGAATCCTTATCTAAGTCTCCCTCCTGTGCTGGAAGTCTGTAGATCACTCCAGTGTGAATATTGGCTCCATTCCCCATATCCAGGCTAACACATAGTACCTTTGACTCCCCAAGTATTCCCAGTTTCTCCATTGCTTTTATGGTTTCCCTCACATGAAGCAGAACACCCTCTCCTTTCTTCCCACCCAGTCCTTCTTGATCAGAGTATAGTCTAGTATGGCCATGTCCCTCTCATGGTTTTCAGTGCATCATGACTTGGTATTGGCCACAGTAACCAGGCTAGCCTCTGCCATTATGACCTCTAGGTCAGAAATCTAATTTTCTAGACTTCTAGCATTCACACACATGATCTTCTAGAATCTGCCACTCTTCTTGTTGCCCCTTTTTTCCTTTTTGCTTTCCTCACCCTTTTTAATGCTCTCATTCTCTTCCCTCTTTATCTCTACCACCCTGTTTTCCCTTATTCATTTGCACCCTGGGGATTCCTCTTCCCTTGGGTTCTCCTAACTCTCTACTTCAGTCTTTTGGAGGAGTTGGTTCTGCCTCCCCAATTCCTTCTGTCCCCGCCACCTTGGCTAGTTTAAAGGTTCACTGAGGACTATGGTTCCCCTCCCAAATGGATGCAGGCCATCACCCCTGTATAGGCCCTTATCTTCCCAAGTGGGTCCCCAGTCCCCAATATAGCTGAAACCTTCCTCTCTGCACCATTCCTTAAGCCATGAGTTAAAGATCCTTGTGTGGAAATCCCTCTGATTTCCACTGCTGTAGAGAGGCAGCACCTCAGCAAAAACCACTGAGTGAGCTACCTAAGACCCATCCCCAGCTCTCTAAACTCCCCCTGTATTATCCCAGCCCCATCTCTAGCCAGGTCATTAGCCCCCAGATGGACAATGACATTCAGCTCTCCCTCACATCCTGCAGCCCTAGCTATCCACAGGATTCACTTCCCATCCCTCCTGGCCATGGTGAATCCAATATTCCCATCCTATAAAGTCACTCAAATTCCAGGTCACTTAATCCTTTCTCTTTAAAATCTTTTCCTGTCAATCTAATATTCCTGGACAAGCCCTCACAATGCAGGCTCCACTTCAGATGACAAGACTGTTAACATGCATTACCACCCAAGATGGGGTGGGTATAACCCACCGTCTTCTGTTTCTATGTATAAATGTGGTTTACTCACCAGAAGCCTTTTTGCACTCAACAGCTAAGGGATGCCTTACTGTTTATAAGAAGTGATGCACGTGGGCATCTTTAGTTAGTCAACAAGACTCAAACCACTGAGCTTCCAGTACTTGTCTTATCTGGAGGGAATTTCTCTGCCAAAGTGCATTTGTACAAGTTGATAATCATTGGCCAAGGACCTGAGTTGCTCAGCTTATAACATAGAAACATAGAAACTGATGTCAGACAAGGACTACTAGGCCCATCCAGTCTGTCCTTATACCCTTCCTTTATTGGCAGCCACTGACCCTACTTGGCCATTGGCCTTAGCCTCTCCTTCCCACCTCTAGGGTTCCCTTATGTCTGTCACATGCATGTTTAAATCCTCCCACTGTGCTCGCTCCCATGGCCTCCTGTGGCAGGGTATTCCATGCATCCACCACCCTTTCTGTGAAAAATAAATCTTACTCACATTTCCCCTTAGCCTGCCCCCCTGCAATCTCATATCATATCCCCTTGTTTTTGTACTTCCCCTATATTGAAAGATGTCACCCCTTGCACCTTGTTAATGCCTTTAAGATACTGGAAGGTTTCTATTATGTCTCCCCGCTCCTTACTCTCTTCCAGTATATACATATTGAGATCTTTTAATCTCTCCTCATATGTCTTCTGATGCAAGCCCTGTACTATCTTAGTCACCCTTCTCTGAACCGCCTCCACCCTACCTATGTCCTTATGAAGATGCGACCTCCAGAACTGTACATAGTACTCCAGATGTGGCCTCACCTGTGTTTTATATAGTGGAATCACCATCTCCTTCCTTCTGCTAGTGATACCCCTTCCTATACACCCAACATGCCACTGGCCCTCCATACAGCCTTTGTACTTTGCTTGGCCACTTTTAGGTCATCTGTAATGATAACCCCCAGATCTCTTTCTTCCTTGGTGACAGTCAGCAACTCCCCCATCATCCTGTATTTCTCTCTATGGTCTCTGCATCTCAGTTATATGATTTTTTACTTCTTCACATTGATCCTCAGCTGCCACACCTCTGACCACTTTTCCAGTTTTCCTAGGTCACTCTGCATTTTCTCCACCCCTTCTGGAGTGTCCACCCTGTTGCAGATCTGTGTGTCATCTGCAAATAGGCAAACCTTCCCCTCCAGCCCATCTACAAACATCACTAATGAAAACATTAAAAAGGACTGGCCCCAGGACTGATCCTTAAGATAACCCACTGGTCACCTCCCTCTCCCCAGATTGGTTCCCATTTATCACCACCCTCTGATTCCTGTCCCTTGGCCAGTTTCTAACCCATTTCACCACCTAGTGGCCCATGCCCAGGCTACCCATCTTGTTAGCCAGTCTTTTATTTGGGATGGGTTGAAGGCCTTGCTGAAATCTAGATCAGCTACGTCCACTGCTCCCCCCCCATTCACCTCCTTCATTACCCAGTCAAAAAAAGCTATCATATTAGTTTGATATGACCTACCCACTGTGAATCCATGCTGCCTTGTATCCTGGGTTCCATTGGTTTACAAGTGTCCCACAATCCTTTCCTTAAGCAGTGCCTCCATAATCTTCACACACTACTGAGGTGAGGCTGACTGGTCTGTAGTTTCCCACCTCCTCCCTGCTATCATTTTTGTAAACAGCGACTACATGTGCCCTCCTCCAGTTTTCTGTAACCACCCCTGTGTTGAGCAATTCACTGAACAAGGCTGCCAGTCGTGCCACCAGCTCCATACTCAGCTCCTTCAAAATTCTGGAATGTATGCCAACTAATCCCATAGCCTTGTCCACCTTCAGTTTTGTGAGCTCCTCCAGGGCTTTCTCTTCTGTGAATGGACTTGTGTTCACCTCCCTTCCCCCTTTATATCTGTTGCCCAGCTGTGGTCCCTGTCATTCCTCTTCTTCAGTGAATACTTAACAGAAGTACTTATTCAGTATTTTTGCCTTTTCCAGGTCCCCCTCCACACACTCCACCAATCCCCTTTGAGCATTACAATCCCATTCTTGTACTTCTGTATCTCACTGACGTACCTGTAGTATAGGCTTTAGAGCCAACCATTCAACGATTCAACATTGTTATGTATTAAGTCATTTGATTTGGAAATATGTGGAAATAAAAAGTCTAAACTATATTGTTGTTTCATAGATTTAAAGGCTGCTTTTGACTCAGTTAGTTGGGCACTCCTTTGGGAAAGTCTCTTGTCATATGAAATAAATCAGCACTTACCTGATGTCCTTATGAAACTCCATATAGACACCTGGCTTAAAATCAGATTTGACCAAGCCGGTGACTTATCCTCGTCTATTTATTCAGACTTGGGAGTCTGCCAAGGATGCCTACTGGCTCCTTTATTATTTAATTTATATATAAATTCAATATTACAACAATTGTGAAATCTAGAGTTTCATTCTTCAACTATAGCATCAATGAAAATCCCATGCTTAGCATACACTGACAATGTAGTTTTGATTTCTACCTCACTGCTATGTCTACAATGTAAACAGACCCAGTTCTCAGAAAAGTGTAAGTTAAACAGGGTAACTATTAATTGAAACAAAACCAACTTAATAATATCTGGTAATAAAAGCAAGTCAATGCCTACTCTATATATTGATAAAAAAAAGAATAACCATGACTACGTACTATGATTATCTCAGTATAAGTTTTTCTCAAAACCTGTCCTGGTCTCCTCAAGCAAAATTAATGACTCAAAAACTAAAAACATATTTTAATGCTTTCAGAAGATTTAGCACTAAACTTGGACATGGGATGATCAAAGGTCTGTTAAAGATTAATAATGCTAAAATAAAAACCAGTGTTACATATACAACTGAAATCTGTGACCTGAAACCATTGGAAATTGAAATTAGTAAAATGTATAGGTATATACTGAACGCTCAACAGTCTGTGCCAGCAAAAATGTTAAGGAAAGAGTTGGGACAGTTCCCAATCTCTGTAATAGCACTGGAGAAAAGCATGATATTTATATGGAAACTATTTCTTCTGCCTGAAAATAGACTGCCCAGATTCAGTTTGGGGGGAGGAAGTGGAATACAATCACATGAATTTTACTTCACCCATAATTAAAACTATTAGGGAGACCAATATTACCCCTGGATTTTGGACACCTTCTTCATAAAATATATTACAGCTCTATGCCTGAGATATCTAACCAAGTTAAAATTAGACTAAGAGGTGCAGCAAATATGCAAAATCAAATCAAAATCAATAATCTTAAAAACTACAGATGGTATAAAATTCTAAAAACAAAACATAACTTGGAACCTTATCTTATCATGATATAAAATCCAGATGAGTGTAGAACTATAACAAGATTTCAAATGGAATTACATACTGCCAACTATATTTTGGACAGAGAAGACTGGGTATCACTGATTCACAATCTAAATGTAATAAACTCTAGCGAGAGCCGATAGGGCTGGGAAGAGCTACCAAATGACCAAAGCTACACATGTAAGTAGAAATTATTCAATGCACAGGTGTAACTTGGCCATTTTTTGGAGATGTTGCACCAAATTTTCAACATGGTCTTTTTTGGACCCCTCCTCATGAAGAATGCCAGTGTCATTTTGTTCACTTGTCCCGAGAGGTGATTTTGCAGAGCAAATGCACTGTTCTGCACCACGGTGTGGAAACACATTTTGGACAGGTTGTGGAAAATGACAGCTTACTGTTTTGACGTTGGTGTGCAAAAATGGCAATGTTGAAAATGCGGAGTGAAAATATTAAAAGTTGGAGAAGTTAGGAACGACGTAGAAATTGCACAACACACACACATAATGCAATCATTTTTTTGAATATTTTCAGCAAATTTGCAACATGGGCTTTTTGAGACCTCACCTCATGAACAGTTGCACTGTCATTTTGTGAATTGGTCCCAAAAGGTGATTCCACACAGTGACTGCAAAATCACCTTTCAGGACAGAGTAACAAAATGACAGTGACAGTTTTCATGAGCTGGGGTCTCAAGAACCCTATGTTGAAAATGTTGGGACAAAATCAAGAAAATGGCTGAGATATCAACATAAGATGAAAATCACATTGAATGTCATTATAACAGGCTTACCTTTGATTCTTCAGTTTGAGGTTTTGCTTTGAAGAGTGCAGACATGTCCCAGTCCAGAGAAATGACAGCGCCAACCTCCAGAGGTAAGTACAGGATAAGGGGGATGTGGGAGATAGGCACTCAATGGGGGATGGGAGGGACTGCAATGATGACAAGGGACCTTTTTTGTTTATAGGGAGAAAAAAGACCGGAGGATGATGAGGGACCTTTTCTGTTTTACAGAAAAAGCATCATTTGGGCACACTGGGGTGGGCTCCCAGTGTGCCACATGACTGGGAAGTGTATAATGCTGACACAGGGACTGGGCATCCTGATGTTGGTGGCAGTGGGTGGGGGGAAGAAAAAAAATTAGGCACACTGGGGTAGGCTCAGTGTGCTGCATGACTGGGGGGGGGGTTGTACATAATGTTGATATGTGTATTGGGCACCTCATTGTCGGCAGGTAAAAACAAAATCATTGGGCACACTGGGGTAGGCTTCTAGTGTGCTACATGAGTGTGGGGGGCACAGAATGCTGCGGAGCTGGTGGTGGCCGACACAGAGATTGGGTACTGTGATGTTGGTATGCAAAATTTAAAATTTCTGGGCACATTGGGGTGTGCTCCCAGTGTGCCACATGAGTTGGGGGGACCACAGAATGCTGTGTAGCTGTCGGTGGTGCAACTGTGCATGGGCACACTTGCACATGTGTAGTTGCAGTGAATGACATTTTGCCATACATGGTGCCACCAGCTGAACTGCACATGCATGTGAGTCATGCATGCACAGGTCATTCCATGGAATACAGAAGAAACAGCTGAAATAGCGTAGCTATTAATTCATAGCATCCAATCTTGGTGGAGGGTTTTAAGCTCCATTGGGCTTTTAGAAGGATACTTTCAAAAGTCCAGCAGAAGGTTCCACGATTGGCTATTTTTAAAGCTTCAGAGTGATTGAAAAATAGCAGTAGGCTCTGCCCACAGTCCTACAAATGAAATAGAGGATGATTTCAAGCATATAGTCCTTCACTGCCCTTTATATGAAAAAATGTAAACAGCGGTTGGGTCCTGTTTTAGCTACCCTCGGTCTCCCTTCTGACCAATTAGTTATAGCATTGTTTACATCGACGGATGTAAAGGTGTTGACTCATCCTTACAAATGTTTGTCTTAATTAAAATTATGATGCATACATGTATAGAAAATTCTGTATCTTATTCTACTAGCCAGTTATTGTTACACAGTCAGTTCTGTACATAAAGACAACTAAAAGGGAAACTTGTAAGAAATGTTATCATCAGTTATCAAAGATTATTCATTATAACTTTGGTGCAATATACTTGTACTTTTTATGGAGAATTGTAGATACAGAATGTGATTTTAAAATGATTGATGTGAATTTTAAATATTGTAATGACTATGTCGATCAATAAACTTATCTATCTATCTATCTAGGGACCGGAGGAAAGAGTGACAGGAGGGCTCAATCTACAGTTGACCTTTAACAGCCGCAGGACAAGAACAAACTCAAAGAGATGTATTTGCTTTTGGTAGCATTTGCTTGGGAGCTATAATTGCTTGCTGATGATGCAGGCACTGCAGCCGATTAGGGGCCAGGGAGCCAAAGTTTAAATCACAGCCAGGCTTAAATAGCCCAGTTGCCAGCACTGCTCAACAGAGAGAAGCCAGGGACTGCTGATTGTCGCATCGGCGGCAGGAAAACAGAAGTGGATTGCCACATCGGCAGTTGGCAGAGGGACTAAGGAACACCACTTTGGTCATATTGGCAGCAAGCAGAGGGACTGGAGGAAAGAGGGACAGGAGGGCTCAATCTGTGGCTGGGCTTTAACAGCCGCAGGATAAGAACAAACGCAGAGAACTATATTTGCTTTTGGGATCTTTTACTTGGGAATTATAATTGCTTGCTGATGATGCAGGCCCTGCAGCCAATTAGGGGCCAGGGAGCCAAAGTTTAAATCTCAGCCAGGCTTAAATAGCCCAGCTGCCAGCACTGCTCAACAGAGAAAAGCCGGGGACTGCTGATCGCCGCATCGGCGGTAGGAAAACAGAGGCAAATCACTGCATCAGCAGTGAGCAGAGGGACCAGGTAACACCACTTCAGCCATATTGGTGGCAAGCAGAGGGACTGGAGGAAAGAGGGACAGGAGGGCTTAATCTGCGGTTGGGCCTTAACAGACACAGGACAAGAACAAATGCAAGGAGCTGTATTTGCTTTTGGGAGCTTTTGCTTGGGGACTGTAATTGCTTGAAAGGCCACTCCCACCCACCCCTCCCCTGACCTCTCAAATACTCAAAACAGGCAAGGGGGCAGGGCTTAATGTCTGTGGGGAAGGGCTTCAGCTGCAAATTCGACTGATTGGACATAGGGTTTGCGATGGAAGAGCTCAAGGAGAAAGCCACCAGCATCAAAGGTTTTGAAATTGTATGTTCATGGTTAATGGCTAAGGTTTTAGAGTTATAGCCCACAGTTAATGGTAACTATAAAGGAGTCAAATTGATTGATTGTGTGGAAGTTGACAGACTGGGTCAAGCCTCAGCTAACAAGTCAGGGATAAGGTTAAATTGTGCTGAGTCTGAGGCTGGCAGGATTAGATAAGGGAAGGATGGCTGTTCACTATGAGAATGGTACCAGAGGGGTGAAAGGGAGAGAGAGGGGAATGACCTTGGGGGAAGAAGGATGTGGGTTGGAGGACAGAGCAGTATGGAAGGGAATGTCTGGGACAGGGCCAGTGGCAGCCTCAGGGGTTGTAATAGTATGGAAGGGCATGACAGGGTGTGGACCAGTGGCACAAGGGGAGGGACAGCCAGTGGAAGGAGGGGAAATGGGGGCACAGGAGAGAAAGAATCATGGTGTATAACAACTGTGGCCCAGCACTGTTCATGAACACTCTGTGGAGACTGGTGACATGCCCAGTTTGTATAAGGCTGGGGAGACTGGAAGCCAAGCTAGTGAGCTACAAAGGGATATGTCCTGGGTGAAAGGTGAAATCTTCAGAAGAATCATTGAAGGCAGTCAGATAGGGGACAGGAGGCAGACTGGCCAGGGGGACAGGAGGTGGAGGGGGCAGGTCACACAGAGGGTCAGGGAGGGAAGGCCTGGATCAGAAGTGGGGGACAGGATGAGCATTTTGAGCAGCACTTATAAGCATAGATACACAACAGGTGCCAATTGATATTGGCCCTTAATGGAGTTGATGGAGCATGAAGAAGCCAATGGGATAGAGATTAAGGGGAATTGGAGCCATGCCAGGAAAGACAGAAAGAGTCTGAAGCAAGGGCTGATCAGGTTATGGTGGTCAGGGAGGACAATGGGAAGGGTGGTATCAGGAAAGTAGGGAGAAATAGCATGGGGGGACATAATGTAACAATCCGGGGTGAAAATGAGAGGGGGGACTAAGTAGGAGCGGACATCCTAAGGAGAGAACAGAGAAGGGCAGAAGGTACAGGCATCCAGGAAGGGGACAACCTAAGGGGAGAACAGAGTCTGGCACAAGGTGCAGGCATCTGGAGAGAGGATGGGGTGTGGGCGACAAAGATAGAGAGTAACATTAATGGAATAGGAGGAGGCTGGAGGAAGCATGGGGGGACGGGCAGGGCCAGAGACCATCCAGCAGGGCAGAGGGATAAAAGGCTAGTGGGGGCAAGGGTGGAGGGAGAGGGTGACTGGGGGGGGTCAAGATGAATGCAAGAAAGAAACAGGTAAGGGTGATGGAGGCACCCTTGGGGTGACCACAGAAAAAATCAGTAACAGTGCATGGGGACTCTATTATAAAAGGGGTCCATTGGCTAAAAAAGGGAGTAGCTTTCAAGGGGAGGTTATTTTTTTGTGAGCCAGGGATGGAGATGAGTAGGGCACTCCCAAAAATTAAGGAGTGCATTAGATTGATTGGGGGAAACCTAACCTAGTTCTGCACCTAGGTACAAACAACCTTGTTGGGGAGGAGGAAGAGGAGGTTCAGAGGAGATTTATGGAGCTAGCAAGTGGTTGTAAAGTGATGGTGGATTCCATAGCTTTTTCAGAGGTTCTGCTAGTACACTGCACCAGTACAGCTAGACAGTTAAGAATCAAATACTTTAACCACTGACTAAGGCAGTGGTGTAGAAAGGAGGGCTACGAATGTATAGGTGATTTGGGAGACACATGAGTGGACCAGCATCTGTATGCAAGGGACAGGTTGCATATAAACGATGAAGGGGCTAGGATTTTGAGGGGGAAACTGCAGGGATACATAGATAGAATACTTGGGAGTGCTTTAAACTAGGAGAGGGGGAGGGCAAAGCTAGGTGTAGCCCAGTGGAATGGATGGGAAGGACTGCCCTAAATCACTTTCCATCACAGCTGGGGACAAGAGAAGATGAAGGGGGAAAGGAGAGAAGCAGGGCTGTGGAGGGGTTTGCTAACAAACACCAGAAGTCTAGGTAATAAGATGGGAGATCTACTGGTGGTGGTGGTGGAAGATGACCTGGACCTAACTGCAGTTACAGAAACCTGGTGGACTGAACACCACAGTTGGGAGGTGGAAATACCTGAGTACGTACTCTACAGAAGGGATAGGACAGGAAAAAGAGGAAGAGGGTTGCCCTTTATGTAAAAGATGGTAGTAGGGCGATGTGTGGGGAGTGGGATGGACCAGCAGAGACCCTATGGGTCACTTTAAGCAAAACGCGGGGGGGGGGCTGTGAAGGTAAGGGTGGTCTACAGACTACCAAATCAGGGGGAGGAGGTAGATAGGCAGATGGCAAGGGAGATACAGGAGATGGCTAGCAAGGGGGAAGCAGTGGTGGTAGAAGATCTAAAGCTACCGGACATGGATTGGGACAACCTGGCATCATCCACAGAAAGGAGTAGTGAGTTGCTGGAAGCCTTGCAAGAAGTGTTCATCAGCCAACTGTTAATGGAACCAACTAGGGGGAGTCCCTTACTTGATCTGGTTATGACAAATGGGGACAGTGTTCAGGGGTGGAGGTTGGGGAAAATTTGGGTGACAGTGACCATAGGACAGTAAACTTTAAAATCAGAAAAGGTCAGGATAAGAACATTTCCAACACTAGAGTTTTAGACTTTAGAAAAGCATATTTTAGGAGGATGAGGGCAATGCTTCAGGAGGAACTTGAGGGGAAGGAAGACTTGGAGGTTGTGGAGGAGCTCTGGGGCGAAATTAAGAGAGGAATTCTGAAGGTGACAGAACTGTGTTTAGGATGGTTAGCAAGAAAAAGAGGGTGAGGAAACCACTTTGGTTTGTAACTGAAGTAAGGAGTGCAGTTTGGGAGAAAAAGAGGGTGTTCAAGGTATATAAAGCATCGCAGAGGGAAGCACAAAGGGAGGAATATAAGGAAAAACTGCGGGAATCAAGCAAGGTGATCAGATGGGCAAAGGCTGAAATGGAAGAGCATATAGCAAGGGAGGCAAAAAGGGGAGACATGAAGTTTTTCAGATACATGAGAGACAGAATGAAGGGAAAATATGGGATTATGAAGCTCAAGGGGGGAGGCAATGGTGGAAGGAGATAATGAAAAAGCTGAGGTCCTGGATAAATACTTTGCATCGGTCTTCATGGTGGAGGAAGGGAAGGGGCTGAAGTTGGAAAATAGGGGTAGAATGGGTAGGGAGATGGGCTCAAGTCCCTTCACGGAGGCTAGGGTACTGGAAGAATTATGAAAGCTGTGGACGGACAAGGTAATGGGTCCAGGTAGGATTCACCTGAGGGTAATCAAAGAATTAAGACAGGAATTGGCAACACCACTCATGAGGTTATTTAACCTGTCACTGCACAAGGAAAGGGTTCCTGGGCACTGGAAGAGGGCAGAGGTAATACCCATACATAAGGGGGGGAGGAAGGGAGGAACCAGGAAACTACTGCCCAGTTAGCCTAACCACCATGATTGGAAAACTACTGGAGGTGCTCATTGAGGAAAGACTGATACAATATCTAGAGGGGATGGGCCTCCTAAATGACAGTCAACATGGATTCACAGGTGGCAGGTCATGCCAGACCAACCTGATTGAATTCTTTGACAGAGTGACAGAGGTGTGGGACCAAGGGGGGGGCAGTGGACGTGGCATACCTGGACTTCAGGAAGGCTGATAAGCAAGGTAGGGCAGGAGTGGGGATTAAGCTCATAAGCTGGTTAGAACACTGGTTTGAGGAAAGGACACAGGGTTGTGGTAAATGGGGTGCACTCAAAGGAAGATATGGTAATGAGTGGGGTTTCCCAGCAGTCTGTGCTGGGACCCGTACTTTTCAACATATACATTGAGGACATCATGTAGGGTCTTCGGGGGAAGGTGTGTCTATTTGCTGATGACATGACGATATGAAACAATAGGGTTGATATGGCGGAAGGGGCAGTGGAGGATATGAGGGAGGATTTAGTTAGGCTGGAGGAGTGGTCAAAAAGGTGGCAGATGCAGTTCTATTTAAAAAGTGCAAAATTATACATATAGGGTGAAATAACCCAAATGAAAGTACTGGCTTGGGGGTGGGGAGGAGTAACAGAACAAAGAGACCTAGGGATCACTATTTCAGACAACCTGAAAGTCTGGAATCAGTGTGACACAGCTGCAGGAAAGGCACTCAGATTGCTGGCATGCATAGGTAGGGGATTAACAAGCAGGAAGAGTGATGTGATCCTACCACTATACAAAACCATAGTCAGATCACACATGGAATATAGGGTCCAGTTCTGGAGGCCATACCTGCAAGGGGATAAGGGCAGTCTTGAAAGGGTCCAGAGAAGAGCAACCAAAATGGTGAAGGGCCTGCAGGGAAATTCTTATGAGCAGAGACTTGAAGAGCATGGCCTGTACACACTGGAGAAGAGAAGGGAGATGGGGATATGGTGGAGACATTCAAATATTTGAAGGACATGAACAAGGTGAAGGTCGATGACATCTTCAGAATGAGTGTGAATGATGCCACTAGAGGGTATACCTACAAACAGGAAGGGGACCTTTCAGAGGGGACATCAGGGGGAAGTTCTTTACCAAGATGGTGGTAAAGGCATGGAACAGTCTGCCAGAATAGGTGGTGGAGGTGGATACACTAGACAACTTCAAAAAAGCCTGGAATAGGTGCATGGGCCTAGTGGAAAGGGGGCAGGCTGGCAATGAAGGGAGGGGGCCGTCCTGGGGGGGGTTACAGGCAGACTAGATGGGCCATAGGGTCCTTTTCTGCTGACAATTTCTATGATTCCATGATTCATTCATTCTGTCTGTCTGTCTGTCTATCTATTTATCTATCTATCTATCTATCTGTCTGTCTGTCTGTCTGTCTGTCTATCTATCTATCTATCTATCTATCTATCTATCTATCTATCTATATATATCTCTATATCTATCTATCTAGATAGCTATCGATCTGTAGAATGTCTTGTCCCCTTTTTTCACTGCCTGTGCTAATCTTTCCTCTGTTTGTGCTTTTGTGCTCCTAACAGCTTTCCCTGTTTCCTTCAGACAATTTAAGTACACAGTCATATCCTCTTCCTTCTGTGTCTCCTTATATTTTCTGAAACCCAATCTTTTGGCCCTAACTTTCTCTGCCATCTCTTTTGAGAACCATAGTGCTTTCCTCCTTCCCATGCCTTTGTTTCTCAGCCTGATGCACTGGTTTGTCACTTTTAATATGGTTCCTTTAGGAGCGCCCACTGCTCCTCAACCTTCCCTCCTGCCTCCCTCCATGCCAGGGCTTCTTTGATACATATCCCCATCTTAGCATAGTCTACCCTCCTGAAATCTAAGACCCTTGCCTTTGTGTGGCTTGACTGCAACCCTGTACCCATGTTAAATCACACTATGTGGTGGTCGCTGGACCCCAGGAGACCTTCTACCATGACTTCTGTGATTCTTTCCCCATTGGTCAGTACTAGGTCCAGAATCACTCTGTCTATGGTGGGGTCTAGCACCACTGGCTTGAAGCCTGCCCACTGCAGGGAGTCCAAGATGTCTCAGCTCCTGGCTGAAGCAGCTGCCGGGATGGTCCATTTCACATCTGGCATATTAAAATCACCAACAGTAGCACCCCCCCCCTTTCTTTACCATCTTGTGTATTTCATCCACTAGAGCCTGTCTATCTCCTTCCCCTGTGCTGGAAGCCTGTAGAGTGCCCCTGTATGGATTGCTGTGCCATTGCCTGACTCAAGGGTGAGCCACAGTGCCTCAACCTCCCTCCATCTACCCTGTACCACAGCTGCTTTTATTCCTTCTCCGATGTATAAGGCCACCCCCCTTTTACTCTCCCTAGCCCTCCTTAAAAGAGCATATCATGGTACACTGATGTTCCAGTTGTGATTTGCGGTGTACCACATCTTGATTATTGCCACTATGTCGAGGTCAGCCTCCACCATCGAGGCCATCAGGTCTGGGATTTTATTTCCCTGGCTATGGGCATTTGTAATCATGACCTTCCATGTTTTACTGCTTGCTCTCCTTCTATTCCCTCTTTTGCCCCCTTGATTCATCCCTCCAGCCCTGGCTTCCCTCTTTTGCTACCTCCTGTCCTTTGCCGTTTCCTTTAAAAACTGGTTCAGGTGAACCTGTTAACAACATAACCTCCTGTTCCTTGTTTCTGTCTAGTCTAACATGTGGGGGTGGGCTGCTTGAGTCCACCTGTTCCCATTGCCCCCCCCCCAGCTAGTTTAAATGCTTGCCAATAAAGAATTTAAACCAACCATTGAGGACCACCATCCCCTTCCTGGAAGGATGTAGGCTGTCAGCCTTGTACATGCCCACATCATTCCAGGTGGGTATCGAGTCCCCGGTGAAGACATATATCTTTTCTCTGCACCAGCCCCTCAACCAACTGACACTTCTGATGCAAAGATTCCTAGTGTCCTCCATGTCATGGACTGGCAGCACATCTAAGAATGTCACAGAGCTTGCTACCTTCTCCAGGTGCCCTTCTGACTCCCAGAAGTCCTACTGCACCTACTTCATGCTTGCCTCATGCCTGGCTAGGTCACTTGTCCCAACATGGGCAACAACTTCCAGCCCTCTCTCTTAGCTACTGCTTTAGCGATCCTCTGGATCTGCTCCCCCTCACTCCGAGTGGTGCCTCATGGAAGCACTTACCCTACCTCTCCTCTCTGTACCTGTCTCCAAATCCATTACCTGTACAATTGAGTCCCCCACCAGGAGTACCTTCCTCTTCCCTTGGGGTCCTCTTCCTCCTGTCCTGGGTCTCCCTTCTGGAGGACCCACACATCCTCTCTGGTCACAACCTTAGGTTCCCTTATGGGACTCCTTTGCTCATCCAGGACAACATAGGGGTTCCGAAGTTGGACCAGATGGGAGACATACCTCTGACTCCTCCTCCTTTAATTTCCCTGAGCCCACCATAGTCCATTTAGCTCTCTGCTAGGGCAACCACTGTGGCAATGGCTGGGGACTTGGTGGCCTCTTGGTGGGAGTAAAGATCCCCAGTACTCCTACCAGTTCCGCCCGGAGACTGGCCACCTCTGCCCTCAGTCCAGAGAGGTGCCTGCATAAGGGACAACACCGCAATACCCAGAATGTTCTCCTGAAGACTGCTGCCCTGCACCAAGAGCACTGCACCACTCCCTGCATCTTCCTGTTCTGCTCTATTACACCTCCTTATACACTGCGTCCTGTGATCAGCCCTCTATCCAAATTATGGTTCCTATTACATTTTTTTTACACTTTTCCTCCTCTTCTTCTTCTACTCCCACCCTTCCTTGGTGATCTCCCCTAGTGCAGAGGTCCCAGCACTAGCATGTCTTCCCTATCATGTTCTAAACAGTTAATTATAGTATATATTTTACAAGACAGTCTTTCCCCACTCTCAGTGGTTTTCCCTTTGACACACACAGTCTTGATCTCTATATCTTTTCACTTTGTAGACAAACACTCTACCTGCCCTTCAATGTATGCCATTCTGGGGATTTCTAATTCCCTTGTGCACTATAGGCATATCTGCTCTGTCTTGCCTAATGGTACCTTTTTTTCAAGTAGCTAACAGCTGCAGCTTTTGCAGTTACAATACGCTGGGATAGCACCCAAACATTTAAGGTAAAACTCTCTATTGGAGGATGACATGGGACTAAAATTTTCCCTTCACTGAACCCTTGAATTTTCTTAAAAATGAATATTAATGGCCTCACTGGGTCACCCAACACTGAACCCATGGCATGTACCCAGGCACCCCTATGACAGACACTCTAAGGATAATATTCCAGCAGACAGGCCATGGGGCATCTTTTATCATTTTTAAGGATTCCTTTCTCCCTGACAATCTTAGATATTTGTTGCTTACATTATTGCTGCTGTCTAAAAATGGTGGTACCTGCTTTATCATCCTCTTGGTGATTAATGGTCTTGGCTCTCAGCTTCTAGGTCGCCCTCCTCCAGGATGCCAGCAAGATGGTTCTTTGGGAGAATCCAACAACAAGCCTGAAAGGCATCAAGAGATTACCCTAGAGGGGACACTCCCTGGGGTTTCCACACCCTCCCACTGGTACCACTATGCTCCCACTATATAGACCACCTCCAGATTTTCTACACAGGTCCCAGTGGGTCAGGATGCATCCTGAATATCTGAGGCCCTCCCTTGCAGCTCCAGGGACTTCATCAGTGATCTTCCACCCATCCATCATAGTGAGATTGTTCCACAGAGGCTCCCAAAGTAATGACCGGGAAGGATGTTTAGGTCCTCCATGGAGGAGGAGACCCAAAGAGTGATAGCCTGGAGTGAGTCCCAAGGTGGTAGCCTGGATAAAAAAATTGGCTAGACAACAGGATGCAAAGGATAGTAGTAAACGGAGTCCACAGTGAAGAAAGGAGGGTTACTAGCGGGGTACCGCAGGGTTCAGTACTGGGACCGGTCCTTTTTAATGTCTTTATAAGTGACATTGCAGAGGAACTGGAAGGAAAAGTATGCCTCTTTGCAGATGACACAAAGATCTGCATCAGGTTTGATGCACAAGATGGAGTGGAAAGGATGAGAAGGGACTTGGCAAGGTTGGAGGAATGGTCAAATGTATGGCAGCTCAGATTCAGTGCCAAGAAGTGCAAGGTAATGCACCTGGGAAACAAAAACCCAGGGGAAGAGTACTCAATGGAGGGGTGAGATACGGACAACAGTAAAAATGGAAAGGGACCTGGGGGTAATTATATCAGATTACCTAAAGGTGGGAAAGCAATGTGAGAAGGCAGTGAGGAAGGGGGGGATACTGGGATGCATAGGGAGAGGCGTCAATAGTAGAAAACAGTAAGTTGTTATCCCTCTGTACAGACAGTTGGTGAGACCCCATCTAGAGTACTATGTGCATTTCTGGAGACCCCATCTCCACAAAGACATAGACAGAGTGGAGGCTGTCCAGAGGAGGGCAACCCAAAATGGTGCAGGGTCTGCATCAGAAGATATATGAAGAAAGACTAAAGGAGCTTAGTATGTATACCCTTGAGGAAAGAAGGGAAAGAGGGGACATGATAGAAACTTTCAAGTACCTCAAGGGAATCAACAAAGTCCAAGAGGGTAGCGTCTTTCAGAAAAAGAAATGTGCAAGAACAAGGGGGCACAATTTGAAAATAGAGAGGGACGGCTCAGAGGTGAAATGAGGAAGTATTTTTTCATGGAGAGGTTTGTGGATGAATGGAACAGCCTCCATGAGGAGGTCTTGGAGTCAAGAACAGTGGTTGAATTCAAGAATACATGGGACAGACTTAAGGCAGTCCTAGTGGGGGGGTAGGAGGAAGTAAGCTGTTGGTTAACTGGAATCTGCAGCTTATCTGTTAGGTAGAAAAATGGGCAGACTAGGTGGGCCAAGTGGTTCTCATCTGCCATCAAATTCTATGTTTCTATAGCAGAGGACCTCAGAGGAGGAGGAAGCGAATCCTGGTGGGGGACTCAGTCATGAAGGGAATTCAGTTGGGGACAGGGAAGGATGAGAATAGGGAGGTATTGTGCCTTCCAAGTGCCATAGCTCTAAGGGATGGAAGAAGGATCCTAGGGATTGCCTGGGAAGTAGGGAGTGAGGGAGAGCTGGATATCATTTTCCATTTAGGGACAAATGACCTGGCATGGGAGGAGCCAGAAACAGTGCAGGAGGAGTACAGGAGTTTGGGGAGGGGTCTAAGTCAATTAGCACAATGCATTACTTTCTCAGTGCTACCTGTCCGTGACAAGGGGGATGACAGGAATCATCACATCAAGAACTTCAACATATGGCTGAGGAAATGGTGCAATGAGGAGGATTCAGATTCATTGGGGACTGGGGCTCCACCTGGAGGGATAGAGGCCTGTACAGAGGAGACTGCCTGCATCCATCCAGGAGGGAAACTGTGATCCTCAGTGAACAGGTAGATGCTACATCAGTAAGCATTTAAATTGGCCAAGGAGGGCAGACTAAGGCCAACAGACAAGGTCTGTTCCCCTCCACATGCAAATAGTGTCAGCAGGGAGAATCTCAAGGTTGAGAAATCACATCAAGAACAAATGAACATAGGTAACTGGGAAGGAGAGAAAGGGAGCAAGGAAAAACAACAGTAGAAGTAATGGGGAGGGCATATGGGCAGCATGACGGGAGGTGGACGTAAAATATGGAGAGCCATATGTGTAAATGCTCAAAGTCTGGGCAACAAGGTAGCAGACCTAGAGACCATCATGGCAGAAGCCGACCTGGACATAGGCACAGTTACAGAGACATGGTACAATGATAACCAGGACTAGGATGTGGCCACACCAGGGTATGGTGTTTTCAGGAGGGACAGTGTGGACTAAAAGGGAGGAAGGGTGGCTCTTTATGTGAAGGAGAACATAAAGGCCACAGAAAACAAAGGGATCAAAGAGAAGCAGAGGTACTGTGGGTTAACCTAGAGACATGGAAGGGTGTTGTTGTTTGAACAGGGGTGATGTACAGACCTCCAGCACAGTGGGAGGAAACAGATATGAAAATGATGGAGAAAATCTGAGGGCTAGCTAAAAGGGAGGAGGTACTGCTGGTAGGGGATTTCAATATGCCAGATGTGGAGTGCAGCATCCCAGCTACAGCAATAGGTAGAAGTATGGAAATACTAGACTTTCTGCAGGGGGCGTTCCTCAGGCAACTAGTCAGTGAACCCACTTGGGGCCGGTATACTGGACCTGGTACTAACAAACAGGGACAGTGTCACTGATGCCACTGTGGGGAACCACCTGAGGACAAGCAATCATTGCACAATGTGGTTCAGGGTAGGAACTAGAACAGAAACAAACCACATTAAAATGAGGGTCCTGGACTTCAGGAGGGCTGATTTCAAGAAAATGGGAGAGTGCTTCAAGGAAGCACTATCAGAAATAGAGAAAATGGAGTGGGTAGAAGAGGAGTGGGCAGTAATAAGGAAGGTCATCAAGAAGACAGCTAACGTCTGTGTCAAGCAGATTACAGAAAAAAGGAGGAAAAAGTGACCACTTTGGTTCTCCAAGGAAGCAGCAGAGAAAGTAAAGGCAAAAAAGCTAGGGAGAAGTATCGGGAGAAACTAAGGCAGGCAGTGAAAGCAGTTAGGAGCACTAAGGCACAAACAAAGGAAAACATTGCCAAGTCAGTGAAAAGAGTGATAAAACATTCTGTAGGTATATTAGCAAAACAAGGAAGACCAAGGCAGGGATAGTAAGACTAAAAGGAGATGAAAGGGAGTGTGTGGAAGAGGACCATAAGAAAGCAAACTTTATTGAACAACTTTTTTTCAGTATTTATGGAAGGTGGGGTGGGTGATGGGCCACAGAAAGAGCAAAAGAGCATTAATGGAAGGGAGGTAGACACTAACCCTTTTACAGAGGAGTGAGTCTTCAAGGAACTAGAACAACTAAAGGTGAATAAGGCAATGGAGTGGAGGAAGGTGGAAGTGGTCCCGATTCACAAAAGTGGGAATAGGGTGGAGGCGGGAAACTATAGACCTATAAACCTGATGTCAGTGGTGGAAACACTGCTTAAAGAAAAGATTTTGGAATACCTTGTGGTCAATGAATTGCAGGATCCAAGACAGCATGGGTTCACAGGGGGGAGATATTGCCAGACAAATCTGATCAATTTCTTTGGCTGGGTGACCAGGGAATTGGATGAGGAAGGGGCGGTGGATGTGGCTTACCTGGATTTTAGTAAGGCCTTCGACACCGTTCCACACTGGAGACTGGTAAATATGCTGGTCAGCTTGGGAGTGGGTCCAAAGATAGTAAAATGAGTGCAAAATTGACTAAGTGAGAGAAGCCAGAGGGTGATGGCAAATGGGGTACACTCAGTAGAAGGCAAGCTAACCAGCAGGGTACCACAGGGGTCAGTTCTGAGACCAGTCCTCTTCAATGTCTTCATTAGCAACATCACAGAATGGCTGGAATGGAAAGTACGCCTGTTCACAGATGACACAAAAATCTGCAACAGAGTGGGCACACCAGGGGAGGCGGGGTAGACAGAATTAGTAGTGACCTGAAAAAAGTGGAAGAATGGTCAAGGGTATGGCAACTAGACTTCAGTGCCAAAAAGTGCAAAATTATCCACATAGAGCACAGGAACCCATGCTAATTAGGAGGGAGGAGGTAATAACAACAAAACAGGAAAGGGACCTTGAGGTCCTCACATGTGATGACCTGAAGGTGGCAAAACAGTGTAATAAGGCAGTGGAAAATGCTAGTAGAATGCTGGGGTGCATAGGGAGGGGCATCACAAGCAGAAAGTGGGAAGTGGTGTTGCCACTGTATAGATCGATGGTGAAGTCCCACTTGGAGTACTGTGACCAGTTTGGGATGCCCCATCTCAGGAAGAGCATAGATCAGGTGGAGGCGGTACAGTGGAGGGCAACCAAAATGGTGCATGGCCTGCATCAGAAGCCCTACAAGGAAAGACTCAAGGAATTAAAAATGCACTTCAGAGATGATGGAAGGGAATGGGGAGACTTGGTAGAAACATTCAAATACCTCAAGGGTATCAATAAGGTACAGGAGGCTGGCATTTTAGAGAGGAAGAGACAGAAACATAGATAGAAATTGGCAGATAAGGGCCTTTGGCCCACCTAGTCTGCCCATTTCCCCTAACCCTTTATGCATTGCTGAAACTAGTTGTACCCCTCTCCTGAGTACCAGTAAATCTCTATGCCTATCCCAAGCATTTTTGAAATCCTCAATTGTTTCTGCCCCCCACCACCTCTGCCAGCAGGGACTTCTATTTGTACACCACCCTCTCTGTGAAGAAGTACTTCCTCATGTTCCCTCTGAACCTCCCTCCCTCCAGTTTCATCTTGTGCTCACGGACAGTGGGGCATGATAGGAAGCTGGAAGGGATGAGGATCAGAAGGGGTGTAAGAAAATACTTCTTTATGGAAAGGGTGGTGGATGCTTGGAACAGACTATCAGAAGAGGTGGTGGATGCCCAAATGGTAGCAGGATTCAAGCATGCATGGAATAGACACAGGGAAAACTTATGAAAGGGCTGGGAAGGGGGTAAAGCCACATATCAAGTGGAATCTGCAGTAATACAGTGGGGGGCACAGATTGAGTATTACCTGTAGTAATACAATTGGTAGGAAATTCTTAGGACAGACTGTATGGGCCAAGGGCCCTTTTCTGCTGACTTCTTCTATGTTTCTATATGTGGTCACAGACCTTGTACCATCTTTAAGGCAGTGAGGCCAGTATGGAAACTGTATCTCCAGAAGGGAGCAAACTATGGGATCCCCTGTACCTCTGGCCTGAGTCTTGCAGCCATCCACCTGGTGGAACACTGATTGTGCACTCCAACAACAAGGCTCCTAGCACTCAATAACATTCTGGTAATGCCTGCAGCTTTTCTTCATGGCTACCCTGCCAAGGTTGGGCTGGTTGACTTTTCACTGGTGTCTGGGGCACCTTTACAATCAAGTTATCTGAAATGGGATGTTCCCTACCTGCTAGGTCTTTAAAAACCCCTACCTCCAGCTTGAGTTTCACTGGTCCCATGAGGACCCCTATCTTTATTTTACCTAAGCTCATCTCATGCCAACTTTGAAGCAAATGAGGTGCCTTTCCTACTTTGGTCATACCAAGTAACAACCTCCTCCCAATACTGTATGGAGAGGATTGTTACAACACTTTTTATGTTGATTGCGCTCAGCGCAAGAAACATATTGCACAGCTTGCTGAGAAGCAGGCTGTGGAGGCACGGTTGTGGCCAATGCCTGCACAGCCTGCAAAGGCTTGTCCCGCCTCCCCCAATGTCGTTGCTGGCTGCTGGTGACACAAGTTTGGAACGTACGCACCAACTTGTGACAAATCAGCCGCTGCAAACAGGGGCCACCTCGTCATTACAGCGTCAGCCATCCACTGCAATGAGGGAGCGACCCATCATTGCAGGATGGATCTAGCAAGCCTGATATTGTTTGTGAACATGAAGGCAGGTTGCCACCATGTTCACAAACAATATAACCCCCCCACCATGTTTATGTGCCGACAGGGGCCCCAATCCCCATCTTCGGTGCCCCCTGTTCATGTTGCCGACGGGGGAGCCCAGTCTCCATCAACATTCTGTCACCTCCCCCGTGCTTTCCTTTTTCTGCCGATGGGGTGCCCAATCCCCATCGGCATAATGAGCACCCTTTGTGTGCAGAGGGGTGCCCAATCCCTGTCGAGCTATTCACCACCGCCAACAGAAAGCTGTTGGTGCCCCCCCACACGCTGTTATTCCTGCTGACGGGGTGCCCAATCCCCCTCAGCATAATGACTCCCCCCACTTTGTGTGCCAATGGGGGTGCCCAATCCCCTGTCGGCTATTGCTGGCCCCCCAAAAAGAAAGCCATTGGTGACATGCTGGGAGCCCACCCCAGCGTGCAACATGCCCCTGCAAAAGAAAAAACTGTCCCGCAAAGTCTTTTGCTCTTTTTTCCCCCTGAAAAGCAGAAAACAGTCCCTTATAGTCTCCATGCTGCCCACCCACCACCTGCATCTACCCACTGTGCACCCTGCCTCCCCACACCCCACTTTACCCCATACTTTCTTCCGGAGTCCGGTGCGACGATCTTCAGTGGACCAGGAACACGTCTGCACTCTTCAAAGCCGACCATGAACTGAGAAAAAGACGGTAAGCTGTATAATGTAATGAATATGGTTTTTTCAACTTTAGTGCATATCTCGGGCATTTTTGAGAATTTTTTCACCAAATTTTCAACATGGGGTTTTTAGGACCCCTCCTCATGAATGCTTGAACTGTCATGGCATTAATCTGCCCCAAAAGGTGATTTTGCGGTAACTGCATGGAATCACCTTTGGGGGCCGATTAATGAAACAACAGTGCCAGTGTTCATGAGGTGGGCTCTCAAAAAGCCTATGTTGCAAATTTGTTGGAAATAATCCAAAAAATGACAGTTTTAAGAGCGTACATTGTGCAGTTGCTACACAAGTTCGTAAATTCACACATTTGCAATATTTTCATGCCAGATTTTCAACATTGCCATTTTTTCACAGCTCTTTGTGAACAGTAAAGATGTCTTTCTTCACATCCTGGCCGAAATGTGTTTTTGCATGTCTGGAGCAGAATAGCGCGGTCGCTGTGGGAAATCAGTGTTTGGGACAAATTAAGAAAATGACAGTGACACTGTTCATGAGCAGAGGTCCTGAAATGGCTATGTTGAAAATTTGGTAACAATACTCCATAAAATGACTGTGTTACAAGCGTGTGTTGTGCAGTTTCCACGCACGCTCGTAACTTCGTGAATGTATATTTTCACATTTTCAACATTGCCATTTTCCCACACCTACTTATGAACAGCGTAGCTGTCATTTTTCCCATCCTGGCTGAAATGTGTTCTAGCAGTTCCGGCGCAGAATAGAGCAGTCACTGTGGGAAATCACTGTCCGGGACAGAGTAATAAAATGACAGTGATACTGTTCATGAGCAGAGGTCGTAAGATCCCTATGTTGGAAATTTGGTGACAAAACTCCACAACGTGACTGTGTTACAAGCGTGCGTTAAACTGTTTCCACGCACCCTTGTAACTTCTCAAATTTGTAATATTTTCACACCACATTTTCAACAGTGGCATTCTTTCACACCTCCTTATGAACAGTACAGCTGTCATTTTTCACATCCTGGCTAAAATATGTTTTTGCACTCCTGATGGAGAATAGCATGGTTGCTGTGGGACATCAGTGTTTGGGAGAGATTAAGATGGAATGAGTGAGAGGGGGGAGTGACCAAACTCAACTGAGCTCTGTCGGGACTGCTCTGGATTTGTTTGTGGGAAGAAAAAAGGCCCCAACGCAAGAGGCCAGTACAAAAGGGCAGCCTGCAGCAGTGGGAGAAACAGAACGAGAGAGTGAGTGAGGAAGGGGGAGTGAGCAAACATACCAGAACACTGTCAGGACTGCTGCGGATTTCTTTGTGGGCAGAAAAAGGTGTCGATGCAGGCAGGGGCCCAGTAGGAAAGGCTAGCCTGCAGCGGTGGGAGAAACAGTATGAGTGAGTGAGACAGGGGGACTGAGTGAGCTCAACAGAGCTCTATCAGGACTGCTACAGATTTCTTTGTTGGCAGAAAAAGACTCCAATGCAGGCAGGAGCCCCATACAAAAGGGCCACTTGCAGTGCCAGGACAACAGAATGAACGTGTGACAGAGGGAGACTAAGTGACTTCAATGGAGCTTTTTT
Source organism: Neoceratodus forsteri (assembly GCA_016271365.2). Taxonomy (NCBI): domain Eukaryota; kingdom Metazoa; phylum Chordata; order Ceratodontiformes; family Ceratodontidae; genus Neoceratodus; species Neoceratodus forsteri. The sequence goes on along the minus strand of CM028130.1, from coordinate 94,363,920 downwards.
TGATACAGCTGCAGACTTATATGTGGACAGACAAAGGTGCCACTGCAGCCAGCAGCCCCATACACAAGCACAGCCTGCAGCGCCAAGAGAAACAGAATGACTGAGTGACAGAGCGGTAGTGAGCGAGCTCAATGGAGCTCTATTGTGACTGCTGCAGATTTTTTTGTGGGCAGAAAATGCGGCAACGCAGGCACGAGCCCAGTACAAAAAGCCATCTTGCAGCACGGGTAGAAACATAATGAGTGAGTGACAGAGGGGGAGTGAGTGAGCTCAGCGGAGCTGCGTCGGGACTGCTTCAGATTTCTTTCTAGCCAGAACAAGCCACCAATGCAGGCAGGAGCCCAGTACAAAAAGGACAGCCTGCAGTGGCAGGAGACACAGAATGAGTGATCCAGAAGCAAATGATTTGATACCTTTTAATGGACCAACATAGATGTAACAACAAGAACAAAGTGCTCTAGCTTTCGGACCAACCAGTCCTTCTTCAGAAGCTCAAGAATGAGTGAGTGAGGGAGAGGGAGTGAGTGAGCTCAACAGAGCTCTGTTGGGACTGCTGCAGATTTGTTTGTGGGCAGAAAGAGGCAGCAATGCACATAGGGGCCCAGTACAAAATGGCAGCCTGCAGTGGCAGGAAAACCAGAATGAGTGAGTGAGAGAGGGGGAGTGAGCTCAATGGAGCTGTATTGTAACTGCGGCAAATGGCGGCAATGCAGGCAGGAGCCCAATAGAAAAGTGCAACCTGCAACGCCACCAGAAACAGAATGAGCTAGTCAGAGAAGGGGACTGAGCCAGCTCAACGGAGCATTGTCGGGACTGCTACAGATTTCTTTGTGGGCAGAAAAAGGTGCCAACAGAGCCAGGAGATCAGTACAAAAGGGCAGGCTGCAGCACCAGGAGAAACAGAATGAGTGAGTCACACAGGGGAGTGAGCGCCCTCAACGGAGCTTTGTCGGGACAGCTGTGGATTTCTTTGTGGGCAGAAAAAGGTGCCAACAGAGGCAGGAGCCCAGTACAAAAGGGCAGCCTGCAGCGCTGGCAGAAATGGAACAAGTGACTGAGAGAGGGGGGGATGCAGCAGGCTCAACTGACCTGTGTTGGGAGTGCTGCAGATTTCTTTGTGGGCAGAAAACGCCACCAACAGAGGCAGGAGCCCAGTACAAAAGGGCAGCCTGCAGCGCCAGGAGAAACAGAATGAGTGAGTGAGGGGAGAGTGAACCACATCAACACAGCTCTGTCAGGACAGCTGCAGATTTCTTAGTGGGCAGAACAAGGTGCCAATGCAGGCAGGAGCCCAGTACAAAACAGCAGCCTGCAGCACCAGGAGAAACAGACTGAGAGAGTGACAGGGGCAGTGAGCGAGCTCAACACACCAGCCCAATCAACATTCTGCATTGACAAATGCTTGTTTATTTTGTGTACCTATGATACTACATTCATAAAAGCATAAAACCACAAAAGCAAACATTATGCCATTAGCCGATGCTTTTTTATGTATCCTGCTAGACATTCATTTCTGCGGTGTCCCACCAGCAGAAAATAACTGTCTACCCAGCTTTAGAAATATATGAACCATCTTTTGAACAGTTAAAAATGCAGCACTACTGCATTCCCTTTGATAGGCACATTACATACCAGAGCAGGGAAAGTCTACTAACCTTTTCACAGAGATGCTAATTGGTAGCCTAGTGACAAACGAGATTTCTTTAGCAATGACTTTTTGTTAAAGCTCAATTGTTAGAATCTGATAGCAATTTTCTCTGATTGTTGGAATTATATTTCTTGCTGCACAGCAGCTCTCTGCCATGTTTAAGGTTTGCTGAGCATTTTCATATAAAGTCCTGATGTTTACAAAATAAAACTCTAGCTTTTTGTGCCATTGAGCTGAACCTTGGCTGAGAAGTTAATTGTGCCAGTGAAAATATGTCTTGAAATTTTGATACCATCTGCCCTGAAGTTTTAAGTTGCATACAGCATTCAGTGAAATTTTTTTTTTTAAAGACATCTTGTAATGGTCCAGCATAAAAAGTAGTTTTGAAGCACTTCATTTAATACAATATTTTTTTCCAAGTTAGTGCAGATCATTTTCATAATAAAAAAAAACATATGAGATGTCTATTTTTCTTTGCACATCATTAGCATTGCTGAAAATTGTATTTTTTTGACAGTTTCCTTCATATGTGGATGGTTCCCCCGCCCTTTTGGTGTATGATCCATAAACATGAATATGTTAACTGCCTTTGAGAAATGCTGTATAAAATCTGGCAGTGCTGTACATCTTATCATAACCTAGGAGTCCAAGAAAACAACTAAAAATGTTTCAGTAATTTTTTATGTTAAACATAAATTACTTAAACATTAATCTCTCCCCTGTGTTGGAGGCGATTAGGAGAATGTTTTGCTGTTTATTAATTACTATTCTTCTTACTACACTTATTCCTTGGTATTAAGTTTACAGATGAACAGATTTCAAGAGAAATACAAATCATTTTCTTTTTTTTAATTTTAAAGAAAAAAATATGCTTTCTTCAACAGAGCTATCTCAACACTGTTAAGGGTAGTCTGACTAGAGGTTAAAGAAGGTGGCCAGTGGCAAATTCAGATCTGCATCTATTCAGGACCATTTTCTTCAGGTCAACTTTTGGAATTAGGACAATGAGAGTTGGTTCCTGTTGTAGTAATTGATATTTGGATAAAACAGACTACAAATAAGGGGGGGGGGTGTAAAAGCCTTCAGGTCTACAGTGAATATGTTTTGCTTTAGCTTCCCTTTGGCAGGTGGTGTTGGAGAGACAGTGCTAGCAAGTTCTCTGTTTGTGGTGACGTGATAAAGTCTGCAACCAGCTAAGCCTGTGGCCCGTGGCCCATCTGCAACCAACTGAGGTTGTGGCCCATCACCTATCTGCAACCAACTAAGGCTGTGGCCTTGGCCCATTGCCTCCTGTGATTTTCAAATTACAATGTACAGTATATAATACTCACACAAAAAGAATGCCTCAACATGCAAAACAAAACAAAATAAAATGAATGAAATTTAGGACATGTGTTTTGCCCTCCAAATATATTCAATTACTTAACAAGAGTGTAGCATCCATTAATGCATACTTTTTAAAATGTTTTTATATTTCACACATTTTTTAATTTTTTATATTGAAAACAACAAATGATTATAAAGGGAAGTGGAGGATGTACAGTAAGAAGCGGGTTCTGGACTTAAAGCTATGAAGTGTTGAGGTAACTCAAAGTGATGTCTGATGATGAGTAGACTGTGAGGGTCTTTGAAGAATATGATGTACCACAAGGAGTGGTGGAGATGGTGATAACCGATACTGACAGCATGCTGTCCCGTAGTGATGGTGACTCTGTGTGTCTGCATGATGGGTTGGTTGACTTCAATACAACACTATATTAGGATGAAGACGTGGTGGTATGTTTCAGTGCAGTCCTTGTGCTGCTGCTGCTGCTCTTGTTGCAGCTCCAGCTGCTGAGAAGGAAGGAATGAGTCACTTATGCTAGTGGTGCTGGGAGTTAGAAGAGACTTGCAACCAGGATTGTGAGACTGGGAGTAGAACGTATTTATTGTTTATATTCAAATTCTTTGCATAAAACTTTGTTAATGCACCAGTCACAGTACCTTAATGTCACACAAGTCGGGAAATGTGGTGTTAGGGTTTCTAACCCTAACTCCCAATTCTTCCCTGCCCCCAAGAACCAAAATCCTTGGGGCAGTGAACTCTAATGCTCATCCCTCCTCCCCAGCCTGTAGAGGCCAATGCCCCCTAGTAATACACTTTCAAAGGTAGCAAAGTATGTCTCACCACATGTTGCCAACATAATTTGTTGTAGCTTTCTTCATGCAGGGCTCTGTGGGCCCCGTGTAAAGTAAGGAGATCATGTGTGATGTTGTTTGCTCAAGGAATGGTGTGGGTATTAGGGGTAGCACGTCAAAATGGCAACTTTTAAATGCTGACCCATGAAGATGGCGATAGCACCACAGCCCTGACACTTTCGGATTACTGGTGGTTCTTCCCATTCCTGAGGTATGCCCCCAAGAGTTAGTATAATAAATAAAGGGGGTGCAGGGGTGAAGTGCCTTGCAAGAAAAACACTTTGTTGTAATCCATCACACTGCTGGATTTAGGCATTCGTCGTGGGTTACTGTTCAAAAGTTACTGTTTTGACAAGGAATTGGTACTATGTTTAAAAACCCCACCACTGATTTGCCAAGACTACAGAGACCCAAAACCCTCATGTTTTTTCATTTTGTTGTTGGGGGAGTTATGGTTGAAACTATAACACCACATTTCCCTACTTTTATTGCATAATGTTATCCTAACTGGTACATTAATGAAATTTGTTGCAAAGAATTTCCTTTCTTTTCAAGACAGTAAAATTGTATCCTCATTAACACAGTTCCCTTCAGGACATCTGTGAACAGTTGCAGATGTGCAGGGTCCTTTGGGCCATGCACCACAGGAAGACTCCAGTCACCTACAGAAGTGCAGGACCTGTCACATTCAGTCTTCACACATTCACTCCTTACACATTCACTCTTTTTTTATTTAATTTTGTCCCCATTTTATGATTGCCCTTATAATCATTGGTATCACACATCTATCTAAAAGGCCATACTAAGCATGCACATAACCAAAATTTAAAATCCTTATAACTTGGGAATGCATTACTATTTGTTCATCAAAACAACAAAAGGTTCCATTCTGGGGTAAGTCCTTTCTACTCTGAAAATTTCCAATCAGAATTTGGAACTGCCTGGACATTAGATGATGACAAAACAACAGCACATCCCACCACCAATTTTTCCTAAAAGTGCACAGTATGGATCTCAAAATCTGCATATCCAACCAGAACAAAACTTGGCATGTCAAAAAACTTTGCCCCCAGACCATATATGCAGAATTGTATGCAAATCCATTGAATGTGGGTGAAGCTATAAAAGTGCAAAGTTAGGGGCTTAACATTAAACAACTTACTCAACCCTGCCTATATGGGCACTACCACACTGCAGCCAGTTTGGAATTTTGGTGTGAAATTTTCAGGACAGACAGGGCTTGCCCAAGAATGGCTAATTTCATTGGTTTGGTGAAAAAATAGTAATACATTCACAAGTTATAGTATAAGAATTTGAAATTTCAGTTCTGAGCTTTCTCAGTGGTATATCAAACAACCAAAAGACCACACTGAGCATGCTCAGAACTAAGATTTCAAATCCTTATAACTTGGGAATGAATAAATATTTTTTCACCAAACTGATGAAAGTCACCATTCTGGAGCAAGCCCTTTCTACCTTTAAAATTCTTGACCAAAATTTAAAACATCTGGGCATTAGGCAATGACAAAACAACAGCAAAGTCCCCCCACCCCTATTTTTCTAAAAATTGCACTATATGGATATTGGAATATGTACATCTGACCTATATAGTTAGGGGTGTGAAGTAGTTAGGGGTGAGAAGGCTGTTTAATGTTAAACCTCTAACTTTGCACTTTAATAACTTCTCTCTTGTTCAATGGATTAGAGTGAAATTTTGCATGTGCAATCTGGGAGCAAAGTCTCTTGACTTGTCAAGTTTCATTATGGTCTGATGTGCAGATTCTGAGATCTGCATAGTACATTTTTAGGAAAAATCAGGGTTTTTTGGCTTTTTTTGTCTTTCATCTAGGAACTTTGGTCTGAAATGTTCAGGGTAGAAAGGGCATGCCCAGTAGGGTATCAACATCCATAAGACTATATGAGCATACTCAGAACTGAGATTTCAAATCCTTATAATTTGGGAACAGAGTAATATTTTATCACAAAAAAACAAAACAAAAAACAAACAAAATGCACCATTCTGTGACAAGCCCTTTGTACCCTGAACATTTCAGACCAAAATTCTAAACTGTCTGGGTGCTAGGGGATGACAAAAAACAGCAAAAACATATTTTTTTCCTAAAAATGCACTATATAAATCTCAGAATCTGTACAACCAAATGGAATGAAACTTGGTAAGTCAAGAGACTTTGCCCCCAGACTGCACACGTAAACATTTTTCATGCAAATCTGTTGAACAGGGGAAAAGTTACTAAAGTGAAGAGTTAGAGGTTTAACAGTAAACAGTCTACTCACCCCCTAACTATAATGGTGCCACCATGCAACTGTAATACATAGTCACATGTAATACATAAGCTGAGCGTCTGAATGCTGTGGTTTCTCTGGATCTAGCCTTGAGTGAACGATGTGGTGAGACAGTATCTCCAGTTGTACTGAAAATCAGTTTAGCAGGGACAGATATTGGAAGACTTGCCAGAAAATACAAATACACACTTTAGCTATTGGAGGTCAAATAGCTTGCTGTTCTTGCCAGAACTGGATCATATCAGTATTTTTATTTGAAACTGCCTTGGCTGCATTAGCCTGCAACATTACTCAGGTGCAAGATATCAGAGTCTTCCTCCAAAATGCCTAAGCAGCACCATGGTTCATCATCCAGTGACTCTCAAATGTCTGCAGCAGGATCAGTATGAAACACATCTATGCCATGCTCCACACTGACAACACCAGAATCCAGATAACCAGAGGGTGCAGAAAGACCAGGAGATTGTGTATACATAGTTTGGCTGGTTTTTTTTTCTGTCATCTCTGCTGCTCCAGCATAGGTGTATTTCATGCAACAGTCTCTGCTTTATTTACTTCAACTGTTCAGAGTGTATGAACATGTCAAAGGCTACTTGAAACTTTGGGGCTACACCTAAATGTGGATTCATAGGCATGTAATAGAGTTGGGGGAAATGACGTTTTCTGACTTTAATGTACAGTAGTGTGACACACTTGTTGCCTTGGGTAGTTCTCTATCCGTGAAGTACTTCACCCTGCAAAGTCTACGTGTAGTGGTACATCACCAGCAAAAGTGCTGGTAAAGAGCCACTATATATTGCTTTTGCTGGGCAAAGTATAACTTTGCTGGTGAAGAACTACTCCAAGTATGAATTAAAATAAAAGAAAAGCATTTTTAAATGCCAACCTACCCTAACTCATTCCCCCATCTGCTCCAAACAAGTAGCCACCCCCCTCGCCCAGGCAAGCAATATTTCCAACCACCAAAATTGAGGAGAACAACCCCTGACCTACTCCTCTCTAGCACCCAACCACCTTCCTCCTCCCATGCCCTAAATTGTTAAAGGATTTCAGTACATAGAAGAAAATTTCATCTAATGGCTTTCACTTTTCTTCTGTTGCTCCCTGGGAGATTCTTCAGGCTCTCTCCACCCTTAACCTCTCCAACTCTAGCCCTGATGGGTTAGAACCTAAGTTACTACGTCTCCCTGTTGTATCAACTTCTGAGGCATGAGGGGAGTTCCTGTGGGAAGTCATGAACTTCATCATCGACAGGGTACTGGAGTCATCCAGATGGATTGTTCTGGATGATTTCAGTGCCTGAGCTTGTAATGAATTCTTGCAGTTTGGACAGTATTTCCTCCAATTGATGGATTCACTGGGACTCACAGAAGTGCTTACTTCCAAAACTCAACAGTGTGGGTGGATACACTTTGGAATTGGTTTTCTCCTTGGGGTTTGATGTTAATAACGTTGAGATTGATCTGGTCAATTGGTCAGATCACTGTATGTTGCAGTTCTCCTTCTGGTCCCCCCTCCTTATAGTCCACCTCCTGTGGAGATAAGTCATTACCACCCTTTAACTGGGCTTAGGTCAGAAGGACTGCAGTCAGTACTGGACATCTTGGAGATGTTGGCAACTTGTGAGACAGGTTCAGAGAATACAGTGAAGACTAAGGATGCAATGAATTTAAATTTCACCAGCAAAGTGGTCAAATTCACCTGGTGGAGTAATTCGTGAAATTTTCCCCGCATAAGGCGGAATTTCGCCTAGGTGAAATTTGACCTTCTGAGGCAAAATTGTGCATTCCGTGGGCAAAATTCCTCCTTCCGCGGGTGAAATTTCACCACTGAAGATGGAATTTCACCGCAGAAGGTGAAATTTTGCTGTTCTGCTGGGAAAAATTTCACCATTCTGCCAGGTGAAATTTTGCATTTCGCTATGCGAAATGGGCGGAATTTCGCAGATTACTCCCTGAAGCAAATTTCTCTCACTTTGCCCACCACTAGTGATGACCTATAACAGGATCATCACTGGGGCCTTCAACTCCATAGAAGACACTCATGTATGACCACAGGTGCCATGCTTATGAACCCCATGGTTTGATGAGGAGCTTAGGGAGTTGGAAGACCAGGGCTCAATTTTCAAAGGTTTATACAGAGTTTACATCATACCCTGCATCAGCCCCATTCTTTGACGCTGCTGTACCGAACTCCTTTGATGCAATAGCACCTGGTTTTAGTACATGGGGCATAGTTGCAACACTTTCCATGATGTATGGCCGCTTGCACCAAATAGTTGGTGCAAGCAGATCCCCCAAATGGCATAAGTTAAACAATGGAAAACCTGGTCTAATTTTCATCACTTGGCTCTAAGGATAACAAATTCCAATCGCCAGCTGAATGAATGCCTCAAGACCTGTGCACCAGGAGCTTGTGGCATTCACAGGGCTTTGAAAATTGAGCCCCATGGGTGCAAGGTTAGAGTAATACTGGAGGAGGCTCAGTTCCCAGAAAGACAAACTGGCTTTAAAGATTCATTACAATGAATATTAAAGGGCACTCACCCATAGGAAGACAGTATTCCTGTCCAGTGAGATTGTGACTGGGAGGAATCGACTGGCTTAGCTCTTCTGTACTGTAGGCAGGTTATTAAATCTTACCTGTCTACAGGTAGTAAGAGTCAGTTCATTGGCCAAGTTTGAAGCATTCCGTAAATTCTTTTTTGGCAGAGTGTCCTCTTTCAAGGCCTGGATCTTGCCAAGAGGGCTGTTGCAACCCAGCGGAATGGAGCCTGCATCGCTTAGATACCTTCAGGTGTCTTGGGAAGAGTTTTAGTAAATTATGTTCAATGTGCTTATGCAACTTGATATGGTGTATGCCTGTGTGACTTAAATACATTGTGGCTGTTCGTCTCTCTATCCGTGGGATATATCGCCCTATAGAGGTACAGCAGTGAGGACCCCTAAAGGAGGGTTCCACCCTTTTAAGTGCCATGGGAATGATTCCCCTTGGCTAAAGGTAGCTTAGGAAGAAGCCCAGAGAACAGAAATGTGCCACTGGAGGAGACAGGGAGGATAGTGGGGCAACTTAGAAATGAATCCTGGAACAGTCCAGGATGAGTGGCCTTTTAAGGCCTGATGGGGGAGTGACATTGTTGCTCTGTCCTTTGAACCACAGACATAGCCTTTACAATTCAATGTGCTTACACAACTTGATATGATGTATGCTTGTGTAACTTGGATACATTGTGGCTGTTCACCTCTCTATCCATGGGATATACCACCATATTGGGGTATGACAGCGAGGAACCATAAAGGAGTGCTGCGGGAATGATTCCCTTGGTTAAAGGTAGCATAGGAAGAAGCCCACAAAGAGTACTAAAAAGGGTGTAGAGCATCAAAGAGGCAAGAAATCAGAAAATGTCGAGACCAGAAATTAAGGTGATAAAAGCAGATGGGAGGGACAGGAGAAGAACGAGATATGACAAGGACAATGAATGAAAGGAAATCTGACAAGATGCAGAAGGACAGACTTCCTAAGGAGAGAGGGAACAGCTGGGACCACCATCTGACTCCATCCAAAAGCAGAACCTAACTACAGAACCTATGAAAGCACTAACCCTGTCTAATATTATGACCATCTTCACAAAGAAGAGGAAAAACCCCCTTTGAGGAGGAAACCTCTGGGGATCCAAGGCCTAGGTTGCCTTCCCTCCAGGCTGAAGGATGTTTCAAGTAGTGATGGTTCAGGTACTGCAATTTAAAGTCGATTATAGAGGGAAGAGGAAAAGAGTCCAATTTAGATGAAGCTCCTGCTCTGTCCTAACAGGAATGCTGTTGAGGGCTTGTGAGTGATGCCTAGCTATGAATTCAAATAGGATGAATGGGGCATCTAGATGAATATACAAAGGTCGCTGACAGAAGGAGGCTTAGAAGAATAGCTGGACTGCAGAATGGGAACAAAGGATGCAAAGGGGAAAGATGAGGATGGCCAGGTGATGCCCGCAGCCTATGATGACAGCACACGTCGATGCTGGACAACAGAATGGCCAAGAATTAATGAATGATAAATGTTGGTGGAATGAAAGCCTGGAAGGCCTGAACTGTTTAAGATGATGAATGAAATAGACAATGTATGAATATGAAATATTCAAGGTTAAGGTAAAATATGAAATGGACAATGTGCAATGATGGAGAGAAGCCTTGAAAGCAAGAACTGTTAAGGTGCGGTATGAAATGGCCAATGTACAATGATGGAGAGAAGTCTTGAAGGCCTTAATCATTTAAGGTGAGGAATCAAATGGATGATGTACAATTATGAAATGAGGCCTTGAATACCTGAACGGTTAAGGTGAGGTATGAAATGTACGATGTATGATTATGGAGAGAAGCCTTGAAGGCCTGAGCAGTTTAAGTGAGTAATAAAATGGACGATGTACAATTATGAAATGAAGCCTTGAAGGCCAGTATGGTTAAGGTAAAATATGAAATGGATGATGTACAATGATGGAGAGAAGCCTTGAAGGCAAGAACAGTTAAGGTGAGGTATGAAATGGATGATGTACGATAATGGAAAGAAGCCTTGAAGGCCTTAATGGTTTAAGGTGAGAACTGAAATGTATGGTTAAGAAATGAGGCCTAGAAGGCCTGTACAGTGCAGGTGAAATATGAACTGGATGATATATGATGATGAAATGAAGCCTGGAAGGTTGATAAGGTGAAGATGTGATATGAAATGGACAATGCACGGTAATGGAGGGAAGCCTTGAAGGCTGGTACGGGTAAGGTGAGGTAGAAACAGGTGATGTTGTGAGTGATGGCTCTGCAACTAGATGCTCAAAAGCAAAGGAGAGAAAAACCCACTGAGGCACTCAGCCAGCCTACACAAGCCTACAAATCAGACCAAGTGAAACAGAGATGGTCAGAGGAAGAATAGTGTAGAGGGTGCCCTTTGAACCTGCTTGGGCAGCCAAAGGGGCCCTGATGAATATAGCCCCACCCCTTGCAGCTTGAAGTCATAAATGCTACATCCAGAGGTGTCACCGAGATGAGGGACAACTGAAAGTCCACCCGGATTAAATACATTCTCACTATGGGCCAGGGAGAAGAACCCCTCTCTCTGAGCTTCAACCTGCTTTAAATTCAGACTTCATGGGTGCAGAGTGAGACCGTCTGCCACAGGCTAGCCCTGAGCCATGGAGCAATGGACATGGAAGTCACATCTCCAGGTGGAGAGCTTGTCGAGTCGAGATAGCATGAGACCCCAGAAGGAGTATGCTGAGATAGTCGATGTGAATGAGGAGACCTCTGCAGAGGTCAGCTTGAGTGAAGGAGACCATGACAATGGTCCTGAGGAGATAGGTTGCAATAGCAACCATGGAAGTGCATGCCAACTGGGTCCATTGAGAAGCCAAATTAGGAGTAGATCAAACAACATGAAGGTAAAACGATAATGGCCGGGCAAAGCCCGCAGCCAACAGGGGAAATATTGGGTACCAGGAGTGATGAGATCGGAGCTGTGAAATCGAATGGATGGGCCAAGGTTTGAGAGGAATATATGTGATATGCTGATGGAGGGAAGCCTTGAAGGCTGGCAGGGACCAAAGAATGGGAATGAATGAGACAAGGGGTTTATTCGATAGGTGAGTAGTGAGGGAGTAGTGGTAGGGCAGAAACCCCCAATAAGATAACATGGACAGCAAGCTGGCCAATGCTGTCATACCAGGGACAGAGGAGAAGCCAGGAGGGTAAGAAAGGCACATAACAGAAATGCAGGCAGTGCAGGGCATAATCCCAGTCAGGTCCAGATGAGAAAAGGCTGAACTGATCAAAAGGAGATGAAGGCCAAACTGCATGAGCAATTGGGAACAAACGAGCACCGACAGAGATAACAGAAAAACACAGCAGCCAGTGAAGCAGTGAGGGGGCTATGCACCCCAGAAAAAAAACAGAATGATGGACATGCAGATCATGGAATCTGGCCAGAAGCTCCCAGCTAGGCAGAGAATAAACATAGTGTAGGTGACCAGTCAGGAAATGAAAGGAACAGAGAAAAACAGGTGGAGCAGCGATAAGGCATCCAAACGGGGACAGAGCGAGGAGAGAAAGAAACAGATGAGTCACAGGATGGTAGGAGCCTCGAGGTACAGCAGCAGTTGGTGCTACTGATCACACCAGAAGTGGAGGCTTGATGTCAGAGCAGAACAGATGGTGCAGAGGAGTAGAAAGCCACCCAGTGCAAACAGAACACCGACACCGCAGCCAGGTAAGTGGTATGGGGAACAGGACAGGAGTGAGAAAACTAAGGGAGACAAGGAAGGGGGAAACAAGAAGACTGGCAGGGAGGAGCAGAGGTAGGCAAAAACAATCAGGAAGTGCAGCTGGGAACAAATGTTGGCAGCGGCTATACACAAGCTGAACAAAGAGGACAGGGTTGGGATGATTGGTCCAGGGCAAAAGAAATGTAGTCAAGGTAGGCAGGTGCAGAGAGGGACAAAACAAATGACATCCCAGGCTGGTGAAATCAGCAAAAGCAGAGGAGCAGAAGAGAGGGCCATAGAGGAACAGGGAAGGGAAATCAGCAAGGTGGAGAAATGAGTGAGGGAGGGGAAGCACAACAAAATGAGCTAGGGAGGGCTGAGAGAAATGAACCAGCAGCTGGAGGCAGCCACCAGGACAAGGGGAAAAGCAATAACACAGAAATCCAGAGACAGAGAGGGGGTGGAGAGCAGCGCCTCAGGCTGCAATGAAGAAACAAATCCTGTAACAGTCCAGGAGCAGTGGCCTTCTAAGGCCTGATGGGGGAGTGATGTTGTTGCTCCACCCATTGAACCACAGGAATAGCCTTTACAAATGGAAGTGGTCTGAAAGGTTATCTTGAAGCTGCACCCACTTTTTGTGAACTAGTCCCAGGCACCACGCAATTACTAGTGAGCTACATGGTGTTATTGGGTTCATTGTTCACTGGAATTGTTTGGTGCTCCTTATCTGAGGGGGTCTTCCCAGTTGCACTGAACAATGCACAGGTTCGGTTCCCTCTGAAGAAACCATCTTTGGACCTGGACAGTCTGGTGAATTGTCATTCTGTCTTTGTCCTACCTTTCCTAGGCAAGGTTATTGAAAAGGTGGTGCTGTGCTGCAGCTGGAGGCGCACCTCACAGCTTACGACATCTATGAGCCCCTCCAACCTGGTTTCAGATCCAAGCACAGCACTGAGATAGCATTGGTCAGAGTGTACAATCAGCTCCTTGGGGCTACAGATGGAGTGAACGATTAATTCTAGTTCTCATAGAAAAATAGAATTTAACAGCAGATAAGGACCACTTGGCACACCTAGTCTGCCCATTACCCTACCTAATGGATAAGCTGCAGATCCTAGTTATCCAACAGCCTACTTCCTCCTACCCCCAATAGAATTGTCTTATGTCTGTCCTATGCATTCTTGAATTCTTTCACTGTTTTTGACTCTACGACCTCCTGAGAAAGGCCGTTCCATGCATATACAACTCTCTGTGTGAAGAAATACTTCCTCACATTACCTCTGAGTCGTCCCACCTCTATCTTCAAATTGTGCCCACTTGTTTCTGCACATCTCATTTTTTGAAAGATGCTACCCTCTTGGACTTTGTTGATTCCTTTGAGGTGCTTGAACGTTTCTATCATGTCCCCCCCCTCCCTCCTTTCCTTGAGGCTATACATCTTAAGCTCCTTTACTCTTTCTTAATACATCTTCTGGTGCAGACCCTGCACCATTTTGGTTGCCCTCCTCTGGACAACCTCCACCCTTTCTATGTCTTTGCAGATATGGGGTCTCCAGAACTGTACACAGTACTCCAGATGTGGTCTTACTGTCTGTACAGAGGGCCAACAACTTCTTGTTTTCTACTGGTGATGCCTGTCCCTATGCATCCCTGTATCCCCCCTGCTCTCCTTACTGCCTTCTCACATTGCTGACTCACCTTTAGGTTGTCTAATATGACTATCCCCAGGTCCCTTTCCATTTTTGTTGTTGTCAGTGTCTCACCCCCCATTGTGTACTCTTCCACTGGGTTTTTGTTTCCCAGGTGCATTACTTTGCACTTCTTTGCATTGAATCTTGTAAGCTGCCATGCATTTGACCAGTCCTCCAACCTTGCAAAGTTCCTTTTCATCCTTTCCACCCTACCTTGCGTATTAGACCTGTTGCAGATCTTTGTGTCATCTGCAAAGAGACATACTTACCCTTTCAGTCCCTCTGTAGTGTCACTTATAAAGACATTAAAAAGGACCTGCACCAGTACTGAACCCTGTGGTACCCTACTAGCAACCCTCCTTTCTTCACTTTGGCCTCCATTTGCTATTACCCACTGTGTCCTGTTGTCCAGCCACTCCCAGGGCTCACTAATTCGTTTATTAATCTTTTGTGTGGGACTGTATCAAATGTCTTGCTAAAGTCTAGGTAGGCATGTCCACAGCCCCTCCCTGGTCTACTACTTTGGTCACCCAGTAAAATAAATCAATTAGATTTGTCTGACATGACCTTCCAGCTGTGAATCCATGCTGCTTTGGGTCCTGTGCCCCACTGGCCTCTAGGTACTCAACAATTCTTTCCTTCAGAAGTAATTCCATCATTTTCCCTACCACTGAGGTCAAACTGACGGGTCTGCAGTTTCCTGCCTCTGTCTTGCTCCCACTTTTGTGAAGTGGAATCACATCCACCCTCCTCCAGTCCTCAGGTGCCACACCATCCTCTCATGATTTATTAAAAATGGTAGTCAGTGGTGTTACTCGTTCTTCCCTTAGTTCTTTTAGAATTCTGGGGTGAATCCCATCAGGCCCCATTGCTTTATCCACCTTCAGTTTTAAGAATTCTTTCAGAACCCTTTCTTCTATGAAAGGACTGATATCAACCCCCCCCCCATACAGAGTGCTTCTATTGACTGGATTAGGCATCTCCCCCTTCTTTTCCATTGTGAATACTGAGGAGAAGTATTCTTTCAGTATCCCTGCTTTTTCACTGTCGCTCTCTGCCCAACCTCCTTCCTCTTTATTCAGCCTCAGTATCCCTGTCTTAGTCTTTCTTTGCTCCCTAATGTACCAATAAAAGGTTGTACCCCCCTTCTTAACTGAGTTGTCTATCTTTTCCTTGGTTTGGGGCTTTGCTATTCTGACTACCTTACCCACTTCCTTCTGCTTTAACTGGTACAGTTCTCTGTCCTGCTCCTTCTGTGTTTTCTTATACTTCCTGAATGCTATCTTTTTCTCCCTTACCTTCCCCACCACTTCTTTTGAGAACAATAGTGTTTTTTTTCTTCTTTTTGATTTATTTGTTTTACACAAGGCTTGTTGCCTCTGTGATGGTGGTTTTGATGTTTCCCCATTGTTGCTCCACCTCACCTTCTTGCCTGTTTGCTAGAGCTTTTCTGAGGCACTCTCCCATGTTGACAAAATCATCCCTTCTGAAGTCCAGTACCTTCACTTTTTTGTGGCTTGACTCTACAGTTAAGTTTATCGTGAACCACACTGTTTGGTGGTCGCTTGTTCCCAGATGGCTACCCACTTCAAGATCAGAGATCCTCTCTCCATCCCCATTTGAGAGTGCCAGGTTCAAGATTGCTCCCTTCCAAGTGGGTTCCAAAACTAGCTGTCTGAGGCATTCCCCCTGTAGGGCATCGAGAATGGCCCTGCTCTTGGATGTGGCTGCAGCAAAGGTGCTCTAGTTAACATCTGGCATGGTCAGGTCCCCCATCAGCAATTGCTGCCCTTTCTCTGCCATCCCAAGGATGCCTTATATCATTTCCTTGTCTATTTCTTCCCCCTGAGATGGGGGTCTGTATACAACCCTTGTGTGGACTGTACAGCCATTTCCTTTCTCCAGGGTGACATCAGTGCCTCCTCTTCTCCCTGTGTACCCTTTAGTTCTGTTGCTTTGATCCCTTCTTTTACACAGTGAGCTACTCCTCCTCCTCTTCTTCCCTTCCTGTCCCTCCTGTAGATTGTGTACCCTGGTATGTTGACATCTCAGTCATGGTTTTGTGTGTACCATGTTTCTGTGACTGCCATGATATCCAGGCATCCCTCTTCCATCAAGGCCACCATTTCGGGGAGCTTTTTACCTAGACTACTGGCACTGGTACTCATCACCCTCCATTTGTTTATGGCTTTATTTCTTTTTGCCCCATCCATGTCCTTACTGCCTTTGTCTTTTTCTCCATTCACCCCCCGCCCTTCTCCTTATCGACTGCTCTATCTTGATGTTTACCTCACTAACTACCCTGATTTTTGTAGGGGGCTAGGATTTCCCTTCTCCTTTTCAGTGCCTCCCCCCTTGGCTAGTTTAAATGCTTGCCAATGAAGAATTTAAACCTATTGCCTAGGAACCTGGTTCCCTTCCTAGATAGATGCAGACCATTGCACCTGTATAGGTCTGCATCCCTCCGGGTAGAGCCCCAGTCCTCAATGAAGCCAAATCCCTGAGTTCTGCACCAGTTTTTCAACCAGTCACTGAATCCCATGGTGAAGAGTTCCCTAGCCTCATCCATGCCATAGACAGGTAGCACTTCCAAGAAAGTTACCATGTGTGCTACTTGTCTAAGGGCCTTCCCCAACTCCACATACTCCTGTTGCACTGCTCTAATCCCACTTTTAGCCAGGTCATTCATCCCTAGGTGGATAATAACATCCAACTCCCTCCCCCCCATGCAGCTGCTCCCACAATCTTGAGGATTCATTTCCTGTCCCTCCAAGCCATGGTGTCGAGCAGGCACCTTATCTCCCTTTCTTCTCCCTCCCCTAGTTCTACCCCCTAACAATTGAGTCCCTCACCAGGAGTTGTTTCCTTCCCCTGTGGGGTCCTGTGCCACCCTCCTGTGGGTCTCCATTATGGAGGTTCCCAGCATCCTCCTTGGTCTCCACTGCAGGTGCCTCCATAGAGGAACCATGCTCTGCCAGAGTGGCAAATGAATTGTGGAGAGGCACAACTGGAGGGATGCATCTCTGTTCCAAGACTCTCACCCTCCCTGAGCCCACCGTGATCCAACCACTCCTCTTTCTTGGCAACCTCTGAGGTAGTAGCGGTGGCCTGGGTGGTCCCTGGGTGAGGGAGCAGGTTTCCCGAATCCTTGCCAGGTCAGCATGTAGACGAACAACCTCCTCCCTCAGACCAGAGAGGTGCCTGCAAATAGTGCAGCAAAGCAGTCCCTAGAATGTCTCCTGGAAGACTGCTGTTCTACAGCCAGTGCATTGCACCACTCCCCACATGTCTGTGTCCCTTCCTGTTACAGATGCTTTTCTTTTGTTGTTTTTTTTTTGTTCTTGTTTTAGTGTGTACAAGTTTGTGAGTGTCTCTACCACCTATTCAGTGTGCTGTGCCTTTAAGGATATGAACAGGTGTATGTTGTTAGCAGTTTTGGGGAAGTGATGTTAGGACCCCTGCTATAAAGGAAGTTATGCACTTGGGGCTTGTGGAGTGAGGGGAAGGGTGGGAGGGAGTAAAGCTGTGCTGTCCAGAAACAATCAACTACAACTCTGACCATCCACCCCAGGGAGTGCCTTCCTTCCTTTCAGACACCTATTTCAAAGAAGTTATGTAAAAGGTCTAGTCACAAATGACTGCAAATATCTCCCAGCTACAGTTCCTCCCAGCAAATTAAAGTTAAAACTAAGAAAAGTCAACCCCAAAAACAGAATCAGTACTAGTTACTTACACAGGTCCAAAAAGTAACAATTCAATTCAGTGTAGTTTAGAAAATAACCTCCTTGATTCAAGGAAGCTGTGACTGCTTTCTCACTCTCTCTGTCTCAGCAGACAGAGACTACAAACAACTTCTGTTATAAATCCACAATTTAACTAGGTCCCTTTCAGCTCCTCCCCTTAACATACACCTGTTTCACAGATGTTAAGTAACAGGTCTAGTCACAAATGACTACAAATATCTCCCAACTACAGTTCTTCCCTCTGCAAATTAAAGTTAAAACTAGGAAAAGTCAACCCCAAAAACAGAATCAATGCTAGTTACTTACACAGGTCCAAAAAGTAATAATTCAGTTCAGTGTAGTCTAGAAAGTAACCTCCTTAATTCAAGGAAGCTGTGGCTGCTTTCTCACTCTCTTTGTCTCAGCAGCTCTCTTCTGCCATTGACACTGTGGAACATGAGTTACTGTTCTATCATCTGAGGGAGTATGGAAGTCTCACCTTCAATGTCATCTGCTGGTTTGAGTCCTACCACAAGAATAGGATGTAGAGGGTGGTGATGGGAACACTGTCATTATCCTCAATGCCTCTTCTATGTAGCATGACTCGAGGATTGGTCCTCTCATCTATGTTATTTGCAGTGTGCATGCTGCCTTAGGAAGGATCATTCAGCAATACAATCTGAGTTTTCACTGCTATGCTTATAATACCCAATTGTATTTGTCATTTGCACCTGGAACACCTGATGCCATCAAGGTACTAATTTAGTGCTTGACTGACTGAGATAGCTGACAGAGAAATAGGGCTTTAGCTTGCATCATCTAGGCTTTTGGCTTCTGCGAAAGTGAAAAATCTTTGAGTCTTTCTGGGTGAGAGGTTGACATTTGAGGCTCAGGTGTCAACTGTAGTCCGTAGTGTCTTTTACCATCTCATGAACATCAGCCAGATTAAGTCCCTTATACACACTGAAGATTTGCCAAAACTGGTTCATGCATGTCTGATGTCCAGGCTGGATTAATGTGATCCGCTTTACCTAGGGGTCAATGGAGGTCCACTATGATACTTGCAGCTGGTGCAGTTCACAGCAGCCAGCTTGTGGCTAGCCTCTCAAGGTCTATTCATGTGATCCTTGTCCTGCCTGAACTGCACTGGCTGCCTATGAACTGGCATGTTAACTTCACGGTTGGTTTGCTAACCCACAAACTCCCTTCATAGGTTGGGCCCTAGTTACCTGTAGGATCTTCTGAATCCTGTCCTGTTCTCACATCCTCACCACTTCACCAAGGCCGGTCTCATTTCCTATTTTCTATGAGTCCCTCCAGCCTGGTCTTAGATCCAAGCACAGCACTGAGATAGCATTGGTCAGAGTGTTCAGTGACCTCCTCAGTGCTAGAGATGGGGTGAACGATTAATTCTAGTTCTCCTTGATCTCTCTTCAGCCTTTGACACTGTGGAATATGAGTTGCTGTTCTATCATCTGAGGGAGTATGGAAATCTCACTAGCAATGTCATCTGTTGGTTTGAGTCCTACCACAGGAACAGGATGTAGAGGGTGGTGTTGGGAACACTGTCATCATCCCCAATGCCTCTTATCTGTGGGATGACCCAAGGATCGGTCCTCTCATCTATGTTGTTTGCAGTGTACATGCTGCCTTGGGAAGGATCACTCAGCAATACAATCTGAGTTTTTACTGCTATGCTTATAATACCCAATTGTATTTGTCATTTGCACCTGGGACTCCTGATGCTATCAAGGTACTAAATTTGTGCTTGGCTGATGGAGATAGCTGAAGGAGAAATGAGGCTTCAGCTTGCATCATCTAGGCTGTTGGCTTCTGCGAAAGTGAAAAATCTGTGAGTCTTTCTGGATGAGAGGTTGACATTTGAGGCTCAGGTGTCAGCTATAGTCCTTAGTGTCTTTTACCATCTTATGAACATCAGCCAGTGTAAGACCCTTATACCCACTGAAGATTTGCCAAAACTGGTGCATGCATTTCTGATGACTAGGTTGGATTACTGTAATGCACTCTACCTAGGATTCAATGAAGGTGCACTATGATACTTGCAGCTGGTGCAGATCGCAGCAGCCAGCTTGCTGGCTAGCTTCTCAAGGTCTATTCATGTGACCCTTGTCCTGTCTGAACTGCACTGGCTGCCTGTGAAGTGGCATGTTAACTTCAAGGTTGGTTTACTAATCCACAAACACCATGCATGGGTTGGGCCCTAGTTACCTGTAGGATCTTCTGAATCCTCTCCAGTTCATACGTCCCCACCACTCCATCAAGGCCGTTCTCATTTCAATTTGAAGGGGTGCCTAAAATCTGCAGGAGATTGTGCTTTTGAGGTTGACAGCCCCATCTGGAACATTCATCTTAGGGTATTGAAGGAGGTCCCTTCAGTGGAGGCCTTTAAAAATGAATCGAAGGCAAAGCTTTTATAGATGGGGATTTGGAGATCCTTGATGTTTCATTTAATTCCTGGCTGTTTATGCAGCTGTTTTATCTTATTATTACAGTACTTTAATTTTGCTGTTCATTTTAAAGTTTATTTATTGACATCTAAGTTATTTTGTTTAAGGATAGTAGTGTTATCATGATGTGTCTATTGTGTCACTCTGTTCGTTATTATGCTTTGCATGGTGCAATGGGCCTCAGTAATGAACTTACTACTACTACTACTCTCTGCCCTGCCACTGCTCCTCCTCTCACCCACCTTCTCAACCTCTCTTTTTTCCTCTGTGATGTTCCTTAATCCGCAGTCCTGGAAGTTTGATAAGGTTTTCTCCCTCCACAAGGGGTAGGGGTTATCCCATGTCTCTTGGTAACATTTGATCCATCTGCCTTCTTTGTACTACTGCCAAGCTGCAGGAGAAACTAGTCTATACCCGGCTTAACTGACTTCCCCAACTCTTGTCAACTTCTCTGCCTTCCAGTCTGTCTTCTGCAAACACCATTCCATGGTCTCATCTCTGCTGCAAATCATTGATCCAGTTCTTATTGGGATGGATAGGGGACATATCACAGCCACAATTTTCATGGACTTGGCTAAGGCCCTTGTTTCTTTAGCCCATTCCCTCCTCCTCCTCCTTGAAAATCTGAGTTCAGCTGATATGTCTGCTCCTTTTGTTTACTGGTTTAGGTCCTGTTTCTCTGGCCAGTTTCAGTCAGTACATGCTGGTGATGCCCTGCCCAATCTCCAATCCAGTCTGGGGTCCCACAAGGCTTTATTCTGTATCCCATCCTATTTTCCATTGTTTTAAACAAACTCCAAACTGTCTGTGTCGACTTGCATATTCAAATGTATGTGAATTTTTTGTTCCTACTCTTGGAATGTTTTAATGCTGAATCATTAAATGGATTTCTGTATAATGTTTAGCACTGGTTTGCTTATATTTTCAGTAAGATTATTTAGTCTACTTAGGTTCAGGATGTTTTAACATATAATAATATAGATTTGTATAACTCGAGGACCATAGAATATATACTGACTTTTGATGTTTCCTGATATATATATATACAATAGAACTGTATAATGTGTTAAATAATGCTACTTTAGAGTTATATTTCTAAGGGGGTTTCACCCAGTCGGGTATACAAATTCAGTATGTATTGGTATATGACTGTCCTACTTCAACAGAAATTGTTGCATGCACATGTATGCGGATGACACAGTTATCTTTGCCTTAGGTGCCTCGGTTTTGGCTTTGGAAGAATTGCTTCAGAGATTCTTCAGCAATGTCCTGTGCCGGTTCCAATCCAACCAACTCAGTTTCAACATTAAGAATACCATGTCCATGACCATTGGTACCAACCAAAAACTGTGCAAGCCCCTGTCCGTCTTCACAACCCTGAATGGGTCTCCCCTTGAAGAAGTTCCCTGCTTCAAATATCTTGGTGTGTAGTTGGATAGTAAGCTTGACTTCTCCACCTATAGCAATGCCATACCCTACAAACTGTTCCCTAAACACAGTGCCCTGTATCATAATGACTGACCCTCTCCCTAAGTTCTCTGGGAGTTGTTCACCAAAATGGTTATGTGGATGAGGTCTATGGCACCCCCCCCTGGTCACCAGACTGAACACCCTCTGCAGTGCATTTTGCCACTTTGCTGCTAATGCCTTTTCTTGTACTCATCACTACTTCCTCTATACCTCTCTCTCATTTCCTTCTCTTCCTTTATGTCACCTATCTCACTGTGCTTCCTTCATCTTTAATTAATAATTTGGGTCTCTTCCTCCTTACCACTCCTGCCTCTTCTCTCCTACTAGAGATTCACACACCATCTTCCTTCTTCCCTGTTACTCTGCTGCTAGGCAACCCACTGTCACCTAATGTTTCTCCTCCATCTGGAACAATTTCCTCTCTGCTCTCCGCCTGTCTTCCTCCCACCTCTACCTCAAACACTAGCTCAAACTTTTTCTCTGTCTGATACTGCTCTTGCCCTACCTCCACCTGACTTCTGCTTTGTCCTTCTCTCCCACTACCACTACTGACTGATGTTCTGACGTATCTTGGATTTTGATTATGGTTGCCTCTCATTATTCAGAAATCAATGCTTTTTTACACTAATTAATGTGATTTTTGCCTGCACTTTATATTATACCATTCTACCACTGTTAATGCATTTCATCACTTGTATTGTTGCTCATTGCCTGCACTTTGCCCTGCATCATTGTGTTCTCTTGTTGCTTTGTATTTTATCTCCTCTGCACTTCCCTCTAAAGTCATACTCAGAAATTAGCCTTGGCTCGGTGTGCTTTTCACAGTAACCAATTTCCAAATTAATCAATAAAGAAGAAAACTTTGTATTTGCACTCCCTTGTGGGAGCAGTCAGCTCACTTCAGTATTAAACACATCAATGAACGTTTGATGATATCCTTTTATAGTAACACCTGATTGACTGACAGTTCAGCCTGTCATTTGTTACATCTTCATTCAAAGTTGCCAATGTCACAGCAACTTTGCCAGCAAACGTTTAATTTGCTGCATCTTTAAATTTAGAAATCACTAACAGAATGCGATTTTAGACAATCAGTGCTTGGATTAACTGTACCACTTATCCCATGTACAGCAACACCTCATGCAGGAATATTAAGAGTGGAACATGTCACTTCAGAACCAAGAGGAGAATGGCTTGATTTAAATGTAAAATATTAAAAAAAGTTTGACATTAAAAATATGATGCAATTGGGCTTAAGAATGCAGTCAACATGATTGGTTCACACCATTGTTCATACCATTCTTTTCCTATGGCACAACCAGACCCTAACAAACAGGTAAAACCTAACACCTCTACCCAGAGACTATTTTAATTAATCCACACATTGTAAATCCCTACTATTGTTCAACAAATACTCATGCACATTAAAAAAAAAATACTTACACATTAAAAAAAAAACTGTGAGGATCTTTAAAATAATTTTACTTTAAATGTTTATTTAATTAAAAAAATGTCCCATTACATAATCAGAATGATACATTCCGGAGTGTATGATATGGTGACAATACTGCAATTTTTGGTGCATACTGCACTTTTCTTTGAGCCACTTGTCTCATTACACACTCATGGAATAGGAACATACAATCTTGTAAAATGGGTTCTGGTCAATTCTGACCTTTCATTGGTACAGATCCTGTCACATAGTATTGCATTAATCTAGTACATGCCTCTGTTTTTATGACATGATAAGGATGTGATAATTGAGAGCACAACCTGTTAGGGTTAAAAAAAATCCATATGCTAATTACATAACTTCAAGGTCAAAAAGGTCACAATGCAAATCAAACAACCCAGCAAAATCGAAAAGAAACTATGGCACATACAAAATGACAATTACCACCCCCACCACCCCCAATGCAACATTCCTCAAAAATCATTAACTGCATAGTAAATTCATCCAAATTTGGCAAAAAAACTGCTCATACACACAAATCCTTGTGAAGCTCACACAAAGAAACAAATTCTAAACACCTAATAAAAGCACAGCATTCATTCCAACACTATTATTCTATGCAACATCAGAAACATATACATACAGCACTAAGTCATCAGCAAGACATCTACAAACATTGCTCTAAAATATAGTATATTATTCATTTACCATCTGGAAAGCAGCTACAAATACACAAAAGTCTCAAAATCTCTGTTTGGACCTCATCATTAACTACAACAGCTGGAACTGCACATTCAACCAGACTAGACAGACCATAAGGCCTTTATCTGCTGGCACATTCATATGTTCGTACACCACAATACACATGCATTAGATCAAATGGCATCAGGTCCACAGCCCAGACTTCCAGGTCAAAGTCAGAGCATGTGGATAACACAGGCAGGTCAGACTCACAGTACAGGAAATCAAAACTCATGAATACCTACATAATGAAAGCAGGAGGTCCAAGTATTATTGTGCAAAAGTTACCTACTGTGTGCAGTGCAACTGCACTCAGCTAGTAATGCACCTTACAAACACATCCCTGCTATATATCTACCACATCACACCTGTCCAGTGCCAGTGTCACCCAATCAAAAAAGTCAACCAAGTCCCTCTTGCAGGATCTGCTTGAGTCAAACCCATGTTGCCTGTCATCCTGGAGATCATTATCCTCACGGAATGTTACCAGTCTTTCCTCGAAGATACTGTCCATCAGTTTTCCCAGAATTGCAGTAAGACTCACCGGTTTGCAGTTTCCTGGTTCCTCCTTGGGTCCACTTTTATGGATAGGCACCACTTGCATCACCCTCCAATCCATGGGCATGCACCTCATTTTCAGAGAGGTGTTAAACAGGTCCACCAATGGCCCTACCAAGACTACTGCCAACTCTCTCAATACTCTGGGATGAACTCTGTCTGGTCCATGTGCCTTGTCTACCCTTGGGGCCTTAATCTACTCCATCACCCTTTCCACTGTGATTATCTCATCTGTGGTTTCCTACCATCCCCACCTCACACTTCCCCTTAGGTATAGGCCCATCTCTCTCTTTCTCTCTTTGGTGAATACTGAACAGAAGTACTCATAGAGTACTTCTGCCTGCTCAGCCCCCTTTTCTACCCAACCACTGCCTTTCTTGACCCTAACAATATGATCCTTGCTCTTCTTCTTCTCCTTTATATATCTGAAGAAATATTTTTCCCCTTCTTTGATCCCCTGTGCTAGACTCAGTTCTTTAACAGCCTTGGATGTCCTTACCATTCTGCTCGCTTCCCTTGATTTTCTCACATATTCTTCCCTGTCCTCTGCCCTGTTAGATCTCTTGTAGGTGCTAAATGCAGTCCTCTTATCCCTCACCTTCTACACCTCCTCATCCAGCTTGGCTTCTTGGTCCTGGATTTGTTGTTCTGGCTCTTGACACAAGTGTTAGTGGCTTCAATCAGTCTTAGTTCGATGACTGCCCATTTTTGTTTGGCATCCATGTCTGAGCGGATTCTACCTATGTGTCTTTCCAGTATGCTACCCATTCTGCCAAAGTCTGCCCTTTTGAAGTCCAGGACCTTAGTTTTAGTAGTGGCTACCTCCTTCCCCAGATTGATTAAGAAAAACACTGTGCGGTGATCACTACTCACCAGTAGTTCCTCCACCCCAACATCCCTGACCTGCTCCCTGCCCTCCAGCACCAGGTCTAGAATGTTCCTCTACCTCATTGACTGTCACTGTCTGAGTCAGGAAACCATTCTAGAAGGCTTCCAGGAGGATCTGCTCCCTGGTACATGAGGTAGCTGGGATGCTCTAATCCAACCCTAGTAGATTAAAGTCCTCCACCTTCACAGTGCTCCCTGTGCCACTAAGTCTCCTTAACTGCTCCACCAGTTCCCTATCAGTCTCTTCCTTCTGGGCTGGAGGCCCGTATACAAACCCCAATCTGACTGTAGTCCCTCTCGGGTTGAGTAGTTGCAGCCAAATGACTTCTGACCTGCCTTCCTCCCCCTCCTCCCTATTACATCTGATCCCTTCCCTAACATAAATGGCCACTCCCCCTTCCCTTTTTCCTTGTTCCTCCAGAATAGTTTGAAACCTGGGATGACTGGGTCCCAGTCATGGTGTTAGGCTGCCCACATCTCAGTAATGGCAGCTATGTCCACCTCCCCCTCTGCCATAAATGTCTGCAACACAGTCATCTTGTTCCCCAGGCTCCTAGCATTTAGTGATACTACCCTCCACCCTGATCCTATCCTTACTGCACCCTTAACCCCGCCCTACTTAAGTTTGGCCACATTCTTGCTACAGTGGGAGGTCAAATGGACCCCCTCTCTTGGAGTGGTGATTTCCACCTGCAGTGCCCCTTCACCTACTGTAGTTTAACTTATACCTCTCATGATAAATTCTCCCATCCTCTGCTTCAATACCTGTGAACCTGCCTTACTAAGATGAAGCCTATCATCTGTGTACAAATTGTTGTTGTCCACTTGCTGCCCTACTCTCCCAGCAATCCATACCCCTTGGACCCACATCATTCCCTCGGCCAATTATTGAAGTCCACGATTCTTCGCTTACTGGCTGAACTTGCTCTTGGTACTGGTAGGACTTCTGAGCAGTCTACCTACTTTCTTCTTTCGCTACATAGTTCCTCTAGCTCCCTGGAGCTGTCCTGTACTTCCTCTATCCTTCTCCCTTCCAGATCATCTGTTCTCAGGTGCACCACAATGTGTGTTTTTTATGCCTACCTTTCTCACACATCTGCCAGTAGGCTGATCCACACTTCCTGCTATAATACCTGGCATGCACTCCACCCAGATGCTGCATTTTTCTGGCACCCCATCCTTCACATTCTTACATCATTATATACTGAGTCCCCCAGAATTATGACCCTCTCACTCTTATCTTGTTCTCCCTCATGATACCTGATAATCTCCTGCTCCCCCAACTTAGTCTTCCCTTCCATCCCCCCTGTTCCAGATCCCTTTTGCCTACTGAGATCTTTGCCCTGTCTTCTCCCCCCTAACAACTTTGGTCGGTCTGTCAGTTTCTGCTTTGGAATGATTTCTTCTCTGCATTCCCTACATTTCTGCTGTACCTGCTACACCCCCCTATACCAACCTCACAGCAACTGCCTCCCTGTGTCATCCCTGAAGTGCATGCATTCCCTACATGTTTTCCCCTCCTCTCCCTTGCTCCATCCCTACCCTGGCTGTCTGCTGATTCTCCTATCTTCTTACCTACCAGCTTCTTCCTCCCTACTACAGTTTCTGTTGTTCCACCACCTTCCCTCTGCCCTCCCTTGCCTCTGCTGCTTCCTGGGCTACCACTAGTGTCTTCTGATTCCCTGTTACATCCCTTCTCTCCTGTAGTGTCTTTCCCCCCTAACAGCTTATATTCTTCAGGTGAAGCTACCTCTGGCTGGAAGCTGCAATACTGAACATAGGATTTGCAAGAAAGCGAGTTGTGCTCACAATAGAGGGCGGTGAACCTTACAATTATCTTTGGTTTGTAGTAGATATTCTGCAGTTGGAGGCTACTTCTAACTGAAAGGTGAAATAAGGAACTTAGAATTATCAGGTAAGACAGTCTTTCAAGCAGCAGAGGGAGGTGGATCTAGCTTTACTTTTGCCACAATTCTTAAGATTTTCAGTGCAGGAAGAGTTTAAAGCACAGCTGACTTATTTTGGGGCTGACTGCTTTCAGAGCACAAACCACCAGGCTGTTTAGGGGCTGGGGAGGTTTACCTGTGTCTGACCTGGATGTCAGGATTTTTATCTCTTTGATCAGCAGGGTATTTTCTCTGTCAAATTGTTGTGTAGGGCATCTTGCTGACAGGAAGGCACTCATCGCAGCGGTGGGTCAGAGCTTTTAGTTGATTGTTTCATGAGGGCACAGTTTAGGCCCAACCCCTACCCACCCCACACCCCACCCACCCCTGAAATAGTTCCTTCATACCTGGGGTTCTGACATCATTTCCTCAAGAGTGCAAGGTGCACATCACTGTCACATCCTCTCTAGCACACTGCACTGACAATATAAGCATACACATTGTATGATATATATATATATATATTTCTATATAACAAACCAATCATACACACATAAAACAAAAAGTAGATAAACATGTGGAGAGTAGTACAATGTAATGGCTGTGGGGCAGCAGTCTTCCGGGAGTCTTTCTGGAGGCTGAGATGCTGCCCTATTTGCAGACAACTCTCTGCCCTGAGGGAGGAAGTTGCCCATCTTCAGGCCACACTGGACAATAGTAAGGGGACCTTCCCACAGGCCACACTGGACAGTAGAAAGGGAACCTCACCCATCCAGGGAGCACCAGAGCCACCACCACTACTACCTCAGAGGTTGCAAAGAAAGCACAGCAGTTGGACCACAGTGGGCTCAGGGAGGGTGAGGATGGTGGAACAGAGGCACACCCAGTCAGTTGTTCCAATCCACAATCCATACACCATTCTGGGGGAGCATAGCTCCCCTATGGACGCACCCGCAGAGGAGACTAAGGAGGCTGAGGACAACTGTCACAAGGGAGGCCCACAGGTAGGAGGCAGAGGACACCACAGGAAAAGGAAGCAGCTCCTGTTGGGGGACTAAATTATTAGGGGGATAGAACTGGGGGGAGCAGGGAAAACTGAAGTAAGGTGCCTGCCTGGTGCCATGGCTTGAAGGGACAGGAAACACATCCTCAGAATAACTAGAACAGCTGCACGGGAGTCTCAGGTGGACATCATTGTCCACCTAGGGACAAATGACTTGGCTCATCATGAGATTAGAGCAGTGCAGGAGGACTTTGTAGAGTTGGAGAGGGGCCTAAGACAAGTAGCACACACAGTATCCTTCTCAGAGGTACTGCCTGTCAATGGCATGGGTGAGGTGAGGGCACTTTGCACCATGCAGTTTAATGAATGGTTGAAAAAAATGGTGTGGAACACAGGGGTTTGGCTTCATTGGGGACTGGGGTTCCACCTGGAGGGACACCAGCCTATACTGGCAGGATGGTCTGCATCTGTCCAGGAAGGGAACAAATCTTTTGAGCAATCGGTTTTAATGCTTCATTGGCAAGCTTTTAAACTAGTCAAGGGGGAGACACTGATAAGCAGCAGGAAAATCCCAGCCTCTCCCTACAAAACAGGGTACTAAATGAGAAAAAGACCGTGGTAGAAAGGTCAATGGGGGATGCTGCAACAGAAGGTAAAGCCATCATAAAATGGAGAGCAATGAGTACCAATGCCCGTAGTCTGGGTAACAAGCTTCCTGAATTAGTGGTCTTGATGGAGGAGGAACGTCTGGATATCATGGCAGTCACTGAAACATGGTACACACAAAACCATGACAGGGACGTAAACATACCAAGATACACTATCTATAGGAGGGTCAGGGAGGGTAAAAGAGGAGGATGAGTAGCTCTTTACATAAGGGGAGGAATCAAAGCAACAGAACAAAAGGGTAAACAGGGAGAGGAAGAAGCACTGTGGGTAAATTTGGAGACAGGCAAAGGCACCACAATCCACACAGGGGTTGTATACAGACCCCCTTCTCAGGGGGAGGAAATGGACAAGGAAATGATAGAAAGTATACTTAGAATGGCAGAAAAAGGGGAGATATTGCTGATGGGTGATCTGAATATGCCAGATGTTAACTGGATTGCAGTTGCAGCAGTCACTTCGAAGAGTGGGGTTATTCTAGATGCCCTTCAGGGGGCATGCCTTAGACAACTAGTATTGGAATCCACTCAAGAGGGAGAAATCTTAGACCTGGTTCTCTCAAATGGAGATGGAGAGAGGATCACAGATGTAGAAGTGGGTAGCCATCTGGGAACTAGCAACCATCGAACAGTATGGTTCACAATAAACACAGCAATAGAGTCAAGCCATACAAAGGCAAAAGTACTGGACTGTAGGAGGGCTGACTTTGCTGAAATGGGTGAGTGCCTAAGGAATGCACTATCAAATGGGCAGAAAGGAGGGGTGGAAGAACAATGGGGAATAATAAAAACTGCCATCACAAAGGTAACAAGCCTTTATGTGAAGTAAATAAACAAAACAAAATGATGTAAGAAACCACTATGGTTCTCAAAGGAAGTGGCAGTGAAGGTTCAAGAGAAAAAGAAAGCATCCAGGAAGTACAAGGAATCATAGAAAGAGCAGGACAGAGAACTGTATCAGTTAAAGCAAAAGGAAGCTGGGAAGGCAGTCAGAACAGCAAAGGCCCAAACTGAGGAAAAGATAGCCAACTCAGTTAAGAAGGGGGATAAAACCTTTTATAGGTATATCAGGAGGCGAATGAAGACCAAGGGAGGATAGTGAGGCTTAATAAAGGGAAGGGAGGATGGGTGGAGGGAGACTGTGAAAAGGCAGAGTTACTAAACAAATATTTTTGCTCAGTATTTACAAATGAAGAGGGGGAGGTACCTAAAACAAACAGTAGAAACACTCTGGATACAGAAGTTGATACCAGCCCAGTTACAGAAGAAAGGGTTCTGAAAGAACTCTTAAAACTGAAGGTGGACAAAGCAATGGGGCCTGATGGGATTCATCCCAGAATTCTAAAAGAACTAAGGGTAGAACTAGTGACACCACTGACTACCATCTTTAACAACTCATGGGAGGTTGGGGTGGTGCCTGAGGACTGGGGGAGGGCAGATGTGATTTCCCTTCACAAAAGTGGGAGCAAGGCAGAAGCAGGAAACTACAGACTTGTTAGTTTAACCTCAGTGATAGGGAAAATTATGGAATCACTTCTGAAGGAAAGAATTGTCAAGTATCTAGAGGCCAGAGGGGCACAGGACCCTAGGCAGCATGGATTCACAGTGGGAAGGTCATGCCAGATGAATCTGATAGATTTCTTTGACTGGGTGACCAAAATAGTAGATCAGGGAGGGGCTGTGGACATGGTCTACCTAGACTTTAGCAAGGCATTTGACACAGTCCCACACAAAAGATTAATATACAAGTTAGCCAGCCTGGGAGTGAGTCCCAGGATGACAGACTAGGTAAAGAATTGGCTGGAGAATAGGACACAGAGAGTAATAGTAAATGGAGTCCACTCTGAAGAAAGGGGGTTGCTAGTGGGGTACATGAGGTTCAATATTAGGACCGGTCCTCTTCGATGTCTTTATAAGCAACATTGCAGAGGGACTGGAAGGAAAAGTATGTCTCTTTGCAGATGACACAAAGATCTGCAACAGAGTTGATGCACAAGGTGGGGTGGAAAGGATGAGAAGGGACTTGGCAAGGTTAGAGGAATGGTCAAATGTATGGCAGCTTAGATTCAATGCACCTCTTCTTGCTCCTCCAGCCTAGTTAGAACTGAGAATCTGTTTGTAATGCTAGTTTCTTTATTCTGAGCAACTCCAATCTTCCCTCCCTGAGGCTTATATCTCTGCCCTGAACCTCTTCTAGCCATGCCACTGTACATAACCCTCTTCCAGCAATTTTTCTTTGCCCCTAGCTACTCCTGAATGTGTGTCCCTTCTGTTCCCCTGCCTTGCTTACTCTTTTGTTTGCCTGCTATAAGATCTGCTGGGTGCCTCCTTGCATCCCCCTCCCACTGGTAGTATCCCCCATCCTAGCCCCTCATCCCCCCAACTCCTTCTTTAACCATCCAATCTCCTCTTTAAGCTGTCTCACCAGCTAATACTCCATACAGTCCCCACACTCCATGAAATACCCAGGAATATTGCTGTTCTGCATCCATTACAAACTACAGCCCTTCCAGTCTCCCTCCCTGGTCACATACCCATGTACACTCTTCCTCCCTATGGCAGGTTACTGCCCCACTCCCTGGAAACCCCTCCACCTTGCCCTTCATATGTTCATTGTCAGCCCACTCATTGTAGACCCTGCTGTCTCTAGCAGTGTGGCCTGCCACCTGCTGTCTTCCATGCTGACACTCTCTAGATGCCACTCGAGATGCCACATTCCTGCATCCTGGCACTCACCCAAGGGGTCGGTTGCCTACCTAGGAAAGAAAACAGCACCCCTCAGCCCCATTGGCCTGTCCGGAGTCGCATGGTCTGGTGTCCTCTTTCGGTCCCCTCTCCCTCTTCCTCCCACTGCTCAGCATCCTCCCTTTCAGTCCCCAGACAGCCCCTAGTTCAGTACATTTCCCCATACAGCACAGAGCAATGAATAAATTAACAAAAAATACAGTGTACTTTCCTTGTGTCCCGCTCCGTTCTCCACTCAGTGGTGGCCTTCGGTGGAGCAGACTACAAATATCCTGTTTACCTATACATGTGTACCTATATATGTTTACCAGTGCTTATTAGTCTGCCTGCAGTTTAGTCACTGTCAATGTCACTGCCTTCGATGGCACAGTTTTTCTGGTATGTGTTTTTCTGTTATATTTTTAGAGAGAAAAAGAAAGTAATTTAGGAAGTTTTTTGTGGGGGTGAGTGCAAGGGTTGTTTCTGTGACTTAGCATGATTTATTTGTATACTGATTTTCTTAGCATTTAAATATAATATTAGTTAATTAGGACTCCAGTGAAATTTAGGGCTTGCTAGCTGTGCAGGTGTTTGATGAAGATATGTAGCTGGATGTTCGGGTTTGGTAGGATGACCCTGGTTTGGTTGGTTCATTGTGCAGAGTAGTGGAGACCTTTTTCTGCTGGTTATCAATGAGCTTGCAATAGCTATTAATACTGACAATGTTTTTTGTGGCCAGTCACCTGCATTATCTCTGTTGGAGGGACTGCGGTGTCATTTAACTTTTGCCCTAGATGTTTGCTTGCTGAGTGATTTGTCAGTCATTTTTCAGTCAATGTCTGACTATCCATTATTATTTTTCATGCAAGTGTTATTACTTTGTTGATGTCTAGGGGCTGCTTCTTGTACCAGGCAGCTGGTTTGCATTTATTGCTAGCAGTAAAGATGAGTCTTCTTTTTGGCAGGGTATTGGACAGTAGCAATTCTATTTTTACGGCTGCAGTGGGCATAGCTCTGCAGGTGTTTTTCATTCAGAAAAGAGCTGATGTCACTTTTGCTATCAAACAACATGATAAGTGTTAAAAATAGAGTCCTCCAGTGGAGCTGCATTATTATATTGCCTGTGTGTGTATATAGGAGCTGGACAGCACTATTTTTCCTCTGGCTTGAGGAGTTAATTGAACCCACCATCAGCAGAGTCTCAGACAATCTAGGCTACAGTCAGCAAACACAAAAGTTAACTCACTATCTTCTGGCACTCATTTTGTGTCAGCTTACCAATGAATAGTAGACATCATAAAAAGCTATTAGAAGTAGAACGGGTTAAACACTTTCTGGAGCTTTCTGCATTACAAATAAGCACTGCTGTGCCCTAAGCCCCTGTGACACCTCATTAAGCCATTTGACACCTCCATCCTAACAACAACCATCCTGCTACTTTGTAAGACATTCCATAGCAAAGAGTTCCAGAGGTGTCTGTTCACAAATAATAAACACATTTAAAGTGTTAAATGCCAATTTCATTTTTTCAGGCAGGCAATTCTGGGGAGACACTAGTACCTGATATTTAGTGATTACATTATATTATTAGAATTTCAACTCTGTATGTTTCTTCATGGAGAAAGTAGCAAGCTGTTATTATATAGACACATAGAATATGACAGCAGATAAGGACTGCGTAGCCCACCTATTCTGCCTATTTCCCTACCTAATGGATAAGCCGCAGATCCTAGTTAACCAACAGCCTACTTCCTCCTACTCCCCACTAGAATTGTCTTATGTCTGTCGCAAGCATTCTTGAATTCCCCCAATGTTTCTGACTCCACAACCTCCTCAGGAAGACCATTCCATGCATCCACAACCCTCTCCATGAAAAAATACTTCCTCACATTACCTGTGAGCCTCCCCACTCTATCTTCAAATTGTGCCCCCTTGTTCTTATACATCTCTTTTTCTGAAAGATGTTACTCTCTTGGACTTTGTTGATTCCCTTGAGGTACTTGAAAGTTTCTATCATGTCCCCCTCTACCTCCTTTCCTTGAGGGTATTTGTATTAAGCTCCTTTAGTCTCTCTTCATATGTCTTCTGGTGCAGACCCTGCACCATTTGAGTTGCCCTCCTCTGGATAGCCTCCATCCTGTCTATGCTCTTGTGGAGATGGGATCTCCAGAGCTGCATGCAGTACTCCAGATGGGGTCTCACCAACTGTCTGTATAGATGGATAACAACTTCCTATTTTCTACTGGTGATGCCTCTCTCTATGCATTCCAGTATCCCCCCAGCCATCCTTACTGCCTTCTCACATTGCTTGCCCACCTTTAGGTCATCTGATATGACTACCCCCAGGTCCCTTTCCATTTTTGTTGCTAGTATCTCATCCCCCATTGTGTACTCTTTCCCAGTGTTTTTGTTTCCCAGGTGCATTACTTTGCACTTCTTTGTATTGAATCTAAGCTGCCGTACACTTGACCATTCCTCCAACATTGCCAAGTCCCTTCTCATCCTTTTCACCCCACCTTGTGTATCAACCCTGTTGCAGATCTTTGTGCCATCTGTCGTTATTGTTCTAAGCTATTATTCTCCTCACCCTGGATGGTGCAGGCCACTACTTTACCTATCAACTGTGAACTCCCCCGTTCACAGGATAATTTCCTATGTGTGTAGTGTGCTGTACAAATGATATAAGACAGCGATAACTAGTGCTCATGCCACACAGGGAGCAAAGTCTACCACAAATGCAGGACATCCTGATATTCATTTAACCCAATCAACAGATGTTCACAGAACAGTTAGAACTAGCTGACTTTCTTTTTTATTCTGCATCTAGCAAGTTAGACATTGTTTCATAGGTGACCCCCCAATCAAAAAAAAAGAGAGAAATACATTTTTTTATTTCTTTGGAATTGCCTTTACAACTTAGCAGATTTAAAATATTACACACCACAGCAGGATAAAGAAAAATAAACCTCAATATATACATATTCAGAGGCAGAAAATAAAATGCTGTAATACAGTCCAACAATGCATTTTACAACTCCACCAGCTATGCCAAATAAACAGTCATGCAATGACTCTCTAGCTGAATAAATGTGAATTGCTTGAAAACAGACTGCCAAAGAAATGACCATTCCATGTAACACGGTATGTACTGAAAAATTTACTAAGGTAGCATCAGTGAGTTGCAGTTCCACTTGGGACCTCCGTGCAATGTGTGATGACTATGACAGCACACTATACTTTTGGTGAACTTTATTATTGTTGCTTTAAACAAGCATTTGTCAATGCCAAATGTTGTCTCACTGGCATTGGCATTGGTAGTGTAGGAGTTAGAGATGCATAATAGGAATGGCAGTGAAGTATTGAACTGATGACAACCCCACCCCCACCCTGCAGAGACTGACAGGCATTGGGGTGTACCTTTGGGTTGTACGCTATGATGCTCATGCCATTTCACCTCACCCTACCCTGTAGACACTGACAAGTGTCGTGGTGTGCTTTGGTGTCTTTGGGCCTTATACTTACCCCATTCCATAAGGAAAAATGC
Source organism: Neoceratodus forsteri (assembly GCA_016271365.2). NCBI lineage: Eukaryota > Metazoa > Chordata > Ceratodontiformes > Ceratodontidae > Neoceratodus > Neoceratodus forsteri. The sequence continues at coordinate 94,328,736 of CM028130.1, read as the reverse complement.
TGAGATGGGTGCAGTATAGGAGAATGGGGTGAACTTTGGGGCTGAACACTCCAAGGCACACCTAGGTGCCTGTCACTGGCTGTAGGGTGGGGTTGGGGGTGTAATGACGTGAGCATTACAGCCGATGATCCCAAGTCACACCCCTGATGACTGTCAGTCTCTGCAAGGTAGGGTGTTATAGTTGGAAACCCCAATGCTGCAGGTATTTGTTGGTATTTTCACTCCAAATTTTCAACATGGACTTTTTGTGACCCCTCCTCATGAAGAGCGGCACTATGAGTTTGTTAGCAGAAAGGTGATTTTGCACAGTGACTGCACCATTTGGTGCCACAGGTATGAAAGCACATTTTGGGCTGGATGTGAAAAATGACAGCAGTATTGTTCATGAGGAGGTGTAAAAAAATGGCAATGTTGAAAATCTGGAGTGAAAATATGAAAAATTTAAGTCATGAGCATGCATAGAAAGTGTGCAACGCATGTCCGTAACCCAATTATTTTGGAGATTTTTTTTTAACCACGTTTTCAACATAGGCATTTTGGGACCTCTCCTCGTGAACAGTGGCACTGGGATTTTGTTAATCTGTCCCAAAAGTTGATTTCCCACTGCAACCATGCCATTGTGCACCACAGGTGCGAAAACATGTTTCAGGCAGGATAAGAAAAATGACAGCTGTACTGTTCATAAGGAGGTGTGAAAAAATTTCAATGTTGAAAATTTGGCTGAAAATATTGCAAATTTGCAACATTACAAGGGTGCATAGAAACTGCACAATGCAAGCTTGTAACCCAGTCATTTTATGAACTTTCATCACCAAATTTTCAACATAGGCATTTTAGGATCGCTGCTCATAAACAGTGTCACTGTCATTTTTATGTTGGCTCATGCATGTGCAGCCAACATATTGGGGGAAGTAGCACATTTTGAGGCGCAGTCACTGTTGGACAAATGCAGGGCATGCATCAGTAGGTGTGTTCCTCTTTCCCCCAATCAGCCTGCAAGCTGGCGCCACACCATGCAGGCGAGCACATCTAAGAAAATCTGCAGTGTGAGCAAAGCTCATCACACGCAGCGGATTTCCTGATGTGCTTACCCTGCTGAGACAGAAAAAAAAACATGGCAGCACACTGCCAGCCATAATGGCAACTTCGGTGGTGCCCAATCCCCCTGTCAGCATGCCCTGCTCTCAATGTATGTGCTGACAGGGGAGCCCACTCCCCGTTGGCATAAAGCACTCCCTCACCATTTGTTATATGCCAAGGGGGGTGCACAATCCTCCTCGGCTCTTGCCACCCCACTTTTCTTGTGTGCCGATGGGGTGCCCAATTCCCCATCAGCTAAGGCATCACCCCCAAAAAAAAACACTTAGGTGACATGCTGGAAGCCCACCCCAGTGTGTCAAATTCCCTGAAAAATAAAAACAGTCCTGCAATGTTTTTTTTTAACCTGTGAAAAAAGAAAACAGTCCCTCACCTTCTCCCTGCCCCCCCGCATCCTGTGCCCACCCTCTGTGCACCCTGCCTACCCACACCCCTCTCATCCCATTCTTACCTCCGGAGTCCAGTGTGATGATCTTTGTTGGACCGGGAACACGTCTGCACTCTTCAAAGCCGACTGTGAACTGAAGAAATGCTGGTAAGCTGTACAATAGCACAAATAGGGTTTTTTCAAATTTGGTGCATATCTCAGGCATTTTTTTGGAATTTTTGTACCAGATTTTCAACATTGTGTTATTGGCACCCCTCCTCATGAATTCATTCACTGTCATGGCGTTATTCAGTCCTGAAAGGTGATTTCACGGTCACTGCACGGAATTACCTTTCAGGGCTGAGTAATGAAACTGAGTGGGCTCCCCGTTAGTACTATCGGAATTGGCGGACATACTGGCTGCACCCCTGGTGGAGCTCTTCAACAGGTCACTTGAGACAGGGAGGGTACCTAGGGATTGGAGAGAGGCACATGTGGTGCCAATCCATAAAGGGGGGGTCGAGGGAAGTACCAGGTAACTACAGACCCATCAGTTTGACCTCGATGGTGGAAAAATTAATGGAGAGTATACTAAAGGAACGATTGGGGGTGTACTCGGAGGAGGTGGGAGGTCTGGATAGTTAGCAACATGGGCTTGTGTCAGGTAGATCATGTCAAACCAATCTTGTGGAGTTCTACGAATGGGTGACATCAGAACTGGACAGGGGAAAGCCTGTGGATGTATCATTCTTGGACTTCAGCAAGGCGTTTGACTCTGTCCCCCACAATGGTCTGGTGGAGAAACTGATAGGGTTGGGAGTAGGCCCTTTGATGGTCAGATTGATTGAAAACTGGCTAGCTGGATGCACCCAGAGAGTAGTGGTCTGTGGGGAGCTCTCAAACCCTAGAGAGGTTGGTAGTGGGGTACTGCAGGGCTCAGTCCTGGGTCCGATCCTGTTTAATGCATACATATCGGACATCAGGGAGGGTATTGGGTGTGAAATGAGTCTCTTTGCTGATGACTCCAAGATGGGAGCAGTAGTTGAGGGAGAAGAGGGGAGGTTGGCCCTGCAAGGGGACCTGGACACCCTGGAAAGCTGGGCTCACACATGGAAATTAAATTTCAATATCACCAAGTGCAAGGCATTACATCTTGGGCTGGGAAACCATAAACACAGGTACACCCTGGGAGGGGAGGCACTGGAGGCCTCAATAGGGGAAAAAGACCTAGGGGTCATGTTGGATGCATGTATGAATAACTCTGAGCAGTGCAGGAGAGTGGCTAGCAAGGCAAACAGGATGTTGGGATGCATCGTAAGGGGATCATCTCTAGGAGCAAGGAAGTGATTCTGCCACTGTACAATGGACTGGTTAGACCACACCTTGAGTACTTGTACAGTACTGGAGACAACACTTGAAGAGGGACACACAGCTCCTGGAGAGGGTTCAGAGGAGGGCAACTAAGATGATCACGAGGCTAGGGATTTGGCGTATGAGGACAGACTTGAGGAGCTCTGCCTGTTTTCATTGGAGGAGGAGGAGAGACAAGGGGACATGATTGAGGTCTTCAAGTACCTCAAGGGAATAAATAGGGTAAACATGGAGGGAATCTTTAGACTAAAGCAGGGAGGTATCACCAGAGGGCATGGTTTGAAGTTGGAAGGTGGAAGGGTGAGGGGTAAAAGAGGAGGAGGTTTTTCACTGAGAGGGTGGTGGACCCTTGGAATGCACTGCCTGGTGAGCTGGTTCAGAGATCTACAGTGGAGAGCTTCAAGAGAGGGTGGGACAGACACAGAAAGTGGATGTATCAGATGATGGCCTGTCCCAGGGGGGTGGGGATGGATGATAGGGGTTTCTGGAACACAAGGGGGGGGGCCTCGGCACCAAACTAGGGATCTGAGGTTTGAGCAGACTCAATAGACCATAAGGCCTAATCTGCTGGCAAATAGTGTGTTAGTCTGTTAGTATGACAATGCCACTGTTCATGAAGAGGGCTCTCAAAAAGTTTATGTTGCAAATTTGGTGAAAAAAATCCAAAAGATTGCTGTTTTACAAGCGTGCATTGCACTGTTTCCACACACGCTCGTAACTTCATGCATTTGTAATATTTTCACTCCAGATTTTCATAACTGGCATTGTTCCACACCTCCTGATGAACAGTACTACTGTTGTTTTACATATCCTGGCCGAAATTTTTTTTTTTTCATGTCCGGTGCAGAATTGCGCGGTCGCGGTGCTAAATTGGTTTTCAGTACAGTTTGAGGAAATGATGGTGGCAGTGTTCACGAGCAGAGGTCCAAAAATACCTATGTTGAAAATTTAGTGCCGAAAGTCCATAAAATGACTGTTACAAGCGTGCATTGCGCAGTTTCCATGCACCCTTGTAACTTCGCAAATTTGCAACATTTTCATGTCAGATTTTCTAAAGTGCCATTTTTTTGTACCTCCTTATGAACAGTACAACTGTAATTTTTCACATCCTGCCCAAAATGTGTTTCTGCACCTGTGGCACACAATGGTGTGGTTGCTGTGGGAAATCAACTTTTGGGACAGATTAACAAAATCACAGTGCCACTGTTCATGAGGGGAGGACCCAAAATGCCTATGTTAAAAATGTGCCTAACAAATTCCCCAAGATAATTGGGTTATGGACGTGTGTTGCACAGTTTCTATGCATGCTCATGACTTCACCAATTTTTAATATTTTCACTCCAGATTTTCAATGTTGCCATTTTTTTACGCCTCCTCATGAACAATACAGTTGTCATTTTCCACATCCTGCCCAAAATGTGTTTTAGCTCCTGTGTCTCCAAACAGCATAGCAGCTGTGCAAAACCAGCTAACAAACTGATTGTGCCACTTTTCATGAGGTGGGTTCACAAAAAGCCCATGTTGGAAATTTGGAGTGAAAATACCAGCACATGCCTATGGTGTTAGGGTTCTCAACTATAGCACCCCACCCTTGGGATCATTGCTGTAATGCTCATGCCATTCCAAACCCACCCCCACCCTGTAGCCTGTGACAAGCATTGTGGTGCGCCTTGCACTGTTCGGCCACATAGTTCACCCCATTCTCCTATGCTGCACCCACCTCAGTGTATTTCCTTATGAAATAGGATAAGTATAATGTCCAAAGACCCCAAAGCACACAACACTTGTCAGTGTCTACAGGGTAGGGTGAAGTACAATGGCATGAGCGTTATAGCTGACACCCCAAAGGCACATCCCAATGCCTGTCAGTCTCTACAGGGTGTGGGTGGGGTTGGCGTCACTTCAATGCTTCACTGCCATTCCTATTATGCATCTCTAACTCCAGCACTACCAATGCCAATGCCAGCGAGACAGCATGCGGCATTGACAAATGCTTGTCTTAATCCGTCCCTAAAGCTGATCTCCCACAGTGACCATGCTATTCTGTGCTGGAAGTGTGAAAACACATTTTGGCCAGGATATGTAAAATAACAGCTGTACTGTTCATAAGGAGGTGTGGAAAAATGCCAATGTTGAAAATCTGGAGTAAAAATATTACAAATTCATGAAATTATGAGCGTGCACAGAAACTGCACAACACACACTCATAAAACAATCATTTTGGGGATTTTTTTCACCAAATTTGCAACATGGGCTTTTAGAGAGCCCACCTCATGAACAGTGGCACTGTCATTTTGTTAATCAGTCCTGAAAGGTGATTTTGCATAGTGACTGTGAAATCACCTTTCAGGACTGAATGACCCCATGACAGTGACTGAATTCATGAGGAGGGGTCCCAATAACCCTATGTTGAAAAGTTGGTGAAACAATTCCCAAAAATGCCTGAGATATACACCCAAGTTGAAAAAATCCTATTTATGCCATTATACAGCTTGCCGGCATTTCTTCAGTTTGCGGTCGGCTTTGAAGAGTGCAGATGTGTCCCTGGTCCACCGAAGATTATTGCGCCTTGCTCCGGAGGTAAGTATGGGTTGAGGGGAAGTGTGGGGAGGCAGGGTGCGCAGATAGTGGGTGCAGGTTGAGGGAGGGCCACTGGACTCAACAAAGGACTGTTTTCTGTTTTACAGGTTAAAAAAAAAAGAAAAACATCATGAGAAGTTTTTTTTTTTTTTTTACAGGGACATTTGGCATGCTGGGGTGGGCTCCAGCATGCCACCTAAGTATTTTGGGGGCATGTAGCTGACAGGGGATTGGAAACCCCGTCATCAGCACATACCAAGTGGGAGTGGGCAAGAGCTGAGGGGATTGGGCACCCCTTGGCACACAGCAAATGGGGGGACATTATGCTGACAGGGACTGGGCTCCCTCATCAGCAGATGGAACTGGGAATGGGGGGACTGAAGCCGATGGGGATTGGACCCCTGTTGTCAAAGAAAGACTGTTGGGGGGCACATGATGCTGAGGAGGATTGGGCCCCCCCTTGGCACACAATTGAAATGGGACGGGGCATTATGCCAACAGGGAGTAGGCTCCCCCATCGGCACAAGAACTGGGTAAGGCATGCCAATAGGGGGATTGGGCACCCCTGAAGTTGGCATTGTGGCAGGCGGTGACAGTCACTGCCACCATGTTTATTGGAATATTTCACCAGGAAGGGCATATTGGGAGATGTGTTATTGTTCCGCTGCATGACGAGCTTGCCTCTCATTGCAGCAGCAATTTCTTAGATGTGGTGACCACTTTACATATTGTTGGTGTCAGTGCCTGCATGCTGGCTTATTGGAGAATGAGGGACTCACCTACTGATGCATACCCTGCATTCGCCCACAGTGACTGTACCTCCAGATCTGCTACTACTGCAAGATGTTGGCCAGTGCACAAGCATGAGCCAACATAAAAAAACACAAGCCACAGCACTGCCAGGCAACTCTGTAAATTTCTCTCTCCATCGCCCTCTCCCTCTGTTTGTCTGTCTCTGTCTTTTCACAACCTCTCACAGTTAACACCCTGAATGTCAGGAGCTTAAAATAACAGTAGATTAAATTTGTGTATATATGTTGATGTGGCAGTATAGCTGTTTGCAAATGTCTGTGTGGAAATCAATTGTTAATAAATACATAATTCTCTTCAAGACATGTACAGATAACAGATATGTAACTTTTTTTGATAATCAATGCATTTGGAGTCGCATAATTCTGCACTATAAAGACTGTTTTTATTTCCACTCCTGACATTCTTGGTGAATATTGTGAGACATGTAGAGAGAAAGAGAGAGATGGGGGGTGGATAGAGAAATTTTCACAGGTGTGCTGACAGTGCTGTCATCATCACTTGGCTTTTTTTTTCTTTTTTAGGAACTATAATAAAGTTATGCTAAACTCAGTGTCATAACTTTCACTGAGGTCCTGAGTGTAGCTGTGATTCCTTCAGCACATATATGTAATGCTCATTTCTTTGTCAGACAGTCTGTTTACAAGCAATTCACATTTCTTCAGCTAGTGAGTAATTGTGTGACAGTACTTAATGTAAGTCCTATACCTTTATAAGGGTGTATACTGAAGTACTTTTCTTAACAATATCATAACAAGATATAGTATTAATATGCCCATTTTATGATGAACTGTGTTCTATTGTTAAAGTAACAACATAGTTGGTGCAGTTTAAGTTACATAGTGTTGACCATTGTAAGCATAATAGTGGGACAATTTTGTAAGTTGTTATCTGAAATGAGAAGTGTAGGAACTTGAAGCCATGTGCAAAACAATGACAGTAACAGCAATACCTGTACTGGTGTTTTTCCAGGAAAAAAATAAAAGTATCATTGAGAGGATACAGGTTCCCCTTGACCTTGTTGATCTCCCATTGACTGGAGCATTGGAATTAAGTTGCTGATCTGTGAGAAATATTTTGTTGCCTTAGGCGTAAGGAATTATATCTCTTTTCAAGTACACAGCAGATTCATGTGGCTGATGCATGAAAGGGAGCATGATTCTGACTCAGTCATCTGCTGGGCACTGCAGCCTAGGGTCTGAGTTAGGAATACGTTTGATTGTTTTTATAATAGTAGTATGAATTGATGTTTGGTACTATATTATGATAACTGGCAGGCACCTTTTTCACTAAAAAAAAACAGGTTGATATTTGCTGTAATAACCAGCTTGTTATTATGGCAAACATGAGCCATGTTTCCCTGACTGTGCCCACACGCTAGCTGTTCTCTCCCTTTACTCACACTGGACACCTGCTGTAACAGCCACTCAGCAATAAGTCAAACCAAAGATCTTTTTTTTTTTTTTAATTTTACATAACTGCTGTGGTGAAAAAGTGCCCACCAGCAATTATATAAAATAAAAGATGGGGCGATCTGTAAACTCAGTTTTACACACACCCTCATTGTGGGATGTTCCTCACAAACCCCTCTGGCTTTGCCCTTTGGATTTATGTAGCATCCCTCACCTTGAGTGTGTGTAAAATCTCATAACACATACCACTCCATCCTTTATTCTCTATATAGCAAGTAATAAAAAAAAAACAGGCAATGGAAAAACTGCAACATAATTTGATAAAACAATAATCTGACAAGAGCATATTATTTCCACTTGCCCCATGGACCTCCCATTCATATGGTTGGTAAATATGCACCTAGATTTAATAGATATATATGGGTTAATTAGAAGATGGCCCATGCTGGGTCATCCGTCAAGCTGAGAGCAATGAGCACTGTTAATTTTAAAGTTATTTAGTCTCTATTTAATATTTTCGTTAGAGTTTTATTTTGTTTATTAAGTGTATTCTCTGAGATGGACAGAGGATCGTGAAAGTTGGTCTTGGTCCGTGAAACTGTTTCTTTCTTTGGACCAGGACTGGGATGTTTTGACTGAGCAGCGTTTACATACGTGAACTTGTGACTGCCGTAAGGAATGAGGAGGAGTGAGGAGTAAAACGTAAAAGCCCCATTCTAAGTCAAAATGAAACTGTTTCTACCAGCGTTTCTAACAAATTTGTCAAATTACCTGGAGGAGTGAAGAGCCGGTGTCTGTCAGAGGCTGTCGGTAGAAGCTGGCTAGAGTTGGCTGGATTCACAGCAGCAGAGTTGGCAATGGAACAGAGTGAGTGAGTTGGAGGGACTGAAGGGGCACTGTTGCAGTGGAACTGTGTGGTGTGCAAAGCCAGAGTGGAATGTGAGGAGGACCTCTGGAGTGCAGTTGGTGGGATTCGCTTTCTGGGTTGCAATTGAGGTCCAGGGGTGGGTGCATCCAAGGGAAGGATCCAATGGGGTGGCTGCTGAAGGTTGGCCATCAATGCGGGGGAGTTCTCGGGCCACTATGTAGGTCGGGGCGGATCAAGCTTTGCTGGGAACTGAGGAGTTGTTGTACAGAGGACCTTTTGGAAGAGGATCCTTTTGTCCGGTGAGCATTGGTACAGAGGACCTTTTGGAAGAGGATTCTTTTTTTCTGGTGAGCATTTCCACTAGGAATGTGAGTTTGACTGTGACCATTTGGAACTTGTGATTTTTCTGGCTTTAAATTCCTCCTTCTGATGCTGGCTGTTTTTCTTCAGTAGATTGGATATTGGATAGTTAAATGTTTTACTAAGAGCTAAGAGGATGAAAGCCTCTTTGGTTCTTAAATTATCTTAAACTTTTTGGGCTGTGGAGGTGAGAGCTCCCAGTATATATAACTGCTATGAAATTTGGACATTTTCTGGACTTTTTGGGACTCAGACTTAGTAACTTTCTGTTCCTGTTTATTAAGTTTCTGGAGACATTAGAATTATTATATTTAAATTGTGTGATTATGTGAAAGTTGTTTTGGTGTAAGGTGTGCGGTTGTGTAATACAGAAGGTGCATAGTTGTGGGTGGGGGTGGGGGTGAGTATTTGAGGACAGTGAATTATTGGTGTGGGTTTTGTTTTGTTTTAAGAGATGTGTTGAGGTTTGGGGCCCATAATGTGCAGCTATTTGGGTGATGATCACCGGGACCTTCATCCCTTCGAGCTTCCAGTACTGTCAGGTGAAGCCTACTTTAGATGTAGAGCTTTAGGGACAGCTCGGAGGGTGGGGGCCCAATGGAGTGTCTCCCGAGTGGCTGCCAGAGTGTCCGGGATCTGGGTGGTGAGGTCGATGAGACACCTTGGGGCAAAATGGAGGCTTGAATGGGGTCCGCCTTGTCTGGTTCCCATACCCAAGGGCTCCACCATAGAATGTGGGCAGAGGGCTGGTCTGGCTGCTCCACCCCATCCTACTTGGGCTGTGTTGTGCAATGCCAGATCGATAAGGAACAAAGCGGCTATAATAGTGGACTTGATATCCTCTGTTGATTTGGCCTGCATCACGGAGACCTGGCTGGATGAAAATGCTGCCCCAATTTTGGAGGCGATGGTGCCAGATGGGTACTCTGTGATACACAGCCCGAGGAAGGATCGAAGGGGTGTGAGCATGGCTATTCATTTTAAATCTAGCTTGAACCTCATGGTGATGTCTGAGTCTGATGCAGTCCTTTGAATGTGTGGCTGCCTGAGGGGGTGCGGGTGCACGCTTCAGTGTCCTCCTGCTCTACTGCCCCCCCCGGTAATGATGGGGATTTTTTACGAGAGGTGGAGGAGCTTATCACGGACCTGGTGTTGGAGTCCCCTGGGTGGTTGATCCTTGTGGACTTCAATGCCTGGGTCAATGGGGAGGCTGTCAAAATTTGGAATAGACCTTCTTGGGAGCATGGGGCACTAGGCCTGACACAAAAAGTAATGACAGTGACGCACTCGGTGGCCACACATTGGACCTCTTTTCTTCTTCTGAATTAGATATTATGGACCTTAGTGTAGATCTAGCAGTTTGGTCAGATCAAAGCACCATGGGGTTCATGTTTAGGATCCCCCCCATATGGTCCTGCCCCTATGGCGATGGTCCAGTACAGGTTGTTAAGGGGAGCATCCTAGGAGGACCTTTTGGTGGTGCTGTACCTATCGGGTGTTGGGGCAGCTTGTGAAATTGGGTAGGAGGAGGCAGCAGTGGCCTATAATGGGGCGGTTGGTGCGGCCTTTGACTCAATTGCACCCTAGCGTGTCCGACCCCTGTCTACTCATAAGGAGATTTCCCTGGTATGATGAGAATCTGCAAGGTTTTAAGACTAGGGGTCAGAGGTTAGAGAGGTGTTGGTGGAGATCTGGTCTGGTGGGGGTCAAATTGGCCCTGAGGTCACATTATATGGACTATCAGGGGGCAAACTCCCTTAAAGGAAAACTACACCCAAAACTTGAAAAAATATATGTCGTGCAGAGTGTTTTAATTTGTATGTGAAGTTCTAGTATTTCCTTCCCTCTGACTGGTATTAGGAGTTTTTCCCAAATTAGCTTGCTAGCTTTATGCTAGTTTACGACCCTGGGGATCTTCATACCTGACAATTATGGTGTATTTCTTGTTCCCAGTGCATCTTGTCTCACGTGACTGTGATGTAAGAGACCCAACATTCACACACACATGCCAAACAAACTAAATATCTTGGAAGCTTTACAAGCTGCACAAAATTACCAGCAGCAAAGTTTTTCAGGACAGTAAAACCTTTAGGATGAGGGTGGTCACCAAGCTGAATTCTACAGATTTTAAAACATAGCCATCTCTATTGCTGTGAACTGATTGTAATGCAATGCTTCTGCTGGATTTACGGGCTCTGCTACATCACCATTACATGAAACAAGGTGCATTGTAGGACAAAGAAATACAATAAAGCTATTTGATATGGAGATCTCAAGGGGTCGTAAAACTACCCTAAAGCTAGCAGGCTAATTTAGGAAAAACTCCTAATACCAGTCAGAGGGAAGGAAACACTAGAACTTCACATACAAATGAAAACACTCTGCACAGCATATATTTTTTCAAGTTTTGGGTGTAGTTTTCCTTTGAAAAGGTGGAGTTTTTGTCTAGGGAGATTGGTACAGTTAGAAACAGACCAGCTCAGCTCTTCTGTACAGTGAACAGACTTTTACATCCAGCCTGTCCGCATGCTGGGGGCTGCAGGTTCTAGCGCAACGTGCAAGGAGTTGCCTCTGTTTTTCGCAGACAATGAGTCCTCCATCAGGGCTGAGGGCTCATCGAACGCCTCACGAAAGGGCTGCAGGGTCTGGCCTGAATAATGTCAGAGCACTCGTGTCTGGGATGAGTTTGAGCTGATTGGGGTCAGAGAGGTGGTAGAGATATTCTTTAAGCTGCGGATGACACATTGTGGTTTAGATCCAGGCCCAACTTGCCTTTTGGTTGAATGTGTGGTCCTGATCGGTCCTGTGGTTGCTGACCTAGTCTGGAGTTCATTAAGGAGTGGGACCTTTCCTTTAGCCTTGAAAGCGGCTTTGGTCAGACCTCTTCTGGAAAAAACATCTTTGGACCTGGACTGCCTCAGCAACTACAGACCTGTTCTGAACCTCCCATTTTTAGGGAAGTTTGTAGAAAAGATGGTGGCCGTTCAGCTGGAGAGACATCTTGCTGCTTTCTCTGCCTATGAGCCTTTCTAATCTGGATTCCATGTGGGGCATAGTGCAGAGATGGCCCTGGTGAGGGTGCTTAATGGCCTCCTGATGGCGAGGGATAGAAGGGACTATGCCATCTTGGTCCTTCTAGACCTTTCTGTGACGTTCGATACCGTGGACCATGAGGTGTTACTTGACCGCCTGCGATTCTGGTGTGGTCTGTCCGGAAATGTCATCAACTGGTTCAGGTCATACCTGACAGACAGAGTACAGAGAGTGACCATGGGAATTTTCTCATCAAATCCAAAGCCTCTGTGCTGTGGTGTTACGCTGGGGTTGATCTTGTAGTCTCTGTTCACGGTGCATATGCTGCCACTGGGGGACAATAACAGGCAGTAAGGGTTGGGTTTTCACTGCTATGCAGATGATACTCAGCTATACCTGTCCTGTGCACCCAATAGCCAAGTGTCAGACTCTATTTAATAGCTGCCTTGAGGAGATCCAGATGTGGATGGCTCACGATTGGCTTAAACAGCCCAGACAAGACTGAGGTACTGATGGTAGAAGGCGGGACATCAGGGGCGGAAATATCGGCATACCTGACCTTGTGCTGGGGTGTGCATTTAGCCCCTCTAGACAGGTGAGGAATGTGGGAGTAATCCTGGATGGTGGTCTGACACTTGATGATCAGATGTCGGCCATGATGAGTAGTGGTTTTTTTCATCTCAGGAATATTTTCCGAATTGTAGACCTGATTCCCACATGATGGCCCACCCACACTGGTACATGCTTTCGTCACTTCCAGGTTGGACTGCTGCAATGCCCTGTACCTAGGGTTATCTGGAGGCAACCTCCACAGACTGCAGCTGTGTAGAACGTGGCAGTGAGATTATTGATGTGGGTGAAAAGATGCGAACACATCACCCCGGTGTTCCATGAACTACACCTGCTGCTGGTTTGGTGAAGAGTTGCCTTCAAGATACGGCTATAGACATATAAGACCCTGCACAAGAGGGGTCCAGTCTTTCTGCAAGAGCTCCTTGTGCCTTACCGTCTGGCCCAGGTCCTCTATTCCACCATGGATGGCCTTCTTGGGGTTCCCAGGTTTAGGCTGCGGCACTCGGGAGACGGAGCATTTGCAGTAGCCACACCTACCCTGTGGAACTCCCTGCCTGGTTATCTGAGGGAGGCCCCCTTGGTAGAAGCCTCAAGAAGGGCCTCAAAACGTACTTATTTTCTTAAGCTTTTAATTGAGGGTGTTTTAAAGTGGATTGCACTTTAAGTGAAAGAGATAAGTTTATGCTTCCAGCTGTATTTTACTGTTTTAAATCTGTGTTTCTGTATTTTTTAATGTTTTAAATGATTTGTATGTTCTTATTGTGCAGCACCCAGAGTCCAATGCAGATGGGTGCTATATAAATATAATATCTAATCTTAAAAGTATGAGCAGCAAAATGAAGAACTCAGTTTTATTAAATAGCTGTTCTGTTAGGATTGTGAGTAAAGTGCCCTTACTTTATTATTTTATTTTTATATACGAAACAATTGTCACTCAATTGATATTGTAACAGAAGGGAACTGCTACAAACTGTAGCAATAGCTTAACAGTTACACATTGGGTCACTGTGACTCCCATGACCTCCAAGCTCTAGTTCTATATGTAAGTAATAAGCCACAACAAGGTGTGCATTTCAAGGATTTTAACGCACACCCCAGGGGTGTTCTATGGCATGAGGCTGAAGGCCAAGTGTCCCAACACCCCTTGAGAAGTGCCTTAAAATCCTTGAAATGCACACCCTGGAGTGACTTATCACACTTATAAAATGGGCCACCATCACAAAAGAATTAGTTTGAGTCACTCTGATAGAGATTACAGTTCTGTACTATTTACAAACAAGTGTACAATACATTAACTCTAAAACTGTTAAAAAATGTAAAAAGTAGTCCCTATTAATGCCTACATAGCATATTTCAGCAACCGATTAGTACTTTGCAGTAAAATCATTTATTAGTAGTGTTAGTTGAAATGATATATTTTCTCTGTAACATGTAAATTCTCATATGAATGCACTGCAACTTCTGTAAATTTGTAAAAATAAGCAATGTTTAAAACTTTACTTTCATTACACTGTTGTAATATAGTTTATTTGAATGCAACATTCTCTTATTTATAGGACTGAGGTGAAATGTTGGTAAGAAAAAACATGTTACCTTGCATTTCAAATCAGTACAAGTACTGTCTCTTAATGGAAAGGTGTTCAAAACTTTAAACCTGCCAGGTTGCCTTTTTTTGGTGGTGGTGGTGGTGGTGGAGGAGGAGGAGGAGGTGCGGGGGTGATAGATTACATCTGAAAATACCCATATATGATTCAAATGTACATGCATTTATAAACTTCAGGAATATGTTTGAGTAGTTTTGGTCTTTCTCTGTCTATATAACTATTTTGCCACCATTTCTCTTTGATAATAAAGAATTATTGCCTACTTTCTTCTTCCAGTTTTTTTTTTCTTTCTTTTTCCCAACATTCAAGATATGAAATTTTATTAAGGAATGTCTGCCATGGGGAACACAAGGATTCAAAATGCTCTGTTCCACTCACTGGTGGAATGTTCCTCTCCTAACATACTGTACACACAGATACTTAACAAAGGCCTCTTCTACAGCCACAGACTCAATTACCTCACTGTCAGGGCAAGCAGAAGAGCTCTCCTATTTATTTTACTTTTTTTATTTATTTAAGAACATTCAGAATTACAACCCTTTGAGTCATAGACTCCTTTACAAAGGCTCCACATCAGAAAATAATGAGGGAACTTGCAGACAATGTAAACAATACAGGTAGGGGGAACAAGGAGTGGAGTACAGATGAAATGTAGATACAAATTATCTTAGGGTTAGGAGGACCCAGCATTATGCATATAATGTAGAATAAATAATGTTTCACAGTATATCCAAGAGTATCAAACAGGTTACACAGTTAAACCTGTTACTCCGTGGTGAGCATGGTAAAGACAGAAGGGGGATTTTTCATTGTCAGCATAAAAACAATTGAAATGAAAACTACTAACAATTCTTTATGTTTCTAATTTGTTTACGAGTGTAAGGAGACATGATGATCAGGAAAACAACATTTAATGAATTTGTTTTATTTTTTATTTAAGGTAATTTTATTTTTAGGGCCAAACTGAAGGTTTTTAGAGTGTAAAGGTAGCAGCCATGTTTGTGATGGAAAATCAACTCTGATTGTAGGGGGACTGATGGGAAGTAGTTCTAGATGTTGGAGGACTGAGTTGCTCATTGTGTAATGTGGTTTAGGAACAGGATGACTGTTTATAGAGACTTAATGTACGGTCAGCTGACGTCTCTTGGCCAATGAGATTTCTAGATTTTTTCATGCCATTTTATAATAGTATCTAATACTGTTATGGATGCAGTCTCACTGTTTTTCTTTTTCTGAGATCCAGTGTTAAGTCCAGTTGGAATTTGTTTTCACTAGCTGTGACTTAGTGTTCCATTCCTGTTTCATGTGGTATTGTTTAAAAGTGCTACTATCTGTAAGGCAGGGCACTTGATCGCTTAACTTGTTTTGGCTCATACAGTACATGACTGCAAATCTACTCTGCAGTGAGCTGTATTTTATTTATTTTTCTTTAATATTGTATATGTTGTTATTTTTGCCTATGCAACCACCAGAGATGCAGAGCAATATTTGCCCCTTTCGTTTTATAGCTACTTCTTCTCTTCCATTTGACTTTCTTCAAGCTGAGTATCTCTTATCCTCATTTCACTCCATTTATTAATCTGTGTTTCTAGCAAAAAATGTATGCTAATATGGTTTAGAGCCAGCTTCATTTCTGCTCATTTTTCTTTCCCAGACTTTTATTTTCATTTTACCTTTTAACATGTACTATTTTTAATTTTTTTTAATTTTTTTTTTATTTTGGTGTAATCCATTTAATAAATCAACTGCTTTCTATCCACCCCTTCCAAGCTTTTCAAATTGCACAGTTACTTATTGTTTTCCTTTAGATTTCTGTGCATCCAAATCATATCCAGTTGTTGACGTGACTGCCGGTAAACTTCCTGCAAGTAAAATTTAGCATCCATCAACCGTACAGGCAGTCCCTCACCTTTTGTCCCAAAACTGCATACATCCTGATGCAGGGTCATTGGAATGGCTTGCTTATTCATATGGGGCTTGGTGCAATGCATGCAAGCCACTGGCCTGATGTTTTTGTGTAACTGTACGTTAATGGTAGGGTCAGAATGGATGATTACATGGCTGTTGGGGCATAGGTTCTTATGAGGAGTGGTTTTCCTATTAAACATTTATTTTTTGCCATGAAAGACATTCTTAGCTGGTAAAGGCTTATTTCCAGAAGCTTCATGGGCAGGGAAGGGGAGAACAGTACAAAACAGTAAATATCATAACGTGCATACAAAAAATAAACAAAATAAAGAACAATGACATCTCTCTTAGTTGTTTTGTGTATTTACCTGACCTGTTAGTTAACTGTTGATTATGATGCGTGTTTTCCCCGGATGTACAGTGTACTGTGGTATTTCTGATTTATAAAGATATCTTCTAGTGAAGAGATTGAAGTTGTCTGCCTTTTCATAGGATTCCAGTTCATTGATTAAAACAAATCTTTTGCCTGTTTTTTTTTTTAATCAGGTACTTTACTTTCATACAGCATTATATAGTTACAGCATTTCCAGCTGAGTGGTATGTTTTGTTATAATTCATCAGTTTCCTTGTTTTGGTTGTGCCATTTCCATCCCCGATCCTTTACATTTTTCTTTTTGTAGTTTCTATCACAGTCATATTTTCCTGATGAATATAGCATGCTAAGGAAGCTGAGCAAACTGGGCTGGGACTGCAGTGCAAAAATAGTACGGGAATAAGACAGCTCTGAATATAGCAACCAGGAAATGCAAACCACAACAGCATCCAAGGTCCCAGCGACATGAATGAAGGAAGGAAGGTAGAGGTGAACTATGTGGCCAATGTGTGTGCTAGCAAAGGAGTGGAGTCAGTAAAGCTGGAAGCAGCAGACCATGTGAAATTACATTGTGCAAAAATGTACAATGTTTCTGAAATGTTTGTGTGGTGCAAACACATTTGTGCAGGTTTAGAATGGAGCTAAGCTGTTTGCATGGCTCAATCACGTTTGCCTGTGGCAAAACTTTGCTATATTAAAAAGTGACATGTGAATGAGCCAACTTAGGTAGTCTGTGGGCAAACATCCAGATCAGCATCTCATTATGACCTGATTTGCATGCGGGTTGCCCAGCGCTATTGCAGGGTCCCACAGCTCCACCTGTAGGTCAGTCTGGAAGTACAGGGGCTAACTGAGTCTGCCCACAGCTCCACCTGTAGGTCAGTCTGGAAGTGCATGGTGGTAGCTGCAGGCTACAGTTTTACAGTACAGCATAGAATATTGTGTCTCAGGGGACTACACAGCACAGACACAGGTGGTGGTGCTGCATGTAATTGTCAAACTGTAGTTCATATGGTTGAAAGAAGTTTCAGTCTGTTTCAACACTGAGAAGTTGCTTGCCAGATCCTGGAATTGTATGGACTTATTCAATCAAAAATGGGGCAGGTTATATACTTTATAGTTGAAGTAAGAGCTATGTAATGCATGCCTCTGATTGTTTTCATTTCTCCTTACCTTTGGTACTCTGTAATTGTTTGGGTTATAATATCTGTTTACTTTCCTGTCATGTTGAGGATATAATGGCACACTCCAGGGAGGGGGGTGGTTGTAGTGAGACAGGTCGGGTGGGTGGAGGGGGGTTATAGGGTATTGGTATTGTTTTTATGGTTATATTTGATCCAGAGTCAGTCTGGTGTCATGTTTTCTTCTTTTATACATTGGTTATTATTTGTGTTTTGTTATCTTTTCTTTATTGTTCTGTAGTTTAGTGCTTAACTATAAAATCAATAAAGGTGTTGAATTTCAAAAAAAAAAAACTAGTTCATGATACAGTGCACAGCAGACACTACAGTAGCAAGGTTTCCAGTAGTGTGAAGGACACAGCAATGCCTATGGTGTGTAGGGCAGTGATGCCCACTGCAGTGTAAACAGTGACAGGCCCAACTTGCAGGTGTTTACTGACAGTGGACATTATTGTTATGCTGTTGTGTGACCCACAGATGCTGCACCACTGGCATGGGAGGCTCACAGTGACATATACAGGGCTGGCTGTGTGTGCTGTTGTGTCTGTATAGATGTGCTGTATGTGCCTGGGGAGGCACATACCATCAGACTGGCACACTGGTGTTGGGGTATTCCCAGCACTGGCCCATGTGCATTGCATGGCTTATCCCAGTCTAGTGGCTACACCCAGTTTGTGGTGCAGCCTGGCTACTTGTACACTTTCCCCTTAACACCCTCCATGCCCACAATGCTGCATGGGCGTGCTGGCATCTTTTGGTGTCCACCAAAGGGTGGTCTGCAGGGGTGTGCTGTAAGGCCACACTGCCGTGGTGTCCACTGGGAGCCAGGTCACCACTTATTGCCTGGCATGGCTGGGACTGGTGGCAGATGATGGCTTCATAGGGATGCCATCAGTGAGCAGCATGTTTCCTCTATATTTGGTTTATTTCTATGTGTCATATTTACTGGTTAGGGTCACGCAAAGCCACAAAGTCATGCAAAGCTGGTTTGCACAGAGTTAAGACTACCTTTTCCTGGGTGGTAATTTGCATGGTGCAAAGTCTTGCGCTAAGTCATGCAAAAACACTTTGCACGGCGCTATTCGCTGAATATAGCATTGTGCCTATATTCAAGTACATGCCCCCTCAGTCTGTCCCTTACATACATTGTAATTTTGCCCAGTGCTAATACAGTATGCATGCAGTATTTGACCTTTTGAATATAGTGGACATGCACTAAGCCGGTGCTAATCCTGCGCAAACTGTTTGCGCCCATAGGAAAAGTTTGAATATCTGTCCCTCTATGTCTTAATGAGCCCCGATGAATTGTGTCATTTTGATACATACTTGCTTCTCCCCCTTTCTCATTTTTATGTTGCTTGCACACATGCACAAGAAATATGATGTGGCAGCTTAGGAGAGGAGTGGGTTGTGAAGGTGTGGCACTGTAGCAGTCAACAGAGACACTGAATTTGGGGGCTTGGCAGTGGTAGATCAATGTAGGCACAGTGTGCTGATGACACTGGTCTCCAAAAGTGCCACCAACTTGAAAGGTTTTTGCCACTGCAATTAGGGGCTGCCTTGCCATTGCAGCATCAGCCATTCTGCTGCAATGAGGGAGCAGCCAGTCATTGCAGGGCTGTATTTTCCCAAGTGAATCACCTAAACTAAACATGGCGGCTTCCCACCACCTCTCAGCCCCATGAAAGCCAAATGGGGGTGGCCAATCCCCCTATTGGCAGACCCTGATCCAGTTAATCTGCCAACGGGGGATCCCACTTCCCGTCAGCATGATGTAACCCCCTCTCCAATTTGTTGTGTGCCAAGGGGTGCCCAATCCCACCCGGCATCATGGCCCCCCAAACAGTCTTTCTTTGCTCACAGGGGGCCCAATCCTCATCAGCTTAAGTAACCCACCCAAAAAAATGTCAGATGGCACACTAGGAGCCCACCCCACTGTGCTAGAAACAAGCCTGTAAAAAAAAAACCTTCCCATGACATCTTTTCTTTTTTAATCTCCCCGAAACAAAGGGAAACAGTCCCATGATCACCATCTTCTCCCCCAATCCACACCATCCTGCATCCAAGCCTCCCCCACCCCCACCCTATACTTACCTGCAGAGCCTGGTAGAACTGAACAGCCAGGCCTGCACTCTTTCAAAGCCGATCAAAGGAACTGAAGAAATGCTGGTAAGTTGTATAATGGCATAAATAGGGTTTTTTCAACTTTGGTGAATATCTCAGGCATTTTTGGGGAATATTGGCACCAAATTTTCTATATGGGGTTATTGGGACCCTTCTTCATGAATTCATGCACTGTCATGGTGTTATTCGGTCCCGAAAGGTGATTTCGCGGTTACTGCGCAGAATCACCTTCCGGGACTGATTAACAAAATGACAGTGCCAGTGTTCATGAGGTGGACTCTCAAAAAGTCTATGTTGCAAATCAGGTAAAAAAAATAAAAAAAGTGACTGTTTTACAAGTGTGCGTTGCGCATTTTCCGTGCACGCTCATTACTTCACGAATCTGTAATATTTTCACTCCAGATTTTCAACTTTGTCATTTTCCACATCTCCTTATGAACAGTGCAGCTGTAATTTTTCCCATCCTGACCGAAATGTGTTTTCGCACTACCGGCACAGAATAGCACAGTTACTGTGGGAAATCAGTGTTCAGGACACATTAAGAAAATCACAGTAACACTGTTCATGAACAGAGGTCCTAAAATACCTATGTTGAAAATTTGGTGACGAAAGTCCATAAAATTACTGTGTTACGAGCATGCATTGTGCAGTTTCCACGCACGTGCGTAACTTCATGAATTTGTAATATTTTCACGCCAGATTTTCAACATTGACATTTTTTTACACCTCCTTATGAACAGTACAGCTGTCATTTTTCACATCCTGACCAAAATGTGTTTTCACACTTCTGGCACAGAATAGCATGGTTGCTGTGGGAAGTCAGTGTTCAGGATAGATTAAAAACCAATCACAGTGGCACTGTTCATGAGCAGAGGTGCTAAAATGCCTATGTTGAAAATGTAGTGACAAAAGTCCATAAAATGACTGTGTTATGAGTGTACATTGCGGAGTTTCCATGCACCCTCTTAATTATGCACATTTGTAATATTTTCACTCCAGATTTTCAACACTGGCATTTTTTCACACCTCCTTATGAACAGTACAGTTGCCATTTTTCATATCTTGCCAGAAATATGCATTTACACATCTGGCGCAGAATAACGTGATAGCTGTGGGAAATCAATGTTCGAGACAGATTAGGAAAATCATACTGACAGTGTTCATGAGCAGAAGTCACAAAATGCCTATGTTGAAAATGTGATGAAAAAATTCCACTAAATGACCATGTTACGCACATGGGTTGCAGTTTCCACATACGTCCGGAAGTTCAAGTATTTTTAATATTTTCACTACGGATTTTTAACATTGCCATCTCTTCACAGCTCCCTATGAATGGAACAAGTATCATTCTTCATATCCTGCCTGATCTGTGTTTCCATACATCTGGCGCAGAATGGCACGGTCACTGTGGGAACTCAAAGTTCAGGACGCATTAACAAAATCACAGTGCCACTGTTCGTGAGAAGAGGTCCTAAATGCTTTCATGAGGTGGGGGTCACAAAAAGGCCATGTTGAAAATTTGTAGTGTAAATACCAACAAATGCCCGGGGTGTTAGGGTGTCTACCTATAACATCCAACCCTGTACAGACTGACAGGCATCAGGGGTGTGACTTTGGATTGCCAACTGTCATGCTCATGCCATTCCACCCCCACCCTGCCACCTTGCAGCCAGTGACAGGAATCAAGGTGTGCCTTGAACTCTTCGGCCCCACGGTTCACTCCGTTCTCCTATACTGCACCCATTTCAGTGTATGTCCTTATGGAATGTGGTGACTATGCAGCTGAACACCCCAAGGCACACCTCAACATGTGTCAGTGTCTGCAGGATAGGGTGAAGTGAAATGGCATGAACGTTATAGGTGATGACACAAACGCATACCCCAATGCTGGTCCGTCTCTGCAGGGTGGACGTGGGGTTGGTGTGAAGTTCAATGCCTCGCTGCCATTCCTATTCTGCATCTCTCTAACTCCTACATTTCCAGTGCTATTACCAGCAAGCAAACATTCGGCATTGACAAATGCTTGCTTCATATTGATATCTAATGCTGTTACTGATGGGGTCTTACTGTTTTTTGTCTTTTTCTGCAGCTCAAGTGTTAACTCCAACTGGATTTTTTTTGCCACGAGCTGCAACTTAATTTTCCATTCCTGTTTCATGTGGTATTATGTTGGAAAGTGCTGCAAAGTGCTACTCTCTGAAAGGCAGGGAACTTGATCACTTAAAGGGACACTGTCAGCCCATTTTGCATCATATTATTTCTTATTAAAAACCTACATTTTATGATAGCTTGCATACTCTAAAATGCATTGCTGTTGCTGTTTATTTTGTCTGTCTCCTTGTTTAGCAGACCTGAAATGTATGCTAATGTATATTTATAAACAACTTTGTTTCATTTACAATCCTGGATCTGTTCTTACTGCATACTTACTGAACATTACCCCAGACAGTGCAGTCACTCATGAGGCAGTAGCCACCTAAACTCCCATTGTATCACGAGTGGCTGGACAGTGTTGCAGGTGTTCCTAAGTCCAGGAAAGATGCAGTTGGAGCTGATCAAGGAATGTAAACAAACACGTTGACGTGGTAACACCAGTATGGTAGGCAGTCTGTTTTTCACTTTTTAAAAGAAAAAAAGGAACCAGAATCAAACTACCAGCTACATCAGCAGTCATTACAGAATGTTGGCAGTCATAAAATGTCTTTTTACGGCTGCAGTAGTTGGAGCCTGCAGATGTTTTGCATGTAGAAAAGGAGTGATGTCATGTTTTCTGTCCGTGGAACTAACTGAAAGTGTAAATAGTCTCCTCCGCCTTACCCTCCTCCAAGAAATGTTTTCCCCCCTCAGATAAATACACTTTCATGTTAGTCAATGGTTGCAGTGCACTATTTTCTTTCTTAAATGTGAGGTACAAGAACTGGAACCTGAGCAATGGGAGGCAGCATTAGTATTTTGGGGGGAGTAAGATCCACCCCCACCTCCACCCAAGAAGCTCCTAAAATCCTCCTTTTTTTTGGTTCATGTGGGAGAGACATGAGGTGGATCTATCATGCTGGAACAACTGACTGTCAAAGCTGCCTGGGGCATCAGAGTTTAAGCTTCAGAAGGAAAAGCCTGAAACTGCATCCCTATACAGTACTTGTTTAAACAGCATTGGCTCATCTTACATTCCTGTCCTGGTCTCACATTTTCACAGATTCATTCCAAGAGATAGAAAGTCCATACTGGTGGCTATATGGTGTTATTCAGACCTGTTCTCCAACCCTGCCCCCACCACCTTACTCTGAATTTTGCATCAGCTGAAGCATGTCAGTATAGCAAGAGGCTGCTGTGTATATTTTTTTTACTGAACTTGCAATTTTAAAGGGGTAGTCCACAGTCCACTCAGAATTTGCAAAAACATATGTTATGCAGAGTGTTTTGATTTGTATGTTAAGTCCTAGTGTGTCCCTCCCTCTGTCTGCTATTAAGAGTTGTTCCTAAGTTAGCCTATTAGCAGATACCTGAGAGCTAGCTAACTGGGGTTTCTGTAAGGAAAACCCCTACTAAATTAAGCTCTAATTAACTATTGTTTTCTGTGTGTGTCAGGTCTAGCTTTCAAGAGTTTTTTTAATTTTAACACTTTTAATTTCATCAAACTATACACAACCAGAAAAGCACAGAAATTGCCCAGATCATTAGCACCATAATTAGTTGAGACTCTAAGGGCCAGATATTCAAAGCTTTGCGTGGTCCACAAACAGTTTGTGCAGGAATAGCGTGGGATTAGTGTGGGTCTGCCATATTCAAAAGACCATCTAGCTCAGGCAAACAGCAGTAGCGCTGGGCTAAGCATAATAATATGCAAGGGGCATAGTGAACATGAATAAATTCACTATGAGATATTCAGCGCGACATAGCATGACCCATAGTGCGGTACAATTTACCGCCCAGGAAAAGCTGGTCTTAATCTTGGGCAAACAGCTTTGCGTGCTCTGAGCGGTGCTATCTCAGCATTAGCGTGGCTTGTGCAGCCCTAACATATGAGTATGACACTTAGAAACTGCCAGACATGGAGGACACATGCTGCTCACTGATGGCACCACCATGATGCCATCAGCTGCCACCAGTCCGAGCCAAGCACAGACAGTGAGGGGTGATCTGACCTACAGGGGACAGCATGGTAGAGTGACCATATAGCACACAACTGCAGACCATACATCTGTGATGCGTAACAGATGCCAGCACACACATGCAGTACAGTGGGCATGGTGGCCAGTGAGGGGAGGGTGTATGGGTGGCCAGACCTCACCACAGCCCAGGTGTGGCCACAAGGCTGGGACACATTGCTCATTGCACATGGGCCAGTAGTGGGATTACATCACCACCTGTGTGCCTGTTGGATCCTACATGCCCCCCCAGCCACCTACCACACAACTGTACAGATGTCACAGCACACGCTGACGGCCATGTACTTGACACTGTGTGCTTCCCATGCCACAGGTGTAGTATCTGTGGATCACACAACAGTGTGATAGTACTGTCCAGTGTCAGTAATTACCTGCAAGCTGTGCCTGTCACTGTGTACAGTGCAGTGGTCATCACTGCCCTACATACCATAGGCAGTGTCATGTCCCTCACACTACCAGCCCTCTTGCTACTGTAGTGTCTGCTGTGCACTGTAGCATGGCCTACAATGTGAAGGTTGCATGCATCCCTACCACCACCTGTGTCTATGCTGTGTTGTCCCATGGGGTATGATATGCTATGCAATATTGTACTGTTTACATGAAGCCTGCAGCTATCATCATGCACTGCCTGACTGACCTATAGGTGGAGCTGCGGTTGGACCTGGCCAGCCCCTGTACCTCCAGGACCTTGCAGTAATGCTGTGCAAACTGCATGCAAATCAGGGCATGATGAGAAACTAATGTGGCTGTTTGCCCAGAGACTATCGAAGTAGGCTCATTTGCATGTCACTTTTGAATATGGAAAAGTTTAGCATGGGGCTAACGCCTTTGCACTGGGCAAACTGCTTAGCTCCACTCTAAAACCACGCTAACATGTTAGCATGGTGCTAATGGTTTGGGGAATATTATATAGATTTGATCACTGATTTTTCATGTGTGCTGCTGCCTGCAGCTGTACTGGGTCCATGCCTTTGCCAGAATACACATTGGCCACATAGTTCCTCTCTACCTACCCTCACATCACTGTGCACTGTGTTGTTGTTGTGGTTTACATTTCCTTGTTGCTGTATTCAGTGCTGTCTTATTCCAGGGCTACGTTTGTCCTGCACTCCCAGCCCAGTTTGCACGGCCTCATTCCCATACTATATTCAGAAGCTGTTTGCCCTGGGCTATTCCTTTTGAATATAGCTTGCTTTGTGCTCCAGACTAAGTTTGCAAGCCAGGCAGTGTTAACTTAACCCAGGGGCAAAGCTTTGAATATCTGGCCCTAGCTGTTTTCTTACAGAAAACCCACTCAGTTAGATTTCAAGTATTTGCTAAACTATAAATGTAGGTACCAGCTTTCTATAAGGTAGAACTAGCATTTAGAATGGATTTTGGTCTGTGACATGATTTTCATTTTTTTTTTTTACAATTGAAGTGTGTGGTATGAAGCTGCAGCCTAGAAATTGCAACATGCTTTAAAGTAAGTTTTTCTCCTGTGTGTGGTATAGCATGAACACAACAGGATTACAGTGACTAATTCAGCTACAAATCTGATCCCATTTTACAATGGTTCATTGCACTACACATTTAGGACCAGATATTCAAAACTTTGCACCGGGCAAAAACCATTTGTGCAGGTTTAGCGCGGGATTAGCTCGGGTCTGCTATATTCAAAAGGCCAAATAGTGCGGGCAAACTCCATTAGCACTGGGCAAGATTATAATGTATGCAAGGGGCAAACTGACATGAATACAGGCGCAATGCTATATTCAGCGACTAACGCCGCGCTAAGTGGTTTTGCGCGACTTAGCGCGACACTTAACGCGGTGCAAATAACCGCCCAGGAAAAGCTTGTCTTAACCCTGGGCAATCAGCTTTGCACGACACTTTGGCTTTGTGTGGTGTTTGCACGGGTTTAGCGCGGGTTTTGCGCGACTCTAACAAATAAATATGACACATAGATAAAGCCAAACATAGAGGAAGCATGCTGCTAACCGAAGGCATCACAATGATGCCATCATCTGCCACCAGTCCCAGCCATGCCAGGCAGTAAGTGTTGACCCTGCCACCAGTGGACAGCATGGTGGTGTGGCCATACAGCACACACCTGCGGACCACACATCTGTGGACACAAACAGATGCCAGCACACGCATGCAGCACTGTGGGCATGGAGGATGTTGAGGGGAGCGTGTATGGGTGGCGAGACTGTGCCACAGACCAGGTGTGGCCACAAGGATGGGACACATCATGCAGTGCACATGGGCCAGTATTGGGAATACCCCCAACACTAGTGTGCCTTTCGGATAATATATGCCCCCCCGGTCACATACCGCACAGCTGTACAACTGCCACAGCACACAAAGCCAGAAATGTACATGTCACTGTGAGCATCCCATGCCACAGGTACAGCATCTGTGGGTCACACAACAGTGTAACAGTAATGTCCACTGTCAGTAAACACCTTCAGGTTGGGCCTGTCACTGTGTACAGTGCAGTCATCATCACTGCCCTACACACCATAGGCAGTGCTGTGTCCCTCACACTACTTGCCCCCTTGCTACTGAAGTGTCTGCTGTGCACTGTAGCATGCCCTACAGTGTGACAGTTGCATGCAGCACCACCACCGCCTGTGCCTATGCTGTCTTGTCCCCGGGGTACAATATGCTATGCTATGCTGTACTGTTTACATGTAGCCTGCAGCTATCATTGTGCACTGCCAGACTGACCTACAGGTGGAGCTGCGGTTGGACCTGGTCAGCTCCTGTACTTCCAGACTGACCTACAGGTGACTCTGTGGGACTCTGCAGTAATGCTGGGCAAACTGCATGCAAATCAGGGTATAATGAGGTACTAATCTGGTTGTTTGCCCAGAGACTACCTAAGTAGGCTCATTTGCATTTCACTTTTGAATATGGCACATTTTAGCTCCGGGCAAATGTGTTTGCCCTGGGCTAACTGCTTCGCTCCGCGCTAATGCCGCACTAATGTGTTAGCGTGGCGCTAACGGTATAGGGAATAATATACAGTTTTGATCACTGTTCTTTCACATCTGCTGCTTCCTACAGCTGTACTGAGTCCATGCATTTGCTGGCACACACATTGGCCATGTAGGTCGTCTGTACCTGCCCTCACATTGCTGTGCACTGTGTTGTTGTTGTGGGTTGCAGTTCCTGGTTGCTTTATTCAGTGCTGTCTTATTCCCGGGCTATTTTTGCCCTGCACTCCCAGACCAGTTTGCCCGGCTTCTTTAGCCTGCAATATTCGGCAGGATTAGCACCGGGCTATTTCCATTTCAATATAGCTTGCTCTGTGCTCCGGGCTAAGTTTGCCAGCTGGGCAGTGCTAATTTAGCCCCTGGGCAAAGTTTTGAATATCTGGCCCTTAATGTATCCCACTTTTTCAAATAATAAAACAAATATTCACCAACCTAAATAACTCGCACATACATATTTTTATACTTTATTAAAAAGATACTTCACATTTGTAACCCCCAAAATATTGAAAATCATGTCACAGAGCAAATCAGCACTAAGTAACAGTTACCTATTAGAATAGAGGAGGCAGTATAGTGTGGTGGTCTAAGGCTCTGAGCTGCAAACCTTGTGTCCTGGGTTTAAATCCCACAGCCTCCACATGCGTACTGCGTGTCCCTGAGCAAATAATTTAACTTTCTTGTGCTCCCAGGTCACATCTGTAAACAAGCTTTAGTGTGTCTCTCCTGCTAAAAAAAAAAAAAAAAAGCATGCTGGTACCTACATTTATAGTTTAGTAAATACTTTAGAGCTAACTGAGTTTTATGTAAGAAAACTGCTATAATCTTTACTAATTATAGCAGTGATGATCTGGGGCAATTTCTGTGCTTTTTATTGTTGTACGTAATCTGATGAAATTAAATTTTAAAATGAAAACACATATTACTGCTAGCTAGACATGACACACCCAAAAAACACAAATAGTGAATTAGAGCTATTTACAGAAACCCCAGTTAGGTATCTGCTAAATTGTGACTGTTGCCATTTGTGCTCACTGGCTAAGAACAGTTACAAAGCTCTGCTATTGTGAACTGATTTTAAAAAGCACTGCATATGCTAAATCTATGGGCCTGGCTACGTCACTGTCACATGAGACAGGATGCATTGTAGGAGGCAGAAGGCAATAAACCTATTTGTGATGGGAGATCCCCAGGGGTCATATAACTACCCTAAAGCTAGCTGTCTAATTTAGAAAAATCTCCTAATAGCAGACAGAGGGAAGGACACACTAGGACTTTATATACAAATCAAAACACTCTGCATAACGTGTTTTTTCAAATTCTGGGTGGACTACTCCTTTAATTGAGCCATCCCCAATCTGTATCCTTCCAAGAACTACTTTGTGGTGTGCATGCCAGTGTGGCTATTTCACTTTTATTTACAGCTTTACACCTGTATCAGTTTTTAATTGCAATTGTGTCTAAATACTCCACCATGTAGCCTCCAGTCTCCCACTATACCTGCATGCATTGCAACACTGTTTCACTGCATGCAGGGAGATTGGAGACTACCAGGACTTATGCAGATGGCAGTGTGGAGCACGGATGTAGGCTACAGTACTGGGATGCCCCCATACCACAGTAACCTGACAGCTGTATGAGCACCCCTGCAGGTGTACCCCCATGTCCCCACCTAACCTACCTGTCTGCACATGCCTCCCTGAGGGCCACCTCCTGATGGTATCCATGTACTGTCCTTGATTACTCTTCTCTCTGTGCTGAGTGTTGGAGTACCCATTGCCATATACACAGTACTACATAGGACATATAGGGGGCATCTCAAAATGCAGCTGTCATCACTGAGTGCACCATGGGATGTGCACTGCAACTACAGGATTGAGACCACACACTCTATTGCACTCAGTGTGGACAGGCTGTAATGTTTTCAAACCATTGTCCACACTGTTCAGTCGAAGTGTGGACACACTATAACATTTACAGACTGTAATGGTTTGAATCCATTACAGCTTTTTCGAGTGTAGTGGTGGACAGGGCCAGCATGTCTATGTAATTACATATCTTTCTATCAATTGCATGTAGAGCTATTTTTACCTATTTCTAAAACAAACCTGCATATCACATTTGCCTGCACTCTGAGCACATACTTATGAAACTGTGCATATGTGTACTCCACTTCTGCATAGACCTCATACTTTCCTAATATTCCCATTATCACAGTTATAACTACCTTACCCTTGTCAAAAGCAACCCCTTCTGAAAGTTACCATCACATTTTCTCTGCTAACAGTCCATCATCATTACACCTGACTTCCTGACATCAACACATTGGTTAAATATAACTTATATCACCTCATGGACAAAAACCCTGTTTCTCTAAAAAAAAAAGAAAACTGTGTAAATAATCCCAAGGCTGAACATATGCCAGCCATTACTTTTTCATGTACTGCCACTTTCTGTACCATAATGGAGATTTGCATATGTTTCCCATAATACTTTGCATCATAGGGGTATGTGAAATTGTGTTTTCTTTAAAATATGTCTGTCCAGCCATTGTCATCTGGGATAACACATACATCAGTGGCATTAGCTCTGGAGTTCTTTTGTAAACCTACAGTGCTCCCTATTCCTTCCATTAAAATGTACACCTCCATGTATTTTCCTAATAACGTGTAAGCCTTCCTTAGAACACAAACTAAAACAAATCTTACTACTTACAAATCATTGTGTTGTTTCTCCATACCTTCTTAACAATTCCACACAACTTCACTAACTTCATTATGCAGCCATGGTGGCTCTGACCAGAATTTGTTAAAACAAGGGACACTTTGAGGCTGGGGGTTAACAGCGTCCCTTTAACTTGTTTTGGCTCATGCTAAATATGACTGCAAATCTGCTCTGTTGTGAGCTATATTTTATTTACTTTTCTGTATTACCATATATGTTATGTTATTTATAAATAAAATAAATAAATAAATACATTTTTGCCTGTGCACCCACCAGAGAAGCAGAGCAATTGAATGCATCACCTGTTGCTGCTGGAATAGCTCTGTATTTCCCCCCCACCCCCTTCATTTTATAGCTACTGCTCTTCCATTGCACTTTGTTTTATTTTTATTAACTTCACTCCTCTCACTTAAATTATGTGTTATATGGAATAACTCCCATTGTTATTATTTTTTTACGAAAATTGTCAACTGTGCAGATTCATTTGTAAAAAATGAATTATAACAGTGAGACTTTTTGAAATGTTATTTGACTCACCAGACTCATGCTTGTCTACCCACTTACTTGGTGTGCTACTTGTTTTTGTCCTTGTACTAAGTAATTCTTGTTGCTTCATATCAGGGGGTTATTAATTTTTACGTTCACTTGCGTGCATGTGTAAGGAAAATTTTGGGAGAGTAGCACACTTAGAGGTGTGCCTCTCCAACCCAATGCACTGCTCCCTTGAGCAGGCGTGGCGGTCCTGCACCAATGGGTGCAGCAGCTCAGTATGACAGCGGTGTTCCTCTGCTTCAAGGAAAAACACGCTGCCATACTGGCGCTACCCTCCGTCACGATGCTACCTCCCCAGCGCCGTCCATCACGCCCGCCCCAAACTTTCGGTGCCGCACGCTGGGAGCCCACCGCCAGCATGGCAAACATTGTTTATAGCAGGGTGCTCAATCCCCGTCGGCTCCATGGCCCCCAAAGCCATCTGCTGCCCGGCTGGGGCCCACCCCAGCGTGGCAAGCGTTTACTATTTTGCCGGCGGGTGCCCAACCCCGTTGGCTCCTCGGCCCCTGCAGCTATATTCTGCCATGCTGGGAGCCACCCCAGCATGGCAAATGTCCACGTCGTCTTTTTTTCAAACTTGTAAAACAAAAACTGTCCCCAGCGCATCTTCAACCCTCCCAACCCGCACCCACCACTGCACCCAGCCTCCCCACACCCCCCTCACCCCAATACTTACCTCTGTACTCTGGCGCGATGATCTTCGGTGGACCGGGAAGACGTCAGCACTCTTCAAAGGTGACCACGAACTGAGGAAATGCCGGTAAGCTGTATAATGGGCTAGATGGGGGGGGGTCAACTTTATTGCATATCTCAGTCATTTTTTGGAATATTTGCACCAAATTTTCAACATGGGGTTTTTGGGAAACCTTCTCATGAATGATGTCACTGTCGTGGTGTTATTCGGGCCCGAAGGGTGATTTTGCCGGCACTGCTCAGTGACTGCACAAAAATCACCCGCGGCCTCAAATAACGCCGCCAGACAGTGACATCGTGGTCAAAAAACCCTCAGTAGTGATGCTAAGCATCAAAATGACTATTTATAGCGCATTGCGCGGTTCTTCGCGAGCTCGTAAGTTCGCCAATTTTCAATATTTCACTCCAGATTTTCAACATTCCCATTTTATTACACCTTCTTATGAGTTGTGCAGCTGTCATTTTTCACATCTTATCCAAAATGTGTTTCCGCCCATGTAGCGCACAATGGCGCAGACTGTGTGCAAAATCAATGTATGGAACACATTAAGAAAATTACAGGGACACTGTTCATGAGCAGAGGTCTTAAAATGGCAATGTTGAAAATTTGGTGAAAAATTCTAAAATGACTGTTTTACTTATCGCGGCGTTGGCAGTCTTCTATCAAGACGTCAGAGTGTTTGTAAATTTTCAATATTTTCACTTCCAGATTTTCAACATTGACATTTTACCACACCTCCATATGAGCACTGCAGCTGTAATTTTTCACATCTTGCCCAAAACGTGTTTCCGCCCATGTAGCGCACAATGGCACAGTCGGTGCGCGAACTCAGTGTATGGGACACATTAAGAAAATCACAGTGTCACTGTTCATTAGCAGAGGTTTTAAACTGCCAATGTTGACAATTTGGTGAAAAAATTCCTAACAATCACTGTTTTACCAGCGTGCATTGCACAGTTACCACACACACTCCTAGGTTTGCGAATTTTAAATATTTCCACTCCAGATTTTCAACATTGCCATTTTACCATACTTCCTTATGAGCAGTACAGCTGTCATTTTTCACATCCTGCCCAAAACGTGTTTCCGCCTATGTAGCGCACAATGGGAGTAACAAAAAGGTCATGCTGACAAGTTATTGTGCAAATACCAGCAATCGCACAGGGCATTAGGGTAAAGCACCATACATGCCAAACACCACTGCAAACACCTGCAAGCGAAAGTTCAGCATTGGCAAATGCTTGTTATATTGTATGTGCCTGTAGTGGAGCAGCAATGAAAGATAAACTATGCAATACCCTCAATAACACACAGACCGCAATTTACTTTTACCTAATGCTCATTTCTTAGGCCTTGTACAGCAAGATCTTCCTTCAGGAGAACAACATGTAATGAAATGTGTAAGATTTTCACTAACATTTGGGTATATGCACTTTTGTATAATACTAAGTGTGTGTGTGTGTTTGTGTGTGTGTGTGTGTACTGTGTAGCAACCTCTAAAAAAATCAATTAAACACATCAAATGTCTTTGTAAACATGTCTCAATATTGTGTTTAACTTCTATCTTGTTACAACATATAGAGCCATATAGTCAAAACATTGCACTTTGTGCAAACCGTTTGTGTCATGTTTGCGCGGATCCCCAATATTCAAAAGGCCAAATAGCATGGGCAAACTGCATTAGCGCCAGGCAAAATGATAATGTATGCAATGTGCAAAGAGAGGGTGCATGTACATAAAAACAGATGCTAAGCTATATTTAGTGTGTTAGTGCCATGCAAAGTGTGTTTTCACAACTTTACATAACACTTTGCTCAGTGCAAATTACTGCCCAGGAAAAGGTAGTCTTAAATTTGGGCAAACCAAGGATTGGGGAAGGGGGGGGTTGGACATAGCAATAACAGGCTACAGGGCATAAATACACAATGTGAGACAAACCTGCACTCTGTACAAAGGTAGGAATGCTCTATCTACATGAGTCCAGAGCAGGGCTCACAAACAAGGCATGCAACTCCCTTTGTGTCAAACAGAAAGAAAAGGTAAACAACAGGTGTAGGTCAGGATGTTCAGTTAATGTAAACAGCAGTCCACTGAGGTAAAAATCCAACAATGAGTTGATATGTGCAACAATCGCAGTGTACATCCAAAGTGTATAATAGTACACATGAAGCACTGGCAGAAAAGAGGGTGCTGATCGGAGGGTGTACAGGTGGCCAGGATACAAGACACAAAAAGGGCTGGCCAAACAGCTTGGGTCATCCACACAGTGCACATGTTCCAGTGTCGAGAATGCCACTAACATCGGTGCGCCTGTCTGATGGTACGTGCCTGCCCCCCCCCGGGGAGCATACCGCACACCTGCACAGACACCAAGGCAAATGTGGCCAGCCATGTGTATGGTACTGTGGGACAGACATGCTATTGATGCAGCTTAGGAGGGCACAGGACAGCAAGAAAGTGATGTCCACTGTCACAACACACCTGACAGTTAGTTCTGTCACTGAGTGGTGTACAACAGTCAGTGATGCCTGCCAGACAGTAGGCTTTGCTGTGTTCCTCACTAAACCAGCAACTATGGTACTGTAGCATCTGCTGTGAACTGTAGCAGGGACTCCAATATGTCCATGGCATGCAGCACACACACCTGTGGCAGTGGTGCTAGTCCCGTGGGACACACTTGGCTCTGCTGCTATGTACACACACAGCCTGTGGCTACCAACCTGTAGTTCCAGTCTGACCTACAGGTGGTGCTGTGTGCACCATGGAATAGCACCAGGCAATCTTTGTACTAATACATGCTAAGCAGGCCTTAATGAGATGCTAATGTGGCTGTCTGCACATGGATTGCCTAAGTAGGCTCATTTGCATAGGAGCTTTGAATATAGCATACTTTTGTCCCAGGCTAACGTGTTAGCACTGCTCTGTCGAGTTAGTCCCAGGCAAACCTCTCACAAGCATGTTACAGTTTTGCAGTGTGTGGCCTGCATTGTTGTTTGCAGTTGATGTGCAGCACTTCATTGCTATCACACACATTGACCACCTACTGCAACTCTACCTTATTCCACCTCTGTGTCCACTGAGCTGCTATTGCATTTCACACATCCCTGTTGTTATATTCAGAGCTATCTTTATTTCCTGGGCTATTTAAGCACTGCACTCCCAGCCCTACTTGCACTGCTTCCTTTGCATGCTATATTCAGCAGGTTCAGCAGAGTTAAGCTAGCCCTGGCAAAACGAAACACAGGTGAGGGGGTACAGGCAAAGTGGGCAAGCATTAAGGATGCAATACTTGAAGCAACATCCAATTGTGTTAGACAGAAAAGGAAGTGCAAAAAAAGAAGGAAACCACTTTGGTTCTCAAATACAGTAGCAGAAAAGGTCAGAGCCAAAAGGCTGGCCTTCAGGAAATATAAGGGAACACAGCGGGATGAAGATAGGGAGGCATACCAAACTGCCCTAAGGGAAGCAGGGAAGGCAGTAAGGCAGGCAAAGTCTCAAACTGAGGAAACACTAGCACGAACAGTAAAAGAAGGTGACAAGACTTTCTATCGATACATTAGTGAAAGGAGAAAGTCCAGAGGGGTATTGCTAAGCTTAATGGAGTAAAGGGAACATGTGAGGAGGAGGACCATGTAAAAGCATCTATCCTAAATAGATACTTTTGCTCAGTATTTACTGAAGAGAAGGTAGGGCAGGGAACACAGCTCAGCACCATGGACACAGGGGGGAGGGAGGTGAGCACTACTCCCTTCACAAAAGAAAGGGTCCTACAAGAGCTTGCTAAGCTCAGGGTGGATAAGGCAATGGGACCTGATGGCATACATCCCAGGGTACTTAGGAGCTAAAGGTGGAACTAGCAGAGCCATTAGCAGAACTGTTTAGTGAGTTTCTGAGCACAGGAGAGGTCCCAGAAGACTGGAGAAGGGCTCATGTGATCCCGCTCCACAAAGTGGTAGCAGGAGGAGGCAGGGAATTACAGACCAGTCAGTCTTACCTCAGTAGTGGGCAAGATTATGGGCGCCACAAGGAAAGGATAGTACAACACCTGGAATCCATAGGGGCACAGGATCCAAGACAGCATGGGTTTACAAAAGGAAGGTTCTGTCAAACTAATCTCATAGATTTCTTTGACTGGGTAACCAAGATGGTGGACCAGGGGGGCAGTTGATGTCACCTACCTTGACTTCCAGCAAAGCTTTTGACACTGTTCCACATAGAAGATTGATAAATAAGCTGGGTGGGCTTGGTGGGTCAGAAGTTGGTCAACTGGGTGGAAAACTGGTTGACAGGCAGAAAACAGAGAGTGGTGGTAAATGGTATACAGTCAGGAGAGATGCAAGTCACAAGTGGGGTACCTCAGGGATCAGTCCTGGGGCCAGTCCTCTTCAACATCTTCATTAGTGACCTTGCAGATGGACTAGAGGGTAAGGCTTGTCTGTTTGCAGATGACACCAAGATCTGCAACAGAGTAGATGATCCAGATGGGGTGGACAGATTGAGAAGAGATCTGGATAAACTAGCAAAATGGTCAGAAGAGTGGCAACTGGGATTTAATGCAAAGAAGTGCAAGATCATGCACATAGGGAAAAGAAACCCTGAAGCCACCTATAGGCTGGGAGGAAGTTGCTAGCAGTCACAAAGGAAGAAAGAGACTTGGGCATCATCATCACTGATGACCTGAAATCATCCAAGCAGACCTCTAAAGCAGTAGGTAAGGTTAGGGGGGTGTTAGGGTGTATTAGTAGGGGTATCACAAGTCGTAAGAGGGAGGTAATAATCCCTCTTTACAAGACACTGGTTAGGCCCCATCTGGAGTACTGCATGCAGTATTGAATGCCACATCTTCACAAGGA
Organism: Neoceratodus forsteri; assembly: GCA_016271365.2. Lineage (NCBI taxonomy): Eukaryota > Metazoa > Chordata > Ceratodontiformes > Ceratodontidae > Neoceratodus > Neoceratodus forsteri. The sequence goes on along the minus strand of CM028130.1, from coordinate 94,293,104 downwards.
CATTAACCAAATTGAGGCAGTCCAGAGAAGGGCAACCAAAATGGTGCAGGGACTGCATCAGAAGACATATGAGGACAGAGTAACAGAGCTCAATATGTATACCCTTGAGCAAAGGAGGGAAAAAGGTGATATGATCGAGGCATTCAAACACCTTAAGGGAATTAACAAGGTGAAAGAGTCTAACATGTTTAAATATAAGAAAAATAGCAGGACAAGAGGAAACAGCATGAGATTAGAGGGGGCCGATTAAGGGGGAATGTGAGGAAATTCTTTTTCACAGAAAGGGTGGTGGATGCATGGAATGTCCTACCTCAAGAAATGGTGGCTATGAATACAGTACAGGGCTTCAAACAGGCATGGGATAGGCATAAGGGAGCAATACAAATGAGTGTGAATAGATAGGCCACTGACAGAGCAAAGGCCGATGGCACATTTATAAGGTAGAAAAAGAAATGGACAGACTGGATGGGCCGTGCGGTCCTTATCTGCCGTCAACTTCTATGTTTCTATGTTTCTATGTTTAGGCCTTGGGGCTATTCCTTTGAAAATAGCTTGCTACTAGTTCAGGGCTAATTAGCATGCCGTGGAGTGCTAATTTAGCCCTGGGGCTAAGTTTTAAATACCTGGCCCATAGTTGTCTCAGCAGTGTTTGCAGTTAAGGTACAGTACCTTCATGTATATGATGGCCCGGTTCTGTTGAGTTGATTGCTAATATAGTGCATAGAATAAAATGTAAAACACATAAGTAACTGTAATATAGATGGTGGCATCATTTTTATGTTGCTTGCACGCATGTGCAAGAAACATAGTGCCATCATCGGAGATTTCGGAGGTGTGTCACCTCCTCCTCCAATTCAGTCAGTGAGCTGGCAGGCGCGGCCCCTGTAAGCTAATCCATTTTGGAGCTGTCTATGACATGCTCCAAAATGCAGTGGCATGACAGTTGAAAGGGGGCTATGCTTCAGTGACACCGATAAACGTAGCTCCCCCCCACGCGAACTCTGCGCCCGCAGGTACTGTGTAGCCGATACGGGGTGCCCAATCCCCGCGAGGCTCAGCCAAGGCCCCCCAGCTGGTGCCACGCTGGAGCCCACCCCAGCGCGGGCAATCGTCCTTTTGGCCGACGGGGTGCCTAACTCGTCGGGCTGAACGCCCCCGCCCTTGTGGCCACGCTGGAGCCACCCAGCCTGGCAAGCAGTCCCAAGATGTCTTTTTTTCTCACCTGTAAAACAAAAATGGTCCCGTGGCGTGTCTCCCGACCCCCCTACCACAACCCACACCCACCACTGTGCACCCAGCCTCCCCACACCCCCCTCACCCCATACTTACCTCCGGACTCTGGCAGGATGATCTTCGGCGGACCGGGAACACATCTGCACTCTTCAAAGCTGACCACGAACTGAGGAAATGCCGGTAAGCTGTATAATGGGCTAGATGGGGGGGGGGGTTCAACTTTATTGCATATCTCAGGCAATTTTAGAAATTTTGCCAAATTTTCAACATGGGGTTTTAGGTCGCCTTCTCATGAATGATGTCACTGTCATGGCGTTATTCGGGCCCGAAGGGTGATTTCGCTCAGTGACTGTGAAATCACCCTTTGGGCCTGAATGCCACCATGACAGTGACATCGTTTATGAGAAGGGGTCCCAAAAACCCAATGTTGAAAATTTGGTCCAAAAATTCCAAAAATGACTGTTTTACGAGCGCATGCTGCACAGTTCTCCCAGAGCTCATAAGTTCGCTGAATTTCAATATTTTCACTCCAGATTTTCAACATTGCCATTTTACCACACCTTCTTATGGTAGTACAGCTGTCATTTTTCACATCTCACCAAAATGTGTTCCAGCCTTGTAGCGCAGAATGGTGCAGTTGGTGTGCTTGAAATCAATGTATGGGACAAATTAAGAAAATCACAGTGACACTATTCATGAGCAGAGGTCTTAAAATGGCTATATTGAAAATTTGGTGAAAAAATTCCTAAAATGACTGTTTCACAGGCGTGCGTTACTTGGTTCTATGCGGGCTCGTAAGTTTCACAAATTTTCAATATTTTCACTCCAGATTTTCAACATTGCCATTTTACCACACCTCTTCATGAGCAGTACAGTTTCACTTTTTCATCCCGTCCAAAACATGTTTCCGCCTCATGTAGCCACAATGGCGCAGTCGGTGCGAATCAGTGTATGGGACACATTAAGAAAATCACAGAGTCACTGTTCATGAGCAGAGATCTTAAAATGGCAATGTTGAAAATTTGGTGAAGAATTCACAAAATGACTGTTTCACGGTGTCGTTGCACAGTTCCATGCCAGCAGCGTGGGTTTGCGAATTTTCAATATTTCCACTCCAGATTTTCAACATTGCCATTTTACCACACCTCCTTATGAGCAGTACAGCTGTAATTTTCACATCCTGCCCAAGCGTGTTTCCACCCATATGGCGCACAATGGCGCAGTCGGTGTGCAAACTCAATGTATGGACACATTAACAAAATCACACTGACACTGTTCATGAGCAGAGGTCTTAAAATGGCTATGTTGAACATTTCACTCAGAAAATTTCCTAACAATGACTGTTTCTGGCGTGCATTGCGGTTCCTCATGCCTTTCGTAAGTTCGCAAATTTTCAATATTTGCACTCCAATGACTTCCAAATACCTAAACAGCACATAGAAGCAAGCAACATTCGACATTGACAAATGCTTGTTTTATCTGCCCTTTCTCAGTGTACTGCACTTTGATTCCCATAGTGTTCGCAGCAGCAATTCATGTATATGTTTAAGCCCATGAAACACCCTAATGCATTGCAGCCGTAGTGTTTGCCAGTCTGCCAGTGTTTGTTTTATTATTGGGCTGTAATTCTGACATTGGATATTTCTTGTGAAAAATCTTGTTACAGCTCTTACGGTTTTTATGTTTATGCAATTTATTATCTGGTTGAGTATATAGTTGATAAATTGTCTCCAGATAGATTTAATAATGTATGAATGTGTGAAACAGTTTATTCACTTTAGGGAAACTTTTCTTTTACCCACCTATTGCCATAGATGGAAAATTCATATTTTTTATATTTTAACTTGGAATACTATCACATTTTTAACATGTACTTAAGTGCATACCTTAAGGAAATTGGGACGAGTTGGATGAAGGTTAAAGAGATGCTGGTGGAAATCAGCCCTCAAAGCTGACCACCCTAGATTGATGGATCATTATCAAATCTATCAATCAGCAGTCTCTTGTAAGAAGGCAGAGTTCTTGTCTGGGGAGATTGCTACTGCTCAGAATTGACTGGCTCAGCTCTTCTGAACTGTGGACAGGCTGTGCAGTCTATCCTGTCTGCAGGTCTGAAGTGCATTTTCACAAGTTAAGTGTGAGGAGTTTGCTCAGTTCTTTGTGGATAAGGTGGCCAACATCAGGGCCGAGATCAGTCCACCACTCTCTATGGGGGTTGATGGTGGTCAGTGCTTGATTCCCTCACCTCGGTTCTCTTGGACATCTTTCAACTGATTGGAGATTGCCATTGTTGCACAGAATGCCCAGCACTTGCAGCCAACATCCTATATTTTTGACCCAGGCCTAACACGCCTGTTATTGGGATGTATTGAATCTATTGGCCCAGTCCTTGCAAGGATTGTGTGGTGCTCCTTAGAGTCAGGAGAGTTCCCTAGCTCCCTGAAGGAGGTGGTGGTGACACCACTCCTTAAGAAAGCTGCTCTGGACCCAGACTGCTTTGTTAACTACAGGCCTAGCTCTAACCTTCCCTTTGTTGGAAAGGTGATTGAGAAAGTAGTTGCGCTGCAACTGGAGAACCATCTTACCATCCACGACATCTACGATTCCCTCCAGTCTGGATTCCGGAAGAGACATAGCACTGAGACTGCTCTGGTTCAGGTGCTCAATGATCCTCTGATGGTAAGGGACCAGAAGTGCAGCTCCATCTTGGTGCTTCTTGATCTCTCTTCAGCATTTAACACTGTGGACCATTGGGTGCTGCTGGAGCGCCCAAGGGTTATCTGCAGCTTAGTGGGTCCAGTCCTCAGATGGTTTCAATCTTTCCTCTCTGGCAGATCTCAGAGGGTGGTGTTGCGGGTCTTTTCCTCTAGCCCATTCTCTCTGCTGTGTGGGGCCCCTCAGGGCTCAGTGCTGTCTCCTGTGTTGTTCACAGTGTACATGCTGCCCTGCGAGGACATTGTTAGATGATATGGGCTGAGGTGTCACTGCTATGCAGATGATGCCCAGTTCTATCTGTCTTTTGCACCTGATCTGGATAGTGCAGTCTCGGTCTTTATCAGCTATCTAGTGGAAATCCATTACTGGATGAAATCAAGTTGGCTGAAATTGAACTCTGAGAAGATTGAGGTACTGGTGGTGGATCCAGGTCACCGGATAGACAAGTCAGTAGTGGGGTCTCCTTCAGGTCTTTGGCTTGGGGGTGCCCAGTTGCCTTCCTCTGAACAGGTGCGTGATCTGGAGGTGGTTCTTGATGATGGGCTAATGCTGCATTTGCAGGTGTCGGCAGTCATCAAGTCTTCCTTTTACCATCTTAGGAACATTGCCAGGATTAAGCACCTTCTTCCATCTGGTGACCTGCCCACACTGATCCACACTTTTGTTACTTCGCGCTTAGCCTACTGCAACTCCCTTTATGTGGGAATGCCAGGGGTTGATATCCATTGCTTGCAGCTGGTGCAGAATGCTGCAGTGCAGTTATTGATGGGGACTCCACATTCAAGTCACATCCCTCTCATGCTGGGAGAACTACACTGGCTGCCTGTACAGAGGCGGATCATCTTCAGGTCAGACTTCTGACCTATAAGGCTTTGCATGGACTGGGTCCAAGCTATCTGCAAGAGCTCCTGACTCCCTACAGCCCTGGCCACCCTCTCTACTCAACTGATGAGGGGTTGTTAGAGGTTCCCAGGGTTCATCTGAAAACATCTGGGGCCTGGACTTTTACGCATGGTGCCTCCACTCTGTGGAAATCTCTAACTCACCAGTCTCAAGAGTGTACTACCATGGAGAGCTTTAAGGCAGCCCTGAAAACCCACTTATTTCAGCAAGCATTCAGTGATTATTTTATTTGATCTATTTGCACTCTGCATCATTAGTATCTTATGGATGGTCTACTCTGTTATTTACTGTATATGTATTAGAAATATGTAAAGCACTTTGGTTTTAGAATTGTGCTATAAAAATAACGTTTATTATTATTTTTTTATAAGTCTTAAAGTCTTGCATTTAATAAAGAGTGTATTCTCATAATATAATCACTCATTCATTTGTGAGGGATACTGCCTGGCCTCTCGAAGGATTCCTCTTATCTGTGTCTGTTGGCATTTAACCTTGAAGTGCTTCACAGATGCCAGCTAACTTAAACTGGTTCCTTGCAATTAAACCTCAGTTATTTTTTAAAAAAGGTATTCTAAACCACTGAGGATTCTTTCTGGGTTTTTGTATGTATGTTCTGGGTGTTAATAGAATGAGATTTTCCAAGCAACTGTCATAAGCTTCCGAGTAAGGATTTGCTTGGTCTGAAAGTTTCAGCACAGTTTTCTTTTGTTACATCTATGTAGGTCCAATAAAATGAATCAAACCATTTGTTTCTGGACCAGAATGGTCAGGTATTTGAGGGCAGATCCCCCCAGGAGGTGTCTTGTTGGATACAGCACAATGGGCTAGATGTTGGGCTACAAACTACTTCTTCAAGAAGGCTCTGGGAGGACCAGAGCAATCTCTATGCTGGGGCTTGGAACTATAATGTGGCCCAGAAGAGAGCTCAAGTCTTAACTGGTGCACACTGGTGGTCGTAAAATGGTGGCACCCACCAATAGAGACATGGAGCCAGCTTAACTGAAGTGGCAAGAACAGCAGGCAGGCAGGGAAGGGGGTTGAGGTGACAAAAACAAGGCAAGATGCCAACAGGAATCAGCAGTACTCAAGGAGAAGGTCACTTAGAGAGCTGTCCAGCCTTACCAAACCTCTGTCTCCACTATGAAATTGGCTAGGGACTCCTTGAGGGAGCTCATATTATAGAGCCCATGTCTGCCCTAGCCTGCCCACTTTCCTCCTGGGTTAGTGTGGTAGGGGATGCTGATTACATGGATATTATCCAGCTGTCAGCCCCTGTAATCCATCCTAGAACCAAGACCTTTACAGAAGCAGTAGTCTGCACCCCAATCGGAAGCCTTTGTATTCCTGGCCTTTGCCTTGGTTCACAGGAGGGGTACCTATTCTGGACCGAGAGCAGTCAATAATCGGACATGCGCGTAAACTGTTTTCAGGGTCTGTGCTATTTCTAAAATGCTGACAAGGGCTTATCAGGGTTTGTGCTGTTTGTTTTCTGTTGACAAGGGCCTAGTGTCATTATGACTTTTTGAAATGCTCTGTTTCTTTTAATAGTGCTCATTGATTGCTGGGGGAAGCAGCATGAAGGAGGGAGGGGGAACTTGGGTTGATTGCATCATTTCCCACTGCCATTTTGTTTTATGTCAGTTTCCTTACCATTGCTGTCATCCTCCTCACTGGAAAACTCCCTACTTCAACCCTTTGAACTTCTAGCTTGTTTTTCAGATGGGGCTGCAGGTGGGATAGGAACACTGGCAGTTTGCAGGGGGGGTGCCACCCTCTCCAGAGTTTCTCCCTGATCTGATCTGCTCCCTTCATGGACAAAAGGGGCCTGTATATGAAATCAGTCAGAATGGTGCTCAATGGCTCACCCTTCGACCACCCCCCCTGGAGACAACTGGGCAAGCTACTCACTGGGTGATGGCAGCTAAACTGTCCCCCTCCCTTGGCTAGCCCTCCATTCACCCCTTCTAGGGCATCCCCCCTTATCTCCTTGCTTCTGTGCTTTACTCATAGCCTCCACCATCCCTAACGTGGTCTTATTCTGGTCTCTAAGAGCTGCAGAGAAACTGCTTGGCCACTAAAACTGCAGGACCCTTCATAGTGGTTTTACCGCCATACTATTCTACCACTGCTATAGGTGGGCGAAGTGGCCAAAATTCACTCCGTGAAGCAATTTGTGGAGTAATGCGGAATCCGTGCAGTAATTCTTAATGTGAAGCAGAGTACATGTCATAATGAGGAACGCAAAGTCCATTGATAACAATGGCATTGCATTACTCCACATTCCCCCCTGACACTTCTGCACCAATTTTAATGCAAAGTACATAAAAATCAATGTACTTCGCATCACTTTGCCTTGTTATTGAGCTCCAAGGCGAATTTTGTAGTGAGTCATATGATTTCAGTTCACATGGGCTATAGAATGTTCTGTACAGCCTCAGTTCTGTGTAATGTGTGTGTAGTGGTAGATGGAGACAGTTTCCTCTGAGAGCTCTGCTATTCAAATCCTTTTAAACTTGTTAAAAAAGCCTTTTTGAGCCATTTATTTGCTCAAAATTTTGTACCTCGATTGTAGGGAAACTGTTCTGTGCTCATATCATTGAATGTTTATTTTATGTGCGTGGATTTTGAATGTTAATTTAGAACATTCAGTCTGTGTACTGACAGACACTGGAAGTGTGCTTTGGGGGAGGGGCGTATCTATGGTGGAGGTAGGTTAAAACTGGGAGAAAAAGGCAGTCTTTCTGTTTTAGTTATATTTTTCTTGTATAACTGTGTTAATGTACACATAGTAATATTTTCAGTAATTCTTGATTTTGTTTTGCTGATTGTTGTGGTGCAGTAGTGCATAATTTCAGTTTGTTTAAAATATTTGGTTATATTACTGATGTTTTCAATTTGCTACAGCTTACTTGTAGTGTGTATGTGTGTGTGACATGTGCCATCAAATCAGACACATTTTATTGTGCCTTAGAAAATGGGCTTTTTTTTTGAGGCATCTGATTGGCTTGTACCCCTTCCAGAGGGGTACATTAAATTTCAATGGATGCCCACCAAATAAAAAGTACCAGCCCCAGTACCCCTTTACCCACCCCAGGTATCCTTGTGCCCATCCTGATTTCTCATTTGTCAAAAGCGCCCCAGTGAATTTTAAATTGCCGCCATTTTTTCTACCACTTAGCGAAAGATACTGCTCCCACAACACTCCATAGCTCAGTGCCTGCTGAATAATGAAAGTGCACATAACATTCCCTTGGCTCATTTCACAATACATTATATATTTTTTTTCTTTTTATTTAAAGTTCACTCTTATCCCATGCCCTGTAATTCTCAATACCCTTACTGTACAGGATGAAGAGTCAACCACGATCTCGCTCCTTGCAGCTGCAGCTGACCGCCTGCTTCCTCCTGAAAATAATGCTGTTTCAGATTATTTTCCTGCTGGCAGCAGATTGCCCTAATGCCCTCTTCATTACTGTCTCACCCTCCCTCCAAACTTTAGCTCCACATAAGTATTTTTTTTTAAGTGTTACTTTTTCCTTTTTTACTTACTGTGCTTATTCCGGCTCTCTCCTGTGGCGCAGACCCCAGTGCCAGCTACCTAACACAACCAGAGATCAATCTCTGCTGGGCTAATTCCAGGCTACCTTTGTTTCTTTCTCTTTTTTTATTTACTACATCCTCTTGTCTCATGTCCTGAGACTGCCCACAGTGAGACAGTCAGATAGCTGACAACACTCTTGCTCCTCCCTCCTTCAACAGGCCGCATACTTGCTCCCAAAAATGGCACTGCTCTGCATTCTGTAGTGCCTCCAGACAGAAAAGAGCAAATCAGTCCCAGCCTGCCATTTTCCCCAGCTTTCCTCTTCACACACTGCCTCATTTAATTTTAAAATGGTAAAAACAAATTATGTTCAGAATACCGTTTCCCACATTTATCATTGCCCCTGCCTCCTCCTTCACTCCATTCTCCCACTGACTCATGTCTGCCCAAAAGCAAATCTCCCTCAGCTCTTCGTTCCCCATCACTACCAAATACCTACTCTTTCAGCAGGACAACACAACAGCTCAGCTGCAGGTACAGTGGGAATCGCCACATTTTAAATGTCAAACTGCAACACCAGTGAGTTAATATTAAACATACAAAAGCATTTTCAGGTTTTTCATTGCCTGCCACATCATATTTCTTGCTCTACACTTCCTGATTGTACCAGGCAGGGTTTGGGCAAGATCGCAACTTCTGAGCATGAAACAAAGGGACTCAGAAGGACAGAAAACTGTTTTTCTGTTTTTTTTTTTGAATAACTACAAATATTAAGGGAACCCCTACCAAAAACATAATGTCATATTCTGGAGGTGGTGCAGCAGATGGGAGGGGGACCAGAGAATGGCTCTGTCTGGGGGTGGGCAACAGGAGATAGAACAGCACATACATAGGATTATTTTACAACACAACCACTTCAGATTTATTTTTACTGTAGTATTTTTTCTTTTTAATTAAATCCCATATAAAAATGCCACAGTTTGCCCATTTTCTAAGTGCAATAGTATCCTCCAGGGTGGGTGGTGTTGTGCTATGCAGACCTTTCAGGGGCTATAAGGTACCAGCTGGGCCTCATTACACCCTTGGGCGGTCTGGTATAGCACAATACTGCCCACCCTGATGGGTATTATTGCTTACACATAGTAACTGCAGCAGTGTGAACCTGCTATCCACTGCACCTGCATGATTTTGAACTGCTTTGTTATATCTTGGTTTTGGACTGTTACTGCAGTGCACTGTACCCCCAAACCGGCAAAATGTATTCTTTTCCAGATTGGATTGTGACTTGTGAGCACTGGTTAAGGTGTTGTTGCGCAGCACAATCTTAATTTGTCTTTGCTTTTGCTTCTGTTTAGTGCCCAATCTCCATCTGCAAGCCAACATTTTTTTTTAGCTTCATATCCACTGGCCCAGACTGAAAGTTTAGAAATGTAAATTTGTTTAGAATTTTCTTGGTGATCCCCCAAAATGCCTGCAAAGAGAAGTGCAAGCAAAGCTGTTTCTAGCCATGGAATTGCTGCCAGTGGCAAGATTGTTCATGATCGTGATAACACCTTTTCTGTGCAATAAAGGAATTATTTGCAACTGTATTTGCGAATCTTGTAACTAACATTGTCTTAGTGACATTATTTATTGTTTTCTTTACATGTGCATTCCAACTTAGGTTACTATTTATTATAACCCCCAAATATTGAAACTCTTTAATTTCTTCAATAGAATCTGCCCCTATTTTCCATTCTTTAACATTTCTTCTTCCCTCACCACAGACCATTATTTTAGTTTTTTCTATATTTAATTGAAGTTCAAGTTTTACAAGGGTTTCTTTCACTTTTATTAATGCCCTTTTTAAACCCAACTGTGTTTGGGATATTAACACAGCGTCATCTGCAAATAACAACATTTTTATTTTCTGTTTGTTTACATTTGGGGGGAACGTATCTATCTCTTCTAACTCATCCACTAATACATCTATATATAAATTAAATAGGGTCAGTGCTAATAGACAGCCTTGTTTAACTCTTGCTTCTGCTGTTATATTACCAGTCATTTCACCTTGTTTACTATACCTTACTATTACTTTATTATTAGCATGCAAAGTTTTTATAATTTCTAAGAGGTCTTTATTAATCCCTTTTTTTACTAAGAATATCCAATAAGATTTGTCTATTGCTGGAGTCAAATGCAGCTTTTATATCAAGAAAAGCCATATAAATTTTCCCTTTTTTCCTGAGCACATATTTCTCCATAATATAACAAAGAATAACAATGTGTTCAATAGTTGACCTCCCTTTACCAAACCCAGCTTGATTTCTGGATAGTATTTTATCTTCTTCTATCCAAATTCGCATTCTAGTGAGAAGTATTCTAGTAAATAATTTTGCACTTATATTCAATAAGGTTATTGGTCTATAATTTTCTGGTAGTGTTAACAATCCTTTTTTATGGAGGGGAACTATAACCCCTGTATTCCACCTATTAGGTATTTTATTAGTTTGAATTATGTTCTCAAAAAGGGTAATAAAATATCAGCCCACCACTCTGGATTCACTTGATATAATTCCACACTAATTCCACCCACCCCAGGAGCTTTATTTTTTTTTTTGTCTTTTAATAGCTGAAATGATTTCTTCTTTCGAGATAAGTAAATTCCTTACTCATGCTTCATTGTTTCCGTATTACTAATTGGCAATACATCACCATTTTCAAAGGAACATTGATGTTTTATCAAAAATGTTTTTAAAGTAATGTTCCCATACTTCTGGAGATATAACTGCCTCAAGATTAAATCTTATCTTACCTGTACCATAGGCAACCAGTTGACAGAATGATGTATTATCTTTACAGGCAAGTGTACACTGTAAATTAAACCATAAATTTTTAACAAATTCATGTTTCTTTTCCCTTATAAGTATTTTATATTCCTCCTTAACCTTTTCTGGTGCTACTCTATCATTTACTTCGTTACATCTTGTAACCCTTTTCCCTAATTGGTTTATAGTTTTATGCATATAATTACACTCGCCATCAAACCATTTTGCATTATATAAATTTTTGGTTTTAATCTCCGATTGGTATTTTTTTAATTCGTTATAAAGATAATCTTCCAATTCTATATACAACTGTTGTAATTCACACTGATTCTCCCTTGTATTATCATGGTGGGCTTTTTCTTGGATTTGCCTTTTCTTGATTAATGTCTTTGAATCATTTAGTAGATTCTGGAGTTTCTGAATATTATACAGAGTCCACTTTACTCTTTTTGTATTATAAGCCATCAAATTATTTTCTATCCATTCTGTACACTCTAAATTCTCCTTTTTACTCCCTTTACTTTAGTTATAAATTCTAAGGGTCTGTGATCACTATCCCAAATATCTATCACTTTCAAGTTTAGTATGTTATTGTATGAAAAAACATCCACCCAGACATAGTCCAAGGTACTCCCAGCACGATAATGATTATATGTTAATCTCCCAATTTTGTCACCATTACATCTCCCATTTAGCACTCTCATATTCAGAGTATTAAAAACTTCTGTAAGTAATTCTCCTTTTTTATTTATTTTCTTGTCCAATGATTTCCTTATTGGAACTCCTATGATGTCATCTAAATTTCTATAATTAGTTTTTTCTTCCAATAATTCTCCTATACAAGCATTAAAATCTCCTGCCATTATTATCATTAGAGCTGGGTAGGATGTTTGTAACTTCATTATTGTTACTTTTAATATTTCAAGTACTGTCTTCAAACAGGGAGATGTAATCGGGAGTGGGAGGAGATATACATTCACAAAAATAGCAACATTTACTGTTTTGTACTGTATAAGAATTCCCAAAATAAAATATATAGAATCCTTGAAGATGCATAACCCTTTCAATTCATGGCCTATTTTAACCATGGTACAAACACCTTCTGATGGTCTTCCATATTTTTTAGTTTTCTTAGCTTCAAGTACTCAACTCTGATATCCTTCCAATAGGCAATGATCTATGGTACTTGACCAAGTTTCTTGTAACATTATTATTGAATACTTTTCCAATAGTTTTCTGCATCCAATATCTTTTAATTTTCCTACTAAACCAGCAATATTCCAACTAATTATTTTAATTCCTTTCATATTACCTTGTGTAGGCGGTACCTTTTGCACTAGACGTCAACATCCTTCTTCTAAATTTTCCAACATACAAAACTGATTTTGATCTCTTAAACTAGAACAATAATAATTTTCTATTTCAGAAACAACAAAAGCATCTGAAACTTCCCTCCAATCCTTGCTACCTTTGTCTTTTTCTTCCATTAATATAACATCATTATTTATTCTAGGGCCTTTTTGAAATCTTCCTCTTATAGTTTTTCTTTGTTCTCTGCAAATAGCCCCTTCTTCTGGGAGAAGAACATGTTCATAAACATCTAGTACCATATAAGTTGTTATTCTCTGTTGGACCTTTGCATTTGGTTTTGATTAGTTAATCTTTTTAACCATATGTACTGATTTTGTATTTACCAAATTTCTCAGGTTATACGTCTCAGTTGTATCCTGTAGTTTTACCCCCACATTTTTAAACTGATCTTTATTTCTTAACATGTTTAGCCTTGTTCTGGGGGATTTCACCGCAAACATATCCAACCTTTTTCATTCTCTCACCAATGTCTATATACTGAACTTATATCAGTCCATGTAAAACTTTTACCCAAAATTCCCTTACATATGTTGCAAACTACAGTTTTCAAAGTAATGTTATTTTCATTTTTCACGTTAGGGATCCCATAGAAATACAATATAGGAAGCATTTCGCCTTTTTCAATTAAAAGATTTCTGTTCATATCTTCAGCACTTATTATAAATTTTGGTATAATTTGTTGTTTCCTTTTAACCAGTTGGTTCTATTATTTTGGAAATTGTATTCTCCCACTGATGTATTTTCTTTTTATTTCCACTATCCTGGTGTATATTAATGTTTCCTTCCCTCTGATTTTTGTTTTTATTTTCCCTTAACTTATTCTTAGTAGATTTCTTTAGATCACAAGCCCCCTTTGCCCTTTCTGACCTTACATTTACTAGTATTGGACCTTCTTTACATTTAGGCCAAGATATTCAAACTGTGCCCAAAAAGTGCGCAATAGCAGGAGCAAGCTCAAGTCCATTGCACCCATGCACAAGACGCACGATATTCAAAAACTAAGCCGGCCAAGATGGGCCTACAGCTGACGACTGAATATCACACCGCCTGCACAATAGCGCAACTAGAGAGGGGAAGCTGAGCATATCTGATGCACCATAGCGCAACAAGGGATGTTCAGCTGAGCAGTCCAGCGGCACCATAGTGCAACCAGGGATGTCCCCCAGCAGCAGGGCAGCAATGCAACTGCACAACCAGGGATGCAGGGGCCCACCACCCATGCCACAGATGGGCAGAGGAACACACAGCAGAACAGACATCATCCCCCTACACCCCATGCACTGCAGAACTGGTGGAGGGCTGGAATAACCACTGGCCCATGGAGACAAGCAACCAACCCTCAGCTGGGCCATGGTGCCCCATCACACTCCCTGGCAAGCTGTGACTGGCACACAAGGAGGGCTGACCACCCCGTGCCACACCATCCCACCAATGCAGAGCACACCCTGCACCGTGACCTCCAGATACCCTGCCCAGGAGCAGCATCCACCACTGCAGGATACCCCATGCATGCCACCACCCCCACTGTGACAATGCAACACTGTGCACCACAGAACCATGCAAGGCAGCCCCACCACAAGCACCCATCAGTGGGTGGCAGCACTCAGCGATGCAACGACAGCATACACAGTGCCGCCATGCACAGCCCCCCGAGGTACAGCTGAGAGACTGTCCATGCATCGGCACACGAGGTACCCCACACATGACAGGGCATGCCCTGGACACCACCACCACCAGTGGTACAGCACCTTGCACACCCTCCCAAGGACACACCCCGACCCAGCACTGGCCACAACAGCCATCGCAGACACCCACAGTGGTGCATGGAAGCATACACCACACCGGATGCAACACAGTGCATGGACAAACACCCACCCATACCCAAGGGCACAACAACACAGGGATGCAGTAGCAAGGCAACCAAGCCCCCAGCGTGGGCCCATGGAAACCGTGTACACACGGCCAGCAGTCCTCCATGGCACAGGAGTGCCAGCCACCCTGAGCAGGCACTGTGGACCTCTACACCACCATCATTTGCCCAGAGTCACAGACAGTGGTGCACATCCCCTGCAACACACACAAGCCACAGCATGGAGGTGGGACAACAACAGCGGAGGCCACAGTGTCATCTGAGGCAGACATGCACCACACCAGTGACAGGAGGCAACCCAGCATTGTGACAGGTTCAGTGGCTGCCCTGCATGGACAGCCACCACTCACATGCTAGCAGACCATGCAGATCACAGACATGCAAGGGTGTCAGCTGCACAGGCCATGGATGGGCTGACAGGTGCACCATGGACACAGAGCATGCACCATGGACCACGGCACACAGTTATCCAGTGCACAGGGAACAACACACACACACCACAGACACTGACTGATAGCTACTCCCACACCATAGTCACTTCCCCATAGACACACACACATACCCATGACTGCACCACCCCTGACGTCAGACACACCACTGCAACTGAGCACCTATAGACTGCTGCAAATCAGAGACCACCACAGTATTCATATCAAAAGAATTTTAATCAAAAACATCAAACAAAACCATTTACAACTATGTACAAGTGTGTAGGGGGAGGGCCACAAACAAGGTGGAGGTGGGTAAGAGGCAGGGGTGAACAAATGGGACAGGAAAGGAGGGGAGTGAGGGTGTGTCAATGGGGGTAGGGGAAATCAGGGGCATATATATGATCAGTGGGAGCCCTGCTTCTCACTCTGGCTGCTCCACCTTCCATGTCTCCGCCGGACCCCCAGCCATTCAATCCTTCGCAGGATGTCCAATGATGCCCTGGCCATGGTGAGTATTTCCTGCAGTGCCTCCCTGATTGCCTGCAGCTGGCGGACACCTAGGACAAGGGAGCACAGTCAATAGGTGTGAATGCACAGCCCAATACAGCCCACCCACTGTGCATGGCATATGGCCATGTGACATGCCTCTGTGATGGTGTGTGACCACCCACAGTGATCACATCCACAAGACCTGCCCACCCAGGTGCATACAGCCATGCGGACTGCTGCACACACCCACTGGCCAAGTCCTGCACAGCACCACCATGGCTGTTAAGTGACTTGGCTATGTGGTGTGAAGACAGTGGCATAGCCATGTACCCGATGCATACATGGACCACCATTGATGAACTCCCAGACATGCAGTGCCACTGGACAGTGCTGACTGTAAAAAGTTGCGTGCATGGCAGTGGTGTCAATGGATGGTGGCCATGCCCCGCTGCCCGCCCTGTTACGCAGCATGCAATAGTAATCATGGAGGTAAGCTACTCACCATCATCAGGCCAGTCCCTCTGGTGCTGTGAACCTTCACCCCTCCTATTGGTCTGGTCCTCTTGCTGGTGCCTCTACTCCCTCAACAGCTGTCTCTCTCTTCTGGCCCTAAGGTGCAAACATGGAGAGAGGAACATCAGTACAATCCTGTAGCAAAGTCCTCCTGCCCCATGTGTGTGCAATCCCACCCAGCTAGACCCACCCACCCCACACCCTGATAACACCACCACAGCCAACACCGGACAGTCCCCCCCCATATTCCGGACACATGCAACTATGATACCCATATGGAAGATAAAAGTGTGTAAACATTACACCTACCTGGCCGTGGCATTGTGCCCCTCCTGGCACGTGCCCACAGGTGGGCAAGCAGGTCCGAGTCCATCTGCCTCAGGACCCCATACCTGTGGTGGCACTGCTCCACCATCCGCCCCATTCCTGTGGCTTCCTCAAGGGTGTCGGCCACCTCCTGCCACACCTGGCTCCTAGACCTGTCAAGGGGTGCCTCCCCAAACAGTGGGCCAAAACGTGGCTAAACTATGGCAACCAGGTTTGCCATTTCAACTTGGCTTCACTGGGCAGCTCTCCTCTGCGCCATCTCTCTTGCTCAGTAGGTTCAAAATGGCACTCTGTAGTGAGGTTACACCATGTGCAGATGCTGTGCAGTACAGCACTGCCATTCCCTATCACGCTGTCACCGAACAGCAAGATAGTGGTGCACCCATGCCTGACGCAAGGTGCCTAGGGGGCAAAGGTCGGGCACAGGGTCAAGGATCTCTGGCGCATGGACAGACACAGTGCCATTGGAACCCAATGTGTGTAGTGTGATTGGGTGCCTGTGTGCTACCTCCAGTACCGGCCTACCGCACTGTTGCCCCAGTGTGTCTATGATGCCCCCATGCCACAGTGCCATATAGGTGAACATCGCTGTAGCACCACTGGCACAATGGTGGCTGTGCCCTGCATTGCCTCCCATGCACAGCACATCAGCAGCGTGGCAGGCACCTGCATCAGCAACCCAGGCATGCGCAGTGAGGTGTGTACTGTGCATGTCACAGAACTGCACCCTTGGCTCAGCACGTTCAATACAATTGCACAAAGTGCAACAGCACGATATTCAGCAGTCATATGCAAATCAGCTAATCAGCCATTCAATGGTGCAGCACTGCAGTTTGCATCCACTTAAAGTTGCGCCTCACCTCATTTGCATGGGTTGAGCTATAAAAGTGCGACATTGGGCTGCACTGGCCATAGTCAGTTACTGCAGTCTATTGGTGAGTTGCATGTTGTTTGGGAGTGCAGACTGTGGATTTTGGGACATGCATGGGACTGCACAGTCACAATTAACAGCTTTCATTCTCACAGGCTGAATCATGATCGATCGATTTGTGGGAGAGGAGGAACAGAGTGGTGGGAGGAGGAGGAGGCCTAATTTCACCAAAGCCAAGACGGATGCCCTGTTTGAGGCCTACCTGGACCAGAAGTCGCTTCTCAGCAGATGGCAGGGAACACCACAGGCCTGTGCTGCTGCATGGGAGGAAGTGGCGCGTGCAGTGAACCTGCATGGTGGCCACCAGCGCTCCATGCAGGAGTGGAAGAAGAAGATGGGCACAGACAGGAGGAGGATAAAGCAAAAGGTGGCTGCCATCAGGGCAGCACATGCTGCAACAGGTGGGGGATAGCCGGAGGTGCTACACCTGACTCCACAGGAGGAGAGGGTTGCTGGCAGCATGCAGAATTGTGCCATTGAGGGTGTTCTGGGTGGTGGCTTCCAGACGGGTGGTAGCCCATCACTGCATGGTAGGTCATGGTCTGTCTATTGGGGGGGCAGGGTAGGTCACATGCAGTAACGCAACTTTGTTTTCCCTTACAGATCCTGAGCATCTGCATGGGTCAGTGGTGGTGGGCCTGTCCACTGAGGCCAGTCAGATGGAGATGGAGGAGGGCCCATCCACCTCCACAGGTATACGTGGCTCAGTGCGACAGTGGGCCCGCCTGGCTGTCCAGACTGATGTTGTTGGAACAGGTGCAGAGGAGGCCCTGCCTATGTCCCAGCATGCCAGTGTCCATGGATGCCAGCATGCTGTGACTCGGGCTGGTGCCGGGTCCATCACCGATGACGATGTTGCTAACACCATGGGCAGTGACATGTGTGTGCCACGGGATGGCCACACAGCAGGTAACATCGTGGCCATGGCTGTGGGTGGTACCACCATGCAGGCCTGCATGTCATCACAGTCCCAGCCTGTGCCTCTCAGCACCAGTGGGGCAGCACTGGTGTGTGTACAGGACAGTGGGACTGTTGCAGCCACTGTGGTGGCACCAGTGAGCCCTGGGGAGCAGCAGCTGGAGGGGCAGCATCAGCAGTCAGCCAATGGGCTTGGGGGTACAGTGTCAGGAGGTGTCATCAGTGTGCCACCTGTAGACATGCTCAGACCTGGTCCTGGTGTGCAGCGCCCACCCTCAAAGGGTGCTGAGCATCAGGACTGCACACACCCTGAGGGACAGGATGCCAAGAAGGCAGATGACCTCTTGGATGAGCACACCTGCGTACTGCAAGCATCAGTCAACCAGCAGATGCAGCTTGGGACGTTGGTGGATGCACTGCGTGTGGCTCTGGGGTGGGCGGAGTAGCATCGCAGCAGAGACACCGCTCTGATTTTGGCAGGGATGGACCGATTGCGGGAGGATGTGGCCACTGCCATTGACAGGCAGACACAGGCATTCACTGCTGTCATGGCCACAATGAGCACACAGTTATTTGCCCATGCATCGCAGACACCACACAGTGCACTGTCCACCCCCCATTCCCAGCGTCGTGCAACATCATCCTTGTCAGCACCGGTTTCAGCTGTGGGCATCCCGAGCACGCCTGGCACAGGCATGTTTGGTGTGCTGCAGACCCCTGCACAAGCACGGTCGCATTCACGCAGTGGAACCCCTGGGGGACCATCGGTGCCACCCCATGAGGCCAGTGGACAGCCTGTCAGTGCTGGTGGGTCTCAGCGGGGCCGCCCATGCATCTGTGGTGGCTGGGGCACTGTGGCGTGTGACTGACCTGTCTCCCAATGCAGCTACTGTCTGGTGCTGCCCTGTGTGCATTGTGTCATTCAGCGGGCAATGCACGGCTGGGTACGCAGCCCTGCATGCATACACACAGTCCATCTGCACACCTTCCAGGCTGCTGTCCACAGTTGCGTGTGCAGGATGATGCCTGCATTGCACTGTACACCAGTGTGCAATGGTGCTCAGCATCTGACACATGCACAATGACAGGCAGTGGGTGTGGAGGTCTGTGGACATGTGTATGCCTAGGGGTGGCATTCTGGGTCAGTGTGCCTCCTACCCTTTGTGCATATCTGGTGCATTGTGTGTGTGTGTGTGTGTGTGTGTGTGTGTGTGTGTCCGTGTGGCATGTTAGACCCCATCCATCTCTGGTGGTGTGTGTGGTTCCATGCCCGGCCAGTTCCCTTGATGGCATGCACCCCTGATGTGTGTTCATGCATGTTTGTGGGCTGTGCCTTCTCCACTGGTGGTTGCACATGGCCCCATGACTTATCTGGGTTGGCTGCAGTGCTCCTCCCTGATGGTGTCCAGGTGCAGCTGTGCCAGTCAGAGTAGTCGGGATTCCCATCACCAAAGAGGGGGCTTCCCATCACCATTGTCACCGGTGTCCTCATTGTCCCCATCGCTGTCCCCTTCTTTGACCTGTACTGCTATCCCACATTCGTTGGCCATGTTGTGCAGGATGCAACAGGCCAGGAATAGCCCTCAGACCTTTGAGGGACTGTACTGTAGGGCACCACCGGAGGTGTTCAGGCAACAGAAACATGACTTCAGCTTCCCAAACACCCACTCGATGACATTACATGTGGTGGCATGTGCCTCATTGTAGCGTTGCTACGATGGGGTCGTGGTCACCGGTAGGGTGTGAACAGCCATGGACGAAGTGGGTAGCCACTGTCACCTGTGTGTAGAGGGTGGAGGTTAGTTTGGTGATCAGCATCACCCTGCCCCAGGCCATTTAGGACACTACCCATGTCACCTCTGACCATGCCCTCCCAGGCCCTATGATTGTCCTTGTGGTTTGCATACTCACCCACTAGGTGGCCAGTGGGGATATCCCCACTCTCAGATCTGTGGCACAGTGCCAACTGATGCCAGATGAAGGCATCATGTGCTTCCCCAGGATGCGTGGCACACACACTGATTATGCGCCCCCCCGGCATCACACACCACCTGGCAGTTGATGCTGGCATAGCCCTTGTGATTTATATATGCAGCCCCCTCAGGGCCAGGTGGTGTGTGGATGGCCACATGGGTGCAGTCTATTGCCCCTAGCATGCCAGGCATACGTACTACCCTGTGTAACTCCTGTATGTTTGCTGTGCGCTCTGCCAGAGTGCTGGAGTAATGGATGTACTCCACAGCATGTGGCAGCAGTGCGCTGAGGAATTGGGTGAGGTGGTGTGAGGTGGTCGACTGGGTTATGCCTGTGGTGTCCCCAGTTGGTCTCTGGAAGGTACCAGTGGTGAGCAAGCGCATGCAAGCTGTCACTTTTATCTCCACTGACAGAGCATGGCTCTGTCGTGTGGATGCCTGCATCACATCACTGCACAGCTCACAGAGCCACCTCAGAATTGCCCGATTCAGGTGGTACCAACCCATGATCTCCGTATCACTATACAGCTCAAAGCTGGTGCAGGCTTGGTACTGCCTGTTGGGGGTATACCACCGACAGGCCCTTCCATGGCCATGCCCCCCTGCTACCCACCTTCTCACCCCCCTCATTACTGTCTCCATCTGGATCATGGCACTGGCCATGTCCCTGGCTTGTGTTCACCCCCCTGGCAGCTGTTTCTGTATTCTCCCGCTGTCCTGGCTGCTACTTCCCCTGCACCGGGAACACCTGACTGGCCTCACTGTTGTGTGGAAGGGCATTCCCCCTTCTGCACTGTGGCTCCCCACACCTTTCCCTGACCCTGTGGGTTCCAGGTGCCCTTTCCTTGGCCTGCCCTGTGTCCCTGCTGCCCAGTTTCTCTTGCTAGAGTTCAGCCTCATGTGCCTTCCCTATAGCGTTCTTGTGCCTCTTCCTTGCTCCTTTTTATTTTGGCTCATTTCCGCTATGGCGCAACTTCCACTGGCTCCCCTATTGTGCATGGCTCATGTTGTTGAATATTGCACTGCGCCATTTATTTATGGTTCCTCCCCCTTCAGTTGTGCATACATTCATTATGATCGCGCTGTTGCTCAGAGTGATTTGAGGGGGTGCAACTGCCTCCTGCTGAATATCACAGAATGGCACATTTTTGGACTTGTGCAGGTGCAATCCTATTGCACATGGCACAACTCCTTTGAATATCTGGGCCTTAGTATTTTTCTGTTTTATTAATTTTCTCTATCCTAATTCTTGAACCAGAGAAGCTATCTCTTTTATTTCCATCTCCCCTATTTCTTCTCTTATTTTTCTAACACATTTTTCTTTGGGCTTCTCATAAACTTCCCCACCTTTCCCTTCTTTTATTTTATAACTTTCATCCTCATTTTCTGCTTGAACACAATTTAGATTGTCACTATCTTTTAGTAACATCTTACTTAACCAGGAGGTAAAGTTTAAAAGTAGGTCATTATTTAGCACTATTCCATCTCTTATTTCCTTGAGGCGTTTTACAAAATATCCATCCAATTGAGTTGTTTTTTTGTTTCACCCCAACTCTATCTTCAGTTGATACTGGAACAAACGAACTTATAATATGTGAAATATCAGGGGGATAGGCAGATGGTGGAGCTAGTCTGACACGTTTAGTATAGGGGTAATAAACTCATCAAAATCATCAAGAAAAGACTTACTAGGGAATTGATGAGATTTATCTCTCTGTTCTCTTTCTGTATCTTCAATTTCTACTTTATCTTCTTTTTCATAACTCACTTGATTTTCATAATCCCTTACTGTTTTTTTACTAATTTCTTGTCTCTCTCGAAATTCAACCCCCCTCTGTTCTATTTCCTCATTGTGAATTTGAGCTTTAACCTTTATACTTCCCCTTCCTGGTTTTGGGTAATTACTCTCTTCTTCCCAGTCTTTTATTTTTCCTATTAGGGGATGCTCTTCACTTATCACCTATATACTCACTTCCTGTGTATTGTTTATTGGGAAAGCACACAGTGGAGGAAATGTAGAACTCTGTATTCTCAATATTTCATTTGAATTTACCAAGTTTACTTGACTTCCTGGAGCAAGGATATAACTCGTTATTTTCCTTGAACCAGGGTTCAACTTTTTTGTTGTTTTTTACCCTTATTGGATCTGTCTTATTTTTAACATTTGTTTTACTTGACATGTTTATTTTTTCCTTTAGCAGCTCTTGTTTCCGTAATGGAAAAAAAAGACTATATTCTTATTACTGTATTCTTAATTCAAATAATACTTCTCCAAAGTTATAGTAGTCCATATACTGAATATCCAAAGGTAGGGCTGGTACTGCCCCTACCAGTTCTTAATTTATAAACTTTACAAGTTGTTCAACTCTCGTTCTTCTTCAAAAGATTAACAAGGCCACACGCCCCCTTTTTTTTTTATATATTTACTGTATGAATTCTGTAGTAGTTCCACCCATTCATGGATAATGCCACTCTCAACCGAAGTCAACACTCTATAACTTTTTTCCTTCCTTTCTTGTTATTCAACTCCTAAAGTTCCTTGATACAGATTAAAGATGGAGTAAAGTACCTCAATAATAATAAAAGTCCTCTCAATGTACCACGAAAAGTCAGTTTCCCAAACAGACTGTTCACTTTCAATACCACTCCACAAGCACTGGTTCTCAACTCCTCCCTAAGTCCTAGTTCTTTTGTAGTTTTTTTTCTAGAATTGAAGATGTCTCAGCATAGGAGGAGATTCACCCGTTGTTTTTATAGCAATAGCAGAGGTTGGCAAAGGGCCAATTTTGGACAAAGATATACTCCCTGGGCTCCTTATTCATATACACTCCTTTGATGCACCCTTTTACTGGTCTCAAAACCACTAACAACAAGAAAACAAAGGAAAAATAAGCAATAATAACAACCAAATAAGTATCACAATTATATATAAAAGAAATCTAATAATCAGATTACTACGTACTGGAATAAAATAAATAAAAAAATATAACTTCCAACTGAGAATTCTATTTAAAATTTACAATTAATTTGCACCTTGATTTACTCTTATATTTAACTTGTTTTTTTGATCAGGGAATTAATTTACTGTCAATTAACTGCCAAAAGCATTTACCTAAAAAGAACTAAAATTGCTGACTAGTAACTGGCTAATCATATATTAACTCTAAAATGCCTACAAATTTAATATCTAAATTCAGATATCATAACAAACAGTTGATCTTATAAAAAGACAGAGAAACTTACTTTTATACTATCATGTTCAATTTTGTTTCAACAAAAAAACAGCCCCATGAAGACAATGCCTTCCTAATTACTTGTCTAATATTAATCAGACAACTGTGGAGGACTAACAAGGATTACCAGAGCAAAATCTAATCTAGTGTATCATACTATGCTCTTTTCACCTTGTTATGTTATCCTTTCACCTTTGTTGCAAGTCTAAATTTTCCAAAGCAGCGTACTTTTACACCGACCGAGCAGCTAAAGAGTGCTGGAATTAAAACGATATTTAAAGATCAAAGACCACGGAGACTTCACCCGCAGCATGAACACAGGCTTCCACCACTCCAGCAAGACCAACTGGACAATGCAAATGAATGGAGCCTGTGTCAGAGCATGCGCCCATTATACTAGTAATCATGTGGTTCTTTTGCACCAATTAAACAAAAGTAAATAGCCCAGGATCTTTAAACTTTAAAACATTTACTTTTTAAACCTTTTTTAACTTTACCTTTAGCCTGCTCTGCTGTTTGGAATTTGCAAATTACTATAGCCAAACTCCTACTGTTAAACCAGCATTATCAACATTAACAACATTAACGGCAATAAGGAAAGCAACTGTTTGAGTAAAATGTACTCTGTAATATTGCCGTTTTATCTAATTACTTACACTTCCCTCTACTTCTATCTCTGTCTTACTCAAATAAAACCAAAATTAAAATTAAAACTTTACATAGAAAAAACAGGGTGCTTTTTACATTATTTCACAGTATTCCACTCATAAACTAACAAAACTAGAAAACCAATAACTAAACATTTTAACAACTAATGGAGGAATAAAATTAATAAAAATCAAATTCTCGTTAAATCCTCAGGCTCCTCAAACTACAAAGAGGAAGCCCAAAATGTCCAGAGTGTCTGCAGAAAGCACAAAAGTGGTCTGCCAACAGTTCGTAAACAGCAGGCCAGCAGACCCCCACGGGCTTCACTGAAACTATCCTCCACTGCAACTTGGCTACAGCCACCACTCCGAATCCTCACACAGACAGGGGATGTCCAGAAGCCCACACTACAGTGATGCAGTTCACCAAAACTGGCCCCACTATAACACCGGCTCCAATATAACTCCGAAGCACCAAAAAGACCGGGAAGGTTAGTACAATTTCTCTAATTAAGGCAACGATGGAATATCTGTTATACAGATAAACAAGCCTTAACCAACTCCTGCTGCAGCAGCTTCATTCCTTCAAGATTCTTGAGAAATTACCTCCTTCTGCTGTGCCCCGAGTGACTTGAGGAAGCCTGACTGCCTGGACATTCCTTTGCTCTTTCCTGTATTACTAAACATCTCTATTGTATCATTTTTTACTTCATGTAGAACCTTTGCAAGTGAGTCTCTCACTCATAGGTCTTCTGAATCTCTTAATAAATAAATAGATAGTGGAAAGGCATACCATATGCAGACAGACCGTGATTGAACACGTATTGACATAATGACTTATATGGCATCCAGATTTTACACAAAACCATATTCTATCAATTAGCTTACTTTTAAACCTGTTTTTATTTAAAAAAAAGTATTTCCTAGTCTCGTTCTTCTTCCTTTAGTGAAATGTTGAGAAAAATATTAAACAATGACTCATGGAGCACCCAGATGTTACACAAAACCAAATTAAATCAATTAGTTTAATTTTTAACCTGTTTTTATTAAAGAAAAACACATTTATTTCCCAGTCTAGTACTTTGCGTTAATCTCGTGGTCAAGAATTTTGTCAGCTTATGAAAGGGGATCCATGTCCGCACGAGTCGCGGTCAAGGATTTTACATGCTTGTGAAAGAGGATTTGAATAACAGGGAATGAGCTTTCCAGACCAATGGAAATGCAGGAAACAGCAGGAAGTCAGCCATCTTGGATTTTACATGCCAGCAGCACAAATACTGTACTTGAAATGTAAGTAGTAGTAGGAGTAGTAGTAGTAAATCATTTTTTATTCATATATGAATAAAGGATACATTCAATTGAGCAGAGCTCATTTTCAAATGAAGTTCCATGTCACAATAAAATAAAGTTCCACATCAAAAAGACAAAACATCGAATCACTAAAAAAAAACACATACAGATTAAAACAATTTACAATACAACAGTAATTAAGGAAAATGAAAAAAATAAGCAAAAAAGTAAAATTTTTATTACATAATACTTTTTAAATAGTTAGAACTTGATGTATGAGCACAAATTTAACAGATATTAAAATCAGAATTTGTGATCATTTAAATGCTGTTCTCCATAATTCTGTGTGATTTATCATTCAGCCTAAAAAAGCAGTTTAAAGTAAGCATGTCTCATGGTTTTACTATGATGCAGCTTTTTTTCTCTTCATGCACAACACACAAAACACCACTGCTTACACTTTTAACAAATGGAGGATTCTGCATACACATATAATAGATTAAAATCGAATTGTGTGCTCTAGCAAATGATCAATTTCCCAACTTAGCATAATGTGGCATTTTCAAACTACAGCACTATAAAGGAGCACCATGCCCACACTGCCTCTAGTTTTTTTTTTTCATAAGCCACTTTAACATTGAACAGATACAGAATGTCAATACATTTTAAGATTTCATTAAACAAATTGAAAGTTGTGCAAGGAATCAACATTGTGCTATTCATGCTCCTAGATGATCTTCATTACAAATCTATGCAGTGGTGCATTTTTCAAAGCACAGAATTTCAGAGAACCTCACCTAAACAGTCTAGCCAATCAGCTCTTTTACTCATTTTTTTTCTGTGAATGTAATCACAAAATAGTAATTAAACTAACCATGACTGGAAAAAATGTAATCACAAACTGCCTTCTGTTAAATATTTTAAATCATACAGTTCCAATCTGTTTCAAGCATCATTTAACTAAGCATGAGTAGAATTGCTCTTACCACTCATAATGCCAGTTCAAAAAGAGAGGGAACACAGGGACAATGTCACAGTATAGGGATTATCACTGACCAACAGAAATGTTACATGTTGGCATGTCACAGCATGTGGCCAATCAAGTATCAGCATTATCCCACCAAAATAAAAACAATGTTTAATAAACAAAAGGCCAATAGCAAGCAATTCTGTAGACACAACAAGATGCAGTAAGTGCCACTAGCCAATGGTATGTATCCACACTATATGTTGCTACATGAGATAGTAGTTTTCTCACTATGACAGCTTTATGCTGTGCTAATAGTAGTCATTTTCTTCAGGACTGTTCAGACAAAGACACATTTCTGAGACTGCTGCCTGTGTCAAAATACTGCTTCATATTCAGAATGACAGAAAGCTCCAGAATCAGTGCTTGGATTTTGGGGAGCAGCCTGTATGAAGGGCAGATTTAGTAGAGCAAGCTATTTTGGCAATAACTTGTAGCTACCAAACTGTGATGTGTCATGCTTTGGCAAGGGTGGTATGAGATGGGAGCAGCTCATGCCAGCTATGAGCCACCTACTGGAGACACACCCTGCACCAGACATACTCCTCATCCAACTAGGAGGTAATGATTTGGGCCACAAAAGGGGAGCAGATTAAATTGAGGCTGCACAATCAGATTTGCAGTCTCTTATGGAGATGTTACTTGCTTGTAAAATTCTGTATTCAGATATTACACAGCAGAAGATCTGAAGAGGCAAGGAATACTGTCCTGGGCTTGAAAGATCACGTCATAAGATAAACATCCAAATCTCTGGATTCCTTCATGTTATGGGAATGCACACTATACGTCGCCTCAAAATTTGTCATTTTAAACATTGGCTATACCAAAAAGATGGTGTGCATCTCTCAAATGCTAGTAAGACATATTTTGTTGTGGACCTCTAAGATGGTATTCTAGCATTTCTCCGAATGTGTACCTCTATGTATCTGCAATGCATACTATCTTAAATAACCAAACAGCTCTTTTAAAAGCCACGCAACTTGGTAAAAAAATAGACAAACTTTACATTCACATTACAAACTGAAACAGATATAATTTAATCTCATGGAACAGTTACTGTGTTATCAGGTGCAGAAAGGTAAAAAACATCATTATTGCATTTAGATTTGTAATCGCAATAATTACCTCAGAGACAGTCATTTCCTTTCAATTGACAACTGATTGGGTGCGGATAGCCCTCTGCTGCACCTCGGGCCACTCCCCCCCATTCGATCGCTAATCTGTAGTAAATGACTGGGTCTTCGGGCATTACTGCTTGAAATATGCTTATTCTGGTGGGTGGGGCTAGCAGTACAGCATTAGTGTGTGGGGGGTGATGACAGGATTTATCCATGGATGGTGTAGTTTGCTCACGCAGCACAGTCGAGTGAGGAAACCTCACCAGAAGTGGGTAAATCTTTCCATTACCCACACCATAGCATTGCAAATTACATTTATACTCTGGAGGAATAAACATGAGGGAAGTTTTAAGGGACATACCATGACCAGGAGTGGGTGATAACATGCCTGGTGTGGTTTGCTCATGAGGCACAGGCGACTGAGGAAATCACACTAGAAGTGGACAAATCTTGCCATTGCCCATACTCAGTACTGGTGTATTAGTATGATATAATGTGGAAAACAAAAGAAGGAAGTTTTTCCTTTTTTTGTTTTGCATTTTTGGTTATTTTCATGCATCACATTTTCTGGGCAGCAAACAATATGGCAGCCGACAGCTTTGAAGTCTGGTGCCCTTATTGGCTGGCACTTCTACAATGGGTTATAGCATGATTTACAACATGTAAATCATGTTAGCCAGCCAATCAGGAAGCAGCATTTTCTTGCCCATTGTATAATTTATAATAGAGTGTGTTGAAGCCCCTGTGTGGCTATGACAGGGGGTGTGGGGAAGGAGGGAGGGGTTATGTGTTTCTATGTGAGGTAAAGTGTGGGTAGGTACAGTTGTATTATTGAAAATGTTATATCTGTTGCTTAAAGATGTAATATTAATTATACCATCTTTCTATCCATTTATTTCAGAGACCACCTTCAACTTAAGAGCAAAGGGTCAAAATGATAAATCTCGGCCTGTCAGTGATGTGCTAACTCTTGTTCAGGCAGTTCAATGTTATGCTAACCCTGGTATTGTGATGAGGGTGACCAACCTCTCCTTGTCACGGAACCTGGACAAAGGTAAAAAGAAACATGTCTATATTGTATCTGAAGTAAATGTTTTTTACACACACATATGAAATGCTTGTGCAAAGACTTTCTCCAGCTTAGGTAGCTTTAACAATTCACAATGTGTGAATTACATTATGCCCCATGCACCATGATTCTATCTGTACAAAAAATGCAACTCAAACACAACGGGTCTCTACAGCATTACCTGGCAAGTCAGCAAGTGAATAGCAGTGTATGCTGCATCAAGTGAACAGATGTACACCCATTAAACACATGCAGGGGCTGGGGCAGGGAGAGAACAAGAGGGAAAGCATATGATATAGGGTACGATAGGCAGCTGTTATATTGTAGTACATAGTGTATGGGTGACCATACACAACAAGGCCATGTTTTCATCGAGGGGATGTGATGATGTCATACAGACCTTGAGAGAGAAGCTCGAGAGGTCCGTTTGACATCATCACATCCCCGAGATGGAAACAAAGCCTTGTTGGGTCTGGTCACCCATATACTATTTTATATAGTATATGGTTCCCAGAAATGTCTACAGTTTAATTTAAATACAAGGTTTGTACCTTGTGTTCACTCACTCGCTTGCTCCCATCGTCGCTGCAGTCCCACTTTGTCTCAGGTCCTCGCTATGATTCCACTCACTACCCAATATTTGAAAGCACCAGATAGTTAAAAAAAAAAGAAAGAAAATGCCAAACTGATAGTTTGGACACACGGATCCGGCAATGGCAGTTTGTGTCCAAACTATCTTTGTGAAAAGCTTGCCCCTTCGCTCGCTAAGCAGTGCCACTATTTTACCTCATTTGTTTTTTGAACACTGAGCTGCTTTAGCCGATCAGGTAACAGCTCAAGGGAGAAAAGTTGTTGTAGTATAGTTGTGACTTCAGAACGATACTACAACAAATTTTCTTGACCTTTGAACTGTCCTATAACAGCTTTTGGAAAGCCATCATTTTATCCATAATAAGCCCTAACCATATGCTATGTTATGATAGTGTGTGTGGTTACTTGGCAGGTGCAGTGTTCAGGTCCAGCACAGTGTTTTTTTTTTCATTGCTAGTGACAACTTCATAATTTTTCTAAACATTTTCAGCCCCCATCCACAAGATACAACACTGTGAAGCTGACAATCAATCTATAAGTGAGTGGAGGAGATGAAGCTCCATGTGGGGTGGTGGTTGAGGCTGCGTGGCACTGCACCACTGCATAAAAAAAAGGGTCAGTCACAGGCACTGTATCTATGATTGCCACTAACTTGCATTGCAAAAATTAATTTAACTGCACTGAACAATTGTTGTAGCGGTAATCACTATTTACTGGGTGCCATAATAATATGGAGCTGAACAATTGTTGTAGCGGTAATCACTATTTACTGGGTGCCATAATAATATGGAGATATATATATATATATATATATAAACTTTTCTATCTCTTTTCATTCACAGGTTGGTCATACCTTGGGGTAGCAAGGCATCATTAAATCTCCAGTTAAGTGCCATGGGAAGTGGAAGTGCACCCGGACGATATTCTACAAGAGTAAGTCTGCCGAGGATGTCCACAGGAGTAACTGGGACTGGTACAACATAGTATATGACATGTGGGTCATGACAGGGAAGCCTGAATTTGGTGATCGCCACTATGGACATATGTATATTTTTTTCAATTATTAATAGCACATCTATAAAATGTAATAAGTTATCAACAATGCTTTACAGGGTGTCTGATGTATACACTATAATGCATGGTTAACTGTGGTTTGATGAGTATTTTATGCACACCTGAGGTATGTGGTGCCCCATTGAACCCCGAGAGTGAAGTCTGAGGTGTTTATATGGGCATCACACACTGAGGGTGTGCACAAAATCCACATTAATACACACTTACCCATGTATCATTTTTCATATGTACTGGTCCTGATTTTAATGTTGATTACCTTTAAAAACTGCTTCATAAGGTGCTGTGTAAGTCTTGAGAAGCTAGTGCCTCATGACGATTTATGACCATTAACGAGTAAATATTAAAAGAATAATGCTGGACAGTGTAGTAGTTATGTAAGCAATAATACTAGACAAGGTGTGCAGTATTAGACAATACCGGACCACCCAGGGACATAATGAGGCCTGATGCCACAGGTGAAGGGCGTTATAACCCCTGTAAGGTCAGGTATTGTCCAATACTGCCCACCCTGAAGGGTATTATTGCACTTAGAAAATGGGCTACTGTATTATATGTGTTTGCTAAAACATAATTTTTACATTTAAATGGCACTCTTATCCGATTTATTAATTTTTAAATAAAATAGTTCCTCTGCCTGCTGCATGTTTCTTTTTTTTTGCTGCCCCATGCTTTTTATGGGAGTTGCAGTCTGTTTTGGAGAAGAAATATAGCTGACAGATGAATGATGAACATTTTTGCATGTAAGGAGGTTGGCAATAATGCAGCAGGAGTGAAGCAGACAACATTGTACAGGAAACGTATATAATAGTGTCACTTTCTTGCCGGGTAGGTTTATATCAAAAACAAAATTGTGCTTATTGTGCACAGTACATTGTCAGATAGGTTTCTGTGTCCCACCCACCCCAGCTGTGTTCTCCTCTAACAGTAGCAGAATCACAAGAGGGCATATTGTTTTTTTTTTTTTTCTAGATATATTAAGGCAGTTTGTTGTCCTGTATTTAGTTGTATTTACCTTTTTGAATGCATGTGACACTGAAGTTGTATGCCCACTGACCCCATCCTCCCATCACACCACATCTTCAGTGATAACACTAGTGTGGGTATTTGTTTTGGTGGGGAGAAGAAATTGCTGCAGTGATAATTGAGAAAGTGTTATGTAATATTTTTTTGTCTTCCAGAGCTTACAGGCAGCTATCCATTCCACTCATCTCTGACAGGTTCAATTTAATAGTTAGCGAGTTGCGCAGTAAGATGCCCCCCAAAAAAACTATACACTTTTCATAGTGTCAAAGAGTTTGTATTAATGCTTCATCCAGCACAGTTCTTCTGTGTTTTGCACCAGAAGATAAAATTATCCACAGCCTGTGTGTTCATTTTGGGGGACCTACTGTCAAGTATGAACAGTTTGTGGACCATGATTAAAAGCAGAGTTGATACCACTACAGCTACTTCAAGTGACAGCTCTGGTATTTTTTTTTTTTTATTTGCTGTGGTCCTGAGTGCACTGGGACTATAGCCAGGATATGATGAAGGGATTAAGCAACAACAGGGTATAGGTTTACTGAGCATTAATCCACACCTGGGGGGTGTTGGAGTCCAAGGTGACCTCAACCACCCAAGCTTGTATTGATGCTCAGTAAACCCATACCCTGAAGTGGGTAAAACCTCTTTTTGTAAATTGACATTTGTTCAATTTATGTTGTAAAAAAATGTAATTGTAAGCATCTACTTACTGAACATATTATTATTTACCTTGTGTTAAAATACTTCCTCCACGTTCACTACTTTGCTGTTTTCTAGAAATGCCTCCTCCAGACCGTTTTCATCATAACCAATGCCCAATACCCTCCCATTAACAGTTAAACAGCTAGCCATGAATACAAATCACATTAACAGTCTATTAGTAACAATCTGAAAACAGGAATGGAAGGGGTGTGGAGGGGGTGGGTGGCAATGAAGTTATGTGGCATACCTTGTAGTGAAGGTAAGCAATGTACCACAACCAAACACTGTTAGAGGAAAACATTTGTCATAAAACAATGTTCTGTGATAATTAGAATTCTACCTCAAAGACTGTAACAGTGTCCATGAAATGAACAATAATCATCACATACAACACATACAGCATAAGTGACTTTGGATTCTGAAATTGCAGTGACTGTTTTTCTGTGAGACATTTCATCTTTTTTCATTTGTGTAAAATGTTTTTTTTTTCCCCACAAACAGCACAACAAAGCTTCTCTGCTGCAGAACACCAACTCCACCTTGTGCCAGTCCCGGAGAGTCTGGAGCTGGGGGTTCCTGCAGTCGGCCAGCTCCTGGTGGTCAACTCTGCTGGTAAGTAAATATAACACACTTTCCACAAACACAACTTCATTGAGCAGCAGCAAACAGAATCACATACCTCCAGGACTGCAGAACAAATGACACCATACAGTATCTCCTGTTACCATGTTCTTCCACACTGGGTGCTAATACAGTTGTAGTATATACAATAATAGTCATTCACAACTTTCTCAATAAATGACCATGTACAGAAAGTTGTTTATCACTATTACAGTATAGATACCAGACGTGTTACTCCACAGTGTGCAAAAATGCACTTGCACAATATACTGTAAGTTGTTATTTGTCAAACAGTTGTCATAAAACTGTTCTCTAAGCAAGCAATAATACCAGACAGGGTGGGTGGTATTGGGCAATACCGGACCATGCAGTGGTGTAATAAGTCCCGACACCGCAGGCGGAGGGCCTTATAGCCCATGCAATGTCTGGTATTGCCCGTACCACTCACCCTGGAGGGTAATATTGTGCTTAGAAAATGGGCACTGTGGCATTTTCATATGGGATTTTGAAAAATCAAGAAAAAGAGTTAAAAATATATTAACAATGAAGTTTATATGTGTGTATGATAAAGTAGTCTTTTAAAGTAGTCTATTCTGTGCTATCTGTTCTCTCCCCCCCACTGTATTCTCTTGTGGATACGCCCCCCCTATGAAGACACAGAGTTTATAGTTATTCTCTCCACAGCAGCATCTTGGCATCTTTTTGTTGCTTAGAAAATGCATATTGTCTGTTTATCATAATCATTTTTGGAACGGAGATGCAGCGGTTACCTCCCGCGTGCCCAATGATGCCAGACCCAGAAGTATGAGAAGAGGCGTCTTAACGAGAGGCAAGGCAAGTTTTATTTAAAAGATGCCCAATCCCAGAGGCTCTGGATACAGTATAAAAATCAACCACAAAGTAATCATCAACAAATAACAATGCTCATAAAACTATAATGATGATTAAATACAAATTCAATAAGTAAAAGGAAAAAAGAAAAAGATTCCAAATATTTGGGACAAATAATATAATCAGTCAGAGCAGGACAAATTTACTAAGCTGTGTAAGGGAATGCCTGTACAAATAAGAAGGCCTTGAGGTGTGCCTTGAATACCTCCACTGAGGAAGCCTCCCTAATAGATGGAGCAAGTGAATTACACAGGACGGTGCTGGAGATATTGAAAGCTCTATCACTGGCAGTTTTCAACTTCATCCTGGGAATCGCAAGGAGGACCCTCGAGGAGGAACGGAGAAAGCGGACTGATATAGCAGGTGTAAGAAGGTCTACCAGGTAATGAGGGCCCAGGCCATGTAGGGCCTTAAAGGTGTGCAAGCCCACCTTAAAGAAGATCCTCCACCTGACTGGTAGCCAGTGCAGTTCATACAGCACTGGGGTGATGTGGCAGTAATTAGACTGCCCCATCAATAGCCTGGCAGCTGCTTTCTGCACCAGCTGAAGCCAGCGAAGGGCACCTTCCCAGAGACCCCGAGGTAAAGAGCATTACAGTAATTAAGCCTCAACATCGCAAAGGCATACACTAAGGTAGGGAGGTCCAGGGGTGGAACCAGGAGTCTAATCCTGGTGATATTCCTCAGATGGTAAAAGCTGGTACGGACCATGGCCGACATCTGAGCCTCAAGTGTCAGGCCGCTGTCCAGGATAACGCCAAGGTTACACACCCCAGAGGAGGCCTTCAAAGGCACAGAACCCAGGACTAGTCCTATCTCAGTGCCTGAGGCCAACCTATAATGCCCTTTGTTTGACTCCACTACCAGTAGCTCCATCTTATCGGGGTTCAGTCACATCCAACTGGAGGCCATCCAGTCATTGATTTCGGCAAGGAAGCTGTTAAGAACATCTACTGCATTGGATGTCCCGGGTGCAAAGGAAAGATACAGCTGGGTATCATCGGCATAGCAATGAAAACCCAAGCTGTACTTCCTAATGAGCTCTCCCAGGGGCAGCATGTACACGGCAAATGACATTGGCGACAAGACCAAACCTTGAGGTACTCCACAAGACAGAAGACTAGTAGAGGAAGAAAAATTTCTCCATCACCACCCTTTGTCTCCTGTTTGTGAAAAAGGATTCAAACCAGCAGATGACAGTGCTGAAGAGTCCACAAAATTCCTTCAGGCGGTCAAGTAACACACAATTCTCCACAGTGTCAAAGGCTGAGGAGAATGAGAATTGTTCCTTCCCCTCAATCTTTAACCCTGAGAAGGTCATTATGCACCTGAACTAATGCAGTTTCTGAGCTATGCCTTGCCTGAAACCCAGACTGAAGAGGCTCATATAGATCAAAGGCCACCAGGTGCTCCTCAAGCTGAAGCGCCACAATCTTCTCCACATCCTTGCCCAAGAATGGTAGGTTGGAGATAGAACAGTAATTTGCCATGACATCAGGGTCCAGAGATGGCTTCTTCAAAATAGGTCTCACCAATATCTCTTTCAAGGCATTGGGACGGATTCCTTCAGACAAGTAGCACCGGACAATTAAGGCAAACACTGGGCCAATGAAGTTGACACACCCCATCAAGAAACACATGGACACAGGGTCCAGTTCAAAATATTTTTATCTTTGATTTTTGTGGTTGGTTTTCTTTTTCTTTGGGTGGTACCTGTTAATTTGTCTTTCAATTGGTTAGGAACTCTTATAATGAATGTGTGGAGTTGGATAGGGGATTGAAGAGAAATGACAGGCGGCACCGTGGATCACTTCAGAAATTGCAAGGTACAGTGGGAGCTGTGATCCACGACGCAGTGTATGGACAGAACATAAGTTGTCATTTGAATATTTCACAAGCAAATAAATGAGGACAGTTCTTTTCCAGCACTGGAGGTTGACTGAGGCTCTGTTTAGGCAGCAGTGAACGAAGGAGCATTGGGGGAATAGTATCTCTCACTAAGCGAGAGATAAAAAAATGTCAGCAATTTTAAATTGCAAGGAGATGTGTTAGCCAATTGCAGAGCAGGGTGGGCACCAGGATATTTCATTGTGTTGGCATGGCTGGAACTTTTAATTTACAGGGCTCTCACTGTAAGTTAATGTACCCCTGTCAGCCAATTACATTTCTTTTCTTCTTCAGCCCATTTTCTAATAATGATCAAGGTACCAAGCAAGGAGTACTGTCACTAGAATACCAGGGCACAATATTCCTGCTCCTGTGCAGTTTTCTAGGTGATAAGAGGTTTTTTTTGGGGGGGGGGTGCTGCCAATCAGAAATGCTGCTTGCTATGTTGTGGCATACAACGCAGCATACCACCTCTCTATGGCTATTATCCACAACTGTTTTTTATGCACTCTAAACTTTGTCCACACGTATGTGTGAGTTACGCAGTGTTCACCAGCAAAGTGCAACAAGCAACCAGTGCATATATTCTTCTTAGTGCACATGAAAGACAGTTGTATTCATCTCTTGTTGTCTTCTGTGACCCCTACCACCCTATCACCACACCCACACATAACACCCAGCTCACCCTTCCACATTCACTGTTCGCCACCAAACTAACCTCATGTATCCACATATTGCCACAGAAATACAACATTCAGTGGCTGTTTCTACGCACTGTTCCACACTGGATGTACCAATGGTATTGTATCTGATACACTGATAGTCATCAACAACTTTGTCAATGAATGCATTCATACAGAAAGTTGTGCATGACTATAACACTATGTATATCAACTGTATTCCTCTGCAGTGTACACCAATGCAGTTGCAGTACATACTGTAAGTTTTAATTTCTCACACAACTGCAGAAGTCTACAGGTGTGTCCACTGCCCACCAATAGCTGTTCTATCTTGGGGAATGAAATGATATCAGGTGGGTGTCATCTGTGTCTGTTGGGTAATGCGGGGAAGGGGGAGTATATGGGTACCACCACACTGTAAATAATGGACATGTCACTTATTTACACAAATCATGTTATCAGTCAGGGAGACAGAAACTACTATACTTCCAGAAATGCATGCAGTTGTTTTCCTCAAGGTTCAAACCAGCAGACATGAAGTAGAGTCAGAAAGCTACCAGGACATACTGTGGCTGATTGTGAACATTTTTCAAAGCATTGTGTGTGTGGTGGGGGGAGCGGGGAAGGTTGTCACTGATGACTAGTGGCTGCTGCATTGTGACATGCATAACAGCAGCCGACCTCTCTGTAGCTACCATTTACACCTGTTTTGTGCAGTCGTAAGATTTTGCCCATATATACATAAGTTGTCCAGTGTTGATCAATGAAATGCATGAAACATGCAGCACAGCATGTAGTCCTCTAACTGCACATTAAACACAGTTTAATCCATCCATTATAGTCTAGTGGCACACCAACTCTCCCCCCCCCACATGTAGACCCACATATCACACCCAGGTCACACCATTCCCACCACTACTTTCAGTCATCGAGGAATGTCTAACCAAATCACAAACCTCCATAGTGACCCACCAAATGACAGCATATCTATCTGCTGCTACTGCAATGTT
This sequence comes from Neoceratodus forsteri, assembly GCA_016271365.2. NCBI lineage: Eukaryota > Metazoa > Chordata > Ceratodontiformes > Ceratodontidae > Neoceratodus > Neoceratodus forsteri. The sequence goes on along the minus strand of CM028130.1, from coordinate 94,256,216 downwards.
AAACACTTGTAGTAATGGACTTGAGCAACATACTGTAATAGTGATTCACAAATTTGTACAACTGTCCAAGAAATAATAATTTAGTATCTAGTGCAAGTGAATTGTGATGCACTGTGGAGCGATGTGCTTGATATACATACTTCAATAGGCATACACAATGTTCTGTGTGAAGTCATTCATTTACAAAGTTCTGAATGGCTATCAAAGTATGCAGTGCAAATCCATTACTAACAAGTGTGTAACAATTAAGTAGTAGCAGATATAGTATGCTGTCATTTCACAGACAGTTATGTAGGTATGTGATTGGGTGAGGTGCTCCTTAATCACTAGAGGCACAGGTGGGAGTGATGAAGCTAATTTCAATGTGTGGTTGTGGGGGGGGGTGACACTAGACTACAATGGATGAATAAAGCTGGCTTTCATGTGCAGTGAGAGGACCACATGCTGTGATGAGCGCTTCACACATTTCGCTGCTCAACACTGAACAACTTATGTACATATGGGAACAAATTTATAACAGCACAAAACAGGTCTAAATGGTAGCCACAGAGAGGTGGTCTGCTGTAATGTGTGTCATAATGCAGCAGCCACCAGCCGTCAGTGACAAACCATCTCCCTCTCAATGCTTTGAGAAGTATTCGCAATCACCGACAGTGTGTTCTGAAAGCCTAGTGACCCTACTTCCTGTCTGCTGGTTTGAATCCTGTGTAAAACATTTACATGCATTTCTTATTGTTCAGTAGTTCCTCCTTCCCTGACTGATAATGTGACTGTATACAGATAAGTCACATGTCCATTCTTGATAGTGTGCAGGTAAGGTACAAACATCAGCTGTGTGTCCGTGCTCAGCAGAGTGGGGCACGGCAGAGGTGCCGCCATACTATTAAAAACTGACACACCGCTTGAACACACCAAGCAGTGAGTGGGGTACTACAGCACCAGAGCACACTGTGGATGCTTACCAATAGTTTTCAAGGGGGAAAGACATAAGAATCTGTACAATGTAAAGCTTAAATCAACTACAGAAGTCTGACAGTTTATGCAGTTTGAGACAAAATGTCATTTACTGTTTTCCAGAGGAAGAAGATCAGCTGGAAGGAGCTATTGAGGGTGATCAACAGGCCACAGAGGGAGAAGAGGATGTTATGGTGGTTGAACCCTCTGTGGCTGAACCATCAGCTCCAACAGTGGCCGATGGACACACAACAACACAGCCCAACCCGGGTCCAATCACAGATGCTGCAGGTCCTGCCAGGCCTCCAATTAGGGAACATAATTACTATTATATAAAACTGTCCATCACTATCTTAGCTTGACCTCAGAGTTCTTTGTTAGATTAACCACTCATTCACACAACTCAACACATAGTTCCTCAGTTAACACTGCATGAGATCTGAAGGGGTAATAGGTTGTCAATAGCAGTCCTTAACATCTAGTATTGCACAGTATCAATGGCTGAAAAAAACACTACGTACAACAACCCCATGCTGTTCTGCACTCAGCACACACAACAGTCCCCCCTAGATTGTAAATTTCTAGGAACAAATATTTCAAATTTATCGGCATGTCTGTCTACTATGGCATAGACAGGATAACAAAAAATAATTGATTGCCTCTTTTTTTGTCTAAACACCATAGAGTTTCTTGTTCAGAACACAGTCAAAGGTTTAAACACATAGTGAATGTAACACCTATTCCTGTGATAGTAAAAAAAACAAGCATTTGTCAATGCCAAATATTTGCTTATTGGCATTGGTAGTGTAGGAGTTACAGAGCTGCATAATAGGAATTCGCAGTGAAGTATTGAACTGAAGCCAACCCCACCACCACCCTACAGGCATAACAGCCACACCATTTCCCCACAACCTACCCTGCAGACACGACAAGTGTCACGATGTGCCTTGGGGTCTTTGGCCGTTATGTTCACCTCATTCCATCAGGAAATATGGTAAAATGGGTGCTGTATAGGAGAATGGGGTGAACTTTGGAGCTGAAGAGTCCAAGGTACACCTCAATGTCTCTCACTGGCTGCAGGGTGTGGGTGGGGGTGGAATGGTGTGAGCATTACAGGCGACAATCCCAAGTCACACCCCTGATGCCTGTCGGTCTCTACAGGGTGGGGTGTTATGGTCAGAAACCCTAACACCTCAGGCGTTTGTTGGTATTTTCACACTCCAAATTTTCAACATGTTTTTTTTTGTGACCCCCCACCTCATGAACAGTGGCAATATCAGTTCATTAGCCGAAAGCTGATTTTGCACAGCGACTACGCCATTTGGCACCACAGGTGCAAAAACACATTTTGAACAGGATGTGAAAAATGACAGCTGTACTGTTCATGGGGAGGTGTAAAAAATGGAAATGTTGAAAATCTCCAGTGAAAATATAAAAAAAAAAACTGGTGAAGTTACGAGCATGCGTAGAAACTGTGCAATGCACACCTGTAATGTAATTAGTTTAGGAATTTTTTACAGCAGATTGTCAACACAGGCATTCTGGGACCTCCGCTCATGAACAGAGTCACTGTGATTTTTTGAATCTGTCCTGTGATTTCCCACAGGGATCACGCATTTCTGCGCTGGAAGTGCGAAAACACATTTCGGCCATGGTGTGAAAAATGACAGCTGTACTGTTCATAAGGAAGTGTGGAAAAATGCCAGTGGTGAAAATCTGGATTCAAAATATTACAAATTCATGAACTTACGAGAGTGCGTGGAAACTGCTCAATGCTCACTCGTAACACAATCATTTTATGGACTTTTGTCACAACATTTTTAACATAGCCATTTGAAGACCTCTGCTCATGAACAGTGTCACTGTGATTTTCTTAATCTGTCCCAAACATTGATTTCGGACACCGACTGCACCATTGTGCTCTACATGTGCGGAAACCCATTTTGGGTGAGATGTGAAAAATGACAGCTGTACTGCTCATAGGGAGGTGTGGTAAAATGGCAATGCTGAGAATCTGGAGTGAAAATATAAAACATTCGTGAACTTACGAGCATGCTTAGGAACTGTGCAACGCACGCTCATAAATTAGTCATTTTGGGGAATTATTTCACCAAATTTTCAACATAGGGTTTTTGGGGGCCTACCTCATGAACTGTGACACTGTCATTTCATAAATCGGTCCCGAAAGGTGGCTCCACGCAGTGACCATGAAATCACCTTTCCGGGCCAATTAACGCCATGACAGTGGCAGAATTCATGAGGAGGGTTCCCAAAAATCCCATGTTGAAAATCTGGTGGCAAAATTCCAAAAAATGTCTGAGATATGCATCAAAGTTGAAAAAACCCTATTTATTCCATTATACAGCTTACCGGCATTTCCTCAGTTTGTGGTCGGCTTTGAAGAGTGCAGACGTGTTCCTGGTCCACCGAAGATCATCACGCCGGACTCTGGAGGAAAGTATGCAGTGAGGTGGGGGTGTGGGCAGGTAGGATGCACAGAGGGTGGGTGCAGGGGGGCATGACAAGCAACGAGGGTCCATTTTTTGGTTTTAGGTCTTTTTTTCTTTTAGGAAGATGACATGGGACTTTTGCCATGCTGGGGTGGGCTCCCAGCGTGGCAGCTGGAACTTTTGTTTTTTTTTGGGGGGGCAGTGGAGTCAATGGGGGATTGGGCATCCCGGTCAGCCATACAGAGGTTTGTGACACTGGGGTGGGCTCCCAGTGTGGCACCTGGAAGTGTGTTTAGGGGGGCAAGCAGACGGACGTTTGCCATGCTGGGGTGGGCTCCCAGCATGACACCTGGAAGTGTGTTGAGGGGGCGCTGAGCAGACGGTGGATTCAGCACCCTTGACAGCCGTAGTTCACTTCAAACTGAAATTATGTTCCAGGAAGAGAAAGCAGAGACGTATACAAGCAGGACTGCAGGCAATATGCTAATCAACACTTTGCCCGCAATATGCTAATGAACACCGTCGTATCACTGCTCACTGAAGCGGAGCTCTCACTTTCAACTGCATGGCACTGCATTTTCAACTGCTGTCATAGACAGCTGCAGCATTCATTGGTGAACTGTGGCTGCACCTGCAAACACACTGACTAAATTGGAAGAAAGGGTGTCACACCTACAAAAACTCAGATGATGGCTCTATGTTTCTTGCACATGCATGCAAGCAACATAAAAATGGTTGCGGGGTACATGCAATACATACTTCTGTCAGTATAAAGAGCACTTTGCTCATAGAAACATAGAAGTTGATGGCAGAGAAGGATCACAAGGCTCATCCAGTCTGCCCATTTATTCTACCTTATGAATGTACCATAGGCCTATACTCTGTCAATTTCTTATCTATTCATACTTTTATTTTTATTTATTGAATAAATCAGATTTACAACCTTTGAGTCAAAGACTCATTTACAAAGGCTCCACATTAGAACACAAAACAGATTACAAGTAAGCAGTATACAACAATACAAATTCTTATTCCATGGAATTAACAATACATACAGTAATGAGGAGGGGGCCTATACAGTTGGTAGCTATCCAGGTCCATTTAAGGTGTTTGTAATTGTCAATGTGCAGTAAAATTAGTAAGCAGTGTAAGGTCTATACAATTAAGTAGCTAGTCAGGCCTGGCTAAGGTGTTTGAAATTGCCATGATTCAAACAGTCGGGGCACAGACATTGTCATTAACACAGTCAATCTTGTATAGAGAATAAACAGCATTAGGTTACAGAGCATTTTAGCCCATACTTAATCCAAGTAGTATAGGTAACTCTAATGACTTGATGCACCTGCTGGTATCTACATTCCAGCTTCACTACTGAGACAGGACCAGGCAGGCCTAGCCAGGGTCCGGTAGCCAGGTATTGGTGGAAGCTATGCAGCAGTCCATACTTAGCCAGTGCACTGTCAGCGGTGTGAGGATAGTATGTGGTTTTTGAGGGCTATTTTGAATGGGCCTAGTCTGGTGACAGAGGTAACAGCTGGTGGAAGATCATTGTACCATAATGGTGCTCTGTAGGAAAAGGACCTTTGGGCAAGTGAGGTCATAACCCTGGGAACAGTCCAAATCTGTTTATTTGCTGAGTGGGTGTTTACTGAGGCATGGGCGGTGCAGAGGGAGGCAGAAACTCCAGTGGGGGAAGGCCTAGATTAATTTTTTTGGTGAGGAGATTTGTTTGGTAATGAACTCTTTCGTCTAGAGTGAGGATCTTTATTGCTCCTTTATGCTTATCCCAAGCTTGTTTGAAGCCCTGCACTGTATTCATATCCACCACTTCCTGAGGTAGACCGTTCCATGCATTCACTACCCTTTCTGTGGAATAGAACTTCCTCACATTACCATTTAATCAGCCTCCCTCTAATCTCATGTTGTGTCCTCTTATCCTGCTATTTTTCTTATATTGAAACATGCTAGACTCTTTCATGTAGTTAATGTCCTTAAGATGTTTGAATGTTTCAATCATATCACCTCTCTCCCTCCTTTGCTCTAGGGTATACATATTGAGCTCCGTTTATGTGTCCTCATATGTTTTCTGATGCAGTCCCTGCACCATTTTGGTTGCCCTTCTCTGGACTGCCTCCATTTTGTTAATGTTCTTGTGCAGGTGTGTCTTCCAGGACTGCATGCAGTACTCCAGATGGGGCCTAACCAGTGTCTTGTAAAGAGGGATTATTATCTCCCTCTTACTAAGGTTCATACTAAGGTTCATACTAAGGTTTCGTAAGACAGTCTAGAAGGCTGTAAAGCCCATTTAAAGACTGTTGCCACAATTCAGTGGAGGTAACAGTAGTCACCAACTGTCATATGTTCATCCAACCTCTTCTTGAAAATGGTAAAGGATTCTGCCTGCACAACACATGTTGGTAACTTGTTCCAGTATTCTATAGCCCTACATACAAATCCATATTTTCTTAGATTAGTTCTACTCCTTTCACTTACTAACTGCTTATCATGTTTCCTCCAGTTAAAGATTTTTTCCCTAAAGTGCAGACCCAGTTCCATTCTAAGTGTATCCTGTGGCAAAATTTTATGAAGGAATAATAAATCTCCCCTTATCCTTCTTTTAGCAATGGACCATAGTCTCAAATACTTTAATTTATTTTCATATGATAAATTCTGCTGTCCTGATGTCATTTTAGTTAAACTCCTTTGAGGACATTCCAACAGAGCCCTATGCTTTTTCAAACAAGGACTCCAAAGTGAAGAACAACAATCCAAATTAGCTCTTACATATGATTTAAACACTTTAGTAAGCACTTCTGCATTCCTCGTATGAAAACTTCTAATACAATTTACCAAGTGCTTAGATCTATTTGCTATAATTCTACAATGTGTTTCAAATTTCATGTCCTGTTGTGTGTATATATATATATATATATATATATATATATATATATATATATATATATATATGTATGCCAATATTTTTTCACATATGGAAGACCTACTTTTACCATTCTGAATATAATAATCCTGTTTTATATTATTCTTTCCCATATTTAGCATTATACTTTTATTTGTATTAAAGCTCATGAAGTTCTTGCTGGCCCACCCCTCAATATCTAATAAATCCTGTCCGAACTTCAATCTATCTTCAAAAGTATCCACAACCCCTCCCACTTTAATATCATCTGCAAATTTAACTAGTTTATTATCACTATTTAGTTTCAGGTCACTCATGAAAATATGAAATAATAAAGGTCCCCTCATTGAGCCCTGTGGCACCCCACTCTCCATCCTCACTGCGTCTGACAAATATCCCTAAATTCTCACCCTCTGGATCCTATCCACCAACCAGTGCTCAATCCATCAAATCAAACTCTCATTCACTTTCATATCTAATAACTTTGATGCCAACAATTCATGAGGGACCTTATCAAAGGCCCCACTGAAATCCAGCATAACCACATCCAAATTCTTCTCTTGATCCAACTTCCTAGTAACCCAATCATAAAAACAGACCACGTTGGTTTCACATGATCTGTTTTTAATGAACCCATGTTGGCTATTATCTACCAGTCCTTTCTCTTCTGTGAAGTTCTTTATTTCATCACTCAAAATCCCCTCAACTATTTTACTAATCACCGAGGTTAGACTTACTGGTCGATAATTTGATGGATTACTTCTATCTCCCTTTTTGTAAATCGGCACCACATGGGCCAATCTCCAATCAGTTGGTACATATCCCTCAGCCAACGATTTTTGACCTATCATTGTAATAATTGGTCCCAATTCCACCTCTAGTTCCTTAATGAACCTTGGGTGAAGTCCATCAGGACCAGCAGACCTATCCCCCTTTAGTGATCTTATCCTCCCAACTACTTTATCCTCAGTTATTAATCCCTCAGTATTTGAATTTTCCATCCCTTGTTTAACCACCTTTTTGTTATATTTTCCTTTGGTGAAGGCCTTACTAAAACACATGTTAAATTCCTCAGAGAGAACTTTGGGATCACTACTCAACTCTCCCCTTACTACCAATGGTCCCACAGATTGGCTGTGTCCCTTTTTATGTTGGCTTGCTGTGCTTGCGGCGGCAGTCAACATATTGGGAGAGTGCAGCTTTGGGGGCACGGCTGCTGTTGGACGAATGCAGGGCATGCATCAGTAGGTGCGTCCCTCATTGCCCAATAAGCCAGCATGCTAGCGCTGACACCAACATTATGTAAAGTGGACAAAACTTCTAAACAAAGTGCCGCTGCAATCAGAGACAAGCTTGTCATGCAGCGTCACTTGGTTTAGAAGTTACGTCCACTTTACTACATGCCGTCCCCAGTACAGGGTGCCATGCTGGGAGCCCACCCCAGCATGGCAACTGATGCCATGGCCGACAGGGTGCCCAATACCCTGTCAGCTCCATGCCCCAGCTGTCCTTCTGCCATGCTGAGGCCACCTCAGCATGGCAAGCGTCCTCTTGTCGTCTTTTTTAAATCTGCAAATTAAAAAGCGGTCCACGGGCTTCTCCTGCCCTCCCACAACCCGAACCCACCCACTGTGCACCCTGCCTCCCCACACACCCCTAACCCAATACTTACCTCTGGAGTCTGGTGCGACGATCTTCAGTGGACCGGGAACACGTCTGCACTCTTCATAGCCGACTGCGAACTGAGGAAATGCCAGTAAGCTGTATAATGGACTAGATAGGGCTTTTTCAACTTTGTTGCATATCTCAGGCATTTTCTGGAATTTTTGCACCAAATTTCCAACATGGGGTTTTTGGGGCCCCTCCTCATAAATTCTGTCACTGTTATGGCGTTTAACGGCCTCGAAAGGTGATTTCGCAGTCACTGCGTGAAATCACCTTTTGGGGCCCATTAATGAAATGACAGTGGTGGTGTTCATGAGGTGCCCTCTTAAAAAGCCTAAGTTCCAAATTTGGTGGAAAAAATCCAACAAATGCCTGTTTTACGAGCGTGCGTTGCACAGTTACTACACAGGCTCGTAACTTCGCGCATTCACATTTTACTGCTGGCTTTTCAGCATTGTTATTTTTGTACACCTCCTTGTGAACAGTACAGCTGTCACTTTCCACATCCTGCACGAAATGTGTTTCCGCACTTCTGGTGCGCAATAGCGCAGTCGCTGTGGGAAATCAGTGTTTGGGCCAGATTATGAAAATGACAGTGACACAGTTCATGAGCAGAGGACCTAAAATGCCTATGTTGAAAATTTGGTGATGATACTCCATAAAATAACTGTGTTACAAGCATGCATTGGCAGATTGCACGCATGCTCGTACCGTCGTGCATTTGTGATATTTTCAGTATGGATTTTCACCATTGCCATTTTTCCACACCTCTTGATGAACAGTACTGCCTTCATTTGACATATCATGCCCAAAATGTGTTTTCGCACTTCCGGTGCAGAATAGTGTGGTCGCTGTGCGAAATCACTTCTTGGGACACTGAGGAAATAACAGTGAAACTGTACATGAGCAGAGGTGCTAAAATGCCTATGTTGAAAATTAATTTGCGTCAATTTAAAATGGCAGTGTTGCAAGCGCGTATTGCATATTTCCACACACCCTAGTAGCTTCGCAAATTTGGTATATTTACATGCCACATTTTCAACACTGGCATTTTTTTACACCTCCTTATGAACTGTGCAGCTGTCATTTCTCACATCCTGCCCAAAATGTTTTCCCGCACTGCACTACTAAACACCCAAAGGGACACCCTAATGCTTGTCACTCTCTGCAGGGTGGGGGTGGGTTGGCTTCAGTTCAATACTTCACTGCCATTCCTATGATGCATCTGTCTAACTCCTGCACTACCAATGCCAATGCCAGCAAGCCAACATTCGGCATTGACAAATGCTTGTTTTTATTCACATAGGAAAAAAAGCCTTTTACATTATTTTCTGTTATTGCTAATGGAGTTGGACCTTTAAGGGGCAGACCATGTTGTCCTGGTGCACCCCTTCCCTCCTGCATAGAATGGTTGTGCTCAGAAGGGGAGGGGGTAAGGAAGGGGAGGGGCTAAGGGCCAGAACAATGGGGCAGGTTACAGGAAGGGGAGGGGCGAAGGGAGGTACATAAGGGACAGCACAAGGGGGCCTCAGCCACTTTTTGCTGGAGTTTTGATCCTACCCACCCTACTATGCAGAGCAAGAGGGGAAGACAGTCAAGATGGGACTGTGTGGTGGGTCTGTCAGGGTGGATGACAGATGCATCCAGTCGGACAGTTGAGAATGTCAAAGGTGGATGGCAGGTTGAGAACATGGTTATGGACTGCCAAAGGTGGATGGCAGGTTGAGAATATGGTTATGGACTGCCAAAGGTGGATGGCAGGAGGAAAAGGGGGGAAAGGGGGAGGGAAGGAGGGAAGAATAAAGGAATAACACAAGAAGAGGAAGAAGATGAAGGAGAAAGCGGTCTCGGTTTTCACCGTTACCTAACAGAAAAGGAGAAGTAGAAGGCACCCAGGTTTTCACCTGGGGGAAGGATAATCAGAGATTGATATATGGAAGGAAATAAATGAAAATGTTGAAAATATGATAATAAAGAAATTGAACTGGAATATGGAATTTTGAATATAAATATATTGCCAATCTGAGCACAACAAACAATGGTCTCTGTCTTTTTGTGAGGGAAAAGGGGGGAATCCGGGACAATCTAAACTCTACTTATTTCTTTGATTTCTGTATTTCTTTTTTCATTTGTTTTACTATTTGTTTATATCTTGAGATATTAGCTATTGTATTGAAATGTTTCATTTTCTTAAATAATACTTTTTTCCTTTTTCCAGTTCTTATGATGTTTCTATTTAACCATATAGGCTTCTTTCCTCTATTATCATATACTTTTTTCTTTGGTATATATTTATCAATCAATTTATTTATTTCAGTAACAAACAGTTCCCATGCTTCTTGTGTAGACAGGTCCTTTATCATACTCTCCCAATTATAAAGTGACAATATATGTTTAATCACTGCATAGTTTCCTCTATTATAAATAAACTGGGTTGTTACTCCCTTAATTACCTATTTGGTCTTATCAATATCAAAGGTAATCAAACATGGTCACTGGTACCTATAGGTGGTCCAACTGAAAGCTGTTTTATTTCATCAGGAATATTTGATAACACAACGTCCAATATTTTGCTACCTCTTGTTGCCTCAAGGACATGCTGATTTAATCCTGCTGCTTGTAACTCCCCCAACAATCTAGATGCTGAGGTCTTATTATCTATTTCCTTATTCCAATATATCTGTGGCATATTTAGATCACCCATAATCCCAATATCACATTTCTCAGCCAGGTTTATCACCTTATTCAAAAAACTCAGAGTATCCTCAATGTTTATTTCTGGAGGTCTATAGAAGGTTAACATGTTTAGCGTTTTACCCTTTAGACACATTAGGTCAACACAGATGGTTTCAGTACTACCCATATCGCCCACCTCATTATTAACTTATGACTTATGATACCCCTACTAATACACCCCAACATCCCTCTAGCCTTACCTACTGCTTTAGTGGTCTGCTTGGATGATTTCAGGTCATCTGTGATGATGATGCCCAAGTCTCTTTCTTCCTTTGTGATTGACAGCAACTCCCCTCCCAACCTATAGGTGGCTTCAGGGTTTCTCTTCCCTACGTGCATGATCTTGCATTTCTTTGTGTTAAATCCTAGTAGCCACTATTCTGACCATTTTGCCAGTTTATCCTGATCTCTTCTTATTCTACCCACCCCATCTGGATCCTCTACTCTGTTGCTGATCTTGGTGTCATCTGTCAACAAACAAACCTTACCCTCCGGTCCATCTGCAATGTCACTGATGAAGATATTGAAAAGGATGGGCCCCAGGACTGATCTCTGAGGTATCTCACTTGTGATTTGCATCTCTTCTGACTGTATACCATTTACCACCACTCTCTGTTTTCTGCCCGCCAACCTGTTTGCCACCCAGTTGATCAACCTCTGACCCACCCCGAGCCTACCCAGCTTATTAATCAATCTTCTATGTGGAACAGTATCGAAAGCTTTACTGAAATCAAGGTAGGCAACATCAACTGCTCACCCTTGGTCCACCACTCTGATTACCCAGTCAAAGAAATCTATGAGATTAGTTTGACAGAACCTTCCTGTTGTAAACCCATGCTGTCTTGGATCCTGTGCTCCTATGGATTCCAGGTGTTGCACTATCCTTTCCTTAAGTAGTGCCTCCATAATCTTGCCCACTACTGAGGTAAGACTGACTGGTCTGTAGTTCCCTGCCTCCTCCCTGCTACCACTCTTGTGGAGTGGGATCACACACGCCCTGCTCCAGTCTTCTGGGACCTCTCCTGTGCTCAGATACTCACTAAATAGTTCTGAAAATGGCTCTTCTAGTTCCACCCTTAGCTCCTTTAGTACCCTGGGATGTATGCCATCAGGTCCCATTGCCTTGTCCACCCTGAGCTCAGAGAGCTCTTGTAGGACCCTTTCTTTTGTGAAGGGACTAGTGCACACCTCCCTCCCCCCTGTGTCCATGGTGCTGAGCTGTGGGCCCTGCCCTACCTTTTCCTCAGTAAATGCTGAGCAGAAGTATCTATTTAGGATAGATGCTTTTCCTTGGTCCTCCTCCTTACACTCCTCCTTATTCCCTTTGATCTTAGCAATACCCCCTCTGGACTTTCTCCTTTCACTAAGGTATCTATAGAAAGTCTTGTCACCTTCTTTTACTGTTCATGCTAGTGTTTCCTTGGTTTGAGCCTTTGCCTGCCTTACTGCCTTCCCTGCTTCCCTTAGGGACATTTGGTATGCCTCCCTATCTTTGTTCCCGTGCGTCTCCTTATATTTCCTGAAAGTCAGCCTTTTGGCTCTGACCTTTTCTGCTACTGTTCTTGAGAAACAAAGTGGTTTCCTTCTTCATTTGCTCTTGCTTTTCTCCCTAACACAATGGGATGTTGCTTCAAGTATTACATCCTTAATGCTTGCCCACTTTGCCTGTACCCCCTCACCTGCATTTCTTCTTGCTAGGGCTAGCTTAACTCTGTTGGTCATCTTATCAAAGTCAGCTCCTCTGCAGTACCATATGTTTGCCTTGGAATGGATGATTTAGTTCTTGTGGCCAAATTGAACCATACTATGTGATGGTCACTGACCCCCAGGTGACCTTCTACCTGGAGATCTGTACTCTTTTCACTGTTAGTCAGTACTAGATCTAGGATAGCATTGTCTCTTGTGGGTTGTTCTACCAGTTGTTTGAGGCCCTCCCCCTGCAGGGAATCCACTATGTGTCTAGTTCTGGCATATGTTCCTCATTCCATGATGTTGCTCGCCAATAGCATGACCATGTATCATCCTTGAATATTTCACAGTCACATTGAACATACTGCATGATTGCCCGTGCATAACATGCACATTTCCCACTCAGGAGATCTCTATCTTAACCAGACACTTCAAAAGAGCAACCCAACAGGTCTTGTTGCCAAGCTCACCTCAAGAGTTAAAAAATAGTCCTGCTATATTTAATCGGCCACACACCATGTTTCATACTGCGTGTTAAGTTCTTGTCGTGAAATATATATGTCTGTCTTCAAATTTTTAATGGTTTTGACAATGCTTGCCTCCTGGACTATAGCTCTGTGTCTTATGCATTCTTTAAGAATCAGAGAGCTGAAACAAATGATAAAAGTTATCATATTACATCAGGTACAAAGTACTGCACCATTTAAAAGTTGTAAGCATAGATAGTGTAGCATAGTAATTTTTAAAAAGGAATATATTTTCATCCTTTGCAACACTGAAAATGCATCATGCAGAGTGTAATGTATACACTTTGGTTAATAGCCACACTGTTGAAACTTCAAAACATTACCATGACATCACTGGGAAACTCAAGATCACAGTTCGACATTTTCATGTGTCACGGCAACATCAAGAACTTTCCCACCAGAATTGTTAGCCAAAGACTATTTCTCTTAATTGATGTTGTAGACCCACCAAGACTGCATAATGACACATTTAAATACTTTACATAACTGAATAACTTAATACAGGATTCATTGTTGTGAGCATTCCATGTTGCTATAACACTAATGTTTATGAGCATGCCATTTTGTTGTGACATTCAAATAGCATACTCAAGACATAAGCAATAAAACACAACAGGGTGAGCATTTGACAGTTTACATTCATGGCCACATGGTGTTCTGAAGCACAACGTCACATGCCAAGTACATCAAGATCCCTAGCCATGTGTTACAACAGTATAACACACACCCCAGAGTGACTTATTGAGTTTATGAAATGGCTTTCATATGTTCTCATAAAATACTCAGTTTACACACTGTTTTAAATTTGAACAAGTTTGTTTATTTTTTTTTTTTAAATATTGTTCTGCTGAGGAAAATAGTTCTCCGTTTTTCTAAATTTCAGTTCCATTGAGTTGCTATGGTGTGTAGTGCTCAAATCTACTACTCACTGTTTGTTGTGTACTGAAATCTGTAGTTGAACTCAGTTCTTTTGATGTCTCCAAACTGTTTTTTATTGTGTAAAGTGATGTTTCAACGACATCTTGAATTATTTCCATACTGTTTTCTGTGGTGTCCAAACATGATTCTGAGGTATTCTGAGTGATTCCTGCAATAGTATCACAAACCACATTATTGCATAGTGAGAGTGTTAGTTGTCAGTGGGTGCAGTTTTCTATGTGCAACAGATATTTTTTGAGGGGGGACACTAAAGCTAACACCATGGAATTAAAATTACCTAATAAGCATTCAAGTTATCAAAACCATAGCTCGCAACACAAAGAACAGGGAGCAGTGTAATAAAAATTCATTTAGCATGTAATAATTATTAAGTTTGCACAAGTGACCAAATCTCTTCAGTAAAATGCATAGCATTATGTATTTAACAAAGTGTTAAATTAAACCTCTATCTTTTATTTCAGCAGATCACTGTGCTGTGTGTTCCAGAAAACTAGCTGTTCTGGAAGGTAAGAAGTCTATCATCAGATTGTTCTGTGTTTAAAAATAAAGCCATAATTCCATTCAGGGAGCACAATATGAAGCTATGCTGGATCATACAGTAGTGTGGTGACAGGCCTCAGCACAAGCAGATGGTGTCATACCTTCTGTGATGTCCTGTATACTCAATGGCACCAACCCTGTGACTGTATTATTGCACTCACATAATCACTCTAGTGTAGTTCAATAAAATCATTTAAAGCTTGCAAGGTAGAAAAGCTGTTCACACATTTTATGGTACTGACACTGTTGAATGGTAAGTATGAAGAGTACACCATTAACAGATGGTAGCAAAGTGATGTTACAAATGGACATATATACTCTTGTTCAAGATGAACCATCATTTGAAGGGGTGCAAGTGACTATTTTTTACTGTGCTCAACAAATGTACAGAGTCCAAAGAGAATTATTGTACCACTACATTGCTGCCACAGTGTACAAGGGAGGAGGCACTAGCACACTCTTTGAACAATAAGGTGCATGTGAAAATAATACCACATGAAACTGTTATTGTGCAAGATCAGACAAGGATCACACAATATGTATGTGTATATTTAATTGTTCTGAATGGAGTATCCACAATTGAACTGTTGACACTATCAATCTTATCATACAAGTATGTATGTGGCCAGTAAAGGGGAAGAGGTTGGAGGTCTTCCAACGATATATTCACATAACAGTTTTTTTCTTCTTTCTTTCCTTAACACCACAGTCTGTCAAGAAAAAAAATAACAGTAAGCAATATGTCTCTCACACAGTAAAACATTGCATTGCTATGCCATAGCACTTTTAGCAGCTTTGATACTGGGCTAAACAGTAAAATTTATTGATTGTATGCAAGGCTGTCTTCATACCTTGTACTATATCCTCTTTTCCAATCTACAACCCAACATAATCACAAGTGCCATAGAACTTGCATGTAAACATATGCAAATATATGTGTTCACGCTTACTGCCAGGGTGAGCTATATGTTTTTCCATATAACTTCCAAACATCGCATTAAAACAACATGAAATATGAAATACAAAATCACACATACCCCCACAATCCAAAGCATCATGGGCTGTATATGGAAATCACCACAGAATATTATGCTGGTTCAACTTTAAACAAAAATGCACGGTGCCGAAAGGCCTCTTACACAGCCTGCAAAGGGTGCCAACAGAGAGACTCATGTTTCATCTTACCAGGACTCATCAGTGTGCCTCGTATCAAGCATGAAATATGAAGCATGGACTTTCAAAAGTGACAACACTCTCCACACTTGAAGAAGCAACCCCAAAAAGTCAGTATTAATCTCAACAACTCATCTAGCAATTGTTACACGTCAGAAGAAATACTGTTAAAAAATTCAGTGCTTTATCTGTGTAACCTAACCCCATACATAACATATGGTGCAGTATGACAGACATAGTTTTCTATGGCAAATTGAGCAACTATATCTCTTAAATTTTTGTAACAAAACAAACATTCTTCTCGTCATCCCATTTTCATCATATTATTGCTATGTCAGAGTCAGCAACAAGGAGCAGAAGGCTCCTGCTATATTCTTAAAAGTGTGCTGTTGTTATAGTATGCAACACATGCATTAATAAAAGCTGTATCACGCACCATTAAAAAAACAGTATGTCTATACTTCAGAAAGTCACAGATCTTTTGTATAATGTTTCTTATCCATGCATTGTATTTCAGAACATTCTTACCATACCAACAGCACTACAATGCTCTTCATAAGCAACATAACTTAGCTCAACAGTAGAAGTAGTAAACGGCAAAGAAATGCAGACATTAAAAGACCAAAAGCACTAAAACTAAACAACAATACTATATAACATTTAACTTGCATTGTCTTTTTTTTCCCCTTACAGACTGTGTAGAGCAGTTAAAAAACACACAGTGCAGTCTCAGCTGGCTACTCGATGCCATTGAGGATGGCAGCTGACCTGCAGTCTGGCGTGGCCAGATCATTGCAGCAAATCAAGAGCAAATGTTAAAAAAACAAAACCAAATTATTGATTTGCTGCAACGACAGGGCTGCATTGGACACACAGCTATGATTGCTGTCTGCAATCCTGAGGGCAACAACAGAAGCTTGCTCACACTATAAATCAATTGCGTGACTAGGAAGAGGTCTATGTTGCTGCCCAAGAGACCACACATGTCCGCATGGTGTGGCTGGCCAAGAATCAATTGGAGGCCGTGGAAGGAACCCACCTCCTTATCCACCAGGACCTGCAGCATTACCAGGAAAGAGACCTGTCCCTCCAGCAGCCTCAGCTGCACCAGGAACCTCCAGCAAGTGCCCCTCCCAGTACACCAGAGGAGTAGGTGCACCAACTCCTGACCCAAGAAACTCCTCCTGTGGACCCTTCCACTTTCTCCACCGCTCCCAAATCACCCTCATCACAGAACAAGAGCTAGCACATCACTATTGTTGACAGTGGCCTTAATGTGTCAATTTTTCTTTATATTGAAGCTCTTCTAATTTTTTCAACTTTTTCCTTCCTCCCTTGTGAAATAAACACATATTTAAAGGTGGCCTGTAAAGAAGCTGCACAGCCCGCTCCCTTCCCCACGTACCATTGGAGTCCAGAACTCCAGTCCTTACTATTTTTCATGTCATGTTTACATTTTAATTATGTGACAAAACTTACAACTGGACGCAGAGCTACGAGCAAGTTCGGATCGAATAGGCATAATTACTCATGGGGTATTACACCCATTTAGTAGTGTGTCAAGCTCCACTACTCTTATTGTAACAGTGGCCCCGGTAGTTTATAATATTTATTTCATTCTTCTATGGGAGTATTGATATCCAAGATATTACTTACACCAACAGCCTATCCAAATGTTGCTGTAAGTAATATTTTGTGTATGAAGACCCCCAAGAAAACAACAAAATAAATATGATAAACTACCATCACCACTGCAACAATAACAGCAGTGATGTTTGTCACATCACTAAATTGGTGTAATACCCATAAGTAGTTGCACCTGTTGAATCTGAACCCACTCACAGTTCTGCGTTCAGATGTAGCTTTCAGCACTTGATTAAAATGTAAGAATCACATGAAAAATAGTGATGACTGCAGCTCCAAAATCCCACAGCAGTATTGAAAACTATGTAGAGATGAGAGCAGGCTATGCTGCAGGTCACTTTCAGTGTTTTATTTATATTTTTGTACATAGCATCATTGTATATATTCATTTTTATGAAAAGCAAAAGTTTTATATTTTTTATAAATTGGTCAAAATAACTACTGTTTTCTTTTTTAAAGTGTGATATAATATTAAATGTTAACAGAGACTTCTGATTTCAGTTAATCCATTCCCATTTTATTTTTGTTTTTTCTTATCACCCTACCCCACCCCCTGTAAACATACCACATTTTTCCCTTTTTTTGTTCTCTGTGTATTTATATTTTTATGTAAGAAAAAGTATAATTTTTTGTAAAAGAAGATTTTATTTATGTGAAACTCGTAAAGCTTTTTATTTAAAAAAATAAATGTATATATATACTGTATATCTTTCAGCATAAAAACCATGTCTCCTGTCTCTTATTTCAAAATCTTATCAAATTAAGTTAGATAGAAACAGTAGTACCTACTGTGAAATCAGTAGCAATGTGTGAGACAGAGGGACAGAGGCAGTACATGTAAAGCAGAAAGATGAGGGCTGTTGCACCACAGACATTATTTCTTGTAAGTAAACAGGTGTGGAGAAACCTTGTGCCCTGTGTGTGGAAGCGGGGGTTGATGTGTGTTGAGGGTGGTAGGAGAAGGGACAGATGCCGGGGTGTGCCATGGGGTTGTCAGGCCCAACTCTCACCCCATTTTATGTGTAAACAGGTTGACATGCTACAGTAAAGGAGAATGGGGTGAGAGTTAAGCCTCATGACCCCATGGCACACCCTGGCATCTGTCAGTCTGTGGACGATGGGGGGGCTGGGGTAGGTTAAGGGCTCAACTGTAACCTCTCATTTCTGCACTTTTGCTGTTTTAACTGTAATTGATACATTAAACAAAGTTTTGTTTGCAATGAATTTCCTTACTTTTTGAAAAAGTGTAATATAACTAGTAAATAGTATATGTTGGTGGAGCGGAGCCCAATGCTCCCACCAAGCTGCCCATTTGAGCAAAACAATATACATCTGTGGGAGCGTGGGCCCTGCTCTCCCACTTACACATAGCTACAGAGCCAAACAGCAGCCCTTTAGGGCAAGGAACCCTTGTAACACTAATTTCTTAGTATCTCAGCAATTGTAACAGCTATGAAAATTTCGTATTTCGCTTTATTTTCGAGATACAGTAACAGAAAGTCATTATGGCCACCACAAAGTTATCCTATCATAAAAAGTTCAACTTCATGATGGCATATCACTAGAACCACTTAAATTTTCAACACCTTACTAGCATAATTCACATCTCTAGGGCATCCTCTTAATACCCTGCAAATTTCAAGTCAAAAGACCAAACCGTTAATTTACAATGCAGTGGTGAAGTTTTTAAAAGTTTCAAAATTCCTAGTTCATGAGGTAGCAAAATCCCTGATCATCAGATTAATCCCCACTCATGAGCTGTCAAATTCGCCATCCGCGAGAAATCCTCTACCATCAGATTTTAGCAATCTGGTCCCTAAATGAATGTCAAGGAGTTTGGTGCCTCGTAAAACAGGATTGGGTGGCAGACTGGGATTTTGTCCGCTTGTGGATGGGAATTTTGTCAGCTCATTAAAGAGGATTCAAAAAACCAATCCCCTTTCACTTGCTGACAAAATCCCAGTCCACCAGCTGATCCCCTTTCGTGAGGCAGCAAAATCCTTGACCATCACTCAATCCTCATCCGTGAGAAAAGCCAGCTGGTCACAAAGTGATGATCAAGGATTTTGTTACCTCACATAAGGGGATTGGTGGTGAACTAGGATTTTGTCAGCTTGTGGACTGTGACTTTGTCAACTCACAAAAGGGGATTCAAAAACCCAATCCCCTTTTGCGAGCTGACAAAATCCCAGTCCACCACCCGATCCCCTTTCATTAAGCAGCAAAATCCTTGACTGTCAAGTCAATCCTTGTCCAAGAGAAGGGCCATCTGGTCACAAAGTGACGGTCAAGGATTTTGCAGCCTCACAAAAGGGGATTGGCTGGTGGACTGGGATTTTATCAGATCATAAAAGGTTATCATAAGCAAGTCACAGACAAAATATTTTTTCATTTGAAACACCCCTTCTTTTGGACAAAATGAAGCAAACCAAAGGTATAGATTTGTAGAGGGCATCACCTTGAACAAAACCCATGCCTTATTGCAACAACAAGTCACCTGTGGAGGAAGCTAGAACATTTTGTTTGGCTGGGAAAAAAAGAAAACAAGATGGCGGTTTGTGGACAAAGATGTTTTCCTGATGGACAAGGATTTTTTAAATCCCTATTCGCAAGCTGGCAAAATCCTTGACCGTGAGCCCAATCCTCTTTTGCAAAACATCTTGAAGTGGTCAGTACCCAAAAATAAAAAAATTAATAAATTTGGAACAAATTAATATTTTTGAACCAAACCAAAGCTGGATTGTTCTTTGATGCAAACTCTTTCTATGTTCCACATTTCAGACCAAAATATCAAATGGTGTGGTAGCAGCATGATGGGCAAAAAGGTGTCAAAAGTGTAAAGAAAATGCATTTTTCAGCACTTTGCTGTGCACAAACTGTAAGATCTACTGAAATGCAGCTTGGTAAATCAAGAGATCTACCATACGAGACTGCGCATTCCAAATTTTGTGCAAATCTGTTTAACAGTTGCAAACTTACTAACTCGCAGATATTGGGGTTTAACATTAAGTGCCTACTCAACCCTAACTATAGTGGTGTGATTAAGCCCCTATTATTTATATATATATATATATATATATATATATATATATATATATATATATATATATATATATAAATAGTGGCATGGTAGTGTTACTACAGTTAGGGTTGCACGGCCATTTCTATGTTAAACCTCAAATTTTTGCTCTTTAATGACTTTTGAGCCATTTGTCCGATGTACCTGATATTTGGAATCTAGAAAGATCTACTATAGATCTCTAGATCTGGAAATTTTCATTTTGGTTGGATGTATGGTCGCAGAACTGTAGCATACTCAAAAAGTGAAATTCCCCTATTGTAACAAATTCTTTGTCCAGGCATAATGGACTGAAGATTCCACGCCGCTAGGCCACTTACCCGCACTTGGCCTGGCAGTGGAGAGCCCTCACTATTTCTAGCCTACAGGCTCCTCACCTCCCTCCGTTAGCATATAGTTGCACTGGACTATGAAGGCATTGTATTATGTATAAGACAAGGCCTCCCTGAGGTGGCTTACTACCAACTCATAGCATGCATTGCTTTAGCTACTAATTGTATAGGTCTTAACAGCTCATTAGGTAAATATGTCAATAGCTCTGCCCTGTTTTAGCTACCAAATGTATATGCATTAACAAGTGCCCATTGTACAGCACCAAGTGCTCATTGTACAGCACCCAGAATCTCTGGGATTGGGCGTATTTTTAAATTAACTTTGCCTTACCTTGACTTGCCTACCTATACTCTCTATGATTGCTCACCCACATTTATTCTACGTATGTACTATATGAATATCTATGTTTTATTCTGATGTGGAGTCTTTGAAAATGAGTCTATGACTCAAAGGGTTATAATTCCGATTTCCTAAATAAGTAAATAAATAAGAATGTGTTTGAGTGGGTTCAAATTGGTCTGTCTACATGTGTCCTGGGTTGCAGTGGTGTCTTTTGAAGATTTGTTGAAAAAATATTGCCCAGTTCAACAGTTATTCCATTTTTGTCCCATTATAGTCTATGGAAAAATGTATATGTGCACTTCGAAAACATTCACAATCACATTTTGTTATTGAGCTTGCCCAAAAATGTTGTTGTGCTGCTGCCATCTTGTTTTCAGTTAGGAAGAGAGAAAAAAACACTGTAATTCAAAAAATGCTACACTTTGATAAACACCAACAGTTGTGTTTACCTAATCGGGCCCCAAGGAACATGTCCTTGGGCATTAGTTTTTCACCAGCTGTTCTTAGAAATATGTTTCTAAAAATTGTTCCATTTTTTGATTGCAGCAACATTTTTGTTGCCGCATAAAGAATCAAGCTCACTGGAAAAAGTAACCGCAGAAAATTTTTTCTGTGCACAATAACATTCCCATTATAAAGATAGGAGAATCATGAAAACATTAAAATGATTGCTGGAACACTGCACAAACACATTTTCCTATGTGTTGTTTTCTTTGTCACTTGATTGTGGCAAGATGGATTGTGCTATTGGCCTGAAATTTTCCAGGTGGCACGCCCTAGTGTCACAGATGTGCCTTTCAGTGGTTTGGTACAAAAATAGTCAACAGGCCCATAGTTACAGCTTTCTGAAGTTCTGAAATTTTTCCATAGGATAATATTGCGGCAGTTGTTTTATTTGTCACTTCATTGTGGCAATATGGATTGCTCTATTGGCCTGAAATTTTCAGGGTGGCAAGCCCTAGTCCCACGGATGTGCCTTTTGGTGGCTCGGTACAGAAACATTGAACAGGCCCATAGTTACAGCATTCTGAAGTTCAGAAATTTCCCCATAGAATTACATTGCAGCACCCATGAAGCCTTTCGGGGCCAGTATCTCAAACGATTCAAGATACTGACTTTTCTTTAAAAAAATTCTTAGTCCCCCCATAGGAACTAAGTGCAGAAGTAGGTTGGAAAGCCATGAAAACCGTGAAATCTGAATTTTTTTTTCTGTCTTGTACGGTTCCTGAGATATTTGGGAATTACCTTTCCAACTGTCCATTTCCATGTGCGTAGGCCACTATTATGCCCTCGGAGTTAGCAGTCACAGCACTTTTCAGTGCCCATATCTCAGAGACAATGTGAGATACAGATTTAGTCGATTTATGTTGCTAGAACTATTCCCTCTCATAATTACAACCCCACTTGAATTTTTTTCTAGCTGCTACAATTCCAGAGGTATGGACAGATTAGTGTTACAAGGGTTTCTTGCCTTATAGGGCTGCTGTACAGCTCCATACTTATGTGTAAGTGGGAGCTCAGGGCCCAGAGGACCCATGCTCCCACCGACACATATCATTATGCACAAATGGACAGCTTGGTGGGGCCCACCGTTCCCACCAACACATATAATTTACTACTTATATTACACTTTTTCAAAAAGAAAAGAAGAGAGGACATTCTTTGCAAGATCTTTGTTACTGCATCAGTTAGGGTTGTTTCCACACCGACAAAAGTGTGGAAATTCCACGTTACAGTTACCATCCCACCACCCCACCCCACACCCTCCTCAAAACCTAACTCTGGATTCCCCCACACCCACACCCACCCCCCACACACACACACGCGCATTGTAAGACACTGTACCACTCTGGCACATCTGTAAGCATAATAATAACAACACTCTACTGACTTCACATAACACTATGTAATGAAAAATCAAATACAGTATGATCGACTCTATACTGCCAGAACAGTATGATGACACATTACTGCTTGCATATCTTCCTAATACAATGACACTTAGTCTGTGGACATTTTCAAAATAATGATTTATATGTGTCATAATTCAACAACTGGGTCACTGCAAGGATCACTGCTACCACATAGGCATGCAGTAGCAGCACAGATGGACCTGTCACATTCACAGTAGTTTGGAGATACTGCTCAGGTGGGAAACTACCACCATCATATGTTGTTATGCTGCTGCATTACCTGGAAATACTCATTAACAGTATGCTATGGTTACCTTTGCATGTTACAACTGTTGCTTTTACATCTTACTTGTAAACTATGCAACAAAAAAATTACTTTTATTATTACTACTGTTTGTTATTAGGACTGACTCACTGTATCAGAAAACAAAATGCAAACATCCAGAGACTGTTGCTAGGCTCACAGAAACTGTCATTTCTAATACACTATGCGTGGATAACATACTGAGTGTTTCATCAGCTTTTAATTATTGAAATATGGGCATTTGCTTAAATCTTGTTCTTGAAGTTTGTAATGCAAAAATGCTTACTATGAGCAATCACCCATGATTGCTCAGCATGTCTGTATACCCCCAAGCCACTATGATGGCTGCAGAACTCATACAATTGGTGGACTGTGATGATGCCCGTGTCTTGTGGAATGTTTACAGAGTTGTGTGTTACTTCTGTTACCTGATCCTGCTTCTCTCTGGTTGGTTGTTTTGCCTTGGTCCTTCCCTTCCTTGCATATGTGTGTGTGTATGTTTGGGGGGGGGGATGCAGAATTAGGGTTTTGAGGAGGGCGGGGGGTGGGGTGGTAACCCTGATGATGGAATTTCCACACTTTTGTCAGTGTGGAAACAACCTTAACTGATGCATTAACAAAATTTTTGCAAAGAATATATATATATATATATATATATATATATACATTTTTACAGATAAGTCAGCCAGGATGACGTGCAGTGTCACAGGTGTACTGCATGACAAAAGGGATTAACTCCCATTGAAATTCCATTGTTTACTGCAGTATCTCTACTGGAGAATTCTGCAGCACTGCATTTCATCTGGATGACCCCACTGTATGTATATCACCTACATAAGAATGTACCACCCCTGCATTGTCCAGTGCAGCAGTGCATACTGTCAGCTTGGCATCATGAGGCATAGATAAGGGAAGAGGGTGGAGCAGACCCCCTATAACTGTGATGCCATGTCACAGTCAGTCTACCCTGATAACATACAGTATATTGGGGTACACAAATACACATATCCCCATCCCAGGAAGGGCTCTGCATGTGGTGTACAGACCCTTCGAACAGCCCTGGCTGGTCTAGTGTGTGTTTGTTTCTAACAGCCACATATCCGTATGTGAACACCAGAAATGGAGATGTGGCAGCAGTGCCCTGGTGCATGACTCATGTGTCATGTTCCACCCCTTTTTGTGCCACAGGGGTTGCGCAAGACCCCCTTGTTGCACACAGCCTGTGGATGCTGCAGGTTGCATTTGAGATTTGCTCTCAGCGCAGTCCCTGACGTAAGCAGGCACTTGCATCATTCATTTTGACTCAAGCCTCTTGCATCATTCAGAATGCTTTACGAATGGGCCCTGTGTCTTTGCATTGATAACACTGATTATTCCATGTATTTTTGCTCTCTAACATCAGAAACTGTTATTTATTTATTTTTGTGTTTCTTTTTGTAATTGTGGTATAGAAAATGTAGTGACTTGATTGTCTTCTAAGTAGCGGTAGGGAGTATTGTGTTTCTCTCCCACCTTGTGTTGATATTCATGTTACTTTACACTTTTCTAAACAGGTAAAAGTATATTTGTCTTAGTAATTACAGTGCTGAGGATGTCTGTTATATATGTGGATCTGTTCTCTTATTAGATTTCTATCTCTGCGGTCTTTGCCTATAGTCCCTGGGGTGCTTGAGTTTGCCAGGTTAATTACTGATCTGATACTGAAGATTTCAATCTTCTCTGTTTCCAGTGGAAAGGTTCAAGGGGTCTCTGTAGGTGAACTGAGTGTTAAAATTCGTTCTTGTTTCTGTCCTCACACAATGAGCTCAACTTTGCACAGACCACATTATTGCTCAGGTTGCATATCTGATGTGACAGGGCTGGAAGACCACATTTAGTCTGGTGTTAGACTCGGGTTGCATATCTGATGTTACAGGGTTGAAAGTTCACTTTTCATCTGGTGTCAGGCTGTTCTGCCAGCTCGTGGAAACTGACTTTTAATAGCCAAAGTGGGATTTCAGAAATATTGAGGCAAATGCTTAATAGTTAAAAACATTGACAATGCAAGAAAAGAAAGATGTAACAACTTGCAGTGTGATAAATGCCTCACTATGCTCATCTCTTTCTTTCTCTCTCTCTCTCTTTCTTTTAATACATATATCTATGCAATAGATAATCCACTACGGGGTGTGCGGGCATGCTCTGATATACACACACCTTTGTGTGCATTGTGATGTACAGTGCTGCAGGCCGAGTGTGTTCAACCACCCAAGGCATGTGTACAGTATAAAAGAGCATGATTGCATCCCTGTAGTGGATATCTGTCTTATAAAATGGCTAAAATGTGTTTTGGGGGTGCAAAAAGTAGTCCTTCTGAAGCAGAAATTACAGTTTTATTTAGGTGATCTAGTTGATCCTGCCATGATTTTGACAGGTAAAATGTGAAAGTTATCTGGTAGATCCCACCATTTTTACACTGTCTCAACTGTAATCACTTTCACTTTTGGCTTTCACTGTAGTCTGACTGAGCAGTGCTTATTCTCTGTAAGCAAATGCTGCCAAAGCTTTAAAATGAGGAAGGTACCAGTATTATATACTGTAGCCGGGATATTCGGACTGCACCAGGCAGTGGCGCAAGCCTGGGCACAGTGCAACTGTGATGCACCCAGGGCCAGGACCAGGACCAGGTGATATTCAGCATTGCTGCACCATGGCACAGCACCATTGAATACGGCATGGGGAGTGCACAAAATGTAAATGGCATAGTGGCACTGCGCCAGTGCAAGCCACTGATAGGGAGCATGGGGTTACACCAGCACAAATGCAGTTGCACTAGGTGCATCACCTGTGATATTCAGCAGGGGGCATGCAAATGAGGCCATAATATATGCAAGGCACAACTGGGGCCATTTGCATGTCATTATGGCCCCATTTGCATGCCTTGCACAGGGCAGGCCGGCTACTTGTCCCTGGCATCCTGCACAGCATAACATGTGTTGTGGGGATCCCGGGGTATCCCCAACCCCATAGCCATGATCATGTGGTATTTGTTACTAAAGATAGCCCTGGTAGACTAGTGCCCACCCCAGTCCCTGATGCCCCGATGTGTATGAAACATGACCATCCCAGGTGGTCTAGTGGTCCCCCCTCCCACCAGATTTCCTGATACCCCAATAAATTACATTAAGATGTCCCTGGTGGTCTAGTGGAACCCCCCCATCCATTGCTGTGATCGCAGTAAACTCCCATATTGAAATGCCCTTGTGATCTAGTGGCACCCTCCACCCACCCATCCACACAGAACCCCTTGCCCACTCTGCTCCCCCCCCCATTATCAGCGGGTGGCTGCATCCCACCTGCACACAACTCAGCCACCCGCCGAATGACAGGTACAGTATGGGTACAGTATGGGCTGTAAGCCTTTTCGTCCCCAGTGTGGACCAATAGGCTTGCAGGGCATACTGTACTAGACAGTCCCAAATATGTGAATGGAGCCATTCACTGATTGGGACTGTCTAGTACAGTATGACCTGTAAGCCCATTGGTACACACTGGGGACCAATGGGCTTACAGCCCATACTATACCTGTCATTCGGTGGGTGGCTGGGCAGTGTGTGGGGTGGGATGCAGCTGCCCGCCAATGATGGGTGGAGTGGGGTGGGCAAGTGGTTCTGTGTGGATGGGTGGGGTGGGTGGTGCCACTGGATCACCAGGGCATGTCAATACAGGAGTTTACTGTGATCATGACAATGGGTGGGGGGATTTCCACTAGACCACCAGGGATGTCTTAATGTCATTTATTGGTGTGTAGGGGACTCAGGTGGGAAAGGGGACAACCAGACCACCAGGGATGGTCAAGTTTCATACACATTGGGGCATTGGGGACTGGGGGGGCCACTAGACTACCAGGGCTATCTTTGGACACATATACCACGTGATCATGGCAACGGGTGGGGGGGGGATTCCACTAGACCACCAGGGTTGTGCGTGCTTGCAGATGGCGTTCTGGGAGGGCAGGTGGCCACCCATGTATGGGCTGCTGTGTTGCACTCTGCAGTACAGCAGCCCACCTGTGGGTGGCAGGGATTTGCTCCTACTCTGCGCGGGCTCAACTTTGACTCCCCCATGCAGTGCAGTGCAGGGGTTCCCCAGCATATGCGCCACACATTCCAGGCTGAATATCGGGATGTGCCGCATATGCATGGGCACACCCCCCTGCATCTGCGCCACAAACATCATTGCGTCCAGGTGCATCAGGATTTGCACTGTGCCAAGCAGCCTTCTCAATATCCCACTGGGGCACAATGCGTGGTTGCGCAGCGCAACCCCTTTGAATATCTGGACCCGTATTTATTCATTCACTGCAAAAAAACACATTAATACAGACATTAGGGTTGAAGAATGCAAAGCGCACAAAGTAGATAAATGAAAAAAATATTATGGTTTTGGGTCTCCGAAGTCTTGCTGAAGCAGTGGTAGGGTCTTCTTTGAGGTTGTCAATCCCAATGTTCCCCTCCCACCAGCCTGTAGCCTCCTGTCTGAAACACAAGATACAACTTCAAACCAGTGCTTTATACAGTCGTGATGCACTCTTCAGTGGTAGAGAATTATGTCTCGCCACATGTTGCTAACAGAATCAGTCATAGCATTCTTCCCTTTGGCTCTGTGTGAAGAAAAGAGATAACATTTGATCTTGTTTGCTTAGGGAATGGGACAGGCATTAGGGTAGATAACCCCTAGAAGACCCCACCACTGATTCACCAAGACTCCGGAGACCCAAAATCCTGATATTTTTTCATTTCCCCGCTTTGTGTGCTTTTCGTTCTTCAGCTCTAATGTCTGCTTTAATGTAATTGAATTGCAATGAATTTCTGTTCCTTTTCTGACAGTGGGATCATATCCTCTCAAAATGAAATAAATAGAATAGTGTCGATAGTCCATGATGCAGTGCATGGACCCATCAGGCCTTGACATTTATGTCAACCCATTATGAGGGAAGGCTTCCTGTCCCACCATAATTTGTCATCTGTACACCAGAATATAGCTCTGTCGCTCTCCTGACTGAGGATGGTGCCACACACTACTGCACCTTCCCCAAGCCACAGTACTTTCAGCTGGCTCACTGAGCTCCCACCCAATCTCAGGTCACTGATATGAGAAGGCAACATGGTCCCCACTGGACCAGTGGCCATTCCTGCAAATAACATCACAACACACATTTCTTTGTAACAGTGTGACCCCAAATTGTCAACATTATCTTTTTGTGAGCCCCCAACTTCTGAACATGAAAAGATTAATTTATAAAATACTGTCTTAAATGTCCCTTTGGGACTAGTGTGAAATGATCTGTCTAGCTGCAGAAAAGCAGGACCCATAGAGCCCAGCATTTTTGTGTGTCTGTAGATGCCAAATGTGGGGTCCATCGGGCTGCATAAGCACAGACCCTCTGGAAAGTGCACTTCCATGTGGTTACAGATGCAGATGCACAGGGCCCTCTGGTCCCTGCACCAAGTGAGCAAATCATCTGGATGTTGAAGTATAGGGCCCTGTGGGCCATGTCAAGTGAGGAGTCCTTCTAGCTGCAGAACCACAGGGCCTTCCAGGCCTTGCACTTCCATGTGGCTACAGATGCAGATGCACTGCAACCTGGAGGGCCCTGCACCAATTGAGGAGTTTGTCTGGCTGCAAAAGAGATCCTGTGCTTCCTTGCAACCACAGAAGCAGATGCGTAGGGCCCAAACATGGAGTTGTGAATGGAGAGAGTGCACACAAGGAAAGTGGTGCTGTAAGACTGAACAACAAACCAAAGGCAGTAGGTCTCAGCATTCATAACCCAAAATGGGATGCAAAGACAAATTTGTGTTACTAAAAAAGATTTATTCACCACACGATGGACATCATCCTGCTGGCAGGATGATGTCCATCGTGTGGTGAATAAATCTTTTTTAGTAACTGACAGATTTGTCTTTGGCGTTCCATTTTGGTTTGTGAGTGCTGAGACCTATTGCCTTTAGCCCAAATGTGGAGTCCATGAGGTTGCAGAAGTGGAAACAATATTTCAACATTCTGTCATAACTTGGTTATTTTACCATATTTTTACACCAGATTTCCAACATAGCTTTCTTTATGCCCCCACTTCATGAGCATAGTATATGGAAATGTTCAAATCCCCACCAAAATGTAATTTCACACCACGTATGCCAAATGAGATTTTGGCAAGGATTTGAAAAATGACAGCTGCAATGGTCATGAGGTGGTGAGAAAAAAATGGCTATGCTGAAAATTGTGGTTCAAAATATTGAAAATTAAGGAACTTATGAGGGAGCACAGAAAAATTCCAATGTATGCACATAACTTTGTTGTTTTTTAATATTTTGACCCCAAGTTTTCAACACAGCTGTGTTATTACCCCACATCATGAACCTGGTAGGTGAAAATTCTTGAATCCTGACCAACACATAATTTTGGTCACAAGTGTGAAAACACATTTTGGCCAGGATTTGAAAAACAGCTGTCACATTCATGTGGTGGTGTGAAAAAATTGCTATGTTGAAAATTTGGGGTCAAAATATTGAAAATTAACAAAGTTGTAAGTGTACACTGAAAAGTTTCAACTTACCCTCATACTGTACCTTTGTTTGTTGGGGTTGTGTTATATTTTCCTCCAGATTTTCAACATAATCTGCTTATGACCCTACCTCATGAACAAGATTGGAGAAAATGTTCAAATCCCACCCAAAAGGTGATTTTCCTCAGCAACCACGAAATCACCTTTTGGGATGTATTTGCATAATTTCATCACTCTTGTTCATGAGGAAAGGTCCTAAAAAGACCATATTGTAAATTTTGTGCAAACACGTTCAAAATGACAAAGTTATGAATAAAAGTTCAAACCCCACCGAAATACATTAAACTGCACTTACCTTATGTTCTCATATTGCATGTGCCAGTTCCAACAGCTAGACATATCTTCAATTGAATAGTGGATCTACATAGTGGGATATGTTCAGGAAAGTGAGGGTGTGTGGGTGTGTGTGAGGTAGTGGATGCTGAGTTGGAGGTCAGGGTGGAGTGTACTGGGGTCAGATCATTGATAAACCATTTTATTTCTTTACATTACAAACAGAAAGATTAATAAGGGACAGTTTTCTTTATTGTAGAGGAACAAATGCTGTCAGTGGGGATTGGGCACCATAGTGTCATGATGATCTTCAGCAGCACCAGTGTGTTGGCATAGGTATTAAACAAGGGGGCAGGTGACCTGGAGAGAAAGAGCAGGAGAAGCAGTACTGGGTGGTGGGCACCCTGATCTGCTTACTATTTAAAATAATAACATTGGGGGTTGGCAACCTAGAGGTGGGGGAGAAACAAGTGGTACTGGGGGTTGGCACCCAGGAACACTTTACAAAAACAGAGATTAGATAGATAGACAGACAGACACACACACACACACACAGAGATGGAGAGAGAGAGAGAGAGACATATCAGGGGATCGGCAGCTCACTGTTCTATTTGAAGTCAGCAGCATGACTCCAGCTGCAGCTTCACATTTCTGGAAAGTTCTGCTGTTCTCATACTGATAATGTGGGTGAACACTTTGTAGGACATATTCAGGTGAGTAAGGGTGTGTGTGAGGGGATGGGGTGTAGGGTGCAGATTGGGGGGGGTTGGATGGGGTGGTCAGATTGCCAATGGGAATTTTGTATTTTTCAGCTTAAAACAAGATCAGTGAAGGATGGTTTCCTTCATTGTAGGGGGACAGAAGCCAACACTGGCAATTGGGCACCACAGTGTCAAGATGATCTTAAGTGGCACTGTGGATGGAGTCCCTGGTGCCACCACTCATATTAAACCAAGGGGGGTGGGCAACCTGGAGGAGAGAGAGGGACAAGAGAAGGGATACTGTGGATGGGTTCTCCAGTCCAATTACTACTTACAAAACAACATTGGTGGTGGGCAACCTGGAGGGAAGGGAGAAGAAAGAAGTGGTACTGGGGGGTGGGCACTCTGGTCCATCTAAGAAAAAAACTAAACTAAATTGATTAGGCAGATAGATAGATAGATAGATAGATAGATAGATAGATAGATAGGTAGTTAGATAGATAGATAGATAGACAGTTATTTCATGAGATCTCAGGAAAGAACAATGGTTCTTTAATATGACCTCACAACAGAACTGTGAAACAAAATGAAGTCCCACTGCCTTCTTTCATGAGCCAACCTTCTTCTTTCATGTGTTCTTTCATAACACACACAAAAAGAATATTGTTTCACGTAGGAAGGTGGTGGTACTTAGTTTTTTTTTCATAGTTCATTCATGAAATGACCTTCATCTTTTGTGAGTCACGAAAGAACTCACAAAAGAAGGTTAGCTCACAAAAGACGATGGTGGGACTTTTTTTTTTTGGTAGTAGTAGCAATTTATTGTACTTCCAATACATTAGTAGTGGATATTACAAATTTTAAATAAAATAAAAATCAGGTAATCTTGCAGAAAATATCACACTTTAAATACATGTAGAATAAATTAACATACAATGATGGTCCATCTCACCAATATTCGAACATTTATCAGATTTATCAGATTGATATCTGCAAAACCAGCAGGTCCAAAAACTTAATTTTAAGAATCAAGAAGGTGCTTTCTTTTGAGCTTCATCACATTGGCATAGAATTTTGCAGTTTTTTCTGCTTCACTTTTTGTCATGGGGTGAAGAAGAATGAATAGATGATCATAATCCAGTGCTGCATAGTTTACCAGAAAATCTTTTAAAATTTGATCACATGAGGTCTTAAATAAAGGACATTGAATAGTAATATGATAAAAGTTTTGAAAAAAAACTACTGCAGCAATAGTAGTCCTGTTGCACAGTTTCATAGAAACATAGAAGTTGACGGCAGATAAGGACTGCAAGGCCCATCCAGTCTGCCCATTTCTTTTTCTACCTTATAAATGTGCCATCGGCCTTTGCTCTGTCAGTGACCTATCTATTCATAGTCATTTGTATTGCTCCCTTATGCCTATCCCATGCCTGTTTGAAGCCCTGCACTGTATTCATAGCCACCACTTCTTGTGGTAAGCTATTCCATGCATCTACCACCCTTTCTGTGAAAAAGAATTTCCTCACATTCCCCTTAATCGGCCTCCCCTAATCTCATGCTGTGTCCTCTTGTCCTGCTATTTTTCTTATATTTAAACATGTTAGACTCTTTTCACCTTGTTTATGCCCTTAAGGTGTTTAAATGTCTCGATCATATCACCCTCTCCTCCTTTGCTCAAGGGTATACATATTGAGCTCCGCTAATCTGTCCTCATATGTCTACTGATGCAGTCCCTGCACCATTTTGTTGCCCTTCTGGACTGCCTCTATTTGGTTAATGTCCTTGTGAAGGTGTGGGCTTCAATACTGCACTTAGTACTCAGATGGGGCTCAACCAATGTCTTGTACAGAGGGATTATTACCCTCTTACGACTTGTGATACCCCTACTAATACACCCTAACACCCCCCTAGCCTTACCTACTGCTTTAGAGGTCTGCTTGGATGATTTTAGGTCATCAGTGATGATGATGCCCAAGTCTCTTTCTTCCTTTGTGACTGCTAGCAACTCCCCCTCCAGCCTATAAGTGGCTTCAGGGTTTCTCTTCCCTATGTGCATGATTTTGCACTTCTTTGCATTAAATCCCAGTTGCCACTCTTCTGACCATTTTGCTAGTTTATCCAGATCTCTTCTCATTCTGCCCACCCCATCTGGATCATCTACTCTGTTGCAGATCTTGGTGTCATCTGCAAACAGACAAGCCTTACCTCTAGTCCATCTGCGAGGTCACTAATGAAGATGTTGAATAGGACTGGCCCCAGGACTGATCCCTGAGGTACCCCACTTGTGACTTGCATCTCTTCTGACTGTATACCATTTACCACCACTCTGTTTTCTGCCAGTCAACCAGTTTGCCACCCAGTTGACCAACTTCTGACCCACCCAGTGCAGTCTTGGATCCTAGCATCTTTATGGATTCCAGGTGTTGCACTATCCTTTCCTTAAGGAGTGCCTCCATAATCTTGCCCACTACTGAGGTAAGACTGACTGGTCTGTAGTTCCCTGCCTCCTCCCTGCTACCACTCTTGTGGAGCGGGATCACATGAACCCTTCTCCAGTCTTCTGGGACCTCTCCTGTGCTCAGAGACTCACTAAACAATTCTGCTAATGGCTCTGCTAGTTCCTCCTTTAGCTCCTTAAGTACCCTGGGATGTATGCCATCAGGTCCCATTGCCTTATCCACCCTGAGCTTAGCAAGCTCTTGTAGGACCCTTTCTTTGTGAAGGAGTAGTGCTCACCTCCCTCCCCTTGTGTCCATGATGTTGAGCTGTGGGCCCTGCCCTACCTTCTCTCTCAGTAAATACTGAGCAAAAGTATCTATTTAGGATAGATGCCTTTACAGGGTCCTCCTCCTCACATGCTCCATTTCTCCATTAAGCTTAGCAATACCCCTCTGGACTTTCTCCTTTCACTAATGTATCTATAGAAAGTCTTGTCACCTTCTTTACTGTTCGTGCTAGTGTTTCCTCAGTTTGGGACTTTGCCTGCCTTACTGCCTTACCTGCTTCCCTTAGGCAGTTTGGTATGCCTCCCTATCTTCATCCTGCTGTGTTCCCTTATATTTCCTGAAGGCCAGCCTTTTGGCTCTGACCTTTTCTGCTACTGTATTTGAGAACCAAAGTGGTTTCCTTCTTCTTTTGCACTTCCTTTTCTGTCTAACACAATGGGATGTTGCTTCAAGTATTGTATCCTTAATGCTTGCCCACTTTGCCTGTACCTCCTCACCTGTGTTTCTTTTTGCCAGGGCTAGCTTAACTCAGGATTTGACTTGTAAAAATAAATCTATTTTGAGCATGTAATACCAAATCTAGCCCACATAATAGTTTTTCTAACATTAGGGGTTAGTGGGAAAGTTAAATAATTCTCAAGAACAGAATCAATCTTATTAGTAGTAATCCAGATGGCTTGCTTCTGGACCTTAACCTGATCCATTTGGTTTGACTGGGCAGCTGCAAAAAGTTTCTTGTTTATAGTATCTTTGAAGATTGGTGAGATCAAAATCCTCTTCTGCGAATCTGACTATAAGTGATTTAAAGAAGATTAGAAATTATAGATCTGAGAGCTTTTAACCAGGGAGATGAAAAGTTTGAAGCCCACCAGCCAATTCTCTCCTGCAAATAAGCTATAGGGAGTAAATTATCCTGGTTATTGAGAATGTTAAGTCAATAACATGCTAGGCATAATTCAACTATCACTGCTAGAGGTAACCTGCCCAGTTCAGCTCTAACAACTGGGTTAGAAGTAAAGAGAGGATCTTGTAACATAGCTTTGTAGTAAAAAGATGAAGGAGATTCTAAAGAAGGAACTTTTGAAGATCCCCAGACTTCTGCACCATACAATAAAAATGGGATTAATCTTAACTTCTCCAGCTATAAGAACTGTGTGTCCAGCATATTTATAATTGAAATGTAATAATGCTTTAGCTGCTACTTCGGCCTTTGAGACTCAATATTTCCAAGGGGCCATTCATTGACCATTTGAAGTAAATTTTACACCTAAGTAAATGTAAGAGGAAACAACCTCAGTAAAATCTCTTTCTAAATGGAGTTTAGGTAGTACAGTATTGAGAGTATTTGACCCGAAAAACATAATCTTAGTTTTTTTAGACTGATTTTCAATTCCAGATGGTCACATTTAGTTGTTAACAAGTTTATCTTATTTTGCAAACCCACTACAGAAAGTGAAAGCAGAATCAAATCATCAGCATATACCAATATGTGTATATCATGTGACCTATTCTTTGGAGAATCCATGTTTATAGAAGTATCAAAGTGTAAGATTGAATCTATGCAAATGCTGAACAGCAAAGGAGCTAGTAAACATCTCTGTTTTACCATCATGGATGTTTTGAAGTACTCTGAAATATTGCCCATATTGTCATATCTCACAGCTGTGATTGTGTTTGAATAAAGAAGATAGATTGGGATAAGTAAGTTTAAAAGTATTCCTCTACTGATTAGAATAGGCCATGACTTAGCTCTGAACACCGAATCAAATGCTGCAGCAAAATCAACAAACAAAGCATATTTTTATTTTTCTATACAATCTATATTTTTCTAACAAGTGCGACAATATGAAAATATTAACAATTATTGAATAACCATGATGAAAACCTGCCTGAAAATTTGATAAAGGCGATTCTGATTCTATCCAGTTCTATAATTCATTCAATAAAATCCTTGAGAATATTTTGCCACTCATATCAACCAGACTGATAGGTCTGTAATTCATGGGGAGCTGATATGGGTTATTTTTATGGATTGGCACTATTATGTTTTTGGTCCAAGAGGGAGGTACAAATCTTTCTTTTAAACATATATTAAAAATGTTTGTGAAAAAGATGACCCCAGTAATTTAAATAGGCCTTGTAGATTTCACTTGGGATGGTGTCTGGTCCAGAAGCTTTATAATTTGGAAGCTGAATGATGATTTGCTCAACATCAAATGTCATTTCCAGAGGGCAGAGCTCTTCTGTTAATAACCAAGAGGAAGCAATATATTGTTTTGGAGATTTGGTAGCTGTCTATTGAAAAGAGTTTTATAATGTGAGATCCAGGTTTCTTTAGGGATATATGTAGGAAGAGATGGAGAATAAACCTTTGTCCCCTTAGCCACAAGGGTCCAGAAAGATTTCATGCCCCCGGGCATTATAACCTGAACCATGTTATCCTACTGTTTAAAAGTAAAATCTAATTTTTTCTTTGCTAACGTTTTTTTGTATGATTTTCATGTTTGGTTTAAATGAGCAATGCCAGCTGCTTTGGGGGAATTTTTCTTAACATTTCTAATCAGTTTCCCTAATTTCTGTTTTTCTTTTTTACATTGAACATCGAACCAACCATTAATCTTTATCTTGTTACCCACTGAACAATATATTTTTGGACTTATCTGTTTGTAACACGTGTCCAATTGCTTGCTTATAGATTCTGTGTTATAATTTCCCTTCAATTAATGAGAAAAGAGTTGAGAAAGAAGGGGAATACATTAGAAGCGTGACCATACCTATTGTTTCACAGTTGAAAACCTATTTTATTTTGCCACCTAGGGTAAGTGAAGCTAAGGTTTTAGGAATATTGTCCTCATTCATTGAAGAATCAAAAGGGTCAAAAGACAGTACTACTGCAGCATGGTCACTTTCTGGCTTCATACAAATCTTCAATTTTTTTAAAGTGATCATAACTATGTGGTGAGCAAAGGACAAAGTCAATAACACTTTTCCCTTGTGGAGAAAAAAAGTACACGCTCCCAGTTGGTCTCCATCTGTCCTACCATTTAATATCAAGAAATTATTATTTTTGATGAAGTTCTGAAAACACTTTCCTGCTTCATTCTGAACTTTATCCAATGAGTATCTGGGGATCAAGTCCCCTAAATAAAATTACTTCTGTCAATTGGCGAGATTATCATACTGAGCAATTCCAGCAATAAAATCTCCTGCTAAGATTTAATTTAATTTAATTTCATTTGTTTATTTGGAAAATACCTTTGAGTCAAAGACTCCTTTTTAAAGGTTCCACATCAGAAACAGATACAACTAGGAGAACCATACAGAGTGGTTCAGCAAGAGGACACAAGTAATGTAACAATGATGGTACAGGAAATACAGTAAAAGGCTAACATTTGCATACTAGTAGATTCAATGTGTTAGTTTCAGGAACCATTACACAAATGTCAGTACACATATAATCTCCTCTAAGTAGCATTTCAAGGGGTTCACGTGGAGGGGGGGTCAAAAATGGCCTGATGCCGTAGTCAGACAAGAGGGGAGCAGGGCTGGGCTAGGTTCCATGGCAGTCAGAGGGATTGGAGGACTGAAGGTAATTTCTGAGGTATGCTTTGTAGGTGCCAATGATATTCATGTTTGCGATTGTACTAGGTAGGTTATTTATCCAGGTAGGGCCTCAGAAACCAAAGGACCTTTGGAAAAGTGAGGTGCGGCAGTGAGGAACTACGAGGAGTTGCCTGTTTGTGCTATGGGTGTGCTGGTAAGTAGGGGCCAGTTGGATAAGTGGTGAGAGACCAGGAGGTGCCAGAGTAAGGGTAATCTTTTTGGTCATGAGGCAAGTGTGAAACCTGATTCTATTATCAAGGCTGAGAAAATTTGTGGCATTATATAGGAAGCATGTGTGAGTTGGCTGATCACAGCCCAGGATGAGGCGACAGGCTTTGTTGAGGGAGAGCCAGAGCCTTGCCAGGGCCGATGAGTTGGCGGCACTATAGATCAGGATGCCATAGTCGAGAAGGGAGAGAACTGAGGAGGAGACTGCTAGGTGAAGGGCATCAGGGATAAGTCAGTGTTTGAACAAGTAGAGGAGTCCAAGCTGCATATTGAGGGTAGTAGACAGTTGATGGATGTCTGGTGGAAATTAAGGACCGGGTCCAGTTTGATGCCCAGGTATTTAAAGGAGTCCACTTGTTTGAGAGGGGTCTGGTTGGCAGTTAGGACTTGAGGGCAGTGCGCTTTCTTAGAGTTAAGGGGGTGTGAGAAGAACATAGCCTTAGTCTTCTCATAGTTAAGGATGAGGCACTGTGTGGTGAACCATTTTTCTGCTTCCATGAAAGAGGATTGGAGGAAGAGGTGGGGCTGGGTAGGGTCAGGATTGGAGGTGTAAAGGACAGTGTCATCTGCATACAGTAGGATGTTGCTAGAACAGGACTGAGGGAGAGCATTAAGGAAGAGGCAGAAAAGTAATGGTCCAAGAATGGACCCCTGGGGGACAACGGAGTGGACTGGCATCCTGCTAGAAATGGTTACACCAGTTTTGACCTGCTGGTAACAGTCCACCAGATAGTCTGAAAACCAACGGAGGGCATCTTGTGAGAGGCCCAGTTTGCAGAGGGTAGCTACTAGAAGGGAGTGATTGACGGTGTCAAACACCTTGGTGAGGTCAATGAAGATAGTGCCAGTGATACAACCTCTGTCTAGGGCAGTGTCGAGGTGAGTGGTGAGTTCGAGCAGTGCGGTAGTCATACTGTGATTTTTTGAGGAAGCCATGTTGTTGCTCGCAAAGTATTTTGTGTTTGTTGAGGTGGTCCATGAGTTGATCAGAGACAATATGCTCAAGTGCCTTAGATAGAGGAGGGAGACTAGAGATGGGTCGATAGTTGTTGGTGGATGTACGGTCTCCACCTTTAAATGTGGGGTAATGGAGGCAGATTTCCATCACACGGGGAATTTCCCAAGGCATAAGGAATGGTTTATAATGCAAGTGAGGGGGATAAGTACTTCATGAAGAGTGAGCCACAGAAGTCACAGGTCTAAGGAGTCATTGCTGTACTGGGAGTGGCTTAAGGCTTTTTTGAGGTAAGGCTCTGCAGACCTAGAGGAGATGCATCGTAAGTGAAATGGATGGTGAGCTGGGGGGGAGGTGGGATCACTGGCCGGGGGTGGATCATAGAAGTTTTAAGGGAGGACATGGCTGAGGTTGGTGAAGGCATGGTTAAAGGCTGAGGCTATCCAAGTGGGATCGGAGATCAGGGCCCCATCAACCAGGATTTGCATGGGGGCAGGGTTGATGGTTTTGCTGCAGATGTCCTTTATATTATCCCCAAATTTGCATCCAGAGCCCCAGGTAGAGGTTAGGGTGGATTTGTAGTGCTCAGCCTTGGCTTTGCACAAGGACCATGTGCATTTGTTATGGACCTCTCTGTATTTCTGTCTGTCAGTTAACCGACCGGTCTCATTGGCGAGGTGCCATAGGGAATCTCTGGTCCACATCAGGGCCAGGAGGTGGTTAGAGATCCAGGGAGCTGGATTGCCTTTGACCATCCTTTTGGTAAGAGGGGTGAACATGTCACAGAGGGCATTAAAGGAATGCATGAAGAGATCAAGGGCACTGTCTTGGTCAAGAGTATTGGTTATGAAAGACCAATCAATGGCACTGAGATGAGCTTTTAGAACAGCAAGTTTACCAGGACCAAGTTTATGTCATAGGATCATTTTCTGGGAGGATTTAGGAGCCTTGCCAGACCAGGAGAAAAGGACCGAGGAGTGGCCACTGATCACATTTAGTAGTACAGTAGTATTTGTGATTTTGAGGGGGTGGTTCGTGAAGACAAGGTCCAATAGGGAGGAGGACCCTGAACGTGAATTCAGCTGGGTGGGGGAGGGAATAATTTGAGTAAGGTCCTGGGCAGTAGCAGCATCGATGAAGGGGGCAGTGGATTTGTGAGCCAGTTGATATTAAAATCCCCAAGTACAATTTTTTTCATTTTTGGAAGGTAAGGTGGCAAGGTAGGATAGGACCGAGTGGAGTTCCACCTTCTGGTCCCTGGGGGGTATGTGTAAAGCAGTGATGAGGAAGGGGGTATGGGATCATCCAAGGGTACATTTGAGAGTAAGGGCCTGGGGACCCGGTATGAGGTGGAGAGAAGGGAGCAGTTGTACATTTAATGTGTCCTTTGTATAAATGGCACAACCTCCTCCCCGTTTACCCAGACAGTCAGCCTGGAAAACATCATACCCTGAGAGGGTCACTGAGGAGTCAGGGATACAAGGGGAAAGCCAGGTTTCTCCCACCACAATGATATCAAGTTTATGCTGAAAGACCCACCACTGGAAGGAGTCCCATTTTTATAGTAGGCTACAGACAACGGCATTCCACCTGATGGCAAATATGAGGGTGTGGTGGTTGCCAGTGGCCCCGGGTTAGGGTGTATATTGCCGGACATAAGGAGGATGAGCATAAGAGACCTGAGGATGGGATTCCAAGTCAGCTTTTGAGGGCAGTGAGCTTTGCGTGCTTGTGGCCCTTTGGGGCTAGAGAAAGTGAGAATGGGGAGGGTTAGAGTAAAGGAGAAAACCGTGATCAGGAGCCGCAGTGAGGGGTGGGTTGGCTGGAAGGGGGTTGGGGAGTGGTATGGCCTAGAGGAGTAGGGAGCAGAGCTCCCATGTCTGTGGGAGTCTGTGAACCCAGGCAAGTGGTTGTCCAAACAAGATAATAGTGACTACTTGAAATAGCAGAGATACAGCCTCAACTCCTCTAGTTAGTCTTGACCAGATTTCATAGATTAGATTGAAAATGGGGTGGAATATAAACATTCACAATCAGTACTATACTGGAATTCCAGCCTATGACTGTTAGGAGGAATTCCTGGGTGGGTGCAAGTTTATAAGTACATGTTTTTCATCTATGATTTTTACTAGTGTGGCAAGACTCCCTATACACCTACCATGGGATTTTGCCTTAATGGCAAGTATAGAATAAGATTCAAATCCACTGATATATGGCTCTGCTGGAGCCCAAGTCTCCTGGATAGCCAAAATGTCAGAACCAGAAACAAAACTCAGCCATTGAGGGTCTTCCAATTTATTCCCCAACCCTGCAACATTCCAAATTAAAACATTGAAATCTTCTATCTGGTTAGACAGTAGACTTAACATCTGAGGCTGTACTATCTGCTTGTTTTGGTACTATTGATTGTCACTGGAAACTTATAACTTCTATGGAAGAATTACTTGGGTATTCCCAGTCGGTAAACAAAATCAGATGTATATTAACTGAATCAAGAGTGTCACTTTTGCTTAACAAAAGGGAGTACAAATCTGCTGACCAAATATGACAGACTATTTGTGATCCCTCAGTCCCTAAGTACAGACTCTCTGCTATGTCCAAGTCAGATGAGAAAATATTTGTTTTAATGATAGAGGCTAAAATCACCCTTACATATGAGACTAAATTTTCTGATGTTTCTCCCTCATAGGGATCAATCCCAAAAATGGACAGTGTATTTGTTTGACATGACCCATCGAAAGTCCAATTTAATAATCTAAAGTAGAAGAGAAAGTGTCATAAGAGAGTATTTTATTGTATCTGAGATCACCAAACGTGAGTTTCCAGACTATGGGCCAAGTCACTGGGGAAGATTTATTAAGACCCAGGAAATTTAAAGTGTGTTGTTTTTCCCATATTAATTTGACAATTTCCATGCTAGAAAGTACACAGGGTAGTGCCGGTTAGACCTATCCCTATGGGCAAAAGTAAATGAGCTTGCCACACTGGAGAGTTCCAGTTCAGCTTTAAACAGATGAATTATTAATCCAGTTAAAGACTCTTTGGTCTCATAGGATTTAGTATACAAGCTGTCCATTTTAAAATCTACCTCTTTACCAGTAGTAACTGACTGAGAGAAAAGTAGGGTGTCAACATTATTCTGTGCCTCATCCCCGTCAATATGTTTGGAGAATCAGATACAGTAGGCAAGGCAGACTATTTAGGAGCAGAAATATTTGAATTTATGTTTCCTTTATTGTGAGTTGGCTATGCTAAGGGTACTGGCTGATCCTGAGTCACCTTCTCAGTGGTATCTTGAGTTTTTACATCATTACTAGGTGCCTGCCTGCCTTTCTTTTGAGATTACCTCAATATTCACATTCAAAGGGGATACAATCTCCAGGGCTAGATTTAGTTTTTCATTTTGTAAAGGAGGGGGACCTTTATCTAAATCCTTACATTTCTTAATTCTTTTCCTCTTTGCCCTTGTCTTGACTTTATTCTTGGATATTTGTGGGTCTGATTTATTCTTTGTTTTGTTTTTTTGTTTGATTTTCTTTGGGGTTGGAGAGTCAGGGATTCTAATAGTGGAGAAAGAAAGATTTTTTTTTTCCCCTTTTAATACTTATATTTTTCCAGATCATCTAACGTTTGTTCTAATGCTGAAAATGTCACCATATGCAATAGGGACCGGTTTTCCAGGCAATGTTTAATTCCATTATAAACCTCCAGAAGCACTACTGTATATTTGACATTATAGGATGGGCTAAAGCTTTGATGGTGTACTTCAATACAGTAGCTGGACACTGTGCCCAAAATTCCTAATCAAGTGGATTTTTTTCCACTTTTCTGTCCAGTTTTTCAAATACAGCTTATGGGGACTCCATTAAAATATCTCCTTCAGTTATGGATGTCATATCTTTAGTAAGATCCATGGGGTGAATGAGTCCGTTCTGATGGATAGAATAAAATGTCCACCTCACTGGAAGGATTTACCCTATTGTTGCTGCTGTTAAGACTTGGATAATGGGAAACATCAGATCTCCTTTCTTCTCCTGTACAAAGAAACACGTGATATAATATACTATTTTGTGATTTGTTATATAAGTATAGGAAGTAATCAATAATTTTTGCTTGATTAGCAACGTCAGGCTTCTCAACCCTATCCATGTTCTTTAATGGGGTCTATGTGATAATGGTGACCTACTGATTGACTATCATCTGAACTCCCTCCCTTTTATCAATAGAGGCTTCCTTTTGAATATACATTGCTAACTTGATTGTTTTGTCTAAGATACTTGGCGTAGAAGAAGTAATCAGAAGTTCTTGGGAAAACATACATCCATTCTTATGCCTTTTAACTTTCCTAGCATTTTTTTTTGTATTTTATCAGACTTAATATTGGTCTGAGCATTTATACCTTTCTCCTTACTAATTTCTCTACCACTTCTAGTATACATAATTAAGAGTGGGAGATTTAATTATATTAATTTATACTTTTTAGGGTATCTGGTCAATAAATACCAACAGTACCAATAAATACTAAATGCAGGGCAAAACCAAATACTAAAGGATCATTTTCCTGGCAGTTTTACAACAATTTATTAACACAGAAACATAGACTCTGATTGCAGATAAGGACCACTTGGCCCACCTAATCTGCCCATTTCCCTACCTAACGGAGAAACTGCAGATCCTAGTAAACCAACAGCCTACTTCCTCCTGCTCCCACTAGATTTGCCTTATGTCTGTCCCATGCATTCTTGAATTTCCCCCACTG
Organism: Neoceratodus forsteri; assembly: GCA_016271365.2. Lineage (NCBI taxonomy): Eukaryota > Metazoa > Chordata > Ceratodontiformes > Ceratodontidae > Neoceratodus > Neoceratodus forsteri. The sequence continues at coordinate 94,213,159 of CM028130.1, read as the reverse complement.
TTTTTGACTCTATAACCTCCTCAGGAAGGCTGTTCCATGCATCTACAACCCTCTCTGTAAAGAAATAACTTCCTCACATTACCTCTGAGCTGTCCCCCATCTTCAAATTGTACCCCCTTGTTCTTGCACATCTCTTTTTCTGAAAGATGCTACACTCTTGGACTTTGTTGATTCCTTTGAGGTATTTGAAAGTTTCTATCATGTCCCCCCTCTCCTTCCTTTCCTTGAGGTTATACTTCTTAGATTCCTTTAGTCTTTCTTCATATGTCTTCTGGTGCAGACCCTGCACCATTTTGGTTGACCTCCTCTGGACAGCCTTCACCCTGTCATTGCCTTTGCAGAGATGGGGTCTCCAGAACTATACACAGTACACAAGAGGTGGTCTTACCAACTGTCTGTACAAAGGGACAACAACTTCTTGTTTTCTACTGGTGATGCCTCTCCCTATGCATCCCAGTATCCCCCAGCCCTACTTACTGCCTTCTCACATTGCTGGCCCACCTTTAGGTCATCTGATATGACTACCCCCAGGTCCCTATTTTTGTTGTTGTCAGCATCTCATCCCCCATTGTGTACTCTTCCCCTGGGTTTTTGTTTCCCAGGTGCATTACTTTGCACTTCTTTGCATTGACTCTAAGCTGCCATACCTTTGACCATTCCTCCAACCTTGCCAAGTCTCTATTCATCCTTTCCACCCCACCTTGTGTATCAATCCTTTTGCAGATCTTTGTGTCATCTGTAAAGAGACATACTTTTTCTTCCAGTCCTTCTGCAATGTCACTTATAAAGACATTAAAAAGGACCGGCCATGGTACTGAACCCTGCGGTACCCCACTAGTAACGCCCATTAACCTCAATCTGATACATTTGGCTAAAGAATAAGGAGCTATCATTGACTATAAATACCATACTATGAACTATTTTCTGTCTTAAATACACCAGGTAATTAACTGCAGTGTTCAGTTACTTGAACCTTAGAGAATACAATACTGTTATTAGGTTCACTAAGTAAAACTAGTAAAGATAAGATTGGTATTAGTTTAGGTCCATTAATGAACTAAATCACATCTGGTGGTAATAACCATTACTTTAAACAAAGATATCTTGTTTCTAAAACAATTCAAACAGTGACGCTGTCTGAATTAACACTCTGAAATGGAAAAGTTATTAAAAAGTTATCGTAAAAGATTATATTAATGCTATCGAGACTATCTGTTTAGACAAAGGGAGAAAAAAATGCAGTCACTGTTCATCCCAACATCACTTCAGGTTCGGACTGGAGATGTATTTTCCAAACTTTCCAGTATTTCCACACAATGCTAAATGCTAGCTCTGAACCTTCTAAGCAAACAGAAGGCACCCTCTATCAGTTAATTGTCAAAGTGCATAAGGGAAAAACTTCAGGTCGAAGGTTCTGTTCTCAGTTAATAATAACTGAGTCCCAGCAAGTAAAATGTCTGCCCCCTAAGTATTGCTGAGCAAGTATCACTGAGCTGGTATGCACATGGCGTGTCACATCAAGACCTCGTCTGGTCACTGTTTGGCCAGTTCTCCAGTAGAAATGCCCAGCAACACATGGGACTAACCCTGGATGACAATAAATCTCTTTCTCCCAACGGAGCACTAATAATAAAAAAAAAAATAAAACAATTCTGAGAAGTAATGCCCCAAAAGTCCTGAGAGTCCAGTGAAACCCTGATACTGCCTAAGCAAAACCATGTATCTTAGCTTGTATCAATATACTCACATACAGATACCAATACCAATACAATGCCCCAGAAGGAAACAAAGACAATAACCAAGTACCCTCCTCGCTCCCCAATGTATAACTCCTGAATTATGATCTCTGAGTGGGCACAAGCCTAGAAATAGTACCAAATAGCCATTTTCCCCTTTATTTAAAACAAAAGGGAAGGGAAAAGAACTTACTGGCTCCAAAGTGGTGACCAAATGAATGATTTTTGCTGCTTGAGAATTTACCATGCTGGGAAAACGGCCACAGGATTTTATGTGTACCTCCAGACAAAGCAAGGTATCCAGCACAGAAAAAGAAACTGCTGTATAACTGTGGACAACAGTACAACAGTACCTAACCATTTGTACTGGATCTGAAAAATCCCAAACGCTTACACTCCCCGGTAATAAGCAAGCAGACAGCACCATGCTGCAACGCCAACAAGTGCCTGCTTTTAAGCTTATCACTCATGTGGAACTTACCTCATGCAGGGGAACTGCCCCTCATTGAAAAAGGAGGTAATTAGGAAATTAGGCAATTAAACTATTAGGCTGAACAGCTTCAGTTTAGGCTGCATTTGCTAATTAGATGATTAATTTTGAGCAGACAGATGGCAAGGCATTTAAAAGGGAAAAAGAGTGTTGCAACTACCTAGTAAAACAACCTATAAAGATTAAAACCACGTATAGAAACACTCGAAACACGTGAGGCAATCCTTAAATAATAATAATACAACTAAGACCTCAATAGGAGCCCTATAACTATCAAAACACAAAAGTTGCACTTCAATGGTAGATATGTGGAAAAGAGAGAAAGATAATAAAAGGGTATACAATTCAGTAGTAAATTCTTAAAATACACCCCTTGTATATTTTTGTCTGACTATTTGTCTGGGGAGACTGAGGTGACAAATGTTGTGTGAGGGGGACAGTCTGATGCATGCAGTGAGAGCGGAAAGCTCCACATTCACAATTCGCTTAAAAGACTTCTGAATGGCCTTTCATTGCTCCAATGTCTTCAAAAACTTCAATAGTTTTGGCTCAACAATCTATCCACCTGGGGAAACAAAATAAAGAGTGGGAGGAAGACAGACTGCACCAGACAGTGCACACAATAAATTGTTCTGGAAAGGTTACACACTTAGCCAGTATGTGGCATAACTGTTGTAGAAATAAAATTTGCAGTGCAGCCCTGCTACCTGTGGTTCCTCCACAACTGCTGTCACATAAAGTGAGATACTGACTCCTCCAAAGCATGACAGGCTCCTCCTAATTCACTCCCATATTTTTTTTTAGTGTTTTTTTCATGAGTTAGACTTCTTCTTTCATGAGTTCTTGAATGACTCACAAAAAAATGAAGAAGTTCAGCTCATAAAAGAACTATAAAGAAAAGCTGCTAAGTCCCACAATCTTCTTTCATGTACTGAGATTCTTCTTTCATGTACTAAAATTCTAATTAAATGAGACTCACAAAAAAAGAATTTCAGCTCATGAAAGAAGAATCTGTACACTCACTAAGCCTTACAACTAAGATTTTAGGGATGTCCCAAAAACCACATTGTGGGGTCTTTTTTCAAAAAACAATCACCAGAATCTAGCTAAACAGCTTCCATTTAGCTTCCAATTTCTTGGCAATTTCACTGGCGAAATAAAATGTTGTAACTTCTGTACTGATATGGCTTCACGTAACACATAGGTTGCAACAGGCACCATCTGCATTACAACATTGAATAGTTGCCAAAACAGCTGACAGAGTCCCTTTAAAGTAGAAGTTCTTTATAAACTGGTTAGGGAAAATCCTGCATCCTGATTAGTTGTTACACATGCAGTAGATGTATCCAATGCACAGGTAAAAACAAATATTCTGAAGCAGGATACAGTACAAGAGAAATCAATACCATCTTCATTGACCTCACTAAGGCTTTCGACCTTGTTGACCATTCCCTGCTTCTCTCCACTCTCCATAAATTCCATTTCTCTACCCCTGTTGTGGACTGGTTCTGTAGCTACCTGTCAAATAGGTCGCAAGCTGTCAAATTTAACTCCTCCCTGTCCAACACATCTACTATCAACCTTGGGTTCCCCCAGGGCTCTATCCTTGGGCCCCTTCTGTTCTCAATTTTTATCAACAATGCAGCTGAGGTCCTGAATCCTGCTCAGCTATTCTCTCACGTGATGACCTGATCATCTACACTAGTTCTTCTAGTATTGCCTGCATAAACACATCACTTACTTCAGACTTCAATAAGGTCTTAGACTGGCTACTAGACCGTAAGCTTTGTACTAAATGAAAAGAAAACGAAGCCATGCTCCTAGGTTCTGCAATCAAGATTAAGACCTGTTCTAGTTTGCTGGAGGTTCTTCACCCAGGAGGATTTCCACTTGAAAATGTTACTTCCTTCAAGTACCTTGAAATCCTCCTGGACCAGTCCCCGGATTTTAATCTTCACATTCAGTCCTCGTGCAAAGCTGTAAACTCAAAACTAGGAGTAGCTTACAAAACGAGCTACATGCTTACACCCTCGGCCAAATTAGCAATTTCCTGAGGTATTCTGCTCCCAACCCTTACCTATGGTGCCTCTATTCTTACCTCTGCCCATAAAACCTCCCTACTAAAATGGGCGTAACTTATAGCAATATATGCTGATTTGCCTCTTCGTCACCTCGACTCAAACATCACTGCCTTCTTTATAAGGATCTGAATTGGCTCTCACCCTCTGCCAGTAGACAATACTACCTTGGATCACTAATGGACTCAATCATCCGGGAAAAAAAACCGTCCCAGCTGGCGGTGTTGCTGGTCCCTCAACCATCCTCCCATGGCCTGTGTTCAGCTGACAAATACTTGCTCTATGTTCCGAGATGTTGGACGACTAAAGGCACAGGGGCCTTCCAATTCTCTGCTCCCAGGCTATGGAATGCTCTTTCACTCAACCCCCGGCTGTCTCAGTTTCACTTTGGATTTAAAAGTGAATATCGTCGTTATCTATCCTTAGCTGATGCTTGTACATGCTTTGACCCAACCTGAAGCTCCTGAGACTTCACCAGTAATGTCACCCTGCTCTAATCCAGCTCCAAGACTGTCTCCTCTTCCGCTCCCATATTTTTCCTCTCTTTGTAAATAACTTCTTGACTACTAGCTCTCTTCCTTCTTGAACCTTGTTGCTGACCATCCACTGTTGTTTTGCCAATTACCACCCCTGATCTTCCTTCTGTCAGTCTTTCTTGTTATATTTGAACATTCCTCACATTTCTCTATATATAACCTTACTATCTTATTAACCCTTTCACTCCACAGGTCAGGTCCATGGTTTCTGCACTTATTATATATCTTACTGCCATTATCTGTATAATGCTTGCCATTATTTTTTGTTGTTTCCACCCATTGTATTTTTATAGCACTGCTGTACTGTTCCTCTATTTGTACTATTGTACCCATGTTGCTGTTGTTCAACTGTTCTCCTTTTGTTGTACTCTCCCGGGTCATGCCTGAAAATAGTCATTTTATGGCTAGTGCACCTACCTGGTTAACAAAAACTAAATAAATAAATAAAAATTAAAATAATTAAACACAAAGCAATACCACTGTAAAAGCGAGGAAAACTTCGCTCAGATGTAAGCAAGAGAGAGAGTTAGTTACAGATATCTAGTCCAATATAATTTGTAACACGGCATTATTCAAGGCTGTGAGACGCGACGATTGCGCCATCCGTGGGTGCAGGGCGAACCACGGCATTGTGAGCCTATAATGCCGTGTTGCTGTGCTGGGAAGCGCGTTCACGAGTCCAACACGGCATTATTTCTCATAATGCCGTGTTGCTCTTGCGCGTTCCCAAGCTCAACACAGCATTATTTCTCATAATGCCGTGTTGCTCCTGTAGTGACCACAGCAGCCAGAGAGCGGCAAGTAGCGCTGTGGGTGGGCGGTGGGTATCCCTGCAGATGGGGTTGAAACAGATGGGTATGTAAGAGAGTACTGTAATTGCATGGCATAGTAAGAATAAAGTTTATAAAGATTGCTTCAGTCTCCGGCACATTTTTTCTCCATGACTCTGTACTCTGCTTGCCCTAGTATACATCGCGCTTGTCCGTGTTACAAGAGCATTAATCACTGGCAGCGTCGGCCTCTACCGGTGATTAATGCCCGCTGGGGGGTTGAACCCTCGGGCCTCGCCCTCGTGCAACAACGCCCCCCCAGCGGGCATTAATCCCCGGTAGAGGCCTCCTCTGCCGGTGATTAATGCTTACATATCCCACGCAGCTCTCAGTTGTTTCAAAGCACACCCAGTACACTACTTGGAAGAAGATGATATATTGTATCCTTTTTAACTCATTGTATGTAAAGCACTTATAAATTGTTATCCTGTTAAGTTTCTGCATGTCTGTACTCTCCCGGGTCGTGCCTGAAAATAGTCATTTTATGGCTAGTGCACTTACCCGGTTAACAAAAGCTAAATAAATAAATAAAATGTGTGACATGGAACCTTCATACAGGTATTTTAAAAAGCTACCATTTTCTCCCACTCTTAGGAAAACTATATTCATGATAGCTGCAAACATGGACCATCTCACCACAAAGCAACTGGAATAAAACTCCTAAAAAATAAATTTTTTTAAGAAACATTTTTCCTCAGAATACCATGTCTTATTTGCCCCAACCCACCCACCTGCCAGCTATTGTCAAATGCCAGCCTCCAGCCAATCGAATTAAGCAATAATCCTGCCACTATTAGCAGCGCTCTGCTACTTCCTGCTCCCAATTCCTGATGAAACTCTTCCATTCTCAACTGACAATACCGATAGACTGAAGACAAATCTTTTGCAGTCAGCAGCCATTAACACACTTGCTCCCTTCACATGCTAGTAGTTGTCCTTATGCTGCCTGCTGCCTCCCAGCTTCAGTTCTGTGTGAGGCAAGACCAAGATGTTTCACGGCTGACCAGCAACTACAGCCCTTGTGGTCAGATGGTGACACTGAATCTCCACTTCACCTGCTTTCCTCATTTCTTTTCTTGCACAGAGTTCAAAATGCCAAAAGGGTGACCTGTAGGGAGAGAGAATAGAACAGCAATTTGGAAATCCAAACTTTAAAATATCAGCTGACTTACAGTTATTGGGTATGTAGCTGTTTTATGTGTTTCACTTCCCTTTGCAGCAAGAATGCCACTAGAAAGAAATATTCGTAGAAAAATTAAAAGGAGACAGTTCAAAGGGAATTTTTGTTTTCCTTTTATTGACAAATTCTAAACTACCAAAATGGACTACAGTAAAACTACAGATACAGAGGCCATAGTAGCACAATTGGCCTAAGTTATAAAAAAGTGCATTAATCTCATGCAGGCGGCAAACTGTTTTATATAAAATTAAGACCAAGATTTTACTTTTGTATTGTTTAAACTTATTATTTTTTGTATATATTCCTCCTATTTTTTGCCACTGCAGAGTGGACCAGGCAATCTCCAGCCTCTGGCACCCGCACCCTCCCGGATCAAGTCTGGCAAGCAGATTTATATGCCCCATGCACACAGTGGCAACCACAATTTGGTGAAGGTGCCGCTTGTGTCCAGGGGTGCAGGGCACAGCCATCAGTGCCCAAGGTTGCCCCACTATTTTCCACCATTTTCTTTGCCCTGGGAGCTGGACATGCAGTAGCATCAGAGCACATCCATGCTGATGCCTGCCATGCCCCCCTCCTTTCCAGGCACGCAGCTGTAGTGTGGCTGGCCTCCGCCAGTCACCACTGAAGCATGATGAATTACACACACACCCTCCCCAGAAGAAAGAGAGCAGTCATGAGACGTTCAATCCTTCCTCTCCCCTGCCAACCCCTGGCTCCCCGAGTCCATTCCTAAACCCAGGTCACTGGTGTGGCGCCTCAACCCTCAGCACCACTGTGCCGGTCTCAGATATATTAATTTAAATTTTTACGTGCATGTAAATAGAGTCCCATTTTATAAGGGAAATGTGGCACAGTGGGATGTGTATTGTACAAATGCACTTTCAGGGTCTGAAGGCACTCATCTTGCAGCCTTTTGACTTACTAAGCCTGTGTGCACGTGGCTAGATATGTACAATGCGTGCCCCCAGTGTCTTTTTGCTTACAGGATGTTATAGCAAAATTAAGCGTTGAGCAAATAGAAATACTGGTTTCCACAGTGTTTTGAACTTGCACTGTATTTTCATGAGTGATGATTTGTCCTTCATTTTAGGGGCCAGTACCCCACCCCACCTTGTCCTTCATTTTGAGTGTCCTTTCCCTAACATAACTCTCAAGCTTTTGTCACTGATATGAGAGTCTTGGGGCCAGATTCACAAAAAATTGGAATGCACATGCCAAAGTTTGCACTGTGTTTTGCAGTTGCGCAGGTGTGAAATCTTGCTATGGTGCTGTAGTGGTCCCTCCCTGGCCCAGCTTGCCGATCTCCATCCCTTTCATAATAAAACAAATGTCCATGGTGATCTTGTGGTCTCTCCCATTCTCCACTTGCCAATTGCCAGGTCAGTAAATACAACTGAAGGTGCCCTGGTGGTGATGATCCCCCTGCTCTGATCATTGATCGCTGGCCCGAGTCACATGATAGAAGTTACCTTGGTGGTCAGTGGTTGCTACCCCGCTGATTGCTGGCCCCAACACAGAAATATAGCAAAGCAGTTCTCCCAGTGGTGACTAGCATCCCATCCCCCACCCAGTCACCCATGTAAGAAATAAAAAATTATTTCTGTGGTGGCTAGTGGTCCCTCCCCCCAGATGATCACCTGCCCAATATGGAAAAAAAGTGTCCCTGGAGTCAAGTGTAATCCCCATCCCGATCCCCTGTATTGGAAAGTGACCATTTCCCTGGTGGTCTACTGGACCCCTTCCCTCCCTATCCCTGATCCCCTGTAAAGAGATTATCAACCTGTCCCTGGTGGTCTAGTGGATCCCCTATCCTGGCAGGTAGTGTCCAACCAGCCCACTCCCCCATCCTGCACCTGAGCCAGCGACCAGCATAGCCTCCTATCTGCACCATGGCTGGCCACCAACTGAGCTCTAAATGAGCACATACTCCTTTCAGGGAGATTTTTTTTTTTATTATGAAAAGGGGCTGTGAGTAGGGAAGGGGAGGGACCACTAGACCACCAGAAACTTTTGTTTTCTTATGAAAGGGACAGTGATCGTTGAGTGGGGACAGGGAAGGACCACCAGACCACCAGAGAAATAATATTAGTAAAGGGACGGTGACTGGTGATCGAGAAAGGGAAGGGGAGGGACCATTAGACCACCAGAGGCATAATTACATAGAAATATAGAATTTGCCGGCAGATGAGGACCGCTTGGCCCACCCAGTCTGTCCATTTCCCTACCTGATGGATAAGCTGCAGATTCTAGTTAATCAGCAGCTTACTTCCTCCTGCTCCCTACTAGAATTGCCTTATGCCTGTCCCATGCATTCTTGAATTCTCCCACTGTTCCTGACTCCACAACCTCCTCAGGAAGGCTGTTACATGCATCCACAACTCTCTCTGTGAAAAAATACTTTCTAACATTACCTCTGAGCTGTCCCCCCTCTATCTTCAAATTGTGCCCCCTTGTTCTTGCACATCAATTCTTCTGAAAGATACTACCCTCTTGTACCTTGTTAATTCCCTTGAGATACTTGAATGTTTCTATCATGCACCCCCGCTCCCTCCCTTTCCTCAAGGGTATACATATTAAGCTGCTTTAGTCTCTCCTCGTATGTCTTCTGGTGCAGATCTTGCACCATTTTGGTTGCCCTCCTCTGAACAGCCTCCACTCTATGTCTTTGCGGAGATGGGTTCTCCAGAATTGCATGCAGTACTCCAGATGGGGTCTCACTAACTGTCTGTAGAGAGCGATAATAACTTCCTGTTTTCTACTGTTGATGCCTCTCCCTATGCATCCCAGTATCCCCACAGCTCTCCTTACTGCCTTCTCACATTGCTTGCCCACCTTTAGGTCATCTGATATAATTACTCCTAGGTCTCTTTCGATTTTTGTTGTTATTAACTCACCCCCCATTGTGGACTCTTCCCCTGGGTTTTTGTTTCCCAGATGCATTATCTTGCACTTCTTTGCATTGAATCTGAGCTGCCACGAATTTGACCATTCCTCCAGCCTTGCCAAGTCCCTTTTCATTCTTTTCACTCCACCTTGTGTATCAACCCTGTTGCAGATATCTGTGTCCTCTGCAAAGAAGCATACCTTTCCTTCCAGGTGCTCTCCAATGTCACTTACAAAGATATTAAAGAGGACCGGTCCCAGTACCGAACCCTGCGGTACCCTCCTTTCTTCACTGTGGACTCCGTTTACTATTACCTTTTGTGTCCTGTTGTCTAGCCAGTTTTTTATCCAGGCTACCACCTGGGGACCCACTCCAAGGCTGGCTAACTTGTATATTAATCTTTTGTGCGAGACTGTGTCGAATGACTTGCTAAAATCTAGGTAGGCCATATCCACAGCCCCTCCCTGGTCTACTACTTTGTTCATCCAGTCAAAGAAATCTATCAGGTTCATCTGACATGACCTTCCTGCTGTGAAACCATGCTGCCTTGGGTTCTGTGCCCCACTGGCCTCTAGGTACTCAACAATTCTTTCCTTCAGAAGTGATTCTATCATTTTCCCTACCACTGAAGTCAAACTAACTGGTCTGTAGTTTTCTGCCTCTGCCCTGCTCCCACTTTTGTGAAGTGGAATCACATTTGCCCTCCTCCAGTCCTCAGGTACCACTCCATCCTCCCATGATTTGTTAAAGAGAGTAATCAGTGGTGTTACTAGTTCTACCCTTAGTTCTTTTAGTATTCTTGGGTGAATCCCATCAGGCCATATTGCTTTGTCCACCCTTAGTTTCAAGAGTTCTTCCAAAACCCTTTCTTCTGTGAATGGACTGGTATCGACCCCCCTATTCAGAGTTTTTCCCTTGTTTGGTTTAGGCAGCTCACCCTCCTCATCTGTTGTGAATACTGAGCAGAAATATTTGTTCAGTATCCCTACTTTTCCACTGTCACTCTTTGCCCACATTCCCTCCCCTTTATTAAGTCTCTGTATCCCTCCCTTGGTCTTTCTTTGTTCCCTAATGTACCTATAAAAAGTTTTATCCCCCTTCTTAACAGAGTTTGCTATATTTTTCTCAGTTTGTGCCTTTGCTATTCTGACTGCCTTCCCTGCCTCCTTCTGCTTTAACTGATAAAGTTCTCTGTCCTGCTCCTTCTGTGTTTCCTTATTTCCTGAATGCTATCCTTTTTTCCTTAACTGTCTCTGCCACTTTTTTATTGTTAAAGAGACAGTGATCGGCAGGGACAGCTGCCACTAGGAAAACATAAATGTTTTTTTTTTTTTTTACCAGGCCTAAATGTTTTTTTTTTTTACCAGGCCCGCATCGGCGAGGGGGGTAGGTGCGACAGTACCTATGCCAACCACTAGTGTTGAGCAGACTTACCACAAGGTCTGGCTCAACAGTATTTTCTCCACAGAAGGGAACGCCACAAAAGGCCCTTGTGTGGAGAATATGGTTTGTGAATGGGATTGCGCTGATATGCAGGTCCCCTTCCCCTCATTTGCATTGTGGCCCCCTCCACATTTACTGTGGCACAAACCAGTGCACCCACAAACAGATCTTTTGTGAGTACCACTTCCTCACAAAAGATGGTTAGAGCTGGGGCAACGTTTTGTGAATCTGGCCCATTGAGAGGTATGAGAGGGACACAAACACTCAAACTGAGGGACAATGAGTGACACTGACCCTCATAATGAGGGACACATCCTCAAATATGGAGCTATAAGGGCAGAACACTGTGGAAAGGAAAACATTGTGCTTAGTTGTACAAATGTTATTTTTGAGTTAGCATCTTAGAATATTGTGAATTTCTGCTTTAAAGCCTGAATTTGGAGCACATTCTCTGTGTAGGCAGACTGCACCTATTCCACCAGAGAAACAGCAGTTTTGGGGATAAAATTAGGGACATTCATTGTAATCAAGGACAGCTGAGGGGTATTAATTGACTCATTTCAGTGACAAAAGGTTGAAAGGTATGGAGGAGGGAAATGAGTTCCTGTGAACACATACCTAATGTACCCAGTTCATAAAACACATGAGAAAATGGGTCTTGTATTAACTGTATGAGATTAAAAACACAGTAAGGGAAACAAGGGAGGAGCTATGAGTGGGAAAGAGCCCGTCCGTGACTCGGGAGAGGTGTCATGACTCCATAATATAACTGTCTCTCTGCCCAGAATGCCCTAATTTACATTGGTGACAGGGTCACGTCTAATTCAAGGCAGCAGCACAACAGCCAGCATGATACACAGGCAGGTCATTCAAAGCAAGAAGGCTGTTGGCGGTGGATGGGCTGGTAAGGAGTGGACACACCACACACACACAAAAAAGAAACTCTTCCCGCCACAGGCTGGCAGAAAAAACAAACTCTGTAAATAACAGAGGAAAAACAGCAAGCAGACTTCCTAACAAGGAAGGGCATAAGCAGGGCTGGATTAACAAGTTGTGGTGCCCTGCTCAAATTAGAATTTTGGGGCCCCCTCTGACTTAATAAATAGGCTGGGGGCTTGGGGGCTGCATAGGCCCCGAAAGATGAATGGCTTTTGATGGCTTTAAATGCATTTGGAGGGGTTTCCAGCTACTCTGAATGCTATGCTTAGGGTGAAAACTGAAGGTTACAATGTTTGAAGTTGGATGGCTGGAATACACTTGCACTGAGAGTCAGCTGACAGCACAGCCATGTGTGACTGGCCCCACCACACCAACATCCCACTGCCTGATTAGATACTAGCCTGCCCTGTGGGTGTGTGGTGGGCAATCCTGATCCCCAAAGTCTGCAACCTAGGGAGGTGCAGACCTGCAGAGTTAGGGGTTGGTAAGTGGAAGATAATGAAATTAAGTAATTTGGAGGTTACAGCCACAGATGAGGGCAGTAGGACTGATAAGGGTGAAAGAAAACTGGGTAGGGAATGTCTTGTATCTTGATTGGATGAAAGTATTCCAAAGCCCTTTGTTTGCAGAGGGGACAACAAATAGTTTGGGACTTATTTCTGCAATAAGGACCATCATACTAACATATTAATGTTGCCAAGAGCAGTTGTACATTTGGTCCTGATTGCTATCACAAATATGGCTTCCACCATTACTCAGTAAACTAAGCCTCCTTGGTCCAAAATGTGCCCCCCCCCCCCCGAAACAAAAAAAAGATTAAAGGGTCTTACCATTTATAATCCCCTAGTCACACACATATATTCACACATTAAAAAATAAAAAAACACAGTACAACCAACCATGATGCAACAAAAAACACTACAGAATGCTGCCTCATTACTGCAGGAAACAGTGCAGTTTCCATGGTAGTTAATCCCTTTTGTTGTACAAGAATCTGTAGTCACTCATTCCCTGTTGTGGTCCTGATATTCTTGTTCCTACTTGATTACTTGTTCTAGCCATACAATGCTCTTTTGTGTCTACCTATGGTTAAACCAGGCCAGCATTTATAGTGTAGTTTTTTTGCTGGAGGTGTTTTGCCTTTGCTTTTCCTGCGTTAACCCCATGGAACTAATTAAACTTGTTCTTTTCAAAATAAACCGGTCTGAGGCCTACAGCAAGCAATAGGATAAATATGGTTCAGGCTTGATTTGTTGTATGGGGTGGAGGAGATCTGATTGGGAGCTGTACTATGGGAACATAGTGCATGGGGGGAGTAGCACTCTAGCAGGGTGGGAGTGTGGGCTATGAGCTCAAAAATGTCCGGTGGCCTTTCTTAATCTTAAAATTCCTGAAGTCTAGGTCAAAGGGAAAATGAATGGTGGGGAAGAGAAAGGAAACAGTCTCAGTGTGCAAACAAACCAGTAGCATTGAATAAAAAATAAATATCCATTACCCCTTACCTGTAATGCAAGCTTCAGGGAAGCAGCAAAATGACAGTCTGGCTATATCCACTGTATAAGTTCCTGTTGTAATATAAACCCTTTTCAAAAGTGCACAGCAGCACTAAGCATTCATCATGACAGCATATCAACAGGATATGCATGCAGAAAAAACATTAGATATAGGGCAATATCCCTGCCACACGCCAGCATCACATCAGCACTCATTGTGCCTTATTAAATCATACACACTGTGACTGAATAACTAGTGAAAGAAACGTTCAGTACACACATTCACAATATGGCAATGGTGTGTGAGATGTCTTAGATTAGATGCCATTGCCTACCTTTTTGCCAGCAGTGTTGTTCCGAACACTTTCAGTTGTTCCCTGAAGCCTGCAAGCACAACTTCAAACAAGAAGCTCCCTGCTCCGCAGTCCAGCCGTGAGTTCAGAGTTCTGCTTCTGTATAGTAGCTGCCTAATGAAGTACCGTGCCACTGCTCGGTGTGTTTTGATTGTGGACTGCATTTTCTATGTCCTCATTACTGCAGCAACCTTCAGGTCCCCTGCTGCTGTAACAAAGGAAAAAAAGCCCATGAAAACAGCAAAAAGTCTGTGGCAGAGAGTAACAAAGAAGAAAAGCAACACAGGCTGGACTGAATGGTCACACCGGTGAGTGGCCGCCACCCCTGTGAGCCTGGTGACAAATGTTCAGAGGCAGTAGGCCAGTTACTGCGGAAAAAAACACAAACTCGAAATGGAAAATAAACAAGGAAACCCTCAAACTTGCAGTGGCAACTGCCCGGTCTGCCCGAAATAAAAAAAAAAAAACCTCACTATCAGTTATATGTAACCCCAAGGGGGTGTTATCCCAAGGACTACTACCCCTGCCTGCTTTGCCACCAACAGGTTAAGGGGCATGGGTCCAATGGCGGGTGCCTCCCCCCAGAGGTCGGGGTTGGAACAGTCAAAAATGACTCGGTCACAGCCCTCTGGGTCACTGCAACCCCCCTTTCCTTCTACTAGTGGCCCACGAATGCTTCTGACACCACCGTGATGACTTACACTTACCCCCAGAATGGATTGGCCAACTTAGCAAGAAGGATCCCCTGTAAAATAAGATGCAGTAATACCACAACCCATGCACAAGAGGGGGACACAAACACTCAGTTCAGACAGTATACCTTGCTAACAACAAATCTGATTTATTGAAGGGGAAATAACAAGGATGGGAGAAATCAAATTGATTAGCTTAACACTCTAATATATGTATAGGGCACTGTGCACAGGCCAATCCTAACAGTCACTGTCTCTGGGTACCCAGGCAATACAAGGCTAGCCTATTAGGTGCAGCTGGTTGGGGCCCTGTTGAAGAAAAGGAGCAATTGATACTTAAATTGATTAAACAGAGCCAGCAGGCTCAGTTCATGCAGCCAACAGAGCAATCAGACCAATCTTGCCCCCACACTGGGCATCCGACAGGGAGCTACCCTGATCTAGTACTCATGACTCCTGCAGAGAGATCCTTCTCACGTCACTGGCAGGACTTGGCCTGTGGTTCAGACACTTCTCCACACATTTACATGTAACACAGAGGGGTGCCATACCAGGCAGCTGCTTTCTTTTCCCGATCACATTCACTGCAACAAACTGGGTGACACGATGCAGCTTCACTTGTCCTGACAGACAGAGCACGATTGAAGCAGATTCTCCAGTCCTCTACAGGGTGAGCCTGGTAGGTAGCTGTAAACGTACAGCCTCCTCTGCCTGCACTCCTCCACGGATCTTGTCCGCTCTCTGCTGGCGATATGGTCGCCCGACTTCTTGGCCTAACACACGCGCTTCCCGCGCAGAGACTTTCACAGTGCAGGAGCCAGAGCTCCTTCTCTTTTCACGATCACCAATGACTTTGCCCCTCCAGGACAGTTGCAGGGCAGTGTCCTCTTACTCCACAGGGCTCCGGTTGGCTGCTTTGTTCTGTCTGTCACTTCACACGTCCTCTATTGGTGCAAAAAAGGCACCAGTGTCTAGACTACACTTCCCAGAAGCACCTACCATATATCCCTCCTTTTTACAAGTTCCCATGAGAGTCCAAATTCTGGTTGGCTCAAGCGGTCTCCATTTTAAGGCCCCACTTCCCCAATTGGCCCATTCTCAGAAGTCCAGGTCCAAAATGGAGGGGACAAACACACAGAGTCCTAGCTGCAATAAAAGGCAGGTTAAACAATGGCAATTGTACTGCTATGCTACATATGTTCCAGCAAACAGTTACACCCTTTAATAAGGCTCCCTCTGTTCGCTTACTGACGGCAGAAACAGAGTGATTTAAACAGCAGCTCGAATGGGATTCGAGCAGTAAACCCACAGTCCCCCTTTTACAAACTAATCAGACCTGCGAGCAGGCAGCTCTTAAAGAGACAGTACCAGAGGCTCTAGAAGCACTCACAGCGCCCTATTTTAAACAGCATTATGCCTAACGCCCCTCAGGCAGGGAGCACGTAGACAAGCTCCAAGAAAGGCCTTTTAGGGACCCCCATTTGTAGAGGGGTTACACCTATGTTCTCCGAGATTGTTTTCTAAGACATGGTTTGATTGTTATAATTTCCAGATGCCCCAGCTCACCCTTCAGAAGCAAAGCAGGTAACATATTTTTTATTTATTAATTTTTCCCAGGGGGTCAAGTGATGTCTGGCTAGCAGAAAGAAGCTCCGCATATTCTCTCCCGCTCTCCCATGCAATAAATAGGATATAAATCCATAATATCAGCAGATATTTTAGCAGAAAAGCAAACCAGAACACCCTACTTGAGGTCCAATTGTGGGAAAGAACTCCAAACTGCAATATGGAGGTAACAATGTGGCAAGAATTGCCTCACCATACTCCCACTCCATCACCAGATAAGGCCACAAAGAAGGCAAATCAGCAGAATGTTAAAATGGCACAGACCCACTCCAGCAAACAGGTTCCTATTCCCCTGTCGGAAGAGTGCTTCCTCATACAGATGAAACCACTACAGGAAGCTATCGCTCTGTTAACCACAGATGTATCTTCCTTAAAAAAGAATCTGTCTGAAGTATCAAGGCAGACAAGGGACATAGAGGCGAGAGCAGTATCGCTAGAAAAATGGAGAACAACCACAGACCCCGAGCTGGTGGTGATCAAAAGGCAGTTATCAAAGATGGAGAATAAGCTAGAAGACTTGGAGGGTCATAGCCGCCGTAATAATTTAGTAATCATTAAGCTTCCTGAAGGGGAGGAAGGCACGTCTCCCATTATTTTCACCCAGAAGTTGCTAGAGAAAATAGCTGGTGCCTCTCCAAATGGACCCTTTTATGTGGTAGAGCGTGCTCATCAGGCACTGCTCTCCAAACCTGAGCCAAGTGCTCCCTCCCACCCCTTTATTCTGCACCTTCTGAACTTCTTAGAAATACAACATATCTTGCTCAGACTCAGAAGTTCAAGCCGTAATATGGGACGGCAACAAAATTCATGTTGCGCAGGATCTGGCAGCTTCAGTCAGGCAAAAAAGGGGATCATTCCACGCCACCATCTCCCAGCTCATCCCTGCAGGAATATGTTTCAGGATGCTATACCCAGCACAACTGCAGATTAAGGTCCAAGACAAGTGGCATGCCTATGACTTCAACGATCAAGCAGTGCAGGATCTGCAACATCTCCTACCAGACTTATTTAAAAACTGAAGGCCTCTATAGGTAGGAAGTCTCAATGTGGGGGGATTAACCAAGTGAAAAGCAAGGCAAAAATGAATTTTCAAGTGAAGAAGGAATCGATCTAAAGGTGGGATGATTAAATGGTTAATGGAGACCAGTAGAGAGCTTCACTTGAGAGACAGTTGCTTTATCACTGTCTGTGGCTAAGGGCCAGGAGCTGCACCTAATAACACTAGAGCTCTGACAAACACGTTTTGTTTAATTTCAGGTGATTTCGTTACTGAATAGAAAAGTAATGTAGAAATCAGAGAATGTACTTTAGATACCTGCTCCCTCCCGTGCTCCCAATTACTCTGGAAGGACACTGCTTGGTGGGGAGATACAGAGAGTTTCATTGGTCTGTGTAACAAGGCAGTTGGGACTGGAGGAAGATACGTATCACTCCAGCAGGCTCCTGTCTGTCTCGACTATACGCACGGTTGTGCAGTTGCAGCAGCCAAATTTACATTTTTGCAAGAACCTCATGATGATACGCATTACCATGGAGCTGCAGAAGAGCTGTATCCTTGCTGCCATCTAGAGGATTTAAAAGGGGACTTCAGTTTATCAATGCAGGTTCTTATATGTTGCACCTATTGTGCAGTTAAGTTTACAGACATGAATTTGGGGGCTAAAAAGTAAGAGCTGTACTTAAATTACTGAAGCACTGTGTTATAGAGTCCTCTTGATAATGCTCGGTTAACATAAGCTAATGTTAGTTTATAGCACAAGTTCTCTTCAGTTTAAAGTCACCGAACCTGAGCAGAAATCAATATATTTCATAAAGGAACAAGAACAAGGACACTACTAGAGGAAGGAAGAATAATTCTCTGGAAACAGTAGAAATGGCTTCACTGTGGGTTTAAACAGCTTAAACTAAACAAGCTGAGGTATCCCAGTAATTACCCAGAATAAACAGTTATAATACTCCAGAAGTAGGGCGGATCTCAGCCCAGGAATTTAATTTTGAAGGGATAACATCAGAGAACAAATGGTTTTCTATTAATATATTTTTTTTTTCTCAGGGGTGTAGATGTTATAAGGGGACTGTAACATAGTTAACTGCTGGTTCCATACTAGGAACCAGGAGAAGTGGGGGGAAAGGGGCAACTGACCCTGGCAGCACCATGCTCCATATCAATGGAGGGGCTCCTTAAGTCACCTACCCAAACTACTCAAAACAGAGTAGCAATCAGCTTCACAAGGGGTAGAATTTGGTATTCCCATAATTTAGGAAAACTGATAAATAATTGGAAAAGGAGGGGAAGGGCAGGAGGCGGGGGGAGAAAAGGAAGGATATGGAAAATAGGCGTTGTTTTGGACATTGGACGGGGAAAGGGAAGGGGCACCATGGCATCGACAGGTAGGGTTTTTATTAGTATAATCCTCAGTCAATCATCACCAACTACAGTATTACAGAATGGCTAGTAGACAGAGTTATTACTGGGAATGTGAAGGGGCTGCGCAGTAAGAATAAGCAATACAGGGTTCTTAAGCACCTACAGATGATTAATGGTCAGATAATATTTCTGCAAGAAATGCATTTAATAGATACAGAAGCTAATTTACTGAGAAGAATGCATATAGGTCAAGTTTATGTAGCAGGGTCATCTACCTAGAGTAAAGGAGTGGCAATTCTCCTGACAAAAACCCTGGGTTTTCAATGTAACCAGTGTATCCGTGACCCATTGGGTAGATATGTGTTAGTAAGGGGCATACTGGAGACAGCTCACATTGTATTGGGATCTATATACGGCCCTAATGAGACATTCCTTCCTTTTTCATGGAGCTGCTTAATACGCTGTTGCTTTTTCTGGATGCACCTGTGATGCTAGGTGGGGACTGGAATTTACCATTCTCTCCAGATGCAGATAGAACAGGTAAAGCCAAAATGGGACTATCCCCAGCACAGCGATCCATTGGGGACATGATAGACAAGTTGGGACTATGTGATCCCTGGAGGGTCTTGCATCATCATGCATAGACTACTTCCTCATCAACAAAAATTTGCTCCCAGACCTCATGGACTGTCAGATCTCTTCAGAAGTGATATCAGACCATTCACCGGTAATATGCACCTTGTCTTTATCCCCTAATCAAGAGATAGAAAGAACCTGAAAGCTTAACAATAGACTACTGAAAGACAAAAACATATTAGCAGGGTTAAGGGCTAGTATTAAGAACTACATGAGTCACAACCGCAGCGCCACTGGTCATGTGGACATGGAATGGGGAGGTTTAAAATGCTTCTCAAGGGGAGAGCTCATAAAGATGGTCTCTCAGTGGAACAAATAAAGGGAACAGCACCAACTTAAGTTAGTAGAAAGTATTAGAGAACCAGAAAAAAATATAAGCCCCTCAACTAGTGAAACGCACCAGCAGGAACTTATTCATCTGAAAGCTTGCTATAATGACCTGCTGGGGGAGGTAGCGGAATATGCAATTATTAAAACAAAGTCATCTTACACAGACCAAGGGAAAAAAGCTGGTAAACTGCTAGCTCTGAGAGTCAAGCAACAGGAAATGTTGAGGGTGATCTATGCAGTTAAATCATCGGAGGATAGCACTCTCAAGACAAACCCCAGAGACATAGTGACAGAATTTCAGAAATTCTATATTAACCTATACAAGACCAGGACTAACCCTCCTGCGTTAGACTGCATTGACAAATATCTGGCAGAACTACCTCTACCTAAGCTCTCTGAGGAACAGAGAATAGGGCTGATCTTTCCCATCACAGAGCAGGAGATTCAGCTAGCAATCAACACTCTGACGTTGGACAGAGCTCCTGGGCCTGACGGCTTCTCCCCCAATTTCTACAAAGAATTGGTGAAAGAGTTATCCTCATGGTTGCTTTCATTATTTCACACTATATTAAATATGGGAAGTATTGACTCCCACCTATTCAAAGCTCTGAGAGTAGTACTGCACAAAGAGGGGAGGGACCCAGAACTTGTATCAAACTACAGGCCAATATCTCTGTTAAACTATGACATCAAGATGCTGGCAAAATTTTTAGCCGGCAGGATGAACCAGGTAATTCCCTTCCTGATCTGCGCGGAACAAGTAGGCTTCATGACAGGTAGATCTTCTTCAGACCACCTCAGGAAACTAGACCACATATTCTCTGCGTCCAGAAATAGCACCATGCTTGCAGTCCTGATGTCACTGGACGCAGAGAAAGCATTTGACAGGGTGGACTGGAATTTCCTGTTCAGAGTTCTACATAGGTTTGGTATTATCCCTCCTCACTTTGTGCAATGGATTCATTCCCTATACACCACACCTACTGTCCGTATATATTGTAACAGAACCTTTTCACGAAGATTCTCTTTTTTTGGGTGCCAGACAAGGCTGTCCGCTGTCTCCCTTATTGTTTAACCTATACCTAGAACCTCTTCTAACCCAGCTTAAAATGGATCTGGAGATTCATGGAATAAACATTGGGATGCGGGAACTGAAACTATTGGCATATGCCGATGATATACTTCTGCATCTACAGAACCTGAGATACTCGATAAAACAATCTTTACAAGTAATTCAAGACTTTGGGGCACTATCTAATTACAAGCTAAATCTGGAGAAATTTAAGGTTTTCTTCTTGAATATGGCTACTAACAAAAGGGAGGAGGAAGGAATGGGAGTCCAATGAGAATCCAAACAACTAAAATACCTGGGCATCATTCTAACAAGGAGCACCCAATCCTCCAGGGTCAGCAACCTGGATGCTCTTGTACAGGTCATTAAACAAAACTTGGACAGGTGGAATAAGCTACCTTTATCCCTTTGGGGAAGAATAAACTTAGTTAAAATGAACATCTTACCCAGACTATTCTATCCCATCAACATGTTGAATGTATGGTTACCACAATCATGGTCTGTTAAATTACATTCCCTACTTACTGCATTTATATGGAAAAATAGGCACGCCCGTAAGGCCTATAACAAATTAACACCCCCTAAATTTAGAGGGGGATTGAGAATGCCACACTTTAAATTATATTACTGGGCAAGTCAAGCGGCTAAATATTTAAGATGGACGAACACAAACGTAGAATCAGAACTGCCTCAATACAGTCCCACTTGGCTATCATTAGAAATGGAGCTCATACTAACATAATAAAATGCCAGCAGAATAGGCCTAATGGTCTCTCGCATCTGCGATTTTCAGCACCCACACTGAGGGTCGATTTTGGTGTCCCCCCTCCCTTTTGGGTTATACTATCCCCAGTCCCCGATGTTCCACCTGTATTGGGCCTGGTCAGATTTAACCTCCCCCTGTACCTGTCCCATTCACTCTTAAACCCATCAACAGACTCCATCCCTACCAGCTCCCTGGGCAGTGCATTCCATGGCTCCACCACCCTTTCAGTGAAATAACATCTCCTCCTCTCACCTATGAGCCTGCCCCCTCCCAGCACACCCATGACCTCTTGTTACCCCACCCTCCTTCCATTGGAGCACCCTGACTGGGCCTCCTTTATTGATACCTTTCATGTACTTAAAGACCTCTATCATGTCCCCCCTGTCCCTCCTCTCCTCCAGGGTGTGCATGTTGAGCTCCTTGAGCCTCTCCTCATAGGTCCTCTCCCCCAGGCCCCAGATAATTTTGGTTGCCCTCCTTTGGACACTCTCTAGGAGATAATAGAAGTTCATAGATTAACACCTATGGCCCTTTTGCATATTACACCCAAATTCCCCGCCCCCCACACCGGATCTCAGGGGAAACTCCAATAGACATTTTGGTAAAAGTGCACACACAGATGTGAAATTCCCTATCCTACAAGCACTCTCAGGACCCAAATTAACCGATGGTAGGAAACCCGAACTTCAGAATTAGAAACCAGATTATCTCAAATACCTGGCTTAAGCAACTATCCGGAGCACAAGTAACAGATCTATGGGACAATGGGAAAATCCATACAACGGAAGATATCATTAAAAAGTATAAACTAGAGCCTAAGCATAGTTTTAAGGTATCCCAGCTTAGACACATGATAACCAAGGCCCAACTAAATAGTGAATCAGAGACACAAGGGGAATTTATAAGCCATATTAGCAATCTAGTTACCAAACAACATGCCATCTCTGGGATTTACTCCACCATTTTAGAGAAAGTTTTCGCGAACATGGTAGGATCCTATAAGTACTGGGCCAAGCAATTTCCAGAGAAATTGCTTAATTGGGACATAATTTGAAAAGACACACACAGATACACATCTTAAGATAGGCTGCAATTAATGCAGTATCAGATCATTCACAATATGTATTACACCCCAGAAAAGGTGGCTAAAATGGGTAAAGATGCCAAGGCAACATGTAACCTTTGCAGGACAGGAGTGGGGTCCCTATACCACATCTTCTGGGAATGCCCAAAAATAGCCCCCTCCCCCGATCCCTAATCAAACAAAGGGTGTACCCCTTATTAGGAATAGCGGATCATATAGACCCAATAACCTGCTTGGTAGGAGACTATTCTCTCATAAGGGTTATTGAGCAGAAGTTTCATATAAGCATGATTGCAATGTCAGTTAAAAAGTTGGTACCCGGACACTGGCTGGATGGGGATGAAATAACTTATACTGAATGGCTTCAAGAGCTGCTATTTAATTTGTCTGTGGAAAGGACTATAGGTAGCATAAATGACTGTCTTGCTAGGTTTGACAAACGATGGAGCAAATTACAAGCTCTTACTCTATTTGAGTACTGTGTACTATTGATAAGGCTGGAAACTACAGATTTATGTTTAGTCAATGCCATGGGCAGGGGAGGGAAGGGAGGTGGGAGGGACATAGTACTGTGTAGTGTATTGTATGGTAGAGTATTGTATGGTAATGTAATGTGCTATCTTGTCATCTGTCATTTATGTTATTGTTTTTGAAAAATAAAATAAAAACTTCTAAATATCAAAAAAAAAAAAAGTTGTCCCAGAGCACGCATTGCAGGTGATGGTGGATGTGCTGAAAGAGACAATATTGGATTTTATTTTTCTCGGCATCGAATCGAGAGACAGCCTCACTGCAAACTCCCCATGTGAGGGCTAGTCTTGTTGTAGCTAGGAAAGATGCATGAGTGGGAAGGAGGCCGAGGGCTTAAGAGTAAGACAACTGGAGCATATGACAGCCTCATGTTGTACAATTTTTGTTATGGGAAAAGTTATGTGGAGAAGGGGGAAACACTGGGCTGAAGGACTGCTTCGTACAGCAGGCAGCAGTAACTGGGAAGGACAGTCGGATCTTGGGTGTACTATAGTTCAGTTTCCCTCAGCTGGCATCACTATAGTATCAGCTGTCTGTGCAGATTTCTGAAAGTACAGGGCTGATGATAGTCGTGTTCTGTGACTGTTTACTAACTGTTTACGACTGAGGTAGTGTGGCCGAGCGGTCTAAGGCACTGGATTTAGGCTCCAGTCTCTTTGTTGGGAGGCAGTATAGCGCAGTGGCTTAAGGCTCTGAGCTGCAAATCTGGTGACATCCAGCAGACCAGACTGGGGTTTGCAAGCTTCTACTTGCATACTGTGTGACCCTGAGCAAGTCACTTAACTTCCCTGTGCTCCCAGGTCGCTCCTGTAAAAAAGCTTTCAGCTTAGTGTGCTACTCCTGGTTAAACAACTAAATAAAAAAAAAAAACTTGATGGCAGCGGCATTCAACCATCGTCAGAGATGAGAAGCACAAAAGAAATGAATACAAGTAATTAATTTACATGCCCTGTTTTCACTTGCTGAAATTGCTTGAACTTTCCAAGTTGTTTTGTATTTGGATCTGCTGTGAACACACGGGACTTTGTCCTGGGAGTTTTTTTTAAACCTACGTCTGCTTTTCTTTTAACTTTTAACTGACAAATTCATGTACCTAACTGGAGAAGGGCTGACAATGAAGTATTGCTAATAGTGTCTTGTCTGTCTGTCAGCTCATTTTGCTCGTAGCAGTAGAAAATATTGCATTTGCCTATGCCAGACCTCTGCAGCAGTGCGGGACGGGGCTTTTTATCATTTATTTTATTTACTTTCACTGTCGCACACTACTTCATGTTTAGAAGGGCAGCTTGTACGGAAACTACTTTCTGTTTTTGTTGTCTGCCCCTTACACCTCCACAGAAGCACCAGAAAAGGATTTGTAGAAAAAAATTGAAAACATGGTTTTTCTCTGCGTCAGACCTCCGCAGAAATGAATGGGGGTGGCGGTTTAGCACCGGAGAAGGATTCATAGGAATTTTTTTTTTTTTTCCTGTGTCAGACCTCCGCAGAAGGGGCCGGGGGTTTGTAGAAAAAAAATTATTTCCTATGTGCCATTACCCTGTTACATTTACTGCTGCAATCAGGGATGCCCCCACATCAGACTGTTCTACAGAACAGCTGATTGTACGATGACGAGGCGGTCTCTGATTGCAGCAGCCGGTTTCTTTCATGGTGGTGGCATGCTACACAACTGCTGTCATCCACAGTATGATCCTGTATTGGAGCTAGGGAGACCAGCCCCAGAATGGACTGCTGGAATTGGTAACAACAGGGCCGCACCTCCACAACTCTCTACTTCAGCAAGCTGCAAAAATATGTTTCTTGCGCATGCATAAGCAAACATAAAAATACAACAGTTTCTATTTCTCATATTATTGCTAGTAATTACAGCCATTAAATACAGTTGCCCTTGATTTCCCATTAACATTAGGCAAACTCATTACTTCTGACTATTAAATCTGTTTGCAAATTGTTTAATGGTTTTTGATTTTATCATTAAATTGCCATTAATTTGTAAAATATTGTTTGCTTACAGCATTAAATGTGTAAGATATGATCCCATTAATCATTGTATCAGTACACAGCCAACACCCCTTATTCCAGATGTGTGAAGAGGGGCCTCTGTGGTATGAAGTCTGACCTTTTTGTTTTGGGCTATGCAAATTCCCTTATGCATGTTTTTTGATCCATATGTGTTTCTCCATGACTGTTACAGCTTACTTACTTTCCCATTGTCATTTTGTATGGAGCATATACACTATGGCCATGCTCAGTACTCTTTGTGCTTAGTAGGGCCCTGGAAGCATGCAGTATACCTCACTTTTTTCACTGAAACAAGGGACATGGACACTCAAAATTAGGGACAATGAGGGACACTAACCCACATAATGAGGGACACATCCTGAAACATGGAGATACCTCAGAACACAGTGGAAACCATTGTTTTTACTTGTACAGATATTAGCACCTGAGAATGAATTTCTACCATAAAGCAGGGGCACCATTTAGGAAGAAACATAGGAACATAGAAATTGTTGGCAGATAAGGACCACTAGGCCCATCCAGTCTGCCCATAGGCCCTATACATTGTATGTGACCACTGACCCTATGTGATCAATGGCTTTTTGTCACTCCCTCCCCTCTCATACTTCCCTCATGTCTGTCCTAGGCATGCCTAAATCCCTCCACTGTGCTTGCCCTCACTACCTCCTGTGGCAGACTATTCCAAGCACTGACTACACTTTCTGTGTAGAAAAAACTTCCTCACATTTCCTCTCAATCTACCCCCATCCAATTTCATATTGTGCCCCCTTGTTCTAGTATGTTTTCTACATTGGAAAAGGTCCCCCACCTGCACCTTGTTTATGCCCTTGCGGTCCTTGAAAGTTTCAATCATGTCCCCCCACTCTCTCCTCACCTCCAGTGAGTACATATTGAGGTCTCTTAGTCTCTCTTCATATGTTTTGTGGTGCAAGCCCTGCACCATCATTGTTGCTGATAGTCTCCACCTCATCCATGTCCTTGCATAGGTGTGGTCTCCAGAACTGCATGCAGTACTCCAGGTGGAGCCTTACCAATGTTTTCTACAATGGCATCACCACCTTCCACCTCCTGCTAGTAATAACCCTGCTTATGCACCCCAGCATGCCACTGGCCCTCCCAGCTGCCTTTGTGCACTGCTTTGATCCCCTAAGGTCATCAGAGATGATAACCCCTGGATCCCTTTCCTTTTTGGTGACGGTCATCTCCTCTCCCCCAACCTGTAGCTCTCCCCAGGGTTACCTCTACCCAGGTGCATTAGGAGGGCAGTTGTCTCACCCCACATCTGTGCCTAGGTCGTTCTTATGGTGTGTCAATAATGGCATTAAATTTGGTTTTAATCTTTTGCACAAAAAGTGCCCCCCTGGCCTGTGTGCACTCACAGTGCATGTGCTCTCCTGACTCGACTGTGTCTGCATTGTGCTGTCCACGCTCTCCACTTATTAGCAGTGGTGCTGTCACATGTGACATGGAGGAGCTCCAATCAAGCAAAAGTGCATGAGCACAACACTGTCTTTCCCATCACAGAGTAGACAGGCTACACTACAGCTTGGAGAATTCAGTGAGCACTCAACTCTAGATAGAAGTTTTGTGGCAGCATATTTTTCTTGGTCTACTCATAGTGAGTCTCTGTCTCCCTTGGTGACTGAAGGGGCAGAGGGTGAGATAGAAGCTAACTCAATGACTAGGTTACCTACCTACACTACTAGGCTCAACTCATAATAAAAACAGCATGCCCCCCCCCCACGGCAGAAAGCTAGACTTAGCAGCAGTGGCAATAGCAGTGTGGGCTGCCCTCACAGGTCTTGATCAGCGGGGTATAGCAGCAGACATGGCAGCAAGCAAGCAATACAGGTTGGATGGGTTTGTTCAGTGAGGTAACTTGGTCACGGACCATTGTGGGGACTCAGGATGGTTGGCTCCAGTGTCCAGCTTTTGGCAGAAAGATGGAGAAGGAGTGGGCTGAAAACTGGGTTTGTGGCACACTGGGCAAGGCCACAGGTTTAAGCCAGATGCTCGGATAAGTTAAAGGAAATAACTTTTTTTATACAGGGATTGGGGAAAGAGGAAGGACGGAAATATTGATGTGCATTTCACATTTATGCAGCTTTGGGTGGCTTTATGACCCATATGGGGTGGGTATTGAATGGAATGGAGACAGAGAGAGAAAGATTGGGGCAAGACTTTTTTTGGAGGAGTTTAGAACTTCAGCCAGGAAAAAAAATGGTTAGTAACTGGGTGGTTTTAAGCCCAAATCTGATGCACTACACTGCGACATGTGCTTGCAGTCTGTGTGAGAGAATGATGAAATGTACTAAATGCCTAAATCAAAAAATCTTGAGTGATGAGAGAGACTGACTGACTGAAATAAAAAGAGACAGCTGAGCGAGCTGCAAAACAGACTCGAGAGTCAGTGCAGTGGTTGAAGCTTAAAGGTTAAGTAATTAAAATTTGTTAATGCTTTGTGATATTTATAGCTGAAATGAAGGCTGCAAGCATGTGTGTAGTGTGTCTTGACCCGATAATATAAGGTTGCTGTTGTTTGTAGCAGAACAGGCTTAGCAGGATCTCCTAGTCTGCAGAGCTGAACATCTGAGCTGAAATCATCTTGCATGTTCGAGCAGGCAGGCGGCTGCTGCTGCCTGCTCAAATGTGCACACACACAGTGCTTGTGCGAATATGCTGAGATGCTTGACAGGCCATTACAGTTACATTCTCAGATTTTAGTCCCTTGGTAGACAGATGAATCTTACACATTTGAATTTTTTCTGTTTTGCATACCACTTTTCAATCACAACAAATAAGTTTTACCTTCTAGGGATATTCCAGACATTCCAGAGCTTGCCCTCCAGGGGCTTACTGGCACCTGGCCTCCACTGGCTGTTGGCTCCCCCTATTGAAATGTGAAATGGCGCCCCTGCCATAAAGTCTAAATTTACAGAACATCCTCCGTGTAAGCACCATGTTTTGCATGAGGGATGGATGAGGGAAAGAGCAGTTTTGGGGGTAAAATGAGTGACGTCCCTCACTGTCCAAGACAGTTAAGCGATACAGTAAGCACACACTACTGGATCCCCTCTATAGTCAGCCATATGCCCCCACCCCCGTGAAGCTGATCTCCATATCTCCATGCTCAGACATGTTATGACA
This sequence comes from Neoceratodus forsteri, assembly GCA_016271365.2. Classification (NCBI taxonomy): domain Eukaryota; kingdom Metazoa; phylum Chordata; order Ceratodontiformes; family Ceratodontidae; genus Neoceratodus; species Neoceratodus forsteri. The sequence goes on along the minus strand of CM028130.1, from coordinate 94,184,920 downwards.
CAGGACTAGAGAGAGTGCAGGGGCACGCCCCATTGAAATGAATGGGGGTATTTTCTTATTACTATTTTATACATTATGATGCCAAGATGGAGATTAATGAAGGCCACCATTCAAATAACAAGGGCCTTGTTAGTAGAACAGTGGCCTTCATTAATCTCCAATTCACCATCATAATGTACAAAATAGTAATAAAAAAATAACCTGATTAATTTCAAAGGGGCACACCCCAGCAGTCTGTCCCATGGACATCATCACTTAAAGATTCCTGCCTCTGGCTTCCTAGTACTCAGGTAAGAGACTCTTGATTTATACCTGTACTTGGTGGGTTGATATAAGGGTGTGGCCATGTCCTCTACAGTGTCTTTGTATATGTGTGTGTGTGGGGGGTAGGTAGGTACTGAGTTATTGCTACTTTTTTTTTTGCCCGTTAAAGTCTGCTTGCTTGGAAACATTCAAAACTATGGCGAGAGAACGGTACAGGTGCCAGACAGAAGTGATTAAGTAGTTATGTGGGTCAGTGTGTGTATGGGGGTGGGAAGAACCCATGTGTGTCCGATGGTATGTGTGAACACTTCAGCTGTGCAGCTGAGATGAGGGGGACAAGAAAACTAAAACATATGGCAGTGGCATATAAGTATGTAATATGCATAAAGATGTGTGCAGATTTGTATTGCAGTACAAACAAGTTGTATGTATGCAGGCAGTGTAGCATAGTAATTGAGGGCACTGAACTGCAATCCTGGAGACCTGAAGACCTGGGTTTGAATCTCATCAACCCCAGCTTGTGTACTGTGTGATCCTAAGCAAGTCACTTAACGTTTATGTGTGCTGTTATAATCAGTTGCTTGTTACATGCATGCCATATGCATGCAGTCTGTTTCAATTCAGCATAAAAAGCCAGCTTGCAGCATGCATGCAACACTTGCTTGCTGCATGCTTGCCATATGCCTGCTGTTGGTTCCAATTTAACATAAAAAACATTCTTGCAGCACGCATGCCACATGGGTAATTTTATGTGTGCAGCATGCAAAAATTTCAAATAATTATTTCTGCAAGGGCTGCTTTATGCTTGAAGAGTTGGGAGTCAGCCTGATTGGCATGCTTGAGGGAACAGCAGTATGGAGGGCTTGGTGGTTAAGGTGAGTAGTGGAGTCAAGGGACATGCTGTGTGGTGTTTGATGTGGGAGAGAAGTTGTGTATTCCTTTGTAGGTTAGAGACACTTCCCCCAGGTTGTGAGCTGCAATCGTAGGGACTGGTCTTGAAGAGGCTGTCTTGGTACTGTGAAATGGTTTACTAACATATTATTTGCCAGCAGATTAGGCCTTACGGTCTATCGAGTCTACTCGAACCTTAGATCCTTAGTTGGGTGCTGAGGCCCTCCCAACCCTTGTGCTCCAGAAACCCCTATCATCCATCCCCACCCCCCTGGGACAGGCCATCATCTGATACATCCACTTTCTGTGTCTGTCCCACCCTCTCTTGAAACCCTCCACTGTGGAACTCTGAACCAGCTTGCCAGGCAGTGCATTCCAAGGGTCCGCCAACCTCTCAGTGAAAAACCTCCTCCTCTTTTCCCCCCTCACCCTTCCACCTTCCAACTTCAAACCATGCCCTCTGGTGATACCTCACTGCTTTAGTCTAAAGATCCCCTCCATGTTTACCCTATTTATTCCCTTGAGGTACTTGAAGACCTCAATCATGTCCCCCCTGTCTCTCCTCTCCTCCAATGAAAACAGGCAGAGCTCCTCAAGTCTGTCCTCATACATCAAATCCCCTAGCCCTCGTATAATCTTAGTTGCCCTCCTCTGTACCCTCTCCAGGAGCTGTATGTCCCTTTTCAAATGTGGTCTCCAGTACTGTACACAGTACTCAAGGTGTGGTCTAACCAGTCCATTGTACAGCAGCAGCATCACTTCCTTGCTCCTAGAGGTGATTCTCCTTACGATGCATCCCAACATCCTGTTTGCCTTGCTAGCCGCTCTCCAGCACTGCTCAGAGTTATTCATACATGCATCCACCATGACCCCTAGGTCTTTTTCCCCTATTGAGGCCTCCAGTGCCTCCCCTCCCAGGGTGTACCTGTGTTTAGGGTTTCCCGGCCCAAGATGCAACACCTTGCACTTGGTGATATTGAAATTTAATTTCCATGTGTGAGCCCAGCTTTCCAGGGTGTCCAGGTCCTCTTACAGGGCCAACTTCCCTCTTCTCCTCAACTACTGCTCCCATCTTGAAGTCATCCACAAAGAGACTCATTTCACACCTCTGTACCCGCCTCTGATGTCTGGAGTATGTATGCATTAAACAGGACTGGACCCAGGACTGAGGCCCTGCGGTACCCCACTACCAACCTCTCTAGAGTTCGAGAGCTCCCCACAGACCACTACTCTCTGGGTGAGTCCAGCTAGCCAGTTTTCAATCCATCTGACCATCAAAGGGCCTACTTCTAAGCCCATCAGTTTCTCCACCAGACCATTGTGGGAGACAGAGTCAAACGCCTTGCTGAAGTCCAAGAATAATACATCCACAGGCATTCACCTGTCCAGTTCTGATGTTACCCATTCATAGAACTCCACAAGATTGGTTTGGCATGATCTACCTGGCACAAACCCATGTTGCCAACTATCCAGACCTCCCACCTCCTCCAAGTACACCCCCAATCGTTCCTTTATTATACTCTCCATTAATTTTCCCACCACTGAGGTCAAACTGATGGGTCTATAGTTACCTGGTACTTCCCTCGACCCCCCTTTATGGATTGGCACCACATGTACCTCTCGCCAATCCCTAGGTACCCTCCCTGTCTCAAGTGACCTGTTGAAGAGCTCCACCAGGGGTTCAGCCAGTATGTCTGCCAATTCCCATAGTACTCTCGGAAGAATGCTGTCCGGCCCAGGAGATTTGTCTTTCTTTAGGGCCTTGAGGGCTAACCACACCCTTTTAGCGGAGATAGCATCATCTGTCCCCTCCACCTTACTGGCCTTTTTATCCTTATCCAGATGTGACACCCCTGGGGTACCTCTCCTTCCCTCTTGCTCCATTTCTGTTGCTCCCCTGATCCCACTTACTGCTGCTTCTAACCCCTTCGTGCCTTGCTTTGTAGATATCCCATCCCCCTCCCTAGTGAACACAGAGGCAAAGTACTTGTTAAATACCTCTGCCTGGTCCCTCGCCTCTTCCACCCACCCTCCTTCTGATCTCAATCTGCTGAGATGGCCCTTAGTTTTCTACTCTCCAATGTACCAGAAGAACCCTTTTCCTCCATGTATCCCCTGTGCCAACCACTGCTCTTACTGACTTTGCTCCCCTCACCATACGAGTGACTTTTCTAGATGCAAGATGGTACATTTCCTTATCCCTATCCCCTCTTGTTGTTTTATATTTTTTGTAGGCCGCCTTCTTTTCTCTGACTGCTACCTGTACCTCACTGGACCACCAGCATGGTTTATGTGACCTTGCTCCCTTATGTTTCAACTTAGCGCAGATCCTGACTGCCTCATGAAGTCCCTGTTTTATGACCTCCCATCTCCTTTCCACACTTGTCATTGATGTAATCCCCTTCAAGTGATCCTTGAGAATATTTCCCATGCCCACAAAGTCTGCCCCCCTGAAGTCCACTGCCAGTGTCCTAGATCTCCCCCCTCCCCCCATGCTTATTTGAAACCAGACAGTATTGTGGTCGCTCCCAGTCAGGGGGTCCTGTACAACCATGTCCCTTACCAGATCCCCATCTACCAGAACCACGTCCAGGACATGCCCCTCCCTTGTGGGCTCCATCACATGCTGTGTTAAGAACACATCCTGTAAGCCATCCAGCAGCCTCTGCTCCTTGGCCACCTTAGAGGACATGGTTCCCCAGTTTGTACCTGGCATATTAAGGTCCCCCATCAACACCACTCTTTCCCCTTTTGGTCCACACTGGGCAATGATGTTGTTCAGCAAACCATCCTCTAGAACATCACTCATCCGGGGGCCTATATACTACACCCAGCTTGACCTTATCTCCTGCTGGGGATCGTGGGTGACCCATAAGGCCTCCACGTTTCCTCTCTGCCTCTTCTACCCTAGCAATTTCTATGTCATCTCTAATGAACATAGCCACTCCACCCCCTCTGCCCTCCTTTCTATCCTTTCTAAGCATGGTGTACCCCCTGTAACGCTTAGGTCCCAGTCATGGTTTTTGTTGGCCCACGTCCTCGCGGACCGCCGCCACATCCACCCCCGAACAGCATGGCCTGGAACTCTGGCAACTTGTTTCCCAAGCTCCTGGCATTTACTAACACCAACCCCCCCCTTATCCCTGATCCTCTTTGTCGAACCCCACCCAGATTCCTTATACTTCCATCCTCCCTCTGCTCCTCCTGAAACCTCCATCCCCAGTCTGTTTCCCTCCCCTTGGGCTTGAAGGCTACTCCCCTCATATGGAGGAGAGGGCTTCTGGTCAGCCCCTCCCTTATTCCTTCCCCCTCACAAGTTTAAACCCCACCTTTCTTGAATGTAGACAGCCATCCCCTGTTTAAAGACTTCCTTCCCTAATGGGGCAAGATGAAGCCTGTCCTTGGCATATAGTCTCTTATCCTCCCAAACTCCATTCCAGTTCCCTAACACCCCCAACCCACTCTCTTCACTCCACTTCCTGAGCCAGTCATTAACCTCTGTGAGCTTCATTTTTTTCTCCACTGAGGCCTTTGGTACTGGCAATATCTCCGAAAAGGAAATGTTGCATCCATTATCCTGACAGACTCTGGCAAGTTCTTGGAACCTTGCTTGGATTTCCAAAACACTATTTCCCTCTAGATTGTTAGTTCCCAAATGCACCAGAAAATCTGGTTTCCCTCTACAATCCCTAACCATTTCATACACCATGAACTTTGCTCTGTGCACTGTCAGCCCAGAGATACTCACTACCTTCACCTGACTATGGCATCCACGCCCCTGTCCCTCCCACTGGATACCCCTAATCATCAAGTCTCCCAATAACAGAACCTTAACACTGCCATCATCCTTATGGTTACCTCCACTATGCCATCTCAGCCCCCCTTTATTCATGATCTCAATTCCATGGGAGTCTTCCTGCCTTATTAGAGACCCCCTTGTCACCCTCCCCTTTCTGCCTCCCTCGTTATTTTGCCCACTTAACTCAAACCCCCCTCTGAATAGGTGTCCCCTTTAACTCTCTCTTATCCGAACCATTTATCCTGGCTCTGATGGTTTCCCCTTCCCCCACACCGCCATCCTCCCCCTTGTAATAGTACCCCTGCCCAGAGGCTTCTGTGGGTCCCTCTAGCTAGGGTCCCATCCTTGGTACTGACCACCCTGCTGAAGGGGGGGCTCCTCTCCCATCTCCTTGTCTCCCAGTTTCTCTCCAATCATGCTCTCCTCCCTCATGCCTGCAATATGTTGCATCTCCCCCATTTGTTTAACATTTATGTTTCCCCTTCTCCCTCTGGGACTATTTCTATCCTTTCCATTGCCAGTCTGTGATGCCTTATGGGTATTCGACTCCCTCCCCCCGTCCTCTGTATAAGTTTCTTCATTTCCACCAACCCCTTCCTCCCCCTCTAGGTTGCTTAGTAGCTCAAATTTATTGTGACACTCTATGTCAGCCTCCATCAAGTAACCCGAGTTTCCCCTGACTGCACCTCTAAACTGCCCCTCTTCTTCCCCTCTTGCTCTGTTCACCTTAGGAGCTCCCTTCCCACAGTCTGCTGTTTTAGGCTCTGCAACAGCCCCTCCCGACTCTTCCTCCTCCACTCTCTTTGTATTCAGAATGTTCACCCCTGACGCTTCCCCTTAGTCAACATCCCTATCTATGGGTCCTCTGTCCCTAATATCCCCCTCCTGCTTGCTGTAACATAACATCCTGCAATTTCAGAGCGTTGTCCCAGCTTCCTCAGCCCCACCCTTCTGCTGCCCATATCCACACCCCTTATCCTTGGACACCCCCCCCAGCTCCCCCAGCTTACTCCTTAACCAATATACCTCACTCCTGATGCAAGATAGCTGTCTACAGAGTGGGTAGCCTCCCTCTCTTCAGGCCCAATTGAGAATTATTGCCATCTCACAGCCTGTGCAGCATACAACCCTTCCGAAGATGCCTGCCATGGTGGAATATGGCCACCCTGTTTATCCCCCTCTGTTTATAATGGCACACCCCCTTTTCTCAGTCCCTTTCCCCTGAAATACAGTTTCTCTCTATACTGACTGCAGTTATTAAAAACCCAATTTCAACCCCACCAATAAAGTTCCCAAGTCTCACAACACATACAGTCCAGTGTGTGTTGAGTCCCACTAACAGTGTGTGTATGCAAACATCAGGTACCGTATGATGTCACAGGCTCACCAGCTCCTGTTGCTTCAAATTTCAGTCCCAAACAGAAATACTCAGCCCTTCAATCCGAACCCCCAGTGGCTTTTCAGTATTTAGGCAACAACACATTTAAATTTCACTCTAATTATCACTGCCAAACAACTGTTCCCAAGCCTCCAAAGTTACAATATCACAGCCCAAGTAACAGTTCTAACTCAAGGTAATAATTTTTAACACATAGAACTAATTTCACTTACAAAACTATTCAAATATTTCAGTTAAAACAGAATCTAACCCCAGACCTCTGTCCTTACCAGCCTCCTGCTTATGTTCCCAAGTGAACAATGAAAGCCAAGGTAATTTCTGTTAAAGACAAGGTAATTCTAGTTAATGTCCCCCCCTAACACCAGGCAAACAACACATTTAAATTTCACTCTAATTATCACTGCCAAACAACTGTTCCCAAGCCTCCAAAGTTACAATATCACAGCCCAAGTAACAGTTCTAACTCAAGGTAATAATTTTTAACACATAGAACTAATTTCACTTACAAAACTATTCAAATATTTCAGTTAAAACAGAATCTAACCCCAGACCTCTGTCCTTACCAGCCTCCTGCTTATGTTCCCAAGTGAACAATGAAAGCCAAGGTAATTTCTGTTAAAGACAAGGTAATTCTAGTTAATGTCCCCTCCCCCTAACACCAGGCAAACAACACATTTAAATTTCACTCTAATTATCACTGCCAAACAACTGTTCCCAAGCCTCCAAAGTTACAATATCACAGCCCAAGTAACAGTTCTAACTCAAGGTAATAATTTATAACACATAGAACTAATTTCACTTACAAAACTATTCAAATATTTCAGTTAAAACAGAATATAACCCCAGACCTCTGTCCTTACCAGCCTTCGTTATTAACGTGGCTGGCATATTATTTTATTAAGGTGCTTGTTACATGTAATAGAAAGTAAAACATTTTATTCATCAAACATTAATAAGAAGCTAATTTGAGACAAACTCATTTCCAATAAGGTACTTATAATACAAAAACAATCACAGAAAGTTTCAATAACCTACATCACACAATGGGACAGATTCCAGAAGCAGCTGCGATCATCGCAGGAGACTTGTGGCAGGGTATTTGATGCAAGTGGTGATTTGCACTAAACGGGGGGAATTTGTGAATCCACAAAACCGGCTGCCTCAAGTCTTGAATGCAGCAAAGTTAGACCAGCTCCCCCCAGGTCTAACTTTGCATCCATGGGGGAGGGGGGTACCCTTTTATCAGGGCTTGCATCAAACCTTTGGCTCAAGCTGCTGTAAAGTGGGACAAATGTCGCAATTGCTCCAGCACTTCTCGAATCAGACACGGTTGCATCTGAGGGCTTTGGCACAACTGCATCAAACTTTGTGGTGGATACAGAAGTTGGTACAAGCCCTGCATCCACCTTCTAGAATATGGCCCAGTAGTTAGTTATTTAAATAAAAATACTGGGACATTAACATGGCTGAGAAACCAGACTAGAACTTACACACATCAGTACACACTATTATCGGGAACAATATGTTCACTTAATCCACAGAATAAACATTAATACAATACTAGTGTACTTCTATCTGTATAGTATATTAAGAGGTTTTATTGTTGGTTGCATTATTTCATTGTGTTATTAAAGATTCTTGGTATATGTGTTATTGTGGATGTAACAGAGTTGTTTGTAGTGTGATAGGTATTAATGTGTTGTTAAGGTGGTAAACTACACATTAATATAAGAAACTCAACTATAATGTATAGTTGATATTGCACCTGTATAATAAAGAGACAAAATGAAAAATAATACAAAAAACATTTTTACAGAATAGAATTCATTACTGAAACAGAACACAGTGATATTTGCTCAGTTGATATGACCGTGTTCAGCTTCCCTGCAGTCTTTCAGCTTAACTGATGTCACTGAGTTCTAGAACTCCAGAACTGCTGAGTTATTAAAACAAGTTCAGGTCAGAGCCAATATGACTGTGGAGAGCTTTTAGGAGTGGTAAGAGCATGGAAAAGAATATGTGGTGCTTTTTCTGCAGCCGCAAGTAATAATGCAGCGATTATAGTACTGCGCATGTGTGATACTTGCACATGTGCAGTTTGCCCTGTAGTCAGCACTGCTCAACATGGCGGTGCTGATATAACTGTGCATGCATGATAGTCATGCATATGCAGTTTAAGTCAATGTCACCATTCTGCACACGGTGGCCATCACTGCTGCAATTGCGGAACAGAAACATAGTGAGCCAGGAAGTGGGTATGTTTATGCAGCTCGTGGAGGGAAGGGGCTACATAAACAGAATCACTGGAAACTATGTCAGAGCACTGTGACAGCACATCAGACAGTGGTCCAGTTCAGATAATGGTCTGGTTATGTGCTTCCACAGTGCTGTTATACAAATCTGATGATGGCATAACATTTGTGGAACTTGGACCATGCAGCTGTACAAGTCAGACTCAGAAGAAGTCTATTACCAAACTAGAGATCTGGCCTGGGACTTGCACTTCATCACAGTCACTTTCTTATCTTAGTAATTTCTGGCAAATGTGCCTTAACCATAGTGATTTCAGTGCTGGTAGACTACTTCTGGTTTTCCCCTGATTGTATTAGGCAGGGGTAGTAACAGTCTTGAAGTGGTAGCTGCCGGTGGTGGTAGGCTCTGGAAAAAAAGTGGTCTCCATGCTCATCTGCACATTTTAGAAATGATGCCTTTTCTTGTTTTTGTTGTAAAGAAACTGACCCTTTAACACAAAACAAGGAGTCAGTTATGGCCTCTACCCTCCCCCGCTTCAAGTGAGAAATATGATTATGGGTTTTCATCAGATGTACAGTGGCAGCCATAGATGCATAATTTTGTTAAACAGTAATCAACTGTACTGTAGGTAAAAGCTCTTTTTATGATGTGTGCTTTCTTAATGTTGTCAATACCACTCCAGCCATTGTTACTCTGCCCCTGGATTTCTGTGCTCTAAGTGCATTATTTTACATTTTTGTGTTTAGGACAAAAAGGCCTTTCAAATGAGAGTAGTCACTAATCTAAATTCTTTATAGTTTTTTATGTTTCCTTGTGAGTGCGCAAGAAACATCTTGTGGTAGAACAACATTTCAGAGGTGTGTCAGGGACAAGTCCAATGCACAGCAATCTACAGTGAGCTTGTCCATGACAGACCATTGAGCATGCACCAGATTGTGAGACTATTCACAGTTTCACAGCTGGAAGTCATTCTCTAGTAGAAAGAAATGAAGCTCTCCAATGAGAGCACTTCATTCCTTTCATTCATGCCCTTACTAATCTTACTGTTTGTCTGCCCACCCACCCTGCAGATGTCCAGGTACCCAGCCATACACTGCACCCCCTCCCGTGCCAGAAGCAGTAAACAGCCCTAGCAGTAAAGAACAAATAAATATTATTTATCCTTCCCCCGACAGACGTCCAAGTTGAACTTGTTTGTGTCTCTGTGTGAATGAGAGTGAGTGTTCTTGTTGCTGAGCTCCTCTCTCACCAGTGCTTCATCTGTGCCACAATGGCCAGCCTGAACATGACTTTCTGTGATGGTACCCACTGATCTGCCCCATGGATCAGTGCAAGACTGCTGAGAAGTGAGGCAGCAATATTCGCTGATGATACAGTACTTTGCTTGAGTCGCCATACACCTGAAGTGGCATGCGCTGACCTACAAAAAGATTTCAACATCCTGCAACTTCAACTAATCAACCTAAAATTATTAAATGCTAAGAAAACAAAAGCCATGGTATTTTCCCCTGCCATCCATCTGACTCACCCAACTACAATCAGCTCCCCCCTCCCCAATCACCACGATCCTGGGAGAGAACCTAGAATATGTTTCGAAAGTCAAATACCTGGGTGTTTGGATTGATTACAAACTCTCCTTCACTGACCACCTGGATGACCTGTTGAAAAAACTAAGGCAAAGACTTGGCCTTTTCTATAGGATAAGACAGTTCCTAACCACAGACACAAATAAATGGCTAGTCCAGTCTACGTTTCTGTCCTTAGTTGACTTTGCGGACTTCATATATAGTAGCTGCACTGCCTCATACCTTGGAAAACTAGATACGCTTTACCACAGAGCTATACGTTTCATCACTGACCTCCCCCTCTCTACCCATCATTGCTCACTATATGCTGCTATGGTCTGGACTTCCCTTCAATACAGGCGCAACATGAATACGGCACTCTGGACACTCACAGCCATTAGTGGCAAACTCTCCCAGTACATTGCTGACTGCCCGACTCTGATTGTGGCCAGAAGCAATACCCTCAGAAGCTGCTCCCTGATCTCGTTATACATACCTAGGGCTCACACATGCTTCAGGAGAGCTGCCATAGGCTTCTCACTCCCCTCACTGTAGAACAAAATCCAGAAATCCCTAAAGCTGAGGTCTCCAGTTAGTATTCACTTGTTCAAAACTCTATACCGCGATGGCATAACGGAAACCTGCAACTGCTTTGCTCGGTACTAGCAAACCTTATTCCCCATACATGGCAGCACCTTCGCTATACACTTACTCTCCCTTGTGCTTCTGCCTAAAGTTATTGTATGTTCACCAATCCTCCACAGTTCCCACCGCCAATCTGCGCTACCCCAACCGGACATGTACAGTACACAAAAACTCTGCAGTTCATATCCCCCCTGCTCCTGCAATGGGTATTAGTCAGCTGATATTCTCCCCCCCAGACAGTTCCTTGCTTGCCCCTCTTCTCTCTATCCCAACCCTCAGCCTGTCATACTAAATTAATCTAGACTACCTGCCCATCCGATATTATATAGTACTTGCCTCTTTTCTCCTGAGTGCCTATCACTTCCTTAACAAATACTTTCAAAATTGCACAGTTTTGGATATGGTTCCAGCACAAGCACTATATTGATGTCTGTCTTCTGACTAATGTATGATGTCTATCACCTGTATATGTATATTATTACTGTAAAAAGTTAGCGTCTTTACTGCTCCATATGACTGTAACTTGTTCAACTGTATTATTGTTTGTACGCCACAGGTTCACCTTGTAAATGAGCTTGATCAATGGTGTCTGCCTGGATAAATAAAGATATTGATTGATTGCCTGCAGGACTGTAGCTTAACCCTGGACTGTGTGGAGGGAGAGACATGGGCTGCAGGGACAAACACTGAGATGGAGAGGCAGCAATGTCCCCCCTGAAAGAGAGCACAGGAACAAAAGAAGTGGTGAGTGGCACCAGTGTCAAGGACAGAGAGGAGAAAGCCCGTAAGCAGTGACAGCAACATGCTGAGATGTGGTGAGTAAGCGGAATGAGAGTGATCACCATGTGACAGGCTCACTATTGCAGCACCACCTTGGCAGTGTGAAATTGGGGGCAGTGCAATGTAGTGACCATAACCATGATGACCGGTGGCTCCCAGACCTGCAACTGAACAAATGTTCATTTTAATGGGTGGCCCTTCCCTAGCAGTGCCTACTCCTCCCGCCCCCCCACACTCCAAGACAGACACAGCAACAGCAAGAGCTACTTCCAGTGTGGCATACACATGCAGGTCCAATCTGTTCCAGTCAGAGATGGTATCAACCCCTCCTTAAAACAGAGAAGTGGAGTACAGTGTGCACCTGAGCTTGGTTGCCATCCATTTTATTGCCAAACACACTTTTGGCACTTTGCTGTCAGTCTGACTCTCTGTTTGTCTTTCTAAAGCCCAGAGGAAGCAGACAGCACATACAGAGAGGCAAAGAAAGTGGCAGCAAGAGTGCCATGACCAGGACAGAGGGCAGTACTGCAGAGTTTTTCTTTCACGGTGGGGGAGCAGAGGTGAGAAAGAGAGAGCAAGAGACCAGGAGAGACACAGTGTGAAACAAACTTGGTACATCTATTCCACCACTGCACAAGAGGAGCACCCAGACAGAGATGGAGACAAATATGTGGATCATATATTTGACCCTTCACATTGACTAGCACAGTGTAGGGTGGGCACTGGATGGGCACCAATGGTCAGTTGCTGCCTCCTACACATCCAGCTCACATCAGCACACATGGAACAATCTGCAGTAGCCAGAGACTGATATAGGTTACTCATCTTCCCCTCCACACTCATCCCACTCCACACAGATTGGCACAGTAACAAGGTGGCCTCCAGGTGAGCATCCCAAGGTAATTAGTGGACTGTGGCCTGGCAGAAGTTGGTGATTGGTTTCCCCTCCACAACCATACCACCACTGCACATTGGCTGCCCCAGCCAGAGATAGAAATGTGAATTGCGCATTTGCCACACCACACCTGTTTCTATCTAGCCTGGTGGGCTCCAGATGGGTGGAAATGAGGTTGCAATCCAGATCCACTGGGTGGCCTGAGGTCATTGGCACCCAACACACCATTCCGCATATCTGCACATGTGAAGCATTTTCTCCTTTCATTCCAACTTCTGCACGTGAGAAGCACTTTGCAGGAGCCAATGACAGATGTGATTCACACATCTGTCCATCTTCACCTATCTGAGTTCCATGAAAGCTGGAACAAGCATTAGGTGGGCTCCAGGCAGGTGGCTCTAGGAGAATGATGCCCCATCCCACCTCCACACAAGGATAGCACCCTACAGCAGTTATGGATAGAGATGCAAGTGATCATCTGCCCCTTCATATCCATCCTTGCTCCACCATGGCTAGCATGAAGGTTGAAGTGGGCTTTAGATGACTGGCACTTCCTCACCCTATGCCACACCTCTACACTTGCTGAACACACTGTTTCAGTCAGATGCTCTCCCACTAACATGCTCTGCCCATGGAGAGCACTCTGAGGTACTGAGATAAAAAAATGTGGCTCCTGTATCTGCCCCTCCACAACTTTTCCCATTCTGCTGGGTGGATGTGGAGGCAGTAGGATACAGTGGGTCCTCCTGCATGACTGGTGCCCCGTCTTGCACCTCATCAATCAACCCAATACTTTACAGCATCCAGAGAAAAGATGTGGGTTACACATCTGCACCGTCATAAACTGTCCCTATTTCAAAGTTTCACACACAGGGTGGAATGGGGTCTAGGATGGTCATCCCTAAGTGACTGACCACCCCACCTCCACATATGGGGAGCACTCCTCCCCATCTATTACACATTTGCACAAAGAGAGCACTCCTCCCCCTCCATGACTTCTTTGCATATGGGGAGCAATTCTCCTTCTCTGGCCCTAGTCAACATGTTGGCCTTTGTGTCTTATGTAATCATATGTGGTCTCAATCCTTGTTGAATTCAACATTGTACATATTCTGCCTGGGGGAGGCCTCCTTGGAGTTCCCAGTGTTAGGTTGCAGCATTCTGGAGAAAGGGCATTCTCAGTGGCCACGCCTGCCGTGTGGAACTCCTTTCTTGTCTATTTAAAGGAGGCTCCATCAGTAGAAGACTATAAGAAGGGCCTAAAAACCTATCTGTTCCAGGAAACTTCTATTGATTAATTTTTTGATGTTAGTAGGCTAGATAGATGCATTTTAAATCTGCTCCTAGTTGAAGTCTACATACATTTTTGGCATATGATTTTATATTGTTGTTTGCTGTTTGTATTGTACAGTGCAGAGTCCCAGGAAATGGCTGCTTTCATAAATACAATATCTATCTATCTGTCCATCTGTCTAGCTTATCTATCTATCTATCTATTGTATATACTAATGTAATGAAAATTGCTTTATTTTAATTTATATTGTGTGTCCTTAATTTTTGTATCTCACACCATGTATTGTCTTTAACATTGCTTGTACAAGTGACCTCCTTACAAATGAGCTTGCTTAATGGATGTTATCCCTTCACAATAAACTTGATCATGGAGAGCACTCTTCCCTCCATTCCATCTCTAGACATAGGTATCATTGCTCCGCCTCCATCCCACCTCCATACAATGTGAGAGCTGATCCCCTGCCCCCCCAGTGCTTCTCCCACTACATTTCACCTTCTCCACATGGAGAGCACTTCCCCCACTGCATCCCACTTACAACACATTATAAGCACTCCTCCCCCTCCCCCTCCACTCATGGGGAGCTTTTTCTCCCACTTCATATCAGCTCTGTACATGGGGAGCAATCCACCCCTTCATACCACTGCCCCTTCAAGGGGAGCATTGCTCCCCATCCATCCCACTCCTACACATGGGGACACCTCCACACATTTGCATCACTCCTCCTGCACCACCATCCCATCTCTGTATATATAGAGTACTCCTAACCCCATTCCACATTTGCACATGGGAGCACTCTGCAACAGCCAGAGACAAAGATGTCAGTCAGGCATCTGCCTTTCTACACCGATTCCCACTCCACATGATAAGCTCCAGGTTGGGCAGAACATTGGTGGAGTTGAGATGTAATGAGTGAGTTGCCCTGGGAGATGGTGACAATACCCCTTACCATCTCTCTGAATGAGAGAAGTCCCCTCCCTTTAATTAATCTTTATTCTTTTCTCCGCTCACCACTTTTCTGCTAATTGTCCTTCTGTTGGTTTGCCTTAACAGTCACTCCCTTCCCAAGATAGGACTACAGGCCACTAAGCCAGGGCAGATTTTTCCTTGACCTCTCCTGTCCTCTCTTCAGGCCACACCACCAGTCCAGCCAGCATCCAGCACAGTCAAGAAAACTGTGCATTACTCGCAGCTCAGCCCGGATGGGTCTGTGCTTTCTGTGGTAGACCATACCTCAAGTTCTCCCACAATTCAACTGAGGCTAAGGAGGAGCAGCACACAGTCCTACTCTACCACCACCACAGTCAATGGGACACCACGACTTGCTCGGCGCTGTACAGATGATGCAGCACAGCAGCGTGCTCACTAGTCTGTCTCACCAGACTTCTCCGGCTCTTTCTGTTGATAATGTCACTATCTCCCCTAGCCATCAGTGGTCTAGTGCATGCACATTGTGTTGCAGCTAGGTCCAGCCACTATGGAGACTGCTGAGACACCGAGTGCTTTAGCAGCTGAGCCTGAGCCAACCCGAAAATAAAATACAGAAATCTGAACATTTCTGAGATTATTTCAGGGAAGGGGGTTGAACATCCTGAGTACCTCCCTGCCTATTCCCATGCAATCCCCAACAGTTTGGACACATACAATCCTTACACTTAAAGGCACTTCTACCAGCCCAGCTAGCTCACCTGCCTGCCCCGGCACACAAATGAACATCAACTGCTACCCCTCCCACTTCCTTTGTAAGCAGCGGTGATCCCTTGCTCTCAAGCGGTCAGTCCTGTAAAAGTAGCAGAGTTGGGGTCTGGGGCTGCATTCGGACCCGAAGTGTAGTCAAGCATGCCTGAATACAATAAGGCAGCTAACTTGAGTCCCATTAATCCCTACAGATGGAGGACTGCTGCACAGATGACTGCTACAGCCACTCAGGCACCACCAAGGATTTAAAAAAGCTTGACTATGGCAGGCTGCCTGCCATCTGCCTCCTCCTCCTCCTATACTGACTGTTTGCAGCACTTGCCCAGCTCCTCCTCTGCTACCAGTGCCCACCAGTGGTCAGTAGTGTCAGTGGGTGGCCCCAGCTGGAGTGGTCAAGCAAGCTCCTCAACTTGTTACTAGCCCCTGCAACCGATACTCTCTTTTGACTTCCTTCTGTGTCTTGTTGCATTTGCCTTTTTCCAAACACCCAATAAACTTTTTTTCTAGTGTCTACTTAGATACAGAATATTAAATATATCAAAATAAAATATAATTGCTTTGAAGAAGATAAAAGCCTTTATTATAGCTCGGCTTCAATATATGGTTGGAGAAAGCAGAAATCGCATCTTGATTGTTTTACTTCTTTATTGCTATTTTGTATTTTCAGGTTAAATCAAATATAACAAAATATAGTTGTTTTTTGAGAAGATAGAAGCTTTCATTACGGCTCTTTTTTGGTTGATCCACGCACACTGAAGTGTTGAAGCAGTGAGAGCACCATGATTTTGGCAGCCTTACACCATTCCTCTGATCCGAAAAATATGTATCATAATGGTTGTATAATTGTAAGTCTATATTCAAATGTCTTTAATTCATTGTAATTACACACTAAGAAGAATGGTCTTAATGAGTGTATTTAAGGTTTGATAATTTGACCTTTTGCAATTTTAAATAATAATAAATAAAATAAAACTTTATTTATTTAGCGCCTTTCAAACACCAAGGCGCTGTACAGATGAGTCGTAAAATCGAAATATACATATAAAATCAGCATTCACAGCGACATCAATTTATGAAAGCCTTGCTCCACAAAAAAAAGTCTTTAAATCCCGCTTAAAGGATTCCACGGTTGTGCATTCCCTAAGCCGGCGAGGCAGAGAGTTCCAGAGGGTTGGGGCCGCAAACACAAAGGCCCTAGCACCAGAAGACTTCAGTATAACCCTTTGAACCTCTAGCAACCCCTCGTCAGCTGAACGGAGCTGTCGTATGGGGCGGTAAGGAATCAGAAGCTCTTTCAAGTAGTCGGGGCCGAGTCCGTGCAGGGCTTTGAAGGTCAAAAGACCTACTTTAAAGGTGATCCACCACTGTATGAGCAGCCAGTGCAGATCGCACAGCACAGGGGTAATATGTGTCCTTCTAGTCACCCCTGTCATTAACCTTGCAGCAGTGTTCTGCACTAGCTGCAAGCGGGCAGATATCAACCCCAGAAAGCCCCAAGTAAAGGGAGTTGCAATAGTCAAGGTGTGATGTCACGAAAGCATGGACCAACACGGGTAAATCGCTGGATAGAACAAGGTGTTTCACCCTGGCAATGTTCCTAAGATGGTAGAATGTAGACTTAATGACTGCTGACACCTGATGATGAAGAGTCAGCCCGTCGTCAAGTACCACTCCCAGGTTATGCACCCATTCAGAGGTAAGGATCGGATCCCCCCCAGCAATAAACCAGAGGACTGACCAGACCACAACCCCCCTGTCCCACGACCTGGGTCCACAACCATAACCTCAGTCTTACTGGCGTTCAACTTTAACCAGCTCACATTCATCCAGTCCTGGATTTCAGCGAGGCAGCTATTAAATACCGAGAGAGCACTAACCTGGTCGGGGGCAAAAGACAGGTAGAGCTGGGTATCATCAGCATAGCAGTGAAACCTCAGCCCATACCTTCTTACAATGTCTCCGAGGGGCAGCATGTACACTGCAAACAACATGGGGGAAAGCACCGAGCCCTGGGGGACACCACACTACAGAGGAAAAGGGTCAGAGAAAAATATCCCTGACACAACTCTCTGCGTTCTCCCAGATAGAAAAGATGAAAACCATCTGAGCACTGTACTAGACAGTCCACAGATGGACTCCAGATGCTCAAGCAAAACCCCATGGTCTACAGTGTCAAAGGCTGAGGAGAGATCAAGGAGGACCAAGATAGAGCGGTTCCTCTGATCTCTCGCCATAAAGAGATCACTGAGCACCCGAACCAGAGCAGTCTCGGTACTATGCCTCTTACGAAAACCAGACTGGAGAGGTTCATAGATACTATGGATGGTCAAATGGTCCTCCAGCTGGTTTGCCACTACCTTCTCAATGACCTTCCCAATAAAGGGAAGGTTAGAGATCGGTCTGTAGTTGGAAAAAATATCTGGGTCCAAAGAAGCCTTCTTCAAAAGGGCAGTCACCACAGCTTCCTTTAGGGAACTAGGAAACTCACCCAATTCTAGGGAGCACCAGATTATTTGAGCCAGAAACGGGCCAACGATCTCAACACAACGCAAAATCAGGGAGGTAGGACCCGGATCTAGACTACAGCATGTAGGGCGCATCTCCTGGATGATCCGCATAATAACACTGAACATCGGCAGGTCAAAGGAATACCAGGAGACAGAGGATTCCGTGACCAAATGCCGACCAACAGCTTCCCCCTTAGAGTGTGTCAGACGGATCTCGGATCTGATGTCGGCAACCTTATTCGCAAAGAATTGATCAATCTCATCACACTCCTTTTGTGAAAAGGCTCGACGGAGCTGGAGACAGGCATCCCAATCGTGGAGTCATCAATTTGTTTTATCTAAATATTTCTTTGCTCAGTTCATCAATAGTTCAATAAGATTTAGAATAAAATTACTTTAAAACAAAACTTGTATAAACTTTGAG
Organism: Neoceratodus forsteri; assembly: GCA_016271365.2. NCBI lineage: Eukaryota > Metazoa > Chordata > Ceratodontiformes > Ceratodontidae > Neoceratodus > Neoceratodus forsteri. The sequence continues at coordinate 94,166,509 of CM028130.1, read as the reverse complement.
CTTGATTTTGTGCAAATACTAACTTCTCTCCTAGTTGACAATGCATAGAAGATTAGTTGTACATATGTTTTGTATTTCTCCACACTTTTACTTTGGAAATTTGTCAAAAAATATGAAAAAATAACACTCAACAGTTCAGTAAGATTTAGAATAAAATTACTTTAGAACAAAAACTGTATAAACTTTGGGTTTGATTTTGTGCAAATATTAACTTCTCTCCAAGTTGAAAATGCATAGGAGATTAGTTGTACATACTTTTCTATTTCTCCAAACTTTTACTTTGGAAATTTGTAAAAAGAAAAATGAAAAAATAGCACTTCACCTTTTGCACAGATCTTGACCTCCGGTAAAGGGAATAGAGATGCGCGAAATTGGAATATTTTGCCTAGCGAATATTTCACATAATTCTGCATTACATGAAATTTTTCTCCTAGGCAAAAAGTAATTTTGCCTCCGATTCTGCTTTGGCATAATGACAAATTGCTCCCCAATTTTGCTTTCGCATAAGGCGAAATTTTGCCATTATGCTTAATTTCACCAATGTTTTTCAGTTTCGCAGGTGAAATTGCAATGCATTGTGGGAAGATAGCTGAAATATCATGTGCAGGCTGCTTCCTGCATAGTATATTGCCTGTTGAGTTGGAGAGCAGTTCAGTGTGGTGCATCATAGCCAATAACCCCTTAAGTAACCTCTTTATTTGTGATTTTTGAGAGTTAATAGCTCCCAAAATCTCAATTTAGTTCCTAGTGTTGCTAGTGAACCTTTTTTTATTTATGTATCTTTGGATAATATTTAGTTAAACTTAGGTAGTGTTTTCAATTTTCTCTGTGTATGTGAGGGAGTTGGGTGGGGGATGGTCGACTGTGTGGTTGGTTGGTGTGTGTGTATGTGAAAGTAGAGCAGGCTAGTTCCTAACATTTGACAGATTTTTCACAAGTAGTGACTGAGTTTCTGTAATTTCTTTTAAATCTTAATATTTTTGTTTGTGTGCTACTCATTTGTTATTTTTTTCTTATGTATCGACCCTTTTTTGGGTAACTTTATCTGAACAGTTACTACATTCTGACTGAGTAGTTCTGTTCCTGTTTCCCTTTGCTTAATCACTTTTGTGATTTATTTTTTTGATTGTAAGTATTCGTGTGCATTGACCACTTGACTTGTCCATATCCAGGTACACTGCATTGTTGAATTGCTCACAGAAAGTAATATTGTGATCTAGCCTCTGCATTGCAGCATTTCTGTTTTTCTATTTAATTTGCTTACCATATTAACCCTTTCTTCCAAGTCACACCACAGTTGTTTACTACCTGACCTACTATATAAAACACTACATAGTTTTCAAAATAGTAGATGTCTCTACATGAGTTTTGGCAGTGACTTTGTACATTTCAAATCTTGTTGTCCCTTCCATCTGATATATCTGTAAGTCAAAACTGTATTTAGTAAGTACTAACACATTGCAATACTCTCCTTATCCAGACACCACTTATCCGGACTGTAGTTCACATTTTGACTGAGAGATGTTCTGTGCAGTTAGTTTACAGTTTAGTTTTTGTTAACCTCCCAGCACCTACCCGGTTATTATCAAGTTGTGTAATAATCATTCCGTTTAAAAACTGACATTTGATTAAAAACTACATAAGTATTCTTCTCAGATTTACTGCACAACCTTGTTGTAGTGGTGTTCTCTGTCGGTTTTGTATTGAAAGTTTCTTACTTCTGTCCTCCTGTTACCCCATGTTACTTAACTCATGTTTTTGCTAATTAAAAAATATAATAGTGTTTTCACACTCAAATAGGCTACAGTACCAGTTGTAAGTAGTTATTTACATATGCACTACAGTGCAGCTACCTGTTCTTATTTCTGTTTGCCCTTTGTAGAGGGCACTGCAGGTGTTAAATCACACTTATTTAATAGACATACATAATAATATAGTTCCAGAGGAAGCCAAACAAAACAAGCATATAAATATGCCTGCCAAGAGACGTTCAACTTCAGGTAAAGGTACCAGGGTGGGAGGTGGCTCAAAGAAGTCTGTTGGAAAAGGCAAACCTATGTCTGATTCTGAATCAGTGTCCTCTGTGGGCTCCGCTGCTGCTGTGGCAGCTAGTAGCAGCAAAATCGAAGTTAGAAGTAAGTGGCTTCAAGTCTGGGACTCATTATTTTATTGCCCAATCCGTAGCTAGTATGCTTGTTGGGGATGATACTGGGAATAAGGGAGACACTCACAATAGTGGAGGCACAGAGATCCAGAAGGAGGTTGAAAAAGTTGACAGTGTGACTGTTGTTCCTGCTCAAGGAGGAGCTGATGGTGGTGAATGTGACAGTGTCCAGCTTCAGTCTGTTTCTCTTGGAGTAGGAGATAAGGAAAGTGAGACCCCCCCCACCACAGTGAGGAGATGCCAGAGAAGGGAAATGTTTGTCTGGCAGTAGATAGTGATAGGGAGGAGAGGATATAATAGGTTTTGGTACAGATGATGATTAGGTGTTGACTCACCTGTGGGAACCAGAAGTGAAAAAGATGAAAGCTGAAGATGTAGCCCATCTAGATGACAAGACTGAGGGCGAGAATATCAGCAAGCCTACAACAAGCAGTCCAGTCACCCCACCTCCCAAACATAGCATGCTGGATATCATGCAAGTGGCACAAAAAGCAAAAACTTCCACACCTTTGGCTCCGCTGTCCAAGTGTCAGTCCCATGTCAAATCTAGAGGTGCAAAGTCCCTAGTTTGAGATTTTTTGTGCTTGATGCAGCTGATGACACCATGGCGATATGTCAGCTGTGTCAAGCACGTGTAAGTAATTGAAAAAAAAGGGCAGCCACACAGGCACCGGTGGCCAGCATGCCCACTTGAAAAACAAGCACCCATTGAGCTGACAGCAACACCAGAAAGATACCAGAGCTGTTGGTGGGACTTGCCTTGTCAAGCTTAATGTTAGTGACAGCAGTGCAATAGAGCAGGAGGAGGGAGGGCTGAGTGTGTCGGTGGAGGAAAAGTGTGAGTAATCATTTTCTCTCTTGAGCAGTGGGCATAGTAGCAGTGGAGCTGCCACTCCCTCAAGTTATAAAAGTACACCACCAGGCACCAAATCCACCAAAATAACCAGTTTCATACATGCTGCACATCCCAGGCCCCAAATGTCACCTGGTACCCCAGCAAGAACAACATTGGTGGCACAAGTAAAGCGTTTTGTTGACCCGCTCCCAAGATGTAGCCCACATTGTAGAGTGTGTTTGAGCGGCACTCAAAGTACCCCCCAATCATGCTGCTGCACGTGAGCTGAACGTGTCCATTGATGATGATGACGTATGTTTTTAGTTGTCAGCAGTGGCCCACACCTTGCAGGTGCAGCACCTCGATCCAGCATCCACACACCAGGAAGGAAGACTTATATTTAGTCACCAGTGCCATACAGAGAGGGGATGTATTGGCAAATGTTCAGCAGAAAGCCAAGCAACCATTCTAATTGAAGTACTTTGTACCTGGCAATAAGAAAAAAAGAAGATATTTTGAGCACTGTTACAAGTAGGTGCCCCCCCCCCACCGTAATCATTACATAAAGCTATACTCACATCAGGGAATGGCTGTTAAACTGGAACCCTAAACATGAACAGACTATGTCTAAAGAGCACAGCCAGCATACAGATTGGGAGTTAATAGAAGCACCCCAGCAGCGGAATTCCTGAAAAATTGACAGACCCATATAGAAGATAGTTACTGTCAAAATCTGACATCTCTGTATTGCAGTAACTACAAACCTAATACTTAACCATATCCACCAACCACACTCCAACCTGGCCTCAACCACCCCCTCCACCACCTGTCCACCAAAGACCATCACAAATTAAGAAATACTTACCACAAGCTAATGAACTGCACACATATTGAACAGTAACAGCAGTACCAGTGCACCTGGATTTAACAGCACCTGAATTCCTGCACATTGAGAAAAGAAAAAAAAATACAATTACAATCCGACTCAGATATCTGATCTGCAGTCACCTATCCCTCCCAGTAATGAAAAATTCAATACTTACCTTGTCCTTGTGATATGTGAAATGTGGTGCATTCCAGCATCCTTTATCCAAATCCTGGCATGCATGTGTTGATGATACACTCCTCAGCACACTAAATAATACAAAATCAGTACAAACATACAAGAACTCAAAGACATCCCAATAGCAACCCACCACCCCCCTTCTCTTGCACCCAAAAACAATAAATACAGACAGAAACTTACATGTTTTGCAGCAGCAGCATCGATCGACTATGTGAAGAGGATTCCCATGAAGCAGACAAAGCATTACTTCTCATGGCAACTAGTCAGAGCAGCAGGCAGCAGCTATAGGCAACAGCAGCAGCACACAAAATGCCATTCAATCCACACTGACTTAAAACCAGAGAGCGAACAGAGTGAACCAGAGCATTATCATTGCAAAATGATAATTCCACAGTTCTCAATAAATTGAGAAACCAGCAGCAGGAGGAAGAAAGTGCAACTTTAAGTAGCAGGACCATTTTGCAGGAGGATTTATTTTTCTCATCTTGGCAAACTGGCTTATGTTGCATGTCAGGCAGTGGCGGCACCACGGTTAGGCCTGAAAACCATATTAAAAGGTACAAAGAACAGCAGATTAGGGTTCTTTGTGGATCTGAACCATGTAACTGCATGTCTGACACAAGATTTTAGTCTGAATTTAATGTACCAATTTTCAGGAAACATTTGTTGACATGTACTGCCTGTGCTGCACTCGCAGAAACAAGGTGTGGCCTAAAAGCAATTATAAACAGTTGCCAAAACTGTATTTTAATGTCTTGGTGGGGGCACCATAAACCATCATGGCTCAGACCAGATTTCTGTCTAAAGTGAATGTACCATTTTTTTGGAAACATTTCCGGACATGTACTGCCTGTGCTGCACTCACAGAAAGAAGATGTGGCCTAAAATCAATTGGAAACAGTGGACCAAAGACCATCATTTGGCCCAGGTTGGGGTTTGGGTGCCATAAAACATCATGACTGGGACCTGATTTCAGTCTGAAGATACTGTAAAAATTTTTTGGAAACATTTCTGGACTTCTGGGCCGTGTTAGACAGTGGCAGCACCACGGTTAGGCCTGAAAGGCTTTTAAACGGTGCAGAAAACAGCACATTTGGGTCCTCATGATGGACTGAACCATGTAACTGCATGTCTGACACCTGATTTTTGTCTGAATGTACCGTAACATTTTTTTGGAAACATTTATGGACTTCAGGGCCATGTTAGACAGTGGCAGCACCACGGTTAGGCCTGAAAAGCTTTTAAACAGTGCAGAAAACAACACATTTGTATCCTCATGGTGGACTGAACCATGTAACTGCATGTCTGATACCTGAGTCATGAGAGGATGGGGTGGTACCTGAGGCCTGGAGAAGGGTAGATGTGATTCCCCTTCACAAAAGTGGGAGCAAGGCAGAAGCAGGAAACTACAGACCTGTAAGTTTGACCTCAGTGGTAGGGAAAATGATGGGATCACTTCTGAAAGAAATAATTGTTGAGTACCTAGAGTCCAGTGGGGCACAGGACCCAAAGCAGCATGGATTTACAGCAGGAAGGTCATGTCAGATTAATCTAATTGTCTTTGACTGGGTGACCAAAGTAATAGACAAGGGAGGGGCTGTGGAAATGGCCTACCTAGACTTTAGCAAGGCATTTGACACAGTTCCGCACAAAAGACTAACAATTAAGTTAGCTAGCCTGGGAGTGGGTTCCAGTGTGGTAGTCTGGGTAGCAAACTGGCTGCACAACAGGACACATAAGGTAATAGTGAATGGAACACATTCTGAAGAAAGGGGGTTGCTAGTGGAGTACCTCAGGGCTCAGTACTGGATCCAGTCCTCTTTAACATCTTTACAAGTGACATTGCAGAGGGTCTGGAGAGAAAAGTATTCCTTTTTGCAGATGACACAAAGATCTGTAACAGAGTTGATACACAAGGGGGGTAGAAAGGATAAGAAGGGACTTGGAAAGGTTGGAGGAATGGTCAGACATATGGCAACTTAGATTCAATGCAAAGAAGTGCAAAGTAATGCACCTGGGAAATAAAAACCCAGGAGAAGAGTGTAAAATAGCAGGGGAGGTACTAAGAACAAAAATGGAAAGGGACTTGGGGGGGTAGTCATATCAGATGACCTAAAGGTGGGTAAGCAATGTGAGAAGTCAGTAAAGTCTAGAGCCAGGGGGATACTGGGATGCATAGGAAGGGGCATCACAAGTAGAAAAAGGGAACTGGTTATCCCTCTGTACAGACAGTTGGTGAGACTCCATCTGGAATACTGTGTGCAGTTTCGGAGACCCCATCTACGCAAGGACATGGACAGGATGGAAGCAGTCCAGAGGAGGGCAACTAAAATGGTGCAGGGTCTACATCAGAAACCATATGAAGAGAAACTGAGAGAGCTTAATATGTATACCCTTGATGAAAGGAGGGACAGGGAGGACATGATAGAAACTGTCAAATACCTCAAGGGAATCAACAAAGTCCAGGAGAGTAGCATCTTTCAGAATAAGAGATGTGTAAGAACAAGGGGGCACAATTTGAAGATAGAGGGGGACATCTCAGAGGTAATGTGAGGAAGTATTTCTTCACAGAGAAGGTTGTAGATGCATGGAATGGCCTTCCTGAGGAGGTCATAGAGTCAAAAACAGTAGGGGAATTCAAGAATGCATGGGACAGACATACAGCAATTCTAGTGGTGGGGTATGAGGAAGTAGGCTGTTGGTTAACTAGGATCTGCAGCTTATCCAATAGGAAGGGAAATGGGCAGACTGGGTGGGCCAAGTGGTCCTTATCTACCATCAAAGTCTATGTTTCTGTGTTTCTCAACAACTTTGCCCAAAAGGGCAAGTTAGAGACCAGTCTGTAGTTGCTGGGCAGTCAAGATCTAAGGAGGATTTCTTCAAAAGAGGCCACACACTTGCCTCCTTTAAGGGATCTGGAAAGATCCCTATCTCCAGAGAATTCCTCACTATCCTGGCCAAGACCAGGCCAATGACCCCAACACACCCTACAAGAAGGTGAGTTGGATCCAGGTCTAAACTACAGCTAGCTGGCTGCAAAGTCTGGATGATCCTCACAACATCAGGGACTACCGGCAGGCTGAAGTCAAACCAGGTCACCTGGGTAACTGTACTACTCAGTTGGTCAATGCAAGGACCAATGGGGAGACACTGGCTAATCTCTTTCCTAAAGGAGAACACCTTATCTGCAAAAAACTGGGCAAACTCATCACACTTCCCTTGTGACAATGCTCAACTGGATTGCAGACAGACTGGATTGCACAGTCTGTCCACATTGCGGAAGAGCTAAGCCGGCCTGTTTTTCACTGCAGCAATCTCCTTGGACAGGAACTCTGACTCCTTATTGGAGATTGCTGATTAGTAGACTTTATAATAGTCTAGCAATCTAAGCTTGTCCTCCTCCAGGTGAGTTTTCTGCCAGTGTCTCTCTCCAACCTTCACCCTTGCCTCTTCAACTCCCTCAGGAAACCATCATACCATGGTACCCCAGGATAAAGGGTCAGGGGACCAACATGAACCACAGCAATGGTATCCATGGACCCTTCTATCACCCTATTATAGGCCAGAACCAGGGACCCAGGAACCCCACTGTCAATCGGAATTCCTGAAAGGTCCAGAACAGCCATTAGGCCTTCTGAGGTAACTCCTCTTGATGGATGGTACTGCACCATTTCCTATGGGGCAGGCCTATTAAGGGAAGTCACAAAAATGAATCTCAGCGCGTGATGGTCAGACCATCCAACAAGGTCCACCACCATGTCAGTGATCTCCATCCTCTGTAGAAACACCAATTCCAATGAGCGTCCCCCTCCATGGTTAGCAGCCATAACTACCCATGTCAGGCCCAGTGATTCCATCAACTGGAGGAGGGTTTGTCCAAATGATGAGAGCTCATCATTGACACAGGCATTGAAATCCCCCAGAATTATCCATCTGGGGAACTTTAACACCAACTCGGTGGCGAGCTGTGCCACCTCCTGCACAAAAGACCTCCCATTCCTTGGTGGATGGTAGATGAGAAGGATCCTGCAGCCTGCACCAGCTCCCATAATACACTCAAAGGGGTTGGTAGATCCCACTGGAACCTCCCTAAAATCCAGTTCTGATCTAAAACAGATCACAACTCCCCCACCCCATGGCCCTCCCTAGGGTGGTGTAACACTGAGAACCCAGCCGGAATAGCGGATGAATAATGGGATACCAGTGTAAAGTACTATTTTGGAACTGTATGGTGTACTTCATGTCCCTCTGAACTATACAGTTCTATAATAAAACATGGATGATTTGTGCCAGCAATGGAAGAACTGAGTAAGGGACATAAACTACATCACACAGTTCTATAATGGTATTTACTACTTGTACATACAGTATGTCAAAAACACCCACTAGGATATCTAAAAAGCATGTAGCACTAGAACAGTAACAGAACTGACACCACTATTTAGAATCAGCTTTTACAAGGCAAAATGACATACAAGTTCGGTGCAGTTCTCCTTTAATATAGTTAGAGATGAGCTAGATAGATAGACAGACAGACAGACGGATAGATAGATAGATAGATATGTGAGGAAGTACTTCTTACAAACATACAAAAATGCCAGCAGAAATAGGCATTATGGTCTGTCGAGTCTGCTCGATTGTGCAGCTAGCCCCTCATCTCGCAGTTGCCCCTCTAATTCCTCCCCTCCTTAGATTTACCCTCACTCTCACCCTGTCCCATCACCTCTTAAAACAGCCCACAGTGTTACAAGCCACTACCTCTTGTGGTAGAGTGTTCCACTTGCCCACCACCCTTTCTGTGAAGAGCTGTCTCCTTGCCTCCCTCCTGAATATTCCCCCTTCCAGTCTGAGACTGCGCCCTCTCTTGTCCCTTCCTCTTCTTAATTGGAAGATCCCCTCTGTTCGAGTCTTGTTCATCACTTCCTTTCAAGTACTTAAAGGTCTCAATCATGTCCCCCCATCACTCCTCTCCTCCAAAGAATATATATCTAGCTCACTCAGCCTTTCCTCGTAGGGCTTGCCCTCCAATCCCTGGATCATCTTTGTCACTTTACACTGCACCCCTCCAACAATCTGACATCCTTCCTCGGCTACGGACATCAGGACTGCATGCAGTACTCCAGGTGTGGCCTAACCAGTGACCTGTATGGGGGAGGACTACTTCCCTACTTCTGGAGGAGAGTCCCCTTGCTATGGACCCCAGTATCTTGTTGGCCTTCGCTGCCATCTTCCTACACTGAGCAGAGTTGTTCATGCTCCCCATTATCAGTACCCCTAGGGCCTTTTTCTCCATAGTGCTACCCAACTGTACCCCTCCCAGATGATAGTCTCTCTCCTGGTTCTTTGCTCCAAAATGCATTACCTTGCAGTTCTTAGCATTGAACCTCAGCTGCCATGTTTCTGACCATTCCTGCAGTTTAGTTAGGTTGTCCTGTAGCCTTCCCATCCCTCAATGTCATCAACCACAGCCCCAATTTTGGTGTCATCTGCAAACAGAAGATTTTACTTTGGATCCCATGTGAGATATCAGCTATGAATAACCCGAACAACACTGGCCCAGCACCGATTCCTGTGGCACCCCGCTCCTCACTGCCCTCAGTGCTGCGAGTTCCCCTCCCACTACCACTCTCTGCGGCCTACCGCTTACTAAGTTTTTACTTAGGAAAAAAAAAAAGGCCAAAGCCCATCATGATTTTTCCCCCACACCATGTGGGCTAGTATATATTGTAAGAGTTTGTAGTAAGCCAGATGTCCAGATGTTTCTTAAATGTTTCAAAGTTACTAAGGTCGACTAAGTCTTGAGGGAATGAGTTCCATAGTCCAGATCCTAGGATTGTTATAAAGTTATTCCTTTTATAGTGTATGGTGGAATATTACTCAGCATGAAAATCCATGCCCACAACCGTGTTGTTGTGCTTCACTTACTCCGTCATGCTGCCTGTTGTGCTGCATTCACTCCGTCATACTGGCTGTTATGCTGCACTCAGTACATCAGTAGTGCAGCACAACAAAATGGAATGCTGTCTCGTGCTTGAAAGGCATCAAGAAGGGGCAACCGTTGCCTGTCTTGTCACCTCACAGCTTCATGTACAGTATAAACAGTTTAGTTAGTAGCAAGAAAACAACATCCTCAAAGCGTTAAATAAAAAAAAAAATGACATCCACCCACCAGCCACAATCCGACCTCGAATGATTCATCCAGGAACAAGAAAATATCTGCACTAAAAAAAAACCAGCTTCCAGATCATCAACAACTATGGCTGTGAGAACCAGAAGAGCAATGCGACTGACCTCTCCTTTGATAACTCCACCCCCCAGCGGTGAGCATTGAGGTAAGATCCTCCTTATTCAGATTCCTGTTAGAAAAAAAAAAAGACTAACAGAAGCATCTTCCCCCTATAACCTAAATCTGTCTTCTGTTGTTTGTTTTTTTCGTAAAAAGAATACTATTTCAATCTCCAAGTCCTGAAATGAAGAAAGGGAGTTTTCACTTGTTTCTAATGACAGCAGTGAGATCCGTGATGGTGAAAGTTGCGCAGTGGCAGATAAGCAAAATATTTCATTTCTGAAGCTATGGACATTTTTCCCTGTTTCTCGTGTTGTTGTTTCACTGCTTAAAAATGTTCCTGTTTAAAAAAAGAAAATGTTATTCTGTATCGGCAGTCGACTGGCACCATAGCCGAAGCTGTGTGAAAATACAGAGTAAAGCATTATGTGAACCCCATATAAAATGTTTTGCTTTCTTTCAAGTCTAATCGTAAGCATGACTGCCCATACACTATAAAAGATTGTATATGAGCAGTCATACACAAGCTGGGTTATTCTTGAATCTCCATTATTTCCTAGTGACAGGAGACCTCGAGCCGGCCGAATGAAGTCTACTGTCACCAGGAAATGGCTTGATCTAAGAATAACCCGATTGTGTATGACTGCTCATACACAATCCTCTATGTTGGAATTTGCTTTTTTTATTGCAGTTTGTTTATAATGTGACCTGAGTTCTCTTGTGTTATTAGAAAAGATGAGTCCACAATTTGTCATAAGTTCTGGAGATCGTAACATCTTGTAAAGAAACAAGATACCCACCTACAATGTTTCTTTTGAAGGGTGTGCAATTCTGTTATCTGTAGTCTCTTGGAATAAGATATATGGAACATACCAGACACCATTCTTGTTGTCCATCTCTGACATACTCCAGTTGTATTTTGTTGCCATTTAAATAAGGATTCCAGAGAGGTGAGCTATAATCTAAATGGGGTCTTATGTGAGATCTGTATAGGGGAATTAAACATTGCTCTGTTCTGGTGACAAAAGAGTGTTTGATTTGATTAAGGAGGGAATTGGCCATCTTAGTGATTTTTTGACAATGGTTATGGGTAGTGAATTTGTTATTAATAAGAATTCCCAGGTCTCTTTCAGTGGAAGATGCCTTAAGTGGTGTATTGTTAATTGTATATATGTTTTTGGGATTTTTTTTACCAAAGTGGAGAATGACACTCTGGTCAATGTTGAATTCCATTCTGTTGTGCAAGGCCTAGTATTCAATGGCATATAAATCAGAAACAAGGTTAGATAAATGTATATCGGTGTCTGCATGCCCCCCAAGTTTGGAATCATCTGCAAATTTGACTAACTAGTTATTGGAGTTGATTTGCATGTCGCTAATATATAAATTGAACAGGATGGGTCCCAGAACAGAGCCCTGAGGTACTCCACTACTGACTGGGCATTGGTTGGACAGGGAGCTGTTTATATTTACCCTTTGGGTTCTGTTGGTTAACCACTGTTTTATCCATTTGGTAAGACAATATGAAAAGCCAATTCTTCATCCATTTCACCGTCTTTGCTCTCGCCCCCACAGCTTCCACCCCCCCCGAGCCTCCCATGCGGCACAGAGTCAAAGGCCTTGTTGAAATCTAAATACAGGATGTCCACTGTATGGTCCTTGTCTAGTTCCCTTGTCACCCAATAGTAGTACTCAATGAGGTTGGTCTGGCAAGATCTGCCTGAGACAAACTCATGCTGATGCCCATCCTGGAGACCACTGTCCACCAAAAAGGTCACCAGCCTCTCTTTCAGGACTTTCTCCATGAGGTCCTCCATGATTGATGTGAGGCTCACTGGCCTGTAGTTTTCCAGTTCATCCTTTGGGCCATCTTTGTAGATGGGCACCACATGGGCCATCCTCCAGTCCTGTGGTATGCATCCCATGTCCAGGGATGTATTGAACAGGTCTGCCAGTGGCCCTGACAGAACCTCAGCCAGTTCCTTGAGTACACTAGGGTGAATGCCGTCTGGCTCAGGTGCCTTCACAGAAAGAGTGATAGATTCCTGGAACAGACTTCCAGCAGAGGTGGTGGGGGAAAAAACAGTGGTGGGGTTCAAGAATGCATGGCATAAGCAGAAGGAAATCTTAGTGAAAAGGAAAGGGAGAGGGAGAAAGAGCTGTAGACTGGGAATGATCTGTGGTAATAGTGTAGGTAGGGAGGAATGGGCAAACTGGATGTGCTCTGCCATCAAATTCTGTTTTGTTTTTGTTTTTTGTGGAGGGGTTAATTTCATGAGCACTTTTTCATAATTTGTTTATATGGTGTTTGTTATAACCATGGTATCACACTTTTCTTTCCTGCACTTTAATAAGAGTGTATAATGGTAACTGGGGCAGTATTTGCAAGAGGAGGTTTGGGGGTCTCTTTATATTTATAGAAGCTACTTTTTAGTCCTCTCTCATGCTGCCCCACCATGGTTAGTGATTATAGTGCACTGGGGCTATTGCTGTAGTTCATTAAATGACCCTTGTTCAGATAGTTTAATTGTAAATACAGTAAAACTCCATTTATCCAAATGTCATGGGGGACATAAAAAACATTTGGATAAACAGGTTTTCAGCTAATTGGGGTTCCTATGCTTAACACAGTACAGTACTAAGATGTAGGCTAGCTTAATTCATTTAATGGTAAATCATTTAAAATCATATGTTTTGGTGCCTGAAGTGCTGCTGAAGTTAATACCCATGGTAGAGACAAGGGAGAGAGACTGTTTTATTAAGTGAGGAATGAGAGACCCCTCAGACTATGGTTGCAAGTTCAGTTCTACCTCAATACAAAAAAGGTCGAACCACAGTTGTTTAAAGGGGTGAGAACACCTTTGAACTCTGTTATTTTTGCAAACTTTGGTTCCCTTAGCCGATCACCAGCCCATTGCCAGCAATTCCCTGGTATAAACAAATTCAGTTAAATTCCCTAGTGTCTAGTGCCCCCCACCAATCGCCAGACTGACAAACAAATTGAATTCCTGGTGTTTAGTGCCCCCCCACCTGATAGCCAATCACTAGCAAGCCCACTGTATTAAATTCCCTGGTGTCTAGTGATTCCCACCCCAGCTGATCACCAGCCCAATGAACAAATTAAATTCCTTGGCATCTAGTGGTCCCCCGCCCCACACCCCAGCAGGTAGAGCCTCCCTTCCTGACCCGAGCAGCTGACCGCCACAGCCCTCCCTTTCCACTACACTGGCCATCTGACTGAGCTGTCAGTTAATGAGCACATACTTGTACAAGCACACACTCTTTCATTGCCAGCTCACCCCCCATTCATTGAGCTCTTTGAGCTCTGTCATGGTGCAGACAAGATCAGAGGATTTCTCCTGTCACTGTTGGGGGGCAGGATGGGGGAAGGGTGTTGTGGACCCACTGAGCTTTCCCCCATCCCGACTCCCCCACCAGCAACTGGAACAACCCTCCATTCTTGTCTGTGCCCCCAACAAAGCTCATAGAGCTCAGTGAATGGGGGTGAGCTGGTGACCTATCAGTGAATGAGCACATGCTTGTACATGTATGTGCTCATTCATTGACAACTCAGTCGGGTAGCCTGCATGGTGGAGAGGGAGGGCTGTGCCGGTTGCCCGCTTGGGTTGGGCACTACCTGCTAGGGAGGGGGGACCACTAGACACCAGAGAATTTAATTTGTCCATTGAGCTGGTGATCAGCATGGGGGGGACCACTAGACACCAGGGAATTTAATACAATGGGCCGGTAGTCGGCTTTAGGTGGGTAGGGGAGGGCACTTGTGTTCAGATACCTGGTTCTACAAGCTCTACCTAGTAGAACCAGGTAGAACATTTTGGGGTTTGAGTCTCAAAGTTCGCAAAGTAGAACTTTTAGAGGTTAGCACAGCCCTACCCCAAATGCATCCTTGTGAACAGGAATACTGTACTGTTCCACATTTGTGACTGAGGGAGGAGAGACACAGTATAAGCACAGTGATGGGTTCAGGTAGGGGCAACTGCTGTGGTGAAATAACATGGTGACTTCAGTGCTGCAGCAGGTTTGGTCCAGTTTACTTCACAAGATACAGGATGGGGGTTACCATTTCTTATGTAACACTAGCCTGTAATGTCTCACTGGGGGCTGCAATGACTGTCACAGAAAAAAAAGACAACCTGTCCTGAGTTCTGAGCAGGTATGAAACTTTAATAATGCGATATAAGGATTAACAAACACATAAAGTGATGCTAATTACCTTCCAATAGGAGCAGGAACATCCTGGACTCCCTGCAGGAGGCGTTCTTCAGGCAACTAGTAAGACAGCCCACTCGTGAGGGAGCAATATTTGACCTTGTGCTCAGCAAGGGGGACAGTGTTGCAGATGTCATGTTAGGTGGCCACCTAGGGACCAGCAATCACTGTATGGTGTGGTTCAGTATAAGTACAGTGCCAGAACCAAATTACACAAAGGCAATGGTCCTGGACTTCATGAGGGACAACTTTACAAAGATGGGGAATGCCTCATGGATGCCCTGGTAAGGGGGAGGACTAGGGTGGAGTGGAGCAAAAGCAAGAGGAAAAGGAGACCCAAGTTCTCAAAAGAGGTGGCTGGGTAGCTAAGGGCAAAAAAGTTAGCATTCAAGAGGTATAAGGGTCACAGAGGGAGGAGGATGGGGAGGTGTATCACAAGAAGCAGATGCAGGGAAAGCAGTCAGGAGTGCAAAGACACAAACAGGATAAAATAGCCCAGTCAGTAAAAAAGGGGATAAGACATTTTTCAGGTATGTAAATGAAAGAAGAAAAACCAGGGGAGGGATTGTAAGGCTAAGAAGAAAAGGGGAGGAGTATGCAGAGGAGGACCGTGAAAAAGCAGACATCCTAAACAAATAGTTTTGTTCAGTGTTTGCAGAGGAAGGAGAAGGTGAGGGAACACAGATAAGTGACAGGAGCATCGAAGGAAGGGAGGGGGACACTAAACCATTGTCAGAGGAAACAGTCCTGAAGGAACTCACAAATCTGAAAGTGGACAAGGCAATGGGGCCAGATATGATACACCCAAGGATATTGATGGTGCTCAGAGGAATGCTGGCTGTACCTCTGACAATCCTGTACAACCACTCATTGGAGACAGAAGTGGTCCCTGAGGACTGGAGGAGAGCAGATGTAGTTACACTTCACAAAAGTGGTAGCTGGGAGGAAACTGGCAATTACAGGCCAGCCAGCATGACTTCAGTGGTGGGGAAATTAATAAAATCATTGCTGGAGGACGGGGCAGATGGAACCTTTAAGTTAAGGAAGGGGAGGGTAACCAGGAGCACGGGCTAAGAATAGAGGGGGGAAGATTTAGGAAGGAAATGAAGAGACACTATTTCACACAGAAGGTGGTAGCAAAATGGAATGCCCTGTCAGAATGGATGGCATCATGTAAATCTGTGAACAGCTTCAAAAGGGCATGGGACAGGGAGCAGGGGAGAGTGAGGGTGGGGGAGGTGGAGGTGGCAGTGGGATGACAAAAGAGAAAGGGTGGGGCAGTTGCAAACTAGGGGTGCTGGCTGCATACTCAAGCAGACTTAGATAGACCAGGTGGTCTATTTCTGCTGGCACATTCATATATTCATACATTTGTATGAAGGAATGGATTGTGGAATATTTGTGTCAAGTTCTGGAGACCACATCTCTGGAAGGACATAGGCAGAGTAGAGGTGGTCCAGAGGAGGGAAACTAAAATGATGCAGGGTCTGCACCAGAGACCCTATGAGGAGAGACTAAAGGACCTCAATATGTACACCCTGGAGGAAAGAATAAAAAAGAGAGGCATGACAGAGACTTTCAAATACAGCACGGGTATAAACAAGGGAAGTATTTTTCTGAAAAAAATGCTCAAGGACAAGGGGCAAGCTACAAAGCTGGAGAGGGGGTAGACTCAGGGTAAAAGTAAGGAAATACTTCATCACAGAAAGAGTGGTGGATTCCTGTGTCCTAGGGTGTGGGTGTAACAGATAGACAACTCATTCCCAGTAAGGTACAGCACACCAGTTGTGTGGCTTGATTCTTTAAAAGCTCCAGTGACATACAGCTTCCACAGGAGAAGGCAAGTCCAGCAAAATTAAAGCAATAAAAGAAAAATAAATAAAAGAAAATAATAAATTCCTTATTCTGCTTTGATAAGAATTTGACACTCAGAGCCCTTAATTAAAGTTCTGTTGCTGCATGGACAAAAAGACTGCTTGCCCTGCTCTGTTCTAGTGCTTTGGTCAGCACACAGGATCCCAGGCACTGTGCAGTTGTAATTCAGCAGGGGCTCTTATAGTTTTCTCAGATAACCCCTGCTTCACACTCTTGGCTTTAGGCACTGTGCCACAGGTCAGTTTGGACTTGTGTCAGTGGTTCTGCTTTGGCACTGTGCCACAACATGCAGTGAGGGGGCAGAGAGCTTCTTTGTGCCGCTTTCAAGTAGTTTTCCCAAGTCTTTCCCCTTGTGACACCTCCCACTCAACATTCTATCCTAGAGCTTTCCAAGTCCAGCAGTTGTGAGCTAAACAGCAACACCTATTTCTATTTATAATTTCTAGAATTGAGTGGCTGCTCATTTAAAAGGGCGGAGAACAAAGAAAAAAAAAAACACGGCTCTAAAAGACATTCTGCTCCCAGGAGCACATTTCCACTTAACAAGCTGCTGGTTCCCTTTTGGACAGCCTTTTATAATAAAATTCCAAAGTTATGCCTTAAACCTCATATGTTCCCCTTTTGTACAGACAGCAAGACACTTCTGTGCTCTCCTGTTTCACCCTGGGGGGAAGTGGCACTTCTCATTGCCTAGGGGACTCCCAGTTGTTGTCTCAATAATGCATTTCCTCAGACCTCAAACATGAATATGGTATCTTAGAAAGTACTGAGGTAACCTAGCATAATCTAAAAACCTAAATACTGCAGAATAGCTTCTCAGTAAATGGGGTCACATTAAATTATATTATCAGGGCTGTATCATGCTTTTCTACACAAACAAAAAAATGGCTCTTATTTCAAACATGCTGTTTTCTAACACCGGGCAACCACCGTGATAAATTGACACAGGACTAACCAGCATCTGCATCTTTGGGAACTCTGTTATCATCCTAGCTAGCCTTCACACATTTATAGAACATTCTGAGCCTTTTACCATGGCACATCTTGGATGGCTTGAAAAAAAAGGGAGTGAATAGAAAAGACAGAAAGAATGGTTCTGTAGGCGGATGTCCCATTAGAACAAAGGAAGGAAAGGACAGAATAGAGCAGAAAGGGGGCGGCCGCAGCAGGCTTTTCAGGAGGAGAAGAATAGAGTCCGTCAGACACATAGGTAGGTCAACTGACACTACCACACACCAGAGGAAACCGGTGACTTTTTAGTTGCTTGGTTTTTAGATCGCTAGACATAATGGAGCAATTGGAGCTTCCACTCACCCTCTACAGAAGCTCTACCCCAGGGACCCTTACTAAAACAACAGTAGAACAGTACTGGCTCACTATGCAATATGTAGACATTTTCATTTTCTTATACCCTGGGATTGTAGAGTATCTGGGCTCTTAAGATGGTCTTTACATTCCTCTATACATTGCTAGCATCCGCTCCATGTCTGGATGAAAAGACTGCATTTTTGCACTGGGCACCAGGTCTATGCTGCACAGTGAACCTATCAGGCTGCAAAGCCAGGTACCATCTCATGATTCTTGGATTCTTGTCTTTCATTTGTTGGATCCAACAAAGGAAGTTATGGTCTGTCACTAGCTTGAATTTGGCACCTCAGAAATAAAAGTACAAGGCTTCTATTGCCCACCTACGGCTAGACCTTCTTTTTCTATAGTGGAATATTTCTGGTATCTTTCATGCAGTGTTCTGCTTATATATATATATTATGGGGTGCTCTTTGTTCTGTATCGTTTGGCTAAATACAGCTCTGACACCATTTTCAGAGGCATCTGTCTGTACTTCAAATGGGATTGTGAAGTCTGGGCATTTCAAAATAGGGGCTGAACAAAGTGCAGCTTTAGGCCAGGCAAGGCAAGATTTATTTATAAGACTGCCAATCCTGAGTGCAGCACAAATATATAAACACATATTTCAGAAATGTATCAATAAAACACTGAAATAATTATTAAAATAAAATAATTCATATACACATTAAACAAATAGCAAATTCTCGGCATCTATACATGAATCAAAATAAAAGCTTCCTCACAGGCTGGGCTCCGTTTAACCTTGTTAGCACACCTCTTTTTGGTCAGACATGTTAATGGGGTAGCAATTGTGGCAAGGCTTGGGATGAACCTCCTATAATAACTTGCCAAGCTCAGAAATGACCTAACGTGCTTCTTGGTTTTGGGCACAGGACACTGCCACAGCTTCAATTTTTCCAATTTCTGCCCTATCTTGTCCAGTCCACAATATGAAACCCAGGTTGGTATTTGGTCTCAGTCAACACTATAGCACATTTTGTGGGGTTGATGGTCAACCCTGCCCCTTGTATTGACTTTTTCACAGCTGCTAAATGGGTAAGGAGTGTCTTCCAGTCTGGGCTATACAGTACCACATCATAAAGGTAGGCTGAACAATATTCAGTGTGGGGTGTTAGGATTTGGTCCATAAAGTGTTGGAAAGTCACAGGGGCACCATGTAAACCAAAGGGCATAGTCACAAATTGAAACAGGCCTAGTGGGCTAATAAAGGCTGTCTTATCCCTATATTCTTTTTCCAGTGGGATCTGCCAGTACCCTTTCATCAGGTCTAGTGTTGTAATATACCTGGCAGTCTCTATCTGGTCTGTGATGTCATCAACTTGTGGCATGGGGTAACCATCAAAGTAGGACACTGCATTTACCCTCCAGAAATCCAAGCACAACCTGATTCCACCCTCCTTTTTGGCTACCACTATTATAGATGAGACCAAGGCACTAGTGGATGGCTCTAATATGTCTAACTGCTCCATCGTTTTTATGTTGGCGCACTTGCACAGCCAACATCTTGTGGTAGTGAAGATTTGGAGGCTTGCTCGCTGTTCAGCGAATGCAGGGCATGCACTAGTAGGTGAGTCCCTCATTCCCCAATCAGCCTGCATGCCGGCGCCATACCATGCATACATAATGTGGTGAGCACATCTAAGGAAAGGTCTGCTGCAATGTGAGCAAAGCTTGTCATATGCAGCAGACCTTCCTACATGCTTCACCAACTACAAACATGGCGGCACAGGGTCTGCTAAACTGCCGACTTTGGGGTGCCCACCCCTGTCGGCTTACCCTGCTCCTCATGCATATACTGGATGGGGAGCCCACTCCATTGCATAGTGTGCCCCTCCTTTTTGCATGCCAAGGGGTGCCCAATCCCCTCAGCTCATGCGCCCCCCCTGCTTTTGTTGTTTGCTGATGGGGGTGCCCAATCCCCGTCGGCATCCGTCCCCCCCTTTCCCACTTTAATGTGCTGATGGGGGAGCCCACTCCCCATCAGAATGATGTCCTCCTTTCTTCTGTGCTGAGGGGGTGCCCAATCCTCCTCAACTAGTGTCCCCCACTCCCTAAGTGCCAACGGGGGTGCCCAATTCCCCGTCAGCTACTGTATCCCCCCCAAAAAAACACCTGTAAAAAAACAAAACCATCTGAATTTTTTTGAAACCTGTAACAGAAAAACGTCCTCAGAGTCTCCCACCCCCCACAACAACTCACACCCACTCACTGTGCACCCTGCCTCCCACACCCCTCACCCATATTTATCTCCGAGCTCAGTGCAACGATCTTCGTGACCAGGAACACCTCTGCACTCTTTCAAAGCTGACAGCGAACCGAGGAAATGCCGGTAAGCTGTATAAAGAAATGAATAGGGTTTTTTTCAACTTTGATGCATATCTCAGGCATTTTTGGAAATTTTTGCACCAAATTTTCAACATGGCATTTTTGGGACCCCTGCTCATGAATTCTGGCACTGTTATGATGTCAGTCACTTAGTAGGTATCACACTCACCTCTGATGCTGGGAGATCAGAGGGCTGTGGGTTCAGTTCCCACATCTGGCACTTGGGTTAATATCCCAGTACTGAGACTGTAGTGCAGCATGAGAGGGGTGCTGCACTTTTGAGGTGCCGTCTTTTGGATGAGATGTAAAACCAAGGTCCCATCTGCCTGGATTGGTGGTACTTCAGGTGGATGTTAAAGATCCCATGGCACTTATTGAAAAGAGTAGGGGAATTTTTTATTCAAAACTTGAAAGTAAAATACATGCTTAATAGTGTTACTGCACACAAAATCATAAGACAAAAATAAAAGTAAACAGAAATAAGCATTTCATCAGACATGCAATACAAAATTTCATTTTTAGAGTCCCAAAACAGAAAAGCTGACCCCCCCACTAAAAGAGTAGGAGAATGTATTATTGTAAACAAATAATACAAGAACAGTATTACAGCATACAAAATAATAATAAGGAAAATCAAAAAGAACATATAGAAGTATTGCATTATACAGGAACCCCAAATCCAAACAACCCCACACCAAAAAAATAGGAGATGTTAGTATGGAAAACCACAAAACAAATCATTCAAACAGTGCAGAAAGCCATACAAAGCATAAGAAGAGAAATCCTAACCATAATGAAGGATTACATCCAACATAAAACTCCAAACTAAGCAATCCAAAGAAGTAGAAAAAAACAAGTCCCGACTCTACAAAAAGAACAGGAAAATTCCATATACAAACCAAAAACATAATATACATATGCATGGTATAGCAGACAAAGGATAATGCAAAAAAAGCATAAAATAGCAAACAAAACAATTGATATAAAGTCCAGAACAAAATGAGCTTAACATGTGCAGAAACCCCATCCTTCCCCACTTTAAGGAAAAATCCATGAACATAAGTCCCAATAGCGCCGAAAAACCCCAGGCAATGTGGAGGTTTTCTCGGAACTATAAACAGCCTGTAAACCCTGTAAAATCTGAGTGACAATCTGAGAAGGACTACACACTTTCTGCTGTAATAAAAATGCACAACTGGCCTGCCACAAATAGAAGCGACAAAATGCAAAAATTAAACGTAAAGTGCTAGGATGATAATGAACCAAACTGGGGGATAAATACCGTAAATCAAACTATCATACGTGAGGAAAGGAAGGGCCTTTTCCTTCCACTTATGGAGAAGGAGGGTCCAAACTGGTTATGAATAGGGGCAATCAATAAAGAAATGTATCATGGTCTCAGGAATGAAAGGGCACGTATCCTGGGGACAAGTCCTTTCCTCATGAGCCTTATGCTTCATATTACCATGAACACCTAGCCTGCCATGACAAGATAGCCAGGTAACATCCCAAACCCATTGGGGAATTCATGGATCAGTCAGTTGGTGAAAAACTCCAGAGGAGTCCAACTGAATGCCAAAGGAATCCTGTAGCACAGAAAGGTCCAAAAAGGATGTTCCCAAAACAGACCGATATAAGTGCTTCCTCGAGGAAGAGATGATCACCGTAGGGGTCAAAGACCACTGACGAATCTTTAAAAAGGTGGAGATAACAAAATGGGGGAGAGTAAACTTACGAAAGTTATGAGGAATTGCCAAAGGGGGGAGACACCAGGTGGCATACAATGGAGCAAGATGATGATGAAGAAGAGAAATCCAAAAGACCGGAGGGGCATGCAACAGGTAGGGAATAGTAGTCTTAAAAAACAAACAGTGAAAAAACACCAAGGGGTTCAACATCCGAACCCCACCATGGCTGTAATCAAGATATGTGTAAGAACGTTTCACTGTATTCAAATGGCTGCCCAAGAATCCCTGAAAGAATACATTATACAAGCGAGCTTCCATGAAAAGGGACTGGAAAACTAGTCATTACAAGAAAACAAGGAAGAACTAAAGTTTTCAGCAACAAAACCCGCCTCTTTGCAATATAGTATGACCCTTCCAGGTCTCAACCAAATGAAAAGCTTTTTCCAAAACAACAGTCCAATTTGAGAGGGCATCATCAGGGACACCAAAGGTCAATCCTAAAACTTTGATCAGGGAAAACTGCAAAGGCACCCCTGCAACGTAGTGAAGAGAATGTGGGGAGTGGAACTGGGAGGTACAATGCTGAACTCTTGTTATAATTAAGTTTAGAACCAGACTCACGTTCGAAATCCGTTAGAAGGAGGAGTAAGTCCACCTCTCGTAGGTGTGGGGTGGTGAGAATGCAGAGATCATCCGCATAAGCTAACACCGTAGGGATAGAGCACCCAGAAGAAGAGGACAATTGAGGGATCGATGGGTGGGATAAAAGTCTACAAAGCAATGGATCGATATGAAAAACATAAAGAAGAGGACTGAGAAGGCAGGCCTGTCGATCCTCGGTAAGACTCAAAAAGGGGGGGGCAAGAGGCGCCATTCACATAAGGATGGATCCAGGCAGTGGAATAGAGCAATCTAATCCATTGAATAAATCGCTGTGGAATACAGTAATGAGACAGGACATGAAAGAGTTAGTCATGATTTACTCTATCAAATGCCTTTTCCTGATCGAGTGAAAAAAGAAGTGAAGAAGAAGAAGAAGAGCTAAAGGCAGAGACACCTCTAAGTAAGGAAAGATTGGAAACAATAGTGTGATGAGGAATAGCTCAGGTCTGTACCTCTGAAATGACTTTGGATGCAACAGGAAGAAGATGGTGAAGCAGGACAGATGTAAAAATCTTATAGTCCACATTCAAGAGACTCAAAGGCCTCCAATTCCTTATATCTGACCTATCTCCTTTCTTAAACAATAGAAATACGTTAGCATCTGAAAAATTCCGAGGTACAGAGTGAGAATCAATGATAGTATTAAAGAGCAAGGTAAGAATAGGAGAAAAAGATCAGAAAAAGCTTGATAAAGTTCAGTCGTAAGGTCGTCCAGCCCCGGAGAAGTACATCGCTTTTTCTTCTTAATAGCCGCCTGCACCTCTAACAAAGAAATTGGGGCTGTCATCTCTGCAAAAGAGCAAGAGAAGGAGAAGGGTCTGAAATCAAAAAGGAAGGCAGCGGATGTAGCCAGTGAAGGAGTCCCAAAAACACTGGTTAGATGGGAAGAGACCTTTAACTGGAGAGACGATATAGTGTCATAAACCTTAGAAGAGTCCGCATCAGTAAGACGATCAAAGTGCGTGGCAGCCACCCTGTCAGAACAGCGCTTGTAAATATCAAAAGAGACCTTAGAAGAGTGGGTGCCACAAGTAGCCTCAAGATGCAACTAGTTATATTGACATTCTTCCATCTGAGTCTTCAGGGAAGCAATAAAGGGGGAGCAATCTTGAGCCATCACAGAAGCCCTAGAGATCACATCCTGTAAATGCCACTGCAATAGCAAATACTTACGATAGGAGAAAACAGATTTACGCCTAGCATACCTAAGAAAGAGGTGTTTACGATCAGATTTGGTATCGTCCCACCCATGTAAAGGGGAAGTATAAGCATCCAGAACCTAAATGCGGGCCAACAGAAATTCCCGACAATCTCGAACTGTGCAGCCATCAGACAATAATGAGCTATTCAACTTCCAGAATGAAGAAACAAGAAGAGGATGGGAAGCCGTAGAAGGAAAACAAAGCAATGTGATGGCCATGTGATCTGAGGTCTCGCAAGGAATAACCTTCGCCTGTCGTACCATAACATTTTGGGAGAGAAAGATAAAATCAATACAAGTGGCCAGAAGGCCTCTATGATATGTCATTGTTCCCTTAGGACGCACCTCACAGTAACCATGCTTAAGAGAGGCGAACTGAAGTATAGTATGTAATGCAGTAGAGTCCCGGAAAAGCTTCTGTGTGGAGCCTCCTCTGTCAGCCAGAGTGAGGCCACAATTGAAGTCTCCCCCCATATAGAGATGTTTAGAGGTGTGTAAATAAGGCTGCAATAACCGAAACAAGTCTGAACGAGCAGCAATACCCTGAGGTGCACAAACATTGAGAATCCTGAGCTGCAGACGACAGAAAGTGCAATCAAGCAATAAGGCACAGTCATGGACAATATCAACCAGTCTCGTAACAGTACAGTCAAAACCAGAAAACAAAATACCCAATCCATCACATTTATCCTCACCTGAGGACCAATAGGAAGGGCCTCTAGTCCAGCCAGCGAGAGCCCAGGTCAGCTCGTATCGAGTCTTCAGCCTAGTATTCTGAAGTAAGTAGAGATCATGTGGGAGATCCAATAGAAACTGCAGAGAGGTAAGAAGTTTTCTATGGGATTTCATGCTGCACACATTAAGTGTGAGGCAGCGAAGACCCAAACCCACAGGCATAAGAAGAAAGAAAAAGACCGAAAGCCAACAGAAAAAAACAAAGAAGAATTAGGCAAAAAGGTGTCAAGTAACCACCGATTGCCGCCTGGTGTCTGGATTAGTAAGGGAGGGATCCTGTTTGGAATCAGAGGAGTAGTCTAAATGGAGAGAAGAGGCCTGTGAAGAGTCAGAGTCATTTTCCTCGCCCATTATGTCACTCCACTGCTTCCATTTGGTCAGGGCTTGGTAGCGAGTCCTGATTAGAATGGACTGTCTGGGGGTAGGGCTGGGAGCCTTACGCTTACCCTTGGACTTACCCTTTTTTTCCCTGAGAAACCTCCATGAAGGGGTCCAATTCAGGAGGGGGAGGTGGTGGCATGGGGTCAGAGGGGGCAACAACCCCCGGTGCAGGGTCCGTGCCGGGAGGGATGAGGTCTTGTAACACAGGATCTGCCACTCGGAGAGTGGGAAGAACAGAGGGAAGAACATCACTGGAGGGGGTGGCAGTACATCCTGGCCGTCCTCATCATGCTGGCAAAGAACCTGAGTCTGAGAGTCCGTGATGAGGGCTACCTGATCCTGAGGGGGATGGTCCAACCGATTATGGTCAGCCCATGGACACTGATGGCAAGTATGGCCAGTCTCATCACAGAGATTACACCTCCGTGGGTCAGGGCAACAGAGGCTCACATGACTATAGGCTAAGCATATAGTGCACCATGGCTCATTGCAGGTATGGCTCAATTACATTCAAGCACTGCATTTATGACAGGTGCGGGGTTGACCGGGATAGAAACACATACCTCTATCCCTACCTATATAAAAACTACCTGGCAAATGAGCTATACACCTGTCATTCTGCTTCAATTGCACCTTAACCTTCCAACTCCCTGTCCAGACAAGGTCCTCATCCAAAACAGGACGAGGAGCCTTGAACGTCACAGTGCTGCTTAAGCCAGTATTGGATGTCCACTATGCTCACTCCTTCATTACGAAAAAGAAGAGTAATTATTTTCACCATAGGTTTAGTAAGAGGAATGCGTATATAGGGGGTCCATAAAGGCTGTGACTTGAGCACTTCATATATGATCCACATTTTTTCTAGAGTAGAAAAATTCTTAAAACTTAAGTCATAAACTAATTCCCCTCTAACATGTATGAAAGAAAACAATTCACTCACTGAAATACGCAGAGTCACATAACAGGGAATGCAATACAGTTTTCCAATCAGGTGCAGTAGAGAGGTCACCAAAATATTTCAGACGAACTGCATTTCTATGTCGGGCTGGCTCACCCAAGTTCTGAAACAGGTAACTGAGGTGAAAGGGACAGTCGGTTGAAGCTTCATCTGTATGTAGAGAAGGCAAAGAAGGGTTATCCAAGTGGTGTATGGAATCAGCTGTCAAAGAGGAGTGCACTGCCAGCGAAGGATGCGGTACCGAAGCAGAATCTTCAGCATGCAAAGGGCCCGGAGTGTCAGGAGTTGGTTGGCCAACAACAGAACGTTGTGTCGAAGTGGCAGGGTGTAGTGGCATCAAAGCCGCTGGGATGAATGAGGGAAGTAAATGGATTCGGCAGGCAGTTCAGGGACTATGTGTCCTGTATAATGTTCTGTGTGATTACCGCCCGGGGAGAAGACCAGGGTGCTCCAGGAAGCGGTTGAGTCCAACCCACAGCACGTAGAGCGGAAGCAGGGGACCACACAGAGTCTGGAAATGAAGTACCGCCGTGGATGTCCATAGAGGATAGCATGCCTGCAGTAGCTGAAGCAGCACAGGTAGGAGCTGTAAGCAAGTCCGTCGTCATAGCATGTGACGGCCTAGAGTGTATAGCAGCCTGGTCAGAGACAGTAGGCATGGCGGAGTGCAGGGCATCGTCCTCCTGCACGAAGCGCCATAAAAGAGAGCGGTGCTGTTCATGTAACACTCGTAAATGTGATGGAGACATAGCATGAGTACTGGTTCCAAGGACGGTAGGAGAATGCTGGTCCAAAATCAGAGTGGTAGCTCCAAACTCAAAAGGAGTTTCAGGAGGTGTACGAATCAGTAGTTGTGGTGCAGTGTCAGGTTGACTATTACCGCAGGCACTAGGTAAAACAACAGGCATAGCAGGCTGTAAATCTGGAACAGAAACCACAAAACTGAGAGCAGCATCACCTCCATCTCTTCCAGGGTCTGGGACGGCAGCCATCTTGGTCCCACAGGAAAAAGGGTACCCCCTGCTCACAGGAAGCAAGAGTAGGGGAATTTCCCTGGTGTCCTGGCAAAATTGCCTTCATTCACTAAAAATATCACCAACAAATTAATCTGGTTCAAGGTCAGTTGGCATTCATCTGTATCCCCCTCCCCCGGGTCATGCCTGAACATAGGCAGGATTTGTCTAGTGCACTTACCCAGTCAACAAAAACTAAATAAATAATTAATCGGTCCTAAAAGGTGATTTTGCAGTCACTGTGTGAAATCACCTTTCTGGACTGATGAATGAAAGGATAGTGGCAGTGTTCATGAAGTGGGCTCTCAAAAAGCCTATGTTGCAAATTTGGTGGAAAAAATCAAAAAAATGGCTGTTTTATGAGCGTCGTTGCGCGGTTACTACATGCGCTCATAGCACCGAATTCACAATATTTTCACACCAGATTTTCAACATTGTCATTTTTCTACACCTTGTGAACAGTACAGCTGTCATTTTCACATCCTGGCCGAATGTGTTTCCCGCACTGCAGTCAATTGCGCGGTCGCTGTAGGAAATCAGTGTTTGGGGTAGATTATGAAAATGACAGTGACACTGTTCATGAGCAGAGGTCCTGAAATGCCTGTGTTGACAATTTGGTGATGATACTCCATAAAATGACTGTGGTAATGCAGTACGCAAGCAAGAGTTTGCATGCACACTCAGTAACGCTAGCATTTGTAATGTTTCCTCTGGATTTTCACCATTGGCATTTTTCCACACCTGTTGATGAACAGTACAGCTGTCATTTTACATATCCTGCCCGAAATGTGTTTTTGCATGTCTAGCGCAGAATAGTGTGGTCGCTGTGCAAAATCACTTTTTGGGACAGTTTGAGGAAATGACAGTGACACTGTAAATGAGCAAAGGTGCTAAAATGCCTATGTTGAAAATTTGGTGCCAGAAGTCCATAAAATTACTGTGTTAGAAGTGTGCGTTGTGCATTTCCCACACACCTTTGTAACTTTGCAAATTTGCAATATTTACATGCCACATTTTCAACACTGCCATTTTTTTACACCTCCTTATGAACAGTACAGCTGTCATTTTTCACATCCTGCACAAAATGTGTTTCCGCACTGCACTACCAAAGCCAATGCCAGCGCGACAACATTCGACATTGACAAATGATTGTTGTTTCTGCCATCATCTCACTCCTCACTCTCTCAGGGAGTATATGTTTTCTGTCTTACAGGTTGTGCCCGTGTAACCACTGTCTGGTGTTCCATCCCTTCTGCTTTCCCTGGTATGCTGTTAAAAGTGGTGTGAAAATGTTGCAACAGTTGTTGAAGCTATCTCTGTTGTGTGCTCTGTAGTGTAGGGTTAATCAGTAGTTCTTCTAACCCACCAGATTTTTGTAACCTTTGATAGGCTACATCGATTTCTGAGTCTTTCCTCTCTGGAAAGACTGTCATACTCACTTCTGAGGGGTTATCTCTCTCATGCCACTTTTTCAAGTGGTTAGCATGGTAGATTTTCTTATTCTGGCATTTCTCTGGGATCCCTGACTCATAGGTTACTGGTCTAGTCTGTCTAAGGACCTTGTAAAGCCTCTGCCAGTTCATAAGTAATTAATTTTCTTAGGAGGGTAGGAGCAATAACACATTCTCTCCTTCCTTGAACTTCTTATGGACCACTCCCGGTCATAAAGGTGATTTTGCTTCATTTGGCTCTGTATGTTGGTGTCATGGGCTAGCTCTGTGTATTTAACCAACTTCTTATGAAGTTATACCACGTATTCTGCTACACGTGTCTGTCTGGTTCCCTTGCCTTCCTACCAATACTCTTTGATGACACCGGGGGGTCTTGAGGGTTCCTCCCAAATAACAAAGCAATGTGGGAATAACCAATTGAAGCCTGGGGCACCTCCCGGTATGTAAACAGCAGGAAAGGCAAGTACCTATACCAGTCTTTCCCCTCACCATGGACAAACTTCTTTAGCATCCTTTTTTAGGGTTTGAGTAAATATTTCTAGTAACCCATCTGCCTTGGGGTGATAGGGAAATGTCCGGACAGCTACTACACCCAATAAATGTATAACTCTTTTAACATGGTGGCATTGAAATTGCTCCCTTGGCCAGTTAGGCTTACTTTTGGTATTCCTAGTCAGCTGAGCACTTTTACCAGTCCCTCAGCAATCTTTTCAGTAGTGATAGTATGTTGGGGTATGGCCACTGGGTATTTAGAGGCATAGTCACATGAAACTATCATGAAATTGTTCCCTCAAGAGCTCTTTTCTAATGGGTCTACTTTGTCCATAGCTAGTCTCTCGAAGGGCATGGCCACTAAAGGTAAGGGCATCAGGGGCACCATATCCTTCCATCCTATTTGTGCTACTTTCTGACCATACGGGGTCATAATGTCGTATGCTTAATAGCGTACAGCATTATGGCATATCCCGGATCTGTGCGCTCTCCAAGTTGAACCCCCTTGGAGTTAGAATCTTTAGTGGGGGGGTCCAGGGGTGCAGCCCCCATAATGGGAAGTTTGTGGTGCAGATCCCCCAACAGAACAAAAGTAATCAAAAAATCGAGCAAGGTGATTAAGACGCATGGCATTCTGCCATGCAACATTTTGACCCTGTGCCCTTTCTGACACTCTGCATAGGCTCAAATCAAATCAAATCAACTTTATTTTTATAGCGCCTTTCAAAATCAAGGCACTGTACATAAAACCAAATACATAAAGATAAAAATTTAAAACAAAAACATTAAAACAGATCATCCGTAACTAGGGAAAGCTAAACTAAATAAATACGTTTTTAACTCAATTTTAAATCTATCGACAGTTGGGCATTCTCTCAACCAATGAGGTAGAGAATTCCACAGGGTTGGCACTGAAAAAGTGAAGGCATGAGATCCAGATATTTCAATCGCACCCTGGGAATCTCCAGCAATCCCTCGTTGGTGGAACGGAGAGGACGGAGGGGGCAGTAGGGTACCAGGAGATCTTGCAGGTAACTGAGTCCCTGATCATGTAGGGCTTTAAAGGATAGCAAGCCAACCTTAATGGTGATCCACCACCAAACAGGCAGCCAGTGCAGCTGGCGGAGCACAGGCAGAATATGACTGGTTCTAGAAGTCCCAGTCAAAAGCCTGGCCACCGCATTTTGCACCAGCTGCAGGTGGCGGATATCAACCCCTGGTAGCCCTAGATAGAGGGAATTGCAGTAATCAAGATGGGTAGTGACAAAGGCATGGACCAGTGTTGGAAGATCACCCGGAGGAACCAGGTGTTTCACCCGGGCGACATTCCTCAAATGGTAAAAAGAGGATTTGATGACAGCTGACACCTGAGATTTTAGGGTCAGCCCATCATAAAAAATAACGCCCAGGTTACGCACCTGATTTGAGGTAGTGAGCGACATACCACCAAGTAATAAGCCTGATGGTTGGCCAGCCTCCAAACCCGCCTCTGGATGATCTGGGTCCATTACCAGCACTTCAGTCTTATCCAGATTCAATCTCAGCCAGCTGGAACTCATCCAAAATCTGATCTCAGTAAGGTAATTATTTAGCATGGAGAGTGCATCATCCTGTCCGAGCAGAAAGAACATATACAGCTGAGTATCATCTGCATAGCAGTGAAAACCCAGACTGTATTACCTGATGATATCTCCCAATGGCAGCATATACACTGCAAACAACATGGGGGCTAGAATGGAACCCTGCGGTACCCCACAAGCAGGGAGTGAGCACCAGAGGAGTAAATTCCAGTGGCAACTCTCTGAGATCTGCCCGTGAGGTAAGAATGGAACCAGGTAAGGACTGTACCAGACAGCCCACAAAAGAGCCGCAGGCACTCCAACAGCACACCATGGTCTACAGTATCAAATGCAGCAGAGAGAGACCAAGAAGGACCAGAATGGTACGTGCCTTTTGATCTCTAGCCATTAGGAGGTCATTCAATACCAAGAAAAGGGGAGTCTCTGTGCTATGCTTCTTCCTAAAATGAGACTGGAGAGTATCATAGACATTGTGAGTTGTAAGGTGATCATCCAATTGCAACACAACAGCCTTTTTAATAACCTTACCAACAAATGGCAGGTTAGAGATAGGCCGGTAGTTGGCTAGACAATCTGGATCCAAGGAGGGTTTTTTAAGGAGTCGTTGAATGACCGCCTCCTTGAGGGGGTCAGGAAAGACCTCCCTCTCCAAAGACTTCCAGACAATGTCAGCAAGGATCAGGCAGATAACATCTACACATCCCACTAAAAGGGGTGTAGGACCCGGATCCAAACTACAACTGGTTAGGCACAATGTTTGGACGATCTTCACAATGTCAGTGAACTCCAGCCAGTGGAAATCTGACCAGACAGATTGAGTGCATACCACTTCCTGTCAACCACTGCAATCCCTCATAGGAGAGGTCTGACCGATGCCAGACTTGATGCTGGCAACCTTATCCGCAAAAAATCGAGTGAACTCCTTACATCTCAGCTGAGAAAAAGCTTCTCTGAGCTGGAGACAGATTGGATTGCACAATCGGTCAACAGTCCAGAAGAGCTGAGCCAGTCGATTCTGTGTGGCAGAAATCTCCCTGGACAGGAGTTCTGCCTTCTTACGGGTGATTTCTAATTGATAGCCATCATAATGTGCCATCAACCTAAGCCTGTCAGCATCATGGCCAGACTTCCGCCAGGCTCTCGCCATCCTTCAGCCAACTCACCTTAACTCCTTCAAGGAGCCATCAAACCAAGGGCTCCTTGTACGCAGGGTGAGAGGCCAAACACGAACAGGAGCAATCTTGTCCAGAGCATCTCCCACAGCCTTATTATAGGCTAGTACGAGATCATCTGGACTCATACATTCACCCGACAAGCCCAATAGGTCCAGCACCGCCAGTAGGTCACTAGGGTTAATGCCCCTTAAAGGGCGGTACTGAACCATCTCCATAGGGGCAGACCTATTAAGGGGAGCCCTAAAGCTGAACCTTATGGTGTGATGGTCAGATCAGCTGACTGGTTCCACCTCCAAATCAGCAATCTCCGTACCCAAAAGAAAGATCAGAACCAATGAATGTACCCCAACATGGGTCGAGGAGGTAACCACCTGTGTTAGGCCCAGCATCATCATCAGCTGGAGGAGATTTTGATCAAAGTACGAGAGTTCATCGTCGACCCAGGCATTGAAGTCCCCCAGAACTATCAATCTGGGGGACCTCAACACCATGTCGACGATGAAGTCTGCTATCTCCTGCAGGAATTCTCCACCATCTCCTGGTGGACAATAGATGAGGAGAATCCCGCAACCTGCACCCTCTCCCAGGATATATTCAAAGGATCTGGTACTTCCCAATGGCACATCCACAAGGCCTAGCTCAGTCTTAAACATAATGGCCACACCCCCGCCCCTATGATCCAACTTTGGACGATGTATCACCGAGAACCCAGCTGGAGTTGCCGAGGCCAATACAGGGCCTGGATTTTCATCCAGCCAGGTCTCGGTGATGCAAGCCAGATCAGTTGATCCAACAAGATCAGTTATAATAGCTGTCTTGTTTTTAACAGATCTGGCATTGCATAACACCGCCAAGGTGGGATGAGCTGTCGGGGAAGACCTCAGCACCTGCCCACTAAGGTCAGAGCCCTTGGGTATGGGGACAAGACAAGAATAACCTCTATCATGATTCCATTTTGCCTCAGGGCATCTCCTGGACCCCTCAACTCCAATCTACCCTCCCCTTTCCTGTCCCCCACCAGGCCCAGCTCTCCACCTTCTTTTACACTTCCTAAGTATACTCAAAGCACGACACCTAAAGTAGGCTCAACAGTAATTAACTACCTGTGCATGTATGTTGGGCCAAAATAATCTTTGTAATAAGGGAGTCAGCATATGGTCCCTCCCAACATGACCTGGTAGGGGTAATCCATGGGCCAAGTACAACAGCTAGGGAAGAAATCTTTTAGGGACTATCACCTGTTCCACAACTTCCCCAGTATTTGGGTTGAAACAGACCCGCTACAAAATATTTTTGGTCACTTGAAACCTGGAGGCCCCTTTACGCATGTCTTGCCCCACCTGTTAGAAAAAAGGGGTTAGTGTGTTATCATTATATTGCTCAGTCCCAATGTCTCAGCCTTCAAACATTTTACCCACATACACCCCAGAAGTCCATCATTTTCTCTGTTCCATTCCCTTTTCAGTCTTTTCTTTTCTTTTCCTGCTGGGAATGCCAGTCTTTTCCTGGTGCCCCCATGATATCCCCTTCAAAAAGAAAAGTGTCTCTGAGGGCCTTTTCTTCCTTAGCCAGTGCCCTGGTAGACACTGCCAACATCGTTACATCCCCTTTATCAATACACCAAAATTTGGAAATTCATGCCCAATAACCATAGGTATGGGGAGTCTTAGCACAAGTCCTGAAGTTATTCTTGCCAGTTTATCTTGCACAGTCAAGTCTATAACAGTAGTAGGGTAATAGTGGGTGTCCCCATGAATACAGATGCCCCAGTACAGTATGTGGACCTTTGTTTGCCACCTCACCCAGGTGATCTGAGCAGATCAGGGTCTGTTTACTGCCAGAGTTTATGAGCCCCACCACTTGTTTGTTAGTAATACTGACATTTGTGAGATAGTGTCCTCAGTTGGCTAAGGCCAGATGTGTGGGCTCCATTTTCTTTTTTTGACAATAATGAGCTACATGACCCACCCCTTGCAATTATGGCAAATAATGTCAGGTGGAAAAGTCCTCCTTCCTCTTCCTAGTCCCCCTCCTGTTTTCCTGAGGCTTTTTCTCTATACCAACTAGATACAAAAGGGGTTTGTCTTATCGTACTCGACATGGCAGTGTTCGGAGAACCAGTACTTCTATACACTCTTGTACTGGATTGTCGGGCAGTCAGGAAATCCTCCGCTAATGTGATGGTTGCTTCCTCAGTCTCCAGTCGATGCCCCTCACCCACATCTGGATATCCTGGGGTAGTATCTGTAGAAACTGATCACCAGTGTTTCCAGGATCTCCACCACTGTTTTCTCCTCGAGTTGAAGCCCCTTAGTACACAACTCTCTGAGCCAGGTGTAAACATTTCTTGGGGTGTCCACATTCTGGTACCAAAGGAAGCGAAACCTTTGTCTGTATGTTTCTGTTCTAATGTCAAACTGTGTAGGATCTCCTTCTTCACCAATTCATAGTTATCTGTATCCCTGCTATCAATATGGCTGTAGGCTAACTGGGCATGACCAGTTGGGTATTGGTCCAATCATACTACCCACTGTTCCTGAGGACATTGACAAGCTTATGCAGTCCTCTCAAAGGTGGTTAGGTAGGCTTCAATATCATCTGTACTGGTCATCTTTGTGAGTTTTAAGTCTTTGGGTGTTGTACTTAACCCACCGGTAGGTTGACTGGTCCCAATACGTTGGAGTGCTCACAGTATGTCATCCCATCTCTGGTCTTGTCTTCATTGCTCCATCTCCCTTTCTTGGTATTCCTTGTGTCTCTGTCTTTCTGTCTCCACTTGTTTCACTGCCAGCCACCTCAACAGTCCACTTATTGTCTCTGGGGATTCCTGGGCCAGTTCTTTACCTGTCTCATCCAAGCTAGCACCAAAGGAAGTATCAGGCTTTATTTCCTCCTGGCTCCAAGCCAGGCAGTGGCTTCTCTCCACTTTCTGCCACAATGGCCCTTGTCACCACTCCTTGGGCACTTGATGCCCCTCTAAGGCTGTCTTCTTGGTTATCTGCCATGTATCTTATCTATCATGATACCACAGCTGATATCCACTGCTCAACATTCCTTTGTCCGTCGGAACCCCAAGCCAATCCCAACACTGCCACCAGATGTCCCAGGGTGTGAGTATAACTGATAGACAACTCAGTCCCAGTAAGGTCCAACACACCAGTTGTGTGGCTTGATTCTTTAAAAGTGCTAGTGAAATACAGCTTCCACAGAACAAGCAAGTCCAACAAAAGTACAGCAATAAAATAAAAATAAATAAAAGAAACTACTAAATCCTGACTCTGCTTTGGTAAGGATGTGATGCTCAAAGCCCTTAGTTAAAGTTCCATTGCTGTGTGGACATGAAGACTTCTTGCCCTTCTCTGCTCTTGTGTTCTGGTCAGCACACAGGATCCCAGGCTTTTTGCAGCTGTAATTCAACAGGGGCTTTTATAGTTTTCTCAAATAGCCCCTGTGTCACACACTTGGGTTTAGGCACTGTGCCACAGGTTATTTTGGACCTGTGACACAGGTCCTATTTTGGTACAGTGTCACAACATGTAGAGAGGTGGGAGAGAGCTTGTTTCTGCTGCTTTCAAGTGGTTTTCCTACATCTTTCCCTCATGACATCTCATGCCCCAACACTCTATCCTAGGGCTTTCCAAGTCCAGCAAGAGTAAGCCAAACAGCAATGCCTATTTTTATTTATACATTCTATAATGGAGTGGCTGCTTGTTTAGAAAGGGGAGACTCAGGGCTCTAAAAGATGCTCCGCTCCCAGCAGCACATGTCCACTTAATGAGTCACAGGTTCCCTTTTGGGCAGCATTTGATAATAAAATCTCAAAGTTATGCCTTAAACCCTACATGTTCCCCTTTTGAGGAGACATCAAGGCACCTCTCTGCTCTCTCATTTCATCCTGCAAGGAAGTGAAACTTCTCAATGCATTGGGGACTCCCAGTTGCAGTGTTAACACATCATTTCCTCAGACAACAAACAAGCATATGGTATAGTAGAAAGTACTGAGGCAACCCAACATAATCCAAAATCTAAATGCTGCAGAACAGCTCCTCAGGAAAAGAGCTCACATTAAATTATATTATCAGGGCTGTATCATGCTTTTCTACACAAAAAAATGGCTCATTTCTAATGTGTTATTTTCTAACACAGGGCACCTGCCTTAACAAATTGATACAGGGCTAGCTAGCATTTGCGTCTTTATTTTGGAACACTGACATTGTGCTAGCTAGCCTTCACATATTTATACACTATTTTGAGCCTTTTGCCATTGCACATCTTGGAGGGATGTGGAAACAAAAGGGAGGGTATAAAAAAGAGAGAAAGAGTGGTTCTGTATGTGGCCGTCCCATCAGAACAAATAGAGGAAAGGACAGAACAGAACAGAAAAGGGGCTGTTGCAACAGGCTTTTCATGAGAAGAATAAAGTCCCTTGGACACATAGGTAGGTCAACTGACCCTATCACAGCCTGGAACAGTCTTACAGCAGAGGTGGTATGGTCAAACACTGTAGTGGGATTCAAGAACACATGGGATAGACATAACAGAACCTTAGTCATTCAGGAAGGGAGGGCTAAGCCAGAGATAAAGTATGGTCTATGGTGTCACAGTAGGTAAGGGAAATGGGCAGACTAGATGGGCCAAGCAGTGCTTATCTGCTGTCAAATTTTATGTTCTGCGTTTCTATGTTTTTATCTTAGAGCAAGCACTAATCATGCCTCAGCTGTTAAGCTGTTAAGGCAGAAAAGTCAGGTTAGGTGTGGGGAGACAAAACTCAGTTTCAGACAACTGAGAGTTTTAGAAAAACAGAGTTCAGACAACTGGGGTTTATTGTATGTATTCACCATTTATTCCATTGGGGATCTCCCACTTCATCGCCAAGCTCCTTTAAGTCAGTGCCAAACCTGGAGTTTGTCTGGGGACATGGATTAAGGTGAAAGCTATCTGCAATTTGCTGAGAGGTACTGTATTCTGTTACTCCTGTTTCTTATTATTCTGAGTTTTTTTTTCTGATGCTGTTATCTACTGTGTGCTTTACAATCTGTACTACTACATAATATTTGTATGGCACATGGAGCTTGTATGTTGTTGAATTTTATATACATTTCAATAAAAAGAAAGTTAAAAAAGAGCTGCTGATCCCTCTGAGATATCTTTGGAAAATGTAATATTTAAACACAAATTAAACTTGTTAAGTAACATATCTTTTATATAATTCCCCTCCCAATTATTTATTACTGAGGAAACTTGCATGGAAACAGGATATTTATCCCTCAGAGTTCATCAGCACATATAACTGATTCCACACTTGAAGTCATACTCCTCTATTGTGATGCCACAGTCTATTATCATGGTGACGACTGTGATGCAACAAGCAGAGTACTATGATATCAAGTTGGGATTAAGCCATAAGGACAGATTAAATCTGCTTTCATGTACATGACTGCAGTAATAAATAAATGGGAGAAGAAATACAGAACTAGTTTGAAATATATGCTGAACTGAGGGCAAATATTATATTTTTCAATGTACTTCAGGAGGCATCAGTTGCTCTTTAATGCAAAACATTGTACTTTTCATTCGAGTTTATAAAAACATTAGGTTAAAAAGAAAACTAAATTTCAAGTGGTGCACTGATTTCTACAACAATTCCAATGTGTGCTTTATAGAATAATTTCTTACTTTTTTGCCCTTCCTTTGAACATATTTCTTTGGAGAGCCCATTAACTCCATATATTTGCATTAATGCTTTTTTTGAGTGTGAGTATATATGTGTGTGTATTTGGTTTTGTATAATTTATTTAACCCAAATAACTCAGCTGAGGTACAACATCTCATTTTCAGTGGTGTATCCTTTTCAATTTCTGTAAATGGGTGCACTGTAGAACTGGTCATCTACATGACTTGTCCAAGGTCACACAGTGAGCATTTCACTTCAGTGAGGCTTGAATCAGCCATCTCCTGGTTCCTAAACTATTGCTCTAACCACAAGAGTGTACTGACTCTAACTGGTTTGAAGATTCATGTCACTTCGATAGTATTATAAAACTTGTACACCAGTGTTACGGTTTATGGAATAAAATAAGAAACCCTGTACTGCCAAATGTGAGAAAATTATCAGCATTAGATTATGGAATTCTGATCTATTCTTCTTCACCAGATGATGCACTATTGAAAGTAAGAGTCACTTATAATAGGATTTATCATTTTGTCTTGAAATTACCATTATGAAGCCATCAATGTGAATTATATAGACTTTTAAAACTGTCTACTGAGATGAAAGATTTAATTTTCTGCAACTAATTGTATTAGTAGTATTGGTAATGGTTCTGTTCCTCCAGGCATCTGGGCATTGTTTCTCAAGGCCAGAATACATTTTCTACTAGATCCCAAGGTTACACTACTTATGCCACTCAATTATTACATGTGGACCTTGCAATATCACAGGACATCACTTCCCTATGCTGGGCAATGTTTCAATGAATTATAAATGACTCACAACTGTCCAGAATAGTGTTACTGTGAAATATTTTAAGTTTCATTGGAAACAGCATACTCATTGTTTATGTTCTAATTGAACTGTATGTCTTTTTAAATTTTGTGTTACTGTATTTTTGTATATGTTTGTTCCTGGTTGCCCATGAAAACAGGCGATTTCTTGCTTATGGGTCAACATGGTTACAAAAAAGAGAACAAAAACAAGGATTCCATGTATCCCCTTATATTTTTAGTAGGTTAATCTTTGTACTGATGTTGAACAGCCCTTATGCATTGAACTGTCTTTGCCAGAGATCTGTCAACTCCTCCATTTTTGGAAGGAAGGGGTGACGATTGGGGGATGGGGGGATTATCTTGCAAGGTTACAAGAAGAGGTGCCAGAGAATCAGAAAGCCATGAATACAACTTGAAACAGCCACTCCAGAATCCATGTGCAACATTTTAAGGGGAAAGAGCAAGGTATCTATGACTAGGTGACAAGACATATGAGAAGAGGCTGCAAAACTTGAGCATGTACAGCCTTGAGAAAAGGAAGGAAATGGGTGATATGACTGAGGAATACAAATACTGTGCCTGTATGGAATAAATAGGGTTGAAACCAAATAACTTTTCCCCTTGAGTTCAACTACAGGGATAAGAGGGAACTCATTTAAGCTTGTGGGTGGAGTGGATTCAAAAGGAATATTGGTAAGCAGTTTTTCACAGAAAGATAGGTGAACAAGTAGAATAAGCTGCCAGATGAAGTGGTACAGATCAAATCAGTGAACAGCTTCAAGCACAGATGGGACAGGCACATGTGGTTAGTTAGTCTTAGTGATTGGAGACTCAGTGATTGTGGAAGTAGAAAGGGTGGTGGGCAGGAGGAATGGAAAGGGAGTGAAATAATCAGATGCCTTCATGGTGCATCACTCAGTCAATCAATCAATCAATCAATCAATGTTTATTGAAAGGCAAATTGAGAGCAAGAGCTGTCTTTTACATTTTCATCCAGTACATAAAGAACATCAACAAAAAACACTCAGTAATACATACAGTTGCATCAAATAAATTACAGATGTTAAGCATCACTTGAATTATGGACGTTGAGTATCAGTAATAGTACGTGCTCTGTGATGGATAGAATTCAACCATAGCAGTCACACAGGCAGCACAGCAGTCTATTTAACAAGTCTTTAACTGGTTGATTGGAATAATGGTAGTCATTTGTAAAGTTTTCTGAATGAACTCCCATGTGCATGGGACTGCTATTGTCAGAGTGTGCTCTCCAGACTTTGTTTGAAATCTTGGCATTACATAATTTAACAATTTGGCTGATCTGAGTTTGTAAATGTTCAATGATCTTAGATTTAGCTTGCTCAGAAGGTAGGATGGGATTGTATTTGTTATGAATCTATATACAAAGATATACCAATGCAGCTGTCTTCGCAAGGTTAGGGAGGTCTAGCCCACAGCTTCATATAAGTAACAGTGATAGGTATTCCATGGCAGGCCTGTTATGAATCTCAAGGCACCATGATAGAGTGGGTCAAGTATTCCAAGGAGTGTTTCTGAGGTGTTTCTATATATGCAGTTCCCATAGTCCAGTTTGGATAAGAATAATGAGCTGACCAGTGTCTTTCTAACTGGAAGGCTAAAAAGTACATTGTTTCTATAGAAGAATGTTAATACACCTTTCAGTTTGTTTGACAGGTTTTGAATGTGGCAGCTAAATGTTAGCTGCTCATCTAGGTAAATACAGTATCCTGTGAGTTGGGCATTTCACAAGTGGGTGCCTACCGAAATGGTGACCCACTTGCAGTGCATACCCAGACGGCGAGGAAGTAGGGTGGGCAACTGGATGGGAGGGGTTTGTGAATGGCAATGGACTGTCACTATACATACATGTGTGTGTGTGGGGGAGCAAGAACACTGAGCAAGGGGCAGGATGGTTTGTGAGGGGTGGTGCCACGGTCAGCCACTGAACTGGCTCCATGGCATGGTGGGGTGAGTGCTGTCTTGGGGTGGCTGGGATACAGGAGTCTGGGTCCAGGAGCAGATGTGTTTTGTTGCACCCGGCCTGAGTAGCTGAATTGTTTTCACTGTTGCACCTAACGCCACCCCTGGAGTTGAGAATCTAAAAGTAGGGGGTGGGGGTGGTAGTGTGCACAGCACCCACAGCATAAAAGTAAAATTACAATTCTCCACCTCTTCTCTGTCACTGATTAGGCATCGCCGAAATTAAATTTCGCCAATGTATACTCGCCATAAGGATGATCACCTTTCGGTGAGAGCCCTTATGACATAGAACAGGTAAATACAGTACCCAGGTATTTATAGGAAGCTACTCTAGAAATTAATTTCCCCTCCATGGATTTTAGTGAGAATTATGTGTCGTCTATGCCCTTGTTACTAAACAACATCCATTGCATTTTTTCACATTGAGCAATAGTCTCAATTCCATTAGTATTTTCTTAAATTTATACTGTAGAAACCAGCCATCCAGTATGTAGACTGGATAAGGAGGATGGTGGAGAAGGGGGAGCTAGTGGTGCTGGCATAGTTACGTACCAATGATCTAGTGAACCAGCCTGTAGAGGCAGTGACGGGAAACATTAAGATGCTGGGGGACAGACTGAAAGCATGCTCAGCTTCCCTGGCTTTTGCCGATGTCTTCCCTCTGTGGAATGGGAATGATAGACAGAGGAAGGAAGAGAATGAGGAGTTTATTGGGGTGGTAGAAGGGGATGGTGTCAGGAAGAAGGATCTCACTATGTGAGGGACTGGGGGGCTTCTGGGTCAGGAGGCTTTTCAAGAGTGATGGCCTTCACCTGATGAAAGAGGCGGCCAGTGGTCTGAGGCAGAAGTTTGATGTCTACACGGGACAGTTAAACTGACTGTGGGGCAAACAGAGGCTAGGGAAGCCAACAAGAAGGGAAAGTGAATGGGGAACCAAGCTAGGGCCCCCCTAAATAGAGGACTAGTAGCAGCAAGGTGGGTAATAATAAGGATGAAGTTCAAATTGGGTTAGGAAAAGAAGCCATCAGAGAGAGAGATGAAAAACCTAGATTCAACATGAAAAATAAAAATAAAACTAAGGAGACTATGGAAATGTAAGGGAGAAGAAAGAGGAAAAATCAATAGGGAATCAGTAGAAATATGCAAAAGGTATGTATTAATGTCAGGAGTGTGTGCAGTAAAGTTAGTGAGCTCCAGGCAATGGTGGCAGGCACTGCAATGACTCTAGTAGCCATCACAGAAATGTGGGACACAGAGGATTATGATTGGGATCCGAGAGTCCCAGACAAAACCACGTTTAGATGTGATAGAGGAAGAGGAGGAGGCATAGCTTTATATGTCAGGAAAGGCATAGTGACAGTGGAGGATGGAAACATCAAGAGCAGTAATGGGACACAGAATCACTGTGGGTTCAGCTCATGGCATCCTCAGGAAAGAAACTATAGATAAGGGAAAACTATAGACCTCCAGGACAAGGAGATGAGAGAGATAAGGAGCTAGGGGTAGAACTAGAAAGAGGGGTGGTAAAGGGGGACATGGTGGTGGTGGGAGATCTAAGCCTGCCAGATACTGATTGGGTCATTCCAGCGGTCAGAATCTCTAGAAGTTAGGACCTGCTATATATATTGCAAGACTGCATGATGGTGCAGCTTTTATGGAACCCACTAGGCAGGCTGCCATTCTTGATGTTGTGCTCACCAACTTGGAAGTGGTAGAAGGACTGAGAGTAGGGGAGACACTAGGGTCCAGCAATCATGACTCTATATGGTTCAACCTGGCTCTTGAGACAAGCAAGCCCTCATCAAAGCCTGATGTCCTAGATTTCAGAAGGGTAGATTTAAACCTGGTGAGGTAGCTGGTTCAGAACAAGTTAGTTTGAGTGGACAGCATCAGGGATGTGGAGGAAAGATGGAGCAACCAAGGGGGCCTTTCATGAGGCAACAACATCTTGCCTGACAATGGTAATCAAAAGAAACAGGTACAAGAGACCATTATGGTTCTCTGGAAAGGTCAGGAAAGCAGTAACAGCCAAAAAGATGGCCTTCACCATATGTAAGGAAAAACAAGGGAAGGAAGAATGGGAAGAGTTCCAAATGAGAACAAGGGAAATCATGGAGGCGGTCAAAGATGCAAAGGGAGACACAGAGCTGCATATTGTGGAGGGGGTCAAGGGAGAGAAACAGTTCTTCATGTATATTAGGGAAGAAAAGAAGGAAGGAAGACTTCTTTGGCAAACAGAGGGGAGTAGCGCAATTGAGGAGGACAGCAGAAAGCAGTCATTCTTAACAACTACTTCTGCTCTGTATTCACATGAGAAGACAGAAGGCCTCTGCCAGAAAGTGACAATAAGGCAGCTGCAAGGGGTGAAACTGAGATGAGGCAGCAAGATTTTACCAGTGAAAGGGTTAAGAAAGGGCTAGCAAATGTAATGATAGATAAGGCCCCGCCAAGGGCCAGCTGAGATGCATCCGAGAGTGCTCAAGGAATTGGCAATGGAACTAACTGAACCCCATGGTTGAGCTGTTCAAAAATTCAGTTGAGACAGAGGTACTTCCAAATGGTTGGAGGGTAGCAGATGTGGTCCCACTCCATGGGGGGGGGACAAGGAGCAACTGGGTAACTACTGATCTGTAAGTCTTAACTCTATTGTGGGTAAACTGATGGATGCTAGTCAAAGAGGATTTCATGAACTCATGAACTACCTGTAGAGCAATGAACTCAAGAATAGTAAACAGCATGGGTTTGTGGGAGGGTGATCTTGTCAGAACAACCTGATAGTACTCTTTGAGAGAGAAACGAGGATAGTGGATAAGAGCCACACTGTGGATTTGCTCTACTTCAATTTCAGCAAGGCTTTCCACTCAATGCCTCACAGAAGATTGCTAAAGAAGTTAGAGGATCTGTGTGCAGCAAAGGACACAATAAGATTGCTGAGAAACTGGTTGGAATGGAGACAGCAAAGAGTTGTTGTTAAGAGTCAAATCAGAAGAGAGGTATGTCACCAGTGGTGTGCCACAAGGATTGGTCCTAGGTCTAGTCTGTCTCGATATTTTCATCATCATCACGGGAGTAAGAATTAAGGGCAAGATGTGTCTCTTTGCAGATGACATTAAGTGCTGTGGTAGAGTAGACAGTGAGGAAGGGATTAGGAAGATGCAAAGAGACATGCAAAGGCTAGAGAGGTGCTCAATGTGTAAAAGGTTTGGCATTTGAAATTCAGTGCCAAAAAGTGCAAGGTGATGCACATTGGGAATAAGAACCACTGGACGGATTACTGAATTGGGGGGGAGGGGGGTACAGCTGAGCATGACTCTGAGGAAATAGACCTGGAGGTCATCTTCAGTGACTTACTAAAACAATCAAGCCAGCGTGACAAGGCCTGCAGTAAGGAAAACAGGAAGCTGGAGTGTATAGAATGGGGTATTGACAGCAGAAGGAAGGCACTTTTACTACCTCTCTGTAGACGACTGGTGAGAACCCCATGTGGAGTACTGTGCCCAGTTCTGGAGTCCTCACCTAATGAAAGATAAGAACAAACAGGAGACAGTAAAATGTAGGGTGACCAAAATGATTCAGAGCCAGGAGGGCACATCATATGAGGATTGCCTTGCTCACGGCACTGAACATGTAAGGAATAACAAGGAGATAGCACTCAGCCCCAATCAGAGAAAAAAGAAGAATGTACTCACCACTTGAATGTGTTCATAATGCCTCTCTATTTCAAACCTAAATATGTAGTGGTAGTGGGAAACTGCTGGTCTTTCGTTTGTGTCAGGTGTAAGCCACTTGGATTATTAAGGATTTAAAGTTAGGCTATACTCCGACTTTGATTACTGCCCCTAGAGCTATAGCTGAGGTTTTTCAAGTTTTTATAGCTCACGTTATACGGGAGATCAGTGTGATTCTTCCCTCTACAAGTGGATTTCAGCCTATTTTTCCTAGATGCAGTTACCCACTCTTATGGAGCAATGGAGGGAGTTTCTTAAGGGTCTGATTACTCAGTAGGAGGTTTTGCAAGCCATTCACCAGTTATCCTTGCATAAGGTCCCAGCCCCGGATGTTTTTTCTCACAATTTTTAAAAGGCATGTACCTCTGAACTTACTCCCTTACTCACCCAGTTATTTAGTTTCCTTTTTTCCCATATGTAGCCCAGGCACCATGTGCCAATGGGCTACTACCCCTGCCTGTTGACTGCCACACAGGTTAAGAGGCCTGGGACCTGTTGTGGTGGTGTTTGGGGGTTCTATCCCAAACTGGTAAAAAAGTAGTGTGGTGCCTCCACCCAGAGTAGAGAAACAGTGGGCCAGGTGTTTTCTTGTTACAACCCCTTGGAATGCTGTACCTACCCACCTCCTCTTCCAACCACCCCATGCACTAAATACCATGTTGCACTGCAGTACTATAAAATACACAGACTTAACAGCTGTTACCAATAACTTGATCACAACACAGGACTTGCAACAAACAAACCACAACTTTATTTTTAAAAAGGGGTGAGGGGGCTAGTAAAAGGGGTACCAGGAACAGGATAGCTGTGAACAGAAAAATGTTTGGTTAATTTTGAATTAACAAGAGCACGTGGGCTCAAACACGCAGTAACCCACCCCCACTGGTACCA
The DNA here is from genome assembly GCA_016271365.2 of Neoceratodus forsteri. Classification (NCBI taxonomy): domain Eukaryota; kingdom Metazoa; phylum Chordata; order Ceratodontiformes; family Ceratodontidae; genus Neoceratodus; species Neoceratodus forsteri. The sequence goes on along the minus strand of CM028130.1, from coordinate 94,121,917 downwards.
GTGAAACTCCCTGTGTCCTGACTGGGTACCCAGGTTTTGGCAGGCCTGTTCAGTGCCATGGGTTGGCCAGCATTGGGGCCCTTAATACAATTCTGTCTAGAGTGCTAACAGTTTATACCTTTATTCCCCTTTTTATAAGGGCAAGCCCTGGGTTACTCATGGTCCTGAAGCTAGGGTTTCAGTCACTGGCACAGTGGACCTGCCAGTTCAGCTATCACCAACCACTCTCATTGGGCAGCAAGTACATGAGATGAAAGGATTTGTTGGAACAGCCTTGGACTTGCTTGAAGATCTAGCCAATTGTTCCCTTCTGACTTGCTGTAAGGTCTGGCCGCCTGTCCCCTTCAGCCTGTTCCCAGGCCCGATGCAGAGCCTAGAGTCTCCAGGCTGAGTAGTGTTTGTAGTAGTACTAGAAGCTGTTTTAGTTCACATAACAGAATTACAATTGAAAAGATAAGACAAGGTTAAATAAATTCAATAGTATGAAAACAAAAGAAAAATCACATAATAAAATATCATAAAAATAAGAAAATTATGAGGTCACTTGAATACTCCTATATGTTATCAAGTTTGAATAATATGCCTCTTTGTACTTCTTATTTTAAGTGCATCTCGGAGGAATTAACCTACTTTGAATAAAATATTGTAATTGATAGAGTTCAGCAAATGTTTGATTGTATTTTCCACATCGTATAAGAGGTGGTCATTATCCCATTCAACCATTTCTGTCTTACAGTAATTGTTCATTAAAGGAACACGTTAAAAGAATATGTTTTATACTACCCATATGTTTTTTGTTATAAGGACATAACTCATTTTTAGGGCTGCAGTGGGCAAAGCCCTGCAGACCACTTGCTTTCAAAAAAGGACTCCAAATTCCTTGCATTTTCTTTTCTGACCAAACAACCTGTTGCAGTTGCCCCACAGTTGCTGCCACATCCATGAAGCTCTCCACACATTGTTGGCATTGGAAGCAGCACTGCACTATTTTGTCTCTATCAACAGTCATGGCACACTCTGCTGTGTCCAAGATGGCCACCGCACTCTAATGTACATACGCTAGTGATCGCGCATGTGCAGTAGTGTGCAGTGGTCATATTGATCATGGCAGAGTGTGCCATATTCTGCTGTTACCACCTAATTTTTAAATTATAAGTATTCACCCCAACCCAACATTCCCTCTCAGCACCCCCCTAAAACATAACATTGACACTGAGGGTACCCAATCCCCCAGTGTCACGATCGTGTTCTCTGTGATGGTCCTTTTCTTTTATATTTATATATATATATATTTTTTTCTACCTAAACACAACCCTCCTTCTCAGCACCCACCCCCCATGCCCCCCAGAAACAAAATTATTCTGCCGTGACCACCTATTTTTTAAATTATAAGTATTCCCCCCATGCAACATTCCCTCTCAACACCCCACTGAAACATAACATTGACACTGAGGGTGCCCAATCCCTCAGTGTCTCAGTCGTGTTCTCCATGATGGTCCATTTCTTTTTATATATATTTTTTTCTACCTCAACATGACCCTCCTTCTCAGCACCCACACCCCACATACCTCAGAAACATAGCCCCCAAAAAGTAACAGTAGCACTGAGGGGTGCCCAATCCCCCAGTGCACAAATCCTTTCCTTTTTCTATGAAGCCCCCAACCCCAACATTGTGCATGCATGGTTATTTCTGAGTTTGTTTTAATAAAGTTATAGTTACCTCCCCCCCAACTGACCCTCCCTCTCAGTACCCACCACCCCACTCCCCTCCAGAAAGGTAACAGCGGCACTGGGCATGCCCCATCCCCCATTGCAGGAATCCACCATTTTATACCTGTAAAAAAATCCATTAATGTCTTTTACACTGTCACACTCTCCCACCACCTGACCCTCGAACTCAGCACTCACCACCCCACATCCCCCCAAACCCCTTACTTACCCATCCAGGGGTCCAACACCATTATTCTCTTTAGATAGCAGGCACATCTTCACTCTTCAAAGCCAGGCCACAAACTGAAGAAACAGGTATGTACTTCAATGTATTTCAATGATGTTTTGAACTTAGTGACATACTTTGGCCATTTTTTTGAAATAATTGGACTAGACTTTCAACATACCTTTTTTGGGACCCCATCTCTTGAACAATGGCATTAAGTAAAGCTGTCCCAAAAGGTGATTTTGCAGTCCCTGTGAAAAATCACCTTTCAGGCAGGATTTGAACATTTTCTCTGTCCTTGTTCATGAGGTAGGGTCATAAGTAAACTATGTTGAAAATTTGGTGTAAAAATATAACTGAAAAATCACCTTTTAGGACCGATAAAAGAAATGACAGTGAGAGTGTTCATGAGGTGGAGTCCAAAGAACCCCATGTTGAAAATTTGGGACAAAAATTCAAAAAATCAGCTGAGATACCAACCTAAATTGAAACCTCCCACTGACTGTCATTATAGGGCCTACCACCATTTCTTCAGTTCCTGGCTGTTTTTTGAAGAGTGCAGATGTGTTCCTGGTCTACAGAAGATCACTGCTCCCAACCTCTGGAGGTAAGTATGGGTGAGGTGGGTGTGAGTAAGTGGGATGCACAGAGGGATGGTGCAGGTTGGGGGAGGGAGGTCTGGCAGGAATTATGAGAGACCAGTTTCTTTTTTTTTTCAGGTTTAAAAAAAAATATGTCGTGAGACTGTTTTCTTTTTTACAGCTGAAATATTACAAAATGGATTTCGGCACACTGGGGTGGGCTTTCAGTGTGCCAGAGTACTGAAGGGGGGATCAATGCCAACCCAGGGATTGGACACCCCAAGTTCAGCTGAGAACATAGGGGCATGGAGGGGGCACACATCCAACAATGGGAGTGGGCATCCTGGTGTCAGAAACATCAAAAATAAGTATTTTATGGCACACTGGGTTGGGCCCCAGTGTGCCACATTAATGGAGGGAGGGGGATACATGCTGACACAAGGATTTTGCACCCCAATGTTGGCAGGGGATGGAGAATGGAGGGTGCAGGACTGGCAGCAGCAGGAGGGATCTAATTTGTTTTTCTGCTGTGTGACTGGTTGAGAGGGAGAGGGGACTACCGCTGCAATGACAAAACTGCCCCTGATTGCAGTGGCATATTTCATGGATGGTTTGGGGTGGGCGGCAGCAGTAGGAGGGTACTAATTTGCTGTCCTGCTGTATGACTGGTTGGGAGGAAGGGGGGACTGCCACTGTAATGACAAAACTGCCCCTGATTGCAGTGCCAGATTTCTTTCAAGTGTAGCGCTCGCTTTAAAACTGCCATCATCTGCATCTTCAGCATTAATTGGTGGCTGATGGACACACCCATTGAAGTGTTTTCTGGATTGGCCACAGCACTGCCACACCTCTGCATTGCTCTACTACCTCAATATGTTTCTTGTGCACCATGCACTCAAGCAAACATAACAAAGTAGTAAGCTTGGAAACCCAAATGATAAATGCTCACTAGGTCTCTACCATCACTGATTTAAACTGTCATGGCATGTTTTCTGCTACTGAACACCTATTATAAAACCTAATTTGTAATTCATATGATGCTGCACCTTGTCTAAAGATGTAATGATGTAAAGGGTTAAGATTGCGTTGTATTGTTCTGTCCCTCTAATAACTGTTATTTTGTATTTTTCTGGCTTCTCCACTGATACTGTTATGCACCAATCTATGTAACATGTATTATTGTTGTTTCCTCTGATGCTAAACCCTTTGAAAATAGGCACTGCCTAAAGGGTTTTATGAGTAATAAAAAACTAAAAAACTAAAACTAAACTAAATTATAAAGTAAACAAGTACATAACTCCAATAGGGGACAAATAAAAATGCAGTACTAGGATAACTATAACTTTAGGTACAAATGAAACATCTAAACTAACTGGTAGATAAACAGTAAATAACAACTTGATGATAAACAGATATATGGCTCCAAAAAGCTACATTATAAACTAAATGAAACAAATTACTCTGAGGAAACAAAATACTCTTACAAATTCAGCTATATCATACAGACAGATAGTAATAACCTATAATTGGAAGCCCAGGGGAGCAGTGTGGTCAGCCAATAGCCGACGCATGGCTGGCTTCAGGTAGACTCCTTGATGCTCTTTTGCTATGGCCCTTATGAGGACTGCTAGGAAATAGCACTGAAATATGCAAGGACAAGCCCCACTAACATCACACACTGACTCATGATTGGAGCCCAAGGGTAGGAGAAAGACAGTCACAATACATCTGCTGCTGGAAGGAACAGGGTAGCCACAACAGACAAAGTCCCTCACAGCACTGTAGTCCAGGATGAAGAACCTGCTGACTCTCAATAATGGTACCAAAATATATATAATTGTTTTAAACATTGTACTTTAAAGCATTAAGGCACAATGGGTTACTGTCTGCTAATCTAACCAGGGGTGCGGCATAAAACATGAGGCATAGCTGATGATCTTATGCTCCTAGGGTTAGATGAACATACAGTAGTTATCCCAAAACTTGGTGTGTCTCACTTAACCCAGGAGTGCATTTGTGAGTCAAAAGGTTCTATATTTAATCTTATGGCCACCATGAGCTGAATCAGTTAATAAACAAAGATGTTTTTATTTAAAGAGGGACTCCTGCCAAAAGTGCTACATTGCAGAATTAGATTAAGCATACCCCCAATAAATCTCAGACCCAAAATCAGGTTTCTACATTACTTCGTTTTAAAGTTATGAGATGTTTTATAACCCTGATTTCACTACCTATTCAAAAAAAGTCAGTTTCAGTGAAAAGCAACTGATGATGTCATCTCCTGAATTCACAGTCTAGTCCTCCCTGTCAGCAACTTTATAGGACCTGGTTCTCCAAAGTTTAAGAAACTGTAGCTATAATAATCCTTTAAAAAAATGACATAGGGTTGGCTGCAGTGTTTGCATTTCCAGAATTTTCAGATGCATGGCACTGTACTTTAGAACGTGTCATGAGGAGGTTTTTGAATGCAGCACTGAACCAAGACATAAAATGTCAAGGTGGCACAAAATGTAAAAATGTTGTGGGGGGACATGCAATCTCAGAATGTGACAGGGATGAGCCATCTCAAAATGTGGTGGGACAATCAGTTTTGGAATGTGACAGGGACACACACTGAGGAATTTGAAGGGGACTTCAATTTCAGTATATAGTGGGGATGCATGCTATTGGAATGTGACAAGACACACCATTTCTTCTGAAATTTCTTGTCCATGCCACAATCCAGAATTTTACACACACACCATATTTCAAAACTGTGCATGACATCCCCACCACATTCCAATATTATGCATCCCAGCCACATTTTAAAACGATGAATCCCTACTACATTCTAAAATTGCACATCCCTTCCCCATTCCCAAATGGTGCATCCCTCCCACATTCTGAAATGGTGCATGCCCACCAAATTTCATAATTTCATATCCCTGCCAAGTTGTATTTCAATGCCACATTCCAAAATTGTCACTGCCACTTTCCCAAATTATGCGTCACCACCACATTCTGAAACTGAGTGTCACCACCACATTCTGAAACTGTGCATCACAGCCACATTCTGAAACTGTGTGTCACTGACACATTCTAAAATAGTACATTACCGCCACCTTCTGAAATTGTATGCCACTGCCACATTCCAAAATAGTGCATCATCACCACATGCCAAAATTGTGTGTCACCACCACATTTCAATATTGAGCATCACCACCACATTCCAAAATTGTGCATCACCACCACGTTCCAAAACAGTGTCAATGCCACATTCTGAAACTGTGCATCCCCACCACATTACGAACCTCTGTCACCACTGCATTCTAAAATTGTGCATCACAGCTGCATTCCAAAATTGTGCATCACTGCCACATTACAAAATTGTGCATCACCATCACATTCCAAAACTGTGTGTCACCACCACATTCTAAAACTGTGCATCACAGTCACATTCCAAAACTGCACATCACCGCCACTTTCTGAAATTGAGCATCATTGCTACATTTCGAAATTGTGTATCATCAATGCATTTCAAAATTGTGGATCACCGCTGTATTCTGAAACTGTGCGTCACTGCTGCATTCTGAAATTGTGCAACATTGCTGCATTCCAAAATTGTGCATCACTTCCACATTTTGATATTGTGCTTCACCGCTGCATTCCAAAATTGTTTGTCACTGCCACATTCCAAAATTGTGCATCACCACCACATTTCAAAACTGTGTCACCACCACATACTGAAACTGTGCATCACTGCCACATTCTGAAATTGTGCATCATCACTGCATTTCAAAATTTTGTGTCACCGCGGCATTCCAAAATTGTGTCACCACCACATTCTGAAATTGTGTGTCTCTGCCACATTTTGAAATTGTACATCACCACCACATTCCAAACCAGTGTGTCACCACTGCATTCCAAAATTGTGCATTACCACCACAGTCCGAAACTATGTGTCGTCACCACATTCTGAAACTGTGTATCACTGCCACAATCTAAGCCAGTGCGTCACTACTGCATTCTGAAATTGTGCGTCACCACCACATTCCGAAACTATGCATTATCACTACATTCTGAAACTGTGCATCACCTCCACAATCTGAACCCGTGTGTCAACACTGAATTCTGAAATTATGCGTTACTGCCACATTCCAAAATTGTGGGTCACTGCCACATTCTGAACCTGTGCATCAGCACCATATTCTGAAATTATGCATCACCACATTCCGAAACTACATGTCACTGCTGTATTTTGAAACTGTGTGTCACTTCCAGATTCTGAAGCTGTGCATTACTGCTAGATTCCAAAACTATATGTCACCGCCACATTCCAAAACTGTGCATCACTGCTGCATTTCAAAATTGGGCATCACTATCAGATTCCAAAATTCTGCATCACTGCCACATTCCGAACCTGTGCATCACCACCACATTCTGAAATTGTGTCACTGCCACATTCTGAAACTGTGTGTCACTGCTGCATTCTGAAACTCTGTGTCACCACCACATTCCAAACCTGTGCATCACCACCACATTCCCAAACTGCACAACACCACAGCATTCCAAAATTGTGCATCATGGCAGCATTCTGAAATTTTGTATCACCACTGCATTCCAAATCTGTATGTCCCCACTGCATTTCAAACCTGTACATTACCGCTACATTCTGAACCTGTGCATCACCACTGCATTCCAAAATTGTGTGGCCACTGCTGTATTCTGAAATTGCATGTCACCGCCACATTCCAAAATTGTGTGTCACTGCCACATAACAAAATTGTGCATCACTGCCACATTCCAAAATTGTGTGTCACTGCCACATTCGGAAAATGTGTGTCACTGCCACATTCTGAAATGATGTGTTCCAGCTACTTTCTGAGACTGTCATTGTTGCATTCCACAATTGCAGCCTGGTGATATTTCAAAATCTCATTCCTGCAGTATTTTAAAAATTGCACACAACTTTGTCATTCTAAAGCCATGTTTGCCATTGCATTCCACTCCTCCGTTACATTCTGAAGTGCTGTACCTTGCATTTTCATAATATAGAAGTGCATATGCTGACCCCCCTGTGTCAGTTTTCCTTTTTCAGATGTTTACTACAACTGCAGTTTTAAGTAACACAGAAAAATAAGTCATGTAAGGCAGCTTGAAGGGAGGACTAGGTTGTAAGTCCAGGAGATGCCATCAGCAGCAGCTTTTCGGTGAAACTGGCCTTTTCAAACAGGCAGTGAATTAAGGGTTACAAAATGGCTTGTAACTTTTAAATAAAGTAACTTATTGATCTAATTTGTGGCATGAGGCTGATTGAGGATATACTGATTCAAATTCTGAATTTATTAATGCCAAACATTTTGGCCTCAGTCCCTCTTTAAAACAAATATTAATATTTCAGCAGTTACAGTTAATTCGTTCTACTGCACATAATGTTTCCCAGTCATTTTGTTTTATTGTACAGTTTATGGCTGTGTAAGGCACGCTGAGCTGAAGCTCATTTCCAGGTGCACCTAGGAGCACAGGGAGGGTAATTCGTTTGCTCACGGTCACACAGTGTTCAAGTGGAGGTTCTGGGAATCAAACCCTAGTCTGCTGGATGCGCCAAGCTCATTCCCAGTTCATTGCTCTATCTAGTAGGCTATACTGCTTGCCAGTCAGCATGATCAATTCAACTGCTGTATTATAATAGTTTTTACAGTACCTGCTCTTTATTATTATAACTGCCTGTTATTGTTATTGTAATAAATGGCCCTCCTTATGTACCAATCAATAGATGGTAAACAGAAACAGACTACAGCTTTGTCAAATGCATTTTGTAATCTCACCATCACTCATTAGTTTTGGTTTCTGTCCAAACACTGTTAAATTTCCTTGTGCAGGTTCATGGGGATGTATGATATGGGTTGGGGAAACTGCTGCATTGTGATTGGCTGCCTGCCATACTTAATTACAGTACTACCAACACCTAAAAAGGTCCCACTGTGCCATCTGTAACTTTCACCTTCAAAATCGGCAGCCTAAATATTCTGCTCCGCACAAATCAAATAATAATGTCACTCATTCTACCAGTTACCTTTGAGTTGTTCACATATGCTATCTTTAATCAATTTCTGGACCCAGCAGAAGAAAGTAACAACTAGAATAAAAGCTATTTATTCCAAAATTATAACATTTCCTCCTATGTTGTTATTTTTGTGATCTTAAACACATTTATAAGGTCTGTAAAACACTCCCAGTTCTTTGTTGTGTCCTGAACCACATCTAGGGGCTAAAAAGGTTCAACCTGAGTATCATGCCTTACTATGCTGATATGTGTCTTTATGTCAAAACTACCACCAAAAGCCTCTCATGTCTTTTTGCTTGTTTTAGCTGTTTTAGGTAGGTTCAGGGTGGGGAGGATGGTATTTAAGGCTTTTGCAAAAATGAGCCAATTCTGACTTAGAGGCTTAGGAATCCAATGCTCTTTTCAACTTACCAAAATGGGGATTAAAACTGCTGCCAATAATTATGCAAAGGCTACAAGGCTACTCCTAGGCTCTGCAAAATAATAAGCATTTGCCCTGGCACAACAGGGGCATTAAAGATGCATTACTCAATTTCTGCAGTTCTGCTTGCCAAGTAAGGAAGTCACATCAACAGTGGGTTGGTTTATGTACAAAGTGACAAAATGCACGAGTACTACACTCACATCAGAGCATAGTGGACTGAGAAACACTGAGGAGCAAAGATATGATGGGGAAGGTAAAAAAAGACAGACTGCAGTGGTAAATGATAAGGTGGCTGAAATATGTTAGTAGAAATTATGGATGGTAATCTTGGTGTTTGTGTTTTTTCTCTAACTTTTCTGACCAAAGAAAAAACACAGAAATCAAGCTTACCATCTGCTTAAGCTCCCAGCAGCACTGTGGTTTAAATTGCAGACTTATTTTCTACAAACATCTTTCAGCCACCTTATGGTTTACCACTGTAGTCTGCCCTTTTCACACCCACCCCCATAATATATTTGCTTTCATGCGTGCATGGTATGTTTGCATGTGTGGGTGTATGTGCATGTACTGCCATTCAGGGTGTGTGTGTGTGGGCATATCCAGATGAGCATTCCAGCTATGTATGCACATCCATTTTCATTTCCTCCAGATGTCCATGTCTTCTCCATCCCCGACCTTTATCACTGTTCAGCCTTCTTACTATGCCCAGTTAATTAGACCCCTCTTGAGGACTCCTCAGCTCGTTCACTCTTCCTATGCCCCTTCATCTCCATCATCACCTTTTTGTTTTCCAGCTTCTATTCCTACCTTGCCTATTGTCACTTTTTTCCAAGATACACCCCCAATTTTCTTTCTCTAAATATATATCCCTTATGTCCACTAACTTTACTTTTTTCTCTTTATAAATAATTCCTAAAGAACACATATGTCTGAAATGTCAATTGTAACTGTATTTTCTATTTTTTTTTTTTGGTTTGTTTGCTCTTTTTCTTTCGTATTCTGTTTTTCCACCTTGGCAGGACAGGCTGAGCTCCCGTTCAGCACTGCTGCACCTGAGTCCCACCATCCAGGATCTGCTCTGGACTTATCCAGTGCCAGAGACTCCCATGGACCCCCATCCATGGCAGAGATAGAAGGGGAGGGCCATCCTGCCCTCCGAAGCACACAATCCAGTTCCAGGCCAGGTTCCCGGCGATGTGGTGGGTGTGAGCCAGCAACAGGCTTCATGAACACCTGACCTGCCATTTTTCCTCCAGGTTGTTCCCTTGTTCCTCATGCTGGGACACACACATCAGTGTGTGCATGTGGAGGAACATGCATGTAGTACAGTCCTACAGCACCTCCCTACCACTGCCTTTCTAGACCTGCACTGCCACTAAGCCTGTACTTGGTGGCAGTTGTTTGATGGAACATGCATTTCCTCTCCCTGGGAGAGGAAAGCAGCCCACTGGGTGTTCAATCCTCTCCTTCCCCTGCCAACTTCAGCAACCTGAGCTCATTCCCGAACATGGGTTGCCAACGTGGCAAGAAGTAAGGCACTAAAGCACCTCAGCCCTCAGCATCACCAGGCAGGCCAGTTTTCTATTTTCAACATGCATTTAATATTATCTTTTTAGTATTGTAGTGAAGCCAGTTTCCAACCCTCCCTGGAGGAGGAGAGCATCCTCTGGCATGCTTGATCCTCCTTCTCTTCTTCAAGCCAATGCCTGATGGTCCAGGCTCAGTTTCAAATCTGGCTCACCAGTGTCATGAGCAGTAACCCTACTGCTTTGCCAAAAGGCCATCTTTTTCTAATTTGCTTTGATTGTTATTGGTGGTAGCATGGCAATATAAAATGGGCAAAGAAATCTCTGTCCTGATTGGCTGAGACTTGATTCTAGCCATTGCAATAAGAGAGTGCCACCACTGGTTAAAACAAGTCCCTGCCAACCAGGGCAACTAACAGAATTCATAAGTCACCTATTTCCTAGTTTCCACCACAAACATGGCTCATATATAAAAAAACTTCAACTAGGCCCTAAAAATAAAAGTCCATTAAATTAAAGTAAGTAAATAATGTAATGTTATTTACACTCATGAGCCCCCCTTACACACATACACAAATTTAAAAACTAAAGTACTATTCAGAGTTTCCATTGTTGGTGTTTCATTGCTGACCATGAACCCCCCCCATACCTACAACTTTGTCAGTGAACTCCTGCTCCTTACCTGGCAACAGATAAAATTGAGGTCCTGGCTCCACTTCAGACCTCTGTCTGTGTGTTTGTTTGTATGTCAGTTGAGCTCTCTAAAGAATGTTGAATTCATGTATTCCATGTTACCATTCTGTGAATTGGGGGGGGGGGCATTCCACTGCTGGAATAATGCAGAGCTTTGAATTCTTCTATTCCATGGTAAACAATCACACAATGTATTGAGTGTGAAGAAAGACAGATGACTGACAGGTGAAAAACATCTATGGAAGGAATATTTTATATTATTTAGCAACATATTAGTTTATATTTTTTGTGACTGAAAGCTTTTAGAAAGTTATTTTTTCAAAGTTGCCTATTTTATATAAGCAATAAGACATGGCTGGGTGTTGATAGTACTGAGATACCCACACACCCAGAGGCCGAAGGCACTGAACCTGCGGTCTCATGCCTAACTATGTCTCTGGGTGTGCGGGTATCTCAGTAATACTAACCTCAAGCATTGTCTTATTGCTTACATAGTACATGGCAATGATCAATATCACCTCATACTATCCTTGCAGTTTATTGGCTTTTCTCAGAGAATAATCTGGATATGACATGACACACTTTGAAACAGGATCCACAGTAGTTCAAGATACTGTACAGCAGACATGTTCATAAAACAGGATATATTTTCATGTTGAGTTTCCAAGTAAACAATTTAAAAGGCTGTTCCATTAGAGCCCGTTGTTTGGGAATCACTTGCCATGCCAGTGACCTGGCTTCATTCATACCCTGAAACAGATTAATCACAGTGGGCCAGCAGGAGGCTGGTTAAGGCATCTATTCCGAGATCCCAGCCTGCAGGAAATGGAAAGACATGTGCCTGCTTTATCACTGCCCCCAAGTGTTACTAAGGGAAAGTGTGAGTAAGCCACCCACAAATTAAGCCAGGGGTCTTGTCTCTGCATTATTGTACCACTAAACCTTCTGTCACTGAAATGTTGCACACTGCAAATGTAGAACAATGGTGTATACAAGCCATCATAATGCTGGACAGATTATCAGTGCCTTTATCTTTTCATAGTTCAATTATGATTCATCATATTAAAATATTATGAATTTCTTTCTTAAATTCTAAGGGTGATATACAAAACTGTTCATAAATGATGCAGTTCTGTCAAATCATACAAATTTGTGTCTTAAAGATGTGAAACATAGTTGTGCTATATTTTGATGTAGTTATGAAAACCCTTATGCCCTGGTGCAATACAAATGTGTGGCATAAATGAGGCATATTTGTGGAGCAAATGTGGGCTGGATCATAGTTGTATCACTTTTTGATCCTAAACTGGATGAAAGCAAGGGTGCAATGTATTGTGGTACAACTTTCTTTTGATAGTAGCACAGCTTTCTGAAGCAAGCATAGTTGCGATTTGCAAAACAAAAATGATGCAATTTTTCTGTTGTGTTGATCACAACTCTTTAAAAACAAATTGTAACATGGCATAAATGTAATACTAAAATGAGTGTTTCACATTGGTCAAAGAGCATCAGGTGACCAAAAAGCAACCATGGGTTAATGCCAGTGTAGGTTCATGGTTACTTGTGTAGTACTATAGTTATCCATATTAAGTTGTATGGCACTGTTTTATCTGATTTCTACCCACCCTCCCACCCATGTGATCATTATTCAGGTGCCATACCTCAAATGTCGCTGTAATATGTAGTGCACTCTTTTCAGTAACCCCATTGTTTTTCTTGTGCAAATGTCATTGAGCAGCTGTTTTGTCAACATAAATTGTTAAAGCTGTGAAAATGCAATCGGTCAAGGCCCTAGTTAATATATTCATCTAGTCATGTAAAAATCCTTCAATGTTTTGCAGCAACAGCTTTTGTAGTTAGAACTGCACAATGCGGCGCATAGCATGAGCGTGTTGCAGATATTCAAGCATGAAACTAAATGTAAGTTACTTTTTAAAGGCATCAATACTCCAGTTGCAAAAAAGTAAAAAAAAAGAGTTATTTTGATAAAATCATACTGTGTTACTCAGACAGTGTAGCGATCAGCAATGTTGACACACACTTAGAACCAGAGCATATTTTGAATGTTTAGAACAGTTTCAAATGGGAAAAAGACTGCAGTTATAGTTAGAAATGATTAATAAACCTAAAAACAGTTTTAAAATATCTTGAATATTTGCAGCAATCACAGCGTTAAATAGACAGAGCTGTTCAGCCTGTATACTGTTATTAAACATAACACTTTTTGTGTGCCACAAAGCAATGCCATTGTGTAATTTTTCCTCTTTATTTTCTTGTAATATTTTACTCCTACCAGTGCTTGTCATGTTACAAGTGCACTAAACCGTTCCAGAGCATGGTTCTACTTGTGGCATTAATCCATGGTTGACAGGTTGGATTTACTCATCCTTCAGCCTCATGCAGCAACCAGCCCAACCATGGATTAATGTCACAGTAGAACCATGCTCTGTTGTGGTTTAATGCTTACAGGTCTATGTTCTTCTACACCCTCTCTGTGGGGACAAAACCTTTTTACATCGCGCAGATGTTGGACAGAGCAATATTAGAGGGAATATTACAACCTCATATCTTGTAAATTGTATTTCTATGTCAACTGACAACACTTTTTGTGTACCTGCTGTGGATATATGTGTTTGCTTTAGTTTGTTTCCACTGTTCATACTAGTTCACTGTAACTATCCTGGTGGGTCTCCATTTTGTGGCTGTTAAGCGTTGGTTGTCCATGAGAGCTGTATTAACATATGGAATCATGATGTCACAGCACCAATTTATACCATGTATCTCTATGCCAAAAGCACAAATATCCTAAATAATATATCTGGAAACACACATTTAATGCAATTAAAGGGGAAAACCTTGCATTACAACTCAAACAGTTTGCAAAGTTAACTGAAGGCAAGTGTGATATTTCACACCTTGCTGAAACTTGTTTTGTTGAACTCAAAGCAGATAGACATACTGTGAAGCCCAAAGGGTGCTGATATATAATGTTCTCATATGCTAATGTAGCTGTCAGGGACAGTGAGATTGCAACAACTAGAAAATTGAGTTCCCCTGAATAGTTAGAAACATAGAAACATAGAAATTGTCATTAGATAAGGACCACCCTGAAGGCCCTATACATTGTATATGGCCACTGACACTATGTGATCAATGGCTTTTCATCACCACCTCCCCTCTCCAGATTCCCTTGTGCCTGTCCCAGGCATGCTTAAACCCCTCCACTGTTCTTGCCCCCAATACTTCCTGGGCAGACTACTACAAGCATCAACTACCCTTCGTGAAGAAAAACTTTCTCACATTACCTCTTATTCTACCCCATCCAATTAAGCAATAATACCCAACAGGGTGGGCGGTATTGTGCTATATCGGACCGCCCAGAGGCGTAATGAGGCCTGTCGCCACAGGCTGAGGGCCTTATAGCCCCTGGAAGGTCCAGTATAGTACAATACCACCCACCCTGGAGGGTATTATTGCGCTTAGAAAATGGGGACTGTAAAACAAAATAAGTTTAATAATAAAATGTTAATACAAAATCAATTTAAAATCAGTTTTGAAATAAAATAGTTCCTCCGCCTGTATTACAATTGTGTGTTTGTGTTTTATCTAGTGCATTTTGTCCTTCTAGAGCTCCTGTAGCTTTGGGTACTGGTTGTCATGGTTATTGGTTACTGCCCCCCGCTTTTGCGAGCAACAGGGCTTAGTGTTTCTTTGCTTCCTTTACTTTAATTTACGTGAAAGAAATATCCAGTACCACTAAGTGTGTGGCTCACGCAAATGGTTTCACTTGTGAGATAGTAGTCTGTCCCGTTCTTGTTTAGTTTGAATTCTTGCCAGTTTTTTTTTAATTTCCTTGTCAGCAGAAGTGAGAGGAATGCAAGACACAGAAAATAAAGTTGTAAAGCTCTACTTCTCTTGTATATGGAGTGCCCGATGATTGCGGTAAGTTGAATACTGCAGTAATACTAAGCAGCCAGGGAGAAGCACGTGCTACGCATTTAAAAAAAAAATGATGAGAAGCGGTTTGTAAAGCCGATCGATTGGATGACTTTGTTTTGATTTTCTTCCAAGTGCTCATTGCCGACTGACTAAATTATTTAAATGAGTAGAGAAGATTGAGGGAAGCACTTCTCTCCATGGGGGCAGCTTAAAAAATGGACTGGAGGAGATGGGTGAAGGTTTGTGGCAGGTAACAACAAAACAGATCACCGTGCAGAAGAAGCATCAGCAGCAGGGAGACTGTGTATATGATCGGACGTTTGGAGGTGCAGTTAACTTTTACTTTTTAATAGTGTGACAGTGAAACTGTGAATTGTGAAACCTGCTGTGGTTATATTGCTGTTTAGGGGGGGATCGCTCGCTAAGGGACATGATTCAAGATGGCGGTGCTAGCCAGTTCAACGTTCTAGTGGCCCCCTAATACTTAGAACGGTATGAGGCAACAGAGACTGCACTAGTTATTTGCCAGTCTCTGTTGTCTCATACCGGACTGGGTAATTGGTGAGTTCTGCCAATCACAGATTAGGAATTACTTTCCCCATTTTCTAATTTCATATAGTGCCCCCTTGTTCTAGTACTTTTCTGCATTGGAACAGGTCCCCTACCTGCACCTTGTTTATGCCCTTGAGGTACTTGTAAGTTTCAATCATGTCCTCCCACTCTCTCCTCTCTTCCAGTGAGTATATATTGAGATCCCTTAGTCTCTCCTCATATGTTCTGTGGTGCAAGCCCTGTACCATCTTTGTCACCCTTATCTGGATAGTTGCCATATTTATGTCGTTGCGCTGGTGTGGCCTCCAGAACTGCATGCAGTACTCCAGGTTAGGTCTTACCAATGTTTTAGAAAATGGAATCATCACCTCTTGCTAGTAATTCCCCTGCCTATGCAACCCAGCATGCCACTGGCCCTTCCTGCTGCCTTTGTGCACTGCTTTGATACTTTAAAATCATCAAAGATGATAACCCCTAGGTCTCTTTCCTCCTTGGTGACAGTCAGCACCTCCCCCCAACGTGTAGCTCTCCCCAGGTTTCCCTCTACCCATGTACATTATTTTGCACTGTTTTGCAATGAACCTCAGTTGCCACATCTCCAACCCTCTTTCAAGATCTTGGTGTCATCTGCAAACAAGCAGACATTTCCTTCCAGCTCCTCTGCAATGTCACTAATGAAGACATTGAACAGGACTGGTCACAGTCCTGATTCCTACAGTACCCCACTGGTCACACCCTCCCCAGATTGTATCCCATTTACCACCACCCTCTTTCTCCTGTCTATTAACCAGTTTCTAACCCAGTTCACCACCTTGTCTCCCATGCCCAGTCTACCCATCTTGTTATCCAGCCTTCTATGTGGGATGGTGTCGAAGGCTTTGCCGAAATCTAGGTAGGTGACATCTACTGCCCCTCCCTGATTTACTTCCTTAGTCATCCAATCAAAACAATCTATCAGATTCATTTGACAAGACCTTCCTGCTGTGAATCTGTTTTACCTCAGAGCCTGGGCACCCCTGAATTCCAAGTGTGCCACTATCCTTTCTTTCAGCAGTGTCTCCATGATCTTTATCACCACTGAGGTGAGGATGACTGGCCTATAGTTCCCCACCTCCTCCCTACTGCCACTTTTGTGCAGTGGGACCAGATGTGCCCTCCTCCATTCCTCTGGAAACACACCGATGTTGAATGGCTCCATGAACAGGGCTGCCAGAGGCACTGCCAGTTCCATTTGCAGCACCCTTAATATCCTTGGGTGGACACCATCTGGTCCCATGGCCTCATTCACCTTCAGCTTTGTGAGTTCTTTCAGAACTCTCTCCTGTTAGTTGGTGCTAGTATGAATAACAGTAAAACTAAACTGAAGCAAATCCATATACAGTATCCCCAACAGCTGCACAAAATGAGTTGTCTGTTGACAAGGAAACAAATAAAATTCATGAGATATGAGGGTATAGTACTCCTTTAAGGGGTAAAATGAAGGATGCCCCTCATTACAGTATGTGGGACAGTTGAGAAGTATGCATGTCGGCATGTCTTGATGTCATGCATGCTTGGGAGACCCTGGCTGATGCCACTTGCAGGGCTCATAGCGGGAGAAGTAATGGAAAAATCGTAGCCACCATGGATGAAAGTTATGACACTTGGGCCCCACAATACCTGTCAGGGCCCCATACCAGATTTTTACCTGGCAAGGAGGACTCCACACTGTTAGACCCAACATGGGGACAAGCCATACTGGATCTTGAGGCCTTCAGGATCATTTGACTGGGATAGGTAGTTGCTGAAACTTGAGTGGAGGAGACTGGCTGTAGGATAAATACCTTAATAAAAAAACTGATATGTAAACCAGTTTTAGTCATGACTACGAGACTGCAGGTCATAGTTTAGAAATGGATGCACTATGGGAGGTCACTTCGAAAGGGGAGGTGTCTTGTAGGAATTAATGTCCTGATAACACAGCAAGAACATGCTTTTCAGCAAATGGTTGAAACAGCCCTTCTTCCTGTGGTTTCTACCATTAGTCCTGCTGCTGATTTCACTCTCATTTCATCTGTTTCTGCAGAAGGATTTACTGATGACAGGAAATGAGGCTGAAAAAAACAACAGGGCACCATTTGTTTGAGTGATTAGAGAAGCACACACAATTTAAGGATTTAAAGAGATTTTATTAAGTATTTTCGTGTTTTCATTTTATCCTGGGGCCAGCACCATCCTTATGCTTTAAGTCTTTCCCCCCTGTAAGTATTTGAAATAAATGATGCTGAAAAGATATCATTTGCTTAACAGATTAGCTCTGTTACATGATATGAAAAACACCAGAATAATTTCTAATGCTATAAAGAGGCACGCAGTTTCTCCTTGTATGAAATATATATGCTTACCCAGATCTTGCCTTCAGAAATCATTTCATCATAAGCATCTCTTTTCTCTGATTGTCTTTCTTTTCACTTATGATTCTGAGGACTTAAATTTAGAAATAATGATGCTTTCTCTGTCAGCATCTCTTGGGGGAGACTGGTGTCTCAGTCCTGTTCTGGAAAGATTTCATTAAAATATGTAAGCCTTGGGATGTGCCCAGATGTGCTGTGTGCAAGCATAAGAATCCAGCCGAAGTCTGTACTAGTCAGTCATACCGGTTAGATGCTTAGCTCCTGAAGGTGAGTGGGGGGATTCACTTGCAATTCCTACACCCACGACTGGCCAACTAAAGGGCAACATTCTCAGGGAGGGTGGCAGTACTGCTGCCCTGCAAGTCAAATGAAGGATACTGCAGTAATCACTCCAACTGTACAGGTGGAGGACAGCAGGTGGGAGGAGGATGGTGGAAAATGCAGTGGAGGCAGGTTGCAGTGCTACCTGGGAAGCCAGGATTCACATGCAAGCCCTAGACTCCCACAGTGAGGCCGTTGGTTGTCAGGCATGATGTGCAGGTGAGACAATCAGCTCCCAAGGAGGGAGAGTGGGGGCTACCTGAATATTATCATGTGTAAGTGAAGCCAGGACCTGTGATTAGTCAGATGTAATCACATGACCATGCATTATTCCAGCAAAACACTGTAGGCCAAAAATACTTAACTTTCTGAAACACATTACTCAGTTTTTAAAATGAAAATCATAGGAACTATTTTGTAATTGTAATAAGGCACTCCAGAGTGTGCTTTACTGTGTGATAATGACATTCTTGAGTTTGATGGCACATTGCATCACCTTGTGCCTCACTTACCAAGATGTGCTATTATCTCACAATGGCACGCATCCTGCCACACCTTATTGCTTAATTCACACACACCCACTGGCTGATAATAAAAAGGAATTGGAATTGGCTGTGAAGGCAGCTGCTCTACTGCCCTTCTGATTGGAGGATGTGGGCAGTCCTAGTGATCCCTATAGCTGAGGTGCAGGAGGATGGGGGAGGATGGATGACAGAAAAATGAGAAAATAGGAAATGCAAAACAAATGTAAGTCTTAAGTAACATGGGACAAAATTTACAAGAAGTTACATTGCACATGCCCACCAACAGTGTCTGGTATCATTGTCTGAATCAGATGTTATCACCTGCGGGGGAAAATGTTTCTCTTAAACAGCCATAAACAGGTTAAAAATGCAGTAAGCACTCTGCCTGGTACTAAATCAAGCCTTGTCCTATCTTGTTGTGCATTTTTGTGCCCCGACAGGTGCCAGAGGAAAGCACTGAAAATATAGTCTGCTGACCAGTGGCAATACTTAGTAGTGTTTCCGGTCTTGTGCTCCCATCAGTCCGTAATGGTATCTATAT
The DNA here is from genome assembly GCA_016271365.2 of Neoceratodus forsteri. Taxonomy (NCBI): domain Eukaryota; kingdom Metazoa; phylum Chordata; order Ceratodontiformes; family Ceratodontidae; genus Neoceratodus; species Neoceratodus forsteri. The sequence continues at coordinate 94,102,441 of CM028130.1, read as the reverse complement.
GTCCATGTGTTAGCATAGAGCTCTATGGGCCCTGTGATCCCACTCCCATCAGTCCATTACAGTATGCCTATGTCCATGTGAAAACACAGCATGCACATTGTAATTCTTCTTCATTTACATTTGGAAGCGCAGGGCTTTATGGGCCCTGGGCTCCCATCATTCCGTAATGATACCCATAGGTCTATGTGTGAGCACAGGGCCCTACAGGCCCTGTGCTCTCACTCCATCACTCCATTTCAGCGTCAGGGTCATCTGCACACCAGCAGCAGAGGCTGGGAACTGGCAGTCAGGAAGCATGAAGCAATGGCAGCACAAGGGCTGACATTGAGAGGTAGGAGGCCCCCTTCCCATTCAGGGTCAGCTGCAAGCAAGCAGCAGCAGCTGGGACTGCCAGTCGAGGAGCGTGGTGCAGCAGCAAAGGAAGGTAGTGCTTTCATCGGAGGCTGTTACTGGACTGCATGGCTTGTAAAACAAATGAAAAAAGACTGTTCATTCTCCTACCTGTCAGCCAAGCAATGGAGACTGTTTTTTCTGTTGTTTACTGGATCTCAGATCTACAGAGCAAGAAGCCTGAACTGGGGGTTACTTTAAGAGGTTAGGGCTGATACTGATGTGCAGAGGGAATGTAGTGACACTCAGAACTGCTGCTTGAGGAAATCAAGGGGCTATTAATGTAAGGGTCTAATCTATTGTTAGAGTGGTGAAATGGACTTTGTGCATGCACAGTCAGTTCCTGCCAGTAACCAGAGCTCTTCTTTGTTCTCCCTAGGGCCGACTTTGAGAGGCAGGAGCCCCCCCCTTCCTATTCAGTGTTAGCTGCATGCCAGCAGCAACTGCTAGGATCTGGAAGTCAGGGAGCATGGAGCAGTGGCAGCACAAGGTAGTACTTTCATTGGAGGCTGTTACTACCCCTCCCACCCTGGGTTGTCCTGTAATGACTTGGTCATGTGACTGGTCGAACAAAGTTTTTAAGTCCCCATTTCCCTGTTTTCAGGTTATACCAGTCAACCACTGAGAGGTGATAGTGAGCCACCCATTTACTCTGGATTCCCCTGAAATCTCAGCTTCGTCCTGACCTACATTGGTCACACATCAATAGAATTGCAGATCCAAACCCATTTTCTTTTTTTTTTTTTAACCAGGAGAGACACACTAAGCTGAAAGCTTGTTTACAGGTGTGACCTAGGAGCACAAGGAAGTTAAGTGACTTGCTAAGGGTCACACAGTACACAAGTGGGGGTTGTGGGATTCAAACCCAAGTCTACAGGTTTGCAGCTCAGATCCTTAAACTACTGCGCTATACTGCTTCCTCATTTCTATTTCTTGGAAATTCTATGGAACCCATCCAGGGATAGAACCTGGGAACTTCTGCACCAGGGGCGGGAACACTAGTCACTTCCCCAACCCTGCAGTCCTGTCTTGAACTGGTGCACTATGATTCTTATCCTAATCAAGTTACACAATCAGTAAATCGCTACAATACTTATCCTAATCAAGTTACACAATCAATAAATAGTACCCTAGTGGCAGCCTATAAACTGGAACACATGGAGAGGAACCATTGGCAAAGTAGGAACTGGAGTTGGCAGCCAGGCCCACAGGTAGCAAGGTCAGAGGGCATATTCAGTAGGGTGATGGGGTGTACTGGATGTGGGATGACAATGGTGCTGCATATTACTTGGATACTGGGAGGCTGCATGGTGTGCAAGCAGCTGACACAACTTAGGGAGGAAATAAGTAGCTTATGTTGGACTCTTGATGCTCCAGAATGGAGTAGGGGTGCTATAAGTGACTGGAGGGATACTAGGGGTGGTAGAGGTAGAAATGAGGGTGGTGATATACATCAATTTGAGGCACCTGGGTGCAGGGGGTTAGTGAGCGGCTCAGAGAAAGGGAATGGCTGGATGGGGATAGTAAGTAACAGTAGAAGAGTAGGGGCTACAGGAAGGGGTAGTGACTCAGTGGGTGGAGGGTGCATGGCAGGCCCATGGTGGACATAGGAGAAGAAGGGATGTAAGGTAGTGAGAGGCAAGGTGAGTCAGTGCAGTTTAATAGAGCAGAAGGAGAAGGGGGTCTCAGAAGGGGAAGGGCAGTTACATACATTTAAACATAGAATTTGATGGCAGATAAGGACCGCTTGGCCCACCTAGTTTGCCCCTTTCCTACCTAATGGATAATCTGCTGATCCTAGTTAACCAACTGCCTGCTTCCTCCTACCCCCCCCACTAGAATTGCCTTATGTCTGTCCCATGCATTCTTGAATTCCCCCACTGTTTTTGACTCTACGACCTCCTCAGGAAGACTGTTCCATGCATCTACAACATGATCTGTAAAGAAATACTTCTGCACATTACCTCTGAGCTGTCCCCTCTCTATCTTCAAATTGTGCCCCCTTGTTCTTGCACATCTCTTTTTCTGAAAGATGCTATCCTCTTGGACTTTGTTGATTCCCTTGAGGTATTTGAAAGTTTCTATCATGTCCCCTCTCTCCCTCCTTTCCTTGAGGCTACACCTGTACATCTTAAGCTCCTTTAGTCTTTCTTCATATGTCTCCTGGTGCAGACCCTGCAAAATTTTGGTTGCCCTCCTCTGGACAGCCTCCACCCTGTCTATGTCTTTGTGAAGATGGGGTCTCCAGAACTGTACATAGTACTCCAGATGTGGTCTTACCAATTTTCTGTATAAAGGGCCAACAACTTCCTGTTTTCTATTGGTGATGCCTCTCCCTATGCATCCCAGTATCCCCCCAGCCCTCCTTACTGCCTTCTCACATTGCTGGTCCACCTTTACATCATCTGATATGACTATCCTCAGTTTCCTTTCCATTTTTGTTGTTGTTAGTATCTCACCAGCCATTGTGTACTCTTCCCCTGGGCCCTGGGTTTTGTCTCCCAGGTGCATTACTTTGCACTTCATTGCTTTGAATCTAAGCTGCATACATTTGACTATTCCTCCAACCTTGCCAAGTCCATTTTCATCCTTTCACCCCAACTTGCATATCAACCCTGTTGCAGATCTTTGTGTCATCTGCAAAGAGTCATACTTTTCCTTCCAGTCCCACTGCAATGTCACTTATGAAGACATTAAAAGGACCGGCCCCAGTACTGGACCCTGCGGTACCCCACTAGTTACTCCCCTTTCTTCACTGTGGACTCCGTTTACTATTATTCTCTGTGTCCTGTTGTCCAGCCAGTGTTTTACCCAGGCTACAACCCTGGGACCCACTCCCAGGCTGGCTAATTTGTTTATTAATCTTTGTGCGGGACTTTGTCAAATGCCTTGCTAAAGTCTAGGTAGGCCATGTCCACAGCACCTCCCTGGTCTACTACTTTGGTCACCCAGTCAAAGAAATTAATTAGATTTTGTCTGAAATTACCGTCAGGCTGTGAATCCATGCTGCCTTGGGTCCTGTGCCCACTGGCCTCTAGGTACTCAACAATTCTTTCCTTCAGAAGTGGTTCCATCATTTTCCCTACCACAGAGGTCAAACTGACAAGTCTGTAGTTTCCTGCCTCTGTCTTGCTCCCACTTTTGTGAAGGGGAATCACATCCACCCTCTTCCAGACCTCAGGTATCACACCATCCTCCCATGATTTATTAAAAAGAGTAGTCAATGGTGTTACTAGTTCTTCCCTTATTTCTTTTATAATTCTGGGGTGAATCCCATCAGGCCCCATTGCTTTATTCACCTTCAGTTTTAAGAGTTCTTTCAGAACCCTTTCTTCTGTGAAAGGGCTAATATCAACCCCCCTATTCAGAGTGCTTCTATTGACTGGATTAGGTAACTTTGCCTGCTTTTCCACTATGAATACAGAGCAGAAGTATTAGTTCAGTATCCCTGCTTTTTCAATGCCACTCTCTGCCCAACCACCTTCCTCTTTATTCAGCCTCAGTATCCTTGCCTTAGTCTCTCTTTGCTCCCTAATGTACCTGTAAAAGGATTTATCCCCCTTCTTAACCGAGTTGGCTATCTTTTCCTCTGTTTGGGCTTTGCTATTCTGACCTTCCCCGCTTCCTTCTACTTTAACTGGTACAGTTCTCTGTCCTTCTTCTTCTGTGTTTACTTGTACTTCCTGAATGCCATCTTTTTCTCCCTAACCTTCCCTGCCACTTCTTTTGAGTGCCATAGTGTTTTTTTTCTTTTGTTTTGATTTGTTTATTTGCTTCACACAAAGGCTTTTTGCCTCTGTGATGGTGGTTTTGACGTTTCCCCATTGTTGCTCTGCCCCACCTTCTTGCCTGTTTGTTAGTGCTTTCTGAGGCACTTTCCCATTTTGACAAAATCAGCCCTCCTGAAGTCCAGTACCTTCGCTTTTGTATGGCTTGAGTCTACAGCTGAATGTATCATGAACCACACTGTTTGGTGGTCACTTGTTCCCAGATGGCTACCCACTTCTAGACCTGAGATCCTCTCTCTGTCCCCATTTGAAAGTACCAGGTCTAAGATTGCTCCCTCCTGAGTGGGTTCCAAAACTAGCTGTGTGAGGCATGCCCCCTCTAGGGCATTGAGAATGGCCCTGCTCTTTGATGTGGCTGCAGCAAAGGTGCTCCAGTTAACATCTGGCATATTCAGGTCCCCCATCAACAATATCTCTCCTTTCTCTGCCATCCTAAGGATGCCTTCTATCATTTTCTTATCCATGTCCTCCCCCTGAGATAGGGGTCTGTATACAACCCCTGTGCGGATTGTGGTGCCATTTCCACTCTCCAGGGTGACCCACAGTGCCTCCTCTCCTCTTTGTTTACCATTTAGTTCTGTTGCTTTGATCCCTTCCCTTACATGGAGAGCTACTCCTCCTCCTCTTCTTCCCTCCCTGTCCCTCCTGTAGATTGTGTACCCTGGTATGTTGACATCCCAATCATGGCTCTCTGTGTACCATGTTTCTGTGACTGCCACAATATCCAGGCATTTGTCCTCCATCAAGGCCACAATTCCGGGGAGCTTTTTAACTAGACTATGGGCATTGGTACTCATTACCCTCCATTTTTTTATGGCTTTATTTCTATTTGCCCCATCCCTGTTCTTACTCCCTTTGTCTTTTTCTCCATTCACCCCTGCCCTTCTCCCTATTGATTGCTCTAACTTGGTGTTTACCTCACTTACTACCCTAATTTTTTGGAGGCAAGGATTTCCCTTCTCCTTTTCAGTGCCTCCCCCTTGGCTAGTTTATGTGCTTGCCAATGAAGCATTTAAACCTATCACCTAGGATCCTGGTTCCCCTCCTGGATAGAGGCATACCATCGTGCCTGTATAGACCTGCATTCCTCCAGGTGGAGCCCTAGTCCCCAATGAAGCCAAATCCCTGAGCTCTGCACCAGTTTTTCAACCAGTCATTGAATCCCATGTTACGGAGTACCCTAGCCTCATCCATGCCATAGACAGGTAGCACTGCTGAGAAAGTTACCATGTGTGCTACTTGTCTAAGGCCCCTACCAACTCCACAAACTCCTGTTGCACTGCTCTGATTCCATTCTCAGCCAGGTCATTTGTCCCTAGGTGGATAATGACATCCAGCTCACTCCCCCTTACAGCTGCCTCCACGATCCAGAGGATTTGTTTCCTGTCCTTCCTAACCATGGCACCAGGCAGACACCTTACCTAACTTTCCCCTCCCTCCCTCAGTTCTACCCCCCCTTACAAATGAGTCTCCCACCAGGAGTTGTTTCCTTCCCCTATGGCATCCTGTGCCACCCTCCTGTGGGTCTCCCTTGTGAAAGTTCCCAGCATCCTCCTTGGTCTCCATTATAAGTGCCTCCATAGAGGAACCATGCACCGCCAGAGTGGCAAGTGAATTGTGGAGAGACACAACTGGAGGGATGCGCCTCTGTTCCACCACCCTCACCCTCCCTGAGCTCAACATAGTCCAACTATTCCTCTTTCTTGGCAACCTCTGAGTTGGGGATATCGTACACAAATATAAGTTTGCTGAATTGCAGATGCAGGATGATGGTGGGGGTGAGGAATCTTGTGCAGGAGGACGTCAGGAAGGAGCAAAAGATAGTAGTTGCCAGGAAGAAGTGGTAGGAGTCAGGGACAACTCAGGGGAGCAGGTTCAGGAGAGAAGGGAGAGCGGTACCAAAGTGTCAGGCTTGCTCAGAATCAAGAGGGGCAGTGGGGGCCAAAAAGGTATCAAAGGCAAGAAAGTAACTATGGATATTGAGAAAGAGATGTGGCTAGCACAGGAGAGTAAGGTTACTGGGACCCCATTGACAACCCCCACTGGTGCTAAATGGGCAACAGAAGGAAAGGAGGTGGGGAAGGAGGGGGTGCAGAACCCAAGACAGGAGAGGGGAAGACAAAGGCTGGATAAGGAGTTCATAGCAGGGGGCAGGAAGGGGAGCTGGTCATAGGAAGTGGACTTGTGAGAAGGAAGGGGCGCACAAGGCCCAGGGGCAGTGGTGCCGCAGGGATGAGTCCATGGGGTGGCCCCTGGAGACAGCAGACTATGGGAGCAAGGATGAGGGTAAATGAAACCAGGAGTAAAAGGCTCAGGGGGAGGCAGGAGGCAGGAAGGATAAGGAGGTGAAGGCGGCTGAACAACTAGCAGGGAGCAGATCCAGTTCAAGAAGGGTGGAGGACAAGGTCCTAATAGTTGGGGACTCCATTGTTAGAGGTATTAGCTGGGGGGGCAAGGTCTGGATAAGCTGCTTTCCAGGTATGACAGCAGCTGAGGTGATTCACCACATCCCCTCCTGGGGAAAAATGCAAGATGAGAGAACCCACCTAGTGTTCCACTTGCGAACAAATGACCTTGCAGGCGCAGCTTGATGGAGGTGCAGACACGGTTTGATGCACTAGCTAGGTTCTGCAGTACCCTCAGTTTTAGATCAGTAGCATTCTCTGAGGTGCAGCCTGTTCTGAAAGCTAGCTCAGAGAGGAAACAGAGGATAACAGAGTTTAATAGCTGGCTTGCTGGATGGTGTGCTAGGAAAGGCTTTAGGATAATGGGCGATTGGGGGACCACTTGGCAAGATTAAGGCCTATTCACCCCAGATAGGTTACATTTAAACAGGGAGGGTGAGGAAGTGCTGAAAGGAAAAATGATGCAGTTCATGGAAAAATACTACAATTTTAAACCAAATTGGGGGGAGGCATTTCAAACAAATACCAAAGAGTGCAGCTGACAAGGGGGGCACTCGGCCCCCACCCCAGACAATTAGAGACCCAGTTAGGGCTATGGGAGAAAGGTTCAGGTTGGTGAGAGGTGTTAGGACGGGGGAGGAAATCAGGGTGGATGGAGTTTGGAAGACCATGTGCATAAATGCCAGGAGTGTGGGCAACAAGGCTCTGGATCTGGCAGCAGTCATGTCTGAGACAGACTTGGATATGGTGGGTATTACTGAGTCTTGGTGCCATGGAGGGCAGGATTGGGACATGAACATACCAGGGTATGCACTGTTTAGGAGGGAAGGGGTCAGAAGAGGGAGGGTGTGGCCCTTAATGTGAGGGAGGGGATTCAGGCAACAGAAATACAGCACAGGTGTGGGGACAGAGAAGCATTATGGGTCTTGCTAGACACAGGGAGGGGTGAGGTGGTGCACACCAAAGTGGCCTACAGGCCACCAGGACAGCTGGAGAGGTTGGACAACCAGATGATGGAAGAGATACTAAGGATGGCAATGAGGGGATAGGTGCTGCTGATGGGGGACCTCAACATCCCTGATGTGGAATGGGATTCGCTGTCAGCAGCAACACCCAAAAGCAGGGCAATCCTGGACTCCCTTCAAGTCACTTTACTCAGACAGATGGTCAGTGAGCCAACTAGGGAAGGGGGGGTGTCAGATGTGGTGCTAACAAATGGGGATTGGGTATGGAACGTATCGGTCGGGGACAACATTGGTACAAGCGATCATAGTACCATATGGTTCACACTACACAGATCAGCCACCATAAATCAGAACAAGGTGAAGGTGCTCGACTTCAGACAACTGGATTTTAGTAGGATAGGGGAATATGCATGAAAGGTACTAGAAGGATTGGGGGAACTCGAGGGGTGGAGGAAATGTGGAACTCAACAAAGGGTACCATAGTGGGAGCCACAGACCTCTGTTTGAGGAAGGTGAACAAAAATAGGAGGAAGAGGAAGCCACTGTGGTTCAGCAGGGAAGTGGAGTGCAGCATCAGAGCTAAGAAAAGAGCCTTCAGGAGGTTAAAAATGACAGAGGGAGAGGAAGCTTGGGAAGAATAACAGGCTAGTCAGAGGGAGGTGGAAAGGGAGGTCAGGCAAGCAAAGGCAAGGATAGAGGAGAACATTGCTAAGGCAATCAAAAGGGGAGAAAAGACCTTTTATAGGTAAGTAGGCAAAAGGAGGAAAATGGAGAAGCGGATACCTAGTTTGAAAAACGGGTCAGGGGAGAGGGTGGTAGGGGAACAGGAGAAGGTCAAATTGCTGAACAGTTATTTCTGTTCAGCATTCATGAAGGAAGAGGACTGGAATGGGCATAGCTCTAGGAAAGCACAGGAGAAGGGGTGGACCTGAATCCTTTTTGGGAGGAGGAAATCCTGAGGCAGCTTAAGGAGTTGAAGGTAGACAAGGCCATGGGGCTGAATGGGGTACATCCAAGGGTTTTGAGGGTACTAAAGGAGGTACTGGCTGCTCCCTTGACCACCCTATTCAAAAACTCCTTGAAATCAGGGGTGCTACCTGATGATTGGAAATGGGCAGGTGTGGTACCCTGTCACAAGGGGGGGCAAAGAATGAGGTGGGCAGCTAAAGGCCAGTGAGCTTGAAATCTGTGGTGTGCAAACTCATGGAAAAACTTACAAAGGACACAATCAACAGTTACCTGGAAACAAGTATATTTCAGGACCCAAGGCAACAGGATTCACTGAGGGTAGATTCTGTCAAACAAACTTGATAATGTTTTTTGACTGGGTCACCAAGGTGGTGGATCAAGGGGGTTCAGTGGACATGGTGTACCTTGATTTCAGAAAAGCATTTGACTTGGTGCCACATCTGAGACTAATACACAAAATGGGTCACCTGTGGTTGGGGGAGGGGTAATAAGGTGGGTCACAAAACTGGTTGGAGGGCAGAACACAGAGGGTATTGGTCAATGGGGCACCCTCGGAGGAGTCCGCAGTCACCAGTGGGGTTCCCCAAGGGTCTGTGGTAGGACCACTTCTTTTTAATGTCTTTATATGGGATATAGAGGAGAGTCTGGAATGGAGGATGAGTCTGTTTGTAGATGACGCAGAGGTCTGCAACAGAGTGGACATGCAAGAGAGGGTGGAGATGATGTGTAGAGATCTGGAGAGGTTAGAGGATTGGTCCAAAAAATGGCGGTTGTCATTCAATATGACAAAGTGCGAGATCATGCACTTAGGCACAAAAAAAGGAAAGCTGAATGCCAGATGGGAGGTAGATCCCTGCAAATTACAGAAGAAGAAAAGGAATTAGGCATCATCATTTCACAAGACCTGAAAGTGGGAAAGCAGTGTGGATAGGCAGTGGCAAGAGCCAGCTGGATATTAGGTTGCATAAGGAGGGGAATATTCAGCAGAAGGACAGAGGTTATAGTCCCCTGTACACCCAGCTGGTTAGGCCACATCTGGATTATATGATTCAGTTCTGGAGGCCGTACCTCTGGAAAGACATGGAGAGGGTAGAATGAGTTTAGAGGAGGGAAACTAAGATGTTGAGAGGGGTTGATCACTTACCATACAAGGGGAGATTGAATGACCTAGGCATGTATTCACTGGAGCATAGTAGAGAGAGGGGTGATATGATTGAGACATTTAAATACATCAAGGGTATCAATAGGGTGCCTGTGGAGAGCCTTTTCTATCTAAAGGAGCAACACAGGGTGAGGGGGCATGAATTCCAAATCAAGGGGGGGGGATTTAGAGGTAACCCTAGGAAATATTTCTTCACTGAGAGGGTGGCTGAAAACTGGACTGGGCTGCTGAGGGAGGTGGTGAGTGAGAAGACAGTAGGAAGGTTCAAGAGGGCAAGGGATAAACACAAGGGCATGCTGGGAAGGGGGTAGGGCTATTGTAAAGACCTTTTGTGATACCTAGGCAAACTGGGCAGACTGGGTGGGCCTGGTGGGCCTTTTCTATTGCCACATTCTTATGTTCCTATGTTCTATAACAGTATGCCTATGTCCATTGGAGAGCACAGGGCCCTAAGTGCTCTGTGCTCCCATGTAAGCACATTATAATTGTCCCTGATGTACATGTGGGATCACAGATCCCTATGGGCCCTGTGCTTCCATCACTCCAAATTGAGTGGCAGGAGCACAGGGCCCACCAAAGCAGCACTGCTGACATGTTGAGAATGCACACCATAGTATCAGTCACCTTTGCCCCATCTGTGACAGTTCATTAACAGTTTCAAACAAGCCCTAGAAACATGCACAACAGCTTAGGTACCCCAATCATTACAATGTGAACCTAAGTGAAATCACTAAACTTCTAATTCTTGTAACTATGGAACAGATGTAAAGTTTCTCAGCAAACCAACAAAAGGCACAACTGTGGGGCAAGCCCTTGTACCCTAAAAAATTTCAGCCCATAAGTCCAATTAGTTTCTTTGCAATTAGGTGACAAAGAAACAGACATCTTTTTTAAAAAGCAGTGCCACAAATTGTGGCACAACCCCAGTTGTTTCATGAAACAGTGCTGCAATCTGTGGCACTACTCCACAGGTTTCATGAAACAGTGTCTCAAATTGCAGCATTTTCACAAAAGTACTTTTGCAAATTGCAGCACTAGTGCCACAATTTACAAAGGTAAAAATGGCCCTATTAAAATAAACTTATTTCTGGGCAGTTTTGTTAAAAAAATAACCACATAATCCAATTCCTTGGGCCACAATTAGGTAAACACAAGTGTTGGTGTTTACCAAGAGGCAGTATTTTTTAAGTTATTTACTTTTTCCGCATCACTAACTGAAAACAGGATGGTAGAATCTCGACACTACATTCTGCATTTGTGAAAGTAAAAACCAGTTGTGGCCTCAAAACAGTACTTATACACAGCACACCTAATTTTTCCCATAGGAAATAATGGGACATTTTTTACTTTAATAACTTTTGAACGGATTAATATCTTTTCACCAAACCTTCAAAATGCACATCAGTGACCCACACTACATATACCCTGAAGATTTTAGACCAAACCCCCAAGCCGTTTCTGTGAAACAGCATGACAATTTGCTCACAAATAGTAATTTTCACATTTTTTGACAATCCATATCTCTGCAGCCACGCATTTAACCAGAATGAAACTTGCCACATCAAGAGATATTTTGTCCCCAATGGTACATGCAACATTTCATGTGAATCTGTGAAATGGTAGCAAAGTTATTAAAGTGCAAAATTTTGAGTTTAGGATAGAAGTGAACACAGTACCCTAACTATAGTGGCAATTCCGTGTCACTATTTTATTCATTCATATAAATACAGTATATGTGTATATATATATATATATATATATATATATATAGACAGGAATCAGGAGTGAGATGAGTCTCTTTGCAGATGACTCGAAACTGGGGGCAGTGGTGGATGGGGAGGAGGGGAGGGTGGCCCTGCAGGGACCTGGAGGCCCTGGAAAGATGGTCTAGAAAGTGGAAGCTGAGGTTTAATGCAGGGAAATGCAAGGTACTCCACCTGGGGCCAGAAACCCAGGCCAAGTGTACACCCTGGAGGGACTACAAGTCTCCAATGGCTGAGAGGGACCTGGGGTGGTGGTGGATGTCAAGATGAACAACTCTGAGACTTGTAGGAGGGCAGCAGCCAAGGCCAACAGGATGCTGGGATGCATCGCTAGGGGATCACCTCCAGAAGGAGGGAAGTGATACTCCTCTGTATAACTGCTTGGTGAGGCCGCACCTGGGTACTGCGTGCAGTTTTGGAGGCCACACTTAAAGAGGACATTAACCTCCTGGAGAGGGTCAAGGAGGGCAACCAAAATGATTTGGGGCTTGGGGGACAGGACCTATGAGGAGAGGCTCAAAGAGCTAAATATGTACACTTTGGAAGAGAGAAGGGACAGGGGGACATGATAGAGGTCTTCAGGTACATGAAGAGGGTAAATGGGGAGGAACAGTGAGGTGCTTGAAGGAAGAGGAAGGGACCACTAGAGGCATGGGTGGAAGCTGGAGGGAAGATTCAGGGAGAAAGGAGGAGGTGCTACTTCACTGAGAGGGTGGTAGAGCCATGGAATGCACTACCTAGGGGGCTGGTGGAGGCAGAGACAGTGGAGGGGTTCAAGAGAGGGTGGGACAGGTACAGGGGAAGGGTTCAGGAAGCAAAATCCAGTGCAGCAAGAATATCCGGAACTGGGAAGGGAGAAGCCAGAGAAGGCGAGGGGGACAGCAAGGTCAGCACCCAGGGTGGGGGCTGACCAAATGAGCAGACACAAAAGACCATTAGGCCTATTCTGCTGGCATTTTAGTATGTTAGTATAAATATACATTTTTGATGCCATGTGACCATTATATCTGCTGCCATTTACAGTAAATGCCTACTAATAGTATATATGGCCCCTATCTGCCTCATCTACTGTTTACAAACATATGAATGTGCCAGCAGAAACAGACTCCTGATCTATCAAGGTCTGCTTGAGTGTGCAGCTAGCACCCAAAGTTGCAGCTGCCCCCCCACCCTTTTGTCCACCCATGGCCATTCTGAGCCTCACCCGCCCTTTCTCTTCCATTCCACCTTGCTGCCCCATCTGATCCCCTTAAGTTTTGAGTCCCCCAGTACCAATGCACCCCCTTCTTTATTCCTCTCTCTCATTCCCACCCTTCTACCCAGGTTCCCATTTCTAGAGTCCCCCATATTAGAAGCTCTACCGTTCGCTCCAGGTGCTCCCCCCCTTTCCATCCCTGACCTATCCCCTCCCCTTCACTGCTCACTTGCTATCCTCCATCACCCCCCATCTGCCCTGGGCTCCTCTCCCATCTCTGCAATGACCTTCTCACCCCCTCCACCAGTATTGCCCCTCTTTCCCATCTCTTCCCAAGTACCAACCCTTGTGCAGTCTCCTCCTGTTCCCTCTTCTGCCCCATCCTGGAGCCTGCCCTCCTTCTCTTCCTCCCCCACCAGTGTCAATAATACAGCAAACCTATTTCTTATGCTCTTTGTCCTGCTATGCATTGTCTCCTCCCTCCTGACTTGAGTCCCCCCTCTGTTGCTAGGTCTGACTCAAGTCCATCCTCCATCGTTGGGCCTCCAGCCCAGTTTGCGTCCACTCTTGCCCCTCTCCCCAATCCTTCCCTTGACCCATTGTTCCTCCCATGTGGTGTCCTCCTGTTACTCCCTGGTGAATGCCCACATGTACTAGAATCCCTCTCCCCCAGCTCTCTACCAAGCCACTGCACCTCATCCTCATGCCTCCTCAGCCTGTGGCAGATTGGACACCCTCACAGTCTCCTCAATATGTTCATCCATACCACTACCCCACAACCACTGCATCACATAATGAAACAAAGATAATACAGTATTATCTATACTAATTGTACCAGTCTATCCCCAGACCCACTATACCTGCGGAAGGCGCAAGACAATATTCACCAAAGATACCTAAAAATACCCATAAGTTATATTATCAACTACACCTACACAGTTCTGACCAACAGCTCCTGCCCTTCTTGTTATGGAACAGGAAGTTCCTGTATTCCTCAGTAGGGAGTAGACGATTGCAGGATGTTGCAAGGCACTATGGGACCTGTCCTACAAATGAAGGCCAAGCCCTGGTGTGGGTGGGTGGGCTGTGGGTGGGAGTAACCCCTCAGGCAGTGTCCAAGAACAATTAGCCAACCCCACAGGCTGTGTCCAAGAACAATCAACCAAGTAGTTACCAGGCAGTGGCTAGTCCTGCCACACCCACTTACAAACTGCTCCAAGCTAACAGAAATTTAGCCCAAACAAAACTGAGTCACAGAAGCCAGAGCCTGCTAAAACCAAACACAAAACCAATGAAATTAACTGAAACCTGCCCTTAAATACCTACAGCAACTGAAAATCCAGTCCACCCACTTACAAACTGTCCAAGCTAACTGAAATTTAGCCCAAACAAAACTGAGTCACAGAAGCCAGAACCTGCTGAAGTCAACCACAAAGCCAGTGAAATTAACTAAAACCAGCTATTAAATACCCACAGCATTTACATTTTGTATGTTCGTTTCCAAAATAAAGGAACTTGAAGCAACGCGGCCTGATAGCCTGATATGATAATAATAATAATAATTTTATGTATATAGAGCAATTCAGGTACCAAAGCGCTTTACATTCAACATTTTAAAACAGTTCAATAAAATCACATTAAACATACTCAACAGCATCAATTGAAAAACTTCCAGTTCACAATGTTTCAGATATTAAAAGCCTGTTTAAATAAATATGTCTTTAAACTGGTCTTGAAACTCTCCAAGGTCTCACACTCTCTGATCTGACGAGGTAGAGTTCCACAGGGATGGCACCATAAACATAAAAGCCCTTGAACCAGATGTTTTCAACCATACCCTGGTAACCTCTAGCAACCCCTCATCAGTAGAGTGGAGAGGTCAGCCAGGACTGTAAGGAATCAGGAGCTCTTGCAGACAACCCGGTCCCTGTCCATGTAGGGCTTTATAGGTTATAAAACCAACCTTAAAGGTGGTCCGCCACTGTATAGGCAGCTAGTGCAAATCGCACAGCACAGGTGTAATATGACTGGTATGAGAAGTTCCAGCCAATAGTCATGCCGCCACATTCTGCACCAGCTGCAAGCGGTGGACATCAACCCCCGGAAGCCCTAGGTGTAGGGAGTTGCAGTAGTCCAGGTACGAGGTCACAAAGACAGATTAATGTGGGCAAATCTTTGGATGGAACAAGGTGCTTAATACTGGTGATGTTCCTAAGATGACAAAAGGAAGATTTGACAACTGCTGACACCTGCGCCTGCAGTGTCAGCCCATTGGCAAATACCATCCCCAGACTATGCACCTGTTCAGAGATGGGTAGCTGTACACTGTCGATCCAAAGCCCAAATGGTAACCCTACCACTGACCTCTCTATCCGGTGCCCCAGCTCCACCACCTGCACCTCAGTATTCCTGGACTTTAATTTCAGCCAACTAGACCTCATCCAGCCATGGATTTCTGCCAGGCAACTGTTAAACATCAAGAGCACACTATCCTGGTTGGGTGCAAAAGACACCACTCAATGATCACAGCATTCGAGAAGCAAAGATGGCACTGAACCACCAGCAAACCTATTCATGCATGAGTGGACCAACACAGATGTAACAAAAGAAAACATTGATGTCGGTCCAATAAAAACTATCAAACCATTTGTTTCTGGATCTGTTCTTACAAGGACCAATACAGCAACTAAACTAATTCTGTATGAGTTAAAAGAGGGCATATTAATGAACTCAGCAATGCCAGTCTTACTACAAAATTAGCAATTTAGCAGCTAAAATAAGCATTTAAAAAAGTGGAACTGGGACCCTTGGTATGCACATGCTTTGGCTTTTTCTCTGATTTTTCAAACAGCTCAGAATAACATTTAAAACCTTAGGCTTTTCTGTTAGTCAAAGGTAGTTACGTTCAGAACAGCAGCTACTATACTTTCAGTATATATACTCAAGTAACATTTGTTGAAAAATTCAAAAGTCATGCAGGCAAGAGCTGGGCAGAATACTGGAGTTAATATGCTGGCATGTAGGAGGAGAGGCGTCCAGTGGAGGAAGTTCTATGGTGCACATAGGTAATGCATGCAGCTGGAACTAAATGATATTTTTATAAGTGATGTCAAACTGAGCATTATAAGTAGAGAATTGCCAAATCCTCACTCTCAAAACTGAGCTGACCCATACTTGGGTGGCTCATATCTAAACAAGACTGATCCAAACAGCCTCAGTTCAGCTGGGATTTCCAGTTGGCGGTATTTTTATTTAAGCTCCCTCCAAAACCCATTATGTCAGGGGAAGCAGCTAGGGCTGCTTAGATTAAGGCAGGGGTGGAGAGTCACAGGTGAGCATGCCCTATGAAATCAGAGACTGTAATTCTACCTGAGGTGGGGTTTGTGTAAGAGTACCTAATTAAAAAGGACACTCTTATAAAACCCCCTTCCTCATGAAGCAACGCTGGCTCCAACTGCTTAAAACACCAGTGCTGTTGTCCTCCCACCAAGCATTAGTCGTTGAAGTTTTTTTTTTTATTTTATTGCTTTGCTCTTCTCCATATATAGGAGTGTCACATGGAAAAATGAAGCCAGAGAAGCAGCTTAATGCCTCAGACTCATAAGGTGTTCTGATGAAGGGCAGCATACACAGCTGTGTCCCTGTAAGTCTTCAAGTAAGGAATTTGTTTTGGGGGGGGAGATATAAAAGGCCAGGGGAATGGCTCTCATCATGCTTCTTCCCCAACATTAACAAGAAGCCCTGGCTGCACGGGGGTCTTTGAAGGATGGGAGCATATCCTTTATCATGCTGTTCCCAAACATTAAGAAGAAGACCTGGACTTGTTTTTACATAAAAGATTTTATTAAAGGTTTTCAAATAGAACACCAGAAGAAGGTAACATACACAACTATATGGTGAACAATTGTCATTGGTATCCATAACATACTGATTAATACAGTAACACACGGACCCATCTTAAGACTGAAGACCTGGATTTTTTTAAATGGTGGGAGAGTCTTTTGAAGGATAAGGAGCATGTCCCCTACTATGCTGCTTCCCCACCCCTCACTATACCACCTGAACAACAAGGACAGGATTTGGAGGAGGGGACACACACAGCTGTTCCCCTCAACATTCCTGTTGCAAAGGATGCAGAAGAGAGGACGGGGCAGTCGAAGATATCGAATGGTAGGAGGGCAGAGACAAGGGAGAGAGTTGTGTTGTTGGATGGTTGTCCCAAAGGGGAAGGAGGGACAGTTTTTTGACATTTTTCTATCCTGAGTCACTTGGCTTAAATGCTGTAGGGGATGGTTATTTGCTTTTACCAGTTTTACAGCTGGGTGCTTGGAGTTGGAGACTGAAGCACTCACTGAAATGGTAAGTGGCCCTGGCTGGTAGGATTCATTTTAAACTAAGTCCTCTAGTTCCTAAGACTGTGATCTACTCTAGCCCATACTGCTTGTCTGTTCTTTTTTTTTTTTTTGTATAGCTGTTCGGCCCTGGAGCTACCAACTGTGCCTCAACATCAGGCCTCCAGCGAATCCAACCCTCTCTGCCAGTGAGTACAACTACCAACATAGGGCAGGGCTTAAAAGTGCCAGTTGGAATCAATCAGATGACCTAGTGCACATAGTTGTTTCCTCAATTTCTCCCTTGCTCCTTCCCTCTTCCCTGCGGCATGGGCTTTAGCATCAGATTGCCTTCATGCGAACATTCAAAATACCAGCAGAAACAGGTCAAATGGTCTAGTGAGTCTGCTTGATTGTGCAGCTAGACCCTCACCTTGCAGCTGCCTCATACGTCCCACCCTCCTTCACAGTCCTCCCCCCCACTCTGTCCTATCCCCTCTTGAAGCAGCCCACCATCCTACAGGAAACTACCTCCTCAGGTGAAGTGTTCTACTTGTCCTCCACCCTCTCCATGAAGTATGTCTCCTGATTCATGTACTTACAGTCTCCTAGAGGGGATGCAAGCTCTCTGGCCCTCTCACAGGTGTTGCTGCAATGCAGTCTTCTGCAAGTCCTCCCTGTCCAGGTCACAGTACCACATTGCAGCTGTCTCGCCACAGCCACTTCCTGACATGAGTCTGCTCTGAACCCAAGTCGCTAGCAAGGCAGCATGCTGAGACAACACAGTAGTGTCGCATTGCCCAATTTTTAGGAAATATGGAAGTGGGGGAGTGGGACTCTGACTCTAATGGCCCCCTGAAGAATGTGGAGGGACATAGAAACATAGAACGATAGAATTTTATGGCAGATAAGGAACACTTGGCTCACCTAGTCTGTCCATTTTTCCTACCTGTGTCATATACCACAGATCCTAAATGATCTGCGGCTGATCCTCTTTCTCCTATTGCTAGAGTTCCTTTATATCTGTACCATGCATTTTTGAATTCCCCTACAGTTTTGGCCCCTACAACCTCTGCCGGGAGGCTATTCCATTGATCCACCACCCTTTCTGTGAAAAAATACTTTCTCATGTTTACCCCCTAAGTCCACCCCTGTCTATCTTTATATCATGGCCCCTTGTTCTTGAACATTTTTTTTTTAAAGATGCTACCCTCTTGTACCTTATTTACACTCTCGAGGTATCAGAAAGTCTCTATCATATCTCACCTGTCTCTCCTCTCCTCCAGGGAATACATACTGAGACTTTGCAGTCTCCTCTCAGATGACGTTTGGTGCAGACCCTGTACCATTTTTTTCACCCTTCTCTGAACCACTTCTACTCTATGTCCTTCCAGAGATGTGGCCTTCAGAACTGGACACAGTACTCTAGACAAGGTCTCACCAATGTTCTATACAGTGGAATCAACATCTCCTTCCTTCTGCTGGAGATATCACTCCCAGACTGCCCCGCTGGTTTACTAACTAGCTTCCTATGTGGGACAGTGTTGAAGGCCTTGTTGAAATCCAGGTAGGCTACATCCACTGCCCTTCTGTGATCCAACTTTCTAGTCAGCCTGTCAAAGAAATCTATCAGATTTGTTTGGCAAGATCTTTTCACTGTGAATCCATGCTGCTTCAGATCCTGTGCTCCACTGGATGCGAGATATATCACAAACCTTTCTTTTAGTAGTGATTCCATTAGTTTCTCCACCACTGAGGACAGGCAGACTGGCCCATAATTGCCAGTCTCCTCCCTGTTCCCACTTTTGTGGAGAGAGACTACATTCACCCTCCTCCAGTCCTTTGATACCACATTTGTTTCCAGTGAACTGTTGAACAGGGCTGTCAGTGGTGTTGCCAGCACCTCTGTGAGTTCTCGTAATACTCTCTGATGTATCCCATCTAGCCCAATTGCCTTGTCCACTTTCAGATTAGTGAGTTCCTTTAAGAGTCTCTCCTCCTTAAATGGACTGGTGTCCACCTCCGTTCCAGTGGTGCTTCCCTCGTCTAACTTTGGCCCCTCCTCTTCCCCTTCCTCTGTCAATACTGAATTCTGGCACAAAAGTCTTCACCCAGAGCAAAGAGATGCCATTCCCCAGCATCCAGCCCTTCTTTTAGAAATGGAAAAGCAGAGCCATACAGCCCACACCTTGGTGATGTTTGGATAAAATCATGTGTGAAGGGGCAACGTCTCTGGCATAGGCTTGCATTGTTTGTCCTAGGACTATATTTGGGGTTCAGAAAATATCGTAGAACTGCAGTCACAGGAGTGCATGTGACAACAGTTGGAACCTAGGTGAAGTGCTGGGGTAGTGAGTTTGCATTTCCATGTGTTGCTAGGCTTTATTAATATTGCTGAGTGATGCACTGTTCCACACTGTTTTTTGTTTTTTTTTGAGTTCCCAGTGGTTGTGTTTGTATTGCAAAGCAGTGAGGTGATGGCATTAGTGATGGCACCAACCTGTTCAGGAATGTGTGTCTTTCTTTTGTGTACTGTATCTCAGTAGTGTGTGTACGGTGGTGGTGGGGGGTATAATGTGAACTACTGTTCCTCGTTCAGTCTCCTTAGCAGTTGACATTAGTCATCTGGTAGAAGTATGTGTGTGGTGGGTGGGTATAATGTGAACTGCCATTCCTTCTCCAGTCTCCTTAGCAGTGGTTATTAGACAGGTAGTGCTGTATGTGTGGTGCGGGGGGTATAATGTGAACTGCCATTCCTCCTTCAGTCTCCTTAGCAGTGGTTATTTGTCAGCTGGTGGTCTTCTTTCCACCTCTGAATAACAATGTCAGCCTCACATACTTCATTAAAATATATTTAAAAGTTTAATATTGATGGTTTATTCTGTTTTTGATAAAACATAATTATCAGTGTGAGGGGAATGAAAAGCATTTTTTTTTATTTAAGGAAAGACGTGGCACTGCTGATTTTATTCACAGATTTAACTGTAAAGACCAATGCTTCAGAAGATATTTTCAGCAAGGTAAGACAAATTATTTTATGTAACTAATACCCATTAATCCAAAATCTAAACCAGAACCAAAACCAGTGGTGATTTAGCAAAACCAAAACCAGAACCTCCCTGGTTTTGCACATCACTAATCATAAGACAAATTGCATGCTCATGTATCACTGTAGTGCATGAGAGGGGTGCTGCACTTCTGAGGTGTCGTCTTTCAGATGAGATGTTAAACCGAGGTCCCATCTGCCTGGATTGGTGGTAGTTCAGGTGGATGTTAAAGATCCCATGGCACTTATTGAAAAGAGTAGGGGAATTTTATTGAAGAAAGTGGGCTTCATTACAATAAATCCATCATCAAACAATACATCAAAAAGTCTTAAACAGGATTAAGATGAAAACCAAGCATCACAATTACGCCACAGTAAATGTACTTGATGCGAATTATTCACATGACAATCTCGATTCCTAAGAACACATAAGGCTTTACGAATATTACCAATAAGGTCATGTGTACAGATCAGTTTTTGGTGCAAAACTAGGATACATCTACTTGCCATAAAAATATCTGATTAAAGCAAAAACAATATGTAAAGTTTCAGCATGATACTTGTCATTAACAATTTCAGAAGTACAAAACATAATTTATTCATAAGTAAGATGAAGGAACAAGGGTTCATTCCATAGTACAGCAAGGCTATTCCAAAGGTTCCAAGAAAACGGACAATCAAGGAACAGATGTTGCTGAGTTTCAAGAGTTAATGAGCAAGAGTTTCTAGGACAAAAACGAGAATCCAAAGCTTTATGTTTATGGTTATTTTAAACTCCTAGCCTATCATAATTACTGAGCCAGACCATATCCCAAACATATGGTGGTAGCCGGGAACTACGTAGTTGTAGGAGAACCCATGGAAGATGGGCGAAGGACAAAGGGAAAACAATTTCTTCCTGGGCCTCCTGCCTCCAAATTTTGTCATAAAGCATGTGTCTAAAGGAAATACAAAAATCCTGGGGAAAAAGCTGCCAGGACAGGGACATTTTAAAACTTTCTTTCCCATAAGAAGGAATATCCGGTGAACGACAAACAATAGTTCTATGTCTAGAATCCCATTTATCAAGGCAAAAAGAAAACCAAGACGTAAAATAGGGTTTCCAGATAACATAACCTGGCTTAAGGGCTTTGCCAAAGTTAAAAGAAAAAAATAAACTATAAAAAAAACCAACCGGGTGGGTCATATTTATACCACCTTCCTTGATTGGCCGGTAAGTAATATTGCGTTTACAGGATGTAATCTAGACCCCATAATGCTTTAAAAATACACCAAAAGTCTGGCAAAAAGAGTTTTGGGAGGAGGAAAAACATAACTAAGATACAAAAGAAAGGAACTAACAAAGATTTAATTAAAACAATCCTCTTTTTTTTTCCGATCAAGGCTTTGTTCCAGCCAGCTAGTAAAGCTTCTGCTTTGTCCAAAGCAATTTTCCAATTATGGGAGGACATATCCCAGGCCCCAAAAATATCCCCAAATACTTAAACTCCTCATTTTTGATGGAAATCCCAGCATAACAGTCATTTTCAGGAAGGGAGGTGTGTCCAATTGGAACACCTTTACTTTTATCAAAATTAATCTTAGATCCAGAAACATCAGAGAAGTTTCGTAAAACATGAATCAAATCCTGTTGTCTAGTAGTTAAATATATTAAGAGAACTAAATCATCTGCATATGCCAATAATTTAAGTGGGGGAGAAAAAAGGGGACCATTTCCTAGACCATGTATCTGAGGACAAAGTTGAATAGCTCTTATTAAAGTATCAATATAAAAAACATAAAGTATTGGACTCAAGGGACATCCTTGTCTTACCCCACGTGCAAGTGGGACAGGAGACCCTAACCAGCCATTAACGTTAGGAACAATCATTGCACCTTTGTACAAAGTATGTAGCCAGGAAAGAAATAAATCAGGGAAGCCAAAAGTTTTCAAGACTTGAAAAAGGTAATCATGTGAGACCTTGTCAAATGCTTTCTCCTGATCTAAACCTAACACCCATCCTGAGACAACATGCCTCTTCCCTAAGAAAAACAGTTCCCTTAGCAATACAAGATTATCATGTTGATACCGTCCAGGGACACTGCATGATTGTACCGGACGAATATAGGCAGACACTTTCAAAATCCTAGCTAACAAGACTTTTGCCAGAATCTTATAATCAACAATTAATAAACTAATGGGCCTCCAATTGTCAAGATCTGTAGCATCACCTTTTTTAAAAATTAAAAGTAGAATAGCCTCTTTCATGGATTTAGTCATTTTATCAGAAATCAACATTTCATTATATAAGGCTGTCAAAATAGGTATCAAATCGGAAGAAAAAGTTTTATAAAACTGTGCTGTAAGCCCATCTGAGCCAGGGGCAGAATGTAAATTCAAGGTACAAATGGCTTGTTTTACTTCGTGTTCCATTATTTCAGCAGTTAACATCTCTTGCTCTTCCTTAGAGAGCTGAGGTAAATGTAAAGAGCTTAAAAAACTGTCGGCCTTGTTGCAGTTAGGCAAAATTCCTAATGAGTTAAAAACATGATGCTCTACTGTGGCAACAAGAGCCTCAGGAGAAGAAACTAGTTCTCCAGAAGAATTTTTTAAAGACCAAATAAATTTAGAATTCACTCTAGTTTTGCAAGACTTAAAAGGTCAAGATTTCCTTTAGAAAGCTTAGTACCAAAAGCAGGCTTCTTGATTTAAAGAACAGGCCGGTCATATTGGTTGTCTCATCTTAGCACAAATTAAATCAATTTGTTTACTATAATCATGACAAGTGGAGTTGGTTAGGAAATTAAATGCTGCAACTGATGTCGAACTGCAAATAATTCAAATATTTGCAGTCTGAACCTCAACAGCCTTTTTTGAAAGGTTTTTCTCCAGCAAATTTTAGACTCTTCCCACCAATCTATTCCAGAATCATAAAATTCAGTAACCAACATCCGAGCTTTAAATTCCTGTTGCCAGGATTTTAAAAAGGAAGGGTCAGTTAACAGTGTGTCATTAGCGCCAACTATTCTTTTTACAACGAGGGGCAGAACTCCAGGTGAATGAAGCACAAAGGGCAACATGGTCTGAAAATTCTATCCCTACAGTGCGACAAGAATGAAGTACCAGTACTTAGATAAAAGATGAAATCAATTCTAGTTCTTAAAGGACCTTTAAAGAATGTGAAGCCACCTGATTTATGGAAATGCCTATAAGAGTCCACAAGTTGTGCAGTGGACACTATATCCTTAAAGCTATAGAGTCACAAAAAGTTTGGAAGTTTTTAAACCCCTATCAGACTGGTGAAGGCCACAATTAAAGTCACCTATCCATATCAATAATCTTGAAGTATATAAAAGGTCTAATCAACTTAAAAGAGAAACTTCGTGCGTCTTAGTTTGAGGTGCATAATTCCCAATAGAAGAAACCTTTCCCTCTGATAAGTAAAGTCTAATAATAAAGCTCTCCCTGGAAAAATTTCAATTAATCTGGAAACTTGAAATTCAGTAGAAGAAAAAAGAATACCAATACCATCACAGGTATCTTGCCCAATTGACCAAAAGGAAGGACCAGAAGACCAGGCCCTAGAGGCCTGACAGAGCTCATTATGAGTTTTTAATCTAGTGTCCACCAAACAAAATATATCGTCCTAGAGTTCTTTAAGGGTCAGAAAGAGACCTCCCAACTTTTTACTACTTTTAATACTATTCACGTTTAATGAACATATTGATAAAGAAGCCATCAGGAACCTCTAGGAGATTTACCTTTCTGACTATGTCTAGTGCGTTTAGCAATAGGATCTTCATCAGTACCCCCTTCTATATCTTGAGTGGACTGGACAGAGGAAGTATCAGCGTCTTCCCCATCAGAATCTTTATCTGATAATTCAGTAGATAAAACAGCAAACTTATTATGAGAGTGTAAAATACCTGTAGAGAGTTCCTGAAACCGGTTTACCTATGCCCTTTCTAGTTAAGCTTATGAGTCACAATGGTAAAGCAGAAATATTTTCTTCAGGGACTGAAGAGGGAGTAGGAGGGGGAGGCATCATAGCTTCTGAGATAGAAAGACTACTATCCTGAATGGGAGGCACAGAATCGTGGGGAGAATCTTCAATCGCAGGGGAGACAGAAAGCTTCTCAAGGTCTTTAGTGGGATCTTTGATATTAACAACAGAAGAAGGACAGGGAGAGTCAGGTACCAAATCCTGGTGACCTACTTTATCAGCTTGCAAATGCTGGGCATAAGTAATTAAACCTTCATGAGAAGGGCAATTTTCTATTGTGAGAAGCCCAAGGGCAACGGCCATAGGCATGACCTATACCTTCACACAAATTACATTTAAAAGAGTTTGAACAAGTAGCAAGTGTGACCATACTCAAAACAATGACTGCATCTTAACTTGTCACCGCATGAGAACTAAAATGTGCGTGAACCACACTTGAAACAGGCCTTGGGCTGTCCAGCATAGAAAATATACCCCTTATCTTTACCTAAATAAAGGGTATTTGGTAAATGCCTAGGCCCAGTGTTAGAGGGAAAAAGTTTAACTCGAACTTTCCAGCTGCCATCCCATATCTGCTCACTATCAAGTGTTGGTACTGGCCGGTTTAGAACCTCACAACGTTTGTTTAGCCAAAAAAGAATGTCCTCAACATTAACACCCTCATTTTTAAAGACAATTGTGATATTTCGTATGGCTGGCTTGGTGAGTGGTACAGCCTGAAAAGGAGACCAGAGAGGAGAAGGCTGAAGAGACGTATACTGGGCCCAAAATGTGTCCAACCCTGCAATCTGCTTAAAACTTATATCGAAATTAGAACTTCCTATATTTATCAAAGCAAATATCTCAGAAGAGGAAAACTTCATAGAGCCTTTCAGCAAGGTTCTAGCAATATATACCTATCAGGAGGTTCTTCTAACCCACTCTTATAAAGTAAACGGACTGCATTCCTTCTAGGGCAGGTTCCCTTGGAGTTAAACAAGTCAGACAATTTAAAATGTGAAGGCGATTCAAATTAACATTCATGGGAGCTGGTAAAGAAAAAGTAGAATCAGAAACAGAAGACAAAACAGAAGAAAGTAGTGGAATTTTTAGAAGCAAAATCCATAACAACAGAAGTATCAGTACTTTGTTTAGCCATACTGTTCATTTTGGATCCAGAAGAAAAAGGTGAAGATTTTCACCCGGCACGTTGGAGGTCTTTCCAATGATTGGAGACTGTTGAATAGAAGCTTTTGCAGCATATTAATATATGAAGGGTCTTGTGAATCTGGGGACCAGACACCCCGTCCCCTTTTTCCCAACCTGCATTTAAAAGCCAAATCTGGAGACCACTTTTGTTTAGAAGCACAAGAAACAGTGTCTTTGGGTGCAGGTGGAAAAGATCCCCCTTTTTGACCATCCGGCTGATTTATCGGCCGAAAAGTAAAAAACCTCCGGTTCAGAGGAAAACAATTTAGATCCAACACTTACAGAGTCTTTAGTAGTTGCAGTCGAGACGTCCCTTAGACTTTTTACCGATGAGGAAGAGAGTTCAGGCTGTGGGCACAACGAGGAGGTCCCCGAAAAACTGCCAGCCGAATCCAGTAGAGACAGAGAAGCAGGCGTCGCAGAGGTTGTAAGTAAGACGCTGCCAGGGGGCTTTGCAAGTGCAGCGTCTCCCGGAACATGAGTCTTAGGGGCTGACCGAGTAAGTGCCTGAAAAGCAGCATCCAGACGTTGCAGCTGCGAAGACAAAGCAGAACGCCGCTCAAGCAGCTCCGAAGCAGAAAGGCCATCCTCAGTTTCGGTAAGAACAGACTCCATTCTGGTTAATGGTTCAAAAGTACACTCCGTATCAGGTACAGTCACAGCAACCACATTATCGGAAACTACACCAAAACGATCTCCGATAGCCTCTAGTGAGATAGGTGCTGGGGAGGAGGCCCACTCCCCAGGACTGCCGACATCCATCTCCTCCGAGGGATTGTGCAGACTGGCCATCTCGCGACCAGCAGCAAGGCTCCACCTACTCAGAGTAGGGGAATTTCCCCGGTGTCCTGGCCAAATTTCCCTTATTCACTAAAAATACCACCAACAGCTTAATCTGGTTCAAGGTCAGTTGGCATTCATCTGTATCCCCCTCCCCCAGGTCATGCCTGAAAATAGGCAGGATTTGTCTAGTGCACTTACCCGGTCAACAAAAACTAAATATTTAAATAAATCACTATTTGACCGTATATCTGTGTAATACAATGTATGTCCATCACTCTCCTTTCACCAATAAACCCCTTTACAATCCTTCAATGTAGGCAACACAGGTTTGTCAGGGGCTGATTGGGCATTTGTATCAAATGCCTCTTGCTTTGAAGTTGGTCCTCTAAGACCACACTGCACTGTATGCTCAACTTGTTGTCTATCTTTCAACAGGAGAGAGAGAGAGAGAGAGAGAGAGAGAGAGGGTTAACAAGTAACAACTAATTCCAATAAAGTGGGAGGGTGGACAAGGGGAAAAGGAGTTTTATTTTCTGTTGTGGAAGCATCCAGAGACTGCACAGCAAGAACCTTTTATGTAAAGCTGAATGCAAGATCGTTGTTTGCTTTTTTGTTTGTTTTTGTTTATGTGTGTGTGTGTTACTGAAAGTAAAGCAGTCATTTAATTTAAACTGGTGTTCAAAGTGTTCTCTTCATGACTGTTCCCCCAAAAGCCACACAGTTCACTACCCTGTTACAATCTGGTTATAGGCACACTGGTCACACATGACCAGCTATATGTATGAAAAGCCTGACAGTATATCTTTAAAGGCAGTATGTAAAAACAGAGCAGAGGAACCAAAAGCATGAGATCAGTTTCAAGCAGGAATTAGGAGTTACACAAGAAAATCTTGCAGCTTGCTTGCATTTTTTCAGCTTTGTGATGGGACAAGGACTTCAAAGATAGTAGGAGGAGCAAGAGGGAGAGTGGGAAGAATTATTGAGGAGATTTGGTATTCTGGAGCTGTGATAGGTGGAGGAGAGCTCCTCCAAAAGTCTTCTTACAGTTTGCAAGCAAACATAAATAGATTTATATACATGTTTCAAATATGCAATTTTCTTGATGTAACCATTTCAGAGAGTTTAAAGGTATAGACATAATGTAACAAGGCATGTGGTAATGCAAACAGAATGCTGTTCTGTAAGGGAGGTCCTGCTCCTGTACAGATCCCTGGTGTCTCCACACATGGAGAACTGTACATAGCTGTAGAACCCTAATCTGAAAACAGATAAAGAAAGATTGGAGATGGTGCAGTGAAAGGTAACCAACATGATTTAGGGGCAGCAAGGGAAGATCTATCAGAATAGACTGCATAATCTGAACAGGTACTCCCTGGAGGACAGAAAAGGGAGGGGGTACAAAATCAAAACCTTCAGATTTATGAAGAGCTATAACAAAGCTGAAAGTCAGAAACTGTTCAAGTGCTGTGAGGGATCCAGTGCTAGGTGGTTTGTTTACAAACTCATTGGAGGGAAATGCAGACAGGATGTGAGAAAGCATTTCTTCATGGAGAGGGTGGTGGGTGGGTAGAACACTTTGTCTGGGAGATGGTTGAGATGCAGACTGTGGAGGGCTTCAAGAGGGATGGGACAGATGTAATGGGCATATTAAAGCAAAGCTTGGTTAAGTGGAATGGGGGGGAGGGGATTCTGTGCATTACCATTCATGTATTGTGACACAAGTGATAATACATGAGTTACATGAAAATGACATAGTGAAAATAAAAAAAATGCACACCTGTCTTGAGCAAGTGCTTCAGAGTAAAATGTTAGCATTATTGGTGACATATGAGCACCAAAATAAAAACATTTTGAAATATAATGATTGGTGAGTGGAGTGGCTTATTCCTGTTGCAATATATTTTATTTTACTTTATTTATTCTTTATTCAGTTGTTTACCAGGCAGACTCAATGGAACCATGATTCCATTTACAGGAGCAACTCAGATGCCAACAATGTTAATGCAGGTGGTTACAATGCTGAATAAAGTGCACACAGTGTAAATAAGGAGTCAGTCTTGTTGTAATATACTGTTCTTAGCAATGCTAAATACAAGCCATCTCCCTCCTCTGAGTCAATACAGAAATTGGCCCATTGTTTTCTTCTTTGAGGCAAGAAGAAAATGTTTGTCAACTCAAAAATCAGCTGTAATGTTGTGAAGTATAAAATATTGTTAAACTGACATATAATATTAATTTAATCAGAAAATAGTATTTAAACTCAAGTGAACAAACTGGTGAATATGTTTTCATACAGTTGTAAATGCATTAATTATCTCTTATATGCAACATCGATCTTTATAATATTATGAAGTATGTATAATATTATGAAAAATTCACCTGTTGTATGAATATATATATATATATATATATATATATATATATATATTCACAAAATAATACAGTGATCACATAAATTGACCCAGGATCACTTTTCCATAGAGTTGTAAATGTAATGATCATGTTTTGCATAATGACCAAATTGATGTTGCAAAGAATCATGTAACATGGGTGTTTTTAAATTTACATGTATTACCACTTCTTCTTTGTTAAAGGGACACTGTCAACTTTTTTGCATTATATTATTTCTAGGTAGAAACCCACATTTTATGACTGCTTACCTTCTTTAAAATTAATTGATGTTGTTGAGTGTTTAATCTGCCTCCTTGCTTACTAGAACTGAAATGCATGGGAATGTATAGTTATACACAGCACTTTGTTTTGCTCCACATTGTTTAACTAAGCTTACTGAATACTTCCTGAACATTAGAAACACCCTCAAACAGTGTAGCCACTTATGATACAATCATCTACTCCCACTGCATAATGAGTAGCTAGATAGTGTTGGGGGTGTTCATGAGTCCAGGAAAGATGCAGTTGTAGTTGGTCAAAAAATGTAAACAAACATGTTTTGGTGTTGTAACACTAGAATTGCTGACACTCAGTTTTTTACTTTTTAAAAGGAAAAATGAGTTTGAATCAAATAACCAGCTATATCAGCTGTCTCTACAGAATCAGAACAATCATAAAATGTGTTTTTACAGCTGCAGTGGGTGAAACCTGAAGACATTTTGCATGTACAAAAGGGCTGATGTCATGTTTCTGTCCGTGGAACTGACTGAAGGTGTAAATAAGTCTCCCCTGCCTCACCCTCCTCCAAGAAATGTTTTCCACCCTCAAATAAATACGCTTTCATGTTAGTCAATCATTATAGTGCACTATTTTCTCTCTTAAATAGGAGGTACAAGAACTGGAACCTGAGTAGTGGGAAGCACCATTAGGTTTTTTTTTGGGGGGGTTAGATCCACCCCCACCTCCACCCAAGAAGCTCATAAAGATCCACCCCCACATTTTTATTTCATTCATGTGGGAGGGGCATGAGGTGGATCTATCATGTTGTAACAACTGACTATCAGAGCTGCCTAGGGAAGTAATTTAGGAGTGACTGAACCTGCATCTAGACATACCCCCCCAACACACACACACACACACACACACATATACATCATGATTTTTTTTTTAACTCTAAGCATGTCAATATTTGGCTCTAACAGTATGGGCAAGTTGGGAATAAAAATAAAACAGATAAAAAAAGGATCATGCAGGTGCCTTTTCCTTGTTCAGACAAATGCAGACAGAAGGTCACAAATCCTGAATGACAAGTATGGGTGTTTTCCATGTAAAACAGAAATTTTGTTATTGTCATGTCTATAGCATCATTTGTAGCTAGTAAACTATTATTTACATAGGTACTGTAAATGACAGGTTTTAATTCAGAAATCCAGTCTTGATAAATTTGTTTTTTTAGCAGTTCTACAAGATTTATGTTTCTCAGATGTAAGAGTGCCTAGCACAGAAATGAAAGGGTTTGCCTAACTGATTGTTGTTTGCATGAGAAATGGGCATGACAGTGGCATGCAAGAGTGAAGTCTAACAATCGTTTCTTGACCATTATGGGACCTGAAGTTTAACAGTAATGTGTAAAGAGAATAAAGTCTTGTGTTTTGTGCATTTGAATGGGTGTAGTGCTTTGAAGTTAAAAGATATAAATATATATACATAGTGTTATGGGCACCTGAAAAGGAAGAATATACTACTGAAATAAGTGCTATTCTGATGATTTATTTATGCATGTGTAAAACTTTAAATTTAGTTCTGCCTAGGTCACAGACACATAAGCTATAAAAAGTCCATTTAAGGATGGATGTATTAGTTAAAGCTTGTAGTAGCAAAATAAAACAAGAAAAATAATATATTGTGTTTTTTTTTCTTTCAATCATTCAACCAGGAGTGGCACACTAAGCTGAAAGCTTGCTTACAGGGGCAACCTGTGAATGCATGGAAGTTAAGTGACTTGCTCAGGGACACCCTGTATGCAAGTGAGGACTGTAAGATCCAAACCCAGATCTCCAGATTTGCAGCCTAGCGCATTAAACCACTGTGCTATACTGCCTTCCTTGTTATGGCAGTCATCTGTTTTATGGTTCATGATGTTGGTGTAGTAAGCAGCAGTACATTGCCTAGCAGGCTTAAAATGTCAATAAGTAGATCATGCAATAGATGTGCTGAGCAGTTACTGAAGCAAGAAATGTTTTTAGGATAGTAAAATATTCCTGTTAGAAAACTGATAAATGTGTGACATTTGCATCTCAGTTTCAAGGAGGTCCTTATGGGGTGTCAGTGTACAATATAAAGTAGTTATAGTTTTCAAGTTGTTTGCGTAATTGCTCTGTGCTACCACTGTTACTAAATTTAAATTATTCTATGAAGGAAATTAAGTTTATGTAACTGTCTGTAAATGTATTAAAAACATTTACTTGTCCTTAGAATGTAATGCATTAAATGCTGTTGCTAGATAAAGAAGTCACATAACAGCAATAGAGATTAAAACAATGGGATGCATAGGAATTTGAAAAAAGTATACATTAGCAGGAGCAGTGTCATGACTTCACCAATTTTTTAATAGTTTCACTCCAGATTCTCAACATTACCAATTTTTTACACTTCCTCATAAACAGTACAGCTGTCATTTTTTACATCCTGTTCAAAACGTATTTTTGCACCTGTGGTGTTAAATGGCACAGTCACTGTGCAAACTCACCTTTCAGCTAATGAACTGATCATGTCACTGTTCATGCTTTGGGGTCACAAAAAGCCCATGCTGAAAACTTGGAGTGAAAATACCAAGAAATGCCCAGGGCACTAGGGTTTCTGACCATAGCACCCTGTCCTGTAGGGACTGACAGGCATCAGGGGTGTGACATGGGACTGTCAACAGTAATGCTCATGCCATTCCACCCCATCCCCACCCTGCAGCCGGTGACAGGCATCGAGGTGTGCCTTTGAACTTCAGCACCAAAGTTCATGCCATTCTCTTATGCTGTACCCATTTCAGCATATTTCCTTATGGAATGGGATGAGTGTAAGGTTTGAACACCCCAAGGCACGCCTCAACACCTGTCTGTGTCTGCAGGGTAGAGTGAGGTAAAATGGTATGAGCGTTATGGGCAATAACCCTAAAGCATACCCCAATGCCTGTCCATTTCTGCAGGGAGGTGGTGGGGTTGATGTCACTTCAGTACTTCACTGCCATTCCTATTCTGCCTGTCTGTCTGTGTGTTGTCTCTCTCTCTCTCTCTCTTTCTCTTTCAATATATGTCTATGTAATTGTCTATCTTTCTATCAATTGCATGTATAGCTATTTTTACCTGTTTCTAAAACAAACCTGCATATCACATTTGCCTACACTCTGAGCACATACTTATGAAACAGTGCATATTTGTACTCCACTTCTGCATAGACCTCATCCTTTCCTAATATTGCCATTATCACAAGCATAACTACCTTGTCCTTATCAAAAGTGACCCCTTCTGAAAGTTACTACCACATTTTCTCTGCTAACAGTCCATTATTACACCTGACTTCCTCACCTCAACACATTGCTTAAATATAACTTACATCACCTCATGGACAAAAACCCTGTTTCTCTTAAAAAAAAAAAAAAACTGTGTAAATAATCCCAAGGCTAAACATATGCCAGCCATTACTTTTTTATGTACTGCTATCTTCTGCACCATCATGGGGATTTGCATATGTTTCCCATGATGCTTTGCATTATTGGGATATGTGCAATTGTGTTTTCTTTAAAATTTGGCTGTCCAGCCAGTATCATTTGGGATAACACATACCTCAGTGGCATTTGCTCTGGGGGTTCTTTTGTAAACCTATATTGCGTCCTGTCCCTTATATTAAAATGTACACCTCCATATATTTTCTTAATGTGTATGCCTTCCTTAGAACAGAAACTAAAATAAATCTAACTACTTACAAACATTGCGTTGTTTATCCATACCACCTTAACAATTCCAAACAACTTCACTAACTTCATTATGCAGCTGTGGTGGATTTGACCAGTACTTGCTTAAACTAGGGACAAATTGAGGCAAAATGGCGTTGACAGAGTCCCTTTAATGCCATTTTGCATTTTGCACTCTGAGGGGTGACTGGTGTATTAGATGCCAGACCTTTTTTTACCAAAATGCCTTTGCTATTTTGACAATAGCCTTTTTTTCTTTCATTTTTGCATAAAAGTGGTGTTCTGACTCATCCTTGGAGAAAGCAGGACTTCTTGCAGTTGTGCACTCTGATATAACCTGCTATTTCTCTAAGACCTCAATATTTAACAAGCATTTGTCAATGTTGAATGTTTGCTAACTGGTACTGGCATTGGCAGTACAAGAGTTGGAAGGGTGCATTATAGGAATGGCAGTGAAACACTGAAGTAATGCCAACCCCCACCCCTACCCTGCAGAGACTGACAGGCATTGGGGGTGTGCCTTTAGGTCATCGTCCATAATGCTCATGTCATTCACCTCACCCCACCCTGCAGACACTGATAGGTGCTGTAGTGAGCCTTGAGGTCTTCCACCCTTACACTAACCCCATTTCATAAGGAAATAAGATGAGATGGGTGCAGTATAGGAGAATGGGGTGAACGTTAGGGCTGAAGACCTCAAGGCACACCATGATGCCTGTCAGTGACTGAGGGGTGGGGGTAGGGGTGGAATGGCATGAGCATTACAACCAACAACCCCAAGTCACACCACTGACACCTGTCAGTCTGCACAGGGTGGGCATTACAGTTGGAAACTCTAATGCCCCTGGAATTTGTTGGTATTTTTGCTGCAAATTTTCAACATGGGCTTGTTGGTATCCAACCTCATTAACAGCGGCAGTATAATTTCGTTACTCAGTCCAAAAAGGTGATTTTGCACAGCAAATGTGCCATTCAGAACCACAGGTGTGAAAACACATTTTGGGCAGGATATGAAAAAAGACACTGTACTTTTCATGAGGAGGTGTGAAGAAATGGTAATGCTGAAAATCTGGAGTGAAAATATGAAAAAGTGGTTAAGTTATGAGTGTGCATAGAAACTGTGCAACACACACTCGTTAACAGTCATTTTTTGGAATGTTTTCACTAAATTTTCAACATGGTCTCTTTAGGACCTCCCCTCATGAACAGTGGCACTGTGATTTCATTAATCTGTCCCAAAAGTTGATCTTGCACAGCAACTGCACCATTGTGTGCCACAGGTGCAAAAACACATTTTGGTAAGGATACAAAAAAATGATAGCTGCATTGTTCATAAGGGTGTGTGAAAAAATGGCAATGTTGGAGATTTGGAGTGAAAATATAAATTTATGAAGTTACGAGTGTGTGTAGAAACTATGCAATGGATGCTCATAACACAGTCATTATTTGGAGTTTTTTCACCAAATTTTCTACAAGGGCTTTTTGGGACCCCTCCTCATGAACAGTGTCACTGTTGTTTCATTAACTGGTATCAAATGGTGATTCCATGCAGCGACCATGAAATCACCTTTCGGGACTGAGAAATGAAATGCCAGTACCAGTGTTCACCAGGTGGAGTCCCAACAACCTCATATTGAAAATTTGGGACCAAAACTCCAACAATTGGCTGAGATATCAACCTAAGTTGAAAACCCCCCTTTGACTGCCATTATAGGGCTTACCGTCATTTCTTCATTTCCTGGTTGGTCTTTGAAGAGTGCAGATGTGTTCCCGGTCCACAGAAGATCACTGCTCCTGACCTACAGAGGTAAATATGGGTGAGGGGGTGTCCGGGACGGTGGGGTGCACCAAGGGAGGGTGGGGTTGGGGAGGGGGCCAGCAGGAATGACAAGGGACCATTTTCTTTTCTTTCAGGTTTTAAAAAAGATGTCATGGGACTGTTTTCTTTTTGCAGGTGAAATAATAAAACAGATTTCGGCACACTGGGGTGGGCTCCCAGTGTGCAAGAGTACTGGGGGAATCAATGCCAACTCGGGGATCAGGCAACCCGCGGTCAGCTGAGAACATAGGGGTGTGGGGGGGTGCAGCACATCCAGTACCGGGAGGGGCCATCTCAGTGTCAGAAAAATTAAAGAAGTATTTTTTGGCACATTGGGGTGGGCTCCCAGTGTAGTACATTAATGGGGGGGGATACATGCTGACACAGGCATTGAGCACTGCAGTGTCAACAGGAGATGGAGAATGGAGGGTGTCGGGCAAGCAGCAGCAGTGGAAGGGAGCTAACATTTAAATTTGTTGTCCTGCTGTGTGCCTGGTTGGGAGTGAGGGTGGACTGCTGCTGCAATGATGAAACTGCCCCTGATAGCGGCAGCAAATTTCTTTCAAGTGCATCGCTCACTCTGAAACTGCCGTTATCGGCAGCTTCAGCATTAATTGGTGACCGATGAATGCACCCATTAAAGCATTGGCCACAAGACTGTCACACTTCTGCAATGCTATATTATCTCAATATGTTTCTTGCATGCTGTGCATGCAAGTAAACATAAAAAGCAGGTTAGTTTTATTCTGCCCTTCTGACGTAGAGTCACTAAGGGCACAAAACATTAGACGCCATATTGCATAGTGGCATTTGTTACTTGTATTTTCACTGTTGTTCCACTTTTTGCACAAATTTACATAAATAAAAGGCACATTTCTACAGCTATATCATGTGTCATTTCTCTATTGTGGTTATGCAAGTGCTGTTTTTTTATTATTATTATTTATTTTTGATATTACTTGTTGGCACTGGCACTGCTCGCACTCCTTAAATGACTCTCCATTGTTGATTCTTAGTACATATATGACATCAGCTTAATTTCAGCAGTAACAGAATGTGATTTCACAAACAGACAATTATGATGTTAAGATGTAGACAAGCAGTCAAAGCAGAGAAGTCTTATGGTCCTGCTCGGGCTTGCTTTTATATTAAAATGATTAGTTAAGATGAAAAATAGAAAGTTAAATGCAGAACATTTTTCACATACTGTGTAAGCTAAAATGTATACATTTACATGGAAGTTTCAGAGGACCTTTAACTGACTTCTTCAGGAAAGTGACTGGTGGGATTTGAACCTGTGTCTCCAGGTTCTATAGGCTGTACTTTAGCCACCATGTCATGCTGTTTCCAGTTTATATAAACATGGATTTATTTGCATTAGACTACCTGCTGGAGAGCAGCATTCTAATCTCATTCCACCTAGCTGCAAGTGTGGTTGATGATTCACTAAGATTGCAGATCAATGATTCACAGTTACTCGGAAAAAGTGGGATGGAGATTTGCAGGCAAGTTTCCCTGTTTTTTCCAGGGAGATGCAATCCCTTCAATAATTTTCCCAGTGAGACTGTCTCTCCAACCTTCCCATGTCTATCTTTTGTAAAACAATAAAAAAACAGTAAAATAGAAAGGGGGTGGGGCAGCAAAAAAAAAAAAAAAACATGCTGAGGAAAGTTAATAATCATGAAGTGTTATGCTTCAGTACCAACAAGCAATAATTAGTCAGTTAGTCACTGCAAGAGGAATCAGGATCTCCAGATGGAGAGAGAAGGAGGGTGATGTATGATGTGGCATTTCACATAAACTGAAGGCACTAGTAACAGAATGGGTCCGTGTGTGTGTTCCATGCTAGCAAATGATCCCCTTCATCAAGTGGGGGTCCCACTGTCAGGGGATGACAGGCAGCTCATGGAAATTAGATGCACTCCGCTTTGCAAGTGTTTCCCTATTAAATGTTTTCTAAGATAAATAAATGGGCCTCCCAAAGCCTTTGTATTGCTGCATCTTGTGATGTTATGCTTGTACAAGTGGTGACTGCTGAAAGAAGGGGTTCCGTGCCATTAGCATATTCATCTTTGTTTGCAATCTCTTTTTTTTTTTTTTTGCCCCAGCTCACCGAGTATAGTAGTACCACAGTATTGTGATGACAGAGGGGACTTAGGGTCCATCTTGTCTGGCTTGCCTGCCTGCAGTGCAGCAGTAACTTTATACATTTTGAGTATGGACATACATCCAAGCTAAACAGTGAGAATGTTTCCCAAACTGGTACCATGTAACGTTCAAAGCCAGTCTCATTCAGGAATCTGTCTAGTCAGCTGTGAAAGCCTGAACAGTATTAATTTACACCAATTCACTGGATAGGCTATGACACATGTTAAACACTCTTTGTGTAAAATAATACTGTCTCTTCGTTCCCATAATTGTACCCTTACCTCCAAGTTCTGCTTGTAATTACCTGCTCAAACATCTGTGTATTCTCCACCCTATGGAAAACCATGACCATGTTAACAATCATAGAAACGCAGACTTTGATGGCAGATAAGGACCGCTTGGCCCACCTAGTCTGCCTATTTCCCTACCTACAGGATAAGCTGCAGATCCTAGTTAACCAACAGCCCATTTCTTCTTACCCCCAAGAATTGCTTTATGTCTGACCCATGTATTCTTGAATTCTCCCACAGTTTTAGACCCCACAATCTCCTCAGGAAGGCTGTTCCATGTGTCCACCACCCTCTCTGTGAAAAAATACTTCCTCACATTGCCCCTGAACCACGCCATCTATCTTTAAATTGTGTCCCCTAGCCTACCTTTTGCTTTCAGCCACCCTAGCCTATCAGCCTCAAGATATATGGCACAATGTCTGCCCCATGCAGAGCTGCCAGATTTCCTACATCCTATGAGGAAAGTTCCTCACCTAAGGGGAGCCCGAGATCCAAGTGCCTCTCATTCAACTTAAGTTCATGACCTAGCCCTAGAGCTGTATATAATTTGCTAGTGTAGGTGGTTTAGGGTATGTCTCAAGACAACATTCACCAGCCAATAGCAAGCCTGTTCCTTTTAAACGTTTACAGTCACTCCCGGTCTCTACTGCCAGTCATAACCTGACTTCAGCTGGGGATTGGGAACAGGGTGTTGCATGGTTGGTCACTTCCAATGTCCAATGCCCAGTGCTACCCAAGGTCTCCTCTGGATGGACTCAAGTGGCATTGAGGAGCCCACCCTCCTAATGAGTTAGATAACATGACTTTTTCGGTGCTCCTTAGACTCTAATGACAAAGTGTGATGGGCAGGTCACATGAAGTGAGCCAGGGTCATCCACATGGAGCACAATGAGTGCACATCACTGAGCCAGGCACCCATCACATATTCTAAGCTGGTAACTGGTTTATTCTACAGCAAAGCAGCTCTGCTGGGTGACACTCCCTGCTATGATCATAGTGGTACTGATCTGCCTTATGGAAGCCATGATATATCAAACCTAAATAAGAATTAATTTTATAAAAAAGAATCTTGTAAGAAGCAACTTCTCTTTTCAAGAATCCCAACATCTTTCTCTGACTGCATCACATTCCCTTTAGATTCTTGATCATCCAGCTTCTCCATCTTGAACCTTCTCTAGTTCTTAGGAAGAACAAACATTGCACAGACTCCCTATTGTGGTGTGTGAGCAACGTGGATGATCTATGCAAATTACCATGAAAAAAATGTAACTTAACTTTAAAATGATTTCAAACCTCTTGAGAATCCTGTTTAAAGGGACACAGCCAATCCTTCCTAGGCTTCAGAATTGCCCCTAGTTTAAAACAAATTCAGGGATTGCTCTGCTTGTGTTGAATTTTTTGATGACGCTAGCTGTCTTGCATCAGCATCCTTTTTCTTAATAAAAGTGAAAAACTGTCTCTCCTCCACTATGCTATATTAGCACCATTGTTTCCATAGAAACATAGACTTTGACGGCAGATAAGGACCGCTAGGCCTATCTAGTCTGCCGGTTTCCCTACCTACAGGATAGGCTGCAGATCCTAGTTAACCAACAGCCTATTTCTTCCTACCCCCCACAAGAATTGCCTTATGTCTGTCGCACGCATTCTTGAATTCTCCCACAGTTTTAGACCCCACAACCTCCTCAGGAAGGCTGTTCCATGCATCCACTACCTCTCTGTGAAATAATACTTCCTCACATTGCCCCTGAACTGCCCTCCTTCTATCTTTAAATTGTGTCCCTTGTTCTTGCAAGTCTCTTTTCTGAAAGATGCTACCCTCTTGGACTTTGTTGATTCCACTGAGGTACTTAAAGTTTCTATCATGTCCCCCCTCTCCCTTCTTTCCTCAGGGGTATACATATTAAGCTCCTTTAGTCTCTCCTCATACAGCTTCTCTTGCAGACCCTGCACCATTTTAGTTGCCCTCCTCTGGACTACCTCTATCCTGTCTATGTCCTTGTGGAGATGGGGTCTCCAGAACTGGACACAGTGCTCCAGATGGGGTCTCACTAACTGTCTGTACAGATGGATAACAACTTCCTGTTTTCTGCTGCTGATGCCTCTCCCTATACATCCCAGTATACCCCCAGCCCTCCCTACTGCCTTCTCACATTGCTTGCTAACCTTAAGGTCATCCATTTCTTCTATGCTGACTTATGAAACCCAATTGTTTTACTCATGTTATTGTATCACTTTACTGACAATGTATCCTAATTTGTGCTTTTTTTATGTGTACGTACTGTTATTTTTGCAAAAGTGTTTGGCAAGCTAGTTTATAACCATGCAAAACCCTTACTCTATGCCTATCTAGGCCCAGATCATTCATGAAAAAGGTCTCTTGGACCAGTATACTTACATGGTCAATGAATGAATGAATATAACTAAATATTATTGTTACCATGTGAAAAAGTATTTTATTTACAGTCCTTGATCTCTAACAGCCTCATCCTTGAAACATGGGAACACCCCAAAGAGTATTACCACACATGAAGCAGTGGGAGGAGATAATAGAGACTTAGTTCCTAAACGTCAGGAAGGACACAAGGAGATAACATCAAGAATTTGACAAAAATATGATATGGCAATATTTATATTCCTGTAAAAGACTACCAACAGGTGAGTAATGCAGTGCAGGGTTGAAACCCAGTGGTCTAAACTCTACTGCACACCATAAAGGGGAAAGGACATCTGTGCTAATTGGCAGCAGTTATCAATGTTCCTAGTAAGAGAAATGATAAACTTGCCTCCAAATGAATCGTATTTAACTATACCTTAATAAACACTGATGTGAAAAAAACATTTTCAATTGTTTTCTTTTTATGAACAACATTCTGAACAGTTCTTTTCCTGGTACCTGTAATTTGGAGTGTTCACTATGTCATGGTTAGGAATACAGAATGCTAAACATGAGCTACTGTCCTATCAGAACCATGCTTAGAGTTCTTTCCTCAAACCGTGAGATAGTTAAAAATCCAGGACACTGGTTCCATGAAGATAACTGCAACAGGCCCAATACAGGTGGAACACCTGGGACTGGGGACAGTATAACCCAAGGGGAAGGGGGGGACACCAAAATGGGCCCTCAGTGCAGGTGCTGAAAATCGAGTAGACTTGAGAGACCATTAGGCCTATTCTGCTAGCATTTTAGTATGCTAGAATGCTGCCCATAAAAACAAAACAATACAAAATACAGTTTTTCATACCACTTTTTATTCAGGTACAGTTACATATAGATCATGTAGGCTTATGGATCTCATTTCTGTAAACAGGGACATTATAAACAACTACCAATTAGAAATAATTTCCTGTCCTCTTTAAATCTGTTATAGCTTTGCCACAAACATTCAGCATTTTCAGTATCTTTCCTCTCTGTTTCCAGTGATTAATTGGCAGCACAGAGTTAAACAGTGGTCAAGATTTTCAAACAGCACCCAGAATGGGTGCAAGTTCCTGTGCCATGCTACTGAGTTGCATGGAGTGCAACAGTGCTATATTCAAACGAGATGAGCGATCACACATCCTGTTTGAATATATCAAAAGATGCTGGCTGTGCAAAGGGGGCTGCGGAAGATGTGCTGGCACATCCCCCTGTGCGGTCTGAATACCTGGAATGGGGATGCGTGGCGCATCCTTGGGATGCCACGGGTGCAAATTCCAGATATTCAGACCGTGACATGCAATTGGGGCCATTTACCATGCAAGGTGCAAATGAGGCCATTTGCATGTCATTATGGTGCCATTTGCATGTCTGGGGCAGGGCTGCACCCGGCAGGATGCGCCGGGTGCCCTGCGACCTCTGTGTCCTAATGCACACCACAACCCCTTGGTAGTCTAGTGGCCCCCCTCCCTTCTAGGACCCCATCCATAGTATAATGTTCCCTTGGAATGCCCTAATAGTCTAGTGGTACCCCCCCAGCCCTGATCACAGCAAAACCCATGACCTGATATTGCCCTGGTGGTCCAGTGGACCCCCACCCACTGAGGCAACCAAACCACATCCTGTTCCCCCCATCCCAGCATGGGCATGTCAGCTGGCAGGCAGCAAAACCCACCTGCACACCTTCACGGCTGCCCGCCAAATGCACTGTCACTGAATGACAGCTTACAGTAAGCTCTGTAAGCCTACTGGTCGACTATGTTGACCAATGGTATTGCAGAGCTTAATGTAAGCTTTAATTCAGTGACAGCACAGTTGGTGGTCAGCCGTGGAGGTGTGTGGATGAGTTTTTCTGCCCGCCGGCTGACATGCCCATGCTGGGACAGGGGGAGTGGGGTGGTGTTTGGTTGCCTCATTGGGTGGGGGGGGGGTCCACTGGACTCCCAGGGCAGTCTCGGGTTGTGGGTTTTGATGCAATCGGGGCTGGGAGGACGGTACCAATAGATTGCCAAGGAGTTTCAAAGGGAAATTATAGTACAGACAGGGTTCAGGAAGGAAGGGGGGCCACTTGACTATCAGGGTGTTCTGAAGGAACATTATACTATGGACAGGGTTCCAGAAGGGGGGCCACTAGACAACCAAGGTGTTTTGATGGAACATTATTTTAGGATGGGGTTCTGGAAGGGGGGGTCACTAGACTACTAGGGACGTGGGTGTTTTATCCATATCCCTTATGATCAGGGCTGGGGGTGTAGCCACCCAGGGACTGGGCTGCTGTGTTGCATTGTGCAATACATTTGCCCACCTGTGGGTGGTTACCACTTAGGCATGGTTTTTCCATGCCTATCTTTGTGCAGCACATATCAAGATGTGCAGGCAGCTGCGCCACATTTAGGCTGAATATGGAGATGTGCTGATATGCAGGGGAACACCCCCTCTGGATGTGCCGCATACATTATCTTTGTACTGAGGTGCATCCAAATTTGTGCGGTTCATCAATCCCTTTTGAATATGGCCCAGAGGCACATTTCAGAGATACGTCAGCGCAACTCAGTTGCACAGGGCACATCTTCTTTGAATATCCTGGACAGTTAATTTAATAGGATTATTACCTCCCCCCACCCATGTTCAGGGATACTCAAGGAAGCTCTCTGTAAGTATTTTATTTATTTTAAAAGTTTTGTCAATAAAGATATACTGAGCATGTAGCAACTCATTTTTAGATGTGCCCTGAGGAGTGGGGAGAAGGAGCACAGTGTAAAACAGAAACAGTACAATAAGGTGCATACAAACTAGGGTGCAAATACAATGGAAGAGTAACATGTTAATGAGAAAATAAAATGAAATCAAAACAGCCCAGTGAAAGTACTAGAAGTATAGTGGTATGCTTAGCATTACAATTTCTGATGAAGGAACAGCAGACTGAGCTGAATGAACAGCTGTAATACAAACTTTCCCAATGCAGATTATCCATTCAGTAAATTAGGATTCAGTCACTGGACCCACTACAGTCAATAATAAATTAGGATGCAGCCATTAGGAGAGTTAACCCCTATATCTCTATAGATTCCTGTTTTGATTTCAATTGCAGCTTTTCCTAAAGATCTCCCTATATGTTGTACTAATCCCTTTACTATTTTTGAAAATGTGAAATTATAAGATTAGACTGGCACATCACATTTAAAACAAAGGCTTGCATCCATAGCGTTTTTGCAGAATAGAGGAATGATTGCTGCATCATAGCCCTCGGGCAGCTCGACTCACAGACTTCTGGAGGGAGCCTGAAGATGTGGCAGGACTGTTGTTGATAAAGCACAGTGGAACACAATGGGATTTTCTTCTTTAGTATTTTATGAGCCATGAAGGAATGCACTTTGATATTTAAATGGGGCACGTAGTGATGTACAAAATACTATTGCAGCCTATGTGGTGCCACAAAGGAATGTTCATGAATATTTAAATATGAATACAGTGCAGGGCTTCAAACAGGCATGGGATAGGCATAAGGGAGCAATACAAATGACTATGAATAGATAGGTCACTGACAGAGCAAAGGCCGATGGCACATTTATAAGGTAGAAAAAGAAATGGGCAGACTGGATGGGCCTTGCGGTCCTTATCTGCCGTCAACTTCTATGTTTCTATGTTTCTATGTAAATATGTTAATCACATGTATATTTAAGTGCATGATGGAAGAACAAGCACCACCCCACGACAACACGTGTTAAGGCACTATGTAGGGATATTTGTTTAATGGAGTCTTTGCTGCAATAAATAAGTAAGCTCTGTTCCAGCCATGGTGCGTGTGCCACTTCACTGATATTTTTTTGAGATTCAGATGTTCCTTTGAACTTTGCAGTAGCACCTTTAGTGATGGGTGACTGTGCATGTTTT
Organism: Neoceratodus forsteri; assembly: GCA_016271365.2. Lineage (NCBI taxonomy): Eukaryota > Metazoa > Chordata > Ceratodontiformes > Ceratodontidae > Neoceratodus > Neoceratodus forsteri. Next base: position 94,059,548 of record CM028130.1, on the reverse strand, counting down.
TTTTTCCTGCTGTTTTAAACTGTGGCAGGACTGTTGCACTGGTATTTACAGCAATGAAGTCTCCAAAGGCTAACAGTCTGACACTTTCTAATAGTGTGCTTCTGTATTGACTTCAGCACTACTTCTGCTGTCCAACTCTGTGTCCTACATTAAGGTCCACAGTGGTTTGGACTTGATGTCTACTTGGATTTGTGCCATCTGAATCTTGCCACATTGATGGCATGAACTGTGAAACTGTATGTGCATTGTACAGCACTGTTATGAGGTTTTCACTCGAATTTAGTGAGTAATCTCAGAACTCTTTTACTGCATTTAATCCATTCTGTTTCCCCATCTAGATCCTGTTCCTGTCCCCCTAATAAAGATCCCTTGTGTTTAAATTGTAATTTATTGGGATTTGCAAGGTGTTGTGTTTGCATGCATAGCATATAAATTGTGGTTGGGTGTGGGGGTTGCTTTTTTTTCCAGTGGGGCAGTTATCCTGGTAGCCATCTGTCAAAAAGATCCCCATAGGTGGAGGCACCACACCACTTTTGCATTTCCTTCAATACAAACCGAGCCCAGGCACCACTCACCTGAAGGCCTTATAGACTTTTCCCAGATATTATTGGGCAAGAGTATAGAAACATAGAAATGTAGAAACATAGACTTTGATGGCAGATAAGGACCACTTGGCCCATCTAGTCTGCCCATTTCCTTACCTACAGGATAGGCCGTAGATCCTAGTTAAACAACAGCCTATTTCTTCCTACCCCCCACAAGAATTGCCTTATGTCTGTCCCACGCATTCTTGAATTCTCCCACAGTTTTAGACCCCACAACCTCCTCAGGAAGGCTGTTCCATGCATCCACTACCCTCTCTGTGAAATAATACTTCCTCAGATTGCCCCTGAACCACCCCCATCTTTAAATTGTGTCCCCTTGTTCTTGCACATCTCTTTTTCTGAAAGATGCTACCCTCTTGGACTTTGTTGATTCCACTGAGGTACTTAAAAGTTTCTATCATGTCCCCCCTCTCCCTTCTTTCCTCAAGGGTATACATATTAAGCTCCTTTAGTCTCTCCTCATACGGCTTTTCTTGCAGACCTTGCACCATTTTAGTTGCCCTCCTCTGGACTGTCTCTATCCTGTCTATGTCCTTGCGGAGATGGGGTATCCAGAACTGGACACAGTACTCCAGATGGGGTCTCACCAACTGTCTGTACAGAGGGATAACAACTTCCTGTTTTCTGCTGCTGATGCCTCTCCCTATGCTACCCCCAGCCCTCCCTACTGCCTTCTCACATTGCTTGCTAACCTTAAGGTCATCTGATATGATTACCCCCAGGTCCCTTTCCTTTTTGTTGTTGTTACTACCTCCCCCCACTGTGTATTCTTCCCTGGTTCTTGTTTCCCAGGTGCATTATTTTGCACTTCTTTGCATTGAATCCTAGCTACCATACTTCTGACCATTCCTCCAACCTTGCCAAGTCCCTTCTCATCCTTTCCACGCCTCCTTGTGTATCAACCCTGTTGCAGATCTTTGTGTCATCTGCAAAGAGGCATACTTTTCCTTCCAGTCCCTCTGCAATGTCACTTATGAAGACATTAAAAAGGACTGGACCCAATACTGAACCCTGCGGTACCCCACTAGTAACCCCTCTTTCTTTAGAGTGGACTCCATTTACAATTACCTTCTGTGTCCTGTTGTCCAGCCAATGTTTTACCCAGGCTACCACCCTGGGACCCACTCCCAGGCTGGTTAATTTGACTATTAATCTTTTGTGTGGACTGTGTCAAATGCCTGCTAAAGTCTAAGCAGGCCATGTCCACAGCCTCCCTGGTCTACTACTTTGGTCACCCAGTCAAAGAAATCTATTAGATTCATCTGACATGACCTTCTCCGATGTGAACCCATGCTGCCTTGGGTCCTGGGCCCCTCTGGCCTCTAGGTACTCGACTATTCTTTCCTTCAGAAGTGACTCCATCACTTTCCCTACCACAGAGGTCAGACTGACAGGTCTATAGTTTCCTGCCTCTGTCTTGGTCCCACTTTGTGAAGGGAATCACATCCACCTTCCTCCAGTCCTCGGTACACACCATCCTCCCATGATTTATTAAAAAGGGTAGCCAGTGGTTTCACTAGTTCCCCCCTTAATTCTTTTAGAATTCTGGGGTGAATTCCATCAGGCCCCATTGCTTTGTCCACCTTCAGTTTTAGGAGTTCTTGCAGAACCCTTTCTTCTGTGAAAGGATTGGGATCGACCCCACTATCAAGAGTGCTTCTGTTAATTGGATTATGCACTTTCCCCTCCTCTTTTGTGAATACTGAGCAGAAATATTCATTCAGTTTCTGTGCTTTTTCACTGTCCCCCTCTGCCCACCCACTGTTCATTCTATTCAGCCTCACTATCCCTCCCTTTGTCTTTCTACGCTCGCTGATGTACCTATAAAAGGTTTTATCCCCCTTCTTAACTGAGTTGGCTATATTTTCCTCAGTTTGGGCCTTTGCTATTCTGACTTCCCTCCCTGCTTCCTTCTGCCTTAACTGGTACAGCTCTCTGTCCTGCTCTTTCTGTGTTTCCTTATACTTCCGGAATGCTATCTTTTTCTTCCTGACTTTCACAACCACCTCTTTTGAGAGCCATAGTGGCTTTTTCTTTTGTTTTGATTTATTTATTTGCTTCACACAAAGGCTTGTTGCCTCTGTGATGGCAGTTTTGATGATTCCCCATTGTTGCTCCACACCTCCTTCTAGCCTGTTTGCTAGTGCTTTTCTGAGGCACTCTCCCATCTTGCCAAAGTCAGCCCTCCTGAAGTCCAGTACCCTCACTTTGTATGGCTTGACTCTGTAGCTGAGTTTAACGTGAACCACACTGTTTGATGGTCACTTGTTCCCAGATGGCAACCCACTTCTAGATCTGAGATCCTCTCACTGCCCCCGTTTGAGAATACGAGGTCTAAGATTGCTACCTCACAGTGGGTTCCGAAACTAGCTGTCTGAGGCCTGCCACCTGTAGGGCATCAGGAATAGCCCTGCTCTTGGATGTGGCTGCAGCAAATGTGCTCCAGTTAACATCTGCCATATACAGGTCTCCCATCAACAGTATCTCCCCTTTCTCTGCCATTCTAAGAATGCTTTCTATCATATCTTTGTCCATTCCCTCCCTGACATGGGGTCTGTACACAACCCCTGTGCGGATTGTGGCACCTTTCCAGTCTCAAGGTGACCCACAGTGCCTCCTCTCCTCCCTGTTTACTCTTTTGTTCAGTTGCTTTTATCCTTCCTTTACATAGAGAGCTACTCCTCCCCCTCTTCTCCCCTGCCTGTCTCTCCTGTAGGTTATGTACCCTGGTATGTTGACATCCCAGTCATGGTTCTCTGTGTACCATGTTTCTGTAACTGCTACAATATCCAGGCATCCCTCTTCCATCAAGCCCACCAGCTCAGGGAGCTTGTTGCCCAGACTACGGGCATTGGTACTCATTACCCTCCATTTCCTGATGGCCTTACTCTTTTTTGCCCCATCCCTGTCCTTCTTGCCTTTGTCACTTTCTCCATTTACCCCTGCCCTTCTTCCTATCGACACCTCTATGTTGGTGTTTACTGCACTTACTACCGTGATTTTTTTGGGGGGCTAAGATTTCCCTGCTCCTTTCAGTGCCTCCCCCCCTTGGCTAGTTTAAATGCTTGACAATGAAGCATTTAAACCTATCACCTAGGATCCTGGTTCCCCTCCTGAACAGATCCAACCCATCATGCCAGTATAGGCTTGCATCACTCCAGGTGAACCCCCAGTCCCCAGTGAAGCCAAATCCCTGAGCTTCACACCAGTTTTTCAACCACTGATTGAATCCCACGGTGCGGAACACCCTAGCCTCTCCTATGCCATAGATGGGCAGCACTGAGAAGGTTATCGCTCGTGCTACTTGTCTAAGGCCCTCCCAATCTCCACAAACTCTTCCTGCACTTCTAATCCTTTCTTATCCAGGTCATTTGTCCCTAAATGGACAATGACATCCAGCTCCCTCCCTGTGCAGCTGCTCTGGCAATCCTGAGGATTCGCTCCCTGTCCCTCAAGCCATGGCGCCAGGCGGCACCCTCCTCTCCCCTTCCTCCCCAGTTCTACCTTCCCTATAATGGAGTCCCCCACCAGGAGTTGTTTCCTTTCCCTGCGGGGTCCCTTGCCACCCTCCTGTGGGTCTTCTTTGTGGAGGTTCCCAGCATCCTCCTTGGTCTCCACTGCGGGTGCCTCCATAGAGGAACCACACTTTGCCAGAATTGCATAGGAATTGTGGAGAGGTACAGCTGGAGGGATGTGCCTCTGTTCCACCACTCTCACCCTCCCTGAGCCCATTGTGGTCCCACTGCTCCTCTTTCTTGGCAATCTCTGAGGCAATGGCAGTGGCACTGGTAGTCCCTGGATGGAAGAGGAGATCCCACAAATCCTGGCCAACTCAGCCTGGAGATGAGCAACCTCCTCCCTCAGCCCAGAGAGGTGCCTGCAGATGGGACAACACTGCATCCTCCAGAACGTCTCCCGGAAGACTGCTGCTCCACAGCCACTGCACTGCACCACTCCCATCATGTCTTATTTCTGGCCCCTTAACTGTTTGCAGTCCTTACTCTTTCCTCTGTTTTTTTCTGTCTCTCTCCTTACTATCTGCCTGTGTGGCCTTTAAGCTCCTGATTGTCCTGTTCTGAGACAAGAGTATCCTATATTTCTCAGTTGACCCCTTACTTGCTCAGAGGCAGACCTCCAGCAGCTAGAGGGGGCTGGAGAGCTACTCTTGCCCTTCTAGGATGGTGAGTAGCAGAAGTAACTACTTGTGCTGGGAACAGTGAATCCATTAACTGGAGGAAATCCTGACCAAAATACTAGAGTTCATCAGTAACACAGGCACTGAAATCACCCAGAACCAAACATCTGGACAACTCCAGCATCCTCTTGGTGTGATGATGAAGTCCATGATTTCCTGTAGAAATCCCTCTTGTGCCCCAGAGGCCTGTACACAAGGATACTGACTGCATATTGCTGGTTACAGATACTTGTTTGCTGTCTCTGTCACCTGATGCTGTTCCACTATTTGAAGTGGGACATGGAAGGGCTAAGAGAAACAGTGCAGTTCTGATAGTGTCAGGATAAGCAAAATGTGATGCCTCCTGACTAACTCAGCTTCCTCTGAGACTTCAGAAATGGTAGAATCATTGTTGAGTTGTTGGACGTTATATTTTTGTTTTTAATTCACCTGACAACTAACCCTGTACCACAGTGTTTTGCACTGACAGGATTGCTATGTACTAACCTGCTACAGCTGACAGTCTGTGAACAAATAACAGCTTGTATTTCACATTGCATCTCTCAGTGTCAGTCGTGTGATCAACTGAGCACTGGTACTGCACCAGGCATTTCTATGTTATTATAGCCAATCAGGCAAGTTGTTTCCCTCATTAATATACAATTAGACTGATAATGTACATTAACAGTAGAATGGAACCTTCTCCCAAATAAGACAAACCCCACAAAGGGCTCCCTAAAACATAAAGCCATCACTGATAGTTGCTATCTGAACCAAGTGTGTTTCTTTTGGGGTATGGCTGATCTAGTAGTTAAACACCACTTTGAAAACCAAGAGACTAATGTCTATTGTCCCTGGAAGGGAGATGTGCTACAGGCAACGGTGCTTGTAAATTCACGATGTTGATGCTGCCTGCCCCAGGATGTCTATGCAAGGTATGCAGGTGTGATGGGGGGATACAAAAATTGTTTTTCAGACAAATGTCCTGCATCAAGTAAGAGTTAAGGTATGACAAAGGAGTGTTCTACTGTGAAATTAATGCATGGTTGGGGGGTGTTGTTCTACAGCCACCCACCATGCACTAGTTCCACAGCAGAACACTCCTTTGGAGTGCCTTAATACGCTTGTAACATTGCAAGTGCTGTGTGCCATGTGCATTACTTTTTGGAATTTATGAGGTTCTTTGTAGTGTGGGGAAATGACACACACAGTTTTATGCAACGTTTCACATTCATTGTATTATGGCTGGCTGAAAGGCACAGAACGAACATCGTGGTTGATACACACACAAAAAAAAACTGTTCCGAGTATTTTATCACATTTTCATTTCTAATGTGGAATATAGTTATTAAACTTTCACAAGAATTGCATCTATTGTGATATCTTGCTCGCAATAAGCATATCCGTATTCATATAGTGATGCATTATGAGTGCAAATACTTACATATATGTTGGGGCAATGGCAGCCTAGACTTTATTTTGCTATCAGTCTCCCACACACTGTTACATGTACTACAACTAGAAATTGTTCTCAAATTAAACATTTTAATTCTAAGATTAACACTGCTTGGTGACGTTTCTTTATTTACTACAGATTCACGCTGTTTGCACGTCGCTGATCCTTATCGCGTGCTGCTGCTTTAACACACAGTCCTTGGTGCGACGTTGTCCGACTATTTCAGAAAATGTGATTCCTATATGTGCAGATGAACTTGTGTTTTTAAAGACTGCTGTTTCTCGCACAGAATAATGCGATGTAGACAAACTGTTGTGCTTTTCGGTCGTCGGCGCCGCTACTATTCTATGGCTCTACATGCATTACTCTTGGACATTCAGACAATAGAAACATAGAAACATAGAAGTTGATGGCAGATAAGGACAGCAAGGCCCATCCAGTCTGCATATTTCTTTTTCTACCTTATAAATGCGCCATCGGCCTTTGCTCTGTCAGTGGCCTATCTATTCATACTCATTTGTATTGCTCCCTTATGCCTGTCCCATGCCTGTTTGAAGCCCTGCACTATATTCATAGCCACCACTTCTTGAGGTAGGCCATTCCATGCATCCACCACCCTTTCTGTGAAAAAGAATTTCCTCACATTCCCCCTTAATCGGCCCCCCTCTAATCTCATGCTGTGTCCTCTTGTCCTGCTATTTTTCTTATATTTAAACATGTTAGACTCTTTCACCTTGTTAATGCCCTTAAGATGTTTGAATGCCTCGATCATATCACCTCTCTCCCTCCTTTGCTCAAGGGTATAATATTGAGCTCTGTTAATCTGTCCTCATATGTCTTCTGATGCAGTCCCTGCACCATTTTGGTTGCCCTTCTCTGGACTGCCTCAATTGGTTAATGTCCTTGTGAAGGTGTGGCCTCCAATACTGCACGCAGTACTCTAGATGGGACCTAACCAGTGTCTTGTAAAGAGGGATTATTACCTCCCTCTTATGACTTGTGATACCCCTACTAATACACCCTAACACCCCTCTAGCCTTACCTACTGCTTTAGAGGTCTGCTTGGATGATTTCAGGTCATCAGTGATGATGATGCCCAAGTCTCTTTCTTCCTTTGTGACTGCTAGCAACTCCTCCCAGCCTATAGGTGGCTTCAGGGTTTTCTTCCCTTTGTGCATGATCTTGCACTTCTTTGCATTAAATCCCAGTTGCCACTATTCTGACCATTTTGCTAGTTTATCAGATCTCTTCTCATTCTGCCCACCCATCTGGATCATCTACTCTGTTGCAGATCTTGGTGTCATCTGTAAACAGACAAGCCTTACCCCTAGTCCATCTGCAAGGTCACTAATGAAGATGTTGAAGAGGACTGGCCCCAGGATTGATCCCTGAGGTACCCACTTGTGACTTGCATCTCTTCTAACTGTATACCATTTACCACCACTCTGTTTTCTGCCGTCAACCAGTTTGCCACCCAGTTGACCAACTTCTGACCCACCGAGCCTACCCAGCTTATTTATCAATTTTCTATGTGGAACAGTGTCAAAGCTTTGCTGAAGTCAAGGTAGGTGACATCAACTGCTTCCCCTTGGTCCACCACTCTAGTTACCCAGTCAAAGAAATCTATGAGATTTGTTTGACAGGACCTTCTTTTTGTAAACCCATGCTGTCTTGGATCCTGTGCCCCTATGGATTCCAGGTGTTGCACTATCCTTTCCTTAAGGAGTGCCTCCATAATCTTGCCCACTACTGAGGTAAGACTGACTGGTCTGTAGTTCCCTGCCTCCTCCATGCTACCACTCTTGTGGAGCGGGATCCATAAAGCCCTTCTCCAGTCTTCTGGGACCTCTCCTGTGCTCAGAGACTCACTAAACAGTTCTGCTAATGGCTCTGCTAGTTCCACCTTTAGCTCCTTAAGTACCCTGGGATGTATGCCATCAGGTCCCATTGCCTTATCCACCCTGAGCTTAGCAAGCTCTTGTAGGACCCTTTCTTTTGTGAAGGGAGTAGTGCTCACCTCCCTCCCTCCCCCCTGTGTCCATGGTGATGAGCTGTAGGCCCTGTAAGGACAAGGAGTCAGTTAACTCGGTTTTGCGCCAAGTAAATCACAGTCCTTTGGGTGGATGAGAAGATACAGTGCATAGGAGGGTTCAGTGGTAATACACAGTACTACTGTGTGTACTGTGCATTACTTGGGAATTGATGCATGGCAAATTCTAGTTTTTTTAACCAATGAGAACAGTGTATTTTAGTTACTGCTTTTCTGCCATGTTACTAATGTATTTATTTCAACTTCTAAAAGCATATTTCCTAATATTTTGCTAACCTTTATGGCTTCTTCAGGAAGTCACTTACACTACTTTCTCCTTTTGTCTGTTTTTTGGGTTTCCATTGTTCCATTAAATATGCTTAATTGCAGTTTTGTCTGACCACACCCTCTAAGGTGCTTCGAAGTTATGAATCTCTCAGGGTTACATAGAGTTTATAGCTTCATTCTGTTGTGATTTCTCAGGAAGGCAGCACATTTCCTGAGAATTACCACCAACTGAAGCTATAATACCTCTCAAATGTCCATGGTTATGAAGGACATCCCTCAATTCACCCCTCAAAATTGCTTTATCCCTTCTCTGTCCCTCATGGAAAAAGTGCTGCCTGCAGAGAGAATGTGCTATAAATTTAGACTTTCAAACAGTGATTTTTAATATTCTAAGATGCTAAATCAATCATAAACATTGTACAAATAAACACAATGGTTTCCCCAGTGTTCTGAGCTTGTAGCTGCATTTTGGAAGGTGTCCCTTATTATGAGGGTCAGTGTCCCTCACTGTCCTTCATTTTGACTGTCTGTGTACTTCATTTCAGTAACAAAAGGTTGAGAGGTATGATAAGGCTCTATACAACCCTGGAGCTTGGGGTCAAGACCATCAGGGCTCTAAATAACCCTGAGACATTTATGACTGTGAAGCACCATGCAGCATGGGGTCAGTCCAAACTACAACTACAGTAAGCATATTTAACCAAATAATGGAAACCTAAAAACAGACAAAAGGAAAAGCATTGTAGACATCCTTCTGAAGATGCCATAAAGGCTGATGGTCAGCTACCACCCTTTGAGGGGTTTGACCCCTGAGGGTTTTCTGGTGGTGGCTGACCTATCTAGTGTGAAGAGTACATGCGAAGGCAGTTCGGGAGAGGCTGTTGCCACCTATAAAAGGGTGATGACGGCAGCACTCAACTCCCTCGCACTGGCCCGTGCATGACCCAAATCTTCTCACTTCAGCTTCCCCTGGTTTGATGGGGAGCTCATGGTGATGAAGACTTTGGGTCAGAGGCTGGTGCACTGCTGGCAGAGGTCTGGCCTGGAGGCGGATAGACTGGCCCTGTGCTAACACTATAATGAGTATTGGAACAATCACTCATAGGAAGGCAAGAGTTCCTGTCCAGAGAGATTGCTGTCAGGAAGAATTGACCAACTGTGCTTTTTCGGACTATGGACAGGCTTCTTAATCTAGCCTGTCTCCAGCCAAAAAAGACTTTTCTGATGCTTTGTGTAAAGAGTTTGCTCAATTCTTCTCAGACAGGGTGTCCACCATCCAGCAGGGCGTTCCACCAGTGAGCTGCATTGAGACCTACAGTAGTTGTCTGGATTGGCCAGAGAGCACTCCACTGGGTTGAGGGGAGTTTTAACCAGTGGAGGTGTCAGAGGTCATTGGGATTGATTCCAAGTCAAAGCACACATATTGTGACCTGGAACCAGTGCCAACACGTTTCTTGATGAGATGTGTTGACACTGTTGGCCTTGTGTTCGCCTTGATTGTCCGGTGTTTTCTGTCAGAGGGGACTTTCCCAGATGTCTTGAAAGAGGCTCTGGTTCATCCCCTTCTAAAAAAGCCATCATTAGACCCTGACATCAAGGTGAATTATCATTCAGTCTCCAACCTCCCATTCTTAGGGAAGGTTGTTGAGAAGGTTGTGATTCAGCAACTTGAGGAGCACCTCATGGCCTTCAATCTCTATGATCCATTCCAGTCTGGATATCGTGTGAGGCATAGTATGGAAATCTCACTAGTCTGGGTGCATAATGACCTCCTTAGGGCAAGAGATTGGGGGAAGGAAAAATTATAATTCTCCTAGATCTCACCTCAGCTTTTGACACGGTAGACCATTGTGAGTTATTGGACCACCTGTGGGAATTCTGTGGACTCACCAGCACTGTCATCTGCTGGTTTGAGTCCCATCTCACCAATAGGAGACAATGGGTTGTGATGGGGAATTTCTCCTACTCCCCTAGCTTCCTGTCATGTGGAGTACCTCAGAGTCCAGTCCTTTCACCAGTATTGTTTGCCATGTACATGCTTCCCCTGGGTGAGCTCATTAGGAAATACAGCTTGAGTTTTCATTGCTATACCGATGACACCCAGCTGTATTTTTCCTTTGCCCCTGGAACATCCAGTGCGGTGAAAGTACTAAATAACTGTCTTGCTGAGATCAGTGACTGGATAGCCTCCAGCTGGTTGCAACTGAACCCCGATAAGATGGAGGTACTGGTGGTGGAGTCTAACAGAGGGTGGAACATGATGGCCTCTGGTGCTGAAACTGGTTTATTTCTGGGATCGGAGCTATTGATAGCTTCCTCTAGGGTGCAAAATCTTGGTGTGACCTTTGACAGTGGATTGACATTTGATGCTCAGCTGTCATTCACTGTCCAGACCAGCTTTTACCATCTTAGCAATATTGCCAGGGTTAAGCCCCTAGTTCTGCCCATGGACCTCCCCACCTTAGTGCATGCCTTTGTGACATCCAGACTTGACCACTGTAACACACTGTACCCCGGGGTCTCAGGGGGGAACCTCCACTGGCTGCAGCTAGTGCAGAACACAGCTGCCAGGTTGCAGATGGGGCAGTCTAAATTCTGCCACATCACCCCAGTGCTGCATAATCTGCACTGGCGGCCAGTGTGATGGAGGATCATCTTTAAGGTGGGCTTGTTCACCTTTTAGGCCTATACGGGCTGGGCCCTGGCTATCTGTCGGACCGTCTCACACCTGCTGACTCAGCCCACTCCTTTCAATACTCCTCTAGTGGCCATTGACAGAGTATTTAGTGTTGTCGGCCCTGTCCTGTGGAACTTGTTCCCTCCAGCCATCAGGGAGGCCTCCTTCAGTTGATATTTCTAAGGCCCACCTCAGGGCTTACCTGTTTAGCCAGGCCTTCCTGGACAGTGTCTTCTAGTCTTTCCAAAGTGTCCTCACCCTTCTTAAACATGTATACTGTGTTGAGGTTTCTGTGCTGCCAAAGACCATATTGATTCTATGCTGTTTTATTATTTGTGTGTGTTTTTAGTATATATCTATTTATATCTATAGATTATTTTATTGTACGGTGCCCAGAGCCTCCAGGATTGGGCGCCTAGAAAAATAAAATTTATCTTGCCTTGCCTTGATAAAATATTGGAGAATATGCTTTTAGAAACTGAAATATATATGATACATTACATCCATCTGAAAAGCTTTTACATGCTCCCCGGTCACACCTGAAAACCAAAATATTGCAGGTTCAGACTCCACTAGAGCCAAATAGTCTGTATCTAACACTGCTCAAGTAACTTAAACTGTTTCAATCCACCTAGCTGCAAATACTGGTAGAAGGACCCCAGTGAAATTGAGAATTGGGGTGTATCTGAGGTAAGTGTATTATAACGAAATCAAGCAGGCATACAGTTTCTATTGGACTGTGGTGCTATTTGGCATTTATGAAATGGAGTGAAGTCCAAAGTTCACATGTACCAATCTCTACAGTGGTTTTTCATTTGTGTCTAAATATTTCATAGGCGTAAACATGGGTTTTCATTTTGCAACAAAGAGTTTTCCAATCAACATTTGACCAACTCTTAATTTTTTTCAACTGAAAGGTTGCAAATCTTAATGAGTACTGAGCCATCAGTGTCCTCCACTCTGAGAAAAGGCATTTCACACTGTCACACAGTCATGGCCTTGCAAGTAAGTCAGGGTGTTACTTAATTACACATTAGAGGAAATCTAGTGACATGTGCTAAAAAGTAAAAATAATACAGGTGTGGGGGCCCATTCTGAATGATTTTGAGTCATTGGCCATACAAATTAAAAAAAGAGAATATTGTTTTTTAATTTAGTTATTTCAAAGGTTTTACCAAAAAAATGGCCCGGTGGCATGGAGGGCTGCGACATCATACCTTACCTCCTGCCAAGCTGGCGAACCATGTTTGCTGTGTGATTGGGTCGCAGGGAGTCAGCCGAGGAGGAGGACTGAGCATCCCAAGGACAGCACTCCTGCTCCGGAAGGGAGGGGGGATCAGTAACCAGTGCTTGGCTGGTCTCTAGCAGAGGCTGGGGGATGGCACGCTGACACTCTACAAGGTGGGTGGAGGCAGGGCAGATGCCCGGCATGGTTGCACAGGAGCATGTGCAAGATCGCCATTGGCATCATTGCACACCCTTCCTCTGAAAGAAAAAGAGAGGAAAATGTCTCTGGCAGTTGGATGAAGGAGAAGTTCACAGGTCCCACTCCCTGATCAGCTGGGCACTGACCGGAACAGGATCCAGTCTTCAGTTGGGGCCTGGGGATCCCTGGTCAACCCTACTGGGGGCGCAAGCCCTAAGGGAAGATGGTCAGCACTGACAGTGGACATTGGGGGGGTGGGGCTGGGGCTCCCTCCTGAACATGGGCCTCTGGAGATGGGGAGAATAAGAAATACAAAAAAAAGAAAGTTTTACCAAAAAAAGACACACTGAGCTGGTGACAGCTAGTTTCCATATGTGCCCTGGAAAAAAGGAGGAACAGAGGGCACTAATAACAAGAAATACAAATTCAATTAATACAAACAAGTAAGTAAGCATTAGAAATAACAATTTTGCATGGACACAGATTCTGGCCCCAATATTCAGAACTGTGCCTGGCAATGGCGCCTGTGGTGGTGCAGCACAACTGAGTTGCGCTGGTACAACTCAGGGATATATTCAAAAGAGATGAGCCATGAAGCATCTCCTTTGAATATATCAGGTAATGCTCACTGCACAAATACAGTGCGCTGGCTCAGCCCCCCCCCAACAGGGCTGAATATCAGAAATGGGAACTGTGCCAGAGCAGGAGAGATACACTGTGCACAGATTCCTGATATTCAGCCAGTAGTATGCAAATGGGGCCATTATACATGCAAGGCACACATGGCCCCATTTGCATGGGTTGTGCAGGGCTGGCCAGTGAAATGGCATGCGCCTGCACAGCATGCGAAATGTTAGAGGGGGTCTAGTGGTACTCCTTCCCTCCCCATAGGACAGCAATTTTATTGATGTTTGGGGATATGGGCAGGGTGGGGGGAACCACTAGACCACCAGGAATGATCAAACTGGGTTTATAGTGTGATCGGGGTATGGGCAGGGAGGGGTTACCACTAGATTACCAGAAAATGTTATTACTATATTAGGGCTGATTGGGACTAAGGGTGGGGAGGGGGGAACCACTAGACTACCAGGGAGGTTTTATTACTGTAATATGGCTGATTGGGGCTACAGGGTGGGGGGTTACCACTGGACCACCAGGGTATTTCAGTGTGGGAATTTACCACTATCAAGGCTACGGGGAGAGAGGGTGGGTTACCACTGGACCACCAGGGATGTTATGGGCGCTTTCACACAGTATACTGGGGGGCCGGGTGGCCACCCATGGCTGGCAGCTGCTGTGTTGTGCTTTGCAGTACAGCAGCTCGCCTGTGGGTGGCCACCATTTGAGCCTTTCTTTCAGGCTCAACTTTGCACATAAGTATGCAGCACATCTTAGGGTTGTGCCAGCATATGTACCACACATTCTGGGCTGAATATCGGGATGTGCTGCATATGCATGGGCACGCCCCCTGGAGATGTGCCGCATACATTCTTTCCACCCCGGTGCATCGGGAATTGTGCTGTGCAAATTCCTCTTTTGAATATTGCCCCGGGACACATTTCTGGGGTTGTGCTGGTGCAACACAGTTGTGCCAGGTGCAACTCCTTTGAATATCTAGGCATCTATGTAAATAATTTGCTCTGCAATACAATAAAGTGATAGCGGATTACAATTGCAATGTGCACAAGGCAATAATGAGTATAGGGAGGGGGCAGTCTTTGTGGGAATGGGAGATTGGATAAGGGTATTGCACTAGTGTAGGTACAGGGCAAAGGGGTAGCAGGGTAGGAGGGTTCTGGTCAGCAGCCGAGGGTCCTGCATCAGGGGCAACTGCAGGAATGAGTAGTGAAGTGATGGAGGAGAAAGGTGAGTAAGTAGTGGGAAAGGACAGAGTGGATAGTAGGGAGGAGAGAACTCCAAAGTTTGGGGAACTGACAATTTAAATTTCTTGATGAGAGTCTTAGAGAGTGAGAGCCAGAGTAGCGAAGGGGTAGAATCTGGTGAGAGGGGAGGTAAGGAAGGAAGCAAAGGAGGAAGGGGAGGAGCCAAGCCAGTATTTAGAGACAAAGGAGCACAATGGGCGAGATATCTGGACTCATGGGAGGGGTAGGAGAGGGAGAAGTACAGGAAACAGTGGTTGTTGGGGGGGGGGGGCAGTCCAAAGCAGAGAAACAAAGGCAATTAGAAAGAGGATTCAGTCTGGCCAGGGTAGATTTGGGAGCTTCACTGTATGCTATGTCACCATAATCAAAGATGGGGAGTATGACAGTAATTTAAATACTGACACCTTAAAGGGGAACTGTCATCTACAGGGTTTCTTAATGTCTGAAAGCCCATAAAAAGCTAATTGGAGTGAGCCATTGTGTTTATCTCTGAGTCTTTGCAGTCCTGAGTTATTCATATGTAAATCAGCCTGTAATTAAGGGCTGGGGACAGCCACGTGTTTTAGGCTCCTGACAGGAAATGATGTCACCGAGGGTCTTGGCCCTCCACTAACTGTAGGTTAAATAGGAAATTATCTGTTTTATTAAGTATGTTTTAAGGTGTTATTACAACATTTTTTACATTTATAATAATTGTTTTGTATGTGTAGTGAAACTGGTGAGTTATCACCTTTATATTTTAAACTGTTAGTAAAAATAATCCATCTTTAGGATTGCTTTAACCTCTAGGCTATACTGCCAGCTGATCATAAAAACTACACATCTTAAGGTTGGCTCTGTGGTACCAACATGTATTGGGCCCTATATCAGGATTTCCAAACCTTGGCTGTGTTCATGTCATTACAGATTTCTGGGGCTGTCACAGCACCAACTTCTGTCTTATTCCGTTCCCTCTCTTGCAACCTTTTCTCTTACAATTTCATGTGTGAACTCAGGTCTACAAGATGCAAATATTGCTATGTACCTACTGGCCTAGCATCATGGGGCCAGCCTTGAAATGTGTAGTTTTTGATTAACAGCAGAAAATACAGCCTAGAAGGTAAAGCAAAGAGCTATGAACAAGCTTCGTTCATGCAGCAGAATGGGTTTTGTTTCCAACATGATCTACTTGTAAAACATGCATAATCTAAACTGCATTAGTAAAATGTAGAATAAAATATGGGTGGGTGTGTGTAACCAGAGTTTTACACACACCTGAGGTGTGCGATTCTACATTACCCCTAATGACAAAGTCTGTGGGGTTTATAAAGGCATCCCACACCGAGGGTGTATGTAAAATTCAGATTTTTACACCTAATCACATATTATTTTATTTAATTAATGGTGATAATTTGTTTTTCCTTTCAGCACAGTTCAGTTAGTGTAGCACTTCTGTCAGAAATAGAGACACACACTTCACACACACACACACACACACACACACACATACACACACACACACACTGTATGTCCCTTTTTCCTTTCTTTTTTTACATTACAGTGGGAATGGCATGCTGGAAAGTTGTAGTCCATCAGCATAGCTGGAGAGTGTAAGACACACTCGAAGTGTATGAGCAGCAGGATCAATCAGATTGATTTTTTTCGTTTACAGTAGAAAATCCCACTCCATCAAATCCCATTCCATCCAGAGTATTTCAGTAAGAAACTGATATATTTTTAAAGGGGAACTGTCATCTACAAGGTTTTGTAATGTCTGAAAGCACATAAAAAGTTAATTTGAGTGGACCATTGTGTTTATCTGTGAGTCTTTGCAGTCCAGAGTAATTCATACATAAATCATCCTGTAATTAAGGCCTGGGGCAGCCATATGTTTTAGGCTCCTGACAAGAAATGATGTCACAGAGGGTCTTGGCCCTCCACTGACTGTAGGTTAAATAGGAAATCTTCTGTTTTATTAAGTTTTAAGGTGTTATTACAACATTGCCTACTTTTAAAATAACAGTTTTGCATGTGCATTGAAACTAGCGAGTTATCACCTTTACCTATCACACTGTTAGTAAAAATAATCCATCTTTAGGATTGCTTTAATCTCTAGGCTTCACTGCTAGCTGATTATTAAAAACTACACATCTCAAGGCTGGCTCTGTGGTGCCAACAGGTATTGGGGCCCCATATCAGGATTTCTAAACCCTGGCTGTGTTCATGCCAGTACATATTTCTGGGGCTGCTACAGCACCAGCTTCTACCTTATTCTGTTCCTTCTCTTACAGCCTTTTCTCTTACAATTTCATGTATGAACTCAGGTCTACAAGATGCAACTGTGGCTATGTATCTACTGCCTGGTCATCATGGGGCCAGAATGGAAATGTGTCATTTTTGATTAACAGCAGGTAGTACAGCCTAGAGGTTAAAGCAACGAGCTGTGAACACACTTCGTTCATCCAGCAGAATGGGGTTTGATTCCAACATGCTCTTTAAATTTTTAATTGAAATTGTTTAAAACACATGTCAATCCAGCAACGTGGTTTACCTTATTCAATGCAAGAAGTGCACAACTGGCTGCTATATTGGGGAAACTAGCCAACCACTGAAAACCAGGATGAATCGCCATCATCACACAATAGTAAACCAGATTATCAGCACTCCGGTAGGAAACCATTTTTCACAAACAGATCACTCTCTCTTGGATTTATCTGTCTTGATACAAAGAGGCAACTTCAGAAACACACAGGACAGAAGGACGTGGGAATTGAAATATATTAAACAATTTAAATCTAACATTTCTGGACTGAATTGGGACATCGGTTTCATGACACACTATGGTAAACTGTAATTCTTTTTTTATTGTGTACTAAATCATGTCATTATTCATCATGCTTTGGTTCTGTATTTCTCTTTTCATTATTTTTATTTCTCGGAGTACTTCCTTTTCTGCTTTTATTTACCTGTACCTCAAATACTCCCTGCCTGTCCTACTAACTCTTTAGCTTAGTCCCACCCACTCCATCTTGTTTTCACACCTCTGTTTATACTACCTCACACTCAGTTTATCTAGGTCTTTGTTCTTTTGGTTCTCCTAATTTCTTGCAACTCTTAGGCATCTCCTGTCTATTCTACCCTTACAGCCAGCCTCTGATCTCCAATCCTATCTTTGTGCTTTTGTCTTCCCTTTAGCTTCCTTTCATCTCCTACTGACCTGTTCCTACTTAGCCCCACTCCCAATTCCTTCTCATGTTTTTATTTTGCATCTTAGACTTTCATCTCTAGTCCCCTTTATCACCTTATTACTTCACTTCCTGATTTTTAATTGCTTTACAGTGGATATAAATACTGTTTATGTTACTCAGTTTTGCTGTTCACCCAAAGAAGGGACCTGTGTGGCCCTGAAAGCTTGTGTTTAGTTCTATCTTTGTACTAGACACTTGCTGGTCGAATAAAAGGTATCAAACCTTCCATCTTCTCCTTTATTAATTGCAAAAACACATAGATGGACAACTTTGTTAAAACACACATAATCTGAACTGCATTATTAAAATATCAAATAATATATGGGTGGGTATATGTAACCAGAATTTTACACACGCCCAAGGTATGGGATACTACATTAACCCCGAGGGCAAAGTCTGAGGGGTTTATAAAGGCATCCCATACCAACAGTGTGTGTAAAATTCTGTTTTTTACACCCACCCAACCATATACTATTTTATTTAAAGGTGATAATTTGTTTCCCTTTCAGTACAGTTCAGTTAGTGCAGCACTTCTGTCAGAGAGACACACACATACACACACACTTTATGCATGCATGTCCCTTTATTTTTCCTTTCTTTTTTTACATTACAGTGGGAATTGCATGCTGGAAAGTTGCAGTCTGTCGGCATAGCTGCGGAGTGTAAGACACGCTTGAAGGGTATGAGCGGCAGAATCAACCAGATTGATTTTTTCCTTTACTGTAGAAAATCACATTCCATCCAAAATATTTCAGTAAGAATCTGATATACTTTTAACTTTATCAAAAGAAGTAACATACTCTTTTAATAATGGATTTCAGGTTATGCATGTTTTAGTTGTGTTGTCCATCTATGTGTTTTTGCAATTAATAAACAAGTAATGGTGTCCTATTTTTTTCTTTTCAAGTCATATCTGGATGGAAAGACCATAATATTTTCAAAAACATTGCACATGCTCAGATTGTTTTTATTGTCTTTGTCCAGGAAAGGCACACAGCTACAGCTTGTTCAAGGATGTGGGTTTGGGAGCACAGGGAAGTTAAGTGACTTGCTCTGGTCACACAATATACAAGTAGAGTATGATGGAATCAAAACCCATTGTGCTGGATGAATGAAGCTTGTTCACAGCTCTTTGCTTTAACCTGTAAACTGTACTGCCAGCTAATCATCAAAAAAACACACATTTCAAGGCCGGCCCCATGTTGCCAGGCCAGTAGATACGTAGCCACATTTGCATCTTGTATACCTGAGTTCATACCTGAAATTGTAAGAGAAAAGGCTATAAGAGAGCAAACAGAAAAAAGACAGAAGTTGGTGCTGTGGCAGCCCCAGAAGTCTGTACTGACATGAACACAGACAGGGTTTAGAAATCTGATATGGGGCCCCAATATCTGTTGGCACCACAGAGCCAGCCTTGAGATGTGTAGTTTTTGATGATCAGCTGGCAGAATAGCCCAGATATTAAAGCAATCCTAAAGATGGATTATTTTTACTAACAATTTGAAATGTAAACATAGAAACATAGAAGTTGATGGCAGATAAGGACTGCAAGGCCCATCCAGTCTGCCCATTTCTTTCTACCTTATGAAAGTGCCATAGGCCTGTACTCTGTCAATGGCTTATCTATTAATATTTAATCTTTATTTCTCCCTTATGGCTATCCCATGCCTGTTTGAAGCCCTGCACTGTATTCATATCCACCACTTCCTGAGGTAGGCCGTTCCATGCATCCACCACCCTTTCTGTGAAAAAAAACTTCCCCACATTCCCCCTTAATCGGCCTCACTCTGATCTCATGCTGTGTCCTCTTGTCCTGCTATTTTTCTTATATTGAAACATGTGAGACTATTTCACCTTGTTAAAGCCCTTAAGATGTTTGAATGTTTCGATCCTATCACCACTCTCCCTCCTTTGCTCTAGGGTATACATATTGAGCTCTGTTAATCTGTCCTCATATGTTTTCTGATGCAGTCCCTGCACCATTTTGGTTGCCTTTCTCTGGACTGCCTCCATTTTGTTAATGTCTTTGTGCAGGTGCAGCCTCCAGTACTGCACACAGTACTTCAGATGGGGCCTAACCAGTGTCTTGTAAAGAGGAATTATTACCTCCCTCTTATGACTTGTGATACCCCTACTAATACACCCCAACATCTCTCTAGCCTTACCTACTGCTTTAGTGGTCTGCTTGGATGATTTCAGGTAATCTGTGATGATGATGCCCAAGTCTCTTTCTTCCCTTGTGATTGCCAGCAACTTCCCTCCCAACCTATAGGTGGCTTCAGGGTTTCTCTTCCTTATGTGCATGATCTTGCACTTCTTTGTGTTAAACCCCATTTGCCACTCCTCCTACCATTTTATTTATTTATTTATTTAGTTTTTGTTTACTGGGGTAAGTGCGCTAGCCACAGAGATGACTATTTTCAGGCATGACTTGGGAGGTTACAGGGTAAACATTACAGATATACAACAAAAAGGTGGTTACAGCAAGGTATTAATAATAGTGTTACACAGCAGGTTTAGCAGCAGAAATTAAGATACAAGGTGCTGAGAACCAGGTACAGAACATATTTTACAGTTATAGCATGGTGATGAGACATATTTGCAGTGGAGTAATACAGTGCGGATCACAAAAATAAAGAAATAAATCTAGGTCAGAGTATACAGTGAGGCAACAAAACAAAAGGTAGACAAGGCAGTAGATATGACCCTGAAGGAAGGCATTTAAACAGACAAGCAGGATAAGAGAAACAGAGCTGATAAATGCTAAGAGGGTAGATGTAGGAGATGGGCAACTGGGGTACACATGTTTGGAGTCAAGTAAGCTTCAGAGATATCAGCCAAGGCAAGTAGTGGGTGAGTGGGACAGGCAAAGAGGGGATATATCTCACAAAGGTAGATAGGCAAGATTGTACTGATTCAGAGAAGATGGGCATAGGGAGAATACATGCAAAGGAGGATTGATGCAGAGGACAGGCTAGTGAAGGTTGGTGAGGTTTGAAAATGCAGGCTTGCCAAAAAGGGGTCACCAGGGGAGGAGCATAGGGGAAGGGACGTAAAGTGTTATTATAGCAGAAACAAGTTAAGAACTGCTGCCAGGCAGGAGGGCAGGGTGCTAAGGAGATTTAAAGCAGGAGCATTGGTCAGATGAGATGAGGTGGTGATGGAGTGATTTTTAAAGGTGCCATGAGTGGGTGCTAGGCAGACCTCGAGAGGGAAGGTGTTCCATAGCTAAGGAGCATGGTGGGCAAAAGCACTAGCACCTTTGACAGTTGTGCATTTTGGCACACATAAGAAGGATTTATCAGTAAGTGCAGAACATAGTTGGAGGTCTATGGAGTGAGCAGTTCAGCCAGCCTTTTTGGGGTTTGGGACCTTATAATACTGCCTATAGTAGAGCCAAAGGAATAGAGCCTGGTGGCACTTGGAGGTAGCCAGTTTAGATTGGAATAGAGGAGGCAGTGGTGTCTTCTCCTATGGGATGAGGCAGCGTACCAGCATATATTATTACAGGCAATGTCCCACCTGTATAGATTTGTTTTAGGTATGTTGGCAAATGAGGATAATCCATAGGTAAGGGTCAGCAGGAATATGCCTCGGGCAATAGCTAGTCTTGCTGAGGGGGTTAGAACATAGCTAGTGTGGTAAGCTACTCCTAGCTTGGAGTTAACAGATTTACATATGTTTGTTATATGATGATCAAAGTTTAAGGATTGATCCAATGTGATTCCAAGGTACTTAAAAGAGGTAACTACGTCAATGGGTGAACCATCTATACAGGAGACCCTGAAATTGTTTTGGTAAGATCTGAGTTTAGAGGGGGTACAAAATAGCATGGATTGTATTTTGGTCTCATTAAGAACAAGTTTCTTGTCCAAGAGCCAGGTTTAAATGCATTGGAAATCAGCAGTGAGCCATAGATTTATGTCAGTTACACTTCGCGCACTGGTATAGAGGACAATGTCATCTGCATAGAGTAAGGAGGAGAGGACTGAGAGTTTGGAGGTAATGCCATTAATAAATATAGAAAAAAGTAGTGGTCCCAGGATAGAGTCTTGGGGTACACCGATATTCACTGTAGCCTTGTCAGAATATGATGAGTTGAACTTTACAACTTGGAACCAGTTAGACAGGTAGCTCCTGAACCAGCTGACTATGTTAGATGCAAAGCCCATAGATTGTAGGGTGGCACGGAGGAGGGAGTGGTTCACCAGGTCAAAAGCCTTTGTCATATCAATGAAGACTGCCCCTGTTAGAAGACCCGAGTCCATAGCAGTGAGAGTGTCAGTAGTAAATTTAAGCAGAGCAGTAGTGGTGCTGTGGCCTTTGCGAAAGCCATGTTGGGTGGTTGTTAGTAGGTCATGCTTGGTGAGAAATTCTATGGTATGGGTGGTGACTAGTTTCTCTAGGATTTTGCTTAGCACCAACAAGATGGCTATAGGCCTATAGTTTGAGGGGTCACCCTTTTTAAAGATAGGTGTGACTCTTGCTATCTTCCAAATGTCAGGAACACTACTTTGATACAGGGAAAATTTTGGCCAGAGGAGCTGCTATAAGAGGTGCAGCTATTTTTAGCAGCCTGAGCTCAATACTATCTGAGCCAGTGGCTGCATTATCTGAGATTGAACTAAGAATTTGTGTAACCTCCTTAGGGATAATGGCTCTAAAGTGAAAAGGTGGGGGTACAGGTGCTCTGCTAGAGAAAACTGTAGATGCTGGCTTTGAGCTGGGGAAGGAGGATATGAATTTGGTCAGGTCTGAGAACTGTTTATTAAGGAAATTAGCAATGGTCTGAGGATTGTTGCAGTGAGTTCCGTTAAGGACCATATCTTTGGGAATAGATGTGTGAGTGGATCCCAGGAAAGTTTTGATGTGGGACCAGAACCTCTTGGGGTCATTTGAGGCATTGGTTAGAAGGTTTTTGCAGTAAGAGCTTTTTGCAGACCTTATTGCCTTTTTGCAGGTATTTCTTAACCTCCTATAGGTATTATAGTCCTCTGGAAGTCCGGAGGACTTGAAGCTGCTCCAACTCCCATATCTTTCTTTTATTCTGGCTAGTAGATCTTTTTTGAGCCATCTATATGTTTTCCCTTAATACAGCGGGTTATAAGAGGGGAGTGATTGTCTTGTAGAGCTGAGAAATTGGTGATGAAAATGTCCAGTGTGGTCTGGACATCTTGAGCACTGTAGAGATCGGACCAATCAGTGTTGGCTACATCTTGAGGAAAACTGTGCCAATTCAGATTGGCATAGTTTCGAAAGGTGATGAGTCGTGGCTTTACAGGGAGGGGGGATGTCAATCTCCAGATGCAGAAAATGGGGGAGTGGTCAGAATTGGCATCTGAAAGTGTACTGGCAGACTGGATGTGCTCGGGGCGGTTTGCCAACATCCAGTCTATAAGAGTGCAGGAGTTAGAGCAAGCAGCACACCTTCTGGGTTCTGTGATAAGTTGATGTAGGTTATGGCTCTGGATTTTGGTCAACAAGGTGGGCTGGCATTTCCCTAGCCAGTTTAGGTTGATGTCTCCAAGTTAGATTGTTTCATTTTTGCCGCAGAGTAGGGAAGTCTGGATTAACAGCTCAACCAGGCCAGTGAGGACACTTTTAGGGGGGTTGTAGGTGCATATGATATGGAATTTTTTATCCCCGAGAGTAAGGCGAGCATGTAGCGACTCACAGTGAGTCAGAGGATCCGTACTGAGGGCAGTGAGACTAAAGTGATTTTTGAAGTAGATGACGATGCCACCCCCCCTTTTGGAGGATGGTCTGTCGTTCTGGAGGAGGTTATAGGATGGTATCACAGTACGAGAGTAGGATATAGAGGATTTTATCCAAGTTTCAGATAGGCATAGTATGTCTGGCTTGTAAACGGAGACCCAAGCTTCAAGCTCAGCAAAGTTATGCTCTAGGCTTCTAATATTGTGGTGGGCTATAAGGAGACTTTTGGAGGTCCTTTGTAGCACATCTGAGTGGGAAAGCTGGTCTAAAGGGCTTGGGTTTGTCTCAATATTCCCAACTAGCAGGATAGCCAGGAGTAGGAGGAACCATGGCTTCCACTGGGTAGATGTGGATCAGATTAGGCAACGGAGGAAGCATTTTTTTAGATTAAATATGGTTTGGTAGATTATTCCCCTGTTTACCAGGAGTGGGGTGGAATCCCAAGGTAAGTCCTGGAGGAGAAGGAGGTTAGAAAAATGGAAGTCATCTAGAGACTGGTTGATGGCAGAGTGGGCCATATTAGCATTGTAGCCATCCAAGGATACTAAGTAAAGCAGTGATAGAACTGTGGCAGCAGTGACTATGAACTTTAGGTGACCCATGATTATGGGGTAGTTTCTATGCCACTTGGGAAACCTGCATCACGTGGTTATCTGTGGTTGAGGAAAGTCAGAAAGGCCACTGAGAATCACAGCCTAGTAGTTGCTATGACAAGCGGTAAAGGTAGAGAGAGTTTGACCTATGAATCAGGCTAGAAAATAATAGGTGCGGAGGCGCTAACTTGCAGCTTGGGAAAAGTATGTGAAAGTAATTACAACTTGGGCTAGGGAAGAGTTAATTTAAGATAAGGCTGTAGGCTTTTGAGTGAGAGTAATGAAAAATTTGGGGATAAGGAGGTGGGAGGAGGGAAGAGTAGGGGCACTGGGGGAGAGACAGAGAAGGTAAGTTTGTTAAGTTAGTACCAAAAGTTTAGATTGCAGTGAACTACATTGGTGTAGTAACAGGCATTAACAGCATGACAGAGAGGCTGTGTGTCTCACAAGATGAGAGGGGGTGGGAGAGAGAAAGAAAGAGAGAGAGAGAGATGCTGCTTGTCAGAGCAAGTGTCTGCCAGAAACTATGGGGGAGAGTTTGAATCAATAAAATTTCCAACGAGAAAGTGGGAGGGGCAAGAGTATATTTAATAGAGGCCGGGGTTGGGTGAGCGGTGTGGGAAGAAAATTCTACCACTACATAGCATCTCAGAAAGGAGCTAGGGACTTTTGAAATAGCCATGTTCAGTCCAAAGCTGCCAGAGCCAATAGCGGGCCAGGAGCAAAGACCAAGTAGCCAATGGCAGAGCTGGCAAAGGCTGCAGAAACCAATCCAGTTAGGGATATCCAAACCTCAGAGGAGCCGTACCTGTGCACCTGGTGATTCGGCGGCCAGAGAGAGAAGGGCGGGCAGCCGATGGAGCTCTGCACTACAGCCGCCTGCTACAGTGTGTTTCTCTTGGGGTTCGATCCTGGAAGAAGGAAGAGAGGAACAGTGTTAGCAACATATAGGGACTGTAACAGACGGGGCTGGAGTGGGGGTAATCGGTGGGAGGGGCAGACAGGAGGCCCCCAGGACAAGACAAAGGATGAGAGAACAGCCAGTAATTACAGAACTGTGGGGCAATTTAGGTGGCGATGAGGGGGAGGAGGAGGCGGTGCAGGGGGGGTCTAGTGCTGAAACCAGATGAGGAAAGAGTAAGAGGGAGGTGAAAAATTTTAAGAATCATAGTAGACAGAGAGACAAAATGAAAATGGCAATGAGGGGGCAAGGAAAAGCACATGAGAAAACAGGGCAGCTAATTACAGCAGTGTGGCTAGTGGGGGAAGTGAGATTCAGACAAGAGGCAGGGGAGCGGGGAGTAAGTCAAAAACAATCAAAGCACCTTTCACAGTTTAAAAAATAAATCTGGGTAATTGTTAGAATACAGCAAAATATCAGTTTAGGCAACAGCTTTGTAGCAGCAGCAGGCTACTGAATTAATTACAAGCAAACAGGCTGTACATCAACTTGGACTGTGATATTTAGCTTAGCTACAATTTAGCTTGTACAGGAAGGTAGTCCTACATAGTCATGGCTAGAATATTATCCAAAAGTACAACGGTACAGTACTAGTATCTAAATGTTGTAATTACACAGCAAATCATTGAAAATTCTACCACTACGTAGTGTCTCAGAGAGGAGCTAGGGACTTTTGAAATAGCCATGCTCAGTCCAAAGCTGCCACAGCCAATAGCGGGCCAGGAGCAAAGCCCAAGTAGTCAATGGCAGAGCAGACAAAGGCTGCAGGGACCAATGCAGTTAGGGATATCCAAACCTCAGAGGAGCCGTACCTGTGCACTGGGCAATTTGGCTGCCGTAGAGTGGAGGGCAGGCAGCCAATGGAGCTCCGCACCACAGCCACCTGCTGCGGTGTGTTTCTCTTGGGGTTCAATCCTGTGCACCGGGCGATTAGGTGGCCGGAGAGAGGAGGGCAGGTGGCTGATGGAGCTCCGCAACGCAGCCGCCTGCTGTGGTGTGTTTCTCTTGGGGTTCGATCCTGTGAACCAGGCAGTTCGCAGCCAGAGAGAGGAGGGCGGGCAGCTGACGGAGCTCTGTGCCGCAGCTGCCTGCTGCAGTGTTTTTCTCTTGGGGTTCAATCTTGTGCACCGGGTGATTCAGTGGTCGGAGAGAGGAGGGTGGTTTATCCTGATCTCTTCTCATTCTGCCAACCCCATCTGGATCATCTACTCTGTTGCAGATCTTGGTGTCATCTGCAAACAGACAAACCTTACCTTCCAGTCCATCTGCAATGTCACTGATGAAGATATTGAAGAGGACTGGCCCCAGGACTGATCCCTGAGGTACCCCACTTGTGACTTGCATCTTTTCTGGCCATATACCATTTACCACCCTCTTTGTTTTCTGACCGCCAACCAGTTTGACACCCAGTTGACCAATGTCTGACCCATCCTGAGCCTACCCAGCTTATTAATCAATCTTCTATGTGGAACAGTATCGAACGCTTTGCTGAAGTCAAGGTTGGTGACATCAACTGCTCCCCCTTGGTCCAACACTCTGGTTACCCAGTCAAAGAAATCTATGAGATTAGTTTGACAGGATCTTCCTGTTGTAAACCCATGCTGTTAGTCCTGTGTTCCTATGGATTCTAGGTGCTGCACTATCCTTTCTTTAAGGAGTGCCTCCATAATCTTGCCCACTACTGAGGTAAGACTGACTGTTCTGTAGTTCCCTGCCTCCTCCCTGCTACCACTCTTGTGGAGTGGGATCACATGAGGCTTTTGATTTGATTGATCACGGTTTGGCCTGCACAAAATTGAAAGATCTGGGTTTTTCTGATGTCGCTATTTCTTGGTTCTATGATTATCTGAGTAACAGGTGTCAATTTGTTCAAGTAGGTTCTGTGGCTTCTGATGTCTTGCCAGTTAGTTGTGGTATGCCTCAGGGGTCCATTTTGGGACCCCTTTTCTATTTTTATTAATCAGCTTCCTGGAGTTTGTAAGTTTAGTGAATCACTGCTTTATGCAGATGATCTTGTAATTTGTGTTCTGTGTCTGAACTTTCTTGTTCTCTAGAAAAGGATTTTGGTGCCATGTGTTCTTGGCTTACTTTAAATGCTATGGTTTTGAACTCAGCTAAAACAAAAGTTATGTTATTTGGCACACAATTTATGTTGGTGGACACCCCGGAACTAAGGATATCTGATTTTCAGGGTGGTCTGCTTGAACAAGTGTCTCAATTTAAGTATTTGGGCACATTGTTGGATCCCAGTTTGACCTTTTCACCTCAGATTCAGTCTATGGTTAAGAAACTAAGTCAAAGAATAGGGGTGTTATACAAATTCAAGTCATTCTTCTCACAAGCAACTAGATTAGCAATTGCTATTGGTTCTCTTCTTCCATATTTTGATTACAGTTCTTGTTTATATTATAGCATAGGTACAAAAGAAATGCAAGCACTAACTGTGGCCTATAATAATATTTGTAGATTTATTTTAGGAGCTCCCAATAGGACACATCAGTGTAATCTTTATTCTTGGTTGGGGTGGTTTTCCCCTAGTTGCAGAACAGAATATTCTGTTGGCTGTCTGATATGTAAATGTTTTTACTTTGGATCCCTTTTTCCTCTTTCTGATCTTGTTGTAATGAGAGAAATGCTTCCCAGCCTGAGGTCGGCTGACGGGCCCCTATATTTTGTCCCCAGGTTTTGGCTTAGATTAAGCTCTAGATCTTTTTCAATAGCAGCACCATTGTATTGGAATTCACTCCCACTTGATGTTAGGATTGATCCCTCTGTTTTAACTTTTAAACAAAGGTTAAAAAGTTATTTATTACATAAATCTGTTTGTAACTGCAATTTGTAATTTGTATTTTTTGGTTTTGTATTGCTGTTGATTGTATTTGTGTATTTTGTATGTTTTTCTGCCCAGGTCAGGCCTGAAAAGGGACCTTTGGTCCAGTGCCTTTACACAGTTACCAAAGAATAAATGAAAATGAAAAATGAGCCCTTCTCCAATCTTCTGGGACCTCGCTTGTGCTCAGAGACTCACTAAACAGTTCTGATAATGGTTCTGCTAGTTCCACCCTTAGCTCCTTTAGTACCCTATGATGTATGTCATCAGGTCCCATTGCCTTGTCACTAAGCTTAGCGAGCTCTTGTAGGACTCTTCCTTTTTTGAAAGGACTAGTGCACACCTCCCTCCTCTGTATTCATGGTGCTGAGCTGTGGGCCCTGCCCTACCTTCTCCTCAGTAAATACTGAGCAGAAGTATCTATTTAGGATAGATGCTTTTCCTTGGTCCTCCTCACACTCCCCTTATCCCCTTTGATCTTAGCAGTGCCCCCTCTGGACTTTCTCCTTTCACTAGTGTATCTATAGAAAGTCTTGTCACCTTCTTTTACTGTTCATGCTAGTGTTTCCTTGGTTTGGGTCTTTGCCTGCCTTACTGCCTTCCCTGTTTCCCTTAGGGAAGTTTGGTATGCCTCCTTATCTTCACCCAGCTGCGTTCCCTTATATTTCCTGAAGGCCAGCCTTTTGGCTCTGACCTTTTCTGCTACTGTTTTTGAGAACCAAAGTGATTTCCTTCTTCTTTTGCTCTTGCTTTTCTCTCTAACACAGTGGGATGTTGCTTCAAGTATTTCATCCTTAATGCTTGCCCACTTTGCCTTTACCCCCACACCTGTATTTCTTCTTGCCAGGGCTAGCTTAACTCTTTTTGCCATTTTATCAAAGTCAGCTCCTCTGAAGTCCCATATTTTTGCCTTGGAATGAGAAAATTTAGTTCAAGTGGCCAAATTGAACCAGATCATGTGATGGTCACTGGCCCCCAGGTGATCTTTTACCTGGAGATCTGTGATCCTTTCCCCATTAGTCAGTACCAGATCTAGGATAGCTCTATCTCTTGTGGGTTGTTGTACCAGTTGTTTGAAGCCCTCCCCCCGCAGGGAATCCATTACATGTCTAGTTCTGGCAGAAGTCCCTCCTGGTATTGACCAATCTGTATCTGGCATGTTGAAGTCTCCCATTATCAGAACCTCCCCTTTAGCTGTCATGTTTTGTACATCTTTTAACAGTAATGTGTCTGTGTCCTCCCCCTGGTCTGGAGGCCTATAGACAACCCCAGTTCATGTGGTTGTCCCATTTCCTGTTTTCAGGGTGACCCACAGTTCTTCTGGCTCCTTATGTGTATTCTGAATTGCTGTAGCTTTGATAGTTTCATTGACATAAAGGGGCCACTCCACCCCCCTTTTGCACCTTGGTCTCTTCTGAACAGTACATAGCTGGGTACTGAAGTCTCCCAAATGTGGTTAATGGTGAACCATGTCCCGCTAATAGCTACTATGTCCAATTTAGCCTCCATCATTGTTGCCTGCAGGCCTGGCATCTTGTTTCCCAGACTGCAAGCATTTGTGTACATGATTCTCCATTGGCCAGATTTTGGTGTGTTAATTGTTGGGCAAGGTCTGGCATTTCCCTTGTGAGTTGTGTGGGAAGTCAGACTTTTTTCCTTACCTGGTGATGCAAATGAACTACAAACATGCTGAACTCCTGTTTGATCACTAGCTGAAGGGGGGAGGGGTGTTCTTCCCATTCGATGTATCAGGTGCTATACCCTTCCCCCCCATTTGCTAGTTTAAATATTCTGCAAAAACATCAAACTTCTGCCCCAATGTATTGACTCTCTCCTTAGTCAGATGCAGTCCATCGAATTTAAAGAACTTTCTCTCTCAAAACTGTTGCCAGTTACCTACAAATGTGTGTCCTTTTTCCTGGCACCAGCCCTTGAGCCACATGTTTAGCTCCCCTATCTCCCCTTCTCTGACCTTCCGTCAATCTGACCCCCTCTCCCAGACTGGCAGGATCTCAGAGAAGGAGATGCCAGATGAAATGGATGACAGTTTGTCACCCAGCCTGGTCAGGTATTTCTTGGTTTCCACAACTGACCAGCTGGCGAGATCGTTAGTCCCTATGTGTACCAGGATGTCAATTTTTTCTCCTGCTTCCTGCATGATTTTAGTAATCTGGTCAGTGACTCTCCATGCTGATGTACCTGGGAGACATCTGACCATTACCGCCGACCGGAGGTAGGTGTCAACTCCACAAATCATGGAGTCTCCTATGATCAGAAGTGTTTTGGAGTTCCTTTTTGCTTTTTTTGTTTTGGTCCCTGTTTTGGGTGAGTTTTGTGCTAGCTCCAGTGCTACAGTGTCCTTTGCCCCTTTGTTTGATTTCGGAGATAGAGGCAGATACCTGTTTGTAGTTTTTATATGGTTTGTGGAGGTAATACACTGGAGAGCACTGAGTGATGGGTCACCTGATTTGCCCCTCCTAACCACCTGCCAACCTCCTGGACCAACTACCATCTGTGGTCGAGGTGCTTCTGTTGGATGTTGGGGAAATGGTGGGTGGTTCTTATAATATATTTCTTCCTGAATATGCAAGTTGAAGCATGTAATCTCTGCCCATGCTGCCTGGAGCTGAGACCCTAGATCTTCAATAGTGCAGCATGTAGGACAGTGTCCTAAATCCTGTATAACTGCCCTTTTGAAAAGTGTCCCGCAGTACCGGCACTTAATAATATCCATTCCAAATGAGTTGCTGGGTTTATAACCTGGTTAGAGTAATTAGAAGGAGGAAGATGAAAGCAAAAGTTTGATATTGTGTTTTGATTGTATTTGTATATATTGTTATATCAAATTAAAACTACTTGTACCCCTGTAAATGAGGTCACTGTGTGGATACCCCTCTTATCCTCCATCTTCCTGCTTTGTTACAGGAAATGTCATGACTGTGCTACCCTATAAAAGGAGTGTAACGTGAGGTGGTTGGGGATGGGGGGTGGGTGGCTGGGCCCTTCCCCTGCCGAAAAAGAACCACAGATGAAAGAAACATGGAGATAAGAGCAGTAACAATCAACAAACAACAAAAGCAGTAGCCCTGAAAGCTTAGCCTAATGATAGATAAAACTGTAAACCCTGTAAAGCACCACCTGCAATAATTTCACAGAAGATAAACCATGTAAAAAACCCTTTGCTACAGAGAAAAATAAAGCAGTAACAGAAGATATACCTTGCAAAAAAACAATCTGAATCAGAGAATATAACAGCAGTAATCTGTAAGCACAAATCTGTAGGCACACCCTGTAAGTAGTGGTGGGTGAAGTGGACGAAATTCACTCCGTGAAGTGATTCACGGAGTAACGCGGAATCCGCAAAGTACCCACAATACGAAGCGGAGTACTTCGCGTTATAATGGGGAATGCAAAGTCCATTGAAAACAATGACTTTGTGTTATTCCACCTTCCCCAAACCACATCTCCACCAATTTTAAGGCGAAATACATTGAAATCAATGTACTTCGCCTCACTTCGCCTTGTTTTTGAGCTCCAAATGTGAATTTTGTAGTGCTTCTTGAAATTGCAGGTCACATGGGCTCTAGATTCTTCTGCAGAAGCCTCAGTTCTGTGTAATGTGTGTGTAGTGGAAGATGGAGACAGTTTCCTCTCAGAGCTCTGCAACTGAAATCCTTTAAAAGCTGTTAAGCCTTTTTGAGCTATATTTTTGCTCACAATGTAGTACATCAATTGTAGGAAACCCTTCTCTGCTCATATCATTGAGTATTGTTTGTGTGTGGATTTTGAATGCTAATTTAGAACAGTCTCTCTGTGTACTGTGAAGTGTGCTTTGGGGGAGGGGCATAACTGTGGTGTAGTAGATTAACTGGGAGAAAAAGGCAGTCTTTCTGTTTTGGGTGTATTTTTCTTGTATAGCTGTGTTAATGTACACACAGTAATATTTTTTGTAATTCTTCACATTTTTTGCTGATTGTTGTGGTGCAGCAGTGTTTAATTTCAGTTTGTTTTAAACATTTGGTTATATTACTAAAGGTTTTTGATTTGCTACACATTACATGCAGTGTGTGTGAGTGTGTGTGCGATGTGTGCCATTAAATCAGACACCTTTTATTGTGCCACAGAGTAATTGCAACAGTGTGAACCTTCTATCCACGCAACTGCATGAATTTTTTATTCTGCTTTGTGGTATCTTTACTGGTAGTGGACTGTTACTGCCGTGCACTACCCCCACCCCACCAACCTGCAAAAGCTATTCTTTTCCAGGTTTGGATTTGTGACTTGGGAGTACTGATTAGGTGTTGTGCCTTAGCGTCTGCATCTCTTGAGTGCACAGCACAATCTTAATCTGTCTGTGCATTTGCAGTACACCATCAATTCTGGAAAACTTTGCATTTCTTATTAAACTCTCATTTCACTTTGTCAGCACTGGAGAATTTTCTGGACACAAGACAGTAGCATTTTCGGGATGCACATTAATTCTGGTGACTATATGTGACCACTGTGTGCATGACGGAGTGCACCATTAATTCTGGGAGACTTTGTATTTTTTTATTACCCTCTCATTTCACTTTGTCAGCACTGAGGAATTTTCTGGACACAAGACAGTAGCATTTTTGGGGATGCACATTAATTCTAGTGACTGTGTGTGACCACTGCATACGTGCCAGAGTGCACCACTAATTCTGGGAGACTTTGCATATCTTGTTATGCTCTCATTTCACTTTATCAGCACTGGAGAATTTTCTGGACACAAGACAGTAGCATTTTGGGGAAGCACATTAATTTTGGTTACTGTGTGTGACTACTGCATGCATGACGGAGTGCACCATTAATTCTGGGAGACTGAATTTCTTGTTACTCTCTCATTTCACTTCATCAGCACTGGGGAACTTTCTGGACACAAAACAGTAGCATTTTGGGGATGCAAATTAGTTCTGGTGACTGTGTGTGACCACTGCGCACATGACTGAGTGCGCTATTAACTCTGTTAGACTTTGCATTTTTTGTTACACTCTCATTTCACTTCGCCAGCACTGGGGAATTTTCTGGACACAAAACAGTAGCATTTTGGGTTGCACATTAATTCTGGTGACTGTGTGTAACTACTGCATGCATGACGTCTCAGTGCACCATTAATTCTGGGAGACTTTGCATTTCTTGTGCACACATTTCACTTCATCACCGGCAGCACTGGGGAATTTTCTGGACACAAAATGAGCATTTTGGGGGTTCACATTAATTCTGGTGACTGTGTATGGGAAGGGCTGCCAATATTTTTGTCACTTCACCTTAGTTCGTGTTAAGGCAGAATGACAACGTGAAGTAATAATCACAAGGCAAAGTGAGCCTTTTGCATTGGCCACTCCTCATAGCGGAGTGACAACACGAAGTGCCCATTTCGTGGGCACTTCACCAATGAACTTTAAATTTGCTGCATCTCTACCTGTAATAATGTAGCAGAAAGTGTACCCTTGAACAACAATTTGAATCAGAGAAAATTAAAGCAGTAAAATGTTAGCAACAAACAGTAACAACCCCTGTGAGTACAAAAGAAAATAATAACACACAGTAAATTTGCCTAACCAAAATAAGCATAAGCCTTAATATTTTTCCTTGCTCTGATAAGGTTCCTTGCTCTGTCCTTACAAACAACCTAGAAGAAAAGAGCTCAGGTGAAGCTAGGTACCTTTGCCAGCAAACCTAGTCTTCCCTAAAGGTGATAACTCACTAGTTTCAATTCACATACAACACAATTATTATAAATGTAGAAAATGTAATAACACCTTAAAACAAACTTAATAAAACAGATGATTTCCTATTTAACCTGCAGTCAATGGAGGGCCAAGGCACGCGGTGACATCATTTCCTGTCTGGAGACTAAAACACATGGCTGCCCTCAGCCCTTAATTACAGGCTGATTTACATATGAATAACTCTGGACTGCAAAGACTCACAAATAAACACAATGGCTCACTTAAGTTAGATTTTTATGGGCTTTCAGACATTAAGAAACCCTGTAGATGACAGTTCCCCTTTATGTTTACATATAACAAATAGAACAATAGAAGGATTAGCTTTTTGGATTGTTTGGTACAGGTTAATTTAGATGGTGGTATTTTAACACTGGTTTACCATAAGCAGATCACAGTAAGACTTTGGACTTTGAATCATACCATCCTTAAGAACGTAAGAACATAAGAAAGTGCTGGCAGAAGGGGACCTTGCAATCCATCTAGTCTGCCCATTTAAGATCCCCCAGTATCTTTACTGTATTAGGTTTTCACAGTGCCCATTTCATGCTAACTTGAACTCTCTTATTGTTTTTGCTGCTACAGCCTCTGGGAGCAGACTGCTCCAGGGATCCACCACCCTTTCTGGAAAGCAAAATTTCTGCTGTTTGTTCTGAAACTACCTCCCTTCAGGCACATGTTGTGCCCCCTTGTTCATGTAGTTGTTTTTTTTTTCTGAAGAGATCCTGTGTTTGAAATGAGTTGATTCCTTTGAGGTATTTAAATGTCTTTATCATATCCCCTCTGTCCCTTCTCCTTTCCAGTGAGTACATCCTGAGATGGTGTAATCTTAATTCGTAAGGTTCTTTGTGCAGTTCATGTATCATCTTTGTAGCTCTCGTCTGCATGGTTTCCAGGCATTCTATGTCCTTCTTGAGATGTGGTCTCCAGAACTGGATGCAGTTCTCCAGGTGAGACCTTACCAAAGACCTGTACAGCAGGATTACCACTTTGCTTTTCCTACTTGTGATACCTCTACCTATGCATCCAAGAATGCCACCAGCTTTTAGTGCAGCTTTTTCATATTGCCTGATTGTCTTTAAATCATCAGATACGAGTACTCCTATAGCCCTCTCTACTTTAGTTTCAGTCAGCTTTTCCCCCCAGTGTATATTTCCAGCCCAGGTGCTTTCTTCCCTGGTGCATAACTTTACATTGCTTCATGTTGAATTTCAACTGCCACTGTTCTGACCATTCCTCCAGTCTTTTTAGATCAGAGACTATTTTTGTGGCCCCTTCTTGCATGTCTACATTGTTGCAGAGTTTGGTGTCATCTGCAAACAGGCATACCTTTCCCTGTAAACCCACCATGATGCCACTGATAAATATGTTGAATAGAACTGGCCCCAGCACTGAACCTTAGGGACTCCACTGGTCACCCCACCTTCCTCAGACAGAATACCATTAACCAACACCATTTTGCATTCTCCCTTGGAGCCAGTTACTAATCCAGCTGACTATGTTATGCCTTTTTCACACTAAACTTAATAACAGGCTATCTTTAAAGTGGGAAATTTAACTACATCTTTGATACGTTGAGGATGAATGGGTACTCACCCCAGTACTGCTTCTCTTGACCTTCCTCCAGTTCATCTGCCCTTGTTCACCAATGAGTACGACACTGGGGCACCCAATCCCAGTGTCGGAATGTCCCTAAAATAAAGAAAACCATCCCTCAATTTTTTTTTTGTTTAACCTGTAAAACAGAAAACTGTCCCACACCTATCTGCCCCAGCACACACAACTCACCAACTCCACCCTGATTTCAAACTCGGTAGTTACCACCCCACATCCGCCACACACCATCATTCACCTGAACAGGTCCCAGGGTGAAGATCCACTCTCTGATCAAAGACATGTTTTGTTGCTGGAACCCCTGAACTGCCAACTGCAATATGAGAAACTTATGTAAGTGCATTTCAATGTATTTCAACGGGGTTTTGAACTTTGCTGCATAAGAAGGCAATGTTGAAACTGTGGGCTTAAAATAATGTAAAAATGGTAAAGTTATGCACATACATTGACATTTTTCTATGCTCGCTTATAACTTTGGTTATTTTAAATATTTTTATACCAAATTTACAACATTGTAATTCCTTCACAACACCTCATGAACATGACAGCTGTCATTTTTCAAATCCTGGCAAAATGTGTGTTTGTCCCTGTGGCACTGAATGAAGTTTTGTGGTGCACAATGATGTTTAGGTGGGGATTTGAACATTTTCACCTACTACATTAATTGGGTGGGGTTATAAGAAGGCTATGCTGAAAATGTGGTGTACAAATATGGTAAAATGCCCATGTTATGACTGAACAATACACTGTTTTACTAGTCACTCACAACTTCACTAGTTTAAAATGTTTTGACTCCAGACTTTCAACTGACCCATTTTTTCTACACCACCTCATAAACGTGATGTGTCATTTTTTAAATCCTAGACAAGATGTTTTTTCACTAGGTGGGCCAAGCGGTCCTTATCTGCCGTCAAATTCTATGTTTCTGTGTTTCACACCTCTGGTGTGAAACGACATGTTGGCTAAAATTCTTTAAATGGCACATGTCGTGTTTATAAGGCGAGTCCTAAAACAAGTATTTTCAAAAGTTGGGGTCAAATAAATAAAAAATACATATTTAACAACCTTTGTGTGTGGGTACTACCTATTAGTATCAGACACCTGCCCAGCAGATACCCACAAGCAAATGTTTGGCATTGACAAATGCTTGTTACAATTGATTTCAGTGCTTTTGGGCACCAGAACATCTCTAGGTTAAAACTATTAAATGTATGAGCACAACAGTCCCCTTCAATCACATCTTGATGTCTTTAAGGTAGAGAGAAACAGGGGTTTTTATACATTTACAGCCCTGGCTGAAGCCTCTACCTTTGCAGCAAAATCCTGGAACATACAAATGAACACCACCAAGAAGTATGCTACAGAGAAGAGTTCTAGAACATGGACACACAACCCTATTTACTTGCCCCCTCGACTAGAAGCACTTTCACCAACAATGGTAGCAAAGAAATCACAAAACAGAAAAAGCTGCACCACAAAGGGCCCCCATTTAATCAATCAATCAATCAATCAATCAATCAAAATCTTTATTTATTCAGGCGAGCATCATTGAGCATAGCTCATTTACAAGATGGACCTGATTGGTCATAACAATATAAAGGTACAATTTTTTACACAAATACAAGATATAGATTGAGTACAAAAACAAGGACATTATAAATGAACAAAAAGCAAGAATATTTACATATATACAAGGCAATGAGCCAAAGAAACTGGGTTATAATAAAAAGGAGCAAAATAAAACAGTAATGAAAGATTAAAGTGAGGGAGGTGGGATTGTGGGAATGAGGTCAGGTATGAATTGAGTGGGTGAAGGCTACAAAAACAAATTAAGGGTGGAAATGTGAGGAAAAAAAGGGGTGTGGGAGAAAAAAAAGTGGGTTGTGGTAGGACTAGGCCTTGTGAAAACAGTTGCATGGCTCTGGAAAGAGACTAGTGTATAGCTTTTTGAAGGATGTTAATGGAATGAGGGTATTCAACTTCGGATCTTTTGAAGAGAGTTCCAAATAAGTGCTAGAGAGTAGCTGACTGCAGCCCTCCCATGCCGGGTACAGGTAATAGGTATCTTCAGCATGATGAGTTTGTTGTTCCTTAGGTCATATGGTCTGGATATGGCCTGGGTAAAACAATCTGAAATGTAGGATGGCAATTTGTTTGTTAGAGCTTTGTAGATCCATAAAGCAGCATTTTTGTTTCTTCTATGATATAGGGATGTCCAGCCGACTGCAGTATAGAAAGAGCAATGGTGGGTGCTGTAAGGAAGGTTTGTAATGAATCTAAGAGCTCTATGATACAAGGTATCCAGCTTGTTTAAGTGGGAAAGGGAGCAGTGACTATACAGGAAATCAGCATAATCAATGAGGGATAGGAATGATGTCAGGATTAATCTTTGTTTAGAATCTTTGGTTAGGTAATGTTTTATTCTGTAGAATAGGCCAAGTCTCTGCCTGAGCTTCTTCAGGAGTTCTTCAATGTGGCTAGTGTAGTCAAGTCTATTGTCAATCCAAACCCCAAGATATTTAAATTTATCTACATAGTCCAGACTTTCACCAAGGATGGTAGCTAGTTGGGGAAGGGTGTTTTGTGTGATAGTGGAAGAGAAGCTCTTGGTGGAGAAGAACATGGCTTTCGTTTTTTTGGCATTCAGTAGGAGTTTCTTTTCTAGCAGATTATGCTGCAGCAGAGAGAACTCAGATTGTAAAAGTTCACAGGCTTTTGATGGTGTAGGACTACTGACATAAAGGACAGTATCATCTGCAAAAAGGTAAATATTAGATGTGGTGAGGTTGGAATCAATATTATTGATATAAATGGCAAAGAGGATAGGGCCCAGGATGGAACCTTGTGGTACACCTCTTAGGAGTGGTTTTGAGGTAGATAGGTCACCTTCATTTTTTACATGCTGTAGTCTACCAGAGAGGTAGCATCTGAACCATTAAAGAGAGACTGAGTTGAGGCCTATGGAGTGTAGAGAGGAGAGTAGTAGTTCATGGTCCACAGTATCAAAGGCTTTGCTTAAATCCGAAATACAGCACAGATATTATTCTTTTTGTCTAATTCAGTCTGCCAATCATTAGTGACTTTTGCTAAGGCAGAGATGGTGCTGTGCATGGATCTAAAACCAGATTGAGCTGGATTAAGCAGATTATTGGTGTCTAAATAGGCACTTAATTGGCTGTTCACTAGTTTTTCAAGCATTTTGGACAATACTGGTAAGATGGATATGGGCCTATAGTTATTGAGGTCCATGGGGTCACCTGCCTTGAGTAGAGGAAACACTTGAGCTGTTTTCCAAATTGCAGGAATAGATCCAGTGGCTAGTGACAAGTTGAAAAGGTGAGTTGGGGGCTGCTAAGGCGTGCAGAGCAATTTTTTAGAAAATAGGGGTCAGAGTCTGCACCTGCGCTTTTAGTTGTATCAAATGGGTAGTAGGTCTTCTACTTGTTTTAGAGGTATAGGCTTAAGGAAAATGTGGAAATAGCTATGTGCCTCAGTAGTCTGGAAGTTTAATTGTGACCGCAATAGATTTGCTGGAGAGAAGTCGAATGCTAGGCCGGCTGTAGTGAAATGGTTGTTGAAGGCATTCAAGATTTCTTGCTTGTTAGTGATATCAACATTGTTTAGGTGCACTTTGGCATTTAAGCATGGTCAAAAGGCAAGGGACACTGGAAGGCAGGAATTTAGCTCATTGGACGGCTCTCCCAAGACAGACCTCTGCCTGCAGCAACTGATGGAACATTTGACAGCTATCCAGGTAAAACAACATGTGACAGGGGGACCCACTGGCACATCAGCAGCTGCTAATTACCCCCCTTGGGTGGACATTGCCCAATAAGCAGACCCCCTGCCAGAGACTTGAGCAGGTCCAAACTGCCTAGTTTTTCCCTCACCCTACGCCTGGCCTCAATGCTGACAATGTCCCACTGCTCTGGGTGACATAGTCTTTACTTGGTGGCTTTATTAGTGGCTCTATCAGCCTTCAGTGACTGTGCTTGTGTATGCTATACTTTTTATATTGGGGCGCATTAATCTGTAACAACCTTTTTTCCTCAGGAGAGCTGGGTAGCTTCAGAGGTTTTATTTGTATGCAGTGCTCATCCATCATACTAGTGATTCCCCAGCTCAGAATGTTACCCTTTATCAGGTTCCATTTACATTGCAGTGTCAAAGGCTGCTGTTGGCACAGCATTCTTCCTGACAGCTGCTGCTGTTCATAATGCCATCCTGACATCCCTCTCCCCTCCTCTGTTTAACTCTCCACTATTGTTTCTTAGAGGGCACCTCATAAAGCCAGTCAGGTGGGCAGTGATCAGACTGATGGCAGCATACTCCCCAAATAATGCTGATTTTGGAAGTAAGGTGGGCTTCATTCACAAGTATGCTGCTTTGGCAACACTTGCTGAGTCCAGTGAACAGCTGCTACTCCCCCCCCCCAAAGCAAAGGAAAACACCCCGTCATAGGACTATACCCCAGCCCCTGCTCAGAGCATGATCAGACCCTTTGCTTCACTCAGAAAATGGCAAGTGGCAAAGTGTCAAGCCCAGGGGTATTTGAAGGTGCTATGCTTCATATCATCAGAAAACCCCTTTGTAGCTCTTTGAAAGTTTCATTTTCACTCCTCCTTCCTATACCAGGAGCAGCCTCTCCCCAAGAGAACTATAGGTCAAGTTACCAAATTAACTTGCCATTAGCATTCCAATGATACACCTTTTACTCAGTGATTTTGATCGCTACCAGTGGTCACCACCATTGTGTTAACATAATGCTTGCAATGGGCACCCTTATTATATCATCATCTGTTTTCCCCCTTAAGTGATGCTCCCCCATTGAGCAGATTTGGAGGCAGAACATCAAGCCACCATTAGCCGATCTTCTCATAAACTCCCTGTCCTGGTTATAGATATTCCCCCCCACTTTTATCATAAGCTCCCATTCCCATAGGAAGTACCTGCATCAACAACACCTGGTGGCTTTGATCACTTTTACCAAACACACCCCAGCATCAGTCAAGTGGGCTACAACCAAACTGAGGACAGCACAACTCATAATCAGAGATGAGTTTAGCAGAAATATAGAACACGGTTTTGTGAACAAGATGCTTCAGTGAAACTCTGAAGACTCTGCAACCTGCTGCCATAAACCCATACCTGACAGGAACCTATCTCCTGTGGATTATCTCCAGACCCTTCCCATTTTCTTTTCTCACTTCTCCTTTTCTCTGCCTGGGACACTAGCAGGTCCCCTTAACCAGTCAGGAAACTTCAAGTGGCCAAACGGAAGAGCTATGATGAGCCCAGGGATAACTGGTGCATCTCTGCTGCCTGCTGTCAATGAATTTATAAAGGGCACCTCTAGTGCCTTCCCCCTATCTTCCACCCTAGCCAAGCTGTAGAAGTGCACCATGAGCAGTAAACCACACAACTTTATGGAACAGCACTTTACACCCCAGTAGACATCTCATAACTCCCAACACAATCATCGTCCCATTAGCTGTCACCACCCTTATTTTTCACTTTTGCCTAATCTCTTCCTCAGCTGGTGTTACCTCATAGTACAGACCCAGAATAAGACTCAACCATCCTTTAATCCTCGAACAGACTTAATGCACTGATCCCGATTTTCAACCCACTTACGCACACCAACATTACTGAGTGTGTCTACCATGAGGGAACATAGGCTCAATATCCTGTGCACCAACATTGGTTTTCGGTCTCAGTTCTCTCCTAAACCAGCCATTAACAGGCCATGAGCATGACCTACAACTGCCATGACAATGGACCCATTTGGTTCTGCTTCTACAATGCCTGTCCTTGGTTTCGGTCTTACCCGAGCCTCAGACTAGCTGGCACTTACTGGACTGCGCTGCTTGCACATTCCAGTCATAAATATTTCTCTACAACAACCACTGTACTGTACTGTATGATTGCCCCTGTAGTTACTGTATTTATTGTATTTTGCCACTATACTGCATTATCTTTGACTGTTGAAATTATCCTGTACCGCATCCACCTGTTGTAATTTACCATGTATCATTCGTAAGGTGTGATATTTCCCACACTGCTATTTATACTGTGATGTCTGTACACTGTATGCTCTGTATTGTTTTCTATGATGTGGAGCCTTTGTAAAGGAGTATCTGACTCAAAGGTATTAATTCTGATTGTATTCAATAAATAAAATAAAAATTAAAAATGTATTTGCCCCTCCTTCCATACAATCCACCTGTGGTTCTCCCTCCTGAATCTGCCTCACTTACACATTATCTAAAGGAAGCCCTGTTGAACACAAATTATTGAAAAATGTTTCTAAGATTCTGTGACATAGATACAAATTGGATGCAAGTTGGATGCAACAGTGCAAACTTAGCTCACCAGTACATAAACTGAGCTCTTCATGGGGCCCACCTCCCTTTTTTTTTCCCTTCCTGTCTGTCATGGTATCCCCTAGCTGCACATAAGAGGAATCAGATGCCCTAACTCACCTACCCCACAACTCTACAGCTTTCTCTAGTTTATAGGCTCGACTAGAAGCACCATACAAGTGACTGATGAAGCAGGGATTACCACCAGAATAGGGATCCATGATAAAGCATACCCAACATATGAACAATTCTGGTGAAGAAAGAGGCAGTATTGGAATCTTGTAAGAAAAGAGTCCTCTCTGTCCTATCTCCAGGTAGTCCAAGCAATCTCACCCAAGGCCACTCCTCTGAATAATATTAGTGATAGGGACTAATTCCCAGTGGGTACTATGAAGTTATGCTTGTTACCTCCCCCAGTACATCCTTGCCTCCCCATCCCAAATGCCTCCCCCCAATAGGCTTGCTCTCTGCAGATCAACAACTAAATGCCAACATTGAATGACCAGCTCTCACTGAACTAAGTGAGGTGTCATGGGCTGGGGACTAACCACTCTTCCAGACCCAGGAAAACACCACATCAGAAGTAGAAGTGACAGTCCCTCAACCTCATACTCCCATATCACCGAGCCTGCCAGCACTAGCATGCCCTCTTGCAACATGGAAAGAAACAGCTATGAGGGTTTCAATAGCCTCTACTCCCAGACCCCCACCTGCTGGTGTGCCTAGCATCTACCTAACAAATAAGTCTGGCATGAGAGGCACTTACCTGATACACATTTTATTACACTTGTAATCCAGAAGGATAGCACATGAGATGGGTGCCTGAATCACGGTGCCATCCAAAACAGCATCGTGATATGGGCAAAAGCCCAAAAGGTGAAGGGGCAGGAAGGGAGACCGGATGTGGTGGGGTGGGTGACCCTAGCGACAGGATGTCGCTATGTGTATGTGTGTGGGGGGGTGAGCATGGTGAGCGTGGCCTGGGAGGGGGTGGACGGGATGTAGGGGGTGGCCCTGCAGTCGGCTGCAGAGGTGCGCCATGGCATAGGGGGTTGGCCTCTGCTTGTGGTGCTGGGGTTCCAGGTTCAGGTCTGGGTCTGGGCGCTACTGTGCTTTTCTTGCGCCTGGCCCAAAATCTTATTTTCTTTGCTTTTGCACCCCTCAACATGCATCTCCCTGGAGTTGAGAATCCTTAAGTAGGGTGGCGCAGCCCCCACAGAAAGCAAGAATTTTTAGTCCCCGGTGCTGTTTTTCCCTGCTCCGGGGTTGTCAGGTTGGCAAAATTGTTTTTGCTGCCCTGACATCGCTCTTCTTCGGGTCGCTTTTTCATGGGTGCTGACATCACATAGAACCATCAGGAAGAATAACTGCCCTAATACCTCATACATGCCTCTAGTGGGTTCCCCTTGAAAAACCTGCTGACTCCATGATATCTGTTAAAACCCTCCCTCTACCACAAACATTTCACCAGCATTACATCAGCACCCCGCAGTTTGATAACTCATACTGATATTATAATTTTATGTACCCCCCCAGCAACCATTCTCTCTCTCATTTCTGTCTCACTCCTCAATGTGCTGGACAGGGCTGGTGGCAGATAGCTGACTTTTGACCACATGTTGCAGCAGTACACTGGTAACGGTATGTGGCACAGTGCAAACCACATCACTCCAAGAGACAGAGACTAGCTACCAAATCTACCTGTCAAAGACAGCACGGATATATCCGCTTCAATCATCCAACAGCAGCACTTTCAATTTTAATTTGCTCCATGCTGGAAAGAGTAAGGGATGTTCCTTCTCACCAGGCTTC
This sequence comes from Neoceratodus forsteri, assembly GCA_016271365.2. Taxonomy (NCBI): domain Eukaryota; kingdom Metazoa; phylum Chordata; order Ceratodontiformes; family Ceratodontidae; genus Neoceratodus; species Neoceratodus forsteri. The sequence continues at coordinate 94,016,143 of CM028130.1, read as the reverse complement.
ACATACTTTTGTGGACTTGAAAGGCAAAGTGGGGCCGAGTTGACTGGCATGCAATTTGGGAATTTTAAACTACCTAGCAATTAAACAACATACAGCACCCTAACACGGAAGGACTGATGCAGATAGACCATGCCCAGTTTTCTTTCCCCCAACCTACCATGAGCAGCTATTACACTTTGTCTACTGTATCCTAACAGTAAGATTGCATGTTCCGTGCTAGGACCAAATACTTACTGTGTGGCCCTGAGTAAGTCATGTAACCTGCTAGTGCTCCAGTCTACCCAGCTATTGAAATGGGTAGAAGCAGATTTAAACTGGAAATGAAATATTACATTTCAGTTGGTCTATCTTTAGTAAATATATTGTCAAAATGGATAGATGCAAGACCCCGCTGTGGTCTAGTGATTAGTAGAATGGTGGAAACCTGGAGGCCACAGGTTCAAACCCTGCTAGAGTCTAATACTTACTGTGTGATCCTGAGAAAATCACTAAACCACCCAGTGCTACAGTCCACCCAGCTGCAGAAGGACCTCACTGGAACTGAAGGTTGCATTTTAGATGAAGTATCCTTGAAAATATACATTGTGAAAATGGTTAAAAGCAGTACCCCACTGAAAAAGAGATGATGCGTCTCAGGTGGGTTAATGTGGGTAAATAAAAAAAAAACACAATGCAAAATATTGCCGTGAGTCACTAGACCATTTCGGTCATACTCAGCTACAACTCCTTCATCAGCAGCTAAGTCCTTCTTTAAATTACTTTATCATCCATCACAGACTAAGTATAACAATGTCACTAAAAAAACTTGCAAACAAACGATAAGACATTGACCAATGCTTGCTGTTTTAATGAGGCCTGGACTGTGCACAGTGCTCCAGGTAGGGTCTGACCAAATCATTATGAAGAAAAGGACCCTGCTTCAACTGGATTTTGTTTTTTGGGGGTGGGGCAACAATAATCCACTAAAAGAACAGTATAAGACATGCAAATATTTGGTGAACTAAGCTGAAGCTTGCCACTGAGCTGCAGGACTTGCAGTCTGTACATTTGAGTGTGCATCAAGTTCCTGGGGCTTTTATTTACCTCAAGAAGTTTCTTCCTATCAGTATGCCCCACTTCTCCACTGTAAGCAAATGTGTTCAAGAGCAATATAAATACACATTTTTTTCAGTATTTTGCAAATACAATTATTATGCATGATTGTTCCTTAACAGCTCTGAAAAATGTTCTCTAATAGAAGTCTGAGCACCCACTTCAATCTTTGACTGTTTCATTGCTGTGAAAAATGAATGAGCAAAGCCCAAGTGATGTGCACTTACGATCAGATCCATCCTTCTCATCCATCCGCTGTGCAATCAGAGGTAATGGGGCGCAGCTCACCTCACCCACCCCTGCTCCATCTTTATTTGTTGCATTGCATGCTTGCCATGACTGGCTGGGGGGAGCCAGATGACAGCATGAACTGTATCTCCAGGGCTCAGTCACTATGGACTTTTAAAAGATGCCCCTTTGCGTATGCAGGTGAGTGCACAGTAAAGAATACTAAAGCATTTTCAAACTAAAACCTGGCAGAGCTAAGGAAATACATCTTCGGCTTTCCTTTTTACCTTTAATTATCTCTGTCCTGCCAGTAATACCAGTGAGGCAATTAAAGGTGGATTTGATTAATGGTCCAGTTGTCTGCAAAGCTACCTAATTTAAATGTCTATATATATTTAAACACTTTTCCTGTGCTTTCCTCATGGCCCTCTGCTCCAAGCTCAATAAAATATTGATCTGAAAACACCATGACTGTTTTATTTTCTCCTTCTGCCGCTCACGCGTGCATGTGTGTGTGCGTCTGAGATTAGTTCATTCTTATAAACTTTGAGCCTTTTCTAAACAGATTTGTCATTGATGCAGTTTCAGGATCCAGTGATGGACTCTAGAGTCCCTTGGCTATCCAGTGGGTGCCATTGATAAATGCAGTCTGGCATTTGTTCATGGCAGTCTGGCTAGATCAAAGCACTTAAAGGTTTTTAGAAAACATCAGATGAAAAACCACTGAAAATGTCAGTTATAAACCTAAAAGCTTTCAAAAGAATGTTTTTTTTTTTTAATAGCTGTTCCCAAACAGTGGTACTAATGCTTTTGTAAATATAATATATAAAGTTCAACAAATGTTGAGTAAGGAAGCAATTTATAACTATTCACGTCTTTTTCTCATAGTTTTAAAACCATTTTTGGCCCCTTTCTCTGGAATAAATGTTCACATCAACTTGGTGCATCAAAGTGTGGGAAGGCAGTGTAGCTTAGTGGTTACAGAGCATTGCTATGGCCTTTGAGAAAGGATCAGTTTGATCTGAAACATGTCAGGTGGTTACTGGGTGTCTGGAATTTTTGTTTGCATCAGTATAAAGATGGCACTTTTTACACTCTTCTAAAGAATCTTCCTTGTCCAGTGGCATCAATTGAAATAATGAGGTGGTGCGTGCCCAGTTTTTTTCTGTTTTGAAGTAGATCTGTGAACCTGTAGACACAAGTATTGCACTCACGCATCATCATCATTCACTGATTGTGTGATTTTAAGCTAGTCCCTTAACCTTTCAGCATGCACATGTTTGCACAGAGACAAGCACACATTTTATCTGTATGTAAACCTCAAGAGCTGCCAATAACCCCTTTCAGTCTCCATTATTCTCTCTGAGCAGACTTAACGGATGCTGCCAACTGTTCGTGGATTATAAAGCACTTGAAATACAGTATGTAGGACTGACAATATATAAAACCAAAATATCCCTGCCTTCCTCCTCATTTGTGATTTTATCACAGTTGTGAAGGGGGTCCAACACTGACCCCAGAGTTACTTATCCATAAACTTAGTTCCTGAAAAGGCCAGTGTCAGATTTAAACATTCCAGGCAAAGCTGCCACAAAGTGGCCTTTTATGTATTTCATGGAGTTTTTGCAATGTGGCCACTAAGCATGTGTGCAAAGTTTACTTTACAACTTTATGGAAAAATGTAGCCATGAAGTAACAAGTTACCATACTTCCCATAGGTTTTTCAATGCAAAGTGTGAACGTATAAAGTGTGAAGTTTGGGTAGCGAAATACTACATGAAGTTGCACACTTCATGGCAAGCTACATAAAGTGTGAATTAGAAAACTACATGGACCTATTCCTGAACTGAGGTGAAGAACAGTTTGAGAACTTTGGTGAATATTCTTCAATCATTCATGAACATTCCTCAAAGTCCATGCACTGAAATATTTAATTTCACTTACATTCTGTCCAGAGATGTGGGAATGATGTGTAGATGAAGGCAGGAGTCACGGGTTAAAGGTTAACATTCATACCACTCAAACTAGAGAGGCGTGCAGAGTGTATTTGTAACTGCTGTAGATCACTACCTGCAGAGAGTTTAAAGATCAACTGCTAATGTGTTAACATTTCTCTCTCCATTTTTATGTCTCACTTCCTGTGTAATAAACAAATTAATACTGATAACACAATAACGTCTCTTGTGATTATTTTTAACTCTGCACTCATTGCATTAATTTAAAAGTAAGCCCAATCACAGACCATGATTTTTCTTTTTTTTTCAAGAGTCAGCTCTGTCTGAGTCAGTTCATGACATCAAACAAGGAGTGACATCTAATGAGAACCCTTATCTTGTGAAGTGACAGCACTCACAGCACAAGAAAGCCTCAGGGATTATTTCTTGGTTAAAGGTAGACTAACTTCCAATGACCTAGTGGCTTTGATGGTGGAAGAAGAACTAGACATTGTTGTGCTCATTAAAACATGGTACACAGGTAACCATGACTGGGATATTACCATACCAGGGTACACAATCTTCAGGAGAGACAGGAAGGGCAAAAAGAGGGGTGGTTGGCTTTGTACATCAGGGAGGGGATCAAAGCAACTGAGTTAGGGGAAGAGAGGAAAAGGAAGAAGCACTATGGGTCACCATAGACATGGGAAATGGCACCACCATCCTCACTGGGATTGTCTACAGACCTCCAGCACAGGGGGATGAAATAGATTGGTTATTAGTGGATACCATCCACAAAATGGTAGAGAAGAGGGAAGTGTTGTTGGTGGGGGTCCTAAACATGTCAGATGTTAACTGGGACACCTAAGCATCAGCCACTACCAGGAGCAGAGGCATCTTAAATGCCTTGCAGGGGGCACACCTCAGACAGCTAGTGGAGGAGCCCACATGGGAGGGAGCAATATTAGACCTGATTCTCTCCAATGGTGACAGAATGTCAGATCTATCAGTGCACAGCCATCTGGGGTCCAGCGATCACCATATAGTGTGGTTTAAGATGAAGACAGTAGAAGAGTCAAGCCACACAAAAGTAAGGATCCTGGATTTTAAGAGGGCTGACATTGCAAAATTGGGGGAACACCTCAAGAAAATCCTGGTAAAGGTGAAATCTAGATTTAGTAGTTGCCGTATTGGTCCTTGCAAGAATAGATCCAGAAGTAAAATGATTTGATATCTTTTAATGGACCAACATAGATGTTACAAAAAGAACAAAGTGCTCTAGCTTTCGGACCAACCAGTCCTTCTTCAGAAGCTAATGGCAAAGGTGAAGGGAGAGGGGTGGCAGAAGAATAGTGGGGGACACTTAAAGGAGCCATAGCAGAGTTAACAAGTCTCTGTGTAAAGCATGTCAACAAAGCAAAAAGAAGGAAAAAAATCACTATGATTTTCTAAAGAAGTGGCAGTGAAGGTTAAAGAGCTGCTGATGCCTTTAGGAAAACTTTAAAAAATTTAATTTTCAGACATAGTTCAGATGTTATTACATATATTTTTAAATATTTATTCTCTTCATTATCTGTTACTGAAGAAATTCCAGCAACAACAAGATCTGCATCCCAGAGAGTTTAATTGCCTTTATAACTTATTCCCTACTTGAAATTATAATGCTCTGTTGCGATGTTACAGTCTGTTGCCATGGAAATAACTGTACTGTTACAAGCAAAGTACTATGACATCAGGTTGGGAAGAAGCAATAGTAGCTGATGAACCCTGAAGGAACAACAATCCTGTTTTCAAGCTTCTGACCTCAGCTATAGACAATAGGGATAAGAAACACAAAGTTAATGAGAAATTTAAAACTGCTTTGTTTCCAAACAATTATGTTTTTCAAAGTACTTCTTGATGTGTCAGAGGCTCTTTAAGGAAAAGAAACAGGCAGTCAGAAAGTACAAAGAAATGCAGAGGTAGAAGACAGGGAACAGCATCAGGCAAAACAAAAGGAGGTGGGGAAAGCAGTCAGGAGTGCAAAGGCATAAACTAAAGAAAGAATAGCACAATCAGTAAAAAAAGGAGACAAAACCTTCTTCATGTATATTAGGTAGAGGAAAAAGACCAATGGAGGGATTGTGAGGCTAAATAAAGGGTGGAGTGTTTATTTATTTATGTAAAAGTTTCAACAGGAAGACATACTGAGCAAAAACTGCTTGTTTCCAGATGTGTCCTGGGGAAAAGGAGTAACAGAGGATGGGAAAACAAACAATGGTATAACATTGCAAATAAATTAATTACAGTAAGCACAGAAACAATAAGTGCTAAGCATTACAATTGTGGGCAAGTAATAATATATATAGTAACATAAGGTATGGAGCAGATATACGTGAGTACATACACCAGTGATAGTAAGGACTTGTATTTATTTGCTTTTGGTAACTGGGTAGGTGCACTAGGCAAAAATCCTGCTTATTTTCAGGCAAGACCCAGGAGAGTACAATACAACAGCATAACAGTACAACAGAACGACAATATAACAGGATAACAGGATAACAGCATAACAGTATACCAGCATAACAGCATAGCATTGACAAGCAGTCAGTTTCAGAAGACAGGAGAACTGTTCATGAAAGTCAGAGGCAGGCACAGTAGGCTATCCACCTCATGGTAGCAGCAACAGTGGTGAGGGTGACAAGTCAACAGGCCTAGCTGAGGGAGAAAACAGGTAGGTAAGCACAGATTACAAAAAGATACATAATAGTACAGTAGACAAGGCAATTGTGCCCAGTAGGGGAGAAGATCAGACTGTTATTGACTCTTAAGCAGAAGACAGAAACCCGAAAAGTGGGCATGGCTGCAAACAAGGATACAAAATAGAGACAGGACAGAATGTTATGAGCAGTCACAGTTGTCAAGAGCTATCAGGTGGGAAAATAGAGCATGCTTAAATGCAGGGTGAGATGTGGAAACCTTGACATGGTTAGGGAGTGAGTTCTGAAACCTAGGGGCAAAGTAGGAGAAAGCTTGCTCGCCCATTTTCATGGAGCATGGTAGAACAGTGAGTAGGGGGAAGGAAGAGGACCTAAGGGAGCGATAGTGAGAGACTGGGGTAAGCATGTCCCCCAGAGTGGAGGGATGAGGAGATCTGGTTAAAGAGTTAACAAATCACCCTAGTGTGCAAGAACAGAGGGCAACAGGAGACAGCCAGTTTCAGGCAGAGTAGAGGAGATAGTGATGGGTTAGGCGAGGAACAGATAGGGCAAATCTACAGATATTGTTGTAGAATGTGTCCTGTTTGTGAAGAACCCCCCGCATTTGCATGAGATATAACAGGGATGGCATATAGAGGTTGAGGAAGAAAACACCTCTCGCTACTGAGATTCTAGCAGCAGGAGTGAATGTAGCACCCTGTAGGCAGCACCAATTTTGGCATTAACCGATCGACAAACCACGTTAAAGTGCACAGAAGAGTCAAGTGCCGGGTCAAGCAAGACCCCTAGATACTTGAAGGCTAAAGTGTTAGAGACAGCTATCCCATCGCAGCAGCAAACCAGGAGCTTAGGAGACTCAGCAGGAACCTTTCTAGAGGACCCAAAGAGCATGGCCTGAGTCCTGTAGACATAAATTCAACAATTAGTGGAGAGTGAAAAGTGCTAATCGTGACATCATATGTTTGAATTGCAGTACAGGGATATAAGACATGAAATGGATAGTAGTTCATGGAAAGGAGGATCACATTGGGTCTCTTGGTCATTTTAGTAGACCCAGGTGAGATTAGGGACAGTTGCATAAGGTGGCTATGAAAGACCACATGAGAGAGGCAAGGGAGTGGGACGAGCAGGCGTTTCAAATGTTTGTAGGGAGTGAGTTCCAGAGTTTGGGAAATCGGTAGGAGATGGATGCCTGACCAGCTGAATATGTGGAGGGGGACCCAGAAAAAGCAGAAATTCTGAATGAATGCTTCTGCTTAGTATTTACAAAAGAAGGGGAAGGAGTGGGACCAAAATTAGACAATAGAAGCACAAATGGAGGATGGCTTTCCTAGATTTTAGCAAGGCATCTGACACCATCCCACACAGGAGGCTAGTAAACAAGTTGGGCAGTCTGGGAGTGGGTCACAAGGTTGTGAATTAGGTCACAAATTGGCTGAGCAACAGGACACAGAGAGTGGTTGTTAACGGAGTTCAATACTGGGACAGGAGAGTGGCCAGCAGAGTGCTACTAGACTCAGTACTGGGGCCAGTCCTCTTCAATGTCTTCATTAGTGACATTGCAAAGGGTCTGGAAAGGAAGATAAGCCTCTTTGTAGATGGCACCAAGATCTGCAATAGTGTGGACACTCCAGATGGGGTAGAAAGAATGAGAAGAGACCTAGGCAAGTTGGAGGAGTGGTCAAGAGTGTGGCAGCTTAATGTGATTTTCTGAGATTTTGCAGATATCTTTTTGACATAGTATGCCATTACCACCCATGCTTTAGATGTTGAAGCTGAAATTTGTTTGGTAAAATAATCTATCATGGTTGTTGTTTTTTTATGTTTTATCAGCACTTTGTTTCTGCCCACCCTCCAGTTTTCTATATGCGGCCACACCCCCAGAATGATGTCATGCACGGGAACTGTCAATACTTTATGTACAGCAACAAGGAATTCTGAGTAAATTATTCAGTTGACTTAAATGCTCATTACTCAGAGGTCCAGACCCTTATTTTAGTGGTGGTGACTGCACCTAATATGTAGATGCACATATCAGGACATTGTGGGTACAATAACAGGTTGCTTTCCAATTTCTTTACTGTGAGGTGCAGTCTCATATTTATGTAGTGGATTCAACAATAAAAGCTGTCATATGTTTATTTTCAAAACAAGACATTGTGTATGCTAATTGACATAATGAGGCATTATGGGAACAGTATATAGCAGTCAGGTATTTCGGTAGTGTAGATGTATGTAATACAAAGACAGACCAACAGAGGTCTCTGTTTCAAAACAGTGCTTAAAGAGCAGGTGTTTACTTCTAATAAATAGAAATCTATTTTATGTATTGTATTTTGATGTGTTAGTAATTATGTTCTACTTGTATGATAAAATTAAGCAATAATGCATGACGGGATGTGTTGTTGTGAAATGTACAAACATCTTTGCTGTGGTATGAGGCCGTAGGCCGAGTGCTATAAACCACCCAAGGTGTGTGCAAATCACACAACAACACACCCCCTGGAGTGCATTATTGCTGTTATAAAATAAATTAGGAAAGAAAAACACTGTTAATTGTAGATAAATCAATATTTTCTTTTATTTATATTGATTTTCCGGATTTTATCCTCCTATGCAAACAAATAGTCCCATAAACAAAGATGCAAATGATTGCTAAAACAAACATCACTATAAATTTACACATTTAGATTCAGGAAGGGGATTTCTTTATCAAACAGATAATGAAACATTCAACTGCTTAACAGTAACATCTATCCCCCCCCCGAACATTACAAGACCTCCTTGTGAATGAGCTTGCTCAATGGAGTTTTCCTGCAATAAACTTGAACTTGAACTTGAACATGCGATGCTGCAAAGTGTTCGGGACACTGTTAGCCTTTTGAGACAATTTACAGTGGTTGAAAGTGATGGTGTCAGGAGAAAGATGTAGTAATGAGAGATGAATACATGCTGGGAAACACGTATAGAATTTTTAAATGTTTAAAAGATAATGTGGGTGGACTGACCAAAAGGTCCACACCGCGTGTCCATGCACTACACTAGCACAGAGCCAGGGGCAAACTTGTTAATGAAGAATTTATACATTTTCAGTCATGCATGTGGGAAACAACATAGAGTAGCACAAAGTTAGTATTACTGTGAAAAGAGCTCTGCAAAGTGTTGTATTTTGTGTGCAAAAAAAAAAATAAAGCCATGATTCCAGTCATGCACATTGCCGAACCACTAATTTGCATGCCTGGGACAACAGCTTCATTTTTTGCACACCAAATACAGCTTTATGCAGCACTCATTCCACAGTAGAACTACTTATGTGCTACTCTATGTTGTTAACTGTATCAGAAACTGTTTTTTTCTACACACAATATCAAAAATATGTAACTCGTTCATAAAGGAGTTCTCTTGCCCCTTTCCCCAACTCCTCACTACTGTACTGCATGGACGTATGATGCAGACCTTTCCGTAGGTCCACTCACATTATGATTTTTTTCAACTGAATTGGAAACATTAAAATGTCGGTGTTTGCCAGCATGTATGCATTTTACAGTACTATGTCTTTCTGCTGACAACAGCACTTTCAACCCTTCACAATTGTTCCAAAAGGACAACAGTGTGCATTCTACATTTACTTTTTTTCTTTCAACTTTTTAACTTACAGCAAAACCATTGAGGATGGAGAGCAGTGTGTGGATGTGTTTGAATGATGTGCACAGAGTACCGACCCACTTAAATAAAGCATGGAATTTTTTTGGTTGCAGAGGATGGAGCCGGACATACCTTGGATGGAGCCTGTATATTTACTGGAGGCATTGCACCAGTCTGGCCAGCTGCTGATGGGTGTGACTCTGTGGGAGGAGTAATCACTTTGTTGTCAGTCATGCTGCCACTCAGTAGGGCTGTTACTGGGAAACAGGAAGAAGAATTTTTAAAATCTCTCCAGTGCTGTACACTAGCCGAGCAGCTTCTGATGTTATTCCCTTGCCCATTTATACTATTACTGCTGCCCAATCATTTGTGGTGATTGGTAGAGGATCATTTCTGGTCTCGGTGTTGTCCTCCGAAATGCCTATTCAACCGCTTCTACCGATTTCAACTCCTTGTAGAAACTTGTCTAGGGAACCCGTGATTGATTGAAATGGGGTACTTTCCATTTTTCTAAAACTTGATTTAGGATAACAGTGAAAATGGAGGCTGTGGTATTACTTCTTTTTTTACAAGCAACAGTATTGTTGACACTTGCTGTTTTACTGTTCAGAAATGGTGGTTTCTGACCACGGGAACATTTGAAAATTTTGTGAGACTCTACGTGGTTGTCATGAGGCAGGTAATGGTCAGCTGGGACTTTAGCCATGTGTTTGTTGTGAGATTTACACATGGCTAAAGCCCCAGTCTGACCAATCAACTTACATAATTTTTCTTTCCCATTTTATAATATTTGTTAGTGAGTGAAAACAGTGGATTTTCACCTTTGTTTCTTACACTGCTAGTAGAAAAGAATTCAGTAGAATTCAGGTATTGTGATGTCAAAAACTGACAGTTATTTAAAAGCCCAATGTATTTCAATAAAAAACAAAATATATTCTTCCGTCCTTTTCAAAAGACAATGATACAAATTTCATCAACAAACTTTGCTTTTTATTTGTTTGCATTATTGTGCTCCCTCTATATGATTTTATATTTCTGAAAACAGTAATTAGTTTCTCTTTTCTTCTTTCCAAGTAAAACATGCTTATGAAAGAAAATATCATCTGCTAAATTATAACAATATATCACGTTATCAAAAATTGCATATTTCTATTAAATAAATAATATTTTTGTGGCAGGAAGTGTTATTCCTCCATAGAAATCTGGAAACAGATTTGTAGTTTCCCATTGAAATACACTGGTAGCCTTGCCAGTAAACCATTCCTGACATCATAATACAAGGATTCCATTGGATTATTTTCTCACTAGCAGCTGGCAAAATACTAATAAAATTGTGAAAAAGTAAGTGAAGAAACAAATAAAAGCAAACTGAATGGTGGAGAGGCATCTAAAAGCTCCAAACCTCCATTCTTTATGATATACACCCTTACTAAGCATTTGATCTTTAAAATATTTGTTTCCCTTGCATGATGTCACATTTGTGGGTTGCAGCACCGAGAAAAAAAGAGGCAGGTTATGCAAATGAGGCAGAGCACAGAAATAAAATCATTTTTCATTAGACAACAGCACTTTTTGGCAGTTGAATGTTAGGAGATTGAATCACAACTCCTACAGGTTACTATTTCCATTTGTTATGGCAAACCTCAGAAAATCAATTTAAATTCAACACAACAAAATGCACTTGGGGCACAGGAATCCTGGAGAGGAATAGAAGATGGAGGGGGGAGGATGCTAATGACAACAACAAAACAGGAAAGGGACTGGGGTAATTATAACAGAGAACCTGAAAGTAGCCAAGCAATGTGAAAAGGCAGTGGGGAAGGGCTGGAGGGATGCTGGGGTGCATAAGGAGAGGCATCAACAGTAGAAAACAAGAGGTGATCATGCCGCTATACAGACAATTGGTAAAGCCACATCTGGAGTTCTGTGCTCAGTTCTGGAGACCACATCTCCGGAATGACATAGACAGAGTGGAAGCAGTCCAGAGAAGTGCAATAAAAATGGTGAAAGTAATACAACAGAAAACATATGAAGAAAGCCTGAAAGACCACGATATGTATACACTGGAGGAAAGAACGAAGAAAGGGAATATGATAGAGACATTTCAAGTACATCAATGGGATAAACAGGGTTCAGAAGGGCAGCATCTTTCAGAAAAAGAGAAATGCAAGAACAAGGAGTCACAATATGAGGCTTGGGGGGACTAAGGGGTAACATGAGAAAGTATTTTTTTCACTGAAAGGTGGTAGACACATGAAACAGCCTCCCTGCAGAGATCATAGGGGCTAAAACAATCAGTGAATTCAAAAATGCATGGGATAGACAGTAGGCAACCATAGTGATAGGAAAGAGAAGGTAATCTGCATATCATTTAGGATTTGGAGCTTATGTAGGTGGGGAAATGAGCAGACTAGGCGGGCCAGGCCGTCCTTATCTGCATCAAATTCTATGTTTCTATGACAGAAAAAAATGCCACTAACACCAAAATGGAATACAATTATATGTTTTATTCGGATACAAATTTGCAGTTTCCAGCACCATAGATGGGAGTGAGAAAACACTTACTGAATGTCCCGACCAGTTTTATGCATGTGCACTTACTCAAGGAGGCTGGTCATGTGCACCTATCACCATATTCATTCAGGTGTCCCCTTAAAATGATAGCAACATATAAGCTCAATTCTCTCTCTCTCTCTCTCTCTCTCTCTATATATATATATATATGTGTGTGTATATATATATATATATATATATATATATATATAAGATGAATTCACAAATGAAAATAGAGAGAAGAAACACACAGCAAAGAAAGCACATTATTTAACCTTTATTTAAATATCACAATTTTTTTTTTATTTTTAAATGATTTGGGTATTAGTTAAACTTTTCTTTGAATATAAAACCATCAAAAAGCTTATATGAGCATATTATACCCCACGTGACCCCAATGGCCTCCCTAGTAATAGTATCAAGGCTTGACATGGAATTTTTTGGAGCGCAATGATATTTGGTAAGGGCAATATAAGCAAATTAACCTTTGGGTGATTGTATGCATGGAAATTTAAATCACTCGTAATTTAGGTTGGGATGATGTAAGTGCACACGCAATGATTACCCATTCTTATTATTGTAGTACACATAAACAAGCCACTTTGATAATTTAGAAATGGTCTGGGATTTAATTAAGAATTTACAAAAATTAAAAAGCTTGTTGCATGAGCATATTAGACCCCACTTGACCCCATTGACCTCCCTAGTAATAGTATCAAGGGAGTGAATGAAACATATTGAATTTGTGATATTTAAATAAAATTAATGATAATTATACAGTAGAATGCCCTAGGATTAAATTTTAGTCCATGTAAGGATTTAAATCCTTACATGGACTAATTGTATAGTATTGTATCTTTTTTGCTAGAAGGCAGGTGTGATACTTAACCCTATTTTAGAAGTTTAGCCAGCCTGTAGATTTGTAAAGCTCACAAGTATGGGTTAACCTGTTACAATTTGAGACCAGGTGGCAGGTTTTGTTCAGGGCGAGGTTGATGCTGCACAGGGCAGTATAATCAGCAGACCCATAAATTACTATGCCATAGTCCACCAAGGGAAGTATTGAAGAGGACACTGCCAGATGCAATGCTTTGGTCAGACTGATATAGAGAACCCCCACCACTGAGCCTTGATCCAGGGCCTCATGTATATACGAGGTAAATTCAACAAGGGCAGTGGAGGTGCTGTGACCCTTCTGGAACCCATATTGTTCGAGACAGAGCAGGTTGTGTTTGGTTAACCTTTGGGTGATTGTATGCATGGAAATTTAAATCACCCGTAATTTAGGTTGGGATGATGTAAGTGCACAGGCAGTGATTCCCCATTCTTATTATTGTAGTACACGTAAACAAGCCACTCTGATAATTTAGAAATTTAGTAAAAATCAATGAAAATTTATCCTCCAGTAAGCCAGTCCTAACAGGGGTTCCACAAAGATCTATTTTAGGTCCATTGCTATTCACCCTCTTTCTGAACTCCCACCCCCAATCATGTAGTGGTAAGCTACTGCTCTACTCTGATAATGCTCTGGAAAAATCACCATCAATTCCACCCTCCAGGTTTTCTTTAAATAACTCAAAACCTGGTTCTATGAACACCGTCTAGTAATTAACTATAAAAAAACTAAATCGATGATTTTCGCCCACTGGTAAAACCAACTCTGTAATACACAGCTAATCATCTCAAACTCCCGTGGCACTGCACTGGAGCAGGTCTACTGCTTCAAATACCTGGGAGTCAGGATGGGCACCTCCCTCACATATCACACTCACATTCAACAAGTGTCAACCTCTGTTAACACCATGGTGGAGATCCAATACAGACATAGGCACTGCAAGCCTCTGCAGGCATTGCATCTGGCAGTGTCCTCTTCAATACTTCCCTTGGTGGTCTATGGCATAGTAATTTATGGGTCTGCTGACCATACTGCACTGCGCAGCATCAACCTTACCCTCAACAAAGCCTGTCTACTGGTCTCAAATTGTAACAGGTTAACCCATACTTGTGAGCTTTACAAATCTACAGGCTGGCTAAACTTCCAAAATGGGATTAAGTATCACACCTGCCTCTTAGCAAAAATTATATTACACAAACTAGCACCGATAAACCTCCACCCTTTAATTCAAACAGCCTCTCTCAGGAGAGCACCAAGACACTCATCTAATAACTCCCTGCTAGTACCCCACTGTAGAACCTCCCTTGGGCAGTGGTCTTTCTGTTATCGTGCCCTTCTGTGGCTAAACAATCTACCACCCACAATCTCCTGTACAGCCAGTTTGGGTCAGTTTAAAACTGGACTCAAGTCACTCCTTAACTCTGCAACATGTGACTGTATATATCTTTTCTTCTTAGAGCTGCTTCATGCATACAATACCTTGTTACAAGCAGGATCCAGAGCTACAACAATTAGATAGCCCCGGCATAGGGACTTGCTCTTCTCTTGTCCCAAGCTTTGGTTCCTCAATTTCTCAATGTAATATATCATGACTCTAGGCCTATTTTGTAAGACCCTCCGTACCTGAACAATTGTTCAATATGTACATAAGTATTGACCCGGGACCTTCTTATGATCCCTGCTGATGTAACCCTTCATTGTACACTGTGCCTAATGTTTTATGTTTTGTATAAATTGTTTCAGTTTGTACTGTGTAAAATGTTAAGTTAAATGTTAATTTCTGTACCAAATGTTTAAGTTTCAGTAATTTGCATGTGTTACCTCTGTGTAGTTTCCTTTCTATTTCTTACTGACGTGGAGCCTTTGCAAAGGAGTCAATGACTCAAAGGATTGTAATTCCAATTTCTTTCAATAAATAAATGAATTGACATATATACAGATGGATGCCATACCAGCAACTTTTGATTCAGTGCTGCTATAAGATTATTAATTTATGAGTTCCTTGTGTTTATTTTCATTTTTAAGTTAATCTTTTTTATATATGTAATTGAGCTTGTATGTTGTTTCACTTTAAGGGGATGCCTGAATAAATATGGTGACAGGTGCAGATGACCTGCCTCCCTGAGGAAGCGCGCATATGCAAAACCAGTCAGGGCCTTCAGTAAGCATTTTCTCACTCCAATCTATGGTGCTAGAAACTGTAAATTTGTATCAGAATACAATGCGTAATTGTATTCCATTTTGGTGTCGGTGCCGTTTTTTGCTCTCATTGGATACAAGTGGTGACTGCACAATAGTGAATGGAGCACCTTTGTGACTGACTAACTTGTACAGCCTTCAGACAAAGATCACATGTAGCTTTCAATAGAAACCCAAGCCAATTTAAATTTAAAAACAATAAAAATGGGATGTATAAGTGAACAGCGCTTTATTATTTGCAGCAGCCTTACACTACACAAGCAACGGCCATTGAGATCAGCTGTTTGGACGTATTTTCAGACTTTGTTCACAGCTGATCATGCAAGAAGTACTTGCACTTGACATTACTACAGTTCCTTTTTCTATGATAACAGCTGGAAATAGTGAACTATCCTGGTGATTGGAGCAGCGGGTGGTCAACTAAATAAAATGTTTTTGTAAGATCAACAAAAGTAGCCCTAGTGAAAGAGCCTTTGTCCATAGCAAGTCTGACATCATTTGTAAACTGTATGAGAGGAGTGGATGTACTGTGCCCACGTTGGAAACCATGTTGGTCAGGGGTGAGGAGTTTGAAGGAGTACAGGTAATCAGAGACTTGGGTAGCAACAATTTTCTCCAGTATTTTAGAAAGGGTGGAAAGGATGGCAATAGGGCGGTAGTTATCCAGGTTAGTGGTGTCCCCCTTTTTGTAGACCGGTACAACTCAAGCAATCTTCCAGAGTGAAGGGACATGTCCTGTAAGAGGAGACAGGTTGAAAAGTCTAGTCACTGGAGAGACTATAGATGGTGCAATGGTTCTTAGGAAGGTAAGAGTCCATCTGTCCCTGCCGATCCAGTAGGAGAGATGGACTTAAGTAAGTTTAACATTTCATTCTCAGAGACTGGGTGAAGGGTGACAGATGGGTTGGAAGGTTTAAGGTTATCCTGCAGAGTGACAGGTAAAGGCCCAGGAGGTGCAGCATAGGAGGAGAGGTCAGTGAATCTGGAGTTAAGAGCCTCGGCGATAGTGAGCAGGATATTGCAATTACAATCATCTACGACCATATCAGAGATGGTATTGCACTTGTTTTTCCCTATGATGGTGTTAACATGACTCCAAAAACCACGAGAGTCACTGACAGAGGTACTAAGGGCCGACAGTAATAATTGCCCTTAGCAGATCTGATGGAAACCTTACCTTGGTTTCGGAGTCTTCTGTACTCCGCCTAATCCGAGGGGGACTGGGTTAGCTTAGCTTTGTTCCAGACTTTATCCCTCTTTTTGAGAGAGCACAGGAGTGAAGAATTTAACCAGTGCATAGCAGATCCCCAGATACAGCACCTTTTTACTGGAATATATTTGTCTTGAAGGTTCAAAAGTGTGGTACGGAGGTATTGAAAAGACGTTCCATATTACAAGTATTATATAGAGAATATAGAGAATGCAGTGGTCAGGTTACTGACAGGGCTTTTGAGGTTCTTTCATGTGATCTCCATCCTGCATGACCTGCACTGGCTGCCAATGAGGTGACAAATCATCTTCAAGACTGGTTTCATGACCTCTACATCCCTATATAGACTGGGCTCCTGGCTATCTGGATAACTTCCTGACTCCCTACTATTGCAAATCGCTCTCTCTTCTCCCCCATAGTGGGCCTCCTAGCAGTTCAAAGGTCATGAATCAAATAATCTGGTGACAGAGCTCTTGAGTTGCCTGGTCCAGCCCTGTGGAACTCACTTCCAAGATCCTTGAGGGAGAACCTTCATTGGAGGCTTTGAAGAGGGGCCTGAACTTGCACTTATTTAAGCAGGCCTTTGGATTAGAGGCATGGCACCTTATATACTGGCTGTATCTCAGACTTGTCATTATTTATTGAGGCCATTTAAGACCCAGCTGTGTAAAGGGGGTTTGTGGGTCTAGGTTACTCAAGAGGAGAACCTATATTTTTGAAGCGTTCACCTTCAAACCCTGGTAGCTATTAGAAGTCCAGAACAGCAAATACAGAATTATTTAACTTTAAATTATTTTATTTCAACCTGTGTTATTTATCATTTAAATAAACTGTTCTTCATGAGTTTTATACTCGGAAATTTTTTTAGGTATAAATTGTCCTACCTTCAAGCAGTGCCCTAAACAAATAAAAAATTACTTACTTACTATTGCTGCAGTAGTGGGGGTAGAGCTCATGGCTTGGAACATAGCGAGCAGGAAGTGGAAGTGGTCTGTGCTCAGGAGCCCCTTCATAAAACCCACCTGGGCCAAGTGTATGATGCCCAGCAAAATGCATTTCATCCTGGTG
Organism: Neoceratodus forsteri; assembly: GCA_016271365.2. NCBI lineage: Eukaryota > Metazoa > Chordata > Ceratodontiformes > Ceratodontidae > Neoceratodus > Neoceratodus forsteri. The sequence goes on along the minus strand of CM028130.1, from coordinate 93,998,620 downwards.
GCCAGAGCTTTTGCTAGTTTCTTTGAATCTGTGTTTATTAGTGAAATTGGGTGAGAACTAGATGGTAACTGCAGATCTTTTCCCTCCTCAGGGGGCACCGTGAAGACTGCTTCATTGAATCCTGTGGAGAATACCTTGAGAGTGCACCTCTTGGTATACTCTCCAGAGGGTAGCAGCAACATGCTTGGACAGGGGTTGGCAGAGATCTGCTAGTATCCCATCTGTGTCCAGTGCCTTATGTGGATTTGTGGAGTGGCCCTGTGGAGTTCTTGTTCTGTTAGAAGTTGTTACGGTTCTATGTGATATTAGTGACTCCAAAACAGCGAGTCCAGAATTGCAAAGCAATTTAAGCGACAACGAAATGCAACTCTTCTTTTGGGGGACTTTTGCCCCACCGCTCCCTCCTTACTTAAATAACCCACTCCAAGGTCACAGCACCTTAGAAGGGGGAAAAATGTATGTTGCCATTCCGCCATCGCCGCCATTCCCTCGCTGACATTGGTATTCACCATTCTGGAGATGCTAACATTACGTGCCACCATTGTTACAGTTGCTGCTGCTGTTATTTGGAGATACCATGAATTGAGAGGTTAGAGAAGAAGGTGCCCAATAAGATCAGATCCATAGGACCTGACAATGAATACAACTGTTGGTAGAACTCCTTTATGATAAGGTTTATCTCCTCAGACTGATTGGAGACCTTACCAATAGGATTATGCTGCCTGCTGCTTGTAAAGGTGATAGGATGATAGTCTGGAGGGCTTTTGCCCCATCCCAGGATCTATGTCTTGCCCTTAGTAGTACCAGCTCCACCTTGTAGGACAAAAGGGTGTTGATCTGTATTTCAACCCCTGCCATATTGGCTAGGAGCATTTTCTTAACAGTAGGGTGGGTTGCTTTTAAAGTCATTATCTACTTCTTTTAGCCTGGCCTCCACATTTTCAGATTCAGTGTCTCACATTTTCATCATTTAGAGGCATACTGCATGATCTGACCTCTCATCATGGACTTGTAGGCCTTCTGAAGGGTTGTTGTTGAAACCTCCCTCATATTGTTAATTAGGAAGTATTCTACTATACTTTCCTCCTCCCAAAACAGAAAGTCTTTGTCTCGGACACATAGGAAGTCTAATCTCCAGGAGGAAGATCTGGGTTATTTTGGTCCCAGGTCATACTTGAAGATACTGGGGTATGGTTAGATAAAATTATTGATTCTAATGGCACCTTGATGGCAGCCTGGATAATTGTGGAAGATCTCAACCAAATGTATGTTTTGCGCCGGCCCGATGGTGCTGAGGGTTAAGGTGCTGGACTCCACACCTCGCGCCGTGCTGGCGACCTGGATTCGGAAATGAGCCCAGGTCATTGGAGGTCAGCAGGGGAGGACTAAGATCAACCATCTGTATACTGCTGTCCTAGTCCTGGGGTGGGTTGAAGAATTTTCACTGGGCTGTAGCAGCCCCTAGGGATGCCCCTGGGCACTACCACCATTGATGTGAGCAGGAGGGGGGGGGCATGGCAGACGTCAGCACGTTGTGCCTGGATGTCATTGCACATCCACACCCCTAGGGGTGTAAAAAGGAGGAAAATCAGGCTGGGCACAACCATGCAGCTTGATGGCCGCACCCTGCGCTGCTCAGAGGACTTTGGAGGAGTCCTGTCAGGGAGGGTCTGGGGCCATCCTGGCTGGTAGAGGCATGGGGGGCCCACCAACAGGATAGCATGATGGCTGTCCCGGATCCTCCTGGGTGCGGTTTGAGCTACCCAGCTCTCCAGGCAGCCAGGGACGGTGGCTGGATGCCCCATGCTGGGACAATGCTGCGGCAGGGTGGAAAAATAAAGTCATGATAAAAAAAAAGTTTGTTTGGCTGGCTGAGCCATGTGTTGGGGAAACATATGAATAGCCTTTGCCCCATGGGTGCAAAACCCTCCAAATGTCTGACAGGGAAAGCTTGGATATCGTTGTTTTTGAAAATCTCTGGAATGAGGGTCTCCTAATGAGCAGGACAAATCCAAGACCTGGTCAAGAGTGAGGTTGTAGCACCAAACAATCCATCCTGCATTACCAAGGCCTAGTCCAGAGAGCCATTTGAGTGAAATTCCTGTCCTCAGTAGTAGCAGTCTTACAGTAAGTATCCTGCACCTGAACATAGCAATGAAGGACCAGATGTCAAGTGCTAGAAAAGGACAAAATATGTGTATGGGAAAAAGGAAAGGTGAAACTGAGGGGTAGGGGAGGATAAACTACCAGTCCATTGAAAGTGAGGTTATGTAGTTTCATGAGAGAGCAAAGGCATTACGTAGTGAGGTTCTTGGAAAAGAATATGAGAAAAGGCAAAGGGGGTGCAGTCAGGAGTAAAACACGGGAGATGATTTACGTCTCTCTTCAGTTATTTTGAACCTTAGAGCCTACTTAGAAACATAGAAACTTAGAAATTGTTGGCAGATAAGGACTGCTAGGCCCATCCAGTCTGCCCGTAGGCCCTATGCATTGTATGTGGCCATGACTATATGTGATCAATGGCTTTTCATCATTCCCTTGCCTTTCCAACTTCCCTTGTGCCTGTCCCAGGCATGCTTAAACCCCTTCATTGTGCTTGTCCCCACTTCCTCCTGTGACAGACTATTCCAAGCGTCGACTTCCCTTTCTCTGTAGAAAAACTTCCTCTTATTGCATCTTAATCTACCCCCTTCCAATTTCATATTGTGCTCCCTTGTTCTAGTACTTTACCTTAGATACCTTAAAGGCATATTTGCAATAGTCTGGAGAAACTGTCCCAGTACTTGGCAACCAATTTCCTTTAAGAGAAAACAGTAACATAGAAAACTAGTGCAGCAAAAAGAAAGTAACATAGAGGATAAATATTGGGCTATGCCCGTAGATAAGTGGGGGAAGAGCTCCTCCCCTACAACCTACTTAACTGCAGTGCCACCCTCTATGCAGATGACCTGGTCATCCTGGCCCACTCCCGGGACATCGTGACTCTAAATCAGCATCTATCTGAGGACTTCAACAATATCCAGGCTTGGGTAACCAAAAATAAATTGGTTCTCAACCTGAAAAAAACACAGGCTGTGATATTTGGTTCAGCACCCAAAATCAAAGCCGTGCCAGCGCCACTGGGCATCACATGCCAGGACGGTACCCTCCTCCCAACTGTGAATTCCGTCAGATACCTTGGGGGAAAAAATCGACCCTCAACTTGACATGGGGAGTCACATACTAAATGTCTGTAGAGCAGTGAACTGCAAACTGGGCCTGGCCTATAGAGCCAAATACATCCTCACACCTGCAGCTCGTCTGGCTCTCGCGAGAGGTATTCTGCTCCCCTCCCTTTCCTATGGCCTCCACCTATTTGCTAGTTCTGCCAAATCCCACCTTACCCGGTGGTTCACGACTTATAATAACATCTGCCATTTTGCCCTGGCCGTCCACCAGCTTACCCACCATTGTAAGCTCTATGATAATCTCTGCTGGCTCTCTCTATCGAACTACCTGGACTTTGGCCTCGGATGTCTCGTGGCCAAAGTGGTTAGAACTGGCACCCAACCGGGGCTAGCACAGTTACTACAGCCCTCGGACTACTCCTACTCACTCAGATCACAGGTCCCCAGGTTGCTTAGAGTTCCCCCCACTCGAACCCTTATGGGGGACAGGGATTTTGCTGCTAGTGTGCCCAGGCTCTGGAATTCCTTCCCAGAGCAGGCTTGATCGGCCCCCTCCTACCATAGTTTCCGTAGACACCTGTGGGGTTTCCTGAAGCTGGCCTATGTGTGTGCCTGTCCCAAACCCCCACAAAGCAAAGTCCTCTCTCAACATGGCCTTTGTGCTTCACAACAGGCACATGGCCCACCCCTAAAGAATCAATCATCTCTTGGCACTTGACTGAGACATTATTTGTCCACACTTGGCACTTGACTTAGTTCTAATTTGTCTATTTCGCACAATAACCAGTGACTCTGTGATGCCTCACCACTGTTTGAAATTGGATGTAATTAATTGCTCTATCACTGTCTATACCTTGTTAATGTCATCTTGTTAACTGTTCTTTTCTAGTTGACACTCTGCTATGATGTTTCCTGTATTACCCTGTACTACTCTGTAATCACCATGCTGTACTCTCCCGGGTCGTTCCTGAAAATAGGCATACTACTTGTCTAGTGTCCTTACCAGTAACTAAAAGCTAAATAAATAAATCATCAGGCAGCTCATCGCCCTGCTTAGAGAGTCGCTTTTCGGTGCTTGCTTCATGCTGTTGCAGGTCTCTGGCCGGCCTTGATTCTGCTCCATTTCCTCCCTCCTTGTTTCCTTCCCCGTTTGCTCCCTTTCCTCATGTCTCTCTCTGTCCCCTGTTTCCCTGTACTTTCTCAGTGTGTTGCTTGGGGGGGTGTCTCTTCTTTGGATGCCTTGCCTCCCAGGGCCATCGCTTATGCTCCGTCCTGCTCTCTGTGCTGCCGCCCACTCCTTGCAGGCTGCATTTCCTCCACAGCCATTGTGGTGTCTGTCCCTCCTTTCCAGCAGCCGTGCCTGCCACAACACAGTTTAATTCAGCATTTTCAGGTCCTCCTCATTTATTTTTCAGCACCTTCTGGACTACGGCAGATGTCCCTCACACACTGTATGACTGCGCACAGGCTCCGGTGTTGCTTGCTACCCAGTCTCACTCCGGTCTCCACATTTATTGCTTCCTGACTGTTTCCTGGTTTCATCATTCCAGCTACCCCTACTCCAGACTCAGTATTCCTATGGCAGCGTGCTCTCATGGGGGACCCATGTAACCTCTAAACCCACCCCCCCCAGGATCACCATAATTCCACCGCACTCTATGATCCATTTCAACGTGCTCACCCCAGGAGTGCGCCATTTCTTGGGCCTTATGTTATGACTTCCTTAACAACAGTTTATAGGACTTGCTATTCTACTAAGTTGTTGTGCATTTCCACTGGATATCAGGTACTGCATATACCCTACAATGTCACACTGCATCATGCCTGTAAAAACTGTGTGTATACTGCCATTACTGACTGCTGTCTCACTTGCTAGTAGAAAGTGCTAGTGCCATACTTAGTACACTTAGCTCATTTCAGATAGTGCTAAGTTCCTTACTTGTATTGCCACGTGCTACACATCCATTTGTATTTCTTACTATTTGCATTGTGACTTATTGATTGGCTGCATATTTCTACATCTCACAACAAGCTTGGCCTACATAGCCTTCCCAATGTCCTGGCAGTTCTTCACCTGGGACAAGCTGTTCCCCCCCCACAGATACCCTCCTAGCCGTGTTAGTGGAAGCACTTGGAAGCAACGCTTCCCTCCTTGTCGCCACCTCATGTCTGCATAGCATGCTGTAGCATCTCAATTCTAGTTCCTACATTGTTCAAGCATTCCTGCTACTATCCCTTCACTCCAGTTTTTAACTTCGGATATTGCTGGTACTGCAAGCTACTAGCTTGGCTCCTCAAGCCAGCTTCTCCCTATGCTACTTTCGGATAACCATGGGACAGAATGGATTACAACTTCTTACACCTAGTTTCCGTCAGTGACTATAGTCTTGCTTCAGGCAAATTGCTATAAGGCTCAACCTATCCTTGTATGTTATTTCTACATTTGAATTGTATTGATATGACTTCGACTCACCTTTAAGGTGCTGCCTGTTTATGTCTTTCCTGACCTGAGCGTAGGTCCACCCTTGCTTCCATCATTGCTCCATTCTTATGCAAGCTATGTTCCCTTCAATATTTGGATGCTCCTCGCCTAGCTACTTCAACTTCCAGGAGTTACTACTACCGTCTCTGCCAGGACACTCTAGTGACCCTATTCCATATCTTCTTCATTGATCGCACCTTTGCCTCAATCATCAACTCTCTACAGATTCAGGATGCTCATTGCCTCATCAAGTTGCCAGCTCTTCCACCATGGTCTCTTTGCTGCAATGCCTACCATCCTCGATCTTCAGGATACATCAGTCTATGGCATCGTTCTACTTTCATAAGTCTGCCTTACAATTACAGTGCAGCTTCGCACTAACCTGACTCAGGATACTGCCGCCGTTACAATACCATTTACACCTTATTCCTCTCTACTTCACTGCTTTTCTGCATTTGCATGCAGTTCAACTTTCAATCGCATTATCTACTTCTGCTCTGCAACCTGCCTCACCCGTGGGGCTAGAGGTTAGCCATTGCATTAGTCAGACCTGTGCCCTCACAGACTCAGGAGGCCTTGTACCTATCTATTACTGCTTCATAATCGCCTGCTGCTAAGACCTGCCTTCACCCATCAGGCTGGGGGATTTGACTACTTCTCCTCTACACCTGCCTCGCCCAGCTCGGGGCCTGGAAATTCACACATTCTACTATATGCCTACCTGCTGCCGTATCTGCCAGACCAGGAACTCCTTTGCTACTATGGAATCAGGTAAAGATGTTTCTACATTCATCATCTATTCTTGGATGCTTTGCCCTGCTGCTTCAGCCATATGGAATTACTTTGGCTTCACTCTTTCCAGGACAATTAGTTGAGCTTCTTCTGAAGACCTTCACTATCCTGATTCCTGCTTTACTGCTTCTGGGACCTGTGACAAAGCTACTTCATTTGACTCAGCCTCTTCTGTTATCACCATCTAGGACTCCTAAGCTTGACTATTCAGGACTCATCAGATATTCTTCACCGAGAGCTTCTAGCTGGGATATCATTCTGGTTTGAATCGTATATGTCAACATTATTTGCAATCATCTCAATATGTACAGAGCTTCGATTTCCTTGCTAGTACCATTCTCATAGCCTTACCCCTCCAGCTGATGGCTCAGCTGTGCATATTACCTAGGAACTAGCCACCATATTCTATTCCTACCAGCAGGCTTCCATAGGTCTGGCTGCATTTTCATGTTACCTGGAGCTAGCCGCCTATCTCTTACCTCACCAGCTGATGGATAAGCTGCGCATCTCACCGAGGGCCTAGCTGCCACATCATTCTACTACCAGCAGACCTTCATAGATCTGGCTGTGCTTCCTGTTACCTGGAGGTAGCCACCTCTCTCTTACCTCACCAGCTGTCGGATAAGCTTCACATCTCGCAGAGGAACTAACTGCCACGTCCTATTCCTTCCAGTTGACCTCCATAGGTCTGGCTGCATTTCTTGTTGTCAGAGCTAGCCCCCCGCCTACTTACCTTTCCAGCTGATAGATGAGCTGTGCATCTTGCTGAGGGATTAGCTGCCACATTCTCTTACTTATCAACTGCCTGACTCGGTGCATTTACTTGCTACTACCATTACAGCCTGCCCAGATTCTAGCTCAGCTCTTTGACCGTTGCCTTCTACGTCATCACCTATGCAAGTATTCTGCTTCTTCTAGATATGGATACTGAACCTTTTGCTTCTTGGATCTCCTCTCCGAAGTCTTCCTTCCCTGCTGGAGTGCTTCATTGCTTGCTTCTTGTCATTTCAACTCATATCACCCGTGGATTCCACTCTACTTCCTTCTGGCCTGCTCATGGATTCTCAGAATTGGAGTTTAGTACTTGGATGCATGTCTATTCATCTGACATGTCACGATTCCCTTTGTCTTCAGTTCTCAGTTTCTCTGGATTGAGTTCTACTATTGCGGGGGGGTTCAGATTAGCCGATTAAAATATTTAGGATTACTCTCCTTTAGTACGCCCAGAAGGACGGGCAGGTCAGTAGCCATGGGTCCTCAGAGGTTTTCCTCCCCAAGGGTTTTTTCCTCTCCTGCATGTTACTGGTCACACTTTCTGGAGTTGGAGGAGATGATCTCTGCTACTCATATTCTTGGGAGTGTCTTCCTGCTCAACTCCATCAGTCGGATACAGAACAATCGTCGATATCATAATTCTTTTTGGGGGGTCTCATAATTCTGGACTAAGCTTCCTCCCTACAGGTGGGATACAGAGAAAGGCCAAAACCATCATATCTCAACAAGAGACTCATCAGTTCAAGCATCTAAGCACCTTGCATATATTATCCAGTTCACATGTACTATAATTGCTGACTTGCTCATGTCCATGCTAAAGTACCTAAGCATGAATCATTTCATATTACTAGTACCCTGCAAGCCTATCCTACTTACTGGTCTGACCTCTGTATCCAAGCACAACTTACAGCATCCAGCTACAGTATGTAACATAAGCACTGAGCTCTGAACCATAGTTAATGTATTGACAGCCATACACAACAAGTCTGTGTCTGCATCAAGCGGTTTCTGTGGCAACTAGGAACCTCAAGAGTGAAGCTCGAGAGGTTCACTGGTTGCCATAGAAAACTCGAGATGAAGACACAGGCTTGTGTGTGTAAGGATGTCCATACATTATCTATTATATTTACCCATTTCACACACTCCACTTCCTTTCAGTGAACTGGAGGTATGGGGGGCATTTGAGGGTTGGTGTTGGGCTCAAATTACTGATTCAATGTGCTGCAGCTTCTTCTGTAAGTTCAAGTTAAAAAAACAGCTTCCAGCTTGATTGGTTAGAAATAGTAGCTGTGTAGCAACAATCTAAGTTGTTGCACTGCAGTGGTGACATCACTACTGTTTTTATTTATTTATTTATTTATTTGAATTTCGGATGACACCTTTGAGCCGAGGGCTCTTTTACAAAGGTTCCACATCAAGGCAATAAGGACAATAAGGTACAAAACATAACATGATCATTACAATGGAATTTACAAAAAAAAGACAAATAAGCTTACAATAATAGCAGCCAAAGGCATTGTCAAGGAATTGTGTTGCGAGTTAATTATACAGTACAAGTCATAGTGCTCAGTGAAGCTTTGTTGGGAGTGGGTTAGTGGGAAAAGAGAAAGAAGAGTGGTGGTGAGGGGGTGGTATGGGAGAGAGAGAGGGAGGAAGGGAGAATTGGGGAGGGCATTGCGTTGGGTATGTGGTAGATGAAAACAGCAAGGGAGGAGAAAGGGGAGATGAAAAAGGAAAGGAGACAGATTCATCCTATACCCAGTAATGGGGAGTAGGAGAGGAAGAGGAGCTGAGGCAGTGAGGAGGGGTGCTTGAGGGTAGTACAGGTATACCTGGAGGGGATTATAAGAAGCAATAGCAGAAGGCACTAGCCACAAGGTGTTGACGCAGTTTACACTTAAAAGCACCAATCATGGCAATGTTGGAGATTTCTGTAGGTAGCAAGTTGAACCAGGTGTCGGCTCCAACAAGGTAAGAACGCTGAGCTTGAGAGGTCCGACAGCGAGGTATTGTAAAGGTTAGACTGTCCGATATTCTAGTTAGGTGGCAGACATGCTGCGGGGTCAATATTGATTGGACTCTAGGGGGCATAAGGCCCAGTGATGTCTTCTTAGCTGGGATGCAGGTCTGGTACTTTAGCCTGCCAGATAGCTGGAGCCAGTTAGCCTGCTCATAAATGTCACATGTGTGAGAAAGGCGGACAGCTGAAATAAGGAGTCTACATGTCTTATTAAGGGCTACAGCTATGCGCGAGTGTTAGTATCAGTAGCGGATTCCAAATACAACGATCCCATAGTCAATAGTTGAGATAACAGAGCTCTGGATAGCGAGGTTCAAGGCTTCAGCCGTTAGGCAATATCTTATGTGCTTGTATAGTAGGTCTCCTTGCTATGGGGAGTTCCTCACAGTTTTAGCTATTATCAATGTGTTTGGTATACAAGAGGGAGCAGACAAGGGTCAGGCCCATATATTTAAACATATCCACCTGCTCAAGAGCGACACCTTATTGGTTGTTAATTATGAGTTCATGGTCCTTGTACTTGTTGTGGGTTCCATGGAACAACATTAAAAGATGAGTTTATGTGAGCAAAACCAGTCTTCCACTTCTGTGAAACATTTCTGTAGTTGAGACTGAAGGAGGTGGGGTCGGTGTGGCAAGTGAAGATTACTGCATCATCTGCATACAGTAACATTCTGTCATGGCATGAGGCAGGGAGATTGTTCAGGAATATGCTGAATAACAAGGAACCCAGGATAGAACCTTGGGGTACTCCAGAATGGATTGGTAGGGGAATGAGAGGAATTCACCAATCCTGACCTGTTGGGTCTGGTTTCTGAGGTAGCTTTGAAACCAGAGGGTAGTTTCACTTGAAAGACCGAGGAGGGATAATTGTTTGAGGAGAATGGAGTGATTGACAGTGTCAAATGCCTTAGACAGGTCAATAAAAAAGGCACCGACCAACTGGCCCTGATCAAGTGCATGATGGATATGTGTGGTGAATTTGAGGAGTGCCATGGTAGTGCTGTGCCCTTTGCGGAAGCCATGCTGCTGGGAACATTGCAGGCTGTATTTTGCAAGGTACTCCGTGAGCTGATCAGCCACTGTCTGTTCCAATGCTTTGGATAGAGGAGGGAGGATGGATATAGGCCTGTAGTTGTTCATGAGAGCACAACATACAGGATTGTGTATGAGCAATCATACACATCAAGGCTATTTTTCAGTCGAGTGGTTTCCATGTTAACAATAGACCTTGAAAGTGCAGCTCGAGAGGTTTCATTACCACGGCAACCACAAGATTGAAAAAATGCCTTTTATACATATGGTTACTCATACACAATCTTTTATAGTGTATGGGCAACCATTATTCCACTCCCGAGTCCCAAGTGGTGTGATTCTTTCCAGTGTCACTCACTTCCTGACCATCTCTCACTGCCACGGCCACTTTATCATGTATGTGTGAAGACGTTGTGAGTTGTTGTGCTGCAGTAGTGACGTACTCAACACAGCACAATAATTTGATGTCACTACTGTAGAACAACAAGCTGATTCTGACAACCAAATTTCATACAAAACAGCATTCCACTATATGCTATAAGTATACTCTAGGCATGGAATTCCATGAATAACAGGGTCCCTCCATACACTATAATTACATTTTCAGTGCACCGTAATAAGCCAACATATTAAGCAGCAAATGAAATAGGGTTTGGCTTATCATATGACTTGTAAAGGAGATGTAAAACACCATATGAGAAAACAGCTGTACGGGCAACAGAGGACCACCACTGAATTGTTATGAAACTTTTGGCTGTGTGCAGGGAGAGGGGTGTTGTTCAACTCTCACTAGAGCTCCTGATCTACACAATCTCCACTTTAGAAACTGTGTGCAGACACAAGAGGCTAGGAATGTTTGCCAGGAAGGGCCTAGAAACAACAAGTTTGGTCCATAATGAGTCCCCCAGTGGAGCCAAATACCTGAAGCCTGATAGTGCAAGCTGGAACAGTTTCAGCCTTTGCCATGTGGAGATGGTTAGGGCTTCTTAGAAAAGGAGCACTATCGTCTGGCCCTCACAAATACCCCACAAGGAGCTGAGTAGTCAAAACAACTGAGGCCCATGTCTTTGCTGTCAGAGTCATGGGTTCCTGGACCATGGTGTGTGTTTGCAGCTTGAGGCCTGAGGATGGTGCAGTCAGCAAGGAGGGTCTTAGGGCCTGATATTTTCTGTGGGTAGTGGGAATTCCTACATTCCTCGTATAGGTTGGCAGAGTACTGGAGCTTCTGCTGTGGGGTTCACAACTATTATCGGTGGAGTTTCAGCTTCTTTCTGTTGCAATCTTTTATGTCTGCAATCTACCCCTTGATGAACCATACTCCAGTCATCAGGGACAGAGGGGTGGGAGGCCTGTGCTATGTTGTGGAGATCTTGTGGGGGTGTGGAGATGTCCATCGGGTCTGTGATTTGGACTGTGCAACGTACTCTCAGGTGGAAGTTTTGGGTGGAGGAGAGTCATTTTGCAGGCACTATATAAGTGCTAGTGTTTCCTCAGGTGTGACACAATCATGGGGAACTATGTTAATTATGATATGCAAACAGGTAAGATATCTCATAGCAAATTCTATCCCCATTTGTGTGAGCTGCTAGTGCGTAGATGTAAAAACTTGCCTTTTTTGTGAAAGATCACTTGGAAATTCCTGATATAAACTGACCTGGTGGCCCTGCCATCACAAGCAGGCCTTAAATCATTGCCAGTCCCAGGATATTTTCCTTAACTGGATAGGGTAGGAGCTTCACCAAGATGGGACAATGTCATCCTCTAGGGCGTGGCCAGGGTGCCAACAAGTGGTGAACCCCCTCTATTTCAACCTGTGGACAATCAGGTGGAATTTAACAGTTTAGGAACTCCTTTCAGCAAGAATCTAGTTATGCCCATCCCCTCCACCCCCTCCAGGAATCCAACAAAACAGATATTGTTTCATTGCACCTGGTTCTGCCAATCATGAACTTTGAACAGGAAGTATTGTATCATGGATGCCTGTTCCCGCAGTACCATCTGGGTATCATCCTCTACTGTCTCCATAGCCATCAGTCTAGTCTATGTAGAAGTAACCCTGGAGTTCAAGGTTTTAGGTTCAGTAACAGTCTGGGGGTGTGTGGCTTTCAGCTCAGTGGTATCTTTCAGAAGTTGCACTAACATCCCCATTATTTCCTGCAGGCTGGACGTGGGAGCAAGAGCCATGATGTCGGCAGGTCTCGTACAAGGTAGGATCACCTAGACTGAGTGCTTCCACCCAGGCCTTAGTAACCCCCAGTCTTTTTGGATGTCAAACCTTCCAATCCCCAAAGTGGACCACTAGACTACAGGTATCAACTGAATCATCACGACTTGCTCAGTAAGAAGAAACTAATTGTTCTACAATAGTTATAGAAATTGTATTGGATTTAGAGAGATTACTGTGAGGGTAGGCAGAGTCATTAGGCTGCAGTCTTGGGTGGTACCAGGCCATGTCCTGTTAAATGAACATCTCTAAATGATGAACAGCAAAGTTATGTGATTAGCAGTGGAGTGAAGCAGTAGTAGAGCTAAGGACATAAAGAAGAGAGTTTAAGATTGAGGGCTTGATCCACAAAGGTGTCCGATATCATCAAAAATAGTGTTAAAAGGGTTGCAGAACTCCATGCCTTGTATCTATAACAAACAACACACAATTCAGAAAGAAAATGGGTTGAACCAACAGATGTGGAATGTGGTGCAGAGTGAAGAGGAGTGACACGGGTCTAGAGCCATGGAAAGTCATCCATGCCTATGGCATGCCCCTTCTCCCAACATTACAAGGATGTGAAATGCCCAGTGCAGAACCAACACAGCCATGATGGCTGTGAATCAGGCTCCAGGTGGTGCAAGGGCAAACTCTGCAGATAAGCCATTGTCAGTGACACAGAAACTAGAGCAATCTCCAGCTGCACACCACTACTTCAATTACCACTGTATAGGAGACAGTGTCTTATAAATGACACAGACCCTCACCACCTACTGCAGAGTTAGATCTTCCCTATTTTTCATTGTACTGTACACCATTGCAGGAGCACCCCTGTATAAACAATTAGTGCAGCATGATAACACTGCAGACAATTATGCTTTCCAAATGCATAGCATACACACCACCACTTTAGGTTGCCATTGTCTTCTGCCCACATCTCCATCAGATCCTCCATTGGCATGGTGGGGGCATGGCACATTCCACCTCCACATACACTGGAATCTATACGGATGCTATTGTCTCCCAGTAATGCCAACTTGTACCACCATGTGGCATACTTCATGCAGCAATCTTGCTCACACCTTCAGTGAAGTAATGTGGTATCAATCTTGTCCAGGCATAGGAAGCACTGCTGCTTTATGCCAAACAGATGTGCAGTGATGCCCCGTATATGACATAAAATGAATGTAGACTGTTCTGCCATGCAATGGCTCAGTAGTGGTGCAGACACGGCAGTTCAGTATTGTGTTGTAGGACAAACTTCATCTGAGTACAGTATGTGGATGCATGGCCAGCATTATAAGTACCATTCCTTTCTGCACCTGCACATACAGGTATACACCACTCCACCATGGTGACAGGCTATGGACCCTGAGCACGCCTGTGTGCCATGATCAATGTGTATAGTACACTGGTATAGACATTCACTGCAGAATGTGATGGGTGCTGTGTCAGTGTAGCTTCGCTATCCACACACTGCCTAGGGATGCACAGGCCCAATAAGGGCAAGCCACATTTGATGTCCGGCAGTGGGGGAGGTGCACTAGGGTGGGGAGTACATACATCACTACACCATAGGTCAACAAACCCATGTTTACAGTAAAGTTGGCCTGGCCAAATTCAACTTCACTTCCACTCACCTGCTTCTTAAAGAGCCACCAATGCCTCGAGAAAAACTTCAAGAAAACATTATATTTGGACCCAAAGCTGCTTATATTTCTTATTAACTCTGTACTTCTTATCCCCAATTTTTCTTTCTAAGGGCATATGCATGAAAACAGGATAGTTGTTCCTTAAGAGTTCATCAGCTTCTATTACTTCTTTCCAACCTGATGTCATAATACTCTGCCTATGATATTGTTGTTATTTCCATGGCAACAGATTGTGATATCACAACAGAGCATTATAATTTCACATAGGGAATAAACTATAGAGGCAGATAAACTCAAATAGATAAAGATCTTGTTTTTGTTGGAATTTCTTTAGTAATAAATAACGGAGAGAAAACATTTACAGAAGGTACAGTGCATCCTCTATTATTCACCAGCATTGATGCACCAATTTTTTGGTGGATAATAGAGGGTGGCGGATAAAAGAGGTGCGCTTTGCTTCATTTGTAAAATACTGGAAAATCAGTGCAGGACTACATTTAAGTAGTAACTATTCAGTTTATTTTTGTACAGTTTTTTATCAAAAACACTTAAAAACCACAGAATGACTTATAAAATCAAGTTTAGTTCATTTCTCATTTCTCATCCATCAACTTTAAAGTAATCAATGATGGACATCTCTTTGGTTTTATTTGGTCATGATTAATTTCCTTTTAACATCCAAGTTCTCTTCTATCATCGGCCAGCAGTGGTGTCTAGGTCAAGTACAGAGCAAGGAGACTGAGCAGGGAGACAGACTGACTATAAGAAGGGAGGTGGAGTGACTATGGGAAGGCTAAAATCCACCACCTGTATGGCAGACACCATATATCTTTTAACAATCTGTCACTGAATGTTGGGAATGACACACAAAATGTAGGAATATGAGGGACACTAGCCTTAATAATGTGTGACACATCAACACACATATGGAGATACAAACTCAGAACACTGGGAGCTAGTGACTTAACAGCATTCCACACCTGATAACAGATTGTGCACTCATATCTCTCAACCTTTTGTCAGTGAAATGAGGGACATGGACATTTTTGGACACTCAAAATGAGGGACAGTGAGGGACACAGACCCTCAGAATGAGGGACATATCCTCAAACATGGAGATACAAGCTCAGAACACTGTGAAAACGATAGTGTTTAGGTGTACAAAGTTTATTTTGAATTTAGTATTTTAGAATATTAAGTGTTTCTGTTTTAAAGTCTGAATTTACAGTGCATTCTCTGTGTGTGCAGTACCTTTTCCATGAGGGATGGATGAGGAACAGAGCAATTTTAAGAGGCAAAAGGATGGATGCCCCTCATAATGAGGGACACTTGAGAGGTATGTGTGCACTAGTAAGAAAACCAAACAGTGTGATGACAATGACTCATGCTGAGTCTTTTGTTGGGTCCTTACCTTGCACTGCAAGGTGCCAGGTAAATGCAGCTCTTTAAGAGCTGTTAATAATTTCTGGATGTCTGAAACATTGAGGGAGATTAGCATGAGGACTACAGCCTGCTGAAGATGGATCTTTTAAAACTTCATTGACAGCCATGGAAGATCTGAACTGATTAAGATGGACTATTAAGGGCTAGCTGCACTACTCCTGGTCACTCTGCACTCTTCCCTGGAAAAGTAAAACAATTTTAAAATCAAGAATCATCACTTCTAATGTGAAATCTTCCTTTTCTTCACCCCAACAGTTTATTTCAATACTCTGTTCATTATTTATGTTGTTAAAAACCTCATAGCCATTCTAAAATGTAACATAGTCCTCAGCAGAGCACTGTAAAATATTTCTTATTAAGACACTTACAACAACCAAAAAATCGGGACCATAATTCATCACTTCAGTGCCAGTGATGTGATGGATGATAAAAGGGGAATAACATGAGAAAGATACAGCCTATACACCCAAATGTGTAGGTGGATGGGTGATAGAGAGGGTGGTGGATAATAGAGGGAATTTCCATAGAAAGAATAGTACAGGAGGTCAGGCCAGTGGATAAGTAGGGTGGCAGAAAATAGAGGGGTGAATAGTAGTAGTAGTAGTAATAGTAGTAGTAGTAGCTTTATTTCTTAGGTGCCCTTTCCCAGAGGCTCAGGGTGCTGTACAAGACATAATAGAGGGTGCACTTATGAAATACATACTAAACTGTGTCTAAATAGTATGTTTTCCTAAGTCTTCCCAAAGGATCAGCTGTTCTTTAACAGATACCCTGACCCAGGAAGACTATGGGTAGTGGAACGGGCAAGGCAATTATCTGAAGGTGGTCGACCCTCCCAGGGTAGGTACAAATGTATATTTTCCTCTTTGACCTTTTAACTGAGTTATGATTGTGCATGTTCCTTGACAGTCACTTCCTCAGGTTGTGGAGCAAAATAAGGCACCACCTCAGCACCATCATGTTGTAGAGGGGATGGGCCAGGACTAGAGATGTTGCAAAGTTTTACTTTGCTGGTGAAGTTCTTGCAGAGCTGTGACATTAGCCTTTGTGAAAATCTTTAGGAATTGCCCTATTTCACAATGTGTTTTCCTGGAGAAGTGGGACTTTTTCAGGTGAAGTCAACTGAACTCCTGGCAAAGTTGCAACTTTGCCAGTAAATGTGCATGCCTTTGCTCAAGAAAGTGACACTTCACCTGTCAAAATTTTGTGAAGTTGGCACTTTGTGAATTTGGCAAACTTCACAAATTACTTTGCAAAGTGAAGTTTGCCAGCTTCTCACATCTCTGTCCAAGCTTGAGCCCTGCAAGAGTCTGCCATGTGACCCAACACAGACTTGGAGTGCCTCTAGTAGGATGAGGCTAAGGACCAGGACCACCAGAAGGATCATAACAGACTGGAATACCACCCACCAGAAGGGCTGAAGAAGGAGTAGTAGAGTGAGAGCACAGCTGTAAATGCCCACTAGGTCAGCTGACCATGCCTAGGGTTCCATACAGAAAATACCATGGTGTAACCCACCATGGTAACTGGGACAAACACCCACAGGCCATTGCATTGCAGCACAGGGAGTCATGTGGGCAATGCCCAAGTGTGTAGCATCCAGGCTACCAGGACCAACACCGTGAGTCACTATACTGTTTTACTGTGAACACTATGTTATCATCACACTGTATATACTGTAACAGGTCTGTTTCTTCCCGCTGCAGTGGAGTGTGCATGTCTTGCTTGCAATATAGTGTTTGAGGGACTGCAGTGGTGAAACTGTGAGCTTGGGGTGTTCACAGTTGGGCCTGCATGGTGTCATCTGTGTACACATATGATTGGACTTCTACACTGCTTGTTTGCCTGCTTATTCAGTTTGTCTGTTCAAGTTCATGAGTGTTACACACTGTTGTGAAAGGGGATGCACCAGCACCACTGCAGCCCCGTTGGAAAAAGGGCTGGATTAAGGCAAGGCAAACAAGGACCAGGCCTAAGGCTCCTGTCAGTCAGGTGGTCGCCGGCCCTGAGTGAATCATCCTGGCTACAGAAAGCACACTTATCCAGTCTAACTTGTAATCATTTCTGTCTGAGATGCTTTAGCCTAATCTCAGTAACAAAGCAGTGCTGTTCAATGCCTATTAATACCTAATTAACCAATTGACATCTCTGAGTTACACACCTGGCCATCTGTCCCACCAACTGGCTGTAATGTCGAACTTGCAGTGGGTTTCTCTATAAGAAAGCTGCACGCCAGCCTTCCTCACCAAACACGTGCACAGTGTTTCTTCTCAGGGTTTTAAATTAAATGGATTTAAACAGCTTTTCTTGCCATATTTAGTTTTCTCACCTCAGCTTTATACCTCCATGGTGCCAGATATCTGAGTCAGGTTACTTATTCCTGGTTGGTGATCTCCCAATTCATGATTGCACTTAAGTAAAAAGTAATATGCAGCTGTGAAATTCCATTTCAGCAGACATGTTTCTCCACTGTGCTACCAATATCCTCCCCTCGCCCAAACACTTAAGCTGACACATATAAGAGAATATGAAAAGCCAAACAGTGATAAACAGAGAGAGAGGCAGCAGGAACACAAAAAAAAAAAACAATAAAAAAAAAAAGCCACAACACTGAAACAGTATGCAGCAGTGCCATATCCTGACCACTTTTTCACATAAATCCTACTGGTGAGAAAATGGTACCCAGCAATTATATAAAACAACAACTGGGTAACTGTAAAGAAAAGCTTGAATTTTCTATAAATCCTTGGTGTGGGCTGCTTTTATAAACCCCTTGAGATTAGCTCTTGGCCCTTATGCAGCCCCCCTTACCTCAGGTGTGTATAACATTCTTGCTATGTATACCAACACATGTATTATTCTACTGTTTATAAACTATTCGATTTATAGAAATTATACATAACTTTATTATTTGCTAGTTTTCTTTTGCTTTCTTCTGGTATTGGTCTGCTAAATATTTTCAAAAATTGCAGTATTTATTAAAAGGTGTCTGTCAAAAAGCATCTGACATGGCCCAGTGGCGCTGAGGGTTGAGGCACCGGATGCCACACCTCGCACAATGCTGGTGACCTGGGTTCGGGAGCAAACTCAGGCCAAAGGGGTTCAGACGGGTAAGGGTTGAGGATGAGTGACTTCTGGTGCTGTCCTCCCCGAGTAGTATGGGGTGGGTTGTCCTGGTGTGCTGGTGACCCCCGGTGGAGGCTGGAAGCACTACAGCAGCCAAGACATGCACTCATCTAACGTGGACGACGCTGGCAGGGTTGCCGTGCACCAGAGCGTCGATGTGCACCACACGGGGGGGGGGGCGAGAGGGCTTACAGAACAAGGAAACCAACGGTACCATGGGCAGGCGATGGCATCTGTCCCCCATGCCCCTCACTGGGCCAACCCCGACTAGCCTTCCAGGTCCTCCATTCCCCAGACCTTCCCCAAGCCAGAGTCTGACTAGTAAGCGCGCCCAAAAGGAAAGGGCAACCCACTCAAGTGGGTCAAACCGGGGGTACTGGCTATGGGGAAGGGGGAGGAGAGAGGAGGTTCAGTTCGGGAAGGCTTCAGGCTGGGCAGGTAACAGGACTAGGTTGCCTGAGAGAGGTTCCATGGCACCGTGACCAGAGGGATAAAGAGAAGTTAAAAAAGCATCTGACTACCCAGAACAGAACTCAAAATTGCTGTTTGTGACATCACAGTGTGTTGCCATGCTGAGCACTGTCATGTCTTTAAGAAAGGCACTAGAGGCCCCATAGTCAAAGGCAGAGGTTAACGCAGTGCAAAGTCCCTTCTACAAAAGCTATTGGATACGATGCACAAAAAGTGGTGCATTCGTACATACACAGGGTGCACTGTGAGTGTACTAAGCATGGATGACTATACCCCCCGAATACAGCACAAGGCAAGGCACAAGCAGGTTTGTACAGTCAAAAAGGACAATGTATTGCCGGACAACAACAGTTACGACACAGGGCAGAGAACAGGCAGCTCAGGCACAAAATAGCAGTGAGGGTGTCTCAAACATTTAAGCACTGTTGCCCAAATGTGCTATATTGAAATGTATCCATGAACATGAGACCATTGCTCACTCACCAAGGGGTCATACCAGCTCATTATGAGACCAGTTTTATCTCATTAACAATACTTTTCTCTTTGGATTGTGAGGACGCTAGGTCAGAACGTAGTGTTAACAAATGGTTATCAGAGCTCCAGTACAACACAGTACTAATTTCTGTATACTAACATACTAAAATGCTAGCAGAATAGGCCTAATGGTCTTTCGTGTCTGCTCGTTTGGTCAGCCCCCACCCTGGGTGCTGATCTTGCTGTCCCCCTCGCCTTCTCTGGCTTCTCCCTTCCCAGTTCCGGATATTCTTGCTGCATTGGATTTTGCTTCCTGAACCCTTCCCCTGTACCTGTCCCACCCCATCTTGAACCCCTCCACTGTCTCTGCCTCCACCAGCCCCCTAGGTAGTGCATTCCATGGCTCTACCACCCTCTCAGTGAAGTAGCACCTCCTCCTTTCTCCCCTGAATCTTCCCCCCTCCAGCTTCCACCCATGCCTCTAGTGGCCCTTCCTCCTTCCTTGAAGCACCCTCACTGTTCCTCCCTATTTACCCTCTTCATGTACCTGAAGACCTCTATCATGTCCCCCCGGTCCCTTCTCTCTTCCAAAGTGTACATATTTATCTCTTCGAGCCTCTCCTCATAGGTCCTGTCCCCCAAGCCCCAAATCATTTTGGTTGCCCTCCTCTGGACCCTCTACAGGAGGTTAATGTCCCTCTTTAAGTGTGGCCTCCAAACTGCACTTGAGTACTCAGGTGCGGCCTCACAAACAGTTATACAGGGGGTATCACTTCCCTCCTTCTGGAGGTGATCCCCTAGCGATGCATCCAGCATCCTGTTGGCCTTGGCTGCTGCCCTCCTACAAGTCTCAGAGTTGTTCATCTTGACATCCACCACCACCCCAGGTCCCTCTCAGCCATTGAGACTTGTAGTATTCCCCCAGGGTGTACACTTGGCCTGGGTTTCTGGCCAGATGGAGTACCTTGCATTTCCTGCATTAAACCTCAGCTTCCACTTTCTAGACCATCTTTCCAGAGCCTCCAGGTCCCCTGCAGGGCCACCCTCCCTCCTCCCCATCCACCACTGCCCCAGTTTCGAGTCATCTGCAAAGAGACTCATCTCACTCCTGATTCCTGTCCTTATGTCAGATACGTAGGCGTTGAACAGAAGGGGCCCAAGGACTGATCCCTGTGGGACCCCACTAATGACCCTCCTTGGGGAAGAGATTATCCCACCAACTACGACCCTCTGGGTCCGGTCCTGGAGCCAATTGCCTATCCATCGGATCATCTGGTTTCCAACCCCCATTTCTCCTAGTTTATCCAACAGGCCCCCGCATCTATCACAGCTACTTTTGTGCTATAGTTGGGTTGCAGTTCATGCCTTTGAATCATTTATGCCTCACTGTACTTGTTGTATAACTAGGGTTTGTGATACCATATCTCCATGACATGTGCACATCAGAACATGCAAAACTATCGTTTTGACCCCCAGTCACACAAGCGTCATACTTGCAGTAAGGACCATCCCATACAAACTTACATCTGTGGTTTTCTATTTAGTCTGAGCCTTAGAAATCATGTTTGAGCCATATGAAAGTGTCCTCTATACTCTGAGAAAAGTTAAAATATGCCTTTTAAATGAGGTAATGTACAAAGCACATGACAACTGCCTTTAGTGAGTTCATAATTTTTCAACGTTAGCACAGCCCACTGTGTTCAGGTCCCCCAACATTCAGCTGTATGTACAGTCTGTGTTCAACTTGTAACTTTGTGCTAGTGCACAAACTGAAGCTTTAAATATAGGAATGCCTGAACTGAGTCCAGATTCAAAGAACAAGCCTCAGTTGGTGTGTCACTAAAACTTTTATTATATGTCTCTATGAGGTCAGTTGGGAACAGGAAAATGCTTTTTATACGCACATCTTGGATAGACCATGAAGATGTGTTATGAAACCTGGGAAGGAAAACTAAAAATTAAAAAATAAAATTATTTTCTTTTGAATTGTAGTACTTGAGTCACTATGTTTATGAAAGTTCATGGTCAAGTGCTGAGTTGCTCCTTAAATGATGTTAGGCTGGGAACACATTTAAGAGGAGGAGGCAAGATGTCCCATGCATTTGGCACTGTGTAGCCCCCTTCTCTCTCATTCTAGAAAACCTAAATCTCAGCATTGTGGTAGACTGCAGAGGAGAATTCACTCAATCTATCAGCAGGTTGTGTCCATGAGGCCAGGTGGGATGGTTGGGAGAACGAGGTATGGTGGAAGAGGTTGGGTGGTGGAGTGTTACATTTGGGGTCCAGAAAGGCCATGTGGTCTAGTGGTTAGAACATTGGACCAAAGAAAAACAAGAGATCCCAGGTTCAGGTCCCACCACAACCGCAGACATGCCACATGACCTTGGCCAAGTCACTTAACCTCCTCAGTTGCCCATCCTTACAGCTGTAAAAATGAACCGAAGTACACTGCAGACTGCATGGAAATAATTCTTTGCATTTGGTTGGTAATGAGCTGTGATTTGAGCTGCAAATGCACTGACAGCAGGGACAGCAGTGAGTTATATAGGGGATATATAATGTGTGAGTGTTGAATATGGGAAATATCAGGATGAGTGCTTAGTGACCTCTGTTGTTATATCACGAGTGGCGGAGCATAGCAGAGCCATGAGTGATACATCCAATTGTCATTAAGCATGAATTCAGACATTTCCCATGTTCAACACTCACACATTACTTGTGTGGTTTATACAACAGTGCCCCATTTTGCAGTGTTTTCGATTAATGTAGTGCTGGTATGACTTCATTTTTTCTTTTGGTATCCATCTGTCAGGCTATTTTGGTCCATGTAAGCGTAGTATGTTTCCTGCTTATTTTCCATTGTCGTTAGTGGAGTGGTTGATGTTGTGGTGACGTAGGCACATTGGTTTTATTTTTATCACACTCTGCTTACATAGGCACAGTTGTTTTATTTTTATCACACTTTGCTGACGTATTGCTTGCCAGAGACACACTGGTGGGGTTTTTATGGCTAAATTAGTACTGCATATCAATGAACCCCAATTGTATAAAAATGAGTTGTCACTGAATTGTTCATTCCATTTTGCAAAGCATGTCCAGGCAGGCACTGCCTTAACAATACATTCACATTTGAAAGTGAACACTCTAAGAAACCAGTATGAAACAAATTGTCTCATATGACTGGACTTGAAATTAGAGTGCAAGGTTAAATAAATGCAGTTTGAACTGCAGGACCCCATCTGAAAATGAGGCATTCCACCTCACTTGGGGTATCTTGGGTAGATAAACGGCAAACACCTAGAAATGATCAAATCATGATTTTCCATCAGATACATCATCAGATGCCATAAGACAGATGATATAAATCAATAATCTGATGAGATTCCCAAGTCAGATGCTATTTAAGAAACTCTAGTGCTAGGTTTGATCTGTACTGCATAATAAGTCTGTCCTTAGCACCAAGGCCAAATGGAGTGTGAAGCTTAGCAGTGAAGCTGTAGCAAGGTGTGTGATGTTGGTGAGCTTGTTTTCCCTCTTGGCTTCATCTGAATATCAATTTCACTTCTGGTGTCTGGTAATGATTTTCTGGGGTCTGGCTTTTAGCAAAACATGTTTTTGTTAAGTATCCAGTCTTTACAGCTCTGCTAGGTCATCTTATGGATTGAGCTGATAAGCACAAACAAGAGGGGCAGAAAACAAGACTTTAATGCCACCCCTTTAGCACTTTCAGCCGGTCAGTCAAGGTCAAACATGAGCTGGCATATACCCTATGGGTCCAGATGATAGCTGAGAAGAAGAAGCAGAGAGAGAGAGAAAAGAAGAGAAACATTGTTCCAGTAAAATCTTGGCATATCTTCTGTATTAATTCTGAACACAAAACAGAAATAATCCAGTGATCAGAAATATAGTGATCATATAGGATATAGAATAAATTATGGGTATGGGTGGCTTGAAATGAAATGAACCCACTGAGTGGGATAACCAGATCATAATGCCTAGAGACAGAAGGGATAGATATAATCAAGCAATGGTTGTAGGTATATCATGAATAAAATCTCAGGTATATTTATATATTTTTATTGTAATGTAACGTAGCATAAGCATATCATAATATTCTCACTGTAGGGCACATGACAAGTAAAATATTCTTACAGTAGGTTCTTAAAAATAGAATCCTGACATCATTTCACTGTGGGACTTGATTGCTCTCAGAAAATTCTACTTTACAGGCCATTAACTGTTGCTTTGTAAAGGAAGCAGCACATCCACCCGTTTTAGCACATACACCCATGCCATTTCATAAATTAAATATGGTATGGGCCTAATCTAAAATATGTCCAATTTATATTAGGGTTGAGAAGGTACTTTAATGTTAAACCCCTATTTTGCACCAATATTATGCTAGTTCTTCTTATTATTTGGTTTTCTCACCACCATATGATGTTTTAGATCATCCATTTCCTGAATTAGAAACTTTTGAATATATTTTACACTTGGGTAAGATCCTCACTTTTGAAGTCTTTAGTAATATAGGTGAATGAAAGATGTTATATGAAAGGGTATTGTGTGTGTACACACACACACACACACACACACACACACACGGACATAGTGCCTGTTAGACATGCACACAAATGCACACAGACACACAGACTGCTTGTCCTGCACATACACACTGCCTCTGTCACAGTAATACACACACATGCATGCTGCCACAGTCACAAGCACAGAAATCATACAGTCACACACATGCACACAATGCCCGATACACACACTCACATGCATTGCCTGTCACACACACACACACTACCTTTTTCACAGTCATAGACACACATACACAGCCTCTATTACAGTCACAATCACATACAAATCACATGTAGTCATTCACAAGCACACCTATCCTGTCACACTTGCACACGAATATGTACACAAATACACACACACAGAGCCTATCTCTCACACACACACACACACACATGCACACACACACACGCTGCCTTTCACACACATACACAAAGACACATACTGTCTCTCTCATAGCAAGAGACACATTCATTGCCTTTCTTGTAGTCACAGCTACACACATGCACCAATCAAACATACAGTCACATGTACACACACAGTGCCTAACACACACATGCACACACACACACACACACACACACACACACACCCTCATTAATTTTATTTTTAACAATATGTGTATTCATACTGCTGCTGCCTCTCACCTGCTTCCAGCAGCAACATTCCTAGCCATGCTGCTGGAAATGAGCTGTGGAACGCCTTCCTATTATTCAACATTAATATTGGTTTTCTTGTAGTCAAACAAGTTTACAGTGAGGTAGCAGTGAAGTGCCTGATTGTGGAGATATGAATGGTAAATTCATTAATCTAGTTGATCCAATTTACTGCACAAAAAGGACACATCATTTGTTATTAGGTTCAATGAGGGAGCCCTGCTCTTTAATTATCCCACCAAATTTCACTCCCCATTCATCATGATGCCATGGCCAAGAGAGAAGGATTACCTCCCACAGGCTGTCTACGATAAATGGATGGTGCACCCAAATGGACTTGTTAAGGAATGGTATTAATAAGAAGCCTCAGTGATGTGCCATTCAGCAAACTGTAATATGGGCCAGTTGGAGAGGGTTGTGCCCTATTGCCCATAGCACATTAACATTCAAAGAGGTTGCTTATCACCTTCAAAGCTCAGAAGGCTTACACATCTGTTTTAGGCAGTTCTGTGCCTCGGTCTGCAGTGACTGCTATTCAGTAAGTTGAGGCCCAAAGCAGAACAGAACAGAATAGAACAGAATAGACAGTATAGTGTAGGGGTTAAGAGCACTGAGCTACAAACATGGTGAACAGGTTTGAATCCCACAGCAACCACCAGCATACTGTGTGACCACTAGCAAGTCACCTGATTTCCCTCTGCTCTCAGGACACACCTTGAAACAGGTCTTGGCTTAGTGCATCTTTCCTGACCAACAACTGTAAAATAACAAAAGAATATATTACATGCTTTATAGAGTTAGTAGTACTGTAAGACACAAAAGCAGGCAGAAGATGAAATTGTAATGGGAATATAAATCTTGTTTTTTACATTTTGAATGTAATTAGACATTCGGGCATGTTCAAAGTCTGTGTCATTGTACCAGTTTTATCTTTTGTGTGTTTTGGAATAGCCTTACTTTCTCCTTTCTAGGGCCCATTGTTCAATGCTACTTTTCCCTGCCTATATTCAGCTTTTTACATTACATATGAGTTCTGTAATCCAGTGACATTAGTTGAGCAGAAGCCTAAAGTACAGCTTTCCATGTAGGCCTCCACTCAAATGAAACCACTGGGTTCAGGAACTGATATGTAATTATAAAATAAATATTGGAGAGGGAAAAGGCATCATTAAAGAGACCCTGATGCTGTTGTGGTAACTGAAAAAATGTAATATTTTGACAGAAACCATCTTATATTTAATTCTTTTTCTGTAATCCTCATCCTTATTTCTTTATTACTAAGGACATCTGCCTACAGACAGGATCGCTGCACAATCTTATCTGGCTGCTTGCCTACACCTGACATCACAGCTCTGTTTACAATGCCATAATCTGTTGCTGTGGAGATAAGATGATGCCATAAACAGTGGTTCATGATGTCAGGTGTAGGCAAGCAGAAAGAGCAGCTGCTAAGTTTAAGGGACAGTAGTCCTCTTTCACACAGCTGTCCTCAGTAATAAAGAAAAAAAGAAAGGCATTATAGAAAATATATGAAATATAAACTGAGTTGTGTCTATACCTCACATTTTTTCCAAGTTCTTTTTTAATGGTGTCAAGGCCAGGGGCTCTTTAGCAAGGGACCCAAAATAAGAAAAATAAGGCAATTTTAAAAAAACACATGAAACAATGCTTATTTTTTTATTTATTTCAAAAGTTTCACCAGGAAAGACATACTGAACTGGTAATAGCTGGTTTCCAGATGCATCCGGGGGAAGGGGTAGAGGAGGGTCATGAATACAAAATAGAACAGTATTTACAGAGCAAGAGGCCTTGCAGCGCTTGTGTGTAGAGGCAATTGTATGGTGGAAAAAAGCAAGGTTCTACTTACAGAACCACTGGTCGAGCGAACCTCTGGGGAGAGGTGGTAAGTTGCGAGGCCGTTGCCTAGCAACACAACTAAGAGGATCAGCTGTGCAATTCAAGGGGGCCGTGACCGTAACTTGGAAGGGTCTCGGACAGGATTGTATATTAAACAGTTGAGGTGTAATCAAACCTTGTGGGGGGCTGAGCTATTTGCCACATGAGGTGAATAAACTGCTCATTGTATTTTATAAATTTTTACTATTTTATGAAGGTTGCTGTGGCAGCAGAATAACCGGCGGCGAGTACCACTACTTCCTGTAGCCACAACATAAAATTCAGCCCTGAGCAAGCGGCTCATCAGATCAGTAAGAGGGCTTGCAGTGCTCGTGTGCAGAGGCAATTTTATGATAAAAAAAAGCAAGGTTCTACTTACAGAATCACTGGTCGAGTGAACCTCTGGGGAGAGGTGTAAGTTGCGAGGCTGTTGCCTAGCAACACAACTAAGAGGATCAACTGTGAAATCCGAGGGGGCCGTGACCATAACTTGGAATGGCCTTGGACAGGATTGCACATTAAACAGCTGAGGTGTAATTAAACCTTTTGCGGGTCTGAGCTATTTGCCGCATGAGATGAATAAGCTGCTCATTGTATTTTATAAATTTTAATTTTTTTACGAAGGTTGCAGTGGCAGAGGAATAATCAGAGGTGAGTACCACTGCTTCTGGCAGCCACAACATAAATTTGAGCCCTGAGCGAGCAGGGTGAGCTCGAGCAGGGCACGTGTGCGGAGACGCGTGCAGAGACACGCGTGTCTGCATGTGTCTGCCATGTCCGCTGAGGAAACCAGGAAACAGGGCCAGAGAGAAATAGCGGCAAAGGACAGAAACTAAATATAAAATAAATAATCTGAACACTAAGCACCAATCCAATCAGAGGAGGGTAAGGGCTAAGAACAAAAAACAATTTAACCAGTTAACCATACTTTACAGAATTATGGCCCAGTCCAAGGACAAAGCAAAGAAAATTCAAAAACAGTGCGCTAAATGCAATATGTACACAGAAGGAATTAAATGTAAGGAATATTACTGTGATAAATGTATGCTGATAGATAAGTTAAGGGAGGAAATTATCGAATTACAACAAAGATTAGAGGTTCAGAAAGGCATTAAGGATTTAGTAATGTTCTTGGATAATATGGAATATAACATTTCCATGCAAGAACAAAACACCCACTTAAGTACACCTAGTCAGAATCCTAGGCCTCTAAATTTCAATGAGGATTCTGGCACTTGGGAAACAGTTAAAATCAAGAGTAAAAGCAACACAGGATGTAGACCAGTGCAGGAATCTTTCAATTCCCCAAACAAATATGAAGTACTATCAGAGGATGGCATAAATGAAGGAGGCAGGGAAATGGCAGCTCAAAATGCTAGCACCAATCTAGACTCTGAGTATGTCAGGGTAGACGACCTGCATGAAGTAAATACGGATACTAATACACAAACAGACCATTTAAAATGGAACAAAAACAAAAAAGATATCCTGATTACAGGTGATTCTATCACCCGGGGAAAATATTCCATTATATGTAGCGGCAGAAAAGAAAACACACAGTAGTAAGCACACTTCCTGGTGTTAGGCTGACTGATATAGATGGACTAATGGAAGGACTAATGGAGGGGACACAAAATCCACTGGTCATTCTTCATGTTGGAATCAATGACATAGGAAAAAGCAATGTAATTTCCATTCAAAACAACTATAAACACATTGGCCCAGATATTCAAACTGTGCCACAAAAGTGCGCAATAGCAGGAGCAAGCGCAAGTCCACTGCGCCCATGTGCAATACGTGTGATATTCAAATACTGGACATGTCAAGATGCACCTGTGGCACACGACTGAATATCATGCCAACTGTGCCATAGTGCAACCAGGGATGTGCAGTGGTGCAGGTCAGATGCACAATAGCAAAACCAGGGATGCTCAGTGGAGCAGGGAAGCAGTGCAGCAGCACAACCAGGGATGCACGGGGACAGGATGCAGGGGTCCACCACCCATGGTAGAGATGGGCAGAGGAGCATTCAGCAGAACAGACATTGCCCCCCACACCTCATGCACTGCATAACTGGAGGAGAAAAGGATGAAGCAATGGCCCAGGGACACCAGCAAGAAATCCATTGCCGTGGCACGGTGCACCAGCACACCCCCTTGCAAGCTGGGACCATAACACATGAATGCCCATACACCCCCATGCCACACCAACCCACCAATGCAGAGCACATCCTGCACCATGATCCCCATACACCCTTGCCCAAGAGTAGCGCCCAACAGTGCAGGACACCCCAAGCATACCACCACCCCCACTGTGACAATAAAACCCTGTGCACCACAGAACCATGCAAGGCAGCCCCACCACAAGCACCCAACAGTGGGAAGCAGCAGCAGACAGCAAAGCAATGGCTGCAGACACAATGCCGCCACTCAGGTCCCCCCCAGGTAAAGCTGTGAGGCCAACCATGAGTCAGCACACGAGGTACCACACACGTTACAGGACATTTCCCGGAACCCACCACCAGTGTCACAGCACCCTGCCCACCTTCCCAAGGACACACCCCATCCCAGCACTGGCCACAACAGCCAGTGCAGACACCCACAGTGTTGCATGGAAGCATGCACCACACAGGATGCAACACAGTGCACAGACAAACAACCACCCATACCCAAGGGAACACCAACACAGGGACACAGTAGCGGGTCAACCAAGCCCCCGGCATGTGACCATGGCAGCCATGTACACATGGCCAGAACCCCTCCACGGTACAGGTGTGCCAGCAACCCTGTGCAGGCACCACAATGCTGTATGCCACTGGCATGCGGCTGGAGCACATTTGACAGACAGTAGAGCACTTCCCCTGCAACAGACACAGGTGACAGCAACGAGATGGGACAACAACAGCGGATGCAACAGTGCCACCTGAGTCAGACATGCACCACACCAGTGACAGGAGGCAACATGGCATCGTGCTGGGTACAGTGGCAGTCCAGTATGGGCAGCCACCACTGACATGCCAGCAGACTGTGCAGTTCACAGAC
Organism: Neoceratodus forsteri; assembly: GCA_016271365.2. Classification (NCBI taxonomy): domain Eukaryota; kingdom Metazoa; phylum Chordata; order Ceratodontiformes; family Ceratodontidae; genus Neoceratodus; species Neoceratodus forsteri. The sequence continues at coordinate 93,968,804 of CM028130.1, read as the reverse complement.
ATGCAAGGGTGGCAGCTGCACAGGCCTTGGATGGTCTGACAGGTGCACCATCGACATAGCACATGCACAGTGTACCACTGCACACAATCATCCATTGCACAGGGAACAACACACAAACCACAGACAGTGACTGAGAGCAATGCCCACACCACACTTGCCTCCCCTACGGACACACACACACACACACATCCATGATAGCACCACCCTCGACACCATGCACACCACTGCAGCTGAGCACCATTAGCCCGCTGCAAATCAGAGACCACAACAGTAAGCATAACTAAACAAATATATTATAAAAGTGGTAACAAAACTATGTACAAATATATACATTTGAAAGGGGTGAGGGACACAAACAGGGTGGAGGTGGGTAAGGGGCAGGGGTGAACAAATGGGAGAGGAAAGGAGGGGTGTGAGGGTGGCTCCATGGGGCTTTCACAAGATGTAACTACTATCCATCTTCAGCGGGAGCCCTGCTCCCCACTCCTGTGGTGCCTCCTGTCATGATGATGCCTCACACCGTGGCACTCCATCCATTTGAGGATGGCCAGAGAGGCCCTGGCCACCTGTAACAGCTCCTGCAGCACACGCTCCACAAGTACCAGCATCCGCCCACCTAGGACAAGGGAGCAGAGTCAATAGGCATGAATGCACAGCTCCCTGCAGCCCACCCATTGTGCATGGCATACAGTCATGGGACATGCCCCTGTCATGGTGTGCCACCACCCACAGTGATCATGTCCACAAGACCTGCCCACCCAGGTGCACACAGCCATGTGGACTGCTGCACACACCCACTGCCCAAGTCCCAAACAGCACCACCATGGCTGTACAGTGACATGGCTTTGTGGTGCAAAGGCAGTGGCACTGCCATGTACCTGGTGCATGCGTGGACCACCATTGATGTACTCCCAGACATGCAGTGCCACTGGACAGTGCTGACTGTACTATGTTGCGTGCATGGCAGTGGTGTCAATGGATGGTGGCCATGCTTCGCCGCCCACCCTGCTACACAGCATGCCCAAAAATCCTGGGTGTAAGGCACTCACCATCATCAGGCTGGTCTCAGCACTGTGCTGGTATGGGTCCTCTTGCATCTTGACATGCCTCACGCTGCAGTTGCCCCTCCTTGGCATGCCAGTGCTCCTCAGGGCCTAGGATGCAAACAGGGGAGAGAGGAACATAAGTACAATCCAGTAGCAAAGGTCCCCCCACCCCCGGGTATGTGCTATCCCACACAGCCAAACCCATCTGCCCCCAACCCTATACCACCAACACCACCACCACCACAGCCCACAATTGACGGACCCCCCTGTGTGCTGGACACATGCCCACCATGATACCTGTATGGATGTAACCAGTGTATGGATAGGGCACCTGCCTGGTTGTGGAACCGCACCCCTCCTGGTGTGTGCCTGCAGGCGGGCAAGCCTGTCCAGGTCCTTCTGCTGGAGGTCCCCATACCAGTGCCTGCACTGCTCTGCTGTGCACTGGATCCCTCTCGCCTCCTCCAGGGCCACCGCCACCTCCTCCCACACGGCACTCCTGGCCCTGTCCAGGGGTGCCTCCCCAAAGAGAGCAGCAGCATGGGGCTCAACCAGGGGACACAAGGTTAGCCAGTTCAACCTGGCTCCAGATTGGTGCCCATCTCCTTGCCATCATTCAAGCATCGAGTAGCAAAATGGCGCTCCGTAGTGCACGTCCTCCACATGCGGATGCTGCGAGGTACTGCGCTGCCATTCCCCATCGCGCTGTCACCGAACAGCACAATAGGGGTGCATCCATGCAAATGCATGGCACCTATGGGGCAAAGGTCTGCACAGGGTTAGAGGTCCCTCGTGCACAGACCGCCACAGCGTGATTGGTACTCACCGTGTGTCGCGAGGTAGGGCACCTGTGTGGCACTTCCTGTAGTGGCCTACCTCGCTGTTGCACCACGGCGCCTATGATGCCCCAGTGCAAGAACGCTATACATGTGAGCAGTGCACTAGCACCAGTGGTACAGTGGTGGACATGCCCTGTACCGCCCCCCACGCTCAGCACATAAGCAGCACGGTAGGCGTCGGCATCAGCACCCCAGGCATGCACCATTCGGTGTCTACTGTACATGTCACAGAGCTGCACTCTTGCCTGAGCACGTTCAACACAATTGTGCAAGGCACAACAACGCGATATTCAGCCGGCATATGCAAATCGGCTCATCAGCAATTCAATGGTGCAGCTACTGCATTAGCATCCACTTAAAATTGAGCCTCTCCTCATTTGCATGCATTGCGCTATATAAATGCGACATGGGGCTGCAAAGGCCATAGTCTGGTATTGCAGTCTATTGTGGTGAGTTGCATGCTGTTTGCCAGTGTGGACTGTGGTGTATGGGAGATGCATGGGACTGCACAGTCAGAGGTAACACCTGTCATTCCCACAGGATCAATGATGACTGAACATGAGGTGGAGAAGGAGGAACAGAGATGTGGGAGACGGAGGAAGCCCAACTTTACCAAGGCAGAATCGGATGCCCTGTTTGAGGCCTACCTTGACCAGGAACCACTGCTCAGCAGACAGCAGGGAACACCACAGGCCTGTGCTGCGGCATGGGATGAGGTGGCATGTGCCATCAACCAGCATGGCAGCCACCAGCAGTCTGTGCTGGAGTGCAAGAAGGTGGACATGGACAGGAGGAGGATTAAAGATAAGGTGGCTGCCATCAGGGCAGCACGGGCTGTGAGTGGTGAGAGACAGCCGGCCGTGCCATGCCTAACACCACAGGAAGAGTGGGTAGCTGGCAGCATGTGGCGATGTGCCCTGGAGGATGTCCTAGGTGGTGGCTTCCAGGCAGGTGGTAGTCCGTCATTGCATGGTAGGTCCTGATCTGTCACTGGGGAGGGGATGCCACAGGGTAGGGCAGATACATTAATGCTACTGTGTTCCCTTACAGCTCCTGAGCATCTACATGGATCAGCGGTGGTGGTCTCGTCCACTGAGGGTGATACCCTGGACACAGAGTAGGGACCATCCACCTCCACAGGTGTCCGAGGGTCAGGATGACAGTGGGCCCACCTGGCTGTCCGGACTGAGGTTGGTGGAGCTGGTGTGGAGGAGGCCCTTCCCGTGTCCCAGCTTGACAGTGTCCATGGATGCCAGCATGCTGAGACTCAGACTGGTGCCAGATCCATCACTGATGATGATGGAGCTCATATCATGGACATTGATACTTGTGGGCCGCAGGATGGCCACATAGCAGGTGACAGCATGGGCATCGCCATGGGTGGTGCTGTCATGGAGACCTACGTGACATCACAGTCCCAGCCTGTGCCTGTCTGCACCAGTGGGGCAGCACTGGTGTGCGTCCAAGACAGTGGGGCTGTTGCGGCCACTGCGGTGGCACCATTGAGCCCTGGAGAGTGGTGGCTGGAGGGGCAGTGTCAGCAGTCGGCCAATGGTGATGGGGGACAGTGTCGGGGGGCAGTGTCAGTGCACCACCCATGGACATGCCCAGGCATGGCCCTGGTGTGCAGCGCCCAACCTCAAGGGGTGCTGGCCAGCACAGCCACGAACACCATGAGGGACAGCATGCCGATCAGGCAGATGACCTCTTAGATGAGCACACCCGCATACTCCATGAATCAGTGGATCAGCAGTTACGGCTTGTGACGGCGGTGGATGCACTCAGTGCAGTCCTGCACCAGGCAGAGGAGCGGTGCAGCAGGGACAGCGGTCTGCTCCTGGCAGGGATGAACCAGCTGTGGGAGGATGTGACCACCGCCATTGACAGGCAGACACAAACATTCACAGCTGTCTTGGCCACAACGGGCACACAGTTGTTTGCCCATGTGCCGCAGACACCGCGCAGTGCCATGTCCACCCCCTGTTCCCAGCATCGTGTGACACCCTCCTTGTCGACACCGGGTTAATCTGTGGGCATCCCGAGCATGCCTGGTGCAGGCATGTTTGGTGAGCTGCAGACCCCTGCTCTAGAATGGTCATGTTCCCACAGAGGCACCCCTGGGAGACCATCGGTGCCACCCCATGAGGCCAATGGTCAGCCTATCACAGCTGGCAGGTCTCGGTGGGGCCGCCCATGCATCTGTGGTGGCCGTGGCACTGTGCCATGTGACTGACCTGTCTCCCACCATGGCTACTGTCTGACACTGCCCTGTGTGCAGTGTGTTGTTCAACGTGCAATGCACAGGTGGGGTACCCGGCCCTGCACACACACACACATATTCCATGTGCACAACCTCCTAGCTGCTGGCCACTATGGTGTGTGCATGATGATGCCTGCATTGTGCTGTCTACCACTGTGCAATGGTGCCCAGTGTTTGAGACACACACAGTGACAGGCACTGGGCATGGAGGTCTGTGGACGTGTGTGTGGCTAGGGGTGGCGTTTGGGGTTGGTGTGCCTCCTACCCTTTGTGCATGTCTTGAGGTGTGTGTGTGTGTGTGTGTGTGACCGCGTGCCGTGTTAGGCCTTGCCCATCCCTAATGGCATGTGCGGTTCCATGCTCAGCCAATTCCCATTACGACATGCGCCCCTGGAGTTTGTCCATGCATGTTTGTGGGTTGTGCCCTTGCCATTGGTGGTTGCACATGGCCCCATGACTTATCTGGGTTGGTTGAAGTGCTCCTCTGTGATGGTGTCCCAGTGCAGCTGTGACATCTGGATCAGTTGGGGGTCCCTTCAACCAAAGGGGGGCTGCCCATCACCATCTGCACCAGCGCCCTCATTGTCCCCAATGCTGTCCCCTTCTTCGACCTCTACAGCTATCCCACAGTCGTTGTTGGCCATGTTGTGCAGGATGCAACAGGCCAGGAATAGCCAGCAGGCCTTCAAGGAGCTGTACTGTAGGGCACCACCAGACATGTCCAGGCAATGGAAAAGTGCCTTCAGCATCCTGAACACCCACTCTATGACATTGCATGAGGTGGCATGTGCCTCATTTTACCGTTGCTGTGATAGGGTCATGGGCTGCTGGTATGGTGTGAGCAGCCAGGGATGGAGTGGATATCCACTGTCACCTGTGTGTAGAGGGTGGACATTAGTTTGGTGATCAGCGTTGCCCTGCCATGGTCCATCTAGGCCAGTACCCATGTCACCTCTGACTATGCCCCTCCCAAGATACATGTCTTTCTGCGTGATTTGCATACTCACTCGCTAGGTGGCCAGTGGGGATGTCCCCACTCTCAAACCTGTGGCACAGTGCAAACTGGTGCCAGATGAAGACATCATGTGCTCCCCCAGGGTGCATGGCACAGACATTGGTTATGTGCTTCCTAGCATTGCACACCACCTGGCAGTTGATGCTGGCATAGCCCTTCCGATTAATGTACACAGCACCTTCCAGGCCAGGTGGCATGCAGATGGCCACATGGGTGCAGTCAATGGCCCTGAGCATGCCAGGCATACATGCTACCCTGTGGAACACTTGTATGTGTGCTGTGCACTCTGCCAGTGTGCTGGGGAAATGAATGTACTCCGCAGCATGTGGCAGTAGTGCGCTGAGGAATTGTGTGAATAGGCATGACACGGCTGACTGGCTTATGCCTGTTGTGTCCCCTATTGGTCTCTGGAAGGTGCCCGTGGTGAGCAGGCACATGACAACTGTTACCATTGTCTTCACTGACAGAGCATGGCTCCATCATGTGGGTGCCTGCATCTCATCACTGCACAACTCACAGAGCTGCCTCAGGATCACCCAGTTCAGGCAGTACCAGCCCATGATCACAGTGTCACTGTAGTGCTCAAAGCTGTTGTGGCTTGGTACCATCTGTTGGGGGCATACCGCTGATGGACCCTTCCATGGCCACGCCCCCCTGCTGCCTGCCTTCTCACACCCCTCATTACTGCCTCCATCTGAATGGTGGCACTGGCCATGTCCCTGGATTGTGCCCCCCCCAGCAGCTGTAATCCTGTCCCCCCCCTCTCCTTTGTGCTACTCCCCCTGCACCGGGAACACCTCCAAGATTTGGCTGTCCTGCCTACTGTCACTGCCCTCAGTCCACAGTGGCACAGGCTCCCCACTCCTATCCTATTGCCCTATGTTCCCAGGTGTGCCCTGTCCTGCTCTTTTCCAGTCCCACACACTGCTTCCCTGTCTTCTGTGGCTGTCACCTTTCTCCCACCTCTGGCTTGCCTGTGGTGTTCTTGCGCCTCTCTCTTGTTCCTTTTTATTTTGGATCATTTCCGCTATCACGCAACTTCCGCTTGCTCCCCTATTGTGCATGGTGCATGCTGTTGAATATCGCACTGCACCATTTATTCATGGTTCCTCCCCCTTCAGTTGTGCATGCATTCATTACCATTGCGCTCTTGTGCATTGCGATTTGGGGGGCACAGCTGCCTCACGCTGAATTTTGCACAATGGCGCATTTTCAGACTTACGTTGGTGCATCTCTGTTGCACATGGCGCAACCCTTTTGAATATCTGGGCCATTGTAGACAGATTATTAAATAAAGGAGCAGAAGTTATAATTTCATCTATAGTACCAATATGGGGTGGAAATTCTTACAGAAACAAAGACATTATTAGGATAAATAACTGGTTAAGACACTTTTGTAGTCTACAAAAGATTGGCTATATGGATAATTTTACATAATTTCAAAATAGGGCATTCTATAAAACTGATGAACTTCACTTAAATAAAATTGGAACAAGTAAACTGGGTAGAAAAATGAATGAGGTAATCAAGCTTCATTTAAACTGGGAGGGAATGGAAATATTCCCAATAACATAAATAACACATCAGGCAGTAATGAGGAATCATTTAAAACATGGAAGGGAATATTATTAAATGCCAGAAGCCTAGTAAACAAGATGGAAGAATTGAAATATACATTAGAACATGAGAATGTACATTTAGCCCTAATAATGGAGACATGGTGGGAAGAGGGGGATAGGTATGGAAAAATATCCCAAGATTTAAATTATACTCTAAATCCAGGGAACATAGGAAAGGGGGAGGTATTGCCATATATGTAAAAGATACCATAAATAGTGTAGAAATTTCTCACGAAACAGACAGTGTAGAGATGTTATGGGTTAAATTATTACCACACAATAAACTCAAGATTAATTTAGGTATTGTATATAGACCCCCCCAGTTCAATACTGGGCTACTCCCCTACCGTGCGCCCCACTGGTATAACTCCCTCCCTGCCAGTGTCTCAAACTCACTAACCTTAGCTTGCTTTAAGCCCAGGCTCAGAAACTTCCTGCTTAGCTCTCGCAAATGCAACTGCCGCTAGCCTAGTAAAAAAAAAAAAAAAAATATATACTCTGTTTGACAATGCTCACTGAGCGGCTTCCCCCTTCCTTTCCCTACTAATTCCTCCTCTCCTATCTCCCTCCCTTCTACTCCCACCAGCTCTCCCCAACCATAAGTTTTGCACCTTTTGTTATCTTTTGCTTCGTTGGAGATTGCATTCTATTGTAACAAAATTGTAATTGAACTGTAACTTTTTTGTTTGTAAGTACTGTGTCCCTTGTACTACTGTTCTGATGTCCTCTTTGTGACGAGGTACCTTTGTAAATGAGCCTCTGGCTCAAAGGTTTCTAAACTGATGTTTAACTAACTAAATAAATAAATACTGACAGACAACATAACACTTAAATATATTTCTGACCTGGATCCCTCTGAAAATAACATCATTGTGGGCAACTTTAACTTACCTGGTATAAACTGGATAGACCTAGAAGGAGGCTCCTCTATGGAAAAACAATATCTAGAAACTATGGTTAATGCTGGTATGGAACAAAGGGTGTTACAGGGTACCAGAGGAAGTAGTATTCTGGATCTTATTTTTATAAAGATAGGTGAGCAGATAGGGGATATTGAAATATGTACACCACTAGGCTCTAGTGATCACTGCTCAGTTAGATTTTTAATTAGGCAGTCATCAGTTACACATGTTAGTATGGGATCCTCTAAAATACTAAATTTCTGTAAGGCAGATGTTATATTACTAAAGAATGGCATGAGAGCTTGGGACTGGGAGGCTGAATTCCAGGATAAAAATACTATTGAAGCACAGAAGTTATTATTAGATAAAATATCAAAGGAAGTATATACACATATCCCAAGTAGAAATAAATATGTAAATAGAAGGATAACACCAGGATGGTTTAATAAAAATATTAAATATCTGATAAAAAAGAAAAATAAAATCTTTAAATTATTGAGGGGCACGGAGGACTCCCAAGGGATACTGTTATATAGAGAACTGGTAAAAAAAAACAAAAGATCTATCAAAACAGCTAAAGCTGCATATGAACTCACACTGACAAAAAAAGCTAAGGATAATCACAAACTGTTCTATGCCCATGGAAATAAAAATACATTTGGTTCAAATGGCATTGGACCATACATCAACAATGAAGGCAAAATTGCAGATAATAGTGAAACAGTTAACATTCAGAATGAGTACTTCTGCTTGGTGTTTAGCCCTGAATTACCAGGAAATTTAAGATTTAAAACTAAATCTGATATGGGGGGTTTAAAATAGAAGTGAAAGAAGTTAGGAAAAGATTGAAGAGTCTTAACACCAATAAATCCCCAGGACCAGACCAAATGCATCCCAGGTACTGAAAGAAATTGCTGATTATTTAACACCACCACTTGCCCATATTTTTCAGTTATCCTTAGATAGAGTGGAGGTGGTACAGGACTGGAAGGAGGCATTGGTCGTACCAATCCTAAAAAAGGGACCTAGAACAAAACTAGAACATTTTAGACCAGTCAGCCTGACCTCAGTGTTGGGTAAGGTTTTAGAAGGTATACTAAAAGAACTTATAATTCAACATCTAGAAGTGAACAACTTGCAGGATGTGACACAACGTAGGTTCTCTAAGGCTTGATCATGCCAAACTAATATGCTTACCTTTTATGAACAGGCATGTAAGGCAGTTGACCAGGGGGATTCAGTGGATGTGGCTTACCTGGACTTCTCTAAAGCCTTTGACAAACTACCACATAAAGAGTTAGTAGGCATCCCGGAGTTAACTAAAATAAATATAAATATAATCAACTGGGTGAGTGCATGGTTGTTGAATAGAAGATAGAGAGTGGTGGTTAATGGTTAAATCAGATTGGCAAGGGTGATGAGTGGGGTCCCCCAGCGCTCAGTCTTGGGTCCTTGCCTTTTCAATGTATATGTGTCAATGATTCAGTGCAACTATTCCAATATATGGATTACAAAATTTGCAGACGACTGTAGGTTAGGGGCAACCATAAACAAGGCAGTGGAGGGACTCAATATGCAACTGGCACTGAATGAGATCTACAACTGGACAATCAAATACAAACTACCCCTAAATGTAGATAAGTGTGCTATTATGCACATGGGGAGACATAATCTAAATATACAATACACTATTGATAACAAAAATTTACCAGTGACAAATAAGGAAAGGAATCTGGCAATGATAATAACTCCAGACCTCCAGTTTAGTGAGCACTGCAGTATAGTGGCAGGTAAGGCAAGTCAGAAATTGAACTGCATTCTTAGGCATATTGGTAGTAGAGATAGGAAGGTGATACTGCCCTTGTATAGAGCATTGGTTAGGCCTCAAATGGAATATGGGACACAGGTTTGGTCATTAGACAAAAAAAGGATATCATCAAACTTGAAAAAAATCTAAAAAAGAGCAACAAAGGTAATAACAGGCTGTAGCAAACTCACATATACAGAAAGACTAAAAGAACTAAATCTTTACACTCTCCAGTATAGAAGAATTGAGGGGGGATATGTGCATGGTATACAAAGCACTACATAATGTAACTACAGTAAATGCATATGGATTAACACTAAAGAATGGAACATACCCTATCAGGGGTCATTCACAGCAATTAACTATGGAGAAATGGAATCTTCAAAAGCGAAGACATTGGTTCAGCCTAAGGGTTCCCTATTTATGGAATCGTTTACCAGCAGAAGTAGTCATGAGTAATTCCATAGAGGCATCTGAGACTGGGTTTGAATAGGTTATCTCAAATAAATATGAAACAAAATAAATATCTAGGCAAGCTAAATATGGACATAAGTCTAATACAGCTTGAACAACCTATGTAATCTATGTAATAACTAAACATCAAATAAGCATAATAGAACAAGCAACAACAAAGGCATTTAAGCACAATATTTGCATCAGCATGAATATAGCAGGATGCAACCCAAGGACAACAAGATGATAGAAACATAGAAATTGTCAGCAGATAAGGACTGCTAGACCCATCCAGTCTGCCCGTAGGCCCTGCACATTGTATGTGGCCACTGATCCTATGTGATCAATGGCTTGCCATCACTCCTTCCCCTCTCAGGCTTCCCTTTTGCCTGTCCCAAGTATGCTTAAACCCCTCCACTGTACTTGCCCCCACTACCTCATGTGGCAGACTATTCCATGTGTCGACTACACTTTCTGTGTAGAAAAACTTTCTCACATTACCTCTTAATCTACTCTCCTCCAATTTCATATTGTGTCCTCTGGTTCTAGTACTTTTTCTACATTAGAAAACCTCCCCTGCCTGCACCTTATTTATGCCCTTAAGGTACTTGAAAGTTTTAATTATGTCCCCTCACTGTCTCCTCTCCTCCAGTGAGTACATATTGAGGTCCCTTATTCTCTCCTCATATGTTTTGTGGTGTAAGCCCTGCACCATCGTTGTTGCCCTTCTCTGGATAGTCTTCACCTTACCTACGTTCTTGCACAGGTGTGGTCTTCAGAACTGCATGCACTACTCCAGGTGAGGCCTTACCAATGTTTTATACAATGGCATCAACACCTCCTGCTAGTGATACCTGTGCCTATGCACCCCAGCATACCACTGGCCCTCCCTGCTGCCTTTGTACACTGCTTTGATAACTTAAGGTCATCAGAGATGATAACCCCTAGGTCCCTTTCCTCCTTGGTGACAGTCAGCTCCTCCCCCCCAACCTGTAGCTCTCCCCAGGGTTCCCTCTACCCAGGTGCATTATTTTGCACTTCTTTACATTAGACCTCAGTTGCCACATCTCTGACCATCTTTCAAGCTTTTCCAGGTCACTCTTCATTTTCTGCATCCTTTCTGGAGTAGCCACCCTGTTACAGATCTTGGTGTCATTTGCAAATAGGCAGACCTTTCTTTCCAGTCCCTCTGCAATGTCACTAACAAAGACATTGAACAGGACTGGTCCTAGTACTGATCCCTGAGGTACCCCACTGGTCACCCCCATCTCTGTAGATTGTACCTCATTTACTACCCCCCTCTATCTCCTGTCTGTTAACCAGTTCCTCACCCAGTTCACCACCTTGTCTACCATGACCAGACTACTCATCTTGTTAATCAGCCTTCTGTGTGGGACAGTGTCGAAGGCTTTGCTGAAATCCAGGTAGGCGATGTCTACTGCCCCTCCCTGATTAAGTTCCCTTGTCACCCAATCAAAAAAAAATATTAAATTCATTTGACATGACCTTCCTGCTGTGAATCCATGTTGCCTCAGATCCTGTGCACCACTGGATTCCAAATGTTTCACTATCCTTTCTTTCAGCAGTGTCTCCATGATCTTTCCCACCACTGAGGTGAGGCTGACTGGCCTGTAGTTCCCCGCCTCCTCCCTACTGCTACTTTTGTGCAGTGGGACTACATGTGCCTTCCTCCAATTCTCTGGAATTACACCTGTGTTGAGTGACTCTGTGAACAGGGCCAGAAAAGGCACTGCTAGTTTCTTTCGCAACTCCTTTAATATCCTCTGATGGATGCCGCCTGGCCCCATGGCCTTGTCCACCTTCAGCTTTGTGAGTTCTTCCAGAACTCTTTCTGCTGTGAATGGACTGGTGTCCACTTCTTCCCCCTCACATTGCCTCTGCACCCCAACTGTGGTCCTTGATCTGCCCCCTCCTTAGTGAATACTGAGCAGAAGTATTTGTTCAGTATTTCTGCCTTGTCTAGATCTCCCTCCTTACACTCTCTCTCCTCCCCTTTGAGTCTCATAATCCCCCCAACAGTTTTTCTTCTTTCGCTAATGTACCTCTTAAATGCCTTATCCCCTTTGTTTACAGACTGTGCTAAGGTATCTTCTGTCTGCGCCTTTGCCCTCCTAACAGCCTTCCCTACTTCCCTTAGACATTCAAGGTACACCTCCCTGTCTTCCTTTCTTTGGTTCCCCTTATATTTCCTGAAACTCAGCTTTTTAGCCCTGACATTGTCCCTCACCTCTGTGGAGAACCATAGTGGTTTCCTTCTTCTTTTCCCTTTGGTCACTATCCTAATGCATTGGTTTGTTTTATCCACTATGGCTCCTTTCAGTTTCTTTGATTGTGTTTCCACCCCCCCTCTACTATTGCTTCCTTACCCAGGACTGCTTGTATACATCTACCAATTTCAATGAAATCTGCCCTTCTAATATCTAATACTCTTGCCCCTGTATGGCTTGATTGAGTCCATGTCTCCATGCTGAACCACACCATGTGGTGGTCACTGGACCCCAGCTGTCCTTCTACCTGTATTTCTTTGACTCTGCACCCATTGGTCCATATCAGGTCCAGAACTGACTTGTCACTGGTTGGCTCATGCACTAGCTGCCTGAATTCAACCCCCTGCAGGGATTCTAGGATGGCTGTGCTTCTGGCTGAAACAGCCATCTCAGTGGCCCAATCCATATTGAAATCCTCCAGTAGCAGGGTTTTGCCCTTAGTTGCCATGTCACGTATGGTCTCCACTTGTTCCCTATCTACTTCCTCCCTCTGTGCTGGAGGTCTGTAGATCACCCCAGTACATATCGCTGTTCCATTCTCTGGCTCCAGGGTGACCCACATTACCTCAGCCTCCCCCTGTCTTCCCTGAACTTCTGTAGCCTTTATGCCATCTCTGATGTACAGGGCCACTCCCCCACCCTTTTTACCCTCCCTGTCCCTCATGAACAATGTATAGCCTGGTACATTGACTTCCTAGTCATGATTTGCAGAGTACCATGTCTCTGTTATTGCTGCTATGTCAAGGTCTTCTTCTGCCAACAAGGCCTCTAGCACTGGAACCTTATTTCCCAGGCTACGGCATTTCTTAGCTTGTCCTTCCATGTTTTACAGTCTGTCCTCCCTCTGCTCTTGTTCTCCCTATCCAGTGCAGAGAGTGCAGAAAGGTGGTAGTGAAGCTAACCAGTAGATATTCAAGAAGAGGCTATTTGAGGGTAGGGTGGGGAATGATGGTTGACAACAGGAGCTAGGGTGATGAGTTAGAGTTAGATGGGAAAGGAGATGAGGGGTGGGAGAGGTGGAGGGAATGGAAGGAGGTGGAAAGAGGTGCAGAGGGGGGCAAGTGCAGTTGCAGGAATGAGAAGAGAAATTGAGGAGAATACCACATAAGTGGCATTAGAGAAACTTTACATGCCCAAATTTTCAAAGATATATAAAAATGTAAAATTACAGTACGGAGTGGTGGCTGCAAATGAAGCATTCTGATTGGCTGACAGCATTCTAAAAGGGTTATGTTAATGGATGGAAGCCCTCCTGTACCATAAAATGATTAGAATTTTAATTTTTAAATCATTTATGTGATATAGAATAAATAAAAAAAACAAACATTTTCTTTAATTAGAGCAAGAAGGCACTCCAAGACTAGGGTTATCATCTTTGTTAGAGGAATACTGTCAACCACCTTATGCATCTGCTGATGATTGCTATATTCTGTATAATATGTTGATATAGCTCTTGGTTTAATTCTGTTCCCTTTTTCTTTTTAAAAGTGAAAAACAGATTGTCTGCCATACTGTTGTTACTCTCCTTGATCAACTCCCACTGCATTTTTCCTGGACTTTGAAACACCCTCAACACAGTCTAGTCACTCTTGATGAAATGGGAGGAGAGGAAACTATTGCATCTTACATTTATTTATTTATTTTATTTATTAAATTTTGGTGACCGGGTAGGCCCACTGGGCCCCGAAGGTCCCTTTTTCAGGGGCGACCCGGGATAACAATACTAGTAATATACAGAAAGAGCAAAAAAAGAGAACTTTTGTATACATTGTTTGTTACAACATGAGGAAGTTCCAAGACACAGTGGGTACAGGCATGGTTATCATCATGACACAGTTTGAGTAGTACATGCCTGTACTGTTTGGCGGTGTTCCTAATCTTCAATACGTATGCAATAAGAGCAGACCAAGGCATTGAAACAAAACAATGCTGGGTGTAACTACACCATTACCAACTGAAACAAAAGCATGCACTCAGGAGTAGCAATTAATCATTTACTGATTCATAAATTCTGTGCAAAAAGTGCAGTGATGTAAGAGGCAGAAAATTACCTGTTGCCTAAACAACTCCCCAAAAGCATTCAGAGCTGTATCACTGTTTCCTCAGGAATTGGAGCCATGGCAGCTATAAGCCATTCTTATAAGTGAACCATGAATATTCATTATTGTTCAGCAATAGGTTTACCCTGCTCCTTTAAGGAGATAGTGGCTCCAATTTAGCACTGCATATGTATTTACCAATACAATTACCTAATGTATGGATACAGTACCCAACAAAAATAAGTGATACAGTGACAATAAGTGGTTAAAAACAGACAGAAATATTGAGAAAAAGGCCATGAAACAGTAAACAGGGACATTCTATAAAAACTGCAGTTTTACATGATGAATACCTAAAGGAAGAAGAATGGGGGATTCAAAATGCATGCAAATGTCCATAAAGAGTACATGAATGAAAATGTTTTAAAGTCAGTTCATACATAATATTCCTCAGGCAGGGTCCTGTTTTCTGTAGAGCCATATTAACGCAAGTACATATGCCATCTATGCTATCCTAGGAAAGAAACATCAAATGAAAACTACAGAATTATAAACATGGTGTAAAATCAATTAACTTGTTTAACCCCTATAAAGACCCACCAAGTTTCTCTTTTTAATAGATTCTTTAGTCTAGCATCCCCTCTTTTCATTCTAGGCACATGCTCTAAAGTAGCACATTTGAGACACTTAGGGTCCTTATTGTGAATCTGACAGTAATATGTGCCCAATGGACTCTTTTCATTGACATTTTTAACGGCCCTGATGTGTTCCAGCATCTGCATCTTCAGCTGCCTGGTGGTCAAGAATCTGACAGTGGACAAGGTGATGGAGCCGAATGGGGTACACTCAAGAATTCTGAGCTTAGGGAGGTACTGGCTGCACCTCTGGCAGCCCTATTTAATAACTCACTAGATTCAAGAGTGGTCCCAGATGACTGGAGAAGGGCAGATGTAGTCCCACTTCATAAGAGTGCCAGCAGAGAAAACAGCTAGCAATTACAGTCCGGATAGTCTGACATCAGTAGTGCAGAAATTAATGGAGTCACCTCTAAAGGAAAAACTCTTAGAATACCTTGCTTCTGGTGGGTTACATGACCTAAGGCAGCATGGATTCACAGGAGGGAGATAATGTCAGATAAACTTGGGAGATTCCTTTGTGTGAGCAAAACAATAGATCCGTGGATCTATGGATGTGGGCTTCTTAGATTTCAACAAGGCCCTCGACATTGTGCCTCACTGAAGGCTCATAAAAAAGCTGGGTAGCTTGGTGGTAGGAACCAAGATGGTTCACTGAGTACAAAATGAGCTGATGGATAGGCAACAGAGGGTGCTGCTTAATGGCACTAACTTGAGTGAAGGGAGACTGACTAGTGGGATTCCTAAGAGATCAGTACTGGGTCCAGTCCTCTTTAATGTCTTTAGAAGTGACATTGTGGAAGAACTGGAAGAACTGGAAGGTATGCCTCTTTTGCAGATTACACAAATATCAACAGTAGGATAGATACTCTAGAGGGGCTGGAGAGAGTGAAAAGAGATCTGAAAAATCTTGAGAAATGGTCAGGGATATGGCAGTGGTGTTTCAGTGCAAAAATGTGTAAACTCATACGCCTTGATCGTAGGAGCCAAGAGGCAGAGTATAGAATGGGGGTGGTGGTATTAGTGGTTAAAAAACAGTAAAGTGACCTGGGGGGGATCATAATGGATGACCTCAAGGTGACAAGGCAGTGTAACAAAGCAGTAGGGAAAGCCATGGGATGTTGAGGTGCAACAGGAGAGGTGTCAACAGCAGAAGAAGGGAGGTGGTGAGCGATGTCACTTTACAGATCATTGGTGAGACCACACCTGGAGTACTACATCCATTTCTGGAGATGCCACCTCAGAAAGGACAAAGACAAGGTGGAGGCTGTCCAAAGAAGAGCAACAAAAATGATGCAGGGGCTGCACCAAATGTCCTATGAGGAGAGATTGGTGGATCTAAATATGTACACCCTGGAAGAAAGAAGGGAGATGGTATGATAGAGACCCTTAAATACATCGTGGGGGTGAACAGGGTACAGGAAGGGAGCAATTTTCTAAAACAAAAGGTGTAAAAGAACTAGGAAGCATGATACGAGGCTGGAGGGGGAAGTTTAGGAGGGATGTGGGGAAGTATTTCTTCACTGAGAGGGTGGTAGATGCATGAAACAACCTGTCAGTTGGGGTAGTGGGGGCAAAAACAGTGGTGGGCTTCAAGCATGCATGGGATAAGTATAATGGAAAACTGCTATCAAAGCTGAGGGGGTGGAGACCAGGTAGGGTCAGAAATAGCAGAACGGCAAGGAAAAGAGGGGCAGACTAGGTGGACCAAGCAGTCCTTATCTGTTGGCAAATTCAATGTTTCAATATGTCCTGCCCACATAAATCTTGCTGCAGGACCACCAGTAAGCATAAATAACATATTTAATAAAACAGCTAGCAAACTGAGACATTTCCACTGGTATTTCTATCGCATCTACATTTATAAATTCCCCCTGAACTGTGAATTTGCAAGTGGAGTATCTCTTGAATGGGAAAAAGCCTTTTGGCTTATTGAAAAGACATTTCTCAGTGGGAGCTTCAGTATAGTGACTATTAGTTAGGAGATCACCCAGATTCCGGCCTCTGGGGTAAGTAACTCTAGGCATCTGGGTCACAACTTCATGACTTCCCTGACTGTTGGATCTGACACTAATATGTGCCAATTTCACATGACAATATCCCTTACCTTTGGTGCCAGTGATTAAATCTGTGTCACAAATGTGACCTGGGGCCCCTCATCAGTACTTTTATTTCTTCAATGTAGTAGAGAGTTCTCAAAGTGTTTTTTGCTTTTTTATATGCTTTATTTATAGCTCTCCAAGAGCAGCCTTGATCCAGAAGTCTCCTTCTTATGTTTGCTTGCACGCATGTGCAAGAAACATAGTGCCATCATCTGAGTTTTTCGGAGGTGTGTCAGCGTCTTCCAATTCAGTCAGTGTGTTTTCAGACGCGGTAGCAGTTCTCTAATCACTGCTGGAGCTGTCTATGACAGCAGTTGAAAATGCAGTGGCATACAGTTGAAAGAGGGAGCTACGCTTTAGTGAGCAGCGATAAGATATCATCTGCTCGTCCGTGCTCCCCTCTTACAGACATGCGCATGCATACTGTGTGCTCGCCCCCCCCACGCACACACTGTATAGCCAATGGGGGTGCCCAATCCCCCTTCAGCTGTGCTGCGCTTCCCCCCCAAACAGAGTTCCAGATACCACGCTGGGTGCCCACCCCAGCGTGGCAACACATCCGTATGGGTGACGGGGGTGCCCAATCCATCTGTCGGCTCCAGCCCCCAAACAGCCTTCTAGCTGCCATGCTGGAGAGCCCACCCAGCGTGGCAAACATCGCGTTGTCTTTCTGTTAAAAAAACAAACCTGTAAACAAGAAAACATTCTCTTGGTGTTCACCCAGCCCACCTCGCCCACCCATCGCACCTGCCTCCCCACACCCCCACCCCATACTTACCTCCGGACTCTGGCACGCACGATCTTGTGGACCGGGAACACGTCTGCACTCTTCAAAGCCAACTGCGAACTGAGGAAATGCCTGTAAGCTGTATAATGGGATAGATAGGGTTTTTTCAACTTTGCTGCATGTGTCAGGCATTTTTTGGAATTTTTGCACCAACTTTTCAACATGGGGTTTTTGGGACCCCTTCTCATGAATGCTCTCACTGTCATGGCATTAATCGGGCCCGAAGGGTGATTTCGCAGTCACTGCACAAAATCACCTTTCGGGACTGAGTAATGAAACGACACTGCCACTGTTCATAAGGTGGGCTCTCAAAAAGCCTATGTTGAAATTTGGTGTAAAAATTCCTAACAAGCATTTGTCAATGCCGAACGTTCGCTTGCAGGTATTTGCAGTGGTGTTTTGCACGTATGGTGCTTTACCCTAATGCCCTGTGCGATTGCTGGTATTTTACAATAAAATTTCAGCATGACCTTTTGTTACCCCATAAATGCGCTACAAAGGCGGAAACACATTTTGGGCAGGATGTGAAAAATGACAGCTATACTGCTCATAAGGAAGTGTGGTAAAATGGCAATGTTGAAAATCTGGAGTGGAAATATTTAAAATTCGCAAACCTATGAGCGTGCGTGGGAACTGTGCAACGCACGCTCATAAAACAGTCATTTTTAGGAATTTTTTCACCAAATTTTCAACATTGGCATTTTAAAACCTCTGCTAATGAACAGTGTCACTGTGATTTTCTTACTGTGTCCCATACATTGATTTCGCATACCGACTGCGCCATTGTGCACTACATGGGCGGAAACACGTTTTGGGCAGGATGTGAAAAATGACAGCTGTACTGCTCATAAGGAGGTGTGGTAAAATGGCAATGTTGAAAATCTGGAGTAAAAATATTGAAAATTCGCAAACTTACGAGCGTGCGTAGGAACTGCACAACACACACTCGTAAAACAGTTATTTTAGATTTGCTCACCAAATTTTCAACATAGCCATTTTAAGACCTCTGCTCATGAACAGTGTCACTTTGATTTTCTTAATGTGTCCCATACATTGAGTTCGCACACCGACTGCGCCATTGTGCGCTACATGGGCGGAAACACATTTTGGGCAGGATGTGAAAAATGACAGCTGTACTGCTCATAAGGAGGTGTGGTAAAATGTTAATGTTGAAAATCTGGAGTGAAATTATTGAAAAGTCGCGAACTTATGAGCCTGCGTAGGAACTGCGCAATGCACGCTTGTAAAACAGTCATTTTTTTGAATTTGTGCACCAAATTTTCAACATGGGGTTTTTGGGACCCCTTCTCATGAATTATGTCACTGTCATGGTGTTAGTCAGGCCCAAAGGGTGATTTCGTGCAGTGACTTCACAGTGACTGCGAAATCACCCTTCGGCCCTGAATAACACCATGACCATGACATCATTCATGAGAAGGGGTCCCAAAAACCCCATGTTGAAAATTTGGTGCAAAACTTCCAAAAAATGCCTGAGATATGCCATAAAGTTGAAACCCCCCTATCTAGCCCATTATACAGCTTACCGGCATTTCCTCGGTTCGCAGTCGGCTTTGAAGAGTGCAGACGTGTTACCGGTCTACCAAAGATCATCGCGCCCGAGCTCAGGAGGTAAGTATGGGCTGAAAGAAGTAGTAGAGGAGGCAAGGGTGCACAGTGGGTGGAGTGCGGGTTGTGGGAGAGGGCGGGAGACTGCGTGGGACTGTTTTTACTTTACAGTTTGTTTTTAATTGACGACATGGGATGTTTGCCAGCTGGGAGTGGGCTCCCAGCGTGCTGGGATAACTGGGATGGCCGAGAGCCGGCGGGGGATTGGGCACCCCGTCGACAAACAACGCGGGAGTTTTGCCATGCTGGGGTGGGCTTCCAGCATGGCAGCAAGGATTTGGGGGAGGTGGCGTGACGCGGTGGGGGCGGTGGGATGGTGCTCTGTATGACAGCGGTGGTTTTCTTTGAAGCGAAGACCACCACTGTCATACACAGCTCCCACACCCATTGGTGCAGGACCGCCACCCCTGCTCAACTGAGCAGTGGATTTAATGGGAGAGGCACACCTCCAAAGTGTGCTACTCTCCCAAAACTTTCCTTACGCATGCGCGCAAGCGAATGTAAAAATGACTATTTTACAAGCGTGCATTGTGCAGTTCCTATGCACGCTCATAAGTTTGTGAATTTTCAATATTTTCACTCCAGATTTTCAGCATTGCCATTTTAGCACACCTCCTTATGAACAGTACAGCTGTCATTTTTTACATCTTGCCCAAAACATGTTTCCGCCCATGCAGCACACAAAGGCGCAGTCGGTGTGCGAAATCAATGTATGGAGCACATTAAGAAAATCACAGTGACACAGTTCATGAGCAGAGGTCTTAAAATGGCTATGTTGAAAATTTGGTGACAAAAGTCCATAAAATGACTGTGTTACGAGTGAGTATTGCGCAGTTTCCATGCACCCTCGTAAGTTCATGACTTTATAATATTTTCAGTCCAGATTTTCACCAGTGGCATTTTTCCACACTTCCTTATGAACAGTACAGCTGTCATTTTTCACAACATGGCCGAAATGTGTTTTCACGCTTTCAGTGCAGAAATGCGTGGTCGCTGTGGGAAATCATTGTCCGGGACAGATAAAGAAAATCACAGTGACACTGTTCATGATCGGAGGTCCCAAAATGCCTGTGTTGACAATCTGCTGTAAAAAATCCCCAAACTAATTACATTACGGGTGTGTGTTGCACAGTTTCTATGCACGCTTGTGACTTCACCAGTTTTTTTAATATTTTTACTGCAGATTTGCAACATTGCCATTTTTTACACCTCCCCATGTACAGTACAGCTGTCATTTTTCACATCCTGTTCGGAATGTATTTTTGCACCTGTGGTTCTAAATGCTGTAGTCACTGTGCATAAGCAGCTTTTGGCTAACAAACTGATATTGCCACTGTTCATGAGGTGGGGGTCACAAAAAAAACTATGTTGAAAATTTTGAGTGAAAATACCAATGAGTGCCTGAGGTGTTAGGGTTTCCAACCATAACGCCCCACTCTGTAGAGAATGACAGGCATTGGGGTGTGACTTGGGATTCTTGCCTGTAATGCTCATACCATTCCACACCCTGCAGCCAGTGAGAGGCATCGAGGTATGCCTTGGACACTTTGACCCCAAAGTTCACCCCATTCTCCTATACCGCACCCATCTAACCATATTTCCTGATAGAATGGGGTGCGCATAAGGACCAAAGACCCCAAGGCACACTGTGACACTTGTCAGTGTCTGCAGGGTAGGGTGTGGTGAAATGGCATGGCCGTTATGCCTGATGACCCAAAGGCACACCCCAATGCTTGTCACTCTCCGCAGGGTGGTGGTGGGGTTGGCTTCAGTTCAATACTTCACTGCCATTCCTATTATGCAGCTCAGTAACTTCTACACTTCCAATGCCTATGCCAGCAAGCAAACATTCAGCATTGACAAATGCTTGTTTAGCACAAGGTACTCTTCTTGAAAGTTTTCCACTGTGGAGCAATTCCATCTAATACAGAGAAACTGTCCCCCCAAGGAATCCTGTTAATCAGTTTTGTGGCATGGGCACTCTCAGACCTTAATAGCACATTCCCTGCCATTTTCTTTCTGGTGATATCACTTTGAATCCTGCCCATATCATCCACTGAAAATAAGAGATACAGTAATTCAAGTTTTCATGATAAATATAATATGTGAATTTCAAGTTAAACCTGTTATGAATCAGCCACTGAAGAAAATATTGTACCCCTCTTAGAACCTGACTATATACATATGATGTCATCAGAGTATTTGTGCCATCTGACTATCCACCAGCTTCGGCTTAATCTCAGCATTATAAACAAGGTGCCCCCCCCACTAGACAAAGTACTGAACTGCATTGGAGGGGGGTCTTTGTGTCACCCATCACTGTACCATGGACCTGGTGGTAGGAAACATCATCAAACACAAAGTAATTATGTTTAAGAATGTATTCCGCAGCCTGGAGGGGAAAGTCAGAGGGTACCACTACAAACTGACTCTGGCTATGCAAATGAAAATGTTGTATTGCTTCAAATCCCATATGTCAGGGAATGCTTGTAGAAAGCAATATCACATCAGTAGTGACAAATACATATGTTTCTCATCAACTGACATCTTGCATTTGTTTTAAAATGTCCATAGAATCTTGGTGATAAGTCATTGTCCACAATACAATTTTATTTTATAAGAGAAAAATCTACATATCTAGACAGATTTTTGAACACCAAACCTATTCCTAAGTCTATTGAACTGTTCTAGGTGATAACATCACCAACAACAACATTGTGGCACAATTCTCCACAACCAAAATACCAACAGTAACTGAAAAAGTCAGTAAAAACCACTGACAACAAAAATCCTGACACAACACACACACACACACACACACACACACACACACACAAAAAACAGCAGGAGCTCTTTGTTTCATGGGGGGGTCAGGGTTTAATATAATCAACTCTGAGGGGGCATGGACCTCATGGAAAAGGAGAAACTTGGGAGGGGGCAAATGTCTTTCCAAAAATAAAAGAATAAATAAATAAACATTAAGGTTTTGTTCTGGGAGACAGGGACCCAAACCCTGGTCCCCAGGTCTTCTCCACTTTGGGAGGGAGTGCCTTAGTCAGTGTCACTCCACCACAGGAGCAGCTCAGCCAGGCACCCCAACTCCTGCTCCCCTTATCCCTCCCCCACTACTGCTTTCCCTTCCCCACCCACGCATACAGCCACAGGGGTAGGTGTAACTTCCCAACAATGCAGTACCTCGTTGCTGTAAAAGTCCCCAACATTCTAAGCTGTTATATTATTGTGGTGATGTTTTCACAATGATATTATCGACGAATACCCTATTGAATGTCCTGGTGGGTTGGCAATAGTGAGAGACTTGTGTATTTTTGGAAGAATGTAGAAAGTGGATATTATAGTATGCTTCACCTTGATAAAATTAGCCTCATTGAAGCAACTTTGTCCACTCTGCAAGGCCTCTCTGACTAGAGAATCCAATTTCTCCTTTGAGTTTGGCAATTGGATCCCCAGGCAAGGTCTGGTAACAGCTGTGGTCATTTAGCTGTCTCAACACTTCTGCCTAGTATTTATTCTTTGACATTACTACATTTCCACCCTTGTCTTCCTATTGGGTCACAGTTTCATCCATATTTTTCAGTTCTTCCATAGCTTCCTTTTCCATGGTGGAAATGTTTTATGTAGCCTCTGTATTGACTACTTTTTGAAAAACAGACTCAGCTGGAAACTAATTTAGCATGGGAGTGAATGTTGATTTGGGTTTCAACCCACTGTTTGGAAAAATTACTACATCTACATCAAAGACATCTTCACCCCATTTACATGTGGCACAGCATTTTCATTTTTAAAAGGGTCTTAGAAATACTGCTGTCTGATTGGTTGTCAGCATGCTGAGAGCCTATGTTAACCTTTAATTAATATGCTTGTAGAGCCTGATTACCCAAGTATTGATTTTCTAGGTCCTACATTTTCAGCATTCCAAATGTCCATCTGAGTCACCATTAAAACTGCACTAGACATATCATAAATTTAAAAGTTACAGTGACTTATGTGTCTGTGGGATCCCTGCCACCCTGACCAACAGTTCTGACAAAATCTTTACCTGCGCACCACTATTGACATGCTTTTATTCACTGCTCATGTTAAACCTAGTAGCACAGTATGCTTTTTGTATGGAGTCATCATTAGATAGTTACTTGGCAGTGCAGGGAAGAGCTGATTCTTCTCGTTTTCCTGCTACCATTTGTAACTGAAGTGTGAATTTTAATTTAAAAAAAAATTTAAAGATGGTTGTAGAGTTGTAGACTCATGATTTGGTCAATTTGGGAACATGGCAGGGCTTTAAAATTAACAGTCGTAGTGTGGCTTAACAACAGCGCCAGCACTGCTGGCAAGTGGGCAGGCAGGGCTTTTAAATTAACAGCCACAGTGCAACTTAACAACTGAACCAATGTTGCTGGGAAGGTGGAAGCAGGGCTTTTAACAGAGCCGGCATGGTTTTTAATAGTACCAGATTAAAAGCAGGTGGGTGGGCAGGCAGGGGTTTCACTTAGCCATGGTGAGACCTACTGACATCAGTTGGGCAACGGGTTCAATTAACAGTCGAGGTGCAACTTAGCAAAAGTATGGAGGGTGCATGTTTCTGGAGGGTGTGTTTCAAGGAACGGCCACAGTGCAGCTCAAGATATGAACCAGTGGGGCCAGACTGAGAGGGGGTGGATGGGCAGGTAGGGAGGTGGGGTTCAATTGACAGCCTCAGTTCTGCTTACAAACAAGCCAGTGGTGGTGGTAACAGAGCAGGCTGTGGGAATTCATTTACTTAACAGCCACGATGTGGCTCAGTATGAGCCAACTGGTGGTGTCGGCTTGAAAGTAGCAGATGGGGATCAGTTAACGGTCACTGTGTACCTCAAGGCTTATGGAGGAAGAACTATTTTATGTTAATTTGAGTTAATAATGTCAAATAAAAATAAAAACAATAGCTGAGCTTCAATACCTCAAGACTCATTTATAATAATAGCAATAAGGAACTCTGGTAGTTAATGTTACTATCCAATGACTTACCCCCGGGGGCATTATGGCACTCAACTGCACATTGTGCCACATGGTACGAGGTCAATATGCTGCTGCTAGAATAGTGCAGCAAGAACTGTGCTGTGTAAAGTGCAAAAACATTTAAAGTGACAGGGGTATAATAGCGGTAGTGAATTACCTCTACTGCTGTCGCTGACCATAGAGTGGAGGAAGGACTGAGCAAGCCTCAGGTGCTGTGCTTGATGAAGCTGTTCCCGTGGTGGAGTGGCTAGGCACAATACCTGGAGTGTTGGAGGCCTGGGGTCCAGGGTTTGGTTCTCCATCTCCTGATATTGGCATTTTTGTTTCGCAACAAAGTTTCCCCTCTCTGGAGTTTCAACATATCTCTGATGTCCACCCCCCCGCCCCCCGGAGTTGATTATAATTATTCCAGGGGAGTGGAGGGCACTGCCCACAGCAAAAACAAAGAGAGTTTAAATTTTCCTGTTTGTGTCAATGATGTGGGCAGTTTGTGTAACAGTTGGTGTTTTTACCAACCTTATTTAAGTAGTTGGCATTTTGCTTGTGGCTTTATTTGCTATGATGTTTTTTTGGGGGGGGCCACATTACACCCCCAAAGGGGTGATTAACTGGACATTAACACAACCCCCCTTTGTTCCTTCTTGCATAATTAAATTGATATCAAACTTCAGATGCAAGTCTACCTTGTCCAGCTCCATGAGTGAGGACCCATGTTTAAATGAGTCCTCAGATTCTTTAAAGTCTGACAGTATATTGTAATGCTCTCAGTATCCTAGTCCCATCAAATTCCAACACTTGCTCCGCAGCATGTAGTTCCTGGTGTTGAGCTTTGCAATGTATTTTCAAATGTATCATTCAGTAGGCTTGAATAGTTAGGTTTTAACTAAAAAATGATCTGGTTTTGGTATTGGAATAAAATGAATGTCAATGATGCCCTTGTTTGTATTGTTGATAACACCCTAAGAGGAGGTGCAGTGTCCCCGTACTCATCCCTCCTCAAGGTTAAAGCCATACCCAGGTGTCTCTGTGAATCTTCTGTTCCCCCTTGAGGTCCCTAGAGTCACCACCAAGGTGGGAGGCAAAGCCTTATCTGTCACTGCCTTCTCTCTGTGGAGTAGAATCCCCATGCCCCTCCAGTCATCTGACATGCACCATAGTTTCAGATCCCACAGCAAAGCCTGACTAATGGCAGAAGTCAGATGCTCCTGTTTGCCAGGGTAACCCCTCATCACCACCACCCCCCCCGTTTCTGTTGTCTACCTGCCCTTGCCCTCCTCATGCTCCTAGCCCTTTACCTGGTGTTCTCCTTGATCTGCTCACCTCTGCTCATTCCCTAGCTTGCAATATCACTGAGCCTATCTACTTGTGCCTGCCCTGGCATTACTCTCATGCATCTATTGTGTCCTACCTGCTGGCAACTCACTTTCCTACTGCATGTTTTCTCACTTGCTCTGCTGTATGTGGGTACCTAATCCCTTATTGCACTGTAACGGTGCTTGTACCCACCTCTGTAGTACCCATTCCCTAGGGTGCATCTGTAACCATTGAATGATGCATTTTTATTTGTTACTGTTTTGGATTCGTATGTAATTGTTTTATATTGTTGTATTTGTATAAATCTGCTTTGTATGCTTTTCTGTGCCATCTTGTGGCCCGGGTCATGCCTGAAAACTGTCCTTTGGATAAGTGTGCTTTCCCAGTAACCAAAAACATTGACTAACTAACTAACTAACTAAATCTAATCTTTTTCAGAGAACTTTGGTCTGCATATCTGGTAAATTGTCATGAGTCAGGATTATTATTTCTTTTGGTCCATTACTCTCCCTAATTTCCTCACTGGTTGTTGGTTATATATTTTGTCTTTTCTACACCTCATTTTAATTTTTGTTTTCTAGAGTAGGGGATGGAGCCGGTGAATTACCAATGGTTGCCTCTGACCCTCCACCTCTAAAAACAAACCATTCTTTCTAGATATGAAACTAGTGATGATTCCATATCACTATCAGGGGCTGCACTGCTTTTGCTGGTCATCTTTTTATTTTTATTATTTTTTACAAAAGCACCTACTGCTTCCTGAGCATCATCTGTTGTGGCTCCTATTTGTCTCCCAGTTGTAGACTTGAGTATTTTCATCAAATTTCTGGTCTCTAATGAATTGATTTATTTTTCTTTTCGAAATCTCCCATTCAGTCTTTTCCACCTTTTCATTTAGTCTAATTTCAAAACCAGCAAATGCTGTATTATTAATATATTTGCTTAGCTCTTACTTTGGTTCTGACATTTCCCTCTGTATTTCAACCAAGTTTATGCCATCATCCTTAATTAGATTGCCCACAGAAATGAAGCTATAGACACTTAAGGACTTTTTCCCCACACTACTTTCTGTTCAAATTAGGTGGGATCTAGGGAAGGAATTTTTAATAACTTCTGTTGCCTTGGAATTGTTTTCACCTCATTCTATTTCTTTAAAGTTGATATATTGTAGATTATCCTTGTCTCATCATCTGTTTGTCCTCCAGTCTGTGAGAAAGACTTTTGAATCTTGTACCTCAGTTTCCCTTTGGTGGACACTGTCTATAGTTTCAAAGATTTGTTCTACCCACAGCCTCTTATGTGCTCCCTCATCTGCAGACAGCAGGTTTGAGGGCTATGGCAGTTCCAATGCTGCTTTCTTCCTTTCTGGGATTCAAGCTGCCACCAATGCCCATGGCATTCCTGATCCCAATAGAACATCTGCCGGTAAAATATTAATATGAGAAAACAGCCATGGTAGTATCATGCATCAAAATGTATTTCAACCAAGTTCTATGCATCAAAATATGGGAAAAAACAGCTGTGGTTATACTGTGTGTTGAGGTTTGCTATGACCAAGTCCTACACCATTAGCATGAACTTTATTTTTACTAAGAATGGAAACAGACAAAACAGCCAGCAATGTCAATAAACTTTAGTGATAGGAAGCAATCACAAAATATGGATTTTCAACTAGAAATAATATGATGCAAAACAAGTTTACAGAGTCCCTTTAATATTACCCAAGTTGCATATGGCATTTGGCTATGCCTTGTATTTCATGATCCCACTAATTATATTAATGGATGGGAAGCCAAATCTTTGTCATACCTTAATGCTTTCTGTAATTTGTAAAAAGTAACTAGAATTTACTTAATTCATTAGCATTTCATGTTTTTCCTTCAATTGATTAGAAAATGGTGCATCTAACATTGCTATGGGTGATGTATTTAAAACACTCTTCCTGTTCTCTGCTACTGTATGTAACATAGCAGATGTGAAAACATGCACAACAGGACAATGATTCCATCAAGGAATTCAAATGTCACCACAAACCATTAAGTGATGCTCAAGTGGTTTGATGTCATCAGAATACATTATGACATCACAGTGCTGCAGTGTATTTTCTCAAAACAGCATTTTTAACAGGGCATCACAAAATCTTTTTAAGCAAAAATAAATGTTATACATAATTCAGATAACATTTTTTTCCTGTGGATCAAACAGTGAGGGAAATCAAGTTCACACATTATCAAACTAACTGCAACAAATGCATAGGCAACACCACAATATTTAAAAGTAATTTTTTTTAGAATTTATGAACTGCTAATATTCTGTCAATTACACGCTATATGATTCTGATTGGCTAGGAAGCCCATGCATAAACACTACTCTGATGCACAACAGATGACTGTTAGCTGTAAACCATGCACAACAGCATTGTATTGTCACTGAATTCTATTATAAATTATGTTGCATAAAACACTACAGTATGTATGGGGGTCAGTGTGTGTGGTTATAAAGAATAATGCATTCCACAGGTGGTTGTTTGGCATAAGGCATAGCTGAGTTCCACAACCACTTGAGAACTGCATTAGTCATTTATGACCACACACCCTGGACTGTGTTAGTCCACTTATAAAATGTACTTTTATTAGTTAAAATAAAATGTAGTACAGGTGAAGTGTGCAGTATGATATTGTTTCATAGAAACTTAGAATTTGTCATAGAAAAGGACTGCATGGCCAACCCAGTCTGCCCATATTTTCCTTGCCTAATCTGTCTCCACAGACCATAACTGGTCTCTGGTGACCGACCTGCCTCCTTGATTACTTTTCTAATATACCCCTATATCAAGCACATGTGTGCTGAAGCCCCCCACTATTTTACCCTCCCCCACTTCCTTTGGCATTCCAGATGTCAACCATCCTTTCCACGAAGAAATATAGCCCTCACATCTCTCTTGAACTCCCCTCTCCTCCTACCTTCATTGCATAATCCCTGGTCCTGGCCCTCTTTCTCATTTGATATAGACTCCTCTCCTGCACCCTATTCATGCACAAGAGGTACTTGTAGGTCTCTATCATGTCACCTCTCTCCCCCCCCCCCACTTTCAGGGTGCACATGTTGAGATCCCTCAGTTATTTCTTTCAGGGCTTCTTTAGCAATCCCTGCACCCTTTTAGTTGCCTTTCTCTGGACACCATCCACCCTGCCTATGTCTTTTCTGAGGTGCAGCCTTCAAAGCTGTACACAGTGCTCCAGGTGGGGTTTCACCAACAAGCAATACAGTTGCAGCCCCACCTCTTTCCTCCTGCTGGGGATACCCCACCCTATGCACTCTAGCATCTCACTAGCCCTACCCACTGCTCTGACACACTGCCCTGCCACTTTGAGGTCCTTGGATATGATAACCCCAAGGTCCCTTTCCTGTTTAATGATGGTTGGTACCTCCTCCCCTCCTATACTCAGTTTCTAAGTTTCTATGGCATAGGTGCCTAATGTTGGCATTGAACCCCAACTGCCACACTGTTGACCACTCCTTGAGTTTTCCAAGACCCCTGCACATTCTCTCCACACCCTACTGATTATCCACCCTATTGCAGATTTTAGAATTGACTGCAAAAAGGCATAGCTTCTCTTCCAGTTCTTCTGTAATGTCAGTTATGAAAACCTCAAAGAGGACTGGTTCCGGTATTGAACACTGTGATACCCCACTAGTCAATCTCCTATCATTAGAGTGAGTGCCATTTGCTGCTATTCTCTGTCTCTTATCCATTAACCAGTGTCTAATCCAGTTTATCATGGATTCCACCTCTAGGCTGCTCAGGTTCTTTATCAGCATCCTGTGTGGCATCACTCTCTGCTCTCCAACATATTACCCCAAAAAAACATATAGACACTACAAACAGGTATGTGCCTCTATATCTGAAATCAAACAAAGGGGCAGAGGACACTGCAGAGCAGGACACTGCAGCACAGAAGCTAGCACAACAAAACTCTCCCAAATCAGGAACCAAAACAAAAAAAAAGCAAAAAGGAAATCCAAAAAACCTCTGATCGTAGGAAACTCCATGATTCGGGGAGTTGATACCCATCTCCAGCCAGGGGTATTGGTCAGATGTCTCCCAGGTACATCAGTGTGGAGAGACACTGACCACATTGCTAAAACTGTTCACAAAGCAGGAGAAAACATTGACGTCCTGGTACACATAGGGACTAATGATCTCGCCAGCCAGTCAGTTGTGAAGACCAAGGAACACCTGACCAGGGTGGGTGACAAACTATCATCCATTTCGTCCAACAACTCCTTTTCTGAGATCCTGCCAGTCTGGGAGAGGGGGGCAGATGGATGGAAGGTCAGAAAAGGGGAGACTGGGGAGCATGTGGCTCAAGGGCTGATGCCAGGAAAAAAGGACACAGATTTGTAGGGATCTGGTAACAGTTCTGGGAGTGAAAGTTCTTTAAATTTGATGGACTGCATCTGACTAAGGAAGGAGTCAGTGCATTGGGCAGAAGTTTGACATCTTTGCAGAATATTTAAACTAATAAATGGGGAGAGGGGTGCAGCACCCCATACGTCAAATGGGAAGAACACCCCATCCCCCTCAGCTAGTGGTCAAACAGGGATTCAGCATGTTTGCAGTTCATTTGCATCACCAGGTAAGAAAAAAGGTCTGTCTCCCCATACGACACACAGGGGACATGCCAAACCTCACCCAACAACTAACACACCGAAATCTGGCCAATGGGAAATCATGTACACAAATGCTCATAGCCTGGGAAATAAGATCCCAGACCTTCAGGCAATAATGTCAGAGGCTAAACTGGACATAGTAGCAATTAGTGAGACGTGGTTTACCAGTAACCACACTTGTGAGACTTCAGTACCTGGCTATGTACTGTTCAGAAGAGACCGAGATGCAAAAGGCGGGAGGAGTGGCCCTTGTATGTCAATGAAAATATCAAAGCTACAGAAATTCAGAATACACATAAGGAACCAGAAGAACTGTGGATCACCCTGAAACAGGAAATGGGACAGCCATAAGAACTGGGGTTGTCTACAGGCCCCAGACCAGGGGGAGGACATAGACACATTACTATTAGAAGATATACAAAACATGACAGCTAAAGGGGAGGTTCTGATAATGGGAGACTTCAACATGCTGGATACAGATTGGTCAATACCAGCAGGAACATCTGCCAGAACTAGACACATGGTGGATTCCCTGCAGGGGGAGGGCCTCAAACAACTGGTACAACAACCCACAAGAGACAGGGCTATGCTTGATCTAGTACTGACTAACAGGGAAGGGATCACAGATCTCCAGGTAGAAGGTCACCTGGGGGCCAGTGACCATCACATGGTATGGTTCAATTTAGCCACTACATCTAAATCACCCCATTCCAAGGCAAAAATATGGGACTTCAGAGGAGCTGACTTTGATAAGATGGCCAACAGAGTTAAGCTAGCCCTGGCAAAAAGAAACACAGGTGAGGGGGAACAGGCAAAGTGGGCAAGCATTAAGGATGCAGTACTTGAAGCAACATCCCAATGTGTTAGACAGAAAAGGAAGTGCAAAAGAAGAAGGAAACCACTTTGATTCTCAAACATAGTAGCAGAAAAGGTCAGAGCCAAAAGGCTGGCCTTCAGGAAATATAAGGGAACACAGCGGGATGAAGATAGGGAGGCATACCAAACTACTCTAAGGGAAGCAGGGAAGACAGTAAGGCAGGCAAAGTCCCAAACTGAGGAAACACTAGCATGAACAGTAAAAGAAGGTGACAAGACTTTCTATAGATACATTAGTGAAAGGAGAAAGTCCAGAAGGGGTATTGCTAAGCTCAATGGAGAAAAGGGGGCATGTGAGGAGGAGGAGGACCCTGTAAAATCATCTATCCTAAATAGATACTTTTGCTCAGTATTTACTGAAGAGAAGGTAGGGCAGGGCCCACAGCTCAGCACCATGGACACAGGAGGGAGGGAGGTGAGCACTACTCCCTTCACAAAAGAAAGGGTCCTACAAGAGCTCACTACACTCAGGGTGGATAAGGCAATGGGACCTGATGGCATATATCCCAGGGTACAAAAGGAGCTAAGGATGGAACTAGCAGAGCCATTAGTAGAACTGTTTAGTGAGTCTCTGAGCACAGGAGAGGTCCCAGAAGACTGGAGAAAGGCTCATGTGATCCCGCTCCCCAGGAGTGGTGGCAAGGAGAAGGCAGGGAACTACAGGCCAGTCAGTCTTACCTCAGTAGTGGGCAAGATTATGAAGGCACTCCTTAAGAAAAGGATAGTGCAAAACCTGGAATCCATAGGGACACAGGATCCAAGACAGCATGGTTTACAAAAGGAAGGTCCTGTCAAACTAATCTCATAGATTTCTTTGACTGGGTAATCAGAGTGGTGGATCAAGGGGGAGCAGTTGATGTTGCCTACCTTGACTTCAGCAAAGCTTTCGACACTGTTCCACTTAGAAGATTGATAAATAAGCTGGGTAGGCTCAGGGTGGGTCAGAAGTTGGTCAACGGGGTATCAAACTGGTTGACGGGCAGAAAACAGAGAGTGGTGGTAAATGGTATATAGTCAGAAGAGATGCAAGTCACAAGTGGGATACCTCAGGGATCAGTCCTGGGGCCAGTCATCTTCAATATCTTCATTAGTGACCTTGCAGATGGACTAGAGGGTAAGGCTTGTCTGTTTGCAGATGACACCAAGATCTGCAACAGAGTAGATGATCCAGAAGGGGTGGGCAGAATGAGAAGAGATCTGGATAAACTAGCAGAATGGTCAGAAGAATGGCAACTGGATTTAATGCAAAGAATGCAAGATCATGCACATAGGGAAGAGAAACCCTGAAGTCACCTATAGGCTGGGAGGGGAGTTGCTGGCAGTCGCAAAGGAAGAAAGAGACTTGGGCATCATCATCACCGATGACCTGAAATCATCCAAGCAGACCTCTTAAGCAATAGGTAAGACTAGGGGGATGTCAGGGTGTATTAGTAGGGGTATCACAAGTCATAAGAGGGAGGTAATAATCCCTCTTTACAAGACATTGGTTAAGCCCCATCAGGAGTACTGCGTGCAGTACTGGAGGCCACACCTTCACAAGAACATTAACCAAATTGAGGCAGTCCAGAGAAGGGCAACCAAAATGGTGCAGGGACTGCATCAGAAGACATATGAGGACAGATTAATGTAGCTCAATATGTATATCCTTGAGCAAAGGAGGGAGAGAGGTGATATGATCGAGACATTCAAACACCTTAAGGGCATTAACAAGGTGAAAGAGCATAACACGTTTAAATATAAGAAAAATAGCAGGAGAAGAGGACACAGCATGAGATTAGAGGGAGTCTGATTAAGGGGGAATGTGAGGAAATTATTTTTTACAGAAAGGGTGATGAATGCATGGAATGGCCTACCTAAGGAGGTGGTGGCTATGAATACAGTGCAGGGCTTCAAACAGGCATGGGATAGGCATAAGGGAGCAATACAGATGAATATGAATAGATAGGCAGATGAGAGAGCAAAGGCCGATGGCACATTTATAAGGTAGAAAAAGAAATGGGCAGACTGGATGGGCCTTGTGGTCCTTATCTGCCATCAACTTCTATGTTTATATGTTTCTAAGTGTCAAAGGCCTTGCTTAAGTCCAGATAGACCACATCCGCTACCCTTCCCTGATACTAAAATATTTTGTTATTGACCCTCTCATCAAATATTTTGTGTTATTTTTCTTCCCAACTCACCCCTTCCACTTTTCCTACTCCCTTCCCCTGTTTCTTCCCCTACGTCTTCCCCAGCACTCAGCACCTGCCTCCAATATGCCCTGCCTGGGAGTTTTTCCCAAGCTCTCTCCCTATGACTATCTGCCTCTTTATGAAATGTTTTACCTATATATAAACCTGCTGTAATCAAGTGTATTAATTAAGTGTATATACTATTGTAACCCCCCTGTTACCCGGGGCTACTAGAATCCTAGTTAGATTTAGTGGCAGGCAGGGTCAGGCAGCTAGTGAAACTCCAGTTAAATGGATTTAACTATGTCTTGCTCTGTTTTCAGTCTCTGCTGAGCTGGAGCTACAACATCATTTAGAACTGTCGCAGCTGCATAAGCCACACTGGAATGTTGCAGCTAGGGAAGTTAGGATAGAATGTTGGGGAATTTGAGGTCAGTTCAGTAGTGGGCTCAGAAGACAGAAGAGGTGTGCTGCTGCTGCAGGCCCTCAGAGCCCTTAGCTCTGCAAAAGAGCTATTTTTTTCATTAGAGGTGAGTGTTCTCACCTGAAGAGGAACACAAAAAGAGCAAACTGAAGTGGTAGAGACTGCTTCCAGTGGTTCAGGGTCCTATCTCTGTGGGGATGGGGGGAAGGATTCAGCCTACTTCCAGGGGCAATCCCCTGTTCCGGCTAGGGGAAGAAGAAGCTGCCTAAATTTAGGTTTGTGCTGAGGCACCAGAAGTTTTGGATGAGAGTTCTTTGAAGAAAAAAAAGTCTGTGGGGCACCTGCAACCAAGGGGTGAGTTTGCTCTGATAAAGGGCCAATGTGTTTTCACCTGAGACAAGATGAAGTTAACGGACTGTTTCTGTGAGCTCAGGAAAAGACAGCCAATTACAATTTTGAAAGTTGTGGGAATTGGACTACTTAACTCTGTGGGGGTCTAGAGAAATGGACACAGCCACTCTTTAAGTATGTTTCAAGTTCAGTACAAGTGGGATGGAAGAACAGTAGATTAAATGTGACATACATTTAAAGAGAGTCTACACAGTAGTGTTTTCAGAAGATGAGGTGTTAAAGTCCATAGAAATGGCCTGGTATGAATTATGGGAGCGAGAGGTGGGAGACCCCCCATCAGTAGTAACCAAATTCACTTCTATGGGTTTGCTTTGGGACACCTGTTGCTTTCTCTCAGGTACTTGGCCAGTGCCTGAGGAAAGTACCCAGACATGGGATTGACGATGAAAATTCCCTGATGGAGCCAGAAGTGCTCAGAGGTGGTTTAGGGAGCCACTGAGAAATGTTCCATGCTATATGGAAAGTGTCCAAGGCCTGGCTTGAGAACCGAGCTATGGAAGAAAGGTAGTCCAGAGGGCTGGCAAGGAAGCCGAGCCAGGGAACCTGAAAAAGAGTTGAGTTAGGACTGAATGCACAGAGTGTTTCGAAAACTGAGGATTTCAGTGTAAAGCGGATGTGTTCTGATCTCCATAAATCTGCATTACCAGGAGTGTAGCCCTGTTGGGGTCCATCTATGCTTTGTTATTGTGTTGGATGTGAATAAAAGCCACACTTTAGAATCCCAACTTCTGGTATTGGACATTACATTTATTGCTTCCTGTTTCTGGAGTTAGTTGGGTTTCCTGTGCAGAGTAGCCAAACCTAGTCACCATGCCGAGTGACACCTTTCTCCCCAAGTTTCAAGTTATAAAAATGGAGGCACCGAGTCATAGGACCCAGGTCCCTCAATCTGTTCACTAGTTACACAGGCAGGGGTAGTAGCCCTCTCAGTTTAACGCTGACTGGGGGCTACATCATGGTCTCATGGAGGCTACCACTGGGATTCTGTTGAAACTTGGGAGAAGGAACAAGAAAGGTTGCTCGGGTGATGGCTAACATTTTGGCTATCTGGCAGTGGGTAGCCCAAAAAGCTGAAGCAATGTAAACTAAATGTGCCACTGTGTGCTGTTGTCTATGTGCTGTTGTGATATTGCCAACTGTTTACCAACGAGCAGGAAAGCCTGAGTGGGTATGCCCTTGTTTTGCATCAAATTACAGCATTTGCCAGCTTTTACAAGTGTTTGTGACTTAAAAAAGTATGGAAAACTGTGGGTAGCAAAAGGAACATTGTGCCCTAGATGTTGGAAATACTTTCTGTGTGGACTGAGAGACTTGTTGTGCTTAATGGCCATGAAAAATGGTTAAAATGGGCAGTTTAAATTTTGCCTGCTCGATGATCACTGTGAGGAGAACAGCATTCGAGAGGAAAGAGGCTCATTTGCATGGCATCGAGTGATTGGTGAGACTGCAATCAGTCCCGCCCCCAAGCCAGCTCTAGAGCGACTGCACAGCATATGAGAGGGAGAATGAGTGGAGTGTGTGAACTGGATTGTTAGGCGGAGCGTCACAGTGATTGAAAGCGCTGGTAAAAAGTTAAAATCAGACTTTTTCTGTTTCAATTTGGGTTCAACCCACATCTCAATCGACTGGACTGTGAGTGTGGTGTTCAGAGGGACAATCGGCAGGACTGCCAACCCGCTTCCTTCCAGAGGGTTCCATGATTGGCTGCAGGCTGTTTTTTCCATAGCAGCAAACAGCTACTGAGAACAGTGAGTACCATCCAAATGAAATAGCTCAAACTGTGTGATTTCACCAAAAGCCAGCTAAATTTGTGTGTAGCAGTGTAATCGCTTTGTAAAGAAGGATTGTGCCAGTTTAACCAACTAAAACAAGAATTCTGAGCAACAGACTGTGAGCATAATGATAGGTTCAACGTTAGTATAATTTTCAAAGCCATGTGAGAGACTGTGAGTTGTATGAGATATGCAGCAGGGGGTGTGGCTTGGACCCGGAGATGATGGCTGCTTGAATCTCTTGCTCTGCCCCAGCCCAGCGAGTATTTGAGATTTAATCGCAATCATGCTGGACTGAAGGCTTGTTTTTATTGTGCAACTTTATCTTTCCCTGTCCCTGTCTTCATTTCGGGAACTTCTTCCGGGTTCGCTGCATCTTTGCTACGCTCGCTGTACCGTGCGGATATCGGCCCTGTTCGTCTCGTTAGGCTGTAATAGGCCTGAGCATGGTCTCTAAGGCATGTAACAGTATCATTATTGAATTAAGCAGCAGTACCTCTCCTCCCTCACTTCTCCTGCTCAAAACTCTAAATCGGGCGCTGATTGTGAATAGGCATACGATACCCTAACAGCTTCCGACAGTAGCTTTCTTTTTTATGATCCTCTACCTATACATCACTGGGTATTCCATGGAGATGGATCCACTCAGCAGTGATAAAGAGGGATCCATTGCCCGAGTGCCCCCTGGTCCTCCTGAACAAGCGCACATGGGGGATGTTCTTGGGCACATTACCAAGCTGCTTGAAACTCTGTTGTCCAGGGTAGATACGATCGGTGCATCCCTGGCAGGCAACGTCGCCAATGACCGGAGGCTTGAGGACCAACACAATGTGCTAGAGCAGCGAGTAGAAGAGCTGGATGATCAACACTTAAATGTGCTGCATAAACTTAAGGAACATGAAGGTAAACTGGCCCAACTATGGCATAGAGCAGAGGAACAAGAAAACCGTAGCAGAGGCAATAATATTCGGATCGTTGGTGTATCAGAGGGAACGGAGGGCCCACATATTTAAAAGTTCTTAAATGAATGGATCCCTCAGCTATTAGGGGAACACTGGAAGGAGTAAGTGGGAGTTGAGTGAGCACATCGAATCACCGGCAACCCAAATAACTAGAAAGGCCCTTGGACTATAATTGCATGATTGCTACTCATCTCAGTCAAAGAATAGCTACTGAGGGCTACAAGGGACTTAGGGGAGATAAGGTGGAGAGGAAACATTATATCTTTCTAAAGGGATTTTTCACAGGAGGTTGTGGCTAAACATAAAGCATATAACCCTCTGAAGAGGATCTTAAATGGGAACTCAATACAGTATCGCTTCAAGAGCCTATCTGCACTGCAGATATCTAAAAACGGCCAATCCTTTATTGCAGAATCTCCTCGAGATGCTGAGGCCTGGAATCAGAGCCATTGGCTGAATCTGCTGCCAGGAACTACATCTCCCTGAGCCCTCTGGGAGCCAAGGGGCTGAATAGAGCAAGGAACCAGTAAAAAAGGTAACGCTGTCCCAGGGGACAATAATCGCAGCTGGACTGGCCCACCTCATAAAGTCTTCCCCACATAAAGGCAGCTCTGGGCCCCATCCATTGTCGGGGCCAGGCACTCATCGGCTCATATAAACCAAAATGTATCTGGTACCAGTCAACAGCCCAAGCTGATACACCCAATGGATCAACCTCTCCCAGCGAGGCAGCAGCAACGCTCAAGAAGCCCTCGTGCTACAGGGTTGGAAAAAGCTTCCACATCTCCACCTGCAAAGCTCATTAAGGCTGACCTGATGGCAACAGATCTAGGACTACAGCTAGACGGTGCTGAGGACCCACCTGTGGATCCATTGGAGGACCCAGCCCCCCTTGACTAGGCTACGGCGATGGAAAAAAGTGAAAGCGAAGTTGTGCAAGTGCTAGCCTATTGAAACCTGGTCTAAAAACTTTTGCAGAAGCCCTAGCTATGCCTTGTAATTCTGACAAGATGGACTCACTACATGAAAATGGGGAAGCCCAGAAGGAACAGGATAAATAAGCTGTTTTTCTTATACGTACTCCATTGCTGGTTTTCTGTTTAACCTGGGCCCCCCCCCCCAGATCAATGGGTTGGGCAAGTGGATTTACCTAGCCCCCTCCTTCATTCTACCCTTGATAGGAGTAGCACCTGTGAATTCCTGTCATATAAATTACTTCTCTACCTACGTTTCTAGGGAACTGCAGGCTGCTAGTCTCTCTCCCAGATAGTTGGGGGCATAGTTGGGACTTGCTTGGCACCCACCTCTTGCACCTTGTGTTTCTGTCTCCTGTCTCCCTTCACTGCAAGGTCAGGTTTGGCCTGTATCTATCCACCTGTAGAGTGCTACAATTATGCAGTTCTAGCCCATGGAATGGGCATCTATTTCTAGATGTTGCCCAAGACTTACAGTGAACCAGGCACCTATATGTTGCAGGTTGAACTCCTCCATTTAAAGGGCGCCCTGCTCTGCACGTTCCTTTCTTTTTTTTTTTTTTAATCGGTGACCCCCGAAACAATCTTCCCAACATCCTGATATGCTACTGCTCTTCCCTGCCATTGGTGGCTGTGTATGTCCTGAATGGTTTGACAGGTATCCTCCCCACCTTTTTTTCTCCCCCAGGCAGACAAAGCTAGCCTGCTCACTGCTGGCTGGCTGTGCCCCCCCTCCCCTCATGGCTTGGGGAGGCGCAGTCGCTTGTCATCTCGACTATTTTGGGGTAGCTGTCTGTCCAGGTACATGGGTTGGGCTGACAGATCACATTAATTTGGTGTGACTTCTCCTCTCGCTATTCTTCTTTGGTGTCTGAAGCAGTGTGGCTTAAGGGCTGCTTTAGCCCTTCTACACACTAACTAGCACCAATAACTGCGTTGTTGCTGTTGTCGATTAGAAATTTGAACTCTGCTTGTTATTACGTATCTATATATTGATAAATTTATAGTACCTACTGTTATATAACGTGTGTGCTTTCTTTGGTCTATTCAGGCTTTCTCTCAGTTAAAGACAGGATCACTAGACACCGTCATCTCTTTTCTTCCTACTCAACACTTACCCTTTGAAGCTATCTTCTGCTCATATCCCGGCACAGGCTCCTAGCCAGAGACCCTTTCTCCCCCCTCCTTTTCTGCCTTTTCTGCTAC
Organism: Neoceratodus forsteri; assembly: GCA_016271365.2. NCBI lineage: Eukaryota > Metazoa > Chordata > Ceratodontiformes > Ceratodontidae > Neoceratodus > Neoceratodus forsteri. The sequence goes on along the minus strand of CM028130.1, from coordinate 93,929,592 downwards.
TGCTGGTTGGGTAAATACCTCATTCTCTACTAAGTGCCCATTGGTGGGTTGCAATGGTTTTGACTTCTGCTGCGCCGCACAGCTGGGAATGTGTCTCCCGAAATGTGTGGGGGCTGAATCACCTGGCAAAATGCACCAACGTTTTGCAGTGTTTGAATTCCATGGGTGCAGATATAGCCCTACTCCAGGAGATGCATCGTACCAGTCATGCGGCGTA